>OU342683.1:22527244-23783366 GCA_910589285.2 Mythimna ferrago
GAAAGCTGCACTTGTCAAGTATCTACTAATACTTTACAACTGCATAAGTATAAAGTTTACTACTCGCCGAAGGCAAACATAGTTCGTAATAGGGACTGGCAGTTAACACAGCTGTTTGCTTAGAAAGCATATTAATAATAAGATAAACTTGAATGAGAACTATTTATTTTCCAGTCATTGATATGCGTTGGATGCATTCTAAACATTTGCTTTACAGAATCAAGTGAGTGCCGCAAACGGTTTGTGATGTTGATTGTCAATATTGAACGTGTGGGGTTGTGACGTCAGAGCTGACGGTCACTCTGACGCTGACGTAAGCAGCATCTTATTAGGAAGAGTGATCTAAAAGAGGAAAATGTTTTTCCACTACGAGGAAGTAATGGAACATTACAATCATAAGTAGCTTGATTAATTTTGTGTTCAAAAAATCAAAAGAAGTAAATAAAATATTTAAGATTTCGGGTAATATCCAAAAATTTGATAATAATCTGTAGAACTGTCAAAACAGAAATTTTGTTAAACTATGCGAAAGTACAGAAGAAAAAAAGCCACTTCTAGAAAAAAAACCATCGAAAAAGGTATTCAAAGAAAATTTCACAAAGTAAATAAAACAAACAATGATATATTTGATATTGTAAAGAAGGAAAAACATAAGAAATACTATTCATTTGCTCAGTAACTGCACAGTATATCGTCGGAGGACGTGACAAGATTAGCAATACGACCGCGATTGGACCACCTTTCAAGTCGCGTGGATAATTAGTAATATTAATCGCGTTAGAAATGCTAGCCCACACAGCAATTCAAGTCAATTGACAAGCTTGGAACTATTAACCATTGCTATACATCGTGCAATTATTTTCGGAAAAACAATTGCACGATGACAAAAGACTTTACAGTGTTAGCTACATAAAGACATAATTATTATTGTGTTACTATCGTCAATAAACTGTTGAAGAAGTGTCAATTTTGTACACATTATGAACGATTTGTCTTCAATTAACAATGTTAAATATCTTTTGGATGACGCTTGTAATGGAAGATATACTGCTTGTAATTAAAGTGATGTTTTAAATTTAGATAAACTATTATGGACTCCTATAATTTCATGGAATCTTTTAACCACACGAATGAACAAAAAGTAAATTAAAACAACAATATTTTACCAGTCTAATAGAAAGAGCAAAAAGGCAAAAACAATTCTTAAAAAGAAAATACACCCCAAAATTTGTTCCAAAATTATTTGGAGTACAAGAATTTATTAATGTGGGAACAAGGTTGGAAATTTAAGGAATGCCGAGAGAATCTCCCACATAAACTCAGATACAATAGTTTTATTGTCATGCAATTATGCACCACTAGGATATTTGGGCTAAATACCGAGCATTCTGCCCGTCCGTGGATAGAAATGTTTGCTCAGTGAATCGACCACAAAGCCGTATTTGCTTTCCAATTCTGTTTGCCGTCCACGATTTGTACTCCTCGTAATACAAATGTGTGTTTTACTTCCAATATATGAAATTTCATTCTTAAATGCATGAAATAAGGTTGTAGTTTCAGTGATATGTAAATTTTATGATTTTGTTGCCGCCTGTCTAAACTTTACAGACTAGTTAGCACTTTCATCCATTCGATCTTTTTAGTCGCCGATGTTTGGATTGGAATTTTGATTGTTGTATTAGGCACGGAATTTTTCATTGCTCTATAGTGTTTCAGTGTTGCAATTGTGCGTTTTGCCACGAGCATCTTTTTTTTACTAACTGTCTAATCAAAGATAATTTAACACCATTTTTTCTTTGGGTGCAAAGTAAAAAGAGTTATTTGTAATTTTTCAATTTTCTGATATATAATTACAGGGACTTATTATTATAACTATTATTACATTATAATTCACAACAAAGCAAAAAAAAATAATTTAAGATTTCTGTACAATAACTAATTAATTATTGTTTGATTACATGTACTTAAGGCGTGAAAGAAGATTCGCTAAATATTTCTCAGTCAGTAACAGCAATTGTAAATCAGAAATTCACAAAATTGCAGATAATTTTTTTTCACTTTGCAGCCGTCGATTTGAAATTGGATCGATTACAATACCAACATAGTGGACAAGTTGAGATTCGGTCTCGATAAACGAGGAAATAATAGACTTAGGCATGACTAATAGTTTATTTATAGAATATATTTACTTCCTCTGTTAACAATACGTTCTGAGAAATTCAACTGCCTGAATTTTGACTCTAGAATATATTTTTGCTCCATGTTTTATTTATTCTTTACGATTTGAATCGGTGTCACGAAGTTGATGTAGACTATTGTCGAAACTAATTAAATGCTGAAGATGAAATTCTTCGTCTTCATTTTCTTTTTCATTATCAATAAAACATTATTTAATTGTGCCATACCATAGCATATCATATTAACCTTTTGTATTTTACGTGGGAACCAATTCAAATAATTTATGATATAAATTAATATATACTGGTAGGTCAACGCTTTTTTATTTAATTATTTGGAAATTGCTAGTAAAACTAATAAATTCCGAGTATTGGTTTCATGTGTCATGGAGACTTTGTGGGAAAGACTTACAATGGGGAGAGCTATACCCTCGTACGATCGAGAAACCGTGGGATATCGTATCATAAAAGAACAGGCATGCCAATAAAATTAAGAATTATCATTGTCTTTTTTTTAGATATTTATGAAGTAAAGCGAACTCATAAAATTCAATAAGCAATGTTTGAACTTACAAAGAGTATAAATAATTGCAAACTAGATAACACAAAATGAAGACTTTATCATTTGGAAAACAATACTTTGGTTGTTAACTAACGATTGTTACTCAAGTGTTCGCTGTTTGACAAAAGAGACATACATACATATTTATCTCTTTTGTCAAACAGCGGACCAATCAATTTCAAACTATTGTGTAGTCGGTAATTGTCTGCGCTATTTTTAAAGACTTATAGAAGATGAACTTTAATGAATACTAGTGTTTTGTCATTTAAGTCTGCCTCGACATAGTAATTTTAATTACACTGTGCATCTTTCATTATTTCAAAACAAGTTTCAGGTTTACTTGAATCATAAATCACTAAGTTAATTCATCGCTTAACGTATTTAAGAAATCATTCAGTCTTTGTCATTTTCAAACAATAGACTGAAACAGGACGATGATTGAATTTGTATATTGATGGATGCATTTTGTAATTCGTGAACTTACAATAGTCCAAATTTTTGTTCCCATCGAAGTATTGATTGTCTAAACACGATCAATCAGTACGCGTGATGATATTCGGTTATAGCGTAGTATTATGTAAATTGATATCGGTCGCGCGGTCGCTACTGGTTTCCAAAGCGATTTGCATTTGTAGGTGACACGAAACGCGTAATTGGCTGGTTGTTATATCTCGAACTTGTTGAACAAAAAAGAATTTTATGTAATTGGTATGTTCAATGTTGTTTAACCGGTATAGTTTCGAAGCTGAGCTGGATATAGATTTTAATTGTCATTGGTAAATATATTTTTTTTAATGATTAACCATCTTTTTTTCATTTTGCAAGTTTTATTGAATGTCAGAAAATAGTTATATTTCCGCTTATTGTCGTGTATATGTTACCGGAAAATTGTAAAGGCAGTAAGATTGTAAAATATCGCCAAAAACTGTATACTAGATACTTTGGATGTGATTTATCGTATACAAAACTATTTTTTATTTATTTATAATATATCGAGAAATTATTATATAGTTTAAAATAGTACATTATGATATAAGTGTGTATGTAATGTTAGTGATTACCGACGAGGCGGTATTTAGACCCGAGCTGTGGCGAGCGTGTGGAGAGCCGAGAACGTGTATCATATGACGTTTTTCAATACACTTGTGAAGAAAATAACTATAAAACTAGTAAACTTTTGTGGCCGTAAAAATCTATTTTCTGATAGATAATAATAATAATACCCTCACTGAAATGAATAAACGGGGGTTGACCGGCGACTCGTGGGGGACGACGCGCGCCCATCCTGGTACGATAAATGTAAGAGGTCGAATTAAACAAAATGTCACAGTTTGGTAACAAGGGCCATTATGTACCTAAGTGCAGTGCAATAAGAGTCACTTTCTGAGCAAGTGTATTGAAAAAAATATTACAGTCATACTGAGTCCGCGATGACATATAAACACTTGGAATAAGTTAAAAAATAAACTTTAGAGACAGGTTAATTAAATAATTTTATTAGTCAACGATAATAAACTTGAAGCTAAAGTTACTGTAATCAATGAATTAGAGGTATGTGATATCCAAACAAAGATTCACATCAAGAAAGACAATGGTAGATAAATCATAGAGTGGTCAATGAACTCTAGAATTTAGTGTCCAAAACAAAACTTCATAAATATTTATAACTGAAAAGTTCACACAGTTAGTCACTCCAAAATTAATTATCATTTCTAATTATATTTTAAATAGGATCATCATAGTGAATGAACTTGTGATGGAATTTATTGATGGTAGCGTGGGGAGAGTTAAAGAATGATGTTACTGCTACGTCATCTAAAGTAATATTCAACTAATTAAATTAGATGTTCGTCATTCTTCTGCTAACAATGCTCTCAAACTAATCAGTGATGTAAAAGAAAGCTTATATTAGAACTCACTGTTGACGGTGCATATCATAAAAGCAATATCATCCTGCAATATATATTTAAAAACTGTTGCTAGCATTTCTCTTTTTTAAGATTTTTTGTCTTTAATTTAATCAACTTCTTCAATAAATAATAAATTAGCAAATACAAGATTTCTAATCGTCCTTAAATTTTGTGCTACCGCGGAAATTTCTGTTCCCACACCGATTAGTTCTGATAGCTGGAGAGTCGATGTTTCGCGATATTTATCTTTAGCAGCATCTTTAGGTTCTTGATCAAAATGGTTAAGATCTTCAGGAAATGTTACTTAATTAATTTATTTTCTATTTCTACTTGAAGATAAGTCTTATCAGGTCCACTAATTATATAAATATTATTATTAATGATATCTCTATATTTTTGTATCTTTCGACTAATATTATCTACCTATGCAGTCAATATGGCTACAATATTTTGTGTAAGACTGGTTAGATTCTAAGCATATTATAATTATAGTTTGTTATATACATCTAGTTGCAACAAATACGTATATAAGAGTATTAATCCATACAAAACGATCAATCTATGGTCTAGAGTTAGCCAGTGTGTAAAGCCACATCGGCAAGGAAATAAACAATAAGAACACTAATTACAATCATAAATATAAAGCAGTAATGACCATTATAAGTCACACTTACACGGCAGTACATCCTACATAAGACTTCTAAAACGAAGATAGTCGACCATGAACCTTAGCCGTGTGAACGAACTCATTTAAGAGTCAAAATGCTCTCTCGTTCGTCTATGGACGTGACTGCCAGGGCCGAACTCGGACGTGCGAGGTGCATGCCGGATGCACGCTAAATGATGACGTTGCTGCCGTACTTAATGTCCCCCGACGGGAGAAAGGACAGGCCCATATTAAACGGTGTGCTTGAAAGTCGATATGCAAGTTAGGCAGATAAGGCTGTAAAATCGAAAAGGAAAGAGTTAGTTATGGTATCGTGTTCAGATTGTATGTTTTGTTTAAGTATAGCGTTAATACGAGAATCGATGTACAAGTTACAATTGAGTGAGGCACAGTTCTCGGTTTTACGAAATGAAATAAATAAGTTTTAAAAGGTTTTTAAGCTTTCTATTACTGGATCGTTTATCCGCAAGTAAAAAAAAAACCGTAATAACTTCGCAAATCCTTAGAACTATCAAGCATGCAGTCTAAAATATCAGTATGTTCCTTTTTTACAAAATCGGATTTAATAAACAGTAAACCTTTCCCGTTCCAAACCTGTACTTTCCGTCAACACATCACTTTAGAGCCGTATCGAAGATAGATGTAAGTGATGCACCTCTTACCAATTCAAATCCGGCCCTGTGCATGCAATCCTTGCGTGCTAGCCGTAGTATTTTCTCGCCTCGCGTCGTATATCCGCGTCGGACAGAGATCGTACATCTTCGGCTGGCCTCACGGACTACCTCGGACGAGACTTGGCACGCACAGACCAGGCCTGACCCCGTGAGGCCATGAACCAGAGTCCTGTCTTATAAACCATTAGTGTAGTACTGCGGTCATTTGACAAATGATCAGGCCATGAACAACTTTTCTAAAGAAGTTATATAAAAGAACTTCTGATTCTTTATCAGTACCGCTGCTGCTGTCAACCCTTATTATTGACTAGTCTGTTGGTCTAGTGGTTAATGGCCTTGACTGCTATATGGTCGTAGGTTCAGTTCCACTCAAGACAATGTTTGTGTGATGAGCAGGATAATTTGTTCTATATCTGGGTGTAATTTATCTATAATATGTATATTATGTATTTTATAATTAATATACTAGCTGCTGTCAGCGGCTTCGCTCGCGTGATAGTAGGAAATTATCCCAAGGAAACATACTCCTGGAATAAAAAGAACCTGTGTACCAAGTTTCATCGAAATTCATTCAGTAGTTTTTGCGTGAAAGAGTAACAAAACATACAAAGTTTTACGTTTATAATATTACTAGCTTTTGCCCGCGGCTTCGCCCGCGTGGCATTAGGTACTTCTTTTCCATGTCAAAGGCTATATGCGTACCAAATTTCATCCAAATCCGTTCAGGCGTTTTTGCGTGATTAAGTAACAAAGATCCAAACATCCACACTTTCACATTTATAATATTAGTTAGGACTAGGATAAGTATGTATGTTTATCAGTTGTCTAGTACTCATAGTACAAGCTATGCTTAGTTTCGGACTAAATGGCGTTGTGTAAAACTTGTGGAATATTTGAAAACTATTTACGCCTCATCTGAATAAGTAAAGCGTTAATAATTTCACAATTCCAATTCGAATGAATGCTGTGTATTGTAATTGTATACTTAATTTTGGTCGCCACTACGGATGTGGTTGCTACATCCTGCCTGTATGTTGTTCTCAGTCTCAGGATGCCTCATTCAGTAAATAATAACAGGACTTAATTGGTGTTGTTGAGAAAAATGAATAATTAGACTGCGGATAAAATACTGGTAAATTCTTGGATTGATTGTTAAATGGCAATTTTGTATTATGGCATGGTATTATGAATATTTTGGTTTTGTAGTTGATTATTGTTTAATAATTTTATTAATGACGTGTTTCAAAATATTATTATGTTTCATGTGTAGCACCAGCATTGTAATGTAATGCAAAACAGATATGTTTATTACTAACTAGGGTTTGACAGCGGCTTTTTTCATACAAACTTTGAACCCCATTTCATCTTTTCACGCTCCTCTGTGCATTGATATATCAGTCAGTCAGTTTCTCCTTTAGATAACGAGGTGGTATGGTTTAAGACCTTGCTCAAAAGGGGCGAAGAAAAAAAAATATTTTGGTGGCTCGTTGGTCCGGTAATATCGCTATAATGTAGCTATAAATCATCGGTCTTTACCAATTCACATCACCGCAATAAGCTGGACAAGACCTAAGGGCATATCTAAAGCGGTTAGGCACATTCAAATATCAGAAATTTGAAATAGAACAGCGAACGTTCTAATCATTCATCGTTTTGGTACGTTTCCCATAGAGTTGCAACACCGACCATAAAATATAGACCGCCTCCGAGCAACATCGTGACCGCATTCACACGCTTCGGGAAGATTACCACCAAGTGCTTTCAAGACTTTCGAGCCAAGTGATTGATTGTTAGAATACGCGTAGAACTACAAATGAACGGATTATACTTTTGTTCTGCCGTGTGTGTTTTGTTTAGCATGATAGCTGTCACTATGACAGTTATTTTTTTTTAATTTTGATTTTGGAAGTATATTGTCCCTTACCTAGTTCAAATGTGAAAAAGATCGTATTCATAAATAATGAAAACCATAGATCTTAAGTTGGCTTTAAAACTTGTTTAAATGAGTAAATGATTTATTCTTATAATGAGGCGCGCTGTTCTCCCAAGCTCCTCGTTTGTTCCTCCTATGGAGGCAATTAAAGCTTTTTAATATGTAGTAAACACTTAACTGTCTACTTCGATTAAGCCATCATCCATAATTCTGCAGTAACCCAGCAGGAGTGCTTGCATCTCGCATAAATCATTTTAAAACAAGACGCGCAACTGCGTATATTATGGTAATAATTGTATTGTTTCGCATTTTCTCAACATTATATTGTTAATGGTTATAATCTGAGCTGTACATAGTATAATTGAGGTTTCATGTACTTAGTATAATTATGTAGGTTCTTATTCAACGCCTACGTACGAGGGATTTAGTTTTTATGTGTATTTGTCATGTATGGGCGTTGACTTTACTTGAATAAAAGGATCGATCAATGAACTTTAATGAGCGGAATATTGAAGACATTAGGTAGTCAGGATTAGTCTTAGTCAATGCTTAAATTCATCTCTTTTCCTTGTAAAAGAAACACCACCTACGATTCTTACGCTATGATTTTTTTTTTAATTCGTTGCTCACTCACGGAATGACTCCTGTATCGTTTATCCATGCGTGCACAAATATGTAAATTCACATAAACAAGACATTTGGACTCGGGATAACTATCAGCTATATTGCCCGAGCTATCAAACGTGTAAAGATTAAACAGTCATTGTAGTTTTTCTGATTTTTTTTTAGTTTTCTGTTCAACTTTCTTATTTTTTTCTTCCGTAAAACTTATTTATAACAAACACAATAAAAAAATAAAGAAATAGGCAAAGAAAAAAAACAGCCGTTCACGCGTGATGACATGACTAAAGGAAATAGTGATTCATTTTTGTATTAATTATGTAAATAAAATATTATTTTTTCTTCATCACACAAACCAGCATTGATGAAGTAAAATTATTTACCCAAACTCAGTGATTAATTTATTATTATCCAATGAATAACCCAAGATTGACAGACAGGCATAATTTGCCGAAAAAATGCCCACGTCCAATATCAATCGTCAAGTGATTGATTGCAGAAAATTGCATAAATTTCTTCGAAGTCGGTTAATATCAAGATGGTGGCGATCAAGATACTACTAACAATTTGTGACATTAAGCCTGAATCAATATGTTATCGCCTTCGACAGATGTTTAATTAATAAAATAATTGCCAAGTGGATGTACCGTAAGCTATTTAAGAGAGAAGTGTCGATCTTAGATTGTAAGAACAAGATAATCGCGTCGATGTTTGTCGGTTTCATGGCGCGTCCTGTTGCGTGATTTCTGCTTCTTCCTAGTCATATTATCAGAATTTATAACTTAAATACCATTTAGATTAATCTTATAATTAGGAGTCTTTTTTTTTGTAGGTGGGAAAACATCCAATGATATCTCCGCACCCTTGGGTGGACCGGGAGATAGTATCAGACTTTTACAGACTAAAAACTACACCTGCTCCTTAGTTGCCTTTCGTACCGGACCCGAATCTGCCTTTCAGAAGCAGACCTTTGGCCCCAGATAATTAGAAGTTGAGATCAGCTAGTCCAAAATCGTGTCCCTACATTTTCGTTGACACTTCTTTTCCAAACTCAAAAGACAAGCAATAAATTATACGATGTTCATATTAGAAACATCACAAGCCCATCCATGTCAAAACATTAATTCAAACGTCAGATTAAATCAAGAAACATACGATTCTATAATTAAAACAGTATAAAGGCAACGTTGACAAATTAATCCTAGCACCTACGTCAACTGTACAGTGTCGTCCTATTAGCGACTTCTTATCCATCACTTACCAATCCAAGCATTAAGGCCAGGTTCTACTTATTTAGAACTTTTTTAAACCTCTAGAAAATCACAAATATAAAAGAGAACACAATGAAAAAATATTTTATTAAAATTGACTATATGATCAATCGCTGGGCAAAAATCAAAACATGATATAAATAAGTTGGCTCTATAAAAAAAAATCTCGAATTTGACCCTAACTTACAATTTCAAACGTGTATACTACTACGGGATTATGTCACGGAAATATTTGAAAGTTACAAAAAATAATAAAGCTTGTTTTTTAAAAGGGAATTGCCAAAACAAAAATCGTGTATAGTTATTGTTTATTTTTTTTTTATATATAAAAATAAAACCGCTGTTACGGGGCCGCGAAATCGACATAGACCCGGCGGAGTTCATACAAAATACTCAGTGACTACAACCGGCTCTTAAACATGGCGGGTCTAACTCCATATATTGGATAGGTTCACGACCTTGATTTGCATTAGAGGTAGGCAGCGCATGCGTGTACGGCCAGTCACGGTGCGGTGCCGGTGACAGGTGTTGTGATAGCCCCAATCGCGGAGTAATGAGCCGATGTGTGGAACAGGCGTTGGAATTTATTTGAGAACTTAATCCGATGCCGATTACACTGGGCTTTGGTTTTTTTTGTTATTGTTGAGTGCTGTGTGCCGTGCACGGGCCGTTTTAGTTAATTATTTTTTTTCTTTTGAGTTTGACTTAAATATACATTTTTCGTGAGCAAGTGTACATCTGTATATACAATAAAAAAGCAAAGTTCTGACTCACTCACTGACTCAGCCCTTTGAACAACAAGGCTGAAATTTTGTACAGAAGTTTTTATAATAATATATACAACTAAATTTTGGCCGCGGCTTCGCCCGCGCACATAATATATAGCGTATGTTACTCAGGAATAAAGCAGCTTTCTATTGGTGAAAAAATTTTAGCAATCGGACCAGTACTTTCATTGGTCACCTGCCCACAAAAACATAAAAAAAAATAAACTTTACCTCTTTATAATATTAGAGTAGATGAATAATAAAGGATTTTCCAAAATTCAGTCCCTGAGGGAATGAAACGTGGTCCAAAGTTTATAATTTTGTATGAAGAAACTTATTTCCACACTGGCGAAGCTGCTGGCAGAATCAAATAATACAACCTATAAGCTTTTATGAGTAAAGAATTATGAATTTATATTCATAAAATGATATTATAATTTCTACACAAAAGAAACATCAGATCATCCGCTGCATTTATTTGTGTGCAATAAAAGAGATATTACATCTCCATGTTGACTTTCTTTTACCGTCCACCGACAAACATTGCAACGCTAAACTTGATGGATATCAGAGAAAATTTTCAACTAATTTCGTGCAGTGAAAGTCTAATCGAATCCAATCGTTCCGTAATCGGGAAATTTCGAATTGTACACGTGATTTTGCTCAAACGCCGATTCAAAATGATCGATGTTGAAACGAAAGTTGTTAGAGATGAGAATACAGAATGTTGTTGTACTATCGATAAACTTGTTGAAGTGTCAAGTCAGGCCGCTCTATGTAAATGAGATGACAGCTGTTTGACACTTGCTTGACACTGAATAGTGTTTATGTGTTTGATGAATATTGCGGATTCAAATTAGAACATTAATCATTCACTGTGTAGGTATATTGTAGAGAAAATCCACGTGACATTGACTATAAGCCTTCATTATTATGTAGTTATATTTAACTATGTGGATTTTAGTTACAGATATAT
The DNA here is from genome assembly GCA_910589285.2 of Mythimna ferrago. NCBI lineage: Eukaryota > Metazoa > Arthropoda > Insecta > Lepidoptera > Noctuidae > Mythimna > Mythimna ferrago. The sequence continues at coordinate 22,538,803 of OU342683.1, forward strand.
AGCTTTGTTTCAGCAGGTAAGTTTCAATAATCTCTAGATCGAAATCTCGAATATGCACAGTCAACAAAAGACATAAGTAATCACGGTCGTTTTTTTGGGTTGGAAATCATTCAATGACTTCTTCTGCTCTATCGTCTCAGACTTTTACTGACTAAAACCCACTCTTTAGTTTCTTCTTTGCCTTGTATTCCAGCACTCCAGGTTTTCTTTTCAGAAGCGAAACCATGGACCCGAAGGCTTCGACCCTGCTGGGCCCTTACGGTTTTGCTAGGATCTCCATAAGGCGCGCGTGGAACACTGCGTGCCGTTAATGACATGGGAAGTAATCATGGTTGTCAGATATACTTAATTGAAGTTTTCATAGAAACCGATGAATGGATGTGAATGAAACATAATAAATATCATAGCAAATAAACACCTCATGAATAAAATTACAATTCATTCATATTCATCCATTGGTTTTGCATGAAAACTGTTTTTTATCTTGAGCTTGACCATTATCTCACCTGCAACTTCAACTATTTCTACAACCCTGAGACCCTACCACGAGCTTAGCGCTATCCATTTTACGACCTGAACTGACTTTAAAGAGATAGAGCTATATAGGGTGTATATGTATATCTACATATACACATCAACATACCTACATCTCACTAAACACACATACACACACACGCACACTACCGCTATTACTTAAAAGATATAATTTAAACATTTTTATTGACATTTTTTTTTCCTGTATGTTTTTGGTGATTACCGTATTTTTGTTATTATTTTTTTTTTCCATAATAATTTTTTTTTCCATAATATTTTTTTATTTTTATTTTTTTTCCGTAATTATTCTTTAATATTGCTTCTGTAATTATTATTATTATTTTTTTCTCTTCTGTAAATTATTGTTTTTGAAGCACAGTGTACACTTATCGGATCATTGTAATCGGGGATACCTCAACCCCTGTCACATAGGTTGTCCTAGTTCAGGGGTTGAGACCACATTGATGTAATGTTTTTGAAAATTTGGAAAATAAACAAATTATTATTATTATTATTATATGTAGGTATAACTCCATCCCTCTTTCTCGCTCACACGCCTTTTTTAACACGTCTTAGCAAGGTCCTGGTCACTTACTTTCTTTGTTGGCTGTACCTGCCAACTTTGTTGCTCAACGATTCTTACTAACTGCAAAATAAAACGGTACATACATAATACTTAGAAATAATTTCTCGGACAGTACTCAAACTCACTAAGAGACTCTTAACATAGAATAAACGGTATAATGACTGGAACCTGCGCAAAAGTATCTAATCCTAACTAATATTATAAATGTGAAAGTGTGGATGTTTGGATGTTTGTTACTTAATCACGCAAAAACGGCTGAACGGATTTGGATGAAATTTGGCATGCCTTTGACATGGGAAAGAACATAGGTTACCTTTTATCCCGATTCCTTAAGTACCTAACGCCACGCGGGCGAAGCCGCGGGCAAAAGCTAGTATAATATAATAACAACAATATTTTTATGCCTTTCACGCGTGAAATGGCTAAATATAAAAGAGATGTGTTCCGTCTAAGCCCATGGCCTAGCATTACAACGTAGCTTTTGGAAATAAAAAAAAATATATATTAAAATACAATTTCCAGTTTTATTAGTTCTCAATATGCTTAGGGCCTAGTTTATATTAAAAAAAAAAACTTCTTAATTGCAAGGATTTTTTTTTTGTTGGAGGTGGTGTCATCAAATGAATTCTCCGCTCAAAGGTAGAGAGAGAACGCGTCTCCGATTTCTACTGACTAAAATTCACCCGTGTGCTTCATTTGCCCTTTGCGTTCCTGAGCCACGGTTACAATTATTTGATGATTTTTCACGTAAAAAAAACAGGTTCTTAATTCAAATTTTTCTATGGAGCATTTGAATTTAGAATTTGATGGGTATTTAAACTAAGCATAGATTATGATTAGCTAGTTTTTTAAGGCTTACTGTTCACGGACGCGGAGCTTTATAGACAGATATTCGTCATTATATACTCTTGGTGTACGCCTGCTCACAGTTTTCGTATAAAAATCTATGAAACTTAAACAGTCTTACTCGATGTGCGTAGTGTAATAAGGGTCAGAATGTCTTATTTATTTATTATATTCTTTATTGTACACCACATCAACAAAAAATACAAGACAAACATCATTCAAAATAAGTGTACAATGGGCAGTCTTATCGCACAGAGCGATCTCTGACCTCTGGATGGACTGAAAGAAAGGAGAAAGATTGAGATATTTTCTTATTCGGAATGCAAAATAAGACTCACAGTCTGAATATCGCTTGCTTAATAACGCGTAGTGTATTAGGTCCTTTTAAGCTCTTACATAAACTGACTGAAAACAATATTGTTCTAAACAACGATTTTCTTTTGTTTCAGAATTCGAAAATGTGATTGCCATTAATATTTTGGTAAGTGCTAATCATACAGATACCAAATGCGCACTAAAGATGAGTTTTTCCTTTCGGTAAGTACGCAATGAATTTAAAGTATTTCTAGCTTTTGCCCGCGGCTTCACCCGCGTACCTACATAAAATATAGCCTATGTCACTCAAGAATAAAGCAGCTTTCTATCGGTGAAAAAATTTGGACCAGTGCTTACAAACAAACAACTTTTTAATGAAAATACTTTTTTCATAGCAAGATTTTATAGCATGGTATAATACCTATATAATTAATACTCGTCATGACTAATCATACGAGGTCAAACTCGATGGGTTTGTGTCGTTTAACTACCAAGCTCCAATAGCCACCTGCCGGTTCCATCATCAGATCAGCTCCATGTCATAATACTTTTGCATTGTCATCTGATTTACACATGCATGCAAAATTTCAGCAGCGGTAGCCGGGAAGTGGATCAAATTTAATTTTCAAGATTTGATTACAGACATAATGACAATCGTCAGGACAGGTGAAACTAAATAAAAGCTTGTTAAAAAAACCAACGTTACCTCTTTATAATATTAGTGTAGAAGACACTAAAACTACTCAAATATAACTGTAGTTGCCTAGCCTGCAGTGTCTTCATTCGAGCGAGTTCACGACCTCTGCATTTTTATGTGCCTGCGCTCTTACGCATAAACACGTGGGAATGAGTATTAAGGCTCTCATAGACAGGTGAAACGCGACAGAGCGACAATAAACCGACAACCATTAATTTTAGACTTTGTCTTACGAATAATATTTCCTTCGAAGAAAGTTTTAGAAAAAAGTAGTCGCCTATTGAAATTGTTCTCCGGAACGCCAATTTGATGGAACGATTTGCCTCCTGCGGTCTTCAAGTCCGATTATAATTTAGGTGTCTTCAAGGCTAGAGTGACTAGGCTCTTAATAAACTAATGCGCTTCACCACCAAAGACTGCATCACTGCTTACCTCCAGGAGGGATCGCAGTCAAGTACTAGTATATATTAATAAAAAAAAATATCAGTAGAACATTTTCTATGAAAAATGTACGTCGTTTCGTTGTCGCACTGTCTCGTCGAGTCTATCTGTGGGAACTTTTATAATAATGTTACTATATTCCTGGAAACTGTTGTGTACTTGTAATCAAGTAACTGAGATATTATTTCACACGGAGGCGATGTCTACCGTAGTGTTTATTTTGCTGCGTTTTCTGTAACTCTAGCATGTCCGACAGCCTGTCTGTATTATTTATAATTATGATATTTCCATAATATTAGCACAATGTCAATAAATTATTACAGATAAATAAAAAAAAGACGTGTGGCACTCGGGGACTGCCGCGGTAAAGCTATTGCATAGCATTTTTATCAACTTATGCAATTATAATTATTTATTTATTTTATTTATGCAGTATTTTTTTTCCTTTGTTTTTTTTTTCTTTGATATTAATTGAAGTTACACTTTCACACATTGAATTGAATTTTGATTGATTGTTCACTCATTTGTTTTCTTATCGGTCACCACGCTCAAAAAACAAATGAGTGGGGGGTGTTAGGTTATTTTCGTTACGGAATTTCTGGATTCGGTCTCCACGCTCAAGGCCCGCGATAGAAGCTATGCAATAGCTTAATTAACTATATACAAGTATGCTGGGTGGAATGTCACATACGCTATTAAAATTTTGAGTGTGTACATAGTGTGTGTGAACATGCTCGAATGTACATATAACATTCGAATGTCACTTATGTATTATCTCACCAAAAACACAATTTAAAATAGAATAAATTTTAAATCTAATATTTCTCCACGGGGTGAGGGGCAGGTGTACAAAGGTATACTCAACAATGTGTCACGTAGAACCGAACGCTAAATTTAAAAATATAGATGTTTAAGTTAAATTTATGACCAATTAACTCGATAAACTTCATGAATAATTTATAATTTAGTTTCGAGCGTGTTTACATGAAAACTGTTCTACATTTCTACAGATAAGTTTCGTTAAATATCCTGTCACAATTTCTCGCCTTTTTACAAACAACACTACTGCCATAGATAACGCGGAATCGGCTTCTAGTGCAAAATAATTGCTTAAGTTTTTAATAGAATTTAGTTGATGTTAAACTAATTAATCAACGTAAAAAAATATGTTCTGTAAGTACTTATCTGATATAATAAACAATGATAGCTTTAGAGTTATATATATCTTAATAAATGTATAACTTCAAATTATTGATTCTGTTCAAGATTTTGCCATGCTGTCTTTCGTTTATTTGAAGCAAACCATACTTAATTGTATAAAATTACTTGAGTATTATACTCGTTATCAACTTTTGACCCTCAGTATCCAATAGGCCAAACTTATTAAAAAATTTCTCGTGGGCGCAGTTAGAAAGCCATCTATCAAAAACAAATTCATGGGACATCATTACCATCCGTCAATTCCAATTTCAAATCATAATGACAGTTATTCCGATGTTGCCATAACCGCGTACATCCAAACAAGACGTATTCAATTTTTACCGTTTGCAATAAAGGTCAGGTCAATCAAATAAAAAGCCGTGGGCACACCAATTACTCGCCTACGCGTAAATTTTGTAATTTCGATGATAATCATACAGCCGTGTGAATATTTGTAATGATGGGAGAAGAATGTGACTATTCTAATGCACAATATGCGTTTGGAAAAGCCCAGTAGCGTCTAATATTTATCTTTTGGCACTCGAAGGTCGATGTTGCTTTATTTTAGAATTCACTCTATCTTTTTAAACTGTTTACATGAAAGCGTTTATAGACGTAAAACCCTATGACTAAGATTGTGAATACTAACACCAACTAACAATAATTTATTGCTACTTACATGGCGTTTAATATTAACTTAAAATATTTACTAACCAATATTGACACTTAAACACTTCTATTGAAAGTATTCGATGTCAATGAACTTACAAATTGATGTTAATTTGTTATTACTTACAGTAGTTAAAGTGTTAGTACTTACAGGCTTGTGCTTGACGACTATCTCACCTGATGGTAAGTGATGATGTGGTCGACGATGGAGCAAGCTTATCCCAAAGTAACCTATTCACTCTTGACTAAAAGACCCCTAGTTAGGTTGTAGCTTCCAGGAAACAGATTCCGGCAGGAAATTTCACTCGTTAGCAGTACGCACAATTATTAATGTTTTTCCAAAAGGTTTCGTGCATCGTTTATCTTACTAAGTTTAGATAGCCCTTATCTGCCACTTACTTAACTTTAACAATTCTTCCGACTCACTACTAACAATACTAACAGCTTACTTGAAACAACATGATAATAAATCAGGTTATAACACCAGCTTCTTATGGTATTTGCTTACAAAGCTCTCGGCTTATTTAATAAACTTCGTTCACAAGACTAGCAAGGCAGTTATAATTTGATTTAGTGCAAACAAGGGTAACAGTTTGATAGACAGCCGTAGTTATGTGAATGGCACTTTACCTGGGAACCATAGATTGCACAAAAGAGAATGGTGACACATTTCAAATTTGATTCTAGTTCCAAATTCAAATGTGTTCTATAAGGATAGGTCATAGTCTCATAGGTATAGAGATCTTCTGGACTAAGTGTTCCCTGACAGTCTGTTTAGATCTGGCTAAAAAAGTTAGTGAGACAAAGGATCATTCGGTTTAGTCATTATTTTCTACTAGAATTCTGATTGGTCCATGTCACGTCACAGGCTGTTAGTCTCATCTTTTTTTTGTTAATTAAGTCTGGATACTAAGTCCTTTAAACGATGTTTTTGTAATGATTATAATAATAATAGAATATAATATTTACCATTATAATATGGATGTTCACATTCTAATGTTTGTGTAGTACCTATTTGGCAGCAAATGTATCAAGCAAGCCTTCTCGACAAACTTCGCTGAGGTAGTCATCACTACAATACAATTTTCAGCTCCATTTTACCGAGATCGTACCTGTTTCAATGGTTCTTCATAATGCCCAGTTGCGCAGACACTTGAGATAGAAAACTGTACCAATATTTCATCACAATATCCATTAGCAATCAATTTGCGAACAATTAAAACAGCCACTAAACTTCACTCAAAGAAATCCCGCCAAAAACTTGTCATGTCACATATTACCTACAGATAAAAAAAATACTTTGTCTTTTTCCACAGATAAGTCAATATTATGACGGAAATGTTCATTCTAGTTTTCCATGTCTATGGGATAAGAAGGTATTTTCTCGTGTTTAAAAAAGACTTCGTTAAATTCTAGATGGCCAGTATTCTTAGGTGCCTATATCAAATTTTATTTTATGATCGTCTTTTTTAATCGTGTACCATGCTTTATTTTTAGTGATAGTGATGTGACTCAACAGGTAAAGCTGGATATCGATAGTCGGTAACGGACTGTCGGGCGTTCGAAATTGGTTGTTCCGTTTGGAAACGAGTCGTCCTGTCGCACCGGTATACCGGTACCGATACCGGTCCGTTTGCCGGCTTGTCCCCAAGTTCATGGCTTCCGGAGCTGGCTTTCGTTCAAGCACGCCTTGCTTATAAGTGAATATTTAATCGGATGTAGGTTATTAGGTTTAGCACATGGCAAAGTTTGATGTTCTTGCAACTGTCCATAGATTTTGATTTGCAAAACATAGGAAACAAATAGTTTGAAATTATTATTTTATAGTTAATTAATTTATAATTTATTTATTGCTTTTATTGTTACTTCCTATGAACTAAAATAAGCCTAAACAAATATTAATTCTAGTAATTTACTGAGATATGTCGTAAATCTTTGAAATGGCCAATAATCACTTTTCTAATTAAAAATAATATATATGGGAACGTTTGAGACATTATTAGTTTTCTTCTTGTTTACTCGTTCATTTGTTTATCGACTATTGTACTACATGTGAAAGTCATTAAAACTCTAACGTTAACACTTCTATTTTCTAACCGCTCATTTTGCACATCACTTTTACGAGTGATGTCTATTTTTAAAAGATGAAAGCAACCGATATCACTTAAAGTTTATTTTAAATTAATTGTGGGTAAAAATAAAATGTGAACGAGGCGCATTAATGCTCTGTAGATAATCAGTAATGTGTGTGTTAGCGGTTATTCTCACGCCTTCGGCGAGGGGCCATTACCATTACGTGCATTCAGCCAATGTGTTCCCCAAAACGCTAATGCTTCAGTTCATTAGTGCACCACATTACGCGTGAAGTGTGTTAATTTTATTGTTTTATTGCGGTTTATGTGGCAGCTTTGGTATCTTTGTATGTGACAGGAACGCGCTCAAATGTTTTAGCGGGAGTTCTTTTTTCAAAATTGAGTGGGATCGTTTTTTTTTTAATGGCAAAGGTATCGACTTTGTACGTTCTTACCTTGGTAGTGTTGTAGTGTGGTGAAGGTAAAAAAAATAATTAAAACTATTAAGTAAAATATTTTCCAGTGAAGTTCAGTAGCTATTTTAATTATTTGCAAATTGATTCCTAGAGGTTTATATTGTGATGTAAAATTAGTGTAGTTTTATATCCCAGTTGATAAATATGTGGAAACATTGAAATAGCCGCTCGCTTTTAAAAGGCTGTCTCGATACGTTTGCTTGCTGCCAAACTCTACAAAAACATTAAAATGTGCTACATCGGCATTCTTATGAATAACAAAATGACTGTATTCTACATCAAAAAATTATGTATCGCGTGAAGGCAGAAGAACAGCGAGCGGCTTTTTTTATTATCGATAGGCTCGCGTTTGTCCATTATCTCACCTGATGGTAAGCGATGATGTGGTCTATGTGTTTTACAATCGTAGCCAGTGACACACGCCCACATAACGCACGGTTGGCCTGTCAGACTGTCTAGGGACAATTACTTGGTTGCGTCAGAAAAATATCGACGCAGTTTGCACCTTTGACCTCACGTCGCGTCGTGACGTAGCTCGCGCTTGTGGCTGTGGGACGCCATGTTTTTTCAAGTCATTGTCGTTGGAAAATGAAGTGGACACGTGGCTTTTGATCCCTTTTTTAATGAAAAAAAAAAAATTAAGAAATGAATTATATAGAAAACTCCTCTTCTTCCGCCCCTTATCCCATATTAAAAAAAGAAAACAAAAAAGAAATAATTATAAAAAAGCTAAATTATATTATTTTGAACTTTACTTTTCAAAGCGTTGCTCCACTCTAAGAATTTATTACTCGTATATGACTGCGTTCATAAACATGTAAACTAACATTATACAAGACACCCAGATCCGGATAAACTATCTATTTAAAGACCACCCATGGACATTGTGAAAGTGAAACTCGGGGCCCTAGGATGAAGGCAAAGAAGGAATAGGTGTGGGTTTTTAGTCTGTAAAAGTTTGACACAGCCTCTCGCTCCGCCCTAGAGCGGGAATGTCATTGGATGATTTTCCAACATAAAAAAAATCTATAGCCCACACAAATATAATTATGGTACATGCGGGAATCGAACTAGACCGTCCTGTAGCCTGATTCACGTAAAATCAAACAAGCCAAATATCGTTGAAGTTTTATAGTCGTTCGATCGAAGTCCTATCCAAAAGCGGTATTCACGATCTATTAAATTATTTTCAGTTACACTAATAAGTATTCTACCAGGATAATGTAATACAGATTTTTTTTAAATCAACGAACTTCAAACGACTTTACAATCGGTGTCGTTCAAACTCGATTGATGGATGTGAATACGGAAATGGTCTAAACGACTAAATCGCTACGATATCGTTACGGTTTTCATTACGTGAATCGGACTACTGGGCCTGCGTCTTGCATACGATCCATTCACTCTTTTATAGACGAGGTCTAAGTCCTAACAGTGGGAACATTATAAGCCTGATTATGCTTATGCACTAATATAAGTCAAGTGTAACTAATCATGACAAGCAACCAATGATTCATATTGACGAGTTGATGTCATCAAGCCGATTATGTAGGTGTCTACTGAAGATATCACTAACCCATGTAGCTAGCTTACTTGATGGATTACTAAGGGAAATTATATTTATTTTATGTACAACATATAAAAAATATTAAACAAACGCTTAACCTTAAATTAGTATGTTCAGAATCTACTACTGAATCGATTTCAGTTATTTTTAAAATAGGTAATTTTTATCCTATAATAAGCAAGAATAATTTGAAGATTTAAGCTAGAATTTGATTGCATCACTGCTTACCATCAGGTGAGATCGCAGTTAGGAATGATTTATATCGGATAAAAAAAAAACTACATTAGACCGACGCACACATGTAACACGCATGATTTACACATAGAACGATGTCGCGTGGCGTCGCATGGCGTGGATCAAGTGTAGCTCTACAAGTCTAGTTTCCTTATAAAATGTATGGAGACCGACGTGCCCAGGTCGGCGTGTGTGGCACACGTGTGCGCAGTGTAGGCGCAGTGTAGTTCTTTCTACCTTAATAGTATTTTTTTATTAAAATATATAATTGATAGGGTTGATCGTATGCGGTCGACGTTGGACACTCCTACCCAGAAGTAATCTATTCACTCTTGACTAAAATACCTCTAGGTTGTAGCTATCAGGAACCACAGACTTCGGCAGTGTTATTCAGTAAATACCTAAATGCTATTAAAAACTAGTACAGTAAGTTACCTACTAAAGACTCAAGACAAATATTTTCTCAGCCATTTGAAGACATGAAAACTAACTTCAACATATTGTTAATACATTCATAAAACGATGATTGATGGACCATTAACTGAGATGGTACCGGTATGCTAATCAAGCACAAGGGGCCATTTCCTTACCTCAGGGTCTGTGGGGGAAGAGAAAACCATCTCCATGGTGAGCTCTATGGTTTCCGGGTCAACAAGTAGTTGGTATGTCAAATAAACAGGCGTGTCTATGGTTTCGTGGGAATTTGAATGGCATTTTGGGCGTTTTTCATTGTCATTTAAATAAACAATCATTTTAGGCACCATTAGTAATATTAATGGTTAATAATATGAGCTAACAAATTAAAATAAGTAGGTAATTGAGTATTGAAAAGATTTAGTTTTGATTTCATGTGGGTCATCGGGCTTTTTGGATCTCCCGACCGCGTATTTTCGAATCACAAGGAAAAAAATATAGTACAGTTACTAAAAAAACTGTATTTATTTTATTTATGGTCCCAAAATACCATAAAAAAAAATAAAAAAAAGACGTGTGGCACTCGGGGACTGTCGCGGTAAAGCTATTGCATAGCATTTTTATCAACTTATGCAATTATAATTATTTATTTATTTTATTTATGCAGTATTTTTTTTCCTTTGTTTTTTTTTTCTTTGATATTAATTGAAGTTACACTTTCACACATTGAATTGAATTTTGATTGATTGTTCACTCATTTGTTTTCTTATCGGTCACCACGCTCAAAAAACAAATGAGTGGGGGGTGTTAGGTTATTTTCGTTATGGAATTTCTGGATTCGGTCTCCACGCTCAAGGCCCGCGATAGAAGCTATGCAATAGCTTAATAAAAAATTGAATTATTTTTAACCCGTTGTGTGTCTAAACGTGGATCCACGCGAGACACAATGGCTTTTTAATTGTGTCTCTAATTACGGCACTCGAGAGGTTAAAGGCGGTCCGGACCAAAGAGCTCCACGACACTTTGAACACATTTATTCACTTCTTTCTACTCTAATTTTTGAAAGAGATACCGTAGTCTTGAAATGCAAAGGGCAACTGAAAAACACATGTGGGTTTTAGTCAGTAAAAGTCTGACACGGCCTTTCGTTCTTACTTAGAGCTGGAGAAGTCTTTTGCTGGTTTCACACCTCAAATAAAGAGAAATCTTTAAGAGAAGAATATTCTCCAAATCAATTATTTCACTATTTATACTTCTCAAAATCAGGTATTTAGAACATAAACCTAACCTCCTAAAGGAAACATTATTAATGCAGCATAGCATCTAAAACCGGTGACGTAATGAATCAAGTGCAGGCCCCTATCTATTCAATTACATTTATTACTAATTACATATAGCCATTTACATGGACGATTTATGAAAACCGATCGGCAAAGTTACGAGGGCGACCTGGACCGGACGATGGAACCGACATTTTGCAAAAAGGGTTCCGTCGATAAATAAGATGTGATTAATCGTCGCTTTTCATCAGGTGAGACAGCGGTTAAGCGCTATCTTACCTATCAACAATAATAAAAAAATGATATCTCTCTCTCTTTTTAGTCTGTAAACCCTTTAACGGTTAGAATAATTTGACAAAAGAAAAATCTTATACGGGGAAGATTGACTGCTAGTATTTCTTATTGTGCGTCTATTCGGGCAGAATAAACATAATATCTTTTCTTTGAGTAAATTGAAAAAAAAAAAAAATAATAAAAGAATGAATAAAAGCATAGTAAAACAACATAATATCAAAATAATAGGCTGTAAAATATGGAGGTAAAAATATTCCTGCTGTCTTTGAAAGACTTATGTATTTATTTTAATTAGTTCATTAAGGTGATAGATCTACATTATAGGGTGGTGTCCAGGGTCAAAATAATTACATTTTATTTAGTCCGTATTTTAGATTATAAAAAAATATTGGATACGTATTTTTTTCTTTTTTCGATTAAACAAAAAATAACAAAGATATAGCCCATTAAAATTACGTGTGACGTCACCCCGTGCGAAAAAATGTAGCAAGGCGCGACGTTACACGTAACTTTAATTTTTGAATAATCTAAAAGACGGACTAATTACATTTTTTATGGCCACTAGCCTATTGTACCTAAATGCATCAATATTACTTTGTTAGACTATAAAATTATACCTACTATTTGAATTTTAACTAGATAATACTTAGGTTAATTTTGTAAATTATAAGCCTTTTTTTTGTGTTAGCGGATAAATATTATTGTCAAAAAATAGAACCAAATTTATTTTTTGCCGGAAACTGAGAGGTAGTGTTTTCCTTGCTTATAACTACTTCGGAAACTTAAGATGTAGTGTTTCCGAAGTTAATTATCATTGTTATACATCCGTATATGGTAGGTATATTTTCCGAAAAATATAACGTTAATTTGGTTCAGGTCTGTGTTCCCTGATAGCTACGACCTGGGGGATCTTTAAGGCGTATAGTCCCTTGAGCCATCTGGCCGAAATTATGTGAACGCAACTCTCGCACTCGCCTAGGCGGCAGTACGCAAATCTGTGCATTTATTTGCGGCCAGCAGCGCCCGGAAAGCGCTTTAAATCTATTTTCTCTGCGAGATATTGATTGATTTACATATGCAATGTTCACTTTGAAGAATATTTAACCACCAATTTTTATGTGTAAAAATGTTTCTAAAGGTCCAAGCCGTTTCGAAGGAGTAGGGAAAAGTTGCGAAAAGTTGCGAAATTGCTAAATATTTTTTTTTCTGACAAAAGTATTAATTGCACGAAAAAACCAAATGTTGATATTATTGTTCATGAATCTATAATAAACATATATTTTTTTCAAACCAATTGACCTAGCCGTTACGGAGGAGTAGGCCTCAGAAAATCACTGTTTTATGGCACTTTTCGGGCGCTTGGCCCTTAAGTCAAAAGTAAATAGGGTACTTCTAGGCAAGCGTGCTCCATTGTCGATCACATTGTTTCCATCACGTGAGATAATGGTCAAGTGCGAGCCGATCAACAATAAAAGAAAGAAAGAGTTCGATCACCTGTGTAGTTGTTTATGACGAATAAACACAAATGGATACAAATAAAGAAACATTAACAATCTAACAACGAAAACTTTTACCTATCAAATAAAAAATTAGAATATATTTAGAATATCAATAATCATAAATATTTTATAGAAGCAATAATTCCCACGGCAGTGATAATTTATAAACTTGTGTTGTATGTTGACTTTATAGAGAAACGACGAAAAACTTCCTCCGATGATATATCTTGACTATTTATTTGTTCCGATATCAATAAAGTAGGTTTTTTAGGGTTCCGTACCTCAAAAGGAAAAACGGAACTCTTTGTTGTCCGTCTGTCTGTCAAGACCTTTTATTTCGGGAAAGCGTGGAAGTATCGAGTTGAAATTAAAACCATATAAGCAGTCTGCGAACCCTTGAAGCTGTGAAAAAATCAAACTTATAAGTTAACAAAAAACAGATACGGCCGTTTATGGCGCAAAAAAAAACGTATATTTCAACTCTGAAGAAATCAAAAAATCCATAGGATACTTCCCATAGACCTAGAATCCTGAAATTTGGAATAAAGCAATCTTTTATAGCACAGGCATAATAATAAATATGAAAACAGTAAATTAGTCATTTCTCAAATTGAAAAAATCTTCGAGTCTATTCGGGAATTGAACATACATACACAGATAAGTTTTTACGGAACCCTCAGTGTGCGAATCCGACTCGCACATGCCCAGTTTTTTTAATATGTGTATCATAAAAACTTTATATTTTAACCGGTTATGTATCTATAAATATTTTGGAATGTCGTCAAATTAACTGATATAAGAGGAACTACTTTATAAAGTGTGTTTTTGAAAGCAGGTAGCTCACTCCTTAAAATATATTTGATTTATTATCATTAGGTCATAAATAACAGTCACATTTTATTGACAGAAAAAAAAATTTTCATTTAACTTTATACTAAAAACTAATTTATTAAATTACCTTGATCCTTTGAAAAATATAGGCGTAAATTTTATCTAGTTTTGCCAAATACTTTATTGTGTTTGCCTTAAATCATCTTTCTAATATAGCAGTAGTATATTTAAATAATGTTTTTTTTTTATTATTATGGATAGGCTTGCGTTTGACCGCTATCTCACCTGATGGTAAGCGATGATATGGCCGACGATGGAGCACGCTTGCCTGGAAGTATCCTATTCACTCTTGACTTAAAGACCCCTAGGTTGTAACTATCAGGAAACATAGACTCTGGCAAGGAATTCCACTCCTTAGCTCTACGCACATATCTCTATGTACATGTGGATGGGATTTTTACCACGTACCGGTGGCGCAATGCCGCAATGCTGGTCCGATGATGGAACGGGCTTGGAAGAATTAAATTGTGCAATTCCAAAGCACACTCTCCGAAATGTAAGCGATAGAAAACTGGTAGGCTAGCAACTCGGCGTCAATGTTTACTCTTTTTACATGCCCCAAGAGGCACACTCCCCAATCACTCAGGCAAGAGGCTTCCGTGTCCGCATGAAACGGCACGGAACCCCAATCCGACTCGTTTCGCGTCCGGGAGGGAAATGAACTCGTTTAACCTGTAGTGTCGCGTCAAGCCAATGAGTAATAACCTATAGACGCCACCTGACAAATATCGTTTGTATATAATTAAGCTAACTGACCCGGCAAAAGTGTTTCTGCCATATAAATTATCAAATAAAAGTGTGGGATAGGGGTGGGAGAGAAAAAAATAGCGTACAACCTATTCTCAGACCTATCAAACATAGACCTATACAAATCGGTCAAGCTGTTTCGGAGGAGTTCGATGACAAACGGTAATTGGGTAATTGGTTCACACTGGATTGGAATAGTAAACAAACAGTTGCCTGCATGAGAAAAAAGTGCGGACATTTGTTAAAAGGAGGATAATATAATAATCAGAGGATATAGTTTTTTTTTTTAAGTTAAAAAAAACGTTGGCCAACACTAGAAATTACTTTTAAAGTGGGTGCGTTCACAGACATCTAAACTCACAATATACAATCCAGACCCAGAAAAACTAACTATAAGGTCATATAAATATTCGTTCCTCGGTCGTGCGGGAATCGAACTAGCGGTAGGTACGCAACGCAGCAGCCAATCGCTCAGCCACTGCGCCAACCATGACTAACTGTTACAGGACTAACCAACATATTGATTTAACACTTACCAAGGTATACCTAGATAATTACATCCATGTTTTAGATGAAGTTTTTCTGCACCAAAAAGTCAGTCACTGGGTGGAAACAGAAAATCTACATATTTGTGTGTTTTGCTTGTTTTGATATTGAATGGATTGTGTGAGGAGTGAAAGAAAATAGAGTTAGGCTACTGTCAATGGACGCGTAAGTATTTGTCATAATGTTACAGCTTCGTCAACAGTGTCTATGAAGCTACGCGTTTGTGGACAGCAGGGTTAAGTGACAGTGTAACGGTTGACAGGACAGGATGGAAGAAAAAAAACGTGTTGTGACGACCCCAAGTAATATGGAACCAGGGCAGGAATATGGTGATGATGTAGATTTTGAGAAAGCAGTAGTGGTCGAGTGGTAACGGCCCCGATTTACGAGTCGTGGTTCAAACCCAGCCAGACGCGTTACTTTGTGTAATTTATTTCATCACCACTGCTCTCAAAACGGTGAAGGTTAACATCGTCAGGAAACCGACCTAGAACCAAAAAATTGAAGCCATGTGACATCCACCAACCCACACTGGGCCCGCGTGGTGGATGACGTTCCATTTCCTCTCCTGGCGTAAGTCCCAACCTGAGTCCCCAGTCTATGTTGGTTTTGATTTCACAGTTTTCACACAATTACTGTAAACAGCTCAAATGAACAATAGAACACTGTTTTTAAATTATTACAGCGCCTACGTAACTGACTACGCGCGTTGTCATGCGATAGATTTTTTGAAGTTATTGCAGACTTATTTATACTTTTTGGATAATTTTTCGAATTCTTTACTTTTCTTTTTTTTGAGGGTGGTAAATCATTTAATAACTTCTTTCGCTCTGGGTGGAACGAGAGGCTAGAGAGAGTGTAAGACTTTTACTGACTAAAGACTACCCATATTATTGCTGTGAACTGCGTTCTGTCAACGGTCTGCACACAGGAAGTAGATTCACATAAGTATTCTTATCATAAATTTTCGATACAATGTAAAAAATTTTTATGAAATAAATCAATCAATCAATCAGAAGTTTGTGGTTCTGCTGTGCATGGGGATTGCAAAATGCCTTATGAGTCCAATATAATAATGTTTACCTATAACGTAAGGTCTTTTTTACATAGCATAGGTAGGATGACAGCAGGATGGAAATATGTGGAAATATGCATCTTTTAGATGAGAGAAAAGGATAGGTAGCACATTGTATGAATCTGACAGCTGTCACCCGCACCATCCCGTCCTGGCAATCGTATAGTGTTATGATTACATTTACCATTTTGATTATGCTAATCAATTCACCTAATTAACATTAAAACAAAGAATTCTTCACCAGTCAAATATTTTCGAGCGTTCAACTGACCATGAACCGTTCGTAAGCCATTCCTTTGCCATATAAAAAAAATAATTACTCCTCAAGAAGGTAAATTTTATTAAAATGACGCCACGTTCCGCAAATTGCTCGTAATTAAACCATTCACGTGTTTACGGAGTTGACTGCAGTCCTTGATCTTGATAATGTGAATAATTTATCTGTCCGAAATTCGCTCAGTCGTAGTATGAACCATGTGACAGGTAGTGAGTCATGACTCATGCCCCCTCGCATCGTCGCTGATGTATTTTCGCAAAACCGGTTTCCAACACAGAGTCACGAAAAACGAACACACCCGATGCGGCAATTAATTCTTTTTCAATTAAATTGATGTAATGATCCAAAAAAACACCGATCTTGTTAAGTGCCTTGTTCGATTTTGCTTTTTATTTGTTCAAAACTTAATGTTATTTATTACAAATTATATAGTTAACTCGAACCGTTGATAACACCTCCATTATTGAATGTCAAATTGGTATTGAGTTGACAGTGATCGTAATTTCTTAAGTGATTCTCATTAAAATATAAGCAGGCGACAGAGCGAGTTTGTCAAGTGAGATGATGGCAGAATTTATGAAGTCAATATTACACTTGATTAATTTTTCTTGCTTCTCTATATTAAAAAAAATGTGCAACCGTTTATGAATCATTGATCTGTCAATAACTTATATTAATGTTTTGTTTCTTATCTATGTTACTTATTGGTTTGTTGTTTTCGTACATAAATCATTGCGTTTTAATTTTGACTGACGACTATTGTTTGGCCTATGTCACTCTTTGTGGGTGTAAGTACCTGCTTTAACATATTGCTTCTTCCTTGATTGAGTTTAAGCACAATGAATTTTAAAATATTTAGCCCCTTTTTTTTGTAAATTTAAAACAAGCTGAATTTTTTGGCAAAATTGTACAAAACAATTATTATCGTATGTTTTGTTATGCAAAATAATTTACACCCATAAAAGAATTTATTTACAAATTAAAACTACTTCAAGTCAGATAAAAAAATCGATAAAACTAATCGACTAACAACATTAAAGAATTCCAGCCACTTATATCAGAAGTTCACAACAGAATCAATATCGGATGGGTCTAATAAATCTATTCGGATTCATTATGTCATCGGCATAGTGTTGGGGCCGTTGCCACTCGTACTCTATGAATATTCAAACCTGTTTCATACAACCTGTGGAACTCGTCCCGGCGAGGTGCGCGCGCGCCGGACGATGGGCGGAGTTCCGTGGATGCGACGCGAGAAAACACATGATGGGATCTGTTGGGACACATGGGACCAAAATATTTACGTTTGTGTATTTGGATTGAATAGGATCTTTTAGAGAAGTTTTTTTTTTTAATAAGTTCGGTTTTCTGTCGTTTAAATTTCGGGGAGTATCATTTTTCATTATTATTTTTTTCATTATCGGACCACTAGACGTACGGCGTTAAAAAAAACCACATGTATACGTTTTATTAGTAACAACTTCTATTCTGTTCCTTTTTTTAATTTCTTTACTAATTGTAAATTTAATCTAACACACTTAAGCAAAACTTTTATTGTGCTTAAAAGTTTGTGGCTAGTGTTAACAGCAAAATAATTTATTAGAATATTGATCGATAAGACTTAAAAATGTTTTACAAGTGTCGTATATCTTAAGGCCGTCATAAACAAAGCGATATATCGTTTACTATAACGTATACATATGTTTGAAATGGAAATGTTTTTTTTATTTAAACAACAGTTTTAACTTTTAACGATAAAAAAACAGAGCTTCCGATTGCAGTTGATTTTGACAGTTATATCTTGATAATAATCAGGCATGGCTAAGTTCTTGATTTACTACCTTTATAACTTCAATCATGGCAGGATACTGATGCGTCATTTGCAAGTCGTATCATAAAGCTGTTTATGTCTTAAATTCAAACAAATACAACGTGAGCATAGATGCAAAATAAAATACAGTTCTTTTTTTAATCGTTAGTTCAATTTATTGCTTAGTCGAAAAAAAAAAACAAATAAAAAAAAGCGTTATTTTAACAAACCATTAACTATGTTACAAAATACACCACAAATTTTTAATTAGTACAAATACTTAAACGGCTTATTAGAAAAGGTCTTGTTATTATTTAAGTAAAGTCTCAATAAATAATATTCATAAACAGCAAAGTTATGAGCGTTTGTTTATGTCCCAAAATGTCACTCAATTTATGGAAATATTGTACAGGCTATTGGATATGAATGAATGTACTTATGACGATAAAAATGCAAAAATACTGCAAGAAGTATTTTTAGTAGGAATTGTTATGAATGACTGATTCAATTATGAATTTATCAATTATGACAAATCGTGGACAATTTTGAGATATCGTTTTTTTTTACTTTTGACTACACAAATGTAATTAATAATGGGTACAGATAGAACCCAATTTTTTTGTACTATTTTAAATATAGGGGTGTATAATTATTGCATAGTGAAAGTTTTCCCAGGTAGGTAATATCGGCAAAATGCAGTTACGTACAAAACCTTAAACATAGGTAGAAGAACCGAGACCTTTTCAGCCAGTCGTTTCAAAACCATTAGAATGTACTGAGTTGATATTCTCGTTCGCTTTACCGAAATCGTTGAATTTAGTTCGATATTCGAAATAGCACGGAATATTGTCGATGGCGAGGCGACTCCCACGGCATAGACATGGAATTGCTGGGGAGTCACGAACGCGTCTAAATAGACCTTAAGGCCTAGTTTATGTTTGGTTTCATTAGGGACGGGATACACAAAGAGGTTGAGCTAGGAATTAGTTTTTTGGCTAAATAGTAAAGATTTTCTGATTACTTCTGTCTGGTGATGATTCTCGACACCTGTAAAGCTAGAACTACACTGCGTGCACGTGTGACACACGCCTACCTGGGCGCGTCGGTCTCTATATATTTTATATGGAAACTAGACTTGTAGAGCTACACTTGATCCACGCCACGCGACGTCGTTCTATGCACAATTCGGGCGTGTTACACGTACATAGGCGTCGGTCTAATGTAGTTCTAGTCTTAGTCTTATTGAGAATCCAACTACTTATACATACCTAATTTAAGTACAAGCTTATCTCAGAAATGTCATTTTCGACTAATTTAATGTAGATGATATAAATGTCCACTGGAAACTACTTGTGTACTAACTTGTTACTTTAAATATAATAAAAGGAGAAACTGACTGACTGACATTATCAACGCACAGCCGAAACTACTGACACTAAGAACATGATATTTCGCACTAGGGTTTCTTTTTATGACGAAAGCGAACACTAAGAGAGGATTTTCCAAAATTCCCCCCTAAGGGGATAAAACGGGGGTTCGAAGTTTGAAGAAACCTACTTTCACGCGGGGGAAGCCGTTGGCAGAAGCTAGTCTATAATAATTACCCTTGTTTTACAAAATTCTGCTAGCCCCAATTCTGTAAATGTAACCTAAGCCTAACCGCACATGGCCATGAAGCCATGTGTTAAGAAAGTTCCCTCCGTAACCACGCCATGTACGGCAAATTGAATACATTATAATCTCCTTAATGCCCCTAGTCTCCTGGTACCACAGTTGTTTTACTTATACTACTGAAAATTCCTTTAACTGTGTCACGATTTTGTAATACATTTATAGGGATGTTTCGTTAAGCAAAAGCGTATAATATTTACTTATTTGCTTTTGTATTGAAGAATAAGTTAAATATTTTTACACTTACTCGCAAACACGCTCTTATTCCTACTACATTTAGGTATACAATTTACTTTTTTTCGCACTAGTGCAGGAAAATGCTCGTGCTCGTCCCCGCTACAATTTTAATACATTTATCGTATCAGGCTGGATGCTAAGCAATCTCCACGAGTCGCACGTCAACTCACTCAGTATATTTATTCCCTCGTAAGTGTATCGAAAAATGTCGTTTGATACAAGTAGTTTGTCACTGCAGTCCATAACACTCTAGCCTACAGCTCGAGTGAATGCCACCTCTAGCTCGAGTGAATGCCACCTCGCTCTCAATGCAAAACTTTCTCCACTTGTATCAAAATTGATTATTTCACAATAAAACGTTTGTAGCGACCTCTGCTTTTCCATTCCTCTCAGAAATTATCTTCTCTTTAGTCTTCCTCTCTACTCGCTTCAAGAAAAGGCAAAACTTTTATCAAATCATCAGGCTTAATAAAACATTGATCCAATAACACTTAATCATACAAGACGAAGAAGAAAATCGATTTAATGAAAAGCTTCGATTAATTTCGACTCGATATAGATAGTTTATGACTCGCCTGCTTTAATTAAAGCTGTCTTATTTTTGCTCCTCATGATTTATAGTACCCTGGTACTTTCTGCTTGTAGACCGATATTTATTTATATATATATAGTATATATTTTATTTTATTAGTTCTTCAACAAATAGTTTCCTAGAAACTAAACATCTTTGATTCCAATATAAATAAATGGATGGATGTCCCTAGTAATATTTTTCAATCAATGCTCATAACTATTAGCCGTAGGACATGTACTAACATAAAGCTGAATTATGAATGACCAGCTCCTTAGTTCCTAGTGTTTAACGATTTGCTCCTGGGAGCTCTGCAGCCTTAGTATCCCCTTAAGGGCAGAGCACCGACTGTTGGTCTCATTAGCGTTTAACGATGATTTGTGAAGTTCAAAATTTATACTTCTATTGTAGTTTATGTTAAAGATTCTCTAGCTGTTATGTCTTATAATGAAATGTAGGAAATATTGGGAATCCAAAATCAGAGACGACAAATTTCCGCTAAAATTATACATTTTTAAATATAGTTATTTAGAGCAAGAGTTTTAATAAATATAATAACAGTCATGTAAGACAATGAGCGATGATGGATGGATTGTGTGAAGAGCGATATGAAAGAAAAGGAAGTTAGTGATAGCATGACGAGTGAAAGGGTAGAATGGAAGAAAAAAACGTGTTGCGCCGACCCCAAATAAGATGGGATCGGAAGATCTTCTTCTTCCTGCCCTGGTGGCAGGAAGAAGAAGAAGAGAAAGACAATGAGCGAGAGAGAGAAATATTATAAGTTTTAATAAATTATAAATATTTTTTAGATTCTATCAAAAATGTATTTTAGGGTTTAAGTATAATACTTGATAACTGCACTGTCGCATTATGTTAAGGCCTGTAAAGAGGATAAATAAATAAATAAAACAAAATTAATAGGTTTTGAAATGGGTCTGATTTAAATACAATGATTGTTTCCCTAATTAGTAAAATCATGATCATCTTAAAAGTATCTAAACACACGACAGTCCTAAAAAGTCAATAAAATATCCTGACTATTGTCGTAGTTCCATTTTTTGTCACGTTTGGTTGCGCTGGCGCAGCGTAGACCGGGAGCTGGACGCCCGCGGGGACCCGCTTGAATTAATTAGTTCCATCGGCACACGGTAGCGTTTGGGACGCCCACCCATCCTGTCGCGCCCTCTATTGAGAATACGGAATACTAGCTACTGGCAATCCAAAGCTATGGGAAAATGTTAGTCCTCTAATATTTATAGTTATAGGATAGGGCAGTATTTATTTATTTATTATATTCTTTATTTTACATTATAAACAAAAAATGCAGAACAAACATTGTTAAAACTAAGTGTACAATGGGCGGTCTTATCGCACAGGGCAATTTCGTACAGACAATTTTTGGATGGACTGAAAGAAAGGAGATAGATTTAGGGCTGTCAGTGTACAACATCAGAAATAATACTAATAAGATACAATAACACAAATACATACATACAATAAAAAAAATACTAATAAATATCTATATACTCGTAATTGAGCCAAAAGAAGCTTAAAAAATAGATAGCAATAAAACAGATTTGGAAAAAGTTTTGCAATAGTGTTTGTTACCTAAAATATGGATTTCTTGTAAGGTGTGTCTCAAAACGTATTCTCACTTAGGTATGCACTGAGCGACTGACGTAAGCATGCGAAATGTTTTGAAAACAACACGAAATTAACCAAGCAACGGTATCAAAGAACGCATCGTCGAGGACAGGGCAAAACTGCATAATTGTGGAGAACTTTGTTTTGTATTCAAACGAGAGGTCACGAACAAGACGAAATAAATAAACGACGAGAGGAGGAAAGAGGAACGGTAATTCCTAATTGGTTTAAAATATGAGATTAAATCTTAATATTTTTGGGGATTTGTATATAAAACTCAAAAATAATTAGTATCCAAGCAAAAGCGAGCCAAACTCCGAAACTGTTAAAGAAATATTTAGAAATTACAGTAATATTGATGACATCCTATCATAAAAACTACGCAAAAGATATCTCACAGCAAAGAGTATAATCCCGGAGATGGGAACATCCTAACGGTTTGCAAACTTTACCGTTTTATAATAATTTACATGTATATTTGTGTTATGAATTTCATCATACCTATTTCATACATGTCTAATTTGAAACGCACCTAACTGATACGATAAGAGACTGAGTACACATAACAGAAATTATTGAAAGGTTAACTTTGCAATGTTTAACTGAAATTGGTACGTAGAAAATTGAGTTGTAAACTTAGATAAAGATCTTAATGATCTCAGAGAATCTAGGTAGTAGGGATTAAACTAAAAGAAAATATATTAGAAATTGCGATATGATTTCGAAAGAAGGCGTTAGAAACAAAGATTTCCCTAATAAAAATGCATTATTTCTTCTAAAATAGAACCTTTACTAAAAAATCACGTGATAGCAGTGCAGGATGTTTGTTACATCATCGATTCTTTTCGGATTGACCACATTTGTCTGCTTTCATGAATTTTGTACTTCTGCGACTTTCTATAACGTGTGCTTCATGCATGTGTGCGAGGCTCCCTCCCGCAGCGCGTGCGCACAATTTCGCCTCAAGTTTATTACCAAACACTGCGAATAATTTAACGGACATATCAGGAAACGGGGTGGTTTACAATGCAAATATTTTAGCGTCGTGACAACTGCTGTCGCGAGTGGTTAAATCCGTAATGAGATAAATCTATTGTTGGGTTACATTTGCGGGTATTAGGAGACACCATGCAATTTATGTTGTTGTTGTTGATGATTGTCGTGCTTGTGTGCGCATCTATTTGGATAGCTTGTTGAAATTAATGTTTAGTTGAAGATTTATAGCGCTTCTTGGTGATGAATTTCTATATTTCCTGCTTATTCAATGAATGAACTTTATTTTTGTACAATTTTATGTTGTACAAACAAAGTTACTAGTGTTTCTTAATCCTCTTGTTCCAACTTAGAGATGTAATCAAGATGTGTGACATTTTTGTCGTCACTATTATGAATGATTCACACAATGAATGATATGATATATATAGATACATAAGCCGTTTTATCAGATACACCGTGATTTATCGCCGTCCGCTTAACGATAAGATAAAACGTTTATTTATTGCCATAGATCTATTTATAACGATCGGAGACAACCCGCTACGGACAATGCAAATTCGCACTTAGTTATTGCTATTCAATTCACTGCCAATTTTCTTTTCCCAGCGCTTGTTAGTCCCGCAACAATTTTGCATCTCGCGAGAGTCGTTTGCGTTCGTATTTCGTGTTACTCTTGGTTGTAGTCTAACGTAAACGTGTCGGTGTGTGTTAAGGACTCGGGGTTGCGGTTCGTGAGTCTATCCTCGTAAGCAGAGCATTAAATCTCAGCATGACTGTTACTCGCACAGTATATCGAGTGTACTCTGTAGAGCGAGAAGCTATTCCGCTGGGAAATGCAACCACGATTCCCATGGAATCGATTTAAATTGCTTTAATCTAAATCGTTTGTTTTAATTGGAGAGATATATAATTGTTGATGATCGATTCGAGCTTAGAATAAATTAATGTTGGTGTAAGCTAATTAGTATTTTAAAAGGAAATACTTGATCTCACTAGTAGACGAGCTTTGCTAATATCGTACGATAATCAATTTACTTACTAAGGCATGTTTGCTTTGGAGGTTATCGAAGATTCCTCTATAAAATCAACGCATGTCGTTAAGCGTTAAGCCATCTTTAGTAATTGGAAATTTCATCTAATCACGGTCTCATTTAGAATCTGGATTAAAATAGTGTTTAGTGCTTTCCATATTAGTTTAATAAACTCTCCTTCGTGTAGCATCGCCATTTCTTCACTTATTAAGTTTTAATTTGTGTCTGGAGGCTTGCAGGAGGGGCATGGTTTATTTGCATTTCTTCGTTAGATAGATCTCGTCCGATGTTGTCAGCGGAAATAGAGGCGTATTATTAAATAAATATAGTGAGGAGAGAAGCCCAATTACAGGCCACAGAGATGCATCGTCAGATACCGGCAGTGCCTGCACTGATTTATTTAATTCCGAACAGATTTTATTGATAAGTTACTGGAGCAAAGTGTATTGACGTGGCCAATATTCAGTAGTCAAACAAAATACAGACAAGGTAAGTACAACAGTATCTTGTGCACTGCATTGTTGTTATCTCTCCGTTAATTAATCCAATAACTCACAGCAATAGATTTGAACCAATGATTTGATTGTTCAACACCGATAAGGACAGGATTTCAGTTGATAATTTGAAATCCATAAATTCAATTTCTTACTGTTTGGACATTCCACGTCGCGAACTACTCATACAGCAAATACCAAGACCAGACCATACCATTTCTGAAATATTTACAATTTACTAACTTAAACAATGATGACTTGTGATTTTTTATTAAATTGGAAAGTGTCATCAACTGAAGTTTAATCTCCTAATCACTATCTGAATTTGTGCAGACAAGCGGAGACTGAGCACATAAATATATATGAGTAATAGTCATCCAAGTCTCAGATCTTGATTCAATTTAGATCCAACATGACTCAGTAGATATAAAACTTTCTGTTCGCGTGTCGGTATTTTAAGTATCGACGATTTCATCTATCGTCTTTTGCATCGGTTTTCTAAGAAAACACCTGGCAATATTTTTATGTGCATCGTTCATCTAATGTATATCGGTTTTATGTAGTATTAAACGGTTTTGTCGATATCTTTAAGTTGTATGCGATTTATAACTTGTGTTATTCAAAGGAATTGCCATTGGTATGATATTGCTCGATGTTGATGATGAAAAGCTTATTTAATATGTAGTTCAATTTTGGTCATAATTATTTGCTAGAATCTTTTTTCCTCATCCATCTATACAAATCATAACTGCCAACTTTCACTCATTGTGGAATTCAGAATCAAAACAAGTACATGTATCCACAAATCTTTACTTGATAAGAATCCAGTCAATACCTAATCAAAAGTAAACAAAACTATTTTTAATCGATGAATCCATCATTGGCTTGCTTCTAATTGCTATACTGAATCACACAAGTAAAACAGATGTGTACTAGCTTACTGTATGTAACCCGCAGCGACACTTGTACCATTCATTAATTTTAATTGCAACCTGCGCGCGCGCCGGATAACATCTCTTAGGGCTTGTACACGTAGGATGGACGCGGTACAACTTAGTAATGTACTTTTACTGTTAGAGGATGTGCTTGGTCGCTATGCAAATATGGATGACTTGGTTTGTTAACTTCATATTTATTTCGTTGTTGTATTGTTGGCTAAAATTTTAAGATTATCTGCGAAACTTCTGAAGATTCAAAGTTTCTGTGCTTAGTTTTTGTCTATATAACCGATTACTTCGTTCATATTTTTAATCTGTTAATATATTATTATTGAACATTTCCGTCTTCGTCGAGTCGTGTTTTCTGTGTAATTGGTTGGATAACTGAAAACGATCGATGAAATTTTCTGTTATTTCAATTACATTTTCTAGCTTCATATTTATCTATGCAATCAAAGCAGTTATTAAGTATTTCTATATTGACTTCCTTTTTCTTATTTCATCTTGCCCTGACTATGATGTCCAACGATTCACCATTATTGATCAATTCCTAATATGGAACTATGAAACCTTAAATTTCTTGCCAGTGTATGTCTGTATGAGTCCTAAACACAACCGCAGAATTGAACGCTACCGCGCACAATGCACTCAGTGGTCGTAAATAAAACTGTTAACGTGATTTTATTGAGAGCTGTCCGTAACTACCAACTAGTAGCTAGGAATGGTTGTTTGCAGTATTTTGTTATTAGATTTTCACAGCTTCCAGCTTATTCAACTTTGATAGAAAGGTTTACGGTTTAGAAATAAGCCCAGTACAACGGGAATGTGTACATGTAGTTTAATAATCATTGTATCGGTTTAAAACAAATTGTTTTTTTTTGTAATTAAATCTCTACTAAACACGGTATCTCTATTTTTATTTTTCTTACTCTCCTATTGCAGGTATAGGACATAGATTCCTTAAGATATAAGCATCGCCTCTGTTAGAACTTATTTTTCTTTTTCCTTTTTCTTGTCTGTTATATGTCTGTTATATGTATGTGTACATCAGATGTTAAAAAAAAAAAACAAATAATATATTTAGTCCTCTATCGAGTGGCATATTATCATCTAAATTATTGAAGTTTCTGCTCTTGAATCCTTTAAAACATTCGAAATCGTATAATAGGATCTAAAGAGGTGGTATTTGCTGGCTTATCGTAGCATCAGGCATGTATATTGGACGCCAAATTGGGTCCAGACAAAACGCCAAGGTTGTTAAACCAAATGATTTGCTGTTTTTACAAAGATATGTGATCTCCAATAAGAGATTGTTAAGATTAAAACCGACACTGATAATACTCGTACTACTAACAGACCTAACACATGTTATATTGAATTAGATTTTTTTAAATGAACACGCTTTTTATTTGCAAACGTGTGATTGAAAGGTGTAATCAAAACAAGTGAAGAAGCCTTCGAGATAAATGATGAGATATAAGCTAAGAGGTTTTTTGAACATGTTTTGATTTAAGATTATGAGTTATTAAGTTTACTATCTTAATCTGTGAACTCTTTTTGTTTGTACGGTATAAGATTGGTGATGCTAAGAGAATGAAATATTATATATTAAAAAAATATATAGTGTTTAGAAAACTTAAAAAAGAAATTGTAACCAGCGTCAATCACATATTTTGTTTACACTTGTACGATATTCACACTTTCACAGCTCTAGGAGTAAAAGAAGAAAGGTAATGGAAATGAAGAAGATAAGAAGAATGAAAACAGAAGATTCGAAGCGAAGAACTCGCACTATGCACAGGCAATGGCACTGGAAGAATTCACGGGTTACATTTTAATAGTCCCGTGGTCTCTTAGTGGCATCACTGGTGCTGGGCGATACTACTGTATTTATACCCAAATCAAAAATACAGAAGATTGGAAGAAAACATTGAGGATTTTCTGCGCTGTTTTCATTGATTCTGCTTGAGATGGACTTGCATCTTGTTATTTTTTGCGATTTAGCTATGATTTTATTATTAATGTTTATTGTTGTAACTGGTTCTCTTTTACGTGTCCTTCTTGTTAAGATTTTTTTTTATGTATTTCTAGTCTTTAACCATATCTATGGACATAATTGATTTCAACCTTCACTTCATGAACTAATGCACTCTTTTTACGTAAAATGTATTAATACATAATTTTCAAATTTGTTAATAGCATTTGCCTGTTTTCTGGGTGTCAGCAAGGTTTCTTGACCGACTTAATTTTATTGTAACTTAGAAATAAGTGTTGTCACCTTTTATTGTGCCTATATTTTGTGTTGTTTATGTTATATTGTTACTTATATCTTGTGAAATATTGTGAGCTATTTTGAAATTAGTCTTTACTTTGTATGTTTTATCACTAATGTTGATAGAGATAATGTTTTAAAAGCTGGAAATATTACACACTTGACAGTTCGATATCCTCGCCCACGAATACAGCCGCTGGACATAATCGTAAGTTTTGCTAAATCTATCGTAATTTAGAGATTGTAATCGGTTTAGTCCTGTGATACTACATTACTTAGTTATTAAATTCTGTACTTATTTTATTTATTGTCCAATTTTCAGATTGATTTAAACTTCATCAAAATCTAATAAACTTTTGTTGCTATATTTCCTTATACCAAACCTGTAGGGATATTTTCACACATTTATTTCTATTCACATAATTTCTGAAAGATTGTATGTATCAGAAATGATAATGTTGATTGATATGAATGGAAGAGACGAGACGAGAAGGGATAAAAAGGAAGTTTGGAAGTAGTGCCAGTGACTGAGAATTGCTTGTCTCAGTATGTTCATGTGAAAAGGAGGGATAAAACGCATTTCAATAACAGAGTAATGAGATGTATGGACAGGGAGAGGGAGGCCAAAGAAAGAATTGTGTGAGGAGTAATATGAACAAAAAGGAGTCAGTAATAACTTAGTGGTTGACAGGACAGAGTGGAAGAAAGAATTGTGTTGCGCTGATCTCAAGTAAAAGGGGATAAGGTAGGAAGATAATGATATATTTTATGGTGTTAATTTTAGTACATATCTCACTAAGCAAACTCATGACTATGGATCTCGATTCTGTTATAATCAAGACATTATTGCCTCTCTTAAATGTATCAATAGATCTAGTTATTATTTTAAAACGTCGCTGCTAACAACAAAACGGTGTTGCTTATCTCCACGGTCGCCTCCACCTTCCAGCCAATCATTGCGGTTTGTTCAGATTTCTTCAATTTATCTTACCCACGAGAGCTACAGCTTGTCTCACGTCTGAATGTAGAAAGCGTTATGAAACCACTTTTTCGCTATACTTTAAGTGCTGCTATTGTGCCGTTTTTGCTGAAAAACTAGAGCGCGTTTTTATACTTTCCAGTTTAAATGCTTTGTGGTTAAATGATTTGTCGTGAATAGCTCAGCATGTGTTACTGCAAGCTGGAATTTCTTATTTTAATTTACTGTTGCTAACCTAAGACGGATTGTGTGAGGAGTGGTAAGAAAGAAAAGGGAGTCATTGATGGTATAACGAATGATAGAACGGAATGGAAGAGATAAAGTATATTACACTGACCCTAAATAACACGGAACAGGGGTAGGATGATGATGAAAGTTAGAAAAGATGATCTAAGAATTCCTTATAATGGCAATCTTAACTATTTTTACAGCCATATTCAATATTAACACTTTTTTTGGATAGACAATCAACTAACTTCTACCATATTGGGTAGAACGAGGGGGAGTGTCAGATTTTTACTTCCCGTAGCGACATCTATGACGCCGCAATGGAACTAAAATTTAGAATCCCGCATCGTAGTACTTACAGTTCTTTACAACCACCCAAAGTCAACTATCGTGATACACCCGTCTGGTCGAAGGGTCCTTCCTTTTCAACGGAGATTTGCGGGACTTTACACCCTGTTCCACATACATCTAAACTGACTTAAAACCGTCTGTTCCTTCAGTAGCCTTTCAAGTTTCAGGTTCGAGGTGACTCTTTCAAACATGCCAACAGCTAAAATAAACGAAATAATGACCAGTGTTGTCACGCAAAGTTGGTATATTAAAAATAATTTAATGCAAAAAGTGAAAAGTCCGATTTGGACTCACTCAGCACCGTAACGATTTCACTTGATAGGTACTTTTTTTGACATTTAGCAAAGCTCAACGACGCGACACTAAAAAGTCGTTCGATTTTTTCGCTGACTCGATTACTTTTAGTGTGTCAGAGAAATCGATACTTAAAAAGATTCTTAAAGAGATCTTTCTTAAGATCAACACGATTCAATGATACGGTTGATTTTTGTGCGCCGTTACACTTTGCTTTGTTAACTGCGGTTAACTAGAACATTCTGTTTTTATTTTTATTTCCATTGTGGCCACCCGATTTCTTTTGTGTGCAAAAATTGCTGGTAGCTACAGTTTAATACTCAATCAGGCAGTTAATGGATTTGTAAGCGTCGTCTGTTTTCGATTATAACATCATTTTGATATTTATCTTTCTCTAACACAGTTTTATTGTATTTTTAATGGTTATACTGTTGCTGGATGTCAATATCGTACGTATTATAAACATTCTCCTTTCGCCAAAAAGGTTGTGTATACAAAATTAATGGAATATGGATATCCAAAAAATTAAAGTAATTTTTTGATATTCTCAATTGTACTTTTATAAATTAATATATATATCATCATCATATCAGCCGAAAGACGTCCAGTGTTGGACATAGGCCTCCCTCAAGCGTCGCCACAATGACCGGTCCTGTGCGTCACGCATCCATCTGATTCCCGCGACCCTGGCCAGGTCATCGGTCCTCCTTGTTGGAGGCCCTCCAATGCTGCGTCTTCCGGTACGTGGTCGCCACTCCAAAACCTTTCGTCCCTATCGACCCAGATGGTCGGCGTGCAATGTGCCCTGCCCATTGCCACTTAAGTTTGGCGATTCTTCGAGCTATGTCGATATCCGTGGTTCTCCTGCGGATATCTTCATTTCTGATATGATCACGCAAGGAAACTCCGAGCATAGCCCTTTCCATCGCCCTTTGGGTGACTTTGAGTCTTCTTATGAGGCCCATTGTAAGTGACCACGTCTCGGAGCCATAAGTAAAAAAAGCCATAAGTATAAATTAATATATATATATATTTTACTAATTAGGATTTTGCATCACCCTTGAAAGTAATATAGGTACGCCTGTACTCCCAAAACTCTTAAAGTGGATCCACCATAGCATTTCAAAACTTTCTTTAACCCAGTTGACTATAAAATTATAAAATTAAAAAAAAAAACACACACAAAATTCCTCACTAACGCATAACTCTAGTGCTTACATTATCACACGAGTGCCTATGGTTCACGTACAGTGAAGGAAACTGATAAGCAGCAACTTCTTACTTCATGTTGAGCGTGTGCGCAGTCTAATCTTTGACACCATTTCTATGAATGTGTTTTCAGAGTTCAAAATGTTATACCGCCACACTCGTAAAATAACAAGTGCTGTAACTATTTCTAGCTAAAGATTCAATAATGAAAACGCGCATTTCTTATTCTAGTATCCTGTAAAGAAAGAGCAAGCGCCAATATTTATTAGGTACTCCTTTTTATGAACACCTTGAAATTCTACTTAATCTATATAGTGGAGTATGCGTTAGGAATGACGACTCAATGCAAACTTTGCACATAAAAAATGTTAAGACGACAAAATTGAAATCCACAGATGTTCATGTAGCTAACCAACAATTATAGATACAGAAACATATAAAGAAAAATCTAAAATCTAGGTTAGTGTTTCAATTTCTTACAGGCTAGCGCAGTAAAGTCTATAAAAGTAACAACTACATGCTATAGTCTGTCTAATAAGTCAACCGACTTGGAAATTTTGTATAATATTTAATCATTTAAAAAAATGCAAATATTCGGTACTTTTTATAAGGTTCTTCTGTTAGTAAACAATGATCTCTATCTATTAATCAATCTTGATTATTGAACCCGTGTTGACTACATCAGATTTCATTGAATCCTAATAATTACCCAAGTCGTTTAACTTATTAAACAGAATCTACAAGTACTTAATATAAAATTAATAAAACTTAAATAAGAACAAAACATTAGGAGAAAAAAATTAACATGGAAATTGGATTTAGGTAACAAAATTGTAATTAAAAATTAAATCCACATTAAAATTAAAATCAAACGAAAAATTGAAATTAATTTTACAATAGAAATTAAAACTAAAGAGTAGTCTCCGAACATAACCTAACACTTTTACCAACCGTACAATCGTACATACACTTGGTACAGTACGAAACAACATCTTGACATTATACTGTGAACATAAATCGTGTTGTATGTCCGCGTGACACTAACATACCCATGTTCTTTATAAGGAGAGAGATAAGCAGGCACAAGGGTTAGGAGACGGTCTGCGATTACTGTGAAGCAAGCAATTGCTCAGGGTGGAACTTTATGCAACTTACAACTGCCTTCGGTAGGGACTCCCACGAATGTCAGGAAGTTTAAGACTGCTTTTGTATCTGTGGTTAATTTAGAATTTAGTCATGATAGCGGGATTTTATCGAATGAAATTCAATGATGAAAACAGGCCTGTTGGTCTAGTAGTCAGTGGTTCTGACTGCTATGCCTATGGGTACAATGCCCACCCAAGACAAAAGTTTTGTGTGATGACCACGATTATTGTCCTGCGTCTGGGTGTAATTTATCTATAATATACTATGTTTATAGAAATATATAAACTATGTTTATAAGTTGTCTAGTACTCATAGCACAAGTTCTGCTCAGTTTGGGACTAGGTGGCGTTGTGTGATAGTTGTGGAATATTATTATTATTAATGATTGTTTTCATTATTTGCCAATTGTTCCGAGAGGATATTGTTATGTAAAACCGTACAAAACCTATGTTCAATTTCCAATTTATTGAAGTCTCCAAGATTTTTCCAAATCGCAAAATAAGTATTTTTTTGTGACGTAACAACAAATTTACTGTTATTAGTAATTTGATTTTTTTCACAGCTTCAAGGGACCATAGACCTGATTGGTTTAATTTCAACTCGATACTTCCACGCGTTCCCGAGATCAAGAGTCTTGACAAACAGACAGACAGACAACAAAGTGATCCTACAAGGGTTCTGTTTTTTTTCTATTTGAGGTACAGAACCTTAAAAAGATCAAGAGTCAAGTACCAAAATAAATCCTTATATAGTCCCTCATGTCTAAGCTGTCGCTTGAAGAATCGCCTACACCGTATTCCAACTCACGTATTTCTAAAACCTATTCAGCATTACCTTTGCCTCCTTCGATAAAACAAAACACAAAAGCTATTAGTTAACCCTTATTAAGAGGCTCCTTTTCTACTCGCCCATCGTCAACATCGAACATGGTTTAAAAAGCTTGTAACTTCATCTAACGCAATCTAACGCGATGTTTGATGAAGAGAGAACACGAAAAAAGAGAGAGAACGCTTGAAAATTCTGTAAGCTTTCGGTAATTCCGTGATTTACTCGAAAATTTTACAAAACTTTGGCACAAGGAAATACGAGTTTTTTTTTAACCCTTAAAATTTTTTGAAAAATATAGTTGTCATTTCGAACTGATAAAATTTTCAAGGCTTCTGTCTATCTTTTTTGAGTTTTTCAATTTTTGAGTAAATTATGAAGTGTCAAAGTTCATGCAAAATAGCTGATTTATAAAAGTCGTTACTGGATTCGTTTTACACAAATTTATAAATTGATTTCAATAGAAGTCTAGATAATATTCACAAGATACTGTGTTTCCAAAATATCTAATGAAAAATGCCTATTAACTTCATAATAGCGTAGTGCGGTTGTATGAAAAACAGTGAAGATGTATGTCGAATTGCATGCCCTTAAGTACAATCACCGACAACAGTAAGGACAATTGACGTATCGACCGACACGTAGAAAGTCGTAAGCGGTAGTGGGTTTTAGAGGTGGGCCGACTATCGACTTTCGCGAACGCCCCTATCGATCAGCGTTTTATCGACCGTCGAGACACGTGTTAACAAGTAGGCTTGCGCTAGGGACGTTTGATAAGGCGTTATTTATTGAACTTTGAGAATGTTGTCTATTAACAGATAGCTCTGCTTGAAGTCGAAAATCGTGTTCGATTGTTTGTTTTCTACGCTTATTGTTTAATTTAGGGTCTGGAGTTACTGAGGGATTGTTAGAAAAACTTACCGCGGCCCTTGAACGCAACAGGAAATAGATGGAACATAGTTGGGTTTTGGTTCGTAAAGATCGGACTGTCTCTTTCGCTTCACCTAGATTGTGAGGATTTCTCAAAAAATAGTGCCTAGAGTTACAACTGGGATTAAGATGATTTGTGGCTTTATATATTTGACTTTGAAATAGAAGACCTTTTTGATGTATTTTGAGGACAAATATTATTATTTCTCATACTTACACAGATGAATTTCAGGCAGTCTTGTAATCTCTTTCTAAAAATATTGTAAGTCATCATTGTAGAAAATAGATTTTTGTAAAGAATCTTTACAACTATGGCAAAGTTTACCTTTAATATTGCCTTCTACAATATAGAACCACGTGAATAATAATAAATTAAACATTTATTATTAGGAGGTTACTAATTCAGTAGTCACAGACGCCACAAACTGCTTGCTACGTGTACAGGGCGTGCTAATAACCTATTACAATCTCGTCTACCATCGCATTCCTAGTTCCCAATATGCTTATGTTACGCGAAGGTGGTGCCCATCCGCCTGGGGCCTCACCCTGTAAGGTACAAGAACATTACCTACCATATCAATCGAGCGGTGCAATTTTCTCTCCAAAATGAGCTTAGTTTCCTTTCTGACGGGTAATCCCTGAAGTCCACAATTGGTGCTCTTGTGGGAGTTACTAATATAGAACAAAATGAAGAGTGGTTTGTGTCGGATGTGGGGACAAAGGTTAGCACCGGAACCACGTTCGATGCTTCTTTCACTTTTCTATGCAACTGTACCTAGTAAAATCGTCTATAGGCGTCTGTCAGGGATTGTTCGGAAGAGTCAGATTAACGGAAGGAACACGAGCTAGTTTTAGTCAATGAAAGTCTGACACTTCCTGTCACTCTACCTGGAGTGTGAGAAGTTATTTGATAATATCCCACGCAAAAATAATGACATCAAAGGGCAATATGTTGTGGACGATAGTGATTTTTTTTTTAAATTATCCTTTTAGTAAGACTAAGTGTTTTACCAGCGCGTAGGGTTCCTCGCGCGCTTCAAAGAGATGTCAGCAAAACCGTAGGGGCCCAGCAAGGCCGAAGCCGACTAAGGCTGCGGGAAATTTCGGAAAGGGAAACTCGCGGTCCTAGAACCCAAAGACAACAGAAGGACACAAGTGTGATTTTAGTTAGTTAAAGTCTGTCACTAAATGCCCTCTTGCTTATACATATAGAGCGGGAGCAGTCACTGGATGATTTTTCACCTCAAAAATGGAAATTATTTACAAAAAATGCTTGTAAAAGTTACGGATTATTATGAATGTAGTAAAAAAAGACTATTAATGGTAGTATAAAAAAAATAACTTAGTGTACATTTTAATTTCTAAATCAAAAGCAACTTGGCTCGTAACTAATTTGAAAAATTATAGCTACTACATTTTTATAAATTAGTTACGATTTGCCAGTAATGCCGATTATTAAGTTGTATTGTATACGACAGTTGATTCATAACCGGGTTACTGTAGAACCGCAAGACCGTTAGTCAGAACTCTAGTCAGACACACTTTTACATTATATAGCTAGGACTATATGGCTAATATTGAGTGGGTGGTCCAATCCGTAGCGTGTGGTCCTGAATACGAAACAGCCTTATATATTTATTTATTACAATTACTTTCTGGCTTCTGCATAGCATAGCATATTCGGCCTTATTATGTTCCCACTGTTGGGAGTCAAGCCTCCTCTCTAGGAGAGGGAATGGGAAATAATCCACCACGCGGGCCTAGTGCGGGTTGGTGGATGTCACATGTCTTCGAATTTTTGGTTCTAGGACATGCCGGTTTCCTCACGATGTTTTCCTTCACCGTTTTGAGAGCAGTGGTGATGAAATAAATTATAAAAAGTAATGTGCTTGGCTGGGTTTGAACCGACGACGTACAACTCGTAAGTCAGGGCCGTTACCACTTGGTCACCACTGCTCTGACTTCTGCACTTACTTATATCCATACTATCCATACTTAATATTATTATTATATTATTAAGAGAGCTGTGGTGGCCGAGTGGTAATGGCCCCATGTGACATTCACCAACCCGCACTGGGCCCGCGTGGTGGATTACGACCCATTCCCTCTCCTAGAGAGGAGGCCTGAGTCCCAGCAGTGGGAACATTAAAAAGGCTGGTGATGATACTTAATATTATAAATGGGAAAGTGTGTGTGTGTGTCTGTTTGTCCGTCTTTCACGGCAAAACGGAGTAACGAATTGACATGATTTTTTAAGTGGAGATAGTTGAAGGTATGGAGAGTGACATAGACTACTTTTTGTCTCTTTCTAAGGCCCCACTTACGCGAGTGAAGCCGCGTGCAAAAGCTGTATGCTAATAATTATGGTAATATAGATAACTATTTAATTATAATTGCGCTATTGGCCACTGCGCTGCGTGTCGTGGGTCCGATTCCCAGATAAAATGTCAAATCTAGCATATAATAACGCGGTAAAACTTTAATGCTTGCTTGTTTACTAGAATTATATGCATATAACAACACCCAATTTCACTGATCTGCACTAACATACATATAAAACATATGGCAAATGGTTTTATTAAAACGTTCGACCAAACCGTTCCGGTCACTGGGTGTCTTGTTATAAGCGATTTTGTTTTTAAACGATCCCATAATACCTGCGTCACACACACTACATTACAAATTGCTGCTGAGTAATTCTTAGAGTGAGACAAACTCGTTAAAAAGAAACAAAATTCGGATAAATAAACCAACAAAATAAATATAACAATCCCAAATGAAACAAAAGAATATATAAAACGTACGATAAATTATTGTGGTTTTTCTTGATCGATGAAAGCTTTACCGCTTGTAAAATATTCTCCACTCAACATGGTCCTCCTCGCGCCATATTCCTCATTACTGAGGGTCGTGAAGTTCCCGTTGGATCAGCCTCTTACTGACGGTGTCTCACCATCAGTGTCGGTCTTTATACGTCATGTAGTGCGTACCTGCAATTGGTATTCCAGTATGAAGCGGAGCTAATTCAGCCTGTCTTATTGATCTGTGGCCCCTAGGTCATTTGGACTCAAGGTTTGTGGCCATTTTTCCTGGCATGTGGCCAACCTGATCAGGTTGCGGCCTCTTAGTCGTTTGCCAGCTATGACAATCCAATCAAGGTTGTGACTATTTTTCCTAGCTATATGGCCAAAAAACCTCAACTCACACACACCATGGTATATCTACGTAAAAGAAATAGATAACCATTACCTCCTGCAAAGCAACACGCACTAATTACACTATCAGCACGGCGGTAGACACCTGTGCTCGGCATGACGTCACTTCCGCAGACACCCGCGGGCGCTTATCTGCACAATTAGCATTTCCCGGCGGCCTTCCTGCTCGATGGCTCGATACTGTGAATTACTGCAGGCTGTACTACTGTTCAGTACCGTAATTATGGCGGTGGCAGCGGTTCTTAGGCCCAGGGCGCAGAAATGATCAAACCAAGGACAAGTTTTGTATCATTAATTTTTTTATTATTATTATAGATAGGCTTGCGTTTGATCACTATCTCACCTGATGGTAAGCGATAATGTAGACGACAATGGAGCACGATTGCCTATAAGTAATCTATTCACTTTTGACTTAAAGACCCCAAGATTATAGCTAACAGGAAACATAGATTTCGGCAGGGAATTCCACTCTTTAGTTTTTCGCATGATGAATGTGTTCCCAAAACGTTTTGTACGTATAGGTGGGATATCCATCGACCATCATGTACCGGTGGCGCAACACCGTATGTACATATTGTGGTCCGATGATGGATCGACCTTGGCAGAATTAAATGGTGCAATCCCAATGCACACTCCCCGAAATGCAAACGATAGAATAGAAAAACGATAGAAATCCTTTTCTTTTCATGCAGTACGACTGTGGAACTTACTCCCAGCAAAAATCCGTGACGCTAAAAACATATCTGTTTTCAAAAAGCCAGTCAAAGAACTCTCTACTATCTCATAAAGTTATATATTTTATATGTATTATTTTAATTTTTGTATGTTTTATATCTATTTATGTGTAAAGTTATATATACTATTATTGATATATTTATATGTACTTATTTATGATTTTAATTTTAATCCATTTTAACTTTTATGAATTACTCGTATTTATACACACTGTGTCTACATTTCTCATCCAACTCTCCTGTCGCAGGTCTGCTGGAAGAAATTTCGTTAAAATAAGCAGCACCTTTGTACTCTTTTATCTGCATTTGTTTTCTTTTTAAGTATTTGTGTGTACATAAATTAATAAATTAATAAATAGGAAACTGACGGGATAGCAACTCAGCGTCGATGCTTAAGACTTTAGAGTTTTCATCAGAGGTTATTGTTTCCCCTCCCCTCTAGTTCCGTACCATGGCTTGTATCAGGATCACAAACTCAGGTTGCCGCCGTTGAATGTCTTCACGAAGACACGGCGCGGTTCTACCTAAGCGGCCCAAACTTTCTCCATATGCTTCACCGTGTACTCTGGATGATCCGCACAATGGTGACACCCGAGTTTTTCCTCCCGCTATCCGAAATAGGTACCTCCCGAAACACTCATGTCCGGTGAGGACCTGTGTCAGGCGGATTAAATTTAGACTGCTCGGATTTTTTTTAGGGGCGTAGTTTCGTAAATTGGCACCAGGCGTATAAAATGCTAGCTACGGCACTGCTACTGTTTTGTAACAGTAGGTACTTACGGTAGTTCATCGACAGGATCTGAGAAATGTCTATCCGCACTTGGCTGGTACATTAAAGATCGCCGGACATTAATCTGCATGGAATTTATATGATTTGACTATTACAGGTTTACTGTATCTGATCTATGGACTCGAAAAGAGAATTTAGCCTCTGAGTTTAATTCGGTGTTTTTTATCAGGGTAGTTGGCTAGGACAACAACAGAACACAGGCCTCATCTAGTTTAAATTTTAACGAAAAAAAATACGTATAAAAGTGTTACTTATAACCTACTATTTATCGCACGCGGCTCTGCCGCCGTAATGCCCCGCTTCTTTTCAATCAATTAAAAAATTAAAAAAAAACGATAGGTAATAAAAAAAAACAATTAAAAATTATGTTATAATAAATCTCTATTATTCTTTATTATTTTAATTATCTCTATTATTAATTACTAGCTTTTGCCCGCAGCTTCGCTCACGTACACGTACTCCAGAACCTTTCGGCCCCAACGGCCATCTGTTCTGCGAGCAATGTGCTTTGCCCATTGCCACTTGAGTTTGGCGATTTTTCGTGCTATGTCGGCAACCTTATTTCTCCTGCGGATATCTTCCTTTCTGATTCGATCACGCAAGGAAACTCCGAGCATAGCCCTTTCCATTGCTCTTTGGACGATTTTAAACCTTCTGATGAGGCCCATTGTGAGCGACCACGTTTCGGCACCATAGGTCATCACTGGCAACACGCACTTGTCATAGACTTTCGTCTTGAGACACTGTGGTATATTGGACGAGAAGATACCACGCAGCTTCCCGAACGCTGCCCAGCCGAGTCGGATTCGACGGTTGATCTCTTTCTCGAAATTAGATCTACCCAACTGGATTGTTGGTCCGAGGTAGACGTAATCGTCCACAACTTCGAGTATAGAGTCTCCGATCTTGATAGGAGTGGGTGCTACATGGTTGTTTATCATGACTTTAGTTTTGTCCATGTTTTAAGACCCACTCTTTCGGAAGCTCTACTGAGGTTATTGAGCATTGTGCTGAGCTCTTCCGTAGTCTCAGCCATGACTACTATATCGTCGGCAAACCAAAGGTCAGTGATGTACTCGCCATTGACATTGATGCCTAGTCCACTCCAGTTCAGAACCTTGAAGATATCCTCCATTGCGGCCATGAACAGTTTCGAAGAAATGACGTCTCCCTGCCTCACACCCCGCTGCAGGAGGATAGGTTTCGAGGTCTGGTCCTGAAGTCGGACTGACATAGTGGCGTTTTCGTACAAACACTTCAGTACCTCAATGTACCGATAGTCAATCTGACACCGTTGGAGAGATTGCAGCACAGCCCATGTTTCGATCGAATCAAAGGCTTTCTCGTAGTCCACAAACGCTAGACAGAGAGGCAGAAAATACTCCACGGTCTTCTGTATAACCTGCCGCAGCGTATGTATGTGGTCTATGGTGCTGAAGCCTTTTCGGAATCCGGCTTGTTCGGGAGGCTGGAAGTCGTCGAACCCATGCGCGAGACGGTTCGTGATGACTCTGGAAAACAGCTTGTAACACGGCTCAGAAGTGAGATGGGCCTATAATTCTTGAGCAGGGTCTTGTCGCCCTTCTTAAAGAAGAGTACCACCACACCTCCGCTCCATGCCTGTGGCGTTTTTCCCTCGAGTATGACAGAATCAAACAGCTTCTGAAGGGCCTTAAAGATCGGTTTCCCACCCGCCTTCAGGAGCTCGGCAGTAATTCCGTCATCACCTGGCGCCTTGTTGTTATTAAGCTGTTTCAGAGCCATCCTAATCTCGTACAGGCTGACGTGCGGGATATCTTCGGTATAGTGTAGGATCAATCTCGCTCTTGGGTCGTTTGCCAGATTCGCAGTGGGTTTGGTGATTGACGTGTACAACTGTCCATAAAAAGCCTCGATCACCTGGGGAGGGTACCTATAAGTAAACACAACTTTTTTATTAGCTCTTATTAAAAATTAATTTAAAAATAGTTTGTATATATTAAGTGTGTAACATATGCACTAAAACTTTGAATTGTCCTCCGATGCACTGACTGCACTTATAAATTCTCCTCTCACTTTCACCTGAGCTGCACAAACACTACATCAACAACAATGGATCTATATGCGAAGCTGTCAAGCTGTATGGAAGATCTGTCAGCCACATTCTCCTCACGTATGGATATCTATGAAAAGGAGTTGAAGAACGTGAGCAGCAATGACGTCACTCACAAGACCATAGCCAGCCTATCTCGGGACTTCATGGAGTTCAAGTGCCTTATATGGAAAACCATGAGTGCGTTGAAGACTCAAATGGAGTTGCTGACCGTAGGCTTGGATCGTCATGAAATGGCGTCTCGCAGGCAGGTCTTGATCCTGCATGGCCTCTCCGAGTGTAAGGATGAGGACCCCACCTCACAGGCTATGTTAGTACTGAAGGATAAGTTGAAGATAACTAACATCACTCCTTCGGATATCTCATCCTGCCATCGCCTGGGAGCTGATTCAAGCAAGCCGCGTCCACTTCTTATTCGGTTCAGCGGCTGCAATTTGCGAAGTGAGGTATGGCGTACTAAAACTTTATTAAAGGGATCCGGTCTAGTAGTCTCGGAGTTCCTAACTAAGCCTAGACACGACGTATTTGTAAATGCCCGTAAGCACTTTGGAGTAAAGCAGTGCTGGACTTCAGATGGCAAGATCATCATTCTGCTCCCGGATAAGTCACGGCGAAGGATCGAGTCTGCGGCTGAACTTCAGCAACTTGTTGCACTGTTTCCGGCATCTACGTCTTCTAATACGTCATCAGATAAGACATCACGTTCTAAAAAATGATTGGCCCACAAACTTTTTCAAAATTACATTTTACGTTATTTATTTTAGACATCAAAGTTTTAGACATTATCGGTCACTTTAAATTATTATTATTATTATTTTTTTGTTAAATTTCGTTTCGATATGACATGAATGACGTTTTCGTGGTTTGACAAGACTAACGTTACATTGATGTTAAACTG
The DNA here is from genome assembly GCA_910589285.2 of Mythimna ferrago. Lineage (NCBI taxonomy): Eukaryota > Metazoa > Arthropoda > Insecta > Lepidoptera > Noctuidae > Mythimna > Mythimna ferrago. The sequence continues at coordinate 22,580,818 of OU342683.1, forward strand.
TTCGTTCGGAAATATTTCTGTTTTGGAGTGTTAATTAGTAATTTGGATATTAGTCTTTCAATCTTTCTCCATATGTCGGGTGCATCGAGGATTTTTGAAATAGAAATAGCAGTCAAACTGTTATATTTATATCCGCTTATTAAATATTGTATATTGTTTATATTATATATATATTTTGTTAATATTTTTATACTTGAGTCATGTCTGATAACGCTGATGGCAGTTTTGTTTCTTGTTCTGCTGATTCGTCTGATGAGAGCAGCTATTCTAGCGCGTTCACTGATGATTCTGTACATCTGCGTGACCAACTCTTTTCTACTTTTTCTTGCTATGGTAAATTTTTTAATGTTGTCCATATAAATGCTCAAAGTGTTCCTGCTCATCACTCCGATCTAATATCTTCTTTCGACTCAGACCTTATTCACGCTGTCCTTGTATCTGAAACTTTTCTCAAACCTATGCTTCCCTCAACACAATACTCGTTGCCTGGTTTCAAACTTTTGCGTAATGACAGAACTGGCAAGGGCTGTGGAGGAGTTGCCATCTATCTCCGTGGAGACATTCCATGCAAGGTTGTTGATCAGTCCCCAAGTAATTATTCGAAATCTGCGGAACACCTGTTATTGAAATTACTTTTAATCACACTAATTTAGTTTTAGGTGTTTACTACAGTCCTTCCAGTCATATTGATTATTTCTCTTCTTTTGAATCAAAACTTGAATATTTTTCTTCTTTATACGACCACACGATAATACTCGGGGACTTCAACACCTGTATGATAAAGGATGATGTGCAAAGCCGTAAACTCCAGTCACTTGTCTCTTCAGTCAACATGTATATCCTTCAGCTTAACGCTACCCATCATGCTCCCCACTGTAACCTTTCACTTCTAGACCTTATTTTAGTTTCCGATACAAGTAAAGTAGCCACGCACGGACAGCTTTCTGCATCTTTCTCTTACCATGACCTTATATTTCTTTCTTATAAAATTCGTCCTCCTAAACGTAAATCTAAATTTCTCTTCCTTCGCAGTTTCAAGAACATAGTACTGGATCGTTTGGTGGAGGATGCGGGCAATATTGATTGGTCTCCTGTTTATGATGGCAATGATGTGGACACTAAGGTAGCTGAATTTAACACACTTATGATGAAACTCTTTGATGTGCATGCCCCTCTCAAAAAGGTTAGAGTGAAGCATCTTCCAGCTCCTTGGTTATCTGACAGTGTTAGAAATGCGATGTCTAAAAGAGACAAGGCTAAGAGGCGCTACAAAAGAGATCCTACAGATGAGAACTGGTCTGTATATAAGAAACTGCGAATTCGCTGCGGTCGGATGTGTAGAGATGCTAAAAGGCACCATATCCACAATTCTATTCAAAACTTCAACACAAAACAAGTATGGCAATTTCTCAAATCTCTTGGCGTTGGTGAAGCTGTTGATGACAGCTCACCTGATATTGACCTGAACGTAATTAATTTTCATTTTTCCAAATCTCCTGTTGTTCTAGACGACAATGTTAAAGCTTCCACCCTAAACAATCTCTCTAAACTTCCTCTGCCAAGTTGTACTTCATTCTCTTTTCACCCGGTTACAGAAGGGGATATTAAACGGGCCATAACATCAATATCCACAAAAGCGGTGGGTGATGATGGTCTTCACCTCCAGATGATTCTTCCTATCCTGAATGAACTCACTACTGTCATTCTCCATATTATCAACTATTCCCTTTTCACTGGCTGCTTTCCTTCTGCGTGGAAGAAAGCGCATGTCTTACCTCTACCTAAAGTCCCTAGTCCGTCCTCAGTTTCTCAATTCCGTCCAATCTCCATTCTCCCAATTCTATCTAAAGTCCTTGAGAGTGTTGTCAATAATCAATTGTCTCATTTCCTATCCTCTAATGGCCTGCTGAGTCATTACCAATCTGGTTTCCGTCCTGGTCACAGTACTGTATCGGCACTAGTTAAGATAACTGATGACATCCGACTGGCCATGGAAAATAGGTTTCTTACAGTATTGGTTCTATTGGACTTTAGCTGTGCTTTTAATTCAGTTGATTTTGACATCCTCTTGGGAATTCTATCCTCTTTTAATATATCTCCCCCTGTAATCGCTTGGTTTAATTCTTATCTTCGTGGTCGCTCGCAGTCGGTTCGCTCAAGAGAGACCTCCTCTGATTGGTGCGACCTAGCTGCAGGTGTTCCTCAAGGTGGCGTCCTTTCTCCTCTTCTTTTCTCTATTTTTATTAATGCTATCACAAAGGTCTTATCTTCACACTACCATCTCTATGCAGACGACTTGCAGATTTATCGACACTTTAAACCTGAGGAGCTTCCTGACGTTATTGATGCCATCAATAATGATCTCAAAAATATCTATCAATGGGCTAAAAGTTTTGGACTCTTAGTCAATCCAACTAAGTCACAAGCGATCATTGTTGGTGGTAGATATTTCCTAAATTTGCTAAATAACCAGTCTCTCCCTCCAGTACTGTATGATGGCGTCGCCATAGAATATTCCAAAAAAGTTAAAAACTTGGGTGTCCTTTTAGATTGTAACCTGACCTGGAATGTCCACATTGCGGAAGTAAGCAGGAGGGTGTTTTGCTCGTTTCAATCACTAAAACGTCTCCAGAAGTTCCTGCCTTTCTCTACTAAACTTACTCTTGCTCAGTCTCTCCTTCTACCTATTCTGGATTACGCTGATGTCTGCTTCCTGGATGCGACTGAGGAACTTCTTAATAAGCTGGAGCGTCTGCAGAATCTGTGTATCCGCTTCATTTTTGGCCTTCACATTCTATCTTTTCTCTTCTCTATTCTTCATAATCCCAACTCCCCCTTGTATCTCCGGGAACGCTTTGAGTATCTTGTTCCGAGAGGAAAGTCTTGTCGCTCATCATCCTTTCTTCTCCTTCGATTTCCTCCCCATTCCTCTAGTCGGTACAGTGGTTCTTTTACTGTTCGAGCTGTTCGCCTTTGGAATTCTCTTCCACACTCAATAAGGGCAGGGGAAGGATCAGGGAACATTTCCTGTCAAAATGACTCATGTATATATATATATATGTATAGGTTTTATTTGTTGTATTTATGTAGTATGTTTATAAGTATTGTGTGCTGCGCACATATCTATGTAAATTATTTTGGTTTTTGTTGTGCATTTCTTAAGTTCTCCTCTTTTATAAAATTTCTAGAAAAAATTAAGGTTTGCTGTAAGAAAACCCAATTTTGGGTTAAGCTCGCCTGTGTACATCGGCTTTCTTACTATGAATAATGTGTAAATTTATGTACAATAAAGAATATAAAGAATATCACTCCCAGGGCCGGAGCACCTGGGAGCGTTTTTTTCCGGTATTAAAGTGACGGAGATCGCGTTTCAAGGACTTAGAGATCCGTTTATTGAGCTGCCGATATGTGCACGCATCGTCTGGAGACCGAAGAATCATCTCACGCCTCTCCTTCATAAGCTCAAGAGTTCGATCTGTGAGCCTCTTGCTCTTATTTGTACGAGTCCTAAAAAACTTAGACCCGACCGTATGGACAGTTTCCACGAACCCATCGTAGTATTCGTCCACGGAGCTTTCTAGGCACTCGAAACGATTTTGAAGTTCGACCTGAAAGTTCTCGGAGTTTTGGATCTGGATCTGTGTAGGACGGAGCGTAAACTTCATCAGTCGAGATCTTTCAAGCTTGACATTGATATTCAATGTGCCTCTTACCATGCGGTGATCACTTCCGGTTTTTACCGCATTGATCACAGAGACATCATTGAATATTTGCTCCTTCGTCGACATGATGAAGTCAATCTCATTTTTAGTTGCACCATCAGGGCTTTGCCGTCGGGGTGTGTCGAGGTCGGAGCGTAAACCTGTATGACCTTCAACGAATATCTTGATGATATTCTGAGTATAAGGTACGCTACCCTGGTCGACACACTCTCGATCTTCACCACATTGTTCACAAGGGACTTTATTATATTAGTGTAGATTATTAATTTTATAAACGTTGTTTTTTCATTATATATTTTTTCGTTTAAACTCCCTGTATGTTAAAGCGAACATAAAAAAGTTTTTAATTTTTTATATTCGCTTAAAATAGATCCAGCCGTTTTTGAGTTTTGGCGGGAGTAACGAACAGCAATTGTTTTTTTTTATATAATTATTAGCTGACCTGGCAAATTTCGTATCGCGTAACAGTCAATAAATGTAGCATACTCGTAATATCTTTCGATAATAATCAAGACCCGTGTTGAATTAAAAAACAAATGGTCAGTTTAGATATACGTTAGTACCATAGATATCCGTGGTTAGTACTTTAGCGACACTTTGCCCAGCCAAGTGTATATTTCAAATGCCAAGCATGACATTAAGGTTGACCAACAGATGTTCCTTTGTTTATGACCACGTGCATGAGGCGTGAAGATAATACAAATGGTTAAGATTAACCTCCTTCAAAGGAATAAAACAGTGGCAAAATTGCAATTTTTTATTAATGAATAATATTATTAGTCATTTGTTTTGACAATAACTTTTCAGCACACTCGAAAAGCGCTCATACCTTACCTACTACTACTTTTAGACACGCAATTTACACTTTTTCGCACTAGTGCGGAAAAGTGCAACAAATTGCCCCGCCACATTGATCGTTTCAGGCTGGGCGTCAAGCAGTCCCTACGAGTGCAGGGCAGCCTCTATTTGTTTATTTCTGTTTAAGTGTATTGAAAAATGTCGTTCGGAAGGCAATGGCGAACCTTGAATCAATAGTGGGATAATACTTAAAAGTTAATAAAAAAAAATAACTGTGTTATCTTTTATCCAAATACAATTTTGGATAAAAGATAACAAATTTTTTTTTTCAACATATATTCGGTCGATGGCCTCACGAAAACAAAGTAGGCCAAAAAATATGTCGATAGATACCTATGTATAATTTATCATGAACTAGCTTTTGCCCGCGGCTTCGCTTGCGTACATAAAATATAGCATATGTCACTCAGAAATAAAGCAGCTTTCTATATGTAGGTGAAAAGATTTTAGCAATCGGACCAGTACTTCCAGAGATTACCCCTACAAATAAAAAAAACAAACTTTACCTCTTTATTATATTAGTGTAGTTAATGGTGGTGTTATTGAGCTGTAGAACATTGAAAGGATGTGGGCAAGTAAAGATTTTTCTCGAACAATCTAAAATGTATATTAAAATAAAATAACTTTCTTAACGACTACGGCGAAGCCAAAAGAAGGGACAATGTAACAGACAGACGAACAAGGAACATGTTTAGAGGATTTCTAAGAAAACACATGTCTAAGAATATTTTGTCGTGACTTACTATTCAGAGCGAGATTTTTATTAATCTTATAAAATGTATAAGTGTTGTAGTATCTGTTCTTAACTTTACTAAATTCTTTAGAATTTTCCACCGAATATTTGTTTGTCGGGGTGCACAAAGTTCTATTCGATATTTTAGATACAGGTTATTAAAAAAATACGTTGATAATGTTATACAACGTGTAACATTAAGGGTGAGTTGCACCATTTAACTATAACGATAACCAAACCATAACCAGCCGTGAATCGGCCGGCTGCGTCAATTCGATGATTTGACAACTGTTAACGGCTCTGTTATCGTTATAGTTAAGGCTTATAGTCCCTTGAACCATCTGGCCGAAATTAAATGGTCACTACTTTCGTACCCGTCTAGGCGACAGTACGACTATCTGTGCATTTGTTTGCGGCCAGCTGCGCCCGGATAGAGCCCCGCTGACTTTTAAATCCATTTTCTTTGCGAAATATTGATTGATTTACATATGCAATGTTCACTTTGAAGAATATTTAACTGCCAATTTTTATGTGTAAAAACGTTTCTAAAGATCCAAGCCGTTTCGAAGGAGTAGGGAAAAGTTGCCAATGTGATGTTGTTGTATGTAATATTTTTTTTTTAGGCAAAAGTATTAATCGCACGAAAAAATCAAATGTTGATAATGTTGTTCATGAATCTATAATAAACATATATTTTTTTCAAACCGATTAACCTAGCCGTTACCGAGGAGTAGGTTCCTTAAAGTCACTGTTTTAAAACACTTTTCGGGCGCTTGGGCCTTAAATGGTGCGACTGACCCTAAATGATTTTTAATGTAATTGACTTAATTCTGTGAAAAAAAAAAACACAAAAAAAAAATTAAAGGTGCAGTTTTAGTTTGTTTAAAATTCGTATCTGCATTGAAATAAGAACTTTTAGTAACCCGCGTATGAGATTTGATTAGGCTACAATCATTTGTGGTTGTTTGGGTGGGTTTGTGCACATGATGGATTGATTCTGTTCGTTATTCTGATCAAAAATTTTTCAGATTTTGCGCATTTAACGTTACACGTTGTATAGGAATCTATAATTTTTTTTTTCGAATCTATTGTCCCAGCCGTTACAGAAGAGTAGGCTTCAGAAAATCACTGTTTTATGGCACTGTTCGGGAGCTAGAGCTTTTTTTTTAAGCTAGGCTTAGCGCTTAGAACTCGTAATTTTACTACAGTACTCCTAAACAAGTTTTCACTTCAAAAAGGACAGAAAAAAAAACAAAATGACATATTTTTGGCCCCCTTTAATGGCGCCCGGACGAGTAGTAAGTCAAAAAATTGATCAAGGCTTCTTATTGTTGACATAACAATAAAGATTTTTCGAGGTGTTCCTGATCCAGTCGTAGTAGTATCCAGTGTCCGTGTAGATTACCATATTCCCCTTGATACCAATTGTCTTGGAGCAGACGATTCCGATCTGGATGTAGCCCCGCACTATCAGCGCGCTACCGGAGTCACCTCTAGAGAAAGAGAGAAAATAAACTTTAAGTAGGTACTGGATGCTGAGGTCTTAGCCAAGTTTAATCGACAATCGTTAACGCTAGTAAACTTCAAATGTATGGGAATTAGTGATGTAACGAATTTCAGATTTTTCACATTCGCGAATGAGAAAGCAATTAAAATTGATTCAATAAAGTTATTGTGTATATAATTACGGTTTGACAGGTTAAGGAATCAGGTCGTTTTTTGCTAAGTGAAGAATCTGTAAGATTTGAGATAAAGATGTCGGTCTTCGTGTCATACATGCATAAATTCTGTTATCCGAGTTTCCAAAACAGTAGTCTCTATAACTTTAGTAGTCCAATAATCTGATACCCTTTTTTTAAGTGGGAAATCATCTATTGACGTCTCCCTTGGGCGGAGCGAGAGGGCATGTCAGACTTCTACTGACTAAAATCCACTCCTGTTCCTTCTTTGTCTTCGTTTCAGGGCTCCAGGCTTCTCTTTCGTATCAACCATGGTCCCAGTAGTCCTCGACCCTGCTAGGCCTAAGTAGTCTTCGACCCTGCTGGGCCCCAGTAGTCTTTGACCCTGCCGGGCCCTAGTAGTCTTCGACCCGCATCTAATTGTTTTTGTTACTGTGTAACACGGGCTGAAGAAATCAGCATATTTGCTGAAGCTATTTAACCTTTCGAATGTCTTAAGTTACACAGTCCGACATAAGGTAATTGTCTTTCTATTGTGTCTCTAATTACGACATTCAAAGAGTTAAATTCTAGGAAATATCCGAGAAAAAGTTTATAAACAAAGTCTGTAAAATTGGAAAAAAAAAAACAAGCCTCAATTCTGATTATCTGAAAATGAAATAAGCAAATTGTAAGGTAATATTTATACATAAGTATGTTATAAAAATGTCGAAGTATCCCTACACATTGCTGTCGCTTGACTATTCAATGTGGCATTGCTGCCAGTAATCTGCCTATCTTGCCATCGTGCTCAGATGACATATCATACCTTTTTTGCAAAAACCCACTATCTGCATTTTTGTATTATTATGTTATACTAGCTTTTGCCCGCGGCTTTGCCCGCGTACATAAAAGACCTTCCATCTTACTCCCCCTTTACTCACTTTTTTTATAAAAAAATTAGCCTATGTCCGTCTCCAGGGTCCCAACTATCTCTGTACCAAAATTCATCAAAATCGGTTTTGACATTTAGGCGTGAAGACGTAACAAACAAACAAACAAACAAACTCACTTTCGCTTTTATAATATTAGTAAGGATCATTATATTCGACCAATTCTGTAGATTATTTATCTTTTTACTTTTTATTTGTCTTGATGATACGAATCGATAGCTATATTTAACTTAATTTTGGTAAAAAAAAGGTAGATAGTTGGTTTTTATAATAAGGATACGATATTATATACACACGGTTATTCGTAAAACACTAACAAGTTTGCAGGACTGTATTATTAACATCATAAACGACCACTTTCTATCTAACTACGAGTAATATCTATCTATAATACGAAGAATCGCCAAACTGAAGTGGCAATGGGCAGGGCATATTGCTCGCAGAACAGATGGCCGTTGGGGCCGAAAGGTTCTGGAATGGCGACCACGTAACGGATGACGTAGCGTTACAAAAGCCTCCTACAAGGTGGACCGATGACCTGGTAAGGGTTGCGGGAATAAGATGGATGCGAGAAACACAGGACCGCTCATTGTGGCGACACTTGGGCGAGGCCTATGTCCAACAGTGGACGTCCTTCGTCTGAAATGATGATGATGATGAATATCTATCTGAGTAACCGTTCAGTTTCAGTCAATGTTCACAATATGAAGTGCTCTGGGGCTTTACTATTATGACGTGTTAAAATGTCAGTTGTGCGACTGAGAAAAGAGTTCAGTTTAGGTCGTCAAATGGATCGAGTTTCTTGAACATCTAGCCGGAGTTAGATGCACACATACTCGTACTGCCGCCTGCGGCTTAGAGTATGTGTGCATTTAACTCCGACCAAATGTTCAAGGGTTCAAAAAGTCATAGAACATAAATTGTTGTTTATGATGTTAGTAATACATTCCTGCTAGGTTGTTAGTATTTTACATATAACCCTATGTATGACTTTGTATTAAATATATATTTTTTTCAAACCTCGGAAGCTAAGGCCTTAGGGGCCATTTAAGTATTACGTAAGCACTATAGGGGGGTGGGGGTTTTTAGCTTTGCTTATTTTTTAATGACATGGGATCCTCCATGTTGGGGAAGTCTAGATGGTGATTACGTCAGCAGTATATATATTTTTCTTAGTTTTTTAAAAGAACGATATCGATGTTCCAAAATCACAAGAAAGTGAGCAGATACACATCACTGAGCAGCAAACATCCAATGTCGTTGAAGATTTAGAGTCATGGATTCGTGTATCATGGACTCAGGACTGTTAATTAAAATTAATATATCAAAATTTTAAATGAAGTTTGTTTCTTTTTTTAATTTCAAGTCTTTTCCTTATATTTTGTAGACTTACAACTAGAGCTCATAAATTAATAACGAAACCAATACATTGACAAATACTTGTACCAATATTTAAGTAAGCATGGGGGAGGAGGTGAGAGCTTTGCTTACTTTTGCTGACAAGGGGGAGGGGGGAGTTAATATTTGCAAAAAATTTGCTTACGCAATACTTGAACGGCCGCCCCTTAAGAGCTTGTGGCTCGTGGCTTCAGTAGGTACTCCTAAACAAGTTTTCATTTAAAAAAGGACAGAAACACTAAAACAGATGCATGACACATTTTTGGCCCTCTTTAATGGCGCCCGGACGAGTCAAAAAATTGATCAGCTCTTCCTGTTAACGTAACAATATAGTTTTTTCGAAGTCTTTCTGATCCAGTCGAAGAAGTATCCAGTGTCCGTGTAGATTACCAGACTCCTGCTGATATCGGGTATCTTGTAAGAGACGAGGCCGATCTGGATGTAGCCCCGCACTATCAGCGCGCTACCGGAGTCACCTCTAGGGAAAAAGAAAAAATAAACTTTAAATAGGTACTGGATGCTGAAGGCTTAGCCAAGTTTATTATCTATAGTCTGTCTAAAAAGTCAAATAACTTGGGTAATTATTAGAGCAAAATGACATCTGATGTAGTCAACACTTGTTCAATAATCAAGGTTGATTAAGAGATCTTGATCATTGTTTACTTATAGAAAAAACTTATAAAAAGTATGGAAAATAAGTATTTTTTTTAATTATTTAATATTATTAGGGAACTTTTTAAAAACAGATTTTCGTTTCAAATTTGCTTATTTCAGTCTCTTTAGTGATAGGCTCAACGGTACTAAAGTAGGATACATTTGCAAAGATATAATAGTGTCATAAGTAAATATAAAGTAATAATATAAATCTGGAATCGTAAGGGAGACCTGATTCTAAATATTCTACTCCGTTTATTGACAGCCGCATCAGGAGACACAGCTTGTTCGTTGTGTGCCTGCGAGTCACACTGTTGCGCGATACCAGTCTCCTGTCCCTCGCACTCTTTCTGCGCTCAACACTCTTTTGGACACGCACCCTGACTGTGATGTGTTCGCGGACGAATGGAAGACGATCATGTCAGTGTGTCTGGAGTTTTGTGAGATGAGTGTGTGAATTTTTTTGTATATTGTCTTTAACTAATGTAATTGGCGAATAGCCGTTTTTGTTAAAGTAAAACCATAAATAAATAAATAAAATAAATAAATAAATATTACGATCAACATCTGTCGTAGAACTATTATCAACTCAGGAAACAAGTGAATGATAACTAAAATTCGCATTGCCATCAACATATTTTTATTTCCCTAAGGAAATGTTCTAAAACATTCCCAAGTCGTTTGACTTTTTAGATAGACAATCTTTAGCACTAGTAAACTTCAAATGTATGGGAATGTCATCATCGTAACGTTAAGTCATGTGACTTAACGCTGCGTTTTGACCCTGTGGTCAAAACAAAGAAATCGGAGGCGTTACCGACTGTAGAAAGAGATTCGAAACGAAACAGTCGTAACTTGGCTAGGCCTGCTGTGATATTTGTTTAATGTAGGATGAAGCCTCGTAAATATAAAGGTAAAATAAATAAATAAGAGAAAAATATAATACTTGCTTATAATTGGTGGTGTTTCCAAAACCGTCCCTTTTGATTTTATAAATCCATTTACATAGTATAACCATTTTGTTAGTTCTCTTATTTATTTACAAATCCCTTATATTTACGAGCCTTCATCCTATTATTGCAATAATATTGCTTTATTTTCTGGTTGAGTATTTTGTAAGTATTTTTATTAGAATTAATCTGAGAAATTAATGAGTCGGATTAATCTGACAAATACTGTTGCTTCGATTTCGCCAGGGTCGCACATTTACCTACAAATTTTCCGTCTCGTCAGCTCTTCTGTCACCTATGGGAATTGAAGAGCCAAACGAGATGGAGTACCCGGTGGCAAACAGACTACCCTGGCGAAGTGGACACGAAAACACGACGTAAGCGGTTAAAGTATCAAAACTATAAAATACGGTATACGATAACTTATATTTTACAACAAGATCATCTTTCATTCTGCACAAAATGTTTTTTGCAAGATTACGTTGAGTATTAATTAATCAGATGATGATGACGTTGCGTATTAATTAATATGAGAGAAAGAGTTTTAAGGGATCAGGTCGTATTTTGCAAAGTGAAGAACGTCTTAAAAGATTTGAGAAAAAGATGCCGGTCTTATTGTCATACATAAATCCGTTATCCTAGTTTCCAAAACAGTAGTCTCACTAATCCATAACTTTACTAAACCAATAATCTGGTTCCTTTTTTCTTTTAAGGTAGGAAATCATCTATTGACATCTCCCGAACTGTAAGACCTGCAGTATCACCAAAAAGCACACTTATAAATACTTTGACTTTGACTTTGAGGGCGAGTCAGGGTTCTTTTTCGCGTCACCCATGCATGGCCCCCGTAGTCTTCGACACGGCTGGGCCCCAACAATAATCCCTGGGACCCTGCACCCGTATCTAATTGTTTTTGTTCCTGTGTGTGTATAGACTGAAGAAATTAGCATAACTGCTAAAGATATTTCAGATTCTTCGAAACATCCGAGAAATTGTTTACAAAAAAAGGCTTCAACGTTGAAAAAAAGAAACAAACCTTACTTTAGCATATTTGAAAACGAATAAGCAAATTGTAAGGTATGTTATAAAAATGTCGAAGTACCTGTACCTCCACATTTCTGTCACCTGACTATTCAATGGCAATGCTGCCAGTCATCTAGGCATGTTTCCTCGTGCCCAGATATGTATATATATATATATATATAGATATATATCTGTATACGAGCTTTAAAATAAGGCTTCTAATTCCGTCATTCACATTTCCTGACGACAGCGATGTGGAGGAGTACTTCGACGTCTGAGTGTATTTTGTGTTTAAGTCTTATATGTACATAGTTAGGTTTAGTATGAATACTTTGTTTAGTAATTATGTGTGAGTTTCTTATGTATCTAAGCAGATTTAATGAAAAATAAATTATTTCCCTTTTTTGTCATATCTATTTAAAATTGGGCGTGTTAAGGTATTTTTTCACAGTTTTTTTTTCGATCCAGGCATACAATTTTTTTTTAGACTCACGTGTATTTGGACGTACAGATGGCTGCATCAACAGAATACCCCTCTCACATTCAGAAACCTTAGGCCCTTCACCCACGACGACTTTTTGGTGCGATGCTGTCGCGCGTCGTAAGCGCGTGAATAGCGCTACTAACGCGCGTTAGTCGCATTTGCAAGCGCTATAGGAAAAATGCCAACGCGCTACTAACGCGCTACATCATCGCGACTGTATCGATGTGAACGCGCTACAGTATCGCTACAAAAAGTCGACGTGGGCGAAGGGCCTTAGAAAAAGGGAGTTGATGACGCTGACTGTACATAAAAATACGTGAAAAATTACACGAATTTTGTCACATTTATTAGGTCACTTTGCCGATTGAGATAATCAACATATCAGATGTTTGATCTGAACTATCCTGTGGGTGTACAAATAAGTTTTTTCGCGACTGTTCTGATCCACTTGTAGAAGTAGCCAGTGTCGGTGTAGACCACAATACTTTCGCTTATCTGAGGCATCTTGTAGGAGACCAGGCCGATCTGGATGTAGCCTCGCACAATCAGCGCACTGCCGGAGTCACCTCTAAGGAGAAACAAAAACAAATAGTAAACTTAAAGACTATACAGATTAAGGTGGTAAAATTTCTCCTGCGCGTTTCATTCCACATTAATATTTTGTGAAATTAAATAATAATGCTTGTAGTTCCCGCATTATTCACTGCACTTTAAAAGTTCGTTATGCATTAATATAAACATTTACACTTATTACACTTATTTTTCTTTCTTTCTTCTTTCTTATTTATTGAACGTAACCGAAAATAAATTGTAATCCAAGGTCACTTTGTGATGATTTCCCATAGAGTCAATTTTAATAGTGTTTTTGCCATATTGAAAAATACGATATCATACTTATTTAGAAAAAAAATAATGTTAACTTTAAAAATTAATGATGTAAAGGTAAATGTCCAAATTCGCCCTGTGCAATGGAGCGTATTGGAAAACACGATAATAAATGGTCTTTTTTAGTCGCAAATACTTCTGTAACACGGACTAGCTGTTTACCAAAATGTACATTTTATACTATTTTACGAAATTAATAACATCCGCCAGTCACCATATACGCCTAATGTCATGTGGAGTCGATAATGAATTAGGGATGTCCAATCAATTGTAATCGATCGATTGAATTTTTAATCGATCGACTGATGTTTTTTCTCTAATAGTGTAATTAAAAAAACCTAATACGATTGTCCAAGGACAAGGTGTTTCTAAAAACCGATCGTCAGCAACAAACGAAATATTGTAAAACTTGAAAACAGTTATATTATTATATTACGATTACTTTACAAATGAGGTTATACATGGGTTATACTCGATTTTAAAGAATGTATGGAGGACGAGCAATCAAGCTTTTAACAAACCCATTGTGGGTTTGTTAAAAGACATTGCTCGGTATTTCAAAGCCTGAAAATAGATTTGGCAAAATTCAGATAGCTTATTTTCAGTTTTTGTCTCACAACTTCCCCTTACGTAGGTATTAAATATTTATTTACAAATACACTATAAACTTGTTAGATAATAAATACTGGTATTTATTTGGTACTAGAACTAAAACGCTTATATGCTAGTAAACAAAAAAAAATAAAATGCAATTCTTATTAAAATTAACAAAACCGTCATTAAAGTAAAAAATAAAATAATTCATACAACATAAAATTGTCATATATAGCAAAATTGCCACATAAAATTAAATTGATTTTATGTGTATAAAATCGTCATCCAAAATTAAATTTAAAAAAAAAGTCACAAAATACAAATTTGTCAAATAGAGTTGCCATATTTGGCAGTGACTGCCCGTTTCGTTGCCTCAAATAAATGCATTACTTTTCTTTTGCGGTGAATTTAGCTAAATGTAGATAATTCAGGCTGAATATCAAGTCCTAGTTTACCTTATAAACGTCACTTAATTTCTTATCAATATATCGATATATAGCATACACATTTTTAATGCTGCTAGGATTCCATAACTACCCCGCGGCCCCAGTGCGTGTTGGTAGATGTCACATGTCTTCGAATTATCGGTTCTAAGACATGCTGGTTTCCTCACGATGTTTTCCTTCACCGTTCTGTGAGCAGTGATGATGAAATAAATTATAAAAATTAATGCGCCTGGCTGGGTTTAAGCCCCCGACCTACGCCTCGTAATTCGAAGCCGTTACTACTGGGCCACCACTGCCTAATTGGGGCGTTACCACTAGTGTCTATACATATAAAAGCGAAATATCAATCACTGATTAATCACGAAATCTTAGAAACTATAACATTTACAAACTTAAATTTGGCAAGTAGGTTTGAAAATTCGGATCTGCGGATGTCTACACCCTATAAGGATATAGGGTACATCCCTAGTATTAATTGATACATCCGCACATCCGGATTTTCCGAAATTCACTTTCTAAGGGACTGAAACGGGAGTCCAAAGTTTATATGAACAAATCAACTTTCACGCGGTTGAAGCTAGTTCTAATATAAAAGTAAAAGTAAAAAAATAACAAGCAAGCCTCAACCTATCTGTTAACAATAATATGATACACGGGTAAATCATAACCTGGAAGTACTTAAGAAATTTATCTTACTAAATATTTGATTTATTTTAGTAGGTTTCCTTAAGATAAGTTCCAAAACGCAGGTGAACGCGTTAAGGCTTATAGTCCTTTGAACCATCTGGCCGAAACTAAATGGTCACTACTCTCGTACCTGTCTAGGCGACAGTACGACTATCTGTGCATTTGTTTGCGGCCAGCTGCGCCCAGACAGAGCCCCGCTGACTTTTAAAGCCATTTCCTTTGCGAAATATTGATTGATTTACATATGCTATGTTCACTTTGAAGAATATTTAACTACCTATTTTTATGTGTAAAAACGTTTCTAAAGATCCAAGCCGTTTAGAAGGAGTAGGGAAAAGTTGCGAATGTGATATTGTTGTATGTAATATTTTTTTTTAGACAAAAGTCAAATGTTGATAATGTTGTTCATGAATCTATATTTTTAATAAACATATATTTTTTTCAAACTTATTAACCTGGCCGTTACCAAGGCGTAGGCTTCAGAAAGTATAGTCCTTATCAAAAGCGATTAACGGATATATGATCACACGAATAGATTCAACACAGTGAACTAAAATTTAAAAATTGTACCATTGAAGTAATATAAAGACATATGGTATGGTTATGGTGTGACTAGAGATGTACCGTTGTCGGCAATATGAGAATATTGCTGGCTATACTGCCACCAATATTCATACTTCGGGCAATATTCCCACTTCACAGCAATATTGCCGGCAACGGCACATCACTAGGTGTGACTGTAGATTATACAAAATAAGGTTTAATAATAAAAAAAAAAATTACAATGTCACATTATTTTATTTCAATAAATATTTGGTTACTAATAACGTTAGAGTGGTCCAAAAATGTGTCATTGTAGGTATTAATGTATGTTGATGTTGGTAACACAGGGTAGACCTAGTTATAGTCTGTCTAAAATGTCAAACGACTTGGGAATTTTATATAATATTTAGTCATTTAAAAATACTAATATTCGATACGTTTTAGAAGGTGCTTCAATTAGTAAACAATGATCAAGATCTCTTAATCAACTTTGATTATTGAACCAGTGTTGACTAGATCAGATTTCATTTTACCCTTTTTTTATGGTGGGAAAAAATCATGCATTGACATCCCCCGCTCTTGGGCGGAGCGGGAGATAGTGTCACACTCTTACTGACTAAAAGACCCACCCCGTTCCTTCTAGCCTTCATACGCGCCCTTTCGAATAACCCTGGCCCCAGTAGGCTTCGACCCGGCTGGGTCCCTGCTGTTGCTGACATCTCCTTGAGGCGCGCGGGAACAGTGTGCGCCGTAGATTCCATTTTACCCTAATAATTACCAAAGTCGTTTGATTTTTTAAGACAAACTACGACATAGGATTTTTGGGATAATTTTCGATTTCCATATCCGATAGAAAAAAGAACTTACAGTTTTCTTTTCCGGCCAACTCTTCCAATTTTTCTTTCCCTGAAAATCAATTTCAAACATTTTCTAAACACATTGCTAAACCATTTAACTGTAAGAGAGTACTGTTACAATTTAGTGTACATTACATTTTAATTTATTCAAGTGTTGCGGTTTACCAACGTACATTTTTTTTCTATAGATTTGTTTTCACATTTTTATTACCCGCTTTCTCAGCCTGGCCACAAAAACGCACGTCGTGTTCCGAATCACGTCAAAAAGCGTCAACAAATCAATTATATTCGCATTCTTAGCCAATCGAAACGACTATTGACATGGTAACAGCGATTTTGACGTGTTTCCGAATGCGGTTTCAATGGTGGAGAACAAAATATGTACGAATAGTTGGGTACGATTAGGGTGAACTTAGCCACAACGTGTGCATAGTTGAAGTGAGTGACGCAAAGGAGGAGGCCGACCGCATTAGGCTACGGCGCTCTCGCCGCGCGCCGCCCGGATTCCGATCCCGATTTCTAGCCACCGTAGGCGCGGGCTTGCGGACAGTGAGCAATGGGTAGCTCGCTGTCCGGCCGTCCGGTAACTGTCACGGACCAAGCCCAATTCGTCAACGGCGCGCACTGTTCCCGTGCGCCTCAAGGAGTTGTCAGTAACAGCAGGGGCCCAGCCGGGTCGAAGCCTACTAGAGTCAGGGTTATCCGTAAAGGAACTCGAGCCCCGGTATGAAGGCTTGAAGGAACGTGGTGGGTTTTTTAGTCAGTAAGAGTCTGGCACTATCTCCCTCTCCGCCCAAGAGCGAGGGTTGTCATTGGATGATTCTCCCCACCGGAAAAAAAAAATGAGTGATGGGTTGTCACTCTTTCCGAAAAGAAAAGTGTGGAAAAGGACACGGAAGCGTTTGACACATTAAATGCCAAGTACGAGATATCTCGCATTTCTTCTGAGATACCACAAACGACCTATATGACCGTAGATGGCCTCTAATGAAATAATTGATATTGCTAGTGCCTAAGTACGAGTACGATACATCTCGTATACGGACACTCTTAGTTAACTGGATTAATAAAGCCACCTGCGAGTTTTCTCGAATAAGTTCACAATGTATGGTGGCAACTGAATTTGATTCCTTGAAATTTTTGTCACTCAGTATGTTAGTAATATTAAAATGTACTTTTAAATTTGAGTCGAACGCCACGGCTAAGTCCACAGCGGTTACTGCAGAGATATCAGCAAATAATCATATGAAGCTTGACCATTGAGCATTATTCGGCCTGCGCCTGTTAACATCATGCCATACGTCACGGCACGATCTCCTAAAGCCTGCAATACATGTTGGCCGAGCTTAGGCCAATGCGAGTCTAGGCAAATTCAGGCTAATTGACACAAGGCAAGCGCTACTGTCTAGACTTTTGGCAAGTTTGAAGGAAACCAATGCAAATGGCCAACATAGACGAATTTTGAGGAGACGCCCACATGTTGGGCGAGCGCGCGCAAGCGACTTTGATTTGTGCAGAAAAACCGATACCGCTCCGAAGTGAGACAAGTGATCGCGAGCGGCTGCGAGTCGTGACAAGCCACGCCAAATGAGGTCTACACACGTTGGCGCTTGTCTTTACTCAACCAACTAGGCGAGCGACACCGAACGATAGCAAGACAAGGCAAATATACTGTCCAGATGTTGGTATTGGTCTTCACTCGGCTACGCTAACATGTATAGCAGGCTTAAGCCAGAATTCTTGGCCAGGCTTGATAACGTCGGGAAACTTAACAGTAAAGTTTTTTCGCGTTCCTTGTGATCCAGTTGTAGTGATAGGTAGTGTCGGTGTAGAATGTCAGTTTCTTGGAGGCAGTGACCATCTTGAAGGACACAATGCCGATTTGAATGTAGCCTCTCACTATCAGGGCGCTGCCAGAGTCACCACTAAAAAAGAAAGATAAAATACGGAGTCAGGCAAGGCACAGCCATTATTACATACTTAATGGCATTAAGTTAAATACATAATAAGAAAAATAGATTTTTTACAGACAATTTTTGGATAGATTAGACAAAGAAAGAGAAAAGATATGCGGTAGTTTATGGTATGCGCATGGTGTGGCGCGTGTGTTGGTGGTTCGCGGTGATTCAACCACAGGTACCGCGGTAATTCCCGTAAAATCTAATTTGTATTAGGCGTAATAATCGGCCTTATAATGTTCCCGTTGCTGGGTCTCAGACCTCCTCTCTACGAGAGGGAATGAACCGTAATCCACCACGCTGGCCCAGTGCGGATTTGTGGATGTATCTTCGAATTTTTGATTCTAAGATACAACGGTTTCCTCATGATGTTTACCGTCACCGTTTTGAGAGCAGTTCTATGAAGGTAAACTTCCGTGGCAGTAGGCATACGTTGGAGCCGAACCGATGATGTTTGTAATGGACGAATTTCTCCTTATATTGACGAATTGCGAGTCTAGTTGCTATATAAAATGTATGGAGACCCAATGTAGTTGCACCTTAAGGGCTATATTTCGCGCGACCAGTCGCCGCTACCAACAAAATGTATACAGCTCTTTATAGAGTTATTCACCTGGCGTCCGTTTGCTTGCACAACTATGTAATTTGGTGGCGTGACCAACTTGGACGCCAGTCCAGCCGTCAGTGACGCCTCGAAAAAAAATGATACGTGATAAAGAGCCATTGGCCACATGAGGCCAACCATAGGCCAACGATAGTGCTGTACAGGTTTTCAAAAATTGGTCTGAAAAAATATAATTTGAGAGCATCGACACGAAAAGAAGAAGAAGTAGCCGATAAAGTACTTACCCAGCAGCGTAAGAATAGCGGTCTTTGTTCTTTGCACAAAATGTGCCTTCAGGTAACTCTGGACACGATTTTCTACACTTGCTTTTAGTCAATACGTCTTGATTGATATAATGAAGAAGTTTCGATTTTTCTACTGGGGCAATCTGAAATCAATATTTTCTAAACTTATACACACTATTGTATATGAATTGAAATTTTAAACATAGCCCCACTAAGAGAATTACTGTACCGTGCATGCGTTCAGGCACCTAGACCCGGAACATCTAGGTAGGCAATATAAATATTTGATCTGTACGGGAATCGAAGCGGCAACACGCAGTGCAGCAGTCAATCGGTTAACCACTGCGCTAACCATGCTGTTAATATTAATATATTTTATATGGCACCAGAGAATGGGCAGCAGCATTCTCTGTGCATTACTACCCGCCTGCAAAGCGTGGCGATTATGGCAACCCCCCCCAATATGAAACGCAAAACAAAAAATGGGCCCTAGTGCCCGGCAGCTCGTCTACCCTTGACTCCGGTAGTGGTCAAGGCCATGGCGTGACAAGGGGTGCGAAGAAACTCCGGAAGGGATTCGGCTACCCATTTACAAAACGAATGGACACGACCTACATCTCGTAAGTCGGGGCCGTTACCATTCGGCCACCAGTGCTCTCTATAAACTTTACACAATAATAATAATCCTTTATTAAATGTCGCTTGGTAATTTTTGTCTTTCAAGCGTCGATATGAAAGCAAAAACAAAACAAACGACGAATATTAAAAAAAAAAACTTACATTAATTAGCCCCCACCCGGCTACTTGTGCCTTCTTATCGTGAGGAGGTTGTTTCATTATGGCCACTCGTCGAACATCACGGTTGAATTCCAAATCATTATTGAGTTTTAACAATCCTATATCAGCATCGAAGAACTCACTGCGGTACTCTTCATGTATATAGGCACTGTTTACACTATGCACAAACCCTTTGGCGGAGTGGCTGTGGCCCACAGATACCGTCATGGTCTTCCCCTGCTTTTTTTCAATATATGTGCACACCACTAAGCAATGCGCTGCCGTCAATATTATCCTCTGATTAATGATAGAAGTACCGCAGATGAATGATTGTGTCCTCTTTCCACATTTAACTTTCAAGAATGCGGAATGAGCAAAATGCTTTATATCCACAGCTTCACCTCCTACCATTAAATATACTTTTTCACATTTAATAAGACCCAAAAAATACAGTATCACAAAATAATATTTCATGTTGTAAACATTAAAACAGACGTTTGCCTCGACGAGCACACTAACGTGTATACTAGAGCCGTCAAATCTACTCGTATTCATTAGCTCTATTAAACGCTATTCCACGGATAAATGAAAATCAATTAATTAAAACGAATTTAATGACTGCCAACCGCCATTATGTCTGATTGAGTTACTGAAAGCTTAAAAAATGCACTTTATCGAAAATTTCCAAACGTCGCGTTTCGCTACATTTTAATTACTTTGCATACTTTTATTTTATAAATTTTTTAATTCTAGTTTTTTCTTTATTTCTTTTCGTCTTACGATAAATTTTTAGTCAGCACCTAAAGAGGTCTGAATTTAATTAGTCACCACCGTGTCAATGAAAACAGAAAATTGGTATATATGTCGGCCTGGTCACGACTTAAGTCTTAGCGGCAAGTGGCGCGGCGAGCAGGCGGCATCGGTAAGCTAGTACCGCTCGCCGCCCCACGCTTAGCTTCCGCTCATAGCGGCAAGGTCGCGAACGGGTGGTAAAAACTATGATTGTCATCATCATCATCTCCCTAACCTTTTAACAACTATCAGTCTAATCGGATGCGGCTGAATACCCATGTTTTAAGTCGAGTACAGACTGGACGCCCTGCGCGTGCGATCCGTGCACACAGAGAACACACGAACAGAGCATTTCAACTAGGTGAGTAGGTACATGCTAGGTTCGTGCGTGCGCTGCATCCACACTTATAAAATGCTCTTTTCATGTTACCTTGCATGTTACGTTACAGCAGTCGGTACCCGCCTTTACATGGAGCATGCCTATTAGACCTCTATCACCCAGTTACTGGGCAGCAGGATACTCCTTGGATAGACTGATGGTCAGACTTTCTGGCGTTTACCTGTAACGACTGTTAATCATTTACAAATGACAGAAACTACAACTGTCACAAAGTAAAAATGTAAAAACTAATGTTTCCCTAATTGAACGATTTTGACTTGTTGTTTTTTCTCCTAGGAGAAAATGGCATTTTAAATTATGGTATAAATTGCTAAACTAAAAATAAAAACGGTGTCTATGACAGTGATAAACGGCGGTCTGATGAGAATTTTTCGCGGAATTTTTGCTTCACATTAGGCAAAGCAAAAATTATTTAACTTGGTCTAATGTATAAACTATTACTATAATCTAGATATCATTAGACACAAATCAACACGTGTTTCATCACTAGACACAGTATCACAGGTATTACATATCATGGTATGATCTACAAAGGAGGTTCATATCATCCTGTGTATTTTTGTCAGTATTTTTTTTTTGTAGTAAAAATACGGAGGACCGAATAACTGATGAGGGTCGCCGAAATACGATGGTTGTGAAACATACAGTCCTGTATGTCCAGAGACGTTGTAGCAACACTTTGGGGAGACCCTTGTCCAGCAGTGGACGATTTTTGCTTGAAATGATTGTGAATTTAATAAAATCAGCCTATAAACTCACAATCACAAGGCTTTGCCCATTTTTTAGTCTGTTTTCCATAAAAAGCACTCTAAGATATAATTTTATTCAGGGCTAAAATGTAAAATTAGCGCCGTAAAACAGCCAGAGATTTTAAGACTTTATATTTTTAAATTCACTAGCGCCAAACGTTTTTGCTTTGAAGCTCGGACAAATATTATCACCAAACTTATTGATCACTGTAATGAAAATTGAAAAATCTTTCGTCATTTTTCTATTGGCTTGGTTTCCTCTATAAACCGGAAGTAACTCTCTCCTGTCATGACATAAGATTCATAAAAAAATAAGTCAAAAGACTATATCAAAAATTGAAATAATTTATCCTCTATAATTAATTAAAACCTAAGCGAACGTCGGCGTTAGCTCTCTCATTAGTATTATGTCTCTCATTACGGTATTCGAAAGGTTAAGTTAAGAATTAATAGGTTAACGTGATTATAACTAACTAGCTTTTGCCCGCGGCTTCGCCCGCGTGGCAGTAGATTACTCCCCATACATTTTAGACCTCGTCACCACACATTATTTTGTTATATTTCAAAAGGTTTAGGCAGCGTTTTCGTTGAAAGCTCCCAGACGGCTTATTTTTTCCCGACATCTTCAACGAATATCGTTAATGTAAAAAGAAATAAATACAAAAACTTAATAAATTATATACTAAAAGCTTCCTCAAGAATCACGCTATCGAGTGGTGAAAACCGCTTGAAAATCGGTGCAGTAGTTTTTGAGTTTATCGGGAACAGACAGACAGACAGACGCGGCGGGGGACTTTGTTTTATAATATGTATATGTATATAGCTCCATCCCTCTTTCTTACTCGCATGCATTTTACATTTAAACATCCCGTTTTTTATTTCACTACTTCCCCTATCAGTACCTACATCTTCACGTTCCACTATTAAAAATTCTCTGTCACATTGGATCATGCGTACCTACCGGTATCCACGGTACGCGGTTGGTCGGGTTCTATTCTATTCTATTCTATCAATCTCAATTTCACAAAATAATATTTCACCTGACACCATCACGTTAACTTTTTTCTATTCTAGCTGGTCGTAGTCTTGATTTTTTAAATAATTTTAACCGCACTTGTTGAAACATTTGGTGAAAGTGAACTAATACAAAAAATACTTGATCAAACAAATCTATGATATCAGAGATCGTTAAAGATGTTTAGGCCAATTGGAATTGATGACAATTTTCTATAGAATATTCTACTTATAACCTGTCAAATGATTATATAATACAGCAACGTAAGTCCAGGTTGAAAATGCCTAGTTTTTTTTTTGTTTTTGGGACAAGCGCTCGAAATTTCTTACCGACCGCTTCCCGTTGAATTCTTTTTGCTGCTGGCGCAAAGTACACCATCGTGCCAAAACGTTATAGTTTCCTTACATAAACTTCTCTTCCATACGTATTGATCGGCAAAATAAAGCTCATCCGTTTGATCGGTGTCCTATAAATGTAATATGAAATTTTATCACTTCTACTTTACTTCAATTCTAATCGTGGCGATATAATGCGTCAGGGATGTTCACGGACATGTGTGTGGTTTTTTGGGTTCGCCGCGATCATGCGGAAGCGATGATGGCACTGCATTTGTTTTGGGGCGTTCCTCTTTCACAATCTAACCACCCTTTCGTGTTCAGACACACTTGTACAAATAAACTAATGAATCATTGATCTGCTCATTTAATGGTTCATTAATTGTTTTATTTTTTATAATTTAATACTAAAAGTTGTACTACTAACATATGGATATTTATCTGAATTAATATTTGATCTCAATTGAAAACAAAACTTACTGATATCAGACCCCAGCCTGCTAGTTGTGCCTTCTTAAAGTAAGGTGGATCATTCATTAACGCCACTCGTTTAACGCGATTATTAAATCCTAGAGCCGTCTTTAGTTGCACTAAGGCTATGTCGTTAATAAACATTTCATAAATGTAATTATATTGCTAAATTCCTTATGTATAATAAAGCTGTAAACACTAGACAGTAGCCCTTTGTTCTTGTTGGCGTGGCCCACTGATACAGATATGCGACTTCGTTTAGTGCAACGTCTGAGACAATGTGCCGCCGTCAGTATGATCCTCTGGTTGATGATAGATGCCCCGCAGTTAAAGATACTGTCCTCTTCATTGTTAATCATAATTTTTAAATGTGCAGAATGTGGAAATTGCTTTATCTTCGCTTTTTCTCCGTTTACTATTAAATATCCTCTGTCACATTTGATTACTTGTATTAAACTCAATATTAAAAAATAATACTTCATTTGTAATGGAAACGAACTAATCGGTTATGAGCAGCAGACTCACGTGAATCGTTTAATGAAGCCATTAAATTTGCTAATCAGTTCTCATTAACGAGTTTCTTTGACAAGAAAATCAAATTTCGTAATTAATTAACGAGTTTAACGACTGGATTAAAGTTAAAAGCTGACGACTAATTCAATTAAAATTAAAAGTCTGGGAAAAAAACGGCTGGGAAGACGTTTGACTTCCTCCCCCTGCTTTCGCATGACACTAAACCCTTCTGTAAAGGATTCGTGCGGAAGAGAGGCCCCAGTGTCACCATTGTGTAGACCGCTCGGACTGGTGGAGGTGTGGTGGTGTGGTGTGGTGATGGTGGTCGTGGGCTTGGGCTCAGGACTGCCGTGTCTTCGCGGGGGCAATGATCGGCGGCAACGATCTCTCGCACCGGACACTAGTACAAGTCATGGTCAGGACGGAAAAGAAATAGCAGACAGCCACCTCCTTCTACGAAGCAGTAATGCTAGCGTAGGAGGCGGCTGCATTCGTCAGCAAAACCGTAGGGGTCCAGCAGGGTCGAAGTCTGCTGGGGCCATGGGTTGTGCGAAACAGAACCCTGGGGCCCTGGATCGAAGGCAAAGAAGAAACAGGAGTGAGTTTTAGTCTTCAACAAACAACTGGACCCTGACCTGCTAAAGACAATTTACTTTTTAATAGACCGGGTGCTGGAAGAAGTTTTGCGAGCAAAATATGAGGATCGCATTCTGTACGAAATTAGACAAGCATACAGATTTTGATTCTGGATGTTGCCAGTAATTTAGTAGGTAATTTTTTTTGACCATTTCTTTTTTTTGTTAGTCCATTTCTTTAATTGCCTGTGATGCACTGAGACAGTCAAGCTGTCTCAGCCAAGCCATGCCAATTTGTGGGTGGTTATTTCTAAAAAAACACTTTCAGCGATAAGACCGATCACCCACTGTGTCACCCTATTAATTTTAAGATCCTACTGTAATTGTATTTATTGTGTACAATAAAGAGTATATCAATATATTTAGCTGTCATGACTGGCGCAACAGTTCACGTTTTTTAATTTAAATTTTCTACAGCACCGTCAGCATTCGGTTTACAATAGGTGACCTGAGGCCGTATCACGAGCTCTTAACGTGATCCATTTTACGACTTAAACTGAATTGTTAAAGGGATAGAGCTAAATGGATGGATAGTTCCATCCCTCTCTCTCACTTGAACGTCTTACATTTTAACAAGCCATGGTGAGGCCTCAGCTCTACTAAACATCCCGTTTTTTATTCCACCCCTATCAGCACCTATAACTCTCCGTCACATTGGATCATGCAAATCAATTTCAATATTTCATAAAAAAAACTAAAACTCGACTACGATAAAAAAACGAAATTGAAAAAGTATGAAACAAGTTTTTCAGGATGCTGAAATAAATAAAATAACTGAAAAATCAAGAACAGAACATCAAGAAAATCCGTAGTCACACGTTACAGGCACCAACCGAAACACTTTAATAACGTGTGACTACGGATTTTCTTTATGTTCTGTTCTTATTTTTCCAGTTACCTGTTTATTTCAGCATCCTGAAAAACTTGTTTTATATTTTTTCAGTTTCGTTTTTTTTTGTCGTAGTCGGGTTTTAGTTCTTGACTTCTTTTTATTTAAACAGTTTTGGTGTTAAATCACTGTGCTTCTATACTATTTACGCGAAGTCCTTTCGAATGATACCAAACACGACGTATTTATCTTATTTTTTTTTAACAAAAAAAACTTTTTATCCACTAGAGGGCGCTATATTGAATTTTAATGATATTTTCTGATAAGTATCAGTGAAGCCCTTACAAATGACATAAAACACGGTGTATTTATCTTAACATTTTTTTAACACACTACTTTTTGTCCGCTAGAGAGCGTTACTTTAAATTTGAGCAATATTTTGGAAATGTACAAGTATATACGCCGTGTTTGATATCATTTGAAAGGGCTTACCTTTCAAATGATATCAAACACGGCGTATTTATCTCCATTTATAATTTTAATACATTACTTTTTGTCCGCGAGAAGGCGCTATATCGAGTTTTGTGACACGTCACCTAGCCTGTGTTCAGCGGACTATTAAGATGGTTCTAACTATACCTCGTATGCCGATTTCCGATAAGTAGATTAGGAGCTATGAGGGAACAGATGAAAATACTCACATACATACATATGTCCATAATGTATATACATAGCCTGTCAAAATCAACCCTTATGTTTTGGTTTGGCATATTTGGCTTTGTCGCAGTCGGGTAAAAATAATATTTCATTTGTATTAAACTAACACAATCAAGTTATCTTTTCTCTATGCAAGTTGGCCATGGTCTTTTGATTTTTTTAAATAATTTTAATCACACTTTGAAACACTTGGTGAAAGTGGATTTATATAAAAGTATTTGATCAAACATATAATATTAGAGGGGGAGGATGTCTACGCCGATTGGAATTGGTGACAGTTTTCCATAGAAAAACATCTCATTCGGAATTTTTTTTCCCTGTCAAATACCGCTTAGGTTACACTGTAGATTCATAAGCATTACATTTAAATACCTTGTTTTCTCACGTTTAGGAGAAAGAGACAACCGTTTGAATGTTTAAATTTCTTACCGATTGCTCGCCGATGATTCCTTTTTACTGCTGGCGCAAAGAATGCCATCGTGATATCGCGATACAGCTTCTTCACATAAACTTCTGTTCCATGCATATTGATCGATAAAATAAAGCTCATTCGTTTTCTCATTGCCCTAAATTTGACATAAAAATATTTTTACCACTTCTATTTACTTTAAATTCTATTCGTTTGCCAATTATATTGATTTCAAGCCTTAAAAATGAAAGGAGTGGATGTAGACTTTTGTCCAGGAGTGGAATAGAACTGGCTAGTAAAAACAGTACAATAACGCATGCAAGATTCTTTTGGGGTTGCCGAAGCGATATAGAGCTTATAGAGGATTCGCCGCGATCATGCGGAAGCGATGCGCTTCCATGATGGCGCGCCTGCGCTCCTCCTCCAATAGGATACTGAATGTGTTTTCAGCCCAGTGGGACTCTCCTCTCTAACAAAAGTGGATCAGTTTTCAAACATACTTCTCCAAATAAACTAATGAACCATTTTACTGCTCATTCAATGGTTCTATTAATTTTTTTAAAAGTTCGTGTTTGTACCGTTGTGTTGCATTAAGTTTTAATAAATTAATAAACTTAATTTACTAACATTAGGTTAAGTTGTACAACTACTAACATAGGATATACGAGTATATGGATATTTATCTAAAATAATGTTTGAATTGAACTGAATTGAAAAAAAAAACTTACCAATAACCGACCCCATCCTGCAACTTGTGCTTTCTCAAAGTAAGGTGGATTATTCATTAGTGCCACTCGTTTAACGCGTTTATTAAATTTTAAATTCGTCTTTAGTTCCGCTAGGGCAATGTCGTAAATAAAACTTTCAGGGATATTTTCTTTATGTGTAATGAAGCTGTGAACACTAGACAGTACCCCTTTCTTTCTATTGGCGTGGCCCACTGTCACAGTTATGCGACTTCGTTTAGTGCAACGTCTAAGGCAATGCGCCGCCGTCAGTATGATCCTCTGGTTAATGATAGATGCCCCACAGGCAGACGAACCTTCTGCTTCATTGCTAATCTTTATTGTCAAACTAACAGAATGTGGGAACTGCTTTATCTCCGCTTTTTCACCGTCTATTATTAAAAATTCACCGTCACATGAGATCATGTGTATTAAACTCAATACTAAAATATAAAACTTCATTTTTAATGAACAAGCACACGTGCTAATCGACTGTGAGCTGTAGCCTCATGTGCATTGTTTAATGAAGCTATTAAATTTGATAATCAGTTCTCATTAACGCGATTGTTCAACTGAAAAATGAAATTTGGTAATTAATTAAACGAATTTAACGACTACATTAAAGTTGACGAATTCGATTAAATTTTTAACATTCGCATCTTAAGGTGAAAGTAAACCCTATCGAATTCCGAGCGGAAACAAAGCGGGCCAAACTCGAGGCCCGCATTGCGCTCGTGGGAGGAGGGGGGCTAGGGTGTCTGAACGCGGACCCGTGGGGGCGCCCGTACAAGATGGTATGGGAAAAACTCCGCCCTTGGGCTCCCCCGTTGACTTACAGTCTCTGGCCCCAGCTTGTAGAGAGTGTGGTGAGCACTCTGTTCCATGCACGAGGGGAACATTCCCCCCACCCATGGCTCCGCTACCATCTTAAGGTGAAAGATAACTCTATTGAATTCCGAGCGGAGATAAAGCGGGCCAAACTCGAGGTCCGCAACGGGTGGCTAGGGTCTCTGAACGCGGACCCGTGGAGGCGCCCGTAGAAGATGGTACGGGAAAAACTCCGCTCCTCAGGCTCCCCCGCTGATTCAGGGTCTCCAGCCCCAGTTTGTGGAGGGTGTGGTGAGTACTGCTGAGTAGGCTGAATGCCAAAAATACCGCTCCAGGAACTGACGGCTTGCCGGGAAAAGCGTGGTCCTGCCCATGGAGGCTCTCGGGCCTTAACTAAACTAGCTCTTCAGCGCATGTTTGGAGAGAAGCCAGTTCCCACTTCGCTGGAAGACGGGGAAACCGGTCCTCATTGCGAAGCCAGGGCGCCTTGCGGACTCTTCGTCCGCGTACCGGCCCATTGTGCTGCTATACGAGGTGGGCATATTCTTTAAAAGAATTTAAAGAAAATAACTGTAATGTAGCTTTTTTTGAACTATTTTGAATTCGCCTCCTTTTTATAACAATTCTGTAGATGTTACGTTCGAGAGTGACATTCAAACGTCACTGTCATTAAGATATGTCTTTGTGATGAGGTTATGAAAAAGTTGATTGATTCCTATAAAAGTTTATTTTAGAAATAACAGAACATCAAGAAAATCTGTAGTCACACGTTACAGGCACCAACCGAAACACTTTAATAACGTATGACTACGGATTTTCTTTATGTTCTGTTCTTATTTTTCCAGTTACCTGTTTGTTTTAGCATCCTGAAAAACTTGTTTTATACTTTTTCAGTTTCGTTTTTTTTTTGTCGTAGTCGGGTTTTACTTCTTGACTTCTTTTTATTTAAACAGTTTTGGTGTTAAATCACTGTGCTTCTATACTATTTACGCGAAGTCCTTTCGAATGATACCAAACACGACGTATTTATCTTATTTTTTTTTAACAAAAAAACTTTTTATCCACTAGAGGGCGCTACATTGAATTTTAATGATATTTTCTGATAAGTATCAGTGAAGCCCTTACAAATGACATAAAACACGGTGTATTTATCTTAACATTTTTTTAACACACTACTTTTTGTCCGCTAGAGAGCGTTACTTTAAATTTGAGCAATATTTTGGAAATGTACAAGTATATACGCCGTGTTTGATATAATTTGAAAGGGCTTACCTTTCAAATGATATCAAACACGGCGTATTTATCTCCATTTATAATTTTAATACATTACTTTTTGTCCGCGAGAAGGCGCTAAATCGAGTTTTGTGACACGTCACCTAGCCTGTGTTCAGCGGACTATTAAGATGGTTCTAACTATACCTCGTATGCCGATTTCCGATAAGTAGATTAGGAGCTATGGGGGAACAGATGAACATACTCACATACATACATATGTACATAATGTATATACATAGCCTGTCAAAATCAACCCTTATGTTTTGGTTTGGCATATTTGGCTTTGTCGCAGTCGGGTAAAAATAATATTTCATTTGTATTAAACTAACACAATCAAGTTATCTTTTCTCTATGCAAGTTGGCCATGGTCTTTTGATTTTTTTAAATAATTTTAATCACACTTTGAAACAATTGGTGAAAGTGGATTTATATAAAAGTATTTGATCAAACATATAATATTAGAGGGGGAGGATGTCTACGCCGATTGGAATTGGTGACAGTTTTCCATAGAAAAACATCTCATTCGGAAATTTTTTTCCCTGTCAAATACCGCTTAGGTTACAACACTGTAGATTCATAAGCATTACATTTAAATACCTTTTTTTTTTTTTTTTTATGGTGGGAAAAAATCATGCATTGACATCCCCCGCCCTTGGGCGGAGCGGGAGATAGTGTCAGACTCTTACTGACTAAAAGACCCACCCCGTTACTTCTAGCCTTCATACCGGGGCTCGAGCGCCCTTTCGGATAACCCTGGCCCCAGTAGGCTTCGACACGGCTGGGTCCCTGCTGTTGCTGACAACTCCTTGAGGCGCGCGGGAACAGTGCGCGCCGTCGACGACTTGGGCTTGGTCCGGACAGTTACCGGACGGCCGGACAGTGAGCTACCCATTGCTCACTGTCCGCAAGCCCGCGTCTACGTTGGCCGGAAATCGGGATCAGAATCCCGGCGACGGCGGCGGCGATAACGCCGTTGCCTGATGCGTTCGGCCTCCTCTTTTGCGAGCATTACTGCTTCGCAGAAGTCGGCGACCGCCTGCCACTCCTCCTCGCTCCGGACCATGGCCTCAACCAAGGCCCGGCGCGAGAGGTCTCCGCCGCCGATCGCCCCCACGAGGGCACGGCGATGCTCCGCCCAAGCAGGGCACACCTCGACTGTGTGCTCCACCGTGTCCTCCGGGCGTTCCGCACAGTGGCGACACCCGGGCGTCACCTCCGCATGAATCCCGTGCAGGAAACTCCCGAACGAACCATGTCCGGTGAGTACCTGCGTCATGCGGAAGGTAAGGACGCCGTGAGGTCTTTCCAGCCACGCCTCAAAGAGGGGACTTACCGCCATGATTGTGGCGTGCCCAACATTTAAATACCTTGTTTTCTCACGTTTAGGAGAAAGAGACAACCGTTTGAATGTTTAAATTTCTTACCGATTGCTCGCCGATGATTCCTTTTTACTGCTGGCGCAAAGAATGCCATCGTGATATCGCGATACAGTTTCTTCACATAAACTTCTGTTCCATGCATATTGATCGATAAAATAAAGCTCATTCGTTTTTTCATTGCCCTAAATTTGACATAAAAATAATTTTACCACTTCTATTTACTTTAAATTCTATTCGTTTGTCAATTATATTGATTTCAAGCCTTAAAAATGAAAGGAGTGGATGTAGACTTTTGTCCAGGAGTGGAACAGAACTGGCTAGTAAAAACAGCACAATAACGCATGCAAGATTCTTTTGGGGTTGCCGAAGCGATATAGAGCTTATAGAGGGTTCGCCGCGATCATGCGGAAGCGATGCGCTTCCATGATGGCGCGCCTGCGCTCCTCCTCCAATAGGATACTGAATGTGTTTTCAGCCCAGTGGGACTCTCCTCTCTAACAAAAGTGGATCAGTTTTCAAACATACTTCTCCAAATAAACTAATGAACCATTTTACTGCTCATTCAATGGTTGTATTAATTTTTTTAAAAGTTCGTGTTTGTACCTTTGTGTTGCATTAAGTTTTAATAAATTAATAAACTTAATTTACTAACATTAGGTTAAGTTGTACAACTACTAACATAGGATATACGAGTATATGGATATTTATCTAAAATAATGTTTGAATTGAACTGAATTGAAAAAAAAAACTTACCAATAACCGACCCCATCCTGCAACTTGTGCTTTCTCAAAGTAAGGTGGATTATTCATTAGCGCCACTCGTTTAACGCGTTTATTAAATTTTAAATTCGTCTTTAGTTCCGCTAGGGCAATGTCGTAAATAAAATTTTCAGGGATAAATTCTTTATGTGTAATGAAGCTGTGAACACTAGACAGTACCCCTTTCTTTCTATTGGCGTGGCCCACTGTCACAGTTATGCGACTTCGTTTAGTGCAACGTCTAAGGCAATGCGCCGCCGTCAGTATGATCCTCTGGTTAATGATAGATGCCCCACAGGCAGACGAACCATCTGCTTCATTGCTAATCTTTATTGTCAAACTAACAGAATGTGGGAACTGCTTTATCTCCGCTTTTTCACCGTCTATTATTAAAAATTCACCGTCACATGAGATCATGTGTATTAAACTCAATACTAAAATATAAAACTTCATTTTTAATGAACAAGCACACGTGCTAATCGACTGTGAGCTGTAGCCTCATGTGCATTGTTTAACGAAGCTATTAAATTTGATAATCAGTTCTCATTAACGCGATTGTTCAACTGAAAAATGAAATTTGGTAATTAATTAAACGAATTTAACGACTACATTAAAGTTGACGAATTCGATTAAATTTTTAACATTCGCATCTTAAGGTGAAAGTAAACCCTATCGAATTCCGAGCGGAAACAAAGCCGGCCAAACTCGAGGCCCGCATTGCGCTCGCGGGAGGAGGGGGGCTAGGGTGTCTGAACGCGGACCCGTGGGGGCGCCCGTACAAGATGGTATGGGAAAAACTCCGCCCTTGGGCTCCCCCGTTGACTTAGAGTCTCTGGCCCCAGCTTGTAGAGAGTGTGGTGAGCACTCTGTTCCATGCACGAGGGGAACATTCCCCCCACCCATGGCTCCACTACCATCTTAAGGTGAAAGATAACTCTATTGAATTCCGAGCGGAGATAAAGCGGGCCAAACTCGAGGTCCGCAACGGGTGGCTAGGGTCTCTGAACGCGGACCCGTGGAGGCGCCCGTAGAAGATGGTACGGGAAAAACTCCGCTCCTCAGGCTCCCCTGCTGATTCAGGGTCTCCAGCCCCAGTTTGTGGAGGGTGTGGTGAGTACTGCTGAGTAGGCTGAATGCCAAAAATACCGCTCCAGGACCTGACGGCTTGCCGGGAAAAGCGTGGTCCTGCCCATGGAGGCTCTCGGGCCTTAACTAAACTAGCTCTTCAGCGCATGTTTGGAGAGAAGCCAGTTCCCACTTCGCTGGAAGACGGGGAAACCGGTCCTCATTGCGAAGCCAGGGCGCCTTGCGGACTCTTCGTCCGCGTACCGGCCCATTGTGCTGCTATACGAGGTGGGCATGTTCTTTAAAAGAATTTAAAGAAAATAACTGTAATGTAGCTTTTTTTGAACTATTTTGAATTCGCCTCCTTTTTATAACAATTCTGTAGATGTTACGTTCGAGAGTGACATTCAAACGTCACTGTCATTAAGATATGTCTTTGTGATGAGGTTATGAAAAAGTTGGTGCAGTGATTGATTCCTATAAAAGTTTATTTTAGAAATAACAGAACTTCAAGAAAATCTGTAGTCACACGTTACAGGCACCAACCGAAACACTTTAATAACGTGTGACTACGGATTTTCTTTATGTTGTGTTCTTATTTTTCCAGTTACCTGTTTGTTTTAGCATCCTGAAAAACTTGTTTTATACTTTTTCAGTTTCGTTTTTTTTTTGTCGTAGTCGGGTTTTAGTTCTTGACTTCTTTTTATTTAAACAGTTTTGGTGTTAAATCACTGTGCTTCTATACTATTTACGCGAAGTCCTTTCGAATGATACCAAACACGACGTATTTATCTTATTTTTTTTTAACAAAAAACTTTTTATCCACTAGAGGGCGCTACATTGAATTTGAATGATATTTTCTGATAAGTATCAGTGAAGCCCTTACAAATGACATAAAACGCGGTGTATTTATCTTAACATTTTTTTAACACACTACTTTTTGTCCGCTAGAGAGCGTTACTTTAAATTTGAGCAATATTTTGGAAATGTACAAGTATATACGCCGTGTTTGATATCATTTGAAAGGGCTTACCTTTCAAATGATATCAAACACGGCGTATTTATCTCCATTTTTAATTTTAATACATTACTTTTTGTCCGCGAGAAGGCGCTATATCGAGTTTTGTGACACGTCACCTAACCTGTGTTCAGCGGACTATTAAGATGGTTCTAACGATACCTCGTATGCCGATTTCCGATAAGTAGATTAGGAGCTATGGGGGAACAGATGAACATACTCACATACATACATATGTACATAATGTATATACATAGCCTGTCAAAATCAACCCTTATGTTTTGGTTTGGCATATTTGGCTTTGTCGCAGTTGGGTAAAAATAATATTTCATTTGTATTAAACTAACACAATCAAGTTATCTTTTCTCTATGCAAGTTGGCCATAGTCTTTTGATTTTTTTAAATAATTTTAATCACACTTTGAAACACTTGGTGAAAGTGGATTTATACAAAAGTACTTGATCAAACATATAATATTAGAGGGGGAGGATGTCTACGCCGATTGGAATTGGTGACAGTTTTCCATAGAAAAACATCTCATTCGGAATTTTTTTTCCCTATCAAATACCGCTTAGGTTACACTGTAGATTCATAAGCATTACATTTAAATACCTTGTTTTCTCACGTTTAGGAGAAAGAGACAACCGTTTGAATGTTTAAATTTCTTACCGATTGACCGCCGATGATTCCTTTTTACTGCTGACGCAAAGTATGCCATCGTGATATCGCGATACAGCTTCTTCACATAAACTTCTGTTCCATGCATATTGATCGATAAAATAAAGCTCATCCGTTGGCTCATTGCCCTAAATTTTACATAAAAATATTTTTACCACTTCTATTTACTTTAAATTCTATTCGTTTGTCAATTATATTGATTTCAAGCCTTAAAAATGAAAGGAGTGGATGTAGACTTTTGTCCAGGAGTGGAACAGAACTGGCTAGTAAAAACAGCACAATAACGCATGCAAGATTCTTTTGGGGTTGCCGAAGCGATATAGAGCTTATAGAGGGTTCGCCGCGATCATGCGGAAGCGATGCGCTTCCATGATGGCGCGCCTGCGCTCCTCCTCCAATAGGATACTGAATGTGTTTTCAGCCCAGTGGGACTCTCCTCTCTAACAAAAGTGGATCAGTTTTCAAACATACTTCTCCAAATAAACTAATGAACCATTTTACTGCTCATTCAATGGTTCTATTAAATTTTTTTAAAGTTCGTGTTTGTACCTTTGTGTTGCATTAAGTTTTAATAAATTAATAAACTTAATTTACTAACATTAGGTTAAGTTGTACAACTACTAACATAGGATATACGAGTATATGGATATTTATCTAAAATAATGTTTGAATTGAACTGAATTGAAAAAAAAAACTTACCAATAACCGACCCCATCCTGCAACTTGTGCTTTCTCAAAGTAAGGTGGATTATTCATTAGTGCCACTCGTTTAACGCGTTCATTAAATTTTAAATTCGTCTTTAGTTCCGCTAGGGCAATGTCGTAAATAAAATTTTCAGGGATAAATTCTTTATGTGTAATGAAGCTGTGAACACTAGACAGTACCCCTTCCTTTCTATTGGCGTGGCCCACTGTCACAGTTATGCGACTTCGTTTAGTGCAACCTCTAAGGCAATGCGCCGCCGTCAGTATGATCCTCTGGTTAATGATAGATGCCCCACAGCCAGACATACCATCTGCTTCATTGCTAATCTTAATTGTCAAACTAGCAGAATGTGGGAATTGCTTTATCTCCGCTTTTTCACCGTCTATTATTAAAAATTCACCGTCACATGAGATCATGTGTATTAAACTCAATACTAAAATATAAAACTTCATTTTGAATGAACAAGCACACGTGCTAATCGATTGTGAGCTATAGCCTCATGTGCATTGTTAAATGAAGCTATTAAATTTGGTAATCAGTTCTCATTAACGCGATTGTTCAACTGAAAAATGAAATTTGGTAATTAATTAAACGAATTTAACGACTAGATTAAAGTTGACGAATTCGATTAAATTTTTAACATTCGCATCTTAAGGTGAAAGATAACTCTATTCGGGCCAAACTCGAGGTCCGCAACGGGTGGCTAGGGTCTCTGAACGCGGACCCGTGGAGGCGCCCGTACAAGATGGTACGGGAAAAACTCCGCTCCTCAGGCTCCCCCGCTGATTCAGGGTCTCCAGCCCCAGTTTGTGGAGGGTGTGGTGAGTACTGCTGAGTAGGCTGAATGCCAAAAATACCGCTCCAGGACCCGACGGCTTGCCGGGAAAAGCGTGGTCCTGCCCATGGAGGCTCTCGGGCCTTAACTAAGAGGGCTCTTCAGCGCATGTTTGGAGAGGAGCCAGTTCCCACTTCGCTGGAAGACAGAGAAACCGGTCCTCATTGCGAAGCCAGGGCGCCTTGCGGACTCTTCGTCCGCGTACCGGCCCATTGTGCTGCTATACGAGGTGGGCATGTTCTTTAAAAGAATTTAAAGAAAATAACTGTAATGTAGCTTTTTTGAACTATTTTGAATTCGCCTCCTTTTTATAACAATTCTGTACCTAGATGTTACGTTCGAGAGTGACATTCAAACGTCACTGTCATTAAGATATGTCTTTGTGATGAGGTTATGAAAAAGTTGGTGCAGTGATTGATTCATAAAAAAGTTTATTTTAGAAATACGAAAAGTAAAGGCTTTAAATGTTGTTTTATAATAATACTTCAGTTATGTGGGTAAAAAGGCAAAATGGGGTTTTTTTGGTACAAGCCATGGTCCGGAGCGAGAAGGAGTGACAGGTGGTCGCCGACTTCTGCGAAGCAGTAATGCTAGCAAAGGAAGAGGCCGACCGTATCAGGCATCGGCGCTCACAGTGCCCCAGCCGCCGCCGAGATTCCGATCCCGATTTCCAGCCACCGTAGGCGCGGGCTGGCGGACGGCGAGCAATGGGTAGCTCGCTGTCCGACCGTCCGGTAACTATCCGGACCGAGCCCAAGTCATCGACGGGTTGTACGCAATGTTCCCGCGCGCCTCAAGGAATTGTCAGCAATAGCAGGGGCCCAGCTGGGTAGCCTACTAG
This sequence comes from Mythimna ferrago, assembly GCA_910589285.2. NCBI lineage: Eukaryota > Metazoa > Arthropoda > Insecta > Lepidoptera > Noctuidae > Mythimna > Mythimna ferrago. The sequence continues at coordinate 22,617,821 of OU342683.1, forward strand.
GGCCAGGGTGCTCAGCCCCGGTATGAAAGACAAGAAGGAACGGGGCGGGTTTTTTAGTCAGTAAGAGTCTGACACTATCTCCCGCTCCGCCCAAGGGCGGGGGATGTCATTTGGATGATTTTTACCCATCAAAAAAAAACTTATTGGATTGGGCACGCCATAAATATGGCGGTAAGTTCCCTCTTTAAGGAGTGGCTGGACAGACATCACGGCGTCCCTACCTCCTTTCGTGTGACCAGTGTCCTTACCGGATATGGTAAGTTCGGGTCGTTCCGTCACCGGATTTGTGCGGAAAAAAGGCCCGAGTGTCACTATTGTGTGGACCATCTGGCCCCATTTTGGCGGAGTACCACCGTGTCCTTGTGGGGGCGACGGTTGGCGGTAACGACCTCTGGCGGTCTTTGGGTTCAGGCCATGGTCCGGAGGAAAAATGAATAGCAGGTAGGCATAGCTAGCAAAGACGGTCGCACAGGTCTGCAAAACCTTAGGGTGTTGAAACTGTTGGCAGGGTCAAAGCCTACTGGGCCCATGAGTTGTGCGAAAGAGAACCTTGGGACGAAAGAAAGAACAGGTTGGGGGAGAGCAGGAGTGCGTGTCAGACTTATACTGACTAAAAAGTCAGTATAAGTCTGACAGGCACTCCTGCTCTGCCCAAGAGCGGGAGAAGACATTGGATGGATTTACACCTAAAAAACCCCTGTTGAATAACACTTTCATGAAATAACCATCCAATAGAGTTAGACGAACTATGATGGTCAATCAACAAATAACTTGTCACGGATCTGCAAAAAAACTTAAGAAAATTTCGCGGTCTATCTTGGCGTTTCCTTTTTAATAGGCCAGAAGCTGGAAAACGTGTGTGCAAAATATGAGGACCGCATTCTGTACGAGATTAGACAAGCATATAGATTATGATTCTGAATGGTCCTTATGTTAAGTTTCTTATGATTAATGCTAATTATAACTAGCCAACAAAAAAACTTATACAGGAATCCTAAGCAACATGCTTTTTTTTTTTTTTTCTCGATGGGAAAAATCATCTTATGACAACCCCCGCTCTTGGGCGGAGCGGGAGATAGTGTCAGACTCTTACTGACTAAAAAACCCATCCCGTTCCTTCAAGCCTTCATACCGGGGCTCGAGCGCCCTTTCGGATAACCCTGGCCCCAGTAGGCTTCGACCCGGCTGGGCCCCTGCTGTTGCTGACAACTCCTTGAGGCGCGCGGGAACAGCGCGCGCCGTCGACGACTTGAGGTTGGTCCGGATAGTTACCGGACGGCCGGACAGCGAGCTACCCATTGTTCACTGTCCGCAAGCCCGCGCCTACGGTGGCTGGAAATCGGGATCGGAATCCCGGCGGCGGCGAGAGCGCCGTTGCCTGATGCGGTCGGCCTCCTCCTTAGCGAGCATTACTGCTTCGCAGAAGTCGGCGACCGCCTGCCACTCCTCCTCGCTCCGGACCATGGCCTCGACCAAGGCCCGGCGCGAGAGGTCTCCGCCGCCGATCACCCCCACGAGGGCACGGCGATGCTCCGCCCAAGCAGGGCACACCGCGATTGTGTGCTCCACCGTGTCCTCCGGGCGTTCCGCACAGTGGCGACACCCGGGCGTCACTTCCGCTTTAATTTGGAACAGGAACCTCCCGAACTTGCCATTTCTGGTGAGGACCTGTGTCATGCGGAAGGTAAGGACGCCGTGAGGTCTTTCCAGCCACGCCTCAAAGACCCCACTTATCGCCATAATTGTGGCGTGCCCAGCACGGGGTTGCGATAGTCGCTGACGCCATTCCACCATGAGATCCCGCCGGAGCTCTGTCCGCCATGTCGTGACCTGTCGCGGCAGAGGACTTTCACCCCGGCGTTGCATCTCCACGCGCATGTCGTGCATGTGTGCAAGGACTGTTGCCTCCAGATCCCACGGTGGTAGGCCAGCCAGGAGGCTCGCCGCTTCGCAGGAAATCGTGCGGTATCCCCGCACCATCCGAATTGCCATGACCCTGTGGCAGGCGTTCAGAATGGCCACCGGTCGCTTTTGCAGCGACGGCGCCCACACCGGCGCCCCGTAGAGGGCCATGGACCGAACGATCCCCTCGTAGAGCCTCCGGCAGGAGGCGTCTGGACCCCCAAGGTTGGGCAGGAGCCGCTTGAGAGCGGCCCCAGTCCGGTTGAATTTGGGAGCCAGACGTCGGAAATGCTCCACGAAATTCCACCGGCTGTCGAGGACGAGTCCCAGGTACTTCATCGTCGACCCGACACCGATGTGAACTCCTCCTACCGTTAGTTGGGAACTCAATGGCGGCGCGTTCCGAGAGCGGCGACCGTGAAAACACAAATCCTAAGCAACATGCTTAGGATTCCTGTAAAAAGTCTGTTAATCCTATTGAATTCCGAGCGAAAATAAAGCGGGCCAAACTCGAGGCCCGCAACGTGTGGCTAGGGTGTCTGAACACGGGCAAAATGGTACGGGAAAAACTCCGCCTTTGGACTTCCACGCTGACTCAGAGTCTCCGGCCTCAGCTTGTGGAGGGTGTGGTGAGCACTGTTCTCTGCACGAGGGGAACACTCCCTCCCGCTCATGGCTCCGCCACCAGTGTCGCTGTTGTGGTCTGACGCGAACCACAACAGCGACGACGACGACAATGCTATTTTTGTTGACTAGTGTCAACAAAAAAAATTAAAAACTTATACAGGAATCATAAGCATGTTATTAGAGATTTTTTTCCTTTTGACCTTCAGTTAAAGAGCGGTGGTCAGGCTATATCTCATCTTTTAATTTGGATGACACGAATCTCTTTGTCTGCAATAACCTTTGTATGCAAATGCAGCTGATGATGCTACTGAAGTAACTAAAATTTTCAGTAGAGCCATTCAGATGGAATTTGGTATAGACGATGGTCATATATGTAAAGCATCCCATCCATCATCAGTAAGAGGACTATTAATCTGGCCAATAAGTCTGATGCAGTGACCAATGGACCGGAGGACTGAATTGAGAAGCGTGCAACAATTGTTGGCATAAATGTCCCACGTGGCGAAAACCTCGTGACAGCCGAGAAAGATAAATTAATCAAATGAAATATCTCAAATTGGCTTGCCAGGTTGTCAACATATAGGATGTGGACTCGGCGATCATTGTACTAATAATCGTATTATCCCCTCAATCACTTTGAAACACTTGATGAAAGTGGATTTATACAAAAATACTTGATCAAACATACACACAAAAAAAAAATATTGACGTGTAAAAGTTTTTTTATAAAACCTACTTGCAAAATAAAGATCATTTATCATTTATCATTTACCGTTAGTTAATAGTCGGCGTTGCGTACAAACTACCTACAGGTCATTGAACTCGCTCAGCTGACATTTTCTTAAAGAAATTAATTTTGTACATGCGTTAATTAATACGAGTTTTGAAAAAAAGGTAGGTACTTTATTTTTTAATTTTATCTCTACAAATCGATAGTGTTTCATGTACCGGATCGACCCTCCACGGGATTAAAACGATTAAAATTTAGCGGTGTATAATATTCGAAAGGACTAATATGGACGTCTACGCCGATTGGAATTGATGAGTTTTTCACAGAAACACATCTTTTTCGGAAACCTGCTCTTAACCTGTCAAATATCGCTTAGGTTACAGATTCAAGGTTTTAAAATATCTTTTTCATTACTCATACTCTGAAAGTAGGTCTGAAGTTGCCTGAGGAGCGGGCTGAAAGTGATACTTTTCATCCCAAGGGAGTTTTACTTTACAACTGACGGCTGTCAAATTATTAAAAAAAAAAACTAGTTCTATCTTCACATTTCTATTGAACCATGTTCCAATTTTCAATCACAGCGCGATATAAAATTGAAATAAAGACAAGTATTAATTAAATAATGTTACATTTTAAGTGATTTATTTGTTCAACTATTTCTTTAAAATACTTCATTTTTAAAAGATTACAATTAATTTCTAATTTTTCATTAATGAGGCTGAATAGCTGGCCGGCTGCAGAAAAAAAAAGCAAAATGGCGGGAAGTGGCAATCAGTCGTTGGTTTTTTCGAGTTTTGTTTACATTTTCGTACAACAGAGATTTGTATTAACACGTTATGTTTATCAGATTAAAATAGTGATTTAACGCCTAATTTCATAAGAGAAGAGGCTAAAGCAGTAGTGGAATACCTTTTACCGCCTAAAAACAGAAGAAAGATACCTACTTAAAATCATTGGTACGACGACTCAGGTTTTACAAACTTTTTATTTTATTTTTAGTTTCCTCGTATTCGTAATGAAAAGCACAGTGTTTACCTCGGGGTAAAAGTAATCCATTTAACCCCTCGAATTAGCGACCTCGCTCCGCTCGGCCGCCAACTCCTTCTCGGGACGAAATGAGTTACTTTCACCCCTAGTGTAACAATGTACTATTCATTACTCATACTCTGAAAGTAGGTCTGAGGAGCGGGCTGAAAGTGATACTTTTCATCCCTAGGGAGTTTTACTTTACAACTGACAGCTGACAAATTAATAACAAAAAAACCAGTCATAGGTACGACGACTCAGGTTTTATAAACTTTTTATTTTATTAAGCTATTGCATAGCTTCTATCGCGGGCCTTGAGCGTGGAGACCGAGTCCAGAAATTCCGTAACGAAAATAACCCCCTCATTTGTTTGTTTTTTGAGCGTGGTGAAATGGTGACCGATAAGAAAACAAATGAGTGAACAATCAATCAAAATTCAATTCAATGTGTGAAAGTGTAACTTCAATTAATATCAAAGAAAAAAAAAACAAAAGAAAAAAAGTACTGCATAAATAAAATAAATAAATAATTATAATTGCATAAGTTGATAAAAATGCTATGCAATAGCTTTACCGCGGCAGTCCCCGAGTGCCACACGTCTTTTTTTTAGTTTGCTGCAGTGCTTACCTCGGGATAAAAGTAAACCATTTAACCCCTCGAAACCCCGTCTCGGGACGAAATGAGTTACTTTCACCCCTAGTGTAACAATGTACTATTTTCTCATGTTTGGGCGAAAGAGACAAGAACTTGAAGGTTTAAATTTCTTACCGATTGCAGTATGATGATTCCTTTATGCTGCTGGCGCAAAGTACGCCATCTTGATGAAATCCCAGAGTTTCTTCACAAAATCTTTTGTTCCGTACGTATTGATCGATAAAATAAAGGTCATCTGTTGACTCATCGTCCTAAATATTACATAAAAATATTTGTACTATTTCTATTTAATTTAAATTCTATTCGTTTGTCAATTATATGATTTGAAGCCTTAAAAATGAAAGGAGTGGAAGTAGACCTTTTTTTATGGTGGGAAAAATCATCCAATGACAACTCCCGCTCTTGGGCGGAGCGGGAGTTAGTGTCAGACTCTTATTGACTAAAAGCCCACCCCATTCTTTCGTGCCTTTCGTACCGGGACCGAGTTTCCCTTTCGGATAACTCTGGCCCCAGTAGGCTTCGACCCGGCTGGGCCCCTGCTGTTGCTGACAGCTCCTTAAGGCGCGTGGAAACAGTGCGCGCCATCAACGACTTGGGCTCGGTCCGGACAGTTACTGGACGGTCGGACAGCAAGCTACCCATTGCTCGCCGTCCACAAGCCTGCGCCTACGATGGCCGGAAATCGGGATCAGAATCCCGGCGGCGACTGGGGCGCTGTCCGCGCCGCCGTTGCCTTATGCAGTTAGCCTCCTCCTTTGCAAGCATTACTGCTTCGCAGAAGGATGCTACCGCTTGCCACTCCTTCTCGCTTCGGACCATGGCCTGTACTAAGGCCCGGCGCGAGAGATCGCCGCCGCCGATAAAACTCATGAGGACACGGCGATGCTTTGCCCAAGCGGGGCACACCTCTACTGTGTGCTCCACCGTGTCCTACGGGCGTTCCGCACGGTGGCGACACCCGGGCATCACTTCCGCAAGGATCTGGTGCAGGAACCTCCCGAACTTACCATGTCCGGGGAGAACCTGCGTCATGCGGAAGGTGAAGACGCCGTAAGGTCTTTTCAGCCACGCCTCAAAGACACGCCTCACCGCCATAATTATGGCGTGTCCAGCACTGGGTTGCGATCACCATGAGATCCCGCCGGAGCTCTTTCCACCATGCCGCGACCTGTTGCAGCGGAATTTCGCCCCGGCGTTGCATGTCCACGCGCAAATCGTGCATGTGTGCAAGGACTGTTGCCTCCAGATCTCATGGTGGTAGGTCAGCAAGAAGGCTCGCCGCTTCGCGGGAAATGGTGCGGTATCCCCGCATCATCCGTATTGCCATTATTGAGAGCAGTGGTGCCCGAGTGGTAGTAGTGCACCTTCCGTATTGCCATGACGCTCTGGCAGGCGTTCAGAATGGACTTCGGTCGCTTTTGCAGCGACGGCGCCCACACCGGCGTCCCGTAAAAGGCCATGGACCGCACGATCCCCGCGTAGAGCCTCCGGCAGGAGGCGTCTGGACCCCCAAGGTTGGGGAGGGGCCGCTTGAGAGCAGCCCCAGTCTGGTTTAGATTGGGAGCCAGACGTCGGAAATACTCCACGAAATTCTACCGGCTGTCGAGGACGAGTCCCAGGTACTTCATCGTCGACCCGACGCCGATGTGAACTCCTCCCACCGTTAATTGGGAACCCGATGGTGGCGCGTTCCGAGGGCCGTGAAAACACATAGCCTCGGATTTGTGCAGCGCCACCTCGAGTCCTAACTCCTGGATCCTATCGATGACTATCGCAACCCCGCGGGTCGCTAGAGCGACCGCCGCCCGGTACGAAACTCCCTGCACTAGAACCAGCGTGTCGTCTGCGTAGCAGACCACGCTGACCCCGTCAAGGAAGTCGCCGCGCAGCACATAGTACCCGATGTTCCACAAGGGTGGCCCCAGTACGGACCCCTGCGGAACACCGCACAATATCTCCCGGTGTCTCCACTCTCCCTGGTGACCGGGGTATGTGTGCCTGGGGGCCGTATGTGTCTATCCGACAGATAGGCCTCGACCACTTGACAGAGGTATTCGGGCACCTGATGGTACCGGAGTGCTCTCCGGATCGTACTCCAGGGCGTGGAAGTAGGCTTTTGTCCAGAAGTGGCACAGAACTGGCTAGTAAAAACAGCACAATAACACATGCAAGATTCTTTTGGGGTTGCCGTGGCGATATAGAGCATCAAGGATGTTCACGGATGCGTGCGTTCACGGTTTCGCCGTGATCATGCGAAAGCGATGCGCTTCCATGATGGCGCGCCTGCGCTCCTCCTCCAATAGCATCCCGAATGTATTTTCGGCCCAATGGGACTCTCCTCTCTTACAAAACTGGATCAGTTTCCCGACATACTTTTCCGAATAAACAAATGAACTTTTGTTTTACTGTTCGTTCAATGGTTCATTTTAAATTGTTTTTAAACCCGCGTTTACACTTTTGTGCTGCATCAAGTTTTAATAAGTAAATAAACTTAATTTAAAACTAACATAAGGTTAAGTTGTACTACTACTAACGTAGGATATATGAATATTTATCTGAAATAATGTTTTCAAACATGAACTGATTTAAAAAAAAACTTACTAAAGTCTGACCCCAGCCCGCTATTTGTGCCTTCTCAAAGTAAGGTGGATCTTTCATTACCGCCACTCGTTTAACGCGTTTATTAAATTTTAAATTCGTCTTTAGTTCTATTAGGGCAATGTCGTTATTAAATACTTCAGGGCTAAACTTTTTATGTTTAATGAATCTGTGAACACTAGACAGTAGCCCTTTCTTTTTATTGGCGTGGCCCACTGACACAATTATGCGACTATGTTTAGTGCAATCCACAAGGCAATGCGCCGCCGTCAGTATGATCCTCTGGTTGATGATAGATGCCCCACAGCCAGAGGGACCGTACACTTCATGGTTAATTCTTAAACTAGCAGAATGTGGGAATTGCTCTATCTCCGCTTTTTCACCTCCTACAATTAAAAAGTCATTGTCACATGTGATCATGTGTATTAAACTCAATACTAAAATATAAAACTTCATTTGTAATGAACAAGCACGCGTACTAATCGACTGTGAGCAGTAGACTCATGTGCATCGTTTAAAAAAGCTATTAAATTTGGTAATCAGTTCTCATTAACGCTATTGTTCAACTGAAAAATGAGATTGGGTAATTAATTAAACGAATTTAACGACTAGATTAAATTTGACGAATCCGATTAAATTTTTAACATTCTCATCTTATGGTGAAAGTTAATCCTATTGAATTCCGAGCGGAGATAAAGCGGGGCAAACTCGAGGTCCGCAACGTGTGGCTAGGGTGTCTGAACACGGGCCCGTGGGGGCGCCCGTACAAGATAGTACGGGAAAAACTCCGCCCTTGGGCTCCCCCGCTGACTCAGTCTCCGGCCCCAGCTTGTGGAGGGTGTGGTGAGCACTGTTCTCTGCACGAGAGGATCAGTGCACAAGTGGATCTTTCCCTCCCTCCCGTTCATGGCTCCGCCACCAGCGGTGTCTGACGCGAACCACAACAGCGACGACGACGACAATGCCATTTTTGTTGACAAGTGTCAACAAAAAAAAATTTAAAACTTATACAGGAATCATACCTAAGCATGTTATTAGAGATGTTTTTCCTTTTAACCTTCAGTTAAAGAGCGATGGTCAGGCTATATCTCATCTCTTAATTTGGATGACATGAATCTCTTTATCTGCAATAACCTGCAGCTGATGATGCTACTGAAGGTAACTAAAACTTTCAGTAGAGCCATCAGTACCCTTAGCCATGTTGCAAATCTGCAATTGGTAACGCTTGTAAAAAGCTTAAAATGTACGGAAATGACGTCATCTCAACGCTCAGTCACGTGGTGAGAACAAAAGATTAGGCGATGCGGCCAACTCGAAGCGTTCCACGCAAGCGAAACGGTTGTAACTTGGCTAGGGGGGCTGGATAGAGACATGAATATCTTTGTCTGCAATAACCTGCAGCTGATGATGCTACTGAAGGTAACTAAAACTTTCAGTAGAGCCATTAGGATAGAGTTTGGTATAGACGATGATCATACATGTAAAGCATCCCATCCATCATCAGTAAGAGAACTATTATTATGGCCAATAAGTCTGATGTTGTGACCAATGGACCGGTGGACTGAATTGAGAAGCGTGCAACAATTGTTGGCATAAATGTCCCACATGGCGAGAACCTCGTGACAGTCGAGAGAGATAAATCAAACGAAATATCTCAACTTGGCTTGCTAGGTTGTCGACATATAGGATGTGGAGTCAGCGATCATTGTACTAATAATCGTATCATCTAATGACCGAGCCTTGACCAACAGGAGACTTACCTGGACCTGTTAAAATATCAGTCATGCGAGCGAGAATGAGGGATGAAGCCCCATTTCCGATGCCAGTAGGAATTGTTTATATTTTTATTTAAATATGTACTAATATAATTTTTATATTTATATATTTAAGGCGTGAATGATTGAAGAACTGAGATTACATTATTATTAAGCGATACTAATGTAATCATATCCATTATTAATGAGATTATACATAGAAATGCATAACTGTTTCGTATTAAATTAATTATTTTATTCAAATTGGAAAAAAAAAATCTTACCTAAAATGTATTCACGATAAGAAAATAGTGACTCATCGTTGTCACTCCAGCTTAGCCACGCCCCTTGACCAATAGATACACAGCATATTTTTTTTTTTTTGATATATTAATTTATTTTTAGCTCTAGAAACCAATAAAATATACAAAATAAAAAAAAAATAAACATCTGTAACATGGTAAGCATAAATATATTGAGGCAGCCCCTAGTACTTACTTGTTTTGTGGCTGTCACGCACTTCCTTTATCAGCTAGCTGAACGATTTTCATGTTACCAACGAATTCAAAACCAAAGTAAGGAAAGGGATAAATAATAATAATGAATAATATTGTCTTCTTTATACAACTATGTACGAAGCTCTTGGTGTGTAGAGTGTGCATGTATGATCTACTAGAGAACTACAAAATCTAGAGATCAACACGTGTTTTATCACTAGACAGATATTACACCTGATGGTCTGATCTACAAAGTACTATATATAATACAAAGGAGTTCATAACATCCGTGTATTTTTGCAGCGGAAGTGGATGTTTTTGGTTGAAATTACGATGATAAAGTGGCGTTCAAAATCAGAAACGTATATTTGGTAAAATCAGCCTAGGTAAAGGGTGAACGTGGAAGAACTTTGTGGCTCTTCCATCTTCACCCAGTTTTCTATCTATTTTCCAAAAAAAAAACAGAAGGCAAATGAAAATCTGTTTAATCTAGGGTTAAAATGTACTTGCACATGGTAAAATCAACGCCGTAAAACGGCAAAGGACCTTAAGATTGTATCTTTCCAAAAATATGCCGCTTTATATTTTTATATCTACTAACGTCAGACTACTTATTGATCACTGCAAAAAAAAAAACTGGCAAATCATTCATATTTTGTTTTTATTGGCCTGGTTTCCTGTATAAACTGGATATAACTCTCTCTTGTCTCTATCCCATTCATAAAAAAATAAGTTTAAAGACGATATCAAAAATTATCATTTTTAAGTCAAGAATGAATAGGTTAAAATGATCACTACATATTATAAAACAAAGTCCCCCGCCGCGTCTGTTTGTTCGCTTTAAACTCAAAATCTACTACACCGATTTTCAAGCGGTATTCACCACTCTATAGCGTGATTCTCGAAGAAGCTTTAAATATTTAATTTGGTAAGTTTTTGTATTTATTTCTGTGTACATTAACGATTTTCGTTGAAGATGTCGGGAAAAAATAAGCCGTCTGGGAGCTTTCAACGAAAACGCTGCCTAAACCCTTTGAGATTTAATAAAATGTATGGTGGAATTGAGTATCCTATATAGGTCTACAAAAAAGTTCAAGGTGGCATATCTATCTCTTATTATATAGCATGTCTATCTCTTAAGGTTAAAATACTATATCCAGTTTTCTACTTTTAAAAATTGGCATTCATGAAGTGTTTATTGGAAAGCTATTTACATAATTACGGTATTAATTATTTTCAAAATAAGTTACTTCTCGTTCAAGGCTATATCAGTATCTGTAAAGTACTTTTTGAATCATTTAAATCGGACGTACCATTTGAAAGTTATCATAAGTTTTGAAGAGCGGAACTCGCGGGGACTTCCGCTCTTCAGTCGCTTCGCATGACGCGGTCGCTAACCCTCCCTCCGCAACGTCTTGCCTACTGTTTCTTTAGCTAATAAGCCGGACGACAATAACGCACGACTGAAGACTGTGTTTTCTTTCGGGTGTTGTTGAAAAGTTTTATTTGCATTTTTGTTTTGTGTTTATTGGCTTAACTAACACAACACCAACACTGGTAGTATATGTGAATTAAGGTAGTAAGAACTACACTGCTCACGCGTGTAAAACGGAGGTCCAAAATTTATGGGAGTAACCTAATGCCACGCGGGCGAAGTTGCGGGCAAAAGCTAGATATAACTAATTTAACATCTTAAAGTCAATAGTAAGTAACCTATTCAGTTACTTCTATTCAACTTTACTCCATCGTTGACCACATCGTCGCTTACTATCAGTTGAGATAGTAGTACTCTCTTTGAGGCGTGGCTGGGAAGACCTCACGGCGTCCTCGCCTTCAGCATAACGCAGGTCCTCACCGGACATGGAAAGTTCGGGAGGTTCCTGCACCTGATTCGTGTTGAAGAGACGCCTGGATGTCACTATTGTGTGGACCGTCCGGAGGACACGGTGGAGTATACGGTAGAGGTATGCCCCGCCTGGGCAGAGTACCATCGTGTCCTCGTGGGAGTGCTCGGCGGCAGCGATCTCCCGCGTCGGACCTTGGTACAGACCATGGTCCGCTGCGAGGAATAGTGGCAGGCGGTCGCCCGTCGCCACCATAGCCGCGGGCTTGTGGACGGCGAGCAGTGGGTAGCTCGCCGTCCGACCGTTCAGCAACCGTCCGGACCGAGCTCAATCGTCGACAGCGCGTTGTGGTCCACACGCGCCTCAAGGAGTTGTCAGCAACTACAAGGGCCCAGCAGGGTCAAAGCCTACTGGAGTCATGGGCGATGCGAAAAAGATCACCGAGGCCCTGAAACTTTGGCAAAGAAGAAATCTCCCTCTCCGCCCAAGAGCGGGCCTCTATAACCTCTCAGCCAGCGTGCTATTTACTATTCCTTCTCAAAGTAAAGTACGAGTAAGTATATCAATATCACCACTCAACGTTATTTCTGCTGTTATCTATACAAGCAGGCCATTGTCTTTAGATTTTTTTAAATAATTTTAATTGCACTTTGAACCACTTGGTGAAAGTGGATTTATACGATTGGAATTGATGACAGTTTTCCATAGAAAAACACCTTTTTTGGAATATTCCTGCTCATAACCTGACAAATACCGCTTAGGTTACAACACTGTAGACTCATAAGCAAGTTTTTAAAATATCTCGTTTTCTCACGTTTGGGCAAAGGAGACAAGCACTTGAAGGTTTAAATTTCTTACCGATCGCCATACGATGATTCCTTCTTACTGCTGGCGCAAAGTACGCCATCGTAATGAAATCTCGGTATAGTTTCTTCGCATAAACTCCTCTTCCATACGTATTGATCGATAAAATAAAGATCATCTGGTAGCTCACCGTCCTAAATATTACATAAAAATATTTTAACCACTTCTGTTTAGTTTAAATTCTATTCGTTTGTCAATTATATTGGTTTCAAGCCTTAAAAATGAAACGAGCGGATGTAGGCCTTTGTGCAGGAGTGAAACAGAACTGGCTAGTAAAAACAGCACAATAACGCATGCAAGATTCTTTTGGGGTTGCCGTGGCGATATAGAGCATCAACGGGTTGACAGGTTCGCCGCGATCATGCGGAAGCGATGCGCTTCCATGATGGCGCGCCTGCGCTCCTACTCCAATAGCATCCTGAATGTGTTTTCGGCCCAATGGGACTCCTCTCGTACAGTGCGTTTCACTTAAAAAGTTCCTTCGCTGTAATGTTGGCAATACAGAAAAACAGTGTTGCTATATTTTGAGCAATGAAATTGCTTAAAATTAGGGAGATTAACTGATATTTCGTGACTTTTAATAATTGTCTTATAATTTTATTTTATTTTGGAAACTGTAAAAACTAGTTTTTGAATAAAATTTAGGACGCTGGGCTCCATGTCGATTGCCCTGCAATTCTTTCCTAATATCGAAAATGCTACGCCACAATATCGTACATCTCCATTAACAACTTCCTTTTAGACCTGCTTTATTTTTAATAAAATCCCATTCCCTTCATAATTCTCTAAGTGGTGCAACTACCGTTAAAATCGATTTCGTTTCACATTTCGTGCAAAAATTTTGGTAGAGTTGGCAACTTTTTTCTCTTTCCCCCTCTTTTTTCCATAGACCAACAGGGAGCCAACATTACGGCAAAGGAACTTCTTAAGTGAAACGCACTGTACAAAAGTGGATCAGTTTTCAGACATACTTGTCCAAATAAACAAATGAACTTTTCGTTCAATGGTTCATTTTAAATTTTTTTAATCCTGCGTTTGTACCTTTGTGCTGCATCAAGTTTTAATAAATAAATAAACTTAATTTAATACTAACATTAGGTTAAGTTGTACTACTGCTAACGTAGAATATATGGATATTTATCTGAAATAATGTTTGTATTGAACTGATATAAAAAAAAAAAACTTACGGAATTCCTACCCCAGCCCGCTACTTGTGCCTTCTCAAAGTAAGGTGGATCTTTCATTACCGCCACTCGTTTAACGCGTTTATTAAATTTTAAATTCGTCTTTAGTTCAACTAGGGCAATGTCGTAAATAAATATTTCAGGGATAAATTTTTTATGTCTAATGAAGCTGTGAACACTAGACAGTGACCCTTCCGTTTTATTGGCGTGACCCACTGACACAGTTATGAGACTTCGTCTATTGCAACGCATAAGGCAATGCGCCGCCGTCAGTATGATCCTCTGGTTGATGATAGATGCCCCACAGGCAGAGTAACCGTCCTCTCTATTATTAATTATTATTGTTAAACTAGCAGAATGTGGGAATTGCTCTATCTCCGCTTTTTCACCTTCTACAATTAAAAAGTCACTGTCACATGTGATCATGTGTATTAAACTCAATACTAAAATATAAAGCTTCATTTGTAAAGAACAAGCACACGTACTAATCGACTGTGAGCAGTAGACTCATGTGCATAGTTTAATGAAGCTATTAAATTTGGTAATCAATTCTCATTAAGGCGATTGTTCAACTGAAAAATGAAATTTGGTTATTAATTAAACGAATTTAACGACTAGATTAAAGTTGACGAATTCGTTTAAATTTTTAACATTCGCATCTTAAGGTGAAAAGTAACTCTATTGAATTCCGAGCGGAGATAAAGCGGGCCAAACTCGAGACCCGCGACGACGTGTGGCTAGAGTCTCTGAACGCGGACGCGTGTGGGCGCCCGTACAAGATGGTACGGGAAAAACTCCGCCCTTGGGCTCCCCCGCTGACTCAGAGTCTCCGGCCCCAGCTTGTGGAGAGTGTAGTGAGCACTCTGTGCCCTGCACGAGGGGAACACTCCCCCCCGCCCATGGCTCCGCCACCAGCGGTGTCTGACGCGGACCACAACAGCGACGACGACAACAATGCTCCAGAGGTGACCGAGGTAGAGATGAGAGTGGTGGTTCGAAGGCTGAGTGCCAAAAATACCACCCCAGGACCCGACGGCTTGCCGGGGAAAGCCTGGGTACTGGCCATGGAGGCTCTCGGGCCTCGACTAAGAGGGCTCTTCAGCGCATGTTTGGAGAGGGGCCAGTTCCCAGTTTGCTGGAAAACGGAGAAACTGGTCCTCATTGCGAAGCTAGGGCGCCCGGCGGACACTCCATCCGCGTACCGGCCCATTGTGCTGGCTGCTTGACGAGGTGGGAAAGTTCTTTAAGAAGAGAGAGGAAACCGCCTCGTCGCGCGCCATCATGCGCGTGCGAGCTCTTACGACGAGGGATGCGGTGTCCCAGGGCAGGAGTGTCGTGAAAGTGTCGAAGGGCACTCCGGTACCGCCGGGTGCCCGAATACCAGAGGTATCCTCCTGTCGGATAGGGACATAGTCTATCCTGGTCACCAGGGAGAGTGGAGACGCCGAAAGATGTCGTGCGGTGTTCCGCAGGGACCGGCACTAGGACCTCCCTTGTGGTACATCGGGTACGACTACGGGCTGCGCGGCGACTTCCCTGATGGGGTAAGTGGCGGCGGCCAATCTAGCCACGCGCGGGGTTGCGATAGTCGTTGACAGGATCCAGTAGTTGGGACTCGAGGTGGCGCTGCAAGTCCGAAGCTGTGTGTTTCCACGGCCCTCGGAACGCGCCACCATCAGGTTCCCAATTAACAGTAAGAGGAGTCCACATCGGCGTCTGGTCGACGATAGCTGGTGGAACTTCGTGGAGCATTTGCGACGTCTAGCTCCCAAACTAAACCGGATTGGGGCTGCTCTCGAGCTCTCAGCTCCTGTCCAACCTTGGGGGTACAGACGTCTCCTCCCGGAGACTCTACGCAGGAATCGTTCGGTCCATGGCCCTTTATGGGGCGCCAGTGTGGGCGCCTTCGCTGCGTCAGCAACCGAGGGCCCAGCTGAACGCATGCCAGAGGGTCATGGCAATACGGATGGTACGGGGATACCGCACGGTTCACGGTGAGTCTCCTTGCTGGCCTGCCACTAAGGGAGCTGGAGGCAACAGTCCTTGCATAAATGCACGATTTGCACGTGGAGATGCAACGCCGGGGTGAAAGTCTGCTGTCGCGACAGGTTTCGGCATGGCGAACAGAACTCCGGCGGGACCTCATGGTGATATGGCGTCAGCGACTATCGCAACCCAGTACTGGGCACGGCGTCCTCACATGACGCAGGTTCTCACCGGACATGGTAAGTTCGGGAGGTTCCTGCACCGGATTCGTGCGGAAGTGATCGGCGGGATCGGCGGCAGCGATCTCTTGCGCCGGGCCTTGATACAGGCCATGGTCCGGAGCGAAGAGAAGTGACAGGCAGTCACCTCCTTCTGCGAATCAGTAATGCTAGCAAAGGAGGAGGCCGACCGTAACAGGCAACGGCGCTCACAGCGCCCCAGCCGCCGCCGGGATTCCGATCCCGATTTCCGGCCACCGTAGGCGCAGGCTTGCGGACTGCGAGCTATGGGTTTTTTAGTCAGTATAAGTCTGACACGCACTCCTGCTCCGCCCAAAAGCGGGAGAAGACATTGGATGATTTCACACCTAAAAAACCCCTGTTGAATGACACTTTCATGAAATAATCATCCAATAGAGTTAGACGAACTATGATGGTTGTGTGCATAATTTGAATTATGATATTTCTGTAAATAATTAATTATTTTTTTAAATAAATAATTATTTTTTAAATAAATAATTATTTTCTGTACATAATTCTGTAAATACGTGACGCGATAAATGGCGCTGCATTACAAAGATGATCACTCATCGTGATTCACAGTGATGACCACGACCACTCTGGCAAGAGTGTACCGACTCTGAAGAAGAAGAGAAATAAATACGCGACATGGATGCAAATCATATTTTAATCAACAAATAACTTGTCACGGATTTGAAAAAAAACTTAAGAAAATTTGGATTTCACGGACTATCTTGGCGTTTCCTTTTTAATAGACCAGAAGCTGGAAAACGTGTGTGCAAAATATGAGGACCGCATTCTGTACGAGATTAGACAAGCATAAAAATTATGATTCTGGATGTAGTCAGGTGATTTGTTGGTCCATTTTTTTTTAATGGACTGATTTTGCTTTGAAATATCTTTAGAATGGTTTTAGTAACCATATCCAATAGTTTCTTATGATTAATGCTAATTATAACTAGTCAACAAAAAAAATAAAAACTTACACAGGAATCCTAAGCATGTTATTAGAGATTTCTTTCCTTTTGACCTTCAGTTAAAGAGCGATGGTCAGGCTACATCTCATCTCTTATGCCGAAAGGGCGAAACAGTAAAATGTTGCTCGGCCGAGATAGTGATGTAAGCGCTCGGCCGAGCACTCGGCGCTTTGTTCATATGTACCGAGTATTCGGCCGAGAGCACTGTCTCGCCCGTTTACTCAGGCATTAATTTGGATCACACGAATCTCTTTGTCTGCAATAACCTGCAGCTGATGATGCTACTAAAGGTAACTGAAACTTTCAGTAGAGCCATCAGGATAAAGTTTGGTATAGACGATGGTCATACATGTAAAGCATTCCATCCATCATCAGTAAGAGGACTATTATTATGACCAATAAGTCTGATGTAGTGACCAGTGGACCGGTGGACTGAATTGAGAAGCGTGCAACAATTGCTGGTATTTAATGTCCCACATGGCGAGAACCTCGTGACAGCCGAGAAAGATAAATCTATTGAAATATCTCAACATGGCTTGCCAGGTTGTTGACATATAGGATGTGGATTGGGCGTTCATTGTACTAATAATCGTATCATCTAATGACCGACTTGCCAACAGTAGACGTACCTAGACCTGTTAAAATATCAGTCATGCGAGCGAGAAAGAGGGATGAAGCCCCATTTCCGATGCCAGTAGGAATTGTTTATATTTTTATTAAAATATGTAATAACATAATTTTTATATTTATATATTTAAGGGGCGAATGATTGAAGAACTGAAATTACATTATTATTAAGCGATAATAATGTAGTCCTAGTCATATCATTATTAATGAGATTATACATAGAAATGCATAACTGTTTCATATTAAATTAATTGTTCAAATTGAAAAAAAAGCTTACCTAAAATGTATTTATGATAAGAAAATAGTGATTCATCGTTGTCACTCAGCTTAACCACGCCCCTTGACCAATAGGGAAACAGCATTTTTTTTTTTAATTTGATATATTAAATTAGTTTAAGCTCTAGAAACCAATAAAATATACAAAATACAAAAAAAAAAAACATCTGTAACATGGTAAGCATAAATATATTAAGGCAGCCCCTGTAAGTTACAGTCAATGACTATATTGGTTACTGTACTACTTACTTGTTTTGTGGCTGTCGCGCACTTTCTTTATCAGCTAGCTGAACGATTTCCATGTTACCAACGAATTTAAAACCAAAGTAAGGAAAGGGATAAATAATAATAATGAATAATATTGTATTCTTTATACAACTATGTACTTAAGAAGCTCTTGGTGTGTAGAGTGTGCATGTATGATCTACTAGAGAACTATAAAATCTAGAGATCAACACGTGTTTTATCACTAGACAGATAGTACACCTGATGGTCTGATCTACAAAGAACTTTTCGACACACTTGCTCAGAAAGTGACTATAATTGGACTACACTTAGGTATATAATGTAGCTTGTAACCAAACTGTGACTTTTTGATTACCATTATGCACAAATGTGATAATGTAGTGATAACCTTTTTTGTTAAACCTCTGTTCTCAAATTAAACATTGAATTCGAAAAAGAAATACATTAGGTATTACGTTCAATAGTACAAATTAGTGTCTTGCTTGCTTATTTTATGTTAATTTGTGTTTAAATAAACTATTTTAACTTATACATGTTTAATAAATAAAATCTTTCATAAAATAAAAATATTTTTTTTTGTTTATAAACATAAGCAACCTCATTCTTATTTTTATTCAAACAGCCTAGCCAGAGTAGCTAGTCTATGGCCGCCATTTTGGATGCGCGCGCATAAGAAGAAAGAACAATTTTTTGCCGCCATACTACAAAGAAAAAAAAAACAGTTTTGCTGGTAAAGCAATAATTAATTAATTTGTAAAATCTTTCTTCTCAAGTGTGTCGAAAAACGTCGTATGATACACGTGAATATTGGCGATTACCGTCCTCGGCTCTCTTAAGATCCTCGCCTTGGGCTCGGATCTAAATACCGCCTCAGCGGTAATCACCAACATTATACACTTGTTTCATAATGTACTATTAAATCAAAGGAGTTCATAACATCCTTGTGTTTTTGCAGCGGAAGTGGATGCTTTTGGTTGAAATTACGATGATGAAGTGGTTTTCAGAATCAGAAACGTATTTTTGGTAAAATCAGCTAGGTAAAGGGTGAAGGTGGAAGAACCTTGTAGCCCTTCCGCCTTCACCCAGTTTCCCATCTGTTTTCCAAAAAGACAGAAGGAAAATGAAAATCTGTTTAATCCAGGGCTAAAATGTACCTGCACATGGTAAAATCAGCGCCGTAAAACGGCAAAGGATCTAATGATTGTGTCTTTTCAAAAATATGGCACTTTATATTTTTATATCTACTAACGTCAGACTACTTATTGATCACTGTAATAAAAATTGGCAAATCTTTCACATATATTTTGTTTTTATTGGCCTGGTTTCCTGTATAAACTGGATATAACTCTCTCTTGTCTCTATCCCATTTATAAAAAAAATAAGTTAAAAGACGATATCTAAAACTATCCTAATTTATCCTTTTTAAGTCAAGAATGAATAGGTTAAAATGATCACTACATGTTACAACAACAAAACAAAGTCCCCCGCGTCTTTCTGTCTGTTCGCTATAAACTCAAAATCTATTTGATTATCAAGCTGTTTTCACCACTCGATAGCGTGATTCTCGAGGAAGCTTTTAGTATATAATTTGTTAAGTATTTGTATTTATTTCTGTGTACATTAACGATCGAAAAAATAAGCCGTCTTGTAGCTTTCAACGAAAACGCTGCATAAACCCTTTGACATATAATAAAATAATGTATGGTGGAATTGAGTATGTTATAAAGGTCTACAAAAAAGTTCGCGGTGGCATATCTAACTCTCATTATATAGCATGTCTATCTCATAAGGTTAACATACTATATCCAGTTTACTACTTTTAAAAATTGGCATTCATGAAGCGTTTATTGGAAAGCTATTTACATAATTACGGTATTAATTCTTTTCAAAAAAAGTTTCTTCTCGTTCAAGGCTATATCAGTATCTGTAAATTACTTTTTGAATCATTTAAATCGGACGTACAATTTGAAAGTTATCATAAGTTCTGATTGCTGACCCTCCCCCCGCACCGTCTTGCCTACTGTTTCTTTAGCTAATAAGCCGAACGACAATAACGCACGACTGAAGACTGTGTTTTCTTTCGGGTGTTGTGGAAAAGTTATAATTGCATTTTTGTTTTGTGTTTATTTTCTTAACTAACGCAACACCAACACTGGTAGTATATGTGAATTAAAAGGTAGTAAGAACTACACTGCTCACGCGTGTAAAACGGAGGTCCAAAATTTATGGGGAGTAACTTAATGCCACGCGGGCGAAGTCGCAGGCAAAAGCTAGATGTAACTAATTTAACATCTTAAAGTCAATAGTAAGTAACCTATTCAGTTACTTCTATTTAACTTTACTCCATCGTTGACCATATCGTCGCTTACTATTAGTTGAGATAGTAGTACCCTCTTTGAGGCGTGGCTGGGACGACCTCAGGGCGTCCTCGCCTTCAGCATAACGCAGGTCCTCACCGGACATGGAAAGTTCGAGAGGTTCCTGTACCTGATTCGTGTTGAAGAGTCGCCCGGGTGTCACTATTGTGTGGACCGTCTGGAGGACACGGTGGAGTATACGGTCGCCATAGGCGCGGGCTTGTGGACGGCGAGCAGTGGGTAGCTCGCCGTCCAACCGTTCGGCAACTCTCCGGACCGAGCTCAATCGTCGACAGTGTGTTGTGGTCCACACGCGCCTCAAGGAGTTGTCAGCAGCCACAAGGGCCCAACAGGGTCAAAGCCTACTGGGGTCATGGGTGATGCGAAAGAGATCACCAGGACCCTGAAACAATGGCAAAGAAGGAACAAGAGTGGGTTTTTAGTCAGTAAAAGTCTGACACTATCTCCCTGTTGGGATAGTAGTCAAGCGCAAGCCCATAAATATTAAAAAAGTAAACTTAATAACTACTCAGCCAACGTGCTATTTCCTATTCCTTCTCAAAGTAAAGTACGAGTAGGTGTATCAATATCACCACTCGAAGTTATTCCTGTTGTTATCTATACAAGCAGGCCATCGTCTTTTGATTTTTTTAAATAATTTTAACCTCACTTCGAACCACTTATTTAATTAATAGAATGTTTAGAATAAGACAAGAAGATGCATATTCCGAGCTTAAAACTATAAAAGCTGGGGTACCTCAAGGAAGTGTGCTAGGCCCAATCCTTTACTTGTTGTACACATATAACATCCCAGAGCTAGAAAACAACACTATTGCGACTTTTGCTGATGACACTGTTATTATGGTTACGGGATCAAATCATAGAGATGCAGTAGAAAAAGTTGCAGTGAACAAAATTTATATCTGGACACAAAAATGGAAGATCAAGCTGAATGAGTCAAAATAAATTCACGTTGACTTCACAAACAAACGGTGCAACTACCACCCAATCTACGTAAACGGTATGCAAGTGCCTTATGCTAATACAGTCAAATATCTTGGCATAACTCTCAACGCCTAGCTGCGATGAAAAGCTCATGTCAAAAAGAAAAGACAGGAACTCATCATACGCTATAAAAGCATGTATTAGTTACTCGGAAAGAAATCCTGTTTATCAATACATAATAAGATAACAATTTACAAGCATATTTTGATGCCAATTTGGAGGTTGGTATCCAACTCTGAGGCTGTATTAAACGGAGCAACATCAAAATAATACAACGATTCCAAAATAAAGTACTCAGGGATGCTGTAAAAGCACCCTGGTACATCAGAAATGACGACCTACACCGTGACCTCAAAATAGAACTCGTTACTACCATCATTCAAAAATTTGCTGAAGCCCACGAACGCAGACTTCACCGACACGTGAATATTGATATACAGCTGTTAGACAATACGGACCTAGTGCGTAGACTAAAGAAAACTAAACCTTTTGAGTTAGTGTAGTGATTAAAGTTAGTGTATAATAGTGATCAATAGAGTGCTATGTATATTACATTTGAACAAAGTGTTTTTATCAATATCATTCTCTAAGAAAGTGCTATGGACTTCTAAAGTGCTAAAGGACGCTATTCTTAGTTTATACAAAACCGTATAAAAATAAGTTAGAGTTAAATTACCTATTGGTCTTTTAGGCTAGATTGTAATCAATTATTAAGAAATTTATTCTTAATAATAAGGAAAAAACTTTGAACCACCTGGTGAAAGTGGATTTATACAAAAATACAGATGACAGTTTTCCATAGAAAAACACCTTTTTCGGAATATTCCTGCTCATAACCTGACAAATACCGCTTAGGTTACAACACTGTAGACTCAAAGGCAAGCTTTTAAAATACCTCGTTTTCTCACATTTGGGCGAAAGAGACAAGAACTTGAAGGTTTAAATTTCTTACCGATCGCCATACGATGATTCCTTTTTACTGCTGGCGCAAAGTATGCCATCGTGATATACCGGTAAAGTCAAGCCATCGTAATGAAATCCCGGTATAGTTTCTTCACATAAACTTCTGTTCCATACGTATTGATCGATAAAATAAAGGTCTTCTGTTGGCTTTCCATCCTAAATATTACATAAAAATATTTTTACCACTTCTATTTAATTTAAATTCTATTCGTTTAAAAATGAAAGGAGTGGAAGTAGGCTTTTGTCCAGGAGTAGAACAGGACTGGCTAGTAAAAACAGCACAATAACGCATGCAAGATTCTGTTAGGGTTTCCGAGGCGATATAGAGCATCAAGGATGTTTGCGAACGCGTGTGTTGACGGGTTCGCCGCGATAATGCGGAAGCGATGCGCTTCCATGATGGCGCGCCTGCGCTCCTACTCCAATAGCATCCTGTATGTGTTTTCGGCCCAATGGGACTCCTCTCGTATGTACAGTGCGTTTCACTTAAAAAGTTCCTTCGCTGTAATGTTGGCAATACGGAAAAGCAGTGTTGCTATATTTTGAAATTGCTTAAAATTAGGGAGATTAACTGATATTTCGTGACTTTTAATTTATTTATTTATTTATTTATTTAAGGATCACCAACGAGTGTTACAAAATAAAAAAAACTTAAGAAATTGAAATTGGTACAAGTAACCTGGTCCTATGATGATTTTATTATGGAAACTGTAAAAACTAGTTTTTTTACAGTTAACATGTCTGCCCTGCAATTCTTTCCTAATACCGAAAACGCCACGCCAAAATATCGTACATCTCAATTAACAACTTCCTTTTAGACCTGCTTTATTTTTAATAAAATCCCATTCCCCTCATAATTCTCCAACTACCGTTAAAATCGATTTTTTTTCACATTTCGTGCAAAAATTTTGGTAGAGTAGGTAACTCTTTTCTTTTTTTCCTACGTTTTTCTATAGGCAGACAGGGGAGCCAACATTACGGCAAAAGAAACTTCTTAAGTGAAACGGACATATGGATATTTATCTGAAATAATGTTTGAATTGAATTGATTTAAAGAAAAAAACTTACGGAATTTAGACCCCAGCCCGCTACTTGTGCCTTCTCAAAGTAAGGTGGATCTTTCATTAGCGCCACTCGTTTAACGCGTTTATTAAATTTTAAATTCGTCTTTAGTTCAATTAGGGCAATGTCGTAAATAAATTTTTGAGGGTTAAATTTTTTATGTTTAATGAAGCTGTGAACACTAGACAGTAGTCCTTCGTTTTTATTGGCGTGGCCCACTGACACAGTTATTAGACTTCGTTTAGTGCAATCCATAAGGCAATGCGCCGCCGTCAGTATGATCCTCTGGTTGATGATAGATGCCCCACAGCCAGAGGGACCGTACACTTCATGGTTAACTATTAAACTAGCAGAATGTGGGAATTGCTCTATCTCCGCTTTTTCACCTTCTACTATTAAAAAGTCATTGTCACATGTGATCATGTGTATTAAACTCAATACTAAAATATAAAACTTCATTTGTAATGAACAAGCACACGTACTAATCGACTGTGAGCAGTAGACTCGTGTGCATCGTTTAATGAAGCTATTAAATTTGGTAATCAGTTCTCATTAACGCGATTGTTCAGCTGGAAAATGAAATTTAGTAATTAATTAAACGAATTTAACGACTACATTTACCAACACGCACTGGGCCCGCGTGGTGGATTACGGTCCATTCCCTCTCCTAGAGAGGAGACTTGATTCCCAACAGTGGGAACATTAAAAAGGCTGGTGATTATGATGAACGACTAGATTAAAGTTGATGAATTCGATTACATTTTTAATATTCGCATCTTAAGGTGGAAGATAACCCTATTGAGTTTCGAGCGGAGATAAAGCGGGCCAAACTTGAGGCCCGCAACGTGTGGCTAGGGTGTCTGAACGCGGGCTCGTGGGGGCGCCCGCATAAGATGGTATGGGAAAAACTCCGCCCTTGGGCTCCTCCGTTGACTTAGAGTCTCCGGCCCCAGCTTCTGGAGGGTGTGGTGAGCACTCTGTTCCCTGCACGAGGGGAACACTCCCCCCCCACCCATGGCTCCGCCAGCAGCGGTGTCTGACGCGGACCACGACAGCGACGACGATGACACTGCTCCAGAGGTGACCGCGGTAGAGATGAGAGTGGTGGTACGAAGGTTCGCAGGATGCGCTTCACGGTGGACGCCATCATGCGCGTGCGAGCCCTCACGACGAGGGATGCGGTGTCCCAGGGTAGGTGTGTCCTTGGACATTGCCAACGCCTTTAATTCCCTGCCCTGGAGTACGATGTGGAGAGCGCTCTGGTACCACTGGGTGCCTGAATACCTCTGTCGAGTGGACGAGTGGTGGAGGCGCCGAGAGATGTCGTGTGGAGTTTCGCAGGCATCGGTACTAGGGACCGCCCTTGTGGAACATTGGGTACGACTACGTGCTGCGTGGCGACTTCTCTGACGGGGTCAGCGTGGTCTGCTATACGCAGATGACATGCTGGTTCTAGCGCAGGCAGAGTCATACCAGGCGGCGGCCGATCTAGCAACACGCGGGGTTGTGATAGTCGTTGGTAGGATCCAGCAGTTGGGACTCGAGGTGGCACGGTGGACACGGTGGAGCATAAAGGATGTGTCGTCGACGGCGCGCACTGTTCCCGCGTGCCTAAAGGAATTGTCAGCAATAGCAAGGGCCCAGCTGGGTGTAAGCCTACTGGGGCCAGGTTTAGCTCCGAAAGGTTGATCAGCCCTGTTATGAAAGGCGAGAAGGAACGGGTGGGTTGTTTTCGTCAGTAAGAGTCTGACACTATCTCCCACTCCGCCCAAGGGCGGGGGATTTTATTTGGATGATTTTTACCCACCAAAAAAAAACTTATTTGATTGGACACGCCATAAAAATGGCGGTAAGTTCCTTCTTTAAAGAGTGGCTGGGAAGACATCACGGCGTCCCTACCTCCTTTCTTGTGACAAGGGCCTCCACCGGATATGGTAAGTTTGGGTCGTTCCGGCACCGGATTTATGCAGAAGAAACGCCCGAGCGTCACTATTGTGTGGACCATCCGGAAAAGACAGTGGAGCATGCGGTGGACGTGTGCCTCACTTTGGCAGAGTATCGCCCTGTCCTCGTGGTGGCGACGATTGGCGGTAACGACTTCTCGCGGTCTCCTGGTCCAGGCCATGGTCCGGAGGAAAGATACAGATGCAGCTACTTCCTTCTGTAAAGCAGTAACAGTAGCAAAGAAGACCGGGCACGCGTCTGCAAAACTGTAGGGGCCCAGCAGGGTCAAAGCCTACCATGAGTTGTGCGAAAGAGAACCTTGGGACGAAGGAAAGAACAGGATTGGGTTTCAGTCAGTATAAATCTCCTGCTACGCCCAACTGCGGAAGAAGATATTGGATAGTTTTAAACCTGAAAACCCCTGTTGAATGACACTTTCATGAAATAACCACCCAAAAAGCTTAGACGAACTATGATGGTTGTGTCCATAATTTGAATTAAGTACTACAACTCTGTAAATAATTACGTGACACGGACGCAAATCATATATATTTTAATCAACAAGTAACTTGTCAAGGATCTGCAAAGAACAAAGCCATCTGGCTACTAATTGTTTCTCCTTAACTGCTTTGTAATCCCTTATCATGAAAATTCGTCTTCAGATTCTGAAATGACGGATTTACAAGAAAATCTACCCATACCAACTAAGAGTACAGCCCCATACGAATAAAACTTCCATTGGGAAAAATTTCATCACTCCAAAGACAGTTGCAGGTTTGGGTAGGTAACAGTTAAATATAAGGAATTCTGTGTTTACTATAATAATAATAAACACAGAATTTTGTTATAAAAGCTACAGTTGAGGCATACAACACTGACGAATTTCCCATAAGCAAGTCCTCAATTCAAGTAATTCGTCTGGAGAATCCAAAAAGAGCGCACAGAAGCTATTAAAGTCGATTTCTAAAACCAGGTAGGTACTGGTACTGTTATAAACTGTCGATTGACATGTATGATTAACTGTTTTCGGCTTAAGATGTGCGCAAATGTAATGAATAATGCCTCTCGATAGTTATTTCACATAGTGGCATAGTCATAAAGAACAACTTGTCGTGGTGCCAAAACTGGCCAACTTTACAGGAAGTAAATAGGCATCAGCAGTTTAGAATGCAGTTCGTGGTCTAGTAATGCATTACAACATGCTACAAAACAGGTGCTGACACAGAGAGCACTTTTATAGCAAAGTCACTACTGAAGAGGAATAACGAACAAAAGCATATTTTCTAATGTTGTGTACAAGAACAGATAGATAGGTTAAGCATGACTGTAAAAACCTATTTTTGAAAAGATTAAGTTCTAGTCATAATAGATACTTGGAAAATATAAGATATAGGTAAAGCAATGTTTTATTTGCGGAATAAAAATTAAGTTCTAAAACGTCCTCTGTAGTTTTCATACAAACTTTCTCCTAAAAGTTTGACATCAAGTCGGCACGGGTTATCGTCATCCGATATCAATAATATTTATTACTTTAGTTTTTAGGGTCAAATAGAAAAAAAATAGAGTGTATGCGTACTCAAAATCGGAAAAAAACAAATTTCGCCCTTAAAGCTTGGGACACCCTAATGTCTATCTCATAAGGTTAACATACTACATCCTGTTTACTACTTTTAAAAATTGGCATTCATGAAGCGTTTATTGAAAAGCTATTTACATAATTACGGTATTTATTCTTATCAAAACAAGTTACTTCTCGTTCAAGGCTATATCAGTATCTGTAAATTACTTTTTGAATCATTTAAATCGGACGTACCATTTGAAAGTTATCATAAGTTCTGAAGAGCGGAACTCGCGGGGAGTTCCGCTCTTCAGTCGCTTCGAATGACGCGGTCGCTGACCCTCTCCCCGCACCGTCTTGCCTACTGTTTCTTTAGCGAATAAGCCAAACGACAATAACGCACGACTGAAGACTGTGTTTTCTTTCGGGTGTTGTTGAAAAGTTATAATTGCATTTTTGTTTTGTGTTTATTTTCTTAAAACTAACACAACACCAACACTGGTAGTATATGTGAATTAAGGTAGTAAGAACTACACTGCTCACGCGTGTAAAACGGAGGTCCAAAAGTTATGGGGAGTAACTTAATGCCACGCGGGCGAAGTCGCAGGCAAAAGCTAGATGTAACTAATTTAACATCTTAAAGTCAATAGTAAGTCCTATTCAGTTACTTCTATTTAACTTTACCCCATCGTTGACCATATCGTCGCTTACTATCAGTTGAGATAGTAGTACCCTCTTTGAGGCGTGGGTGGAACGACCTCACGGCGTCCTCGCCTTCAGCATAACGCAGGTCCTCACCGGACATGGAAAGTTCGGGAGGTTCCTGTACCTGATTCGTGTTGAAGAGACGCCCGGGTGTCTCTATTGTGTGGACCGTCTGGAGGACACGGTGGAGTATACGGTCACCATAGGCGCGGGCTTGTGGACGGCGAGCAGTGGGTAGCTCGCCGTCCGACCGTTCGGCAACTCTCCGGACCGAGCTCAATCGTCGACAGTGTGTTGTGGTCCACACGCGCCTCAAGGAGTTGTCAGCAACCACAAGGGCCCAACAGGGTCAAAGCCTACTGGGGTCATGGGTGATGTGAAAGAGATCACCAGGACCCTGAAACAATGGCAAAGAAGGAAAAAGAGTGGGTTTTTAGTCAGTAAAAGTCTGACACTATCTCCCTGTTGGGATAGTAGTCAAGCGCAAGCCCATAAATATTAAAAAAGTAAACTTAATAACTACTCAGCCAACGTGCTATTTCCTATTCCTTCTCAAAGTAAAGTACGAGTAGGTGTATCAATATCACCACTCGAAGTTATTCCTGTTGTTATCTATACAAGCAGGCCATCGTCTTTTGATTTTTTTAAATAATTTTAACCTCACTTCGAACCACTTATTTAATTAATAGAATGTTTAGAATAAGACAAGAAGATGCATATTCCGAGCTTAAAACTATAAAAGCTGGGGTACCTCAAGGAAGTGTGCTAGGCCCAATCCTTTACTTGTTGTACACATATAACATCCCAGAGCTAGAAAACAACACTATTGCGACTTTTGCTGATGACACTGTTATTATGGTTACGGGATCAAATCATAGAGATGCAGTAGAAAAAGTTGCAGTGAACAAAATTTATATCTGGACACAAAAATGGAAGATCAAGCTGAATGAGTCAAAATAAATTCACGTTGACTTCACAAACAAACGGTGCAACTACCACCCAATCTACGTAAACGGTACGCAAGTGCCTTATGCTAATACAGTCAAATATCTTGCCATAACTCTCAACGCCTAGCTGCGATGAAAAGCTCATGTCAAAAAGAAAAGAACTCGACATACGCTATAAAAGCATGTATTAGTTACTCGGAAAGAAATCCTGTTTATCAATACATAATAAGATAACAATTTACAAGCATATTTTGATGCCAATTTGGAGGTTGGTATCCAACTCTGAGGCTGTATTAAACGGAGCAACATCAAAATAATACAACGATTCCAAAATAAAGTACTCAGGGATGCTGTAAAAGCACCCTGGTACATCAGAAATGACGACCTACACCGTGACCTCAAAATAGAACTCGTTACTACCATCATTCAAAAATTTGCTGAAGCCCACGAACGCAGACTTCACCGACACGTGAATGTTGATATACAGCTGTTAGACAATACGGACCTAGTGCGTAGACTAAAGAAAACTAAACCTTTTGAGTTAGTGTAGTGATTAAAGTTAGTGTATAATAGTGATCAATAGAGTGCTATGTATATTACATTTGAACAAAGTGTTTTATCAATATCATTCTCTAAGAAAGTGCTATGGACTTCTAAAGTGCTAAAGGACGCTATTCTTAGTTTATACAAAACCGTATAAAAATAAGTTAGAGTTAAATTACTTATTGGTCTTTTAGGCTAGATTGTAATCAAAGAAATTTATTCTTAATAATAAGGAAAAAAGTTTGAACCACCTGGTGAAAGTGGATTTATACAAAAGTATAAATGGGATGTCTACGCCGATTGGAATTGATGACAGTTTCCCATAGAAAAACACCTTTTTCGGAATATTCCTGCTCATAACCTGACAAATACCGCTTAGGTTACAACACTGTAGATTCATAAGCAAGCTTTTAAAATACCTCGTTTTCTCACGTTTGGGCAAAGGAGACAAGCACTTGAAGGTTTAAATTTCTTACCGATCGCCATACGATGATTCCTTTTTACTGCTGGCGCAAAGTATGCCATCGTGATATACCGGTAAAGTCAAGCCTTCGTAATGAAATCCCGGTATAGTTTCTTCACATAAACTTCTGTTCCATACGTATTGATCGATAAAATAAAGGTCATCTGTTGGCTTTCCATCCTAAATATTAAATAAAAATATTTTTACCACTTCTATTTAACTTAAATTCTATTCGATTAAAAATGAAAGGAGTGGAAGTAGGCTTTTGTCCAGGAGTAGAACAGAACTGGCTAGTAAAAACAGCACAATAACGCATGCAAGATTCTGTTAGGGTTGCCGAGGCGATATAGAGCATCAAGGATGTTTGCGAACGCGTGTGTTAACGGGTTCGCCGCGATAATGCGGAAGCGATGCGCTTCCATGATGGCGCGCCTGCGCTCCTACTCCAATAGCATCCTGAATGTGTTTTCGGCCCAATGGGACTCCTCTCGTACAGTGCGTTTCACTTAAAAAGTTCCTTCGCTGTAATGTTGGCAATACGGAAAAACAGTGTTGCTATATTTTGAGCAATGAAATTGCTTAAAATTAGGGAGATTAACTGATATTTCGTGACTTTTAATAATGGTCTTATAATTTTATTTTATTATGGAAACTGTAAAAACTAGTTTTTTTACAGTTAACATGTCTGCCCTGCAATTCTTTCCTAATACCAAAAACGCTACGCCACAATATCGTACATCTCAATAAACATCTTCCTTTTAGACCTGCTTTATTTTTAATAAAATCCCATTCCCCTCATAATTCTCCAACTACCGTTAAAATCGATTTTTTTCACATTTCATGCAAAAATTTTGGTAGAGTAGGTAACTCTTTTCTTTTTTTCCTTCTTTTTTCTATAGACAGACAGGGGAGCCAACATTACGGCAAAAGAAATTTCTTAAGTGAAACGAACAGTACAAAAGTGGATCAGTTTCCAGACATACTTGTCCAAATAAACAAATGAACTTTGGTTTTACTTTTCGTTCAATGGTTCATTTTAAATTTTTTGAAACCTGCGTTTATGCCTTTGTGCTGCATCCAGTTTTAATAAATAAATAAACTTAATTTAATACTAAAATTAGGTTAAGTTGTATTAATACTAACGAAGGACATATGGATATTTATCTGAAATAATGTTTGAATTGAACTGATTAAAAAAAAATACTTACTGAGTTCCTACCCCACCCCGCTACTTGTGCCTTCTCAAAGTAAGGTGGATGTTTCATTACCGCCACTCGTTTAACGCGTTCATTAAATTTTAAATTCGTCTTTAGTTCAATTAGGGCAATGTCGTAAATCATAAATTTTTGAGGGTTAAATTTTTTATGTTTAATGAAGCTGTGAACACTAGACAGTGGCCCTTCCATTTTATTGGCATAGCCCACTGTCACAAATAAGCGACTTCGTTTAGTGCATTGCATAAGGCAATGCGCCGCCGTCAGTATGATCCTCTGGTTGATGATAGATGCCCCACAGCCATATATACCGTCCTCTTCAATTATTATTTTTAAACTAGCAGAATGTGGGAATTGCTTTATCTCCGCTTTTTCACCGTTTACTATTAAAAGGTCACTGTCACATGTGATCATATGTATTAAACTCAATACTAAAATATAAAACTTCATTTGTAATGTTCTAATGGCCAAGCACACGTACTAATCGACTGTGAGCAGTAGACTCATGTGCATCGTTTAATGAAGCTATTAAATATGGTATCAGATCTCATTAACGCGATTGTTCAACTGAAAAATTAAATTTAGTAATTAATTAAACGAATTTAACGACTAGATTAAAGTTGACGAATTCGATTAAATTTTTAACATTCGCTTCTTAAGGTGAAAGTTAACCCTGTCGAATTCCGAGCGGAAACAAAGCGGTTCAAACTCGAGGCCCACAAGGTGTGGTTAAGTGTTTCAATCTGAACGCGGACCCATGGGGGCGCCCATACAAGATGGTATGAGAAAAACTCCGCCCTTGGGCCCCCCCGTTGATTTAGAGTCTCCAGCCCCAGCTTGTGGAGGGTGTGGTGAGCACTCTGTTCCCTAAACGAGGGGAACACTCCCCCCCACCCATGGCTCTGCTACTAGCGCTGTCTGACGCGGACCACAACAGCGACGACGACGACAATGCTCCGGAGGTGACCGAGGTAGAGATGTAAGTGGTGGTAGTGCCAAAAATACCGCCCCAGGACCTGGGAAAGCCTGAGTCCAGGCCATGGAGGCTCTCGAGTCTCGACTAATAGGGCTCTTCAGCGCATGTTCACAGCTGACATAATAGGTAATATTAAACAGAAGGCGTTTTGGCACAAATCTTTTAAGAAGACTGGTTTGGATAGTGACTATGTACACTTTTCTTACTATCGGGCTACTGTCAAAGATAAAATCAGTACTGCATACCGTCTTTATCAAAACCGTATCGAGCAACAATTTGTACAGGAACCCAGGTCTTTTTGGGGTTTTATTGGAAACCAGCGTTCCAAACGAAGCAAAGCGAAGATAGTAAAAGATGGTGAACTCTTGCCCGACCATGAATGTGCCCAGGCATTCGCTGATTACTTCCACTCAGTGTATGGGGTGGTGGCGCCGCGGTTGGATGCGGCTACCGCTGGGCAGGCGACGCCCGAGCGCGGCGCCCGCGTCCTCGTGGGGCAGCTGTCTCTCAGTGAGGTGGACGCCGCGCTCACGCGTCTCAAGCCCAAGCGCTCGGTCGGGCCGGACGGGGTGCCACCTTTCATTGTTAAAGATTGTAGGTCTGTGTTGGCTCGACCGCTCTGGTATTTATTTAATATTTTTTTGAAGGAATGTTAAGGAGTGTTGAAGGAAAGGGCTGGAAGTTGACGAGGGTGACCCCAGTACCAAAAGGTGCTCCAAGCGCTGATGTCAGTGGATATAGACCTGTAGCAATACTGTCTGCATTTGCAAAAGTCTTTGAGTCTGCGTTGTGTTTTAGTATCCACTCGCAAGTAGCATCCCAGCTCAATAACGCGCAACATGGCTTCCGGCCGGGCCGCAGCACCAATTCAAATTTAATGTGTCTCATGAACCAAGCCACTGCGCTGCTGGACTCGGAGCCGGGTGCCCAACTGGACGTTGTCTACTTTGATTTCAGGAAGGCATTTGACAGTGTGGATAATGACATTCTTTTAAATAAATTTGCAAGTGTTGGTTTCACCCCAGCCCTTCTACAGTTCTTCTCGAGCTACTTGAGCGGTCGCAAACAAATTGTAGAATACGCAGGCTACACTTCAGACCCGTATTGCACTCTTACTGGCGTAAGTCAAGGAACAAATTTAGGACCATTAGAATTTATTATAATGATTAATGATCTACCAGATATCATTGAGAACGCAGGGTGTTTATTGTTTGCAGACGATCTTAAGCTGTTCTTGCAGATAAAAGACGAATCGCAGTGCGAAGAGCTCCAGAGAGACATTGATCGGGTGGTTGCGTAGAGTAGGGACAACAAATTGCTCTTTAATGTGGCAAAGTGTAATATAATGTCCTTTACGCGAGCCGTGATACCCCGACGTCACGAATATACCATGGACGGACATGTGATACCGCGGGTAGGGTCAGTGCGAGATCTTGGGGTCACTTTCTCTGGGGACCTGACGTTTCGTTACCATATCGTGCAGGTATGTAAAAAAGCCTTCAAGAATCTGGGATTTGTCATGCGTGAAACTCGTGAATTCACTAATATGGCAGCTGTGAAATCGTTATATAACGCACTGGTCCGGAGTAACCTGGAAACGAGTGCTATCATTTGGAATCCTTTTGAAAATAAGTATACTATGATGGTGGAAAAAATGCAAAACAAATTTACTCGATACTTATACATGAGGCAATATGGTGTATACCCTTTCTATCCACTTATGTATCCAACCCTCTTCGTTATAGGGATGGTTGGTTACTATAAGTTGGAAGTAAGACGCAACCTCGCTCTTGCCAAGTATATTTTTTTGGTGTTACGGGGTATTCTAAATAATCCTCAAATATTAGAATCGTTGAGATTGCTCGTTCCAAACAGTAGGCTACGCTCAGGACCGAGGGAAAGGATGTTTAAAGTCCCGGTAGCCCGCACAAATTTGTTGAAGTTCGCACCCGTGACTCGGGCGATAGAAACACTCAATAGTGTCTCATTACGGGTAGACATTTTTTCTTGCACACTGGCGGAATTCTAAAGGGTGACACTAAGTGTGTTGTCCTCTATGTAACTTGTGCTGATTCTCCAGGGTGCTGCTTGAGACTGAACATCGACTGTTCATGTATGTATGTTGCATGCACTAATGGATATCTGAACAGTTTGTGGGTGGTATCTCTGAGTGCTAGGCCTTTTTGGCGACTAATTTTGTTACCTTGGGTAGGTATACCTGTTAAAACAATTGTATGTGCTTATAAATAAATAAATAAATAAATGTTTGGAGAGGGGCCAGTTCCCACTTCGCTGGAAGATGGGGAAACTGGTCCTCATTGAAAAGCCAGGGCACCCTGCGGACACTCCGTCCGCGTACCGGCCTATTGTGCTTGCTGCTCGACGAGGTGGGCAAGCTCTGAAAGAGTAATTGCAAACCGCTTCGTCGCGCTCCTGACATGGATGCGGCCCTTTCAGACGGCCAGTTCGGCTTTCACAGGATACGCTCCACGGTGGACGCCATCATACGCGTGTGAGCCCTCACGACGATGGATACGGTGTCCCGGAGTACAAACCGGAGGGCACTCCAGTAGTCCAGTACCACCATGTGCCCGAATACCTCTATAAAATGGACAAGGCCTAACTGTCGGATAAGCTTATAGTCTACCCCGGTCACCAGGGAGAGTGGAGACGCCGACCGATACCGTGCGGTGTTCCGCAGGGATCGGTACTAGGACCACCCTTGTGGAACATCGAGTACGACTACGTGCTTTGCGGCGACTTCCCTGACGGGGTCACCGTGGTCTGCTACGCAGACGACGCGCTAATTCTAGCGCAGGGAGAGTCGTACTAGGCGGCGGCCGATCTAGCGACACGCGGGGTTGCGATAGTCGTTGACAGGATTTGGGACTCGAGGTGGCGCTGCATAAGTCCGAGGCTATGTGTTTATTAGGCCTTCGGAGCGCGCCACCATTGGTTTCCCAAGCTGCCTAGTACGGGCAACCAACTGGGCAGAGCATCGCCGTGCCTTCGTGAGGGCGATCGGTGGCAGCAATCTCTCGTGCCGGGCCTTGGTACAGGCCATGATCCGGAGCGAGGAGGAGTGGCAGGCGGTCGCCTCTTTCTGCGAAGCAGTAATGCCAGCAAAGGAGGAGGCCGACCGTATCAGGCAACGGTGCTCACGCCCCAGCCGCCACCCGGATTCCGATCCCGATTTTCAGCCACCTTAGGCGCGTGCTTGCCGACGGTGAGCAATGGGTAGCTCGCTGTCCAACCGTCCGGACCGAGCTCAATGTCGACAGCGCGCAGTGTTCCACACGCGCCTCAAGGAGTTGTCAGCAACCACAAAGACCCAGCAAGGTCAAAGCCTATTGGGGTCATGGGTGATGCGAAAGAGATGGCAAAGGAGATGGAGTGGGTTTTTAGTCAGTAAAAGTCTAACACTATCTCCCGCTCCGCTCAAGAGCGTGGGATGTCATTAGATGATTTTCCTACCTACAAAAAAATCTGTTGGGATAGTAGTCAAGCGCAAGCCCATAAATATTAAAAAGTTAACTTAAT
The DNA here is from genome assembly GCA_910589285.2 of Mythimna ferrago. Lineage (NCBI taxonomy): Eukaryota > Metazoa > Arthropoda > Insecta > Lepidoptera > Noctuidae > Mythimna > Mythimna ferrago. The sequence continues at coordinate 22,653,129 of OU342683.1, forward strand.
AACTACTCACCCACCGTGATATTTACTATTCCTTCTCAAAGTAAAGTAAGTGTATCTGTTCTGTACATAACCCATGATTGGAGCAGATGGCGGCGTTATGGTTACGGAGTGATCTGTTACGCCAGAATGCAGCCAATGGAGGGCTGCGTGAGCGCAGTTTCAACGCTCTCTACCGTTTTTTCACTGTACTCTTCCGTTCTGGATGCCGTGCGACCAGGCGCGTTTTGAGTGCTTGCCAATAAATCAATTAATGCCAATAATCAAACAATGGACATAACCGTGTTGTAAGATAAGTGGTTACCGCCAGGAACTGCTGTATATCTTCGGAGTACTCCGTGAGGCGCTTCTGCTAATAAATTACATTCCTAACTTAACTCGCCAACCATTGTTTCTTGATTGGGTGAAGCGAAACCCGCTTCTTACAGAACACACTCATTTTTCCATCTAAAACCAGCTAATTGTTACAATCCACTACTCTATTCTACAGTATCAATATCACCCCTCGAAGTTATTTCTGCTGTTATCTATACATGCAAGCCATGGTTTTTTGATTTTATTAAATAATTTTAAAGTGAATTTACAGTTTTAGTATACAAAAATACTTGATCAAACATATAATATTACAGGGGGAGGATATCTACGCCGATTGGAATTGATGACAGTTTTCCATAGAAAAACATCTTTTTCGGAATATTCCTGCTCTTAACCTGTCAAATACCGCTTAGGTTACAACACCGTAGATTCATAAGCAAGGTTTTAAAATACCTTATTTTCTTACGTTTGGGCGAAAGAGACAATAACTTGAATGTTTAAATTTCTTACCCATCGCTGTGCGATGAATCCTTTTTGCTGCTGACACAAAGTATGCCATCTTGATACTTCGGTAAAGTTTCCTCACATAAACTTCTGCTCCACACGAATTGATCGATAAAATAAAGATCATGTGATAGCTCACCGTCCTAAATATTACATAAACATATTTTTACCACTTCTATTTAATTTAAATCCTGTTCGTTTGTGAATTATATTGATTTCAATCCTTAAAAATGAAAGGAGCGGAAGTAGGCCTTTGTGCAGGAGTGGGACTGAATTGGCTAGTAAAAACAGCACAATAACACATGCAAGATTCTGTTCAGGTTGCCGTAGCAATATAGAGCATCAAGGATATTGTACTCCTACTCCAATAGCATCCTGAATGTGTTTTCGGCCCAATGGGACTCTCCTCTCTTACAATGCGTTTCACTTAAAAAGTTCCTTCGCCGTAATGTTGGCAATACGGCAAAACAGTGTTGCTATATTTTTAGCAATGAAATTACTTAAAATTAGGGAGATTAACTGATATTTCGTTATTTGTAACAATATTATTGTCTTATAATTTTCTTTTTTTTTTTCTTTTGGAAACTGTAAAAACTCGTTTTTGAATAAAATCCCAGTATATCATATCATAATTCTCCAAGTGGTGCAACTATCGTTAAAATCGATTTCGTTTCACATTTCGTGCAAAAATTTTGGTAGAGTAGGCAACTCTTTTCTTTTTCTAAAGACAGACAGGGAGCCAACATCACGGCAAAGGAACTTCTTAAGTGAAACGCACTGTACAAAAGTGGATCAGTTTCCAGACATACTTGTCCAAATAAACAAATGAACTTTTGTTTTACTTTTCGTTCAATGGTTCGTTTTAAATTTTTTGAAACCCGCGTTTGTACATTTGTGCTGCATCAAGTTTTAATAAAATAAATAAGCTTAATTTAATGCTAACATTAGGTGAGTTGTACTACTATTAACGTAGCATATATGGATATTTATCTGAAAATAATGTTTGAATTAAACTGATTAAAAAAAATAACTTACTGAGTTCCTACCCCACCCCGCTACTTGTGCCTTCTCAAAGTAAGGTGGATGTTTCATAACCGCCACTCGTTTAACGCGTTCATTAAATTTTAAATTCGTCTTTAGTTCAATTAGGGCAATGTCATAATAAAATATTTTAGAATTAAATTTTTTATGTAAAATGAAGCTGTGACCACTAGACAGTGGCCCTTCCGTTTTATTGGCGTAGCCCACTGTCACGAATAAGCGACTTTGTTTAGTGCATTGCATAAGGCAATGCGCCGCCGTCAGTATGATCCTCTGGTTGATGATAGATGCCCCACAGGCAGTCCAACCTTCCTTTTCTTGGTTAATTATTATTTTTAAACTAGCAGAATGTGGGAATTGCTCTATCTCCGCTTTTTCACCTCCTACTATTAAAAAGTCACTGTCACATGTGATCATGTGTATTAAACTCAATATTAAAATATAAAACTTCATTTGTAATGAACAAGCACACCTGCTAATCGACTGTGAGATGTAGCCTCATGTGCATTGTTTAATGAAGCTATTAAATTTGGTAATCAGTTCTCATTAACGCGATTGTTCAACTGAAAAATGAAATTTGGTAATTAATTAAACGAATTTCACGACTAGATTAAAGTTGACGAATTCGATTAAATTTTTAACATTCGCAGCTTAAGGTGAAAGTAAACCCTATCGAATTCCGAGCGGAAACAAAGCGAGCCAAACTCGAGGCCCGCATTGCGCTCGCGGGGGGCTAGGGTGTCTGAACGCGGACCCGTGGGGGCGCCCGTACAAGATGGTATGGGAAAAACTCCGCCCTTGGGCTCCCCCATTGACTTACAGTCTCTGGCCCCAGCTTGTAGAGGGTGTGGTGAGCACTCTGTTCCATACACGAGGGGAATACTCCCCCCACCCATGGCTCCGATACCAGCGCTGTCTGACGCGGGCCACAACAGTGAAGACGACGACAATGCTCCAGAAGTGACCAAGCTAGAGATGTGAGTGGTGGTACGAAGGCTGAGTGCCAAAAATACCGCCCCAGGACCTGGAAAAGCCTGGGTCCTGCCCATGAAGGCTATCGGGTCTCGACTAAGAGGGCTCTTCAGCGCATGTTTGGAGAGGGGCCAGTTCCCACTACGCTGGAAGGCGGGGAAACTCATTGCGAAGCCAGGGCGCCCTGCGGACTCTCCTTCCGCGTACCATTGTGCTTGCTGCTCGACGAGGTGGGCAAGCTCTTTGAAGGAGTAATTGCAAACCGCCTCGTCGCGCGCCTATCACCGGTTGGGCAGGACCTTTCAGACGGCCAGTTCGGCTTTCACAGGATGCGCTCCACGATGCCATCATGCGCGTGCGAGCCCCCACGACGATTGATGCGGTGTCCCGGAGTACAATCCGGAGGGCACTCCAATACCACCAGGTACCCGAATACTTCTATAAAATGGACGAGGCCTACCTGTCGGATAGGCACATAGTCTACCCCGGTCACCAGGGAGAGTGAAGACGCCGAGCGATATCGTGCGGTGTTTCGCAGGGATCGGTACTAAGACCAACTTTGTGGAACTTCGGGTACGATTACGTGCTGCGTAACGACTTCCCTGACGGGGTTAGCGTGGTCTGCTACGCAGACAACGCGCTGTTTTTAACGCAGAGAGAGTCGTACTAGGCGGCGGCCGATCTAGTAACACGCGGAGTTGCGATAGCTGTTGACAGGATCCAACATTTGGGAATCGAGGTGGCGCTACATAAGACCGAGGCTATGTGTTTACTAAGCCCTCGGAACGCGCCACCATCGGTTTCCCAATTAACGGAAGGAGGAGTTCACATCGGCGTCGGGTCGACGATGAGGTACCTGGGACTCGTCCTCGACAGCTGGTGGAACTTCGTGGAGCATTTCCGACGTCTGGCTCCCAAACTAAACCAGACTGGTGCTGCTCTCAAGCGGCTCTTCCAATCTTGGGGGTCCAGAAGCCTACTGCCGGAGGCTCTACGCAGACATCGTTCGGTCCATGGCCCTTTATGGGGCGCCAGTGTGGGTACCGTCACTGCGTCAGCAACGTCTGCAGAGCGAGGAGGAGTTGCAGGCGGTCGCTTGCTTCTACGAAGCAGTAATGCTAGCAAAGGAGGAGGCCGACCGTATCAGGCAACGGCGCTCACGCCCCAGCCGCCGCCCGGATTCCGATGCCGATTTCCGGCCACCTTAGGCGCGGGCTTGCGGACGGCGAGCAATGGGTAGCTCGCTGTCAAACCGTCCGCTAACTGTCCGGACCAAGTTCAATTCGTCGACGGCGCGCACTGTTCCCGCACGCCTCAAGGAATTGTCAGCAACAGCAGGGGCCCAGCTGGGTCAAAGCCTACTGGAGCTAGGGTTAACTCCGAAAGGTAGCTCAGCCCTAGTATGAAAGGCAAGAAGGAATGGGGTGGGTTTTTTAATTAGTAAGTGTCTGACTCTATCTCCCTCTCTGCTCTGGGGATGTCATTTGGATGATTCTTACCCTCCAAAAAAATACCCTATTAAATTGGACACGCCATAAATATGGCGGTAAGTTCCCTCTTTAAGGAGTGGCTGGGAAGACATCACGGCGTCCCTACCTCCTTTCGTGTGACAAGGGTCCTCATCGGATATGGTAAGTTTGGGTCTTTCGGCACTAGATTTGTGCGGAAGAAACGCCCGAGTGTCACTATTGTGTGGAAAATCAGGAAAAGACAGTGGAGCATGCAGTGTACGTGTTTCCCATTTTGGCGGAGTACCGCCGTGTCCTCGTAAGGGCGACGATTGGAGGTAATGACCTCTCGTGGTCTCCTGGTCCAGGCCATGGTCTGGAGGAAAGATGAATAGCAGGCAGCTACTTCCTTCTGCGAAGCAGTAATAGTAGCAAAGAAGACGGCCGCACGCGTCAGCAAGTAGCAGTAGGGGCCCAGCAGGGTCAAAGCCTACTGGGCCCATGAGTTGGGACGAAAGAAGGAACAGGATTGCGTTTTAGTCAGTATAAGTTTGACATGCGCCCCTGCTTCGCTCAAGAGCGGGAGAAGCCATTGAATGGTTTCACACCTAAAAACCCTCTGTTGAATGACACTTTCATGAAATAATCATCCAATAGAGTTAGACGAACTATGATTGGTTGTGTTCATAATTTGAGTTAAGTATTTTAATTATCAATGACGTATACCTACGGTTTTCTTCTAACAAACTAACTTTGTGTTATTGGTTTAAAGCATAGTTGTAAGAATTTTATAATTCTATGGTTTAATGACTTTAATTTATATTTTTAATTTATTAACCTATTTCTTTTTATTTTGTATTTGTTTTTAATTTGCTATCTGAGTTGTATTATAATTTTAATTAAATATTTGACTAGTTACTTTATATTTGGACTTACCTTATAATTAACTGACTTTTGTGATTAGTAAATTTGTGCAATTAATGTTGTATATAGATTATTTTTGTTATTTTTTTATTATTATTATTGATAGGCTTGCGTTAGACCACCATCTCATCTGATGGTAAGCGATGATGTGGTCGACGATGGAGCACGCTTGCCTAGAAGTAACCTATTCACTCTTGACTTAAAGATCCCTAAGTTGTAGCTATCAGGAAACACAGACTCCAGCAGGGAATTCCACTCCTTGGCTGTACGCATAATAAATGTGTTCCTAAAACGCTTTGTGCGTATGGGTGGGATGTCTACCATGTACCGATGGCGAAACGCTCTACGTCGTGTGGTCCGATGATGAAACAGACTTGGCGGAATTAGATGTCTTTAAACATTTCAATGTAGTATAATGAAAATGGATGAAGTCACTGGCACCTGAAATACAGGCACCTAACCTAGCTTAAGAGTCAGGGTTTCACTTATTTGTACTTAAATTACAACAATAAAGAATTATTATTATAATAATTTAAATTTAAAGGTTCTAGAGTGGCGACCGCGTACCGGAAGACGCAGCGTCGAAAGGTTTCCTACCTGGTGAAGGTTGCGGGAATCCGATGAATGCGAGACGCACAAGATCGTGCATGGTGGCGACACTTGGGGGAGGCCTATGTCCAACAGTGGACATCTAACGGCTGAAATGATGATGATGATGATGATCATTTATTATTATTTACTTTCCTTTTGGAAATTTAGTCCTGTAATCGCCTAGAAAACAAAAATATTTCTGAGGTATTTCCCAACTGAAAATGATTTTCAGTTGGAAAATTTTACCTCGCCAATATTTTAATTTTTTTTTTATCTCTAGGCGGCTTTGAAACAAAAACCAACATCTCATTCATTAGCAGTTCAAAATTCGTTTACGTCAGAAATATTGTGTACGGTTTGGGACACATTATTATCACGGTAGAACTCATATTCCAAAATAGAACGAGATTTCTTACAAAAAATGATTATAAATATAGCATACAAAGAAACCATTGAATATTGAATAACAGATTACAAGGAAATAACCTTTAAAATTAAATTTAATTTGAACTCATGATTCTAAATCAACCCGAAGATACCACAGTTCAAAGTATCATGGTTTACAAAAACTGTAATTTCATAATAATTATAATAATTTATTTCAGACTCATCTACATCCATATGTGTTAGTACAATAATGTGTGACTCCACCGTAAGTCGTGTAAATAAAAATAATAAATTTACATATTATGTGGTGCAACTGTACTCACTACACTCTCACTCACATAGACTCGCAGACTCTGAATTAGGTTAATTTGTATAGATAATATAATATTTTAATAATTATAATATGTATTATTTGCCTTCAGATATAGGTACCGGCACGAATCTTGAGCGCTCGGCGTCAAAGTGGGGATCACTTTGCGCATTTCATACATTAGCGAGCCAAACGTCGTCGTTGTTAGATAGGTACATGCAGTAAGCGCAGGGAACGAATCACGAGTGACTCTATGACGCGATGGCACAGCGAGCCAATCACTGACACTCCCCGCCCCCGCGTCTCACTTCGTAGCACTAAAAAGACCGAATATTTGACTTCTGCCAACTTTAAGCCAGCGCTCAAGATCCGTGCCGGTATCTGTACTTATTGTTATGGAAGAGCGGAGTCTCCTAAGGCAGGCAATACCTGCCTAAAAGGAGGCTCCGATCATGTATATTGTAAAAACTTAAACTTGCTTATACCAATAAAGTATTATTATTTTATATTTCTTTTATTCATATTACCACGTATAAATTATATTTATAGATATTTCAAAAAAATATAAAAAAAATTGTAGCCGACCGGTATCGGGAACAGGGTCCAAGCTACTGGCGGTCAGGTCTCCAGAGAAAGGAACCTTCTGACTACAAGAGCCGTGTCCAGTAATACCGCTTTTTGAATCAAGCCTTTGATCCAGCCGCCTAACGAGAGCCTCCTAAGTCGTTGGTCGAGGCTCTTGGCTATTAAGCCATTGGCTTAAACAACTATCGGTACAATGATCGCTGGATCTACTTCCCACATGTCGACAAACTCGTGAGCCAAAGGTTCTCGTCATGCGGAACGGATATGTCAGCAATCATTGTACGCCTCTCGCTTCGCTTCGGTCCACCACCACTATATCAGGCTTATTGGCCACAATAATCCTGTCAGTGATGATGGGCCGATCCCAGTACGAAGAGATTTGACTATTATAAAGAACTGGGTCGGGCTCATACCTATAGTATGGCACTTCCGATTCCACAAGAGAGTATTTCATATTATATTTTATTTTATATTATTACCTCTGTAACAAGTTACTGTTAATAAAAACCAAAAATATTAATATGACTTATTTTATTAAAATTCAACAAATTATTTAAGTTTGCCGTATGTTTAGTATTTGATTCTGCTTAGTGATATGACAAGATAGTTGTATGAAATAACCTGACAAAAATTTATCCTGTATGTGTTGCGGTTTTTTCCAGAATTCTTTTTTTTTTACTATTTTTTTGTTGACAAATCATATCAAAGTGACCTCGATTAATTTTTTTTATTTCGTTTTGTTCTTTAATGTGGACATTCAATTAACTTTATTGTTAATTTTGTAATGTAAATGCCTTAGTACTAGCTTTATTACAAGATTTGTGGGTGTCTAATGTGTGGTTGCCAAGCAACAGGTCTTATTTGTGTCAAGCATTAAAATTATATTTCAATATAATACAAAATCCATATACACCGTTAAATTTTGATCGTTTTAATCGTTTGAACCAGTGGTTTCACTTATAAAATACTATTCATCCAAAGCTTGTAGAGCGATGTAACTTTTTAAATAAAAAAAAACAGCAAGTGATAAGGTAATACTCGCAAAATGCATTAAATAAATAGTAGCGCCACGAATAGTTTACCTACGTCGTCGTCGGTCTTTGCGGCTTTACCTACCCCTAGGTACCTACGCCGCCCGATCAAGCTAAAGGCTGGCTCAGCTGATTGGACATTGTGTACAATGGTTTTAAAAAAAGTTCTGTTACATACCTAAATCGCCTTCGTATTTTTATTTATTTAACATTTAGGGACATATTAAAATTGTTCATAAGTAGGTATCAAAATTATTTACAACGATTAATAAGAGTTCTGTTATAAACCTAATAACTAATCACCTCTGAATCATCACTGGTTAGACTTCACAAGAGCATACCATTCTTTTGGATACATAATATTGCACGTTTAAGGCAAAGATTGCAAGTGGTTTGTCACTTTAAAGAAATCGAGCCGCCTGCGCATCAAGACTCGCGATTGCGTAAAATTGCACCATGGCAACGAACTTGGTTGGAGTACACGTAATTCCGAGATGCCATTATTTTCTCACGACTACACACCGATGACGTCTTAAGAGAAACTGAATTATTTCATGACGTCGACGTGTGACTCCTGCGCTACACTTAGCACGCGAGGTGCGCGGGGCGCGCGCCTTTCGCATTGCCAATCAAATAGGGTTTAGGGGCGGAGTTAGATCTAGGATTGAGCATTTTTAGAGTCCACGTTGACTAGGCGAACGCATCATTTTTGTTATTGTCGAATGGTGCCTACTAATTGTTTGCCTTATGTATTCACTCGTGCGAGAATTGGTTCGAGTTATTAAAAAAAAGTAGTATATTTTTTAATTTTATCTTTACAAATCGATAGTGTTTCATGTACCGGTTCGACCCTCCACGGGATTAAAACGATCAAAATGTAACGGTGTATTTGAAATATTTAAATATTCAAATCATCCAGATTCGTCAAGTCAATCATATTAATAACCATTTTAAAAAAAAAATTATATGGAATAACACACAAAATCTAAGCTAACCTATTATTATGTTATTATTTCCTTTATTTTTATATAAACACAGTCATAAAAAAAAAACATTTAAAAATATAAAAGAAACTTCATTATTTATACCTAAATTCCAAAAAAACTTTCGTTTGGTCTTAAACCTAGTAATAATCCAGGAACTACACGGCATTTAGATCCCATTTTGGAATAAAGCGGTTAATGACTAATTAAAAATCCTTTAACTCAAATGATGTCATTTGAGTTCAGGATCAGGGTCTTCGAATGTGGGAAGAGAGATTCGTCCTAACTTTCCATCAGACTTTATTTTGCATGATTTAGAACACACGTATACCACAAAATAGATAGGTACAGAAGACAATCTCATGTATGTAATTCATCACTTTTTTTATACCTACGCTCGGTGGACGCACACTGAAGAGCGTTTGAGCCAGAACTGTTCGACGAGCGTGCCGAGGCGCTCCGAGATATCGTGTCCGTGAGCGGTGTCTATGTGTGCGTTGCTCGAGCGCGCTTTGTATGTAGATTGACTTCTGTACCTATTTATTTTGTGCGTATACGATCAACTCAGCCTTCTCTAATGCGTATTATGAATACTTCTTACTTGGTAGAATAACGATCAGAATGTGGATGACTGGCGCAGATAGTGCCTCTAGGCACTTCTTGAAGCACTCGCTCGCAAGAAGTAGTCACCCAGACTTGTTGATTTACGAACTGAAGATTAACTGCCATTTGGTTTCCATGTCTCTGCCAGTATAAAACAAGGGTAGTAGACAATAAAAGGAAGATAGAGAGAAAAAAGTTTATTTGTCAGTCACAAATAAACTTTTTTCTTTTTATCTACATCTTCTACGTGTGCCAGTCAAAATTTGTGACTGGGACAAGTAAAACTAAAAGGTTTATTCCAGAAGTCTCCGCCGACAAATTCCCATCAGTAGGGATTGTTACTTTTTTTACAGAAATCCCCCTAGCTAAATAAAATCATCTCAGTGGGGATTTTTGGAAAATAAGTACCTATAAGAATCCCCGCCAGATATTTTTATTGGAACAATGTTAAGAACCACATAAGATACAAATTTTCAAAAGATTAGACGAGTTTTTTCCTTTCGCGTTATGGCTTTATTTTTATTTAATAATAAAACTATTTCAAGAAAATAAGCTAAATGTACTTACATTCACCAATCCCCAGCCAGCTATATGTGCTTTTTCATGGTACGGTGGATTCGTCATTAAAGCTATTCTTTTTACGGTGGGGCCGAAATGTAAAGGCGTTTTCATCTTCATTAGTGCTATATCGTTAGCTATCATACCTAAATTATATTTCTCATGTTTATACACTTCACTAATAGTAGAATCAAAACCTTTGAATTTAGTGACGTGTCCAGCAGAAACGGTAAATGCACTTTTGTTAGAACATCCAACAATGCAATGGGCTGCCGTCAGTCCTATATACTCATTCACAATAGATGCACCACAGGTCCAGCCTTCAGACACACCGCTATCTATATCGTGACATCCTATAGACATAAACACGGCATGAGGAAATAACGCGACTTGAGCTCTATTGCCCCCAATTACGAAAGGTTCCAACAAACATTCGATTAATGTCGTCAAATTCATGAAAACTAAAATAAATGTTATTTCGATCATTGTTATAACCGTCACTTGTTTTGCTTTCACTTTGGTTGTTTTGGAAAATTATCCTTATCACTTAATTAGTAATTTTATTAGGTCGTCAGTGTTTTATGAATTCATAAATTTTTGGTCGAACATTGTCATTGTGATGGATATGTAATTGCAGTGGTTCCGTATGTTGAATATTTAAAAATGAAATAAAAAAATCCTCAGGATCACTTGGAATCATGTCCCGAAGAGCGAGTCTAACTCGCTCCTTGTCCGTTTCAAAATCAGGAGTACTCAGAAAGCATAGGAGAGTCAATTTTAATTCGAAGTAGGTAGCTTACATAAAGGACATTGCTCTGCGTCCACCTACACCGCAAAATTTTGATCGTTTTAATCCCGTGGAGGGTCGATCCGGTATATGAAACACTATCGATTTGTAAAGATAAAATGAAAAAATAAAGTACCTTTTTTTCAAAACTCATATTAATTTACGCATGTACGAAATTAATTTCTTTAAGAAAACGTCAGCTGAGTGAGTCCACTGACCTGTAGTTAGTAGTCGGGATTGCGTACAAACTACCTACAGGTCATTGGACTCGCTCAGCGTAAATTAATACGAGTTTTGAAAAAAGGTACTTTATTTATTAATTTTATCTTTATAAATCGATAGTGTTTCATGTACCGGATCGACCCTCCACGGCGTAATAACGATCAAAATTTAAGGGTGTATTGTTCGCCTTAGAGCCAAGAGCATCGAAAAATTATGTATTGTATTCGTTATAATTAGTAAACTCTTTATAGTGTCTTATTTTTATAGCAGGCTAGCTTTAGAGTCGATATATTTCAAAAAAGTATCAGATTTTAGAATTTTTTATAACCGAGCCATAACAACGAATATTAGATATATTTTTCATAGCTCCGAGTGATTTTTAAGAAAGTAACAAAACAACATCTTAGTACATTTAGCTATTTTAGTACCTACCTATCTAGATAATTAGATACCTGTGTAGTTTTTTTTTCCTAGCACAGGTAATTGTCTTAAAGAACTTAGTACCCAGGCCATAATGATTACAATAAAAGCACAAGTAAGACTGTTACTCTGACGATGACAACCTTAGTTACGTCAAAAATAGGGATGGCAAATACAACACGATTAATCGATATTTTCTAAGTTTCACTTTGACAATACGTTACAAAATAACTTGCATCAACTTTTGTCGTACCATTACAAGTATGACAATGTCTTGTTCTACTTAAAATAACATTCTTCCATACTTATTAATATTAATACATAAAAACATCTGTATCCGATTCGCAATATTGTTTTTTTTACTAAAATGTTTGTAAGGTGTAAGTAAAGGTGTAAATAGGTAAAAGTATCTAAAGTAAAAATAAGTATATATTTTTTAAATTAATGTAACCCAAAAGGCGGATTACTTTTGTATTATTTGTCGTAAATATTCTTTTAGTTAGTTATAAATAGACCACACACTTTTGTAAACGATAATTAAAAAAACTTGAAAGATCATGATGAAACACCTAATAGGTTTTGGTCTAACTACCTATTTAAAATCGAGTATCACCTCATTTATACAGTTAACTTATTAGATTTTTTTAAATACATTAAAAATAAACAATTGATCGATTAAAAATTAATCGATCGATTATTGGGCATCCCTAATTAATTATCGAAACGACATGACATTAGTCGAAGATGGCAGTTGGCGAATGTTATTAGTCGCTTTAAATACTATAAAATGTACATTTTGGCATACAGCTAGACCGTGTTACGAAAATATTCGCAACTGATCTAATAAAAGTGCTCTTTTATCTGTATTTGTTTTTTTTTTCATTTTTATGTGTTTGTGTGTACATAAATTGATAAATAAAAAGACAATTAATTATCGTGTATTTCGATACTCCTTTATTGCACAAACCCCATTTTGGACATTTACCTTTATATTTACATAGGTATTTATTTTTAGGTGACAAATTATCCAATGACTTTTCCCGCTCTAGGGCAGAACGGAAGCGTGTGTCAGACTTTTAATGGCTAAAATCACATCTCTGTTCCTTCAGTTGTCCTTTACGTTCTAGGACCACGAGTTACCTATTCCGAAGTCCTTCTATGGCCGTAGTAGTCATCGGCCCTGCTGAGCCCCTACGGGTTTTGCTGATATCTCTTTGAGGCGCGCGTGGCTCGACTCGCCAAACTGTCCACCCACTCCTCATAGGCCTGGAAACTAGGAGTGGGTGGAGAGTTTGACGAGTTTTCATAAACACACCCGCGGTACAGGATAGTCATCTCTTAGCTGCCAGTAGCTATTTTAATATCTATATTTATTATTTTTTAATTTAATATCTATATTAAAATAGCCACTCACTAAAATGTCAGAGTCCATTAGGAAACTGCTATCCATCAAATATCTTTAACTTGAAGTTTAGCCTTACTTAAAAATAGACTGAAACATTATTATAAAGTTTATCCACGTGAATATTTTCATAAAAGTTGCTTGGACACGAAAAAAAAAATCTATTTGCTTTTATAATTTGGTTATGTAAACTTAATTTAATGTAAAGTTACAAAGGCGGATTTAATAACTCAGAATACTCTAGTAGTCAACCAAAGTTGGTTAATATTTTTATTAGAATAGCCACTGGCAGCCAAGATTTAGTTTTTATTTTTACTTTATTTACATTGTTCTCACATAATAGTAGCAAAAAAAAAACATGTAATAGAGATATTTGTAATATCTACATAACATGATTGAAAAGAGCGTCCATGAAGTTTTTTGCACATTCTTCTCCATAGAGATCTACGCTTTGGAATGTACAATTAGTATCATTTTTCTGACGGACTGACTTTTTGACATTTCAATAGTGACTGCAAATGTTTTATTTGAAATAAAATGTTTTGATTCTTGACTCTTCGAGTTCCTGACTGAAAAACCATATCAAAGTGACCTCGATTAAATTTTTCGGTTTCGTTTCGTTCTTTAATTTGGACATCCAAATAACTTTATTTTATTGTTTTACATGTTTATAACATTGTGAATTCCGTTGTTATATTGTTCAAAAATCTCATTTTAATGTATTTTGATGGGTCCTCTATACTCGTCACGTTCTACGAGGTTGCAAATGATGTTGATAGAAAACTATATTCAAAGAAGATCATAAATTGTTACAATGTCCAATTATGGTCTTAAGTCATTGACATCATCCAAAAAGAGAACTTAATGACTAATCGAAAGCCTTTAACTCAAGTGACATCTTCAGGGACTTCAAATGTGGGAAGGGAGATTGGTTCCAACCTTCCGAACATACATAGGCGACCAACTTAGCCTTATTTAATGTAAACTTATTAGGAATACTCCTTACTGAGCAGAATAGCGGTCAGGACGACGATTGCTGGCGCAGATAGTACCTTTGGGCGTTTCTTCAAATATTCGCTTGCAAGAAGAAGGCTCCAAGACTTTTTGATCCACGTACTGAAGATCAATTGCAACTTGGTTTCCGTACTGCCAGTATGAAATAAGAGTAGTAAAAAGAATATATTATTATTATAAAGAAAAGTACAGAGAAAGTTTATTTGTGAGTCACAAATAAACTTTTTTATTTCTATCTGTATCTATTCAGTCTTAGTTTAAGTCACAAACTGTGATTGGCACAGGACAAAAAAAAAAACAAAAATAATTAGTTAACAAAAATAAAATAACAACGTAAATAAATCCTAAGCGAAGCTAAAAAGGCTACTATCTCAGCATATGCTGCGATATTTAAAAAGAAAAAAACGCAGCCATTGTAATAATTTTATTATATTGAATTTTGACCAAACAAACTGTAGGACCGTAGAAATTAAAATTGGAATGGTGTTAAGGACCACGGTATAAATCAAAAGATTAGACGAGATTTTTTCCTTTCACGTTAGGGCTTTATTTTTATTTAATAATAAAACTATTTTAAGAAAATAGGCTAAATGTACTTACACCCGTGTTTCCCCAGCCAGCTATTTGTGCTTTTTCATAGTATGGTGGCTTCTTCATTAGAACTACTCTTTTCACCTTGGGGCCGAGTCGTAAAGGCGTTTTCACCTTCATTAGTGCAATATCGTTACCTATCATATCATCATCATATTTCTCATGTTTATACACTTTACTAATAGAAGAATCATATCCTTTGAATATAGAGCCGGAACCAACACTAACAGAAAACATACTTTTAGCAGAGCATCCGAGAACGCAATGGGCTGCAGTAAGACCTATCCACTCGGTGACAATGGATGCACCACAGATCCAGACTTCATACCTACTGCTATCTGTTTCATGACACGTTACAGACATTAACATGGAATGAGGAAAATTCTCGATATTAGCTAAACGTCCACCAATTATTAAACGATTCCGCGAACATTCGATTGAGGTTGTAAAACTCATGTAAACTAAAATAAGTCTTATTTCGATCATTGCTATAACCGTCACTAGTTTTGCTTTCACTTTGGTTGTTTTGGAAAATTATCCTTATCGCTTAATTAGTAATTTTATTAGGTCATCATTGCTTTATGAATTCATTAATTTTTTGTCGAACATAGCCACTATGATGGTTATGTAATGGCAACGGTTCCGTATGTTAGAAAATGAAATAAAAAAATTCTCAGGTTATTCACTTGGAATCGTGTCCCGAAGAGCGAGTCCAACTCGTTCAAAATCAAGAGAAGTTAGAAAGCGTAGGATAGTTAAGCGGGAACTACGATAGACCAATGCACACGTGGCACGTCTAATTTTTACGTAGTCTCGTTGCGTTTCATTTTTTTTTGGTGGGTAAAAATCAGCCAAATGACATCCCCCGCCCTTGGGCGGAGCGGGAGATAGTGTCAGACTCTTACTAACTAAAAACCCACCCCGTTCCTTCTTGCCTTAATACCGGGGCCAAGCGTCCTTTTCGGAAATAGACCCACTAGTCCCCAGTAGGTAACTGCTTGAGGCGCGCGGGAATAGTGCGCGCTGTCGACGACTTGGGCTCGGTCCAGACAGTTACCGGATGGTCGGGCAGCGAGCTACCCATTGCTCGCCGTCCGCAAGCCCGCGCCTACGGTGGTCGGAAATCGGGATCGGAATCCCGGCGGCGGCGAGAGCGCCGATGTCTGATGCAGTCGGCCTCCTCCTTTGCGACCATTACTGCTTCGCAAAAGTCGGCGACCGCCTGCCACTGCTCCTCGCTCCGGACCATGGCCTGAGCCAAGGCTCGGCGCGAGAGGTCTCCGCCACCGATCGCCCCACGAGGGCACGGCGATGCTCCGCCCAAACAGGATTTTCGAAAAGCCTACAATATAGTTCTTCCATAAAGGTGACGGTGGGGGCGTGAGCGCCATTGCCTGATGCAGTCGGCCTCCTCCTTTGCTAGCATTACTTCGCAGGAGATGACCGACTGCCACTCCCCCCCTCTCCGGAATATAACATGATGTAAAAAATATTAGAATCGATTCAGTTACTGATTCTGATCGAACTATATTCAGGTTTCACACATCCTAAAAATAATATTGTATATGATGACTTTTTGATAATGTTAATGGTTTTATAGTTCTGTTAATGTTTGGCTACTCTGAAGGGTTTTATAATATTAAAAGAAAAGCATTCATTGACATGGGCGTACGTTTGTCACCACAGGGACCAGCAGAATATCTGCGCCAGGTGGTCACACTATGAACTGGGCTCCATTTGGTGCAACATTGAGAATAGATGTACACTGCACTATCACTCTATGGCGATTATCACACTGCCACGCACCACGCTGCATGTTGCGTACCAACGCACTTACGCGCGTAAGTACTTGCGGGAGTGCAGATCTGCATCATCGTGCGGGTTTTTTATGCACTCACGCCCGTAGTTGAGATTTGTAAATTCACGCAGGTTCTGACTCATTTCATACAAATTCACGCACTGCACAACGAGACTAAGTGTGCCATACCTTACGTCTCGCCCCACACCCACGTGCGTAAGCGCATGTTTCTCCGCTTGTAGGCGCATGATCTGCATGTACGTGCGTGGATGCATTTTCGATGTGTTGGTTTTTTTTCAAACGGAAATACTTACAAGCAACGTTAAAACACGCATTCACGCGCTACGCTGCGTGGTGCGTGGCAGTTTAATAATGGCTTAAAGCGGGAACTACAATAGAACGACACACACGTGAGCCTCGCCTGATTTGTAAGTATAGTCGCGTCGCGTGGCGTGGATCTGATATAGATCTACAAGTGCTTACCATCAGGTGGGATCGCAGTCAGGCACTAGATTATATTATAAAAAAAAAAGTGTAGTAGCTAGAGATCGACGCGCCCACATCGGTATATGTGGCCCACCTGTGCCCAATATGTAAGTACCCACTCCATAAGAATCACTTTTTATATTTCTTAGTTTATATATTTTCTTTATTTTATATTTGTTTGTAATTATTGATTAAATTAAAATTCATTTTTTTCGGAAACTAGTCCATATACATAGAATATAAAATTGAATTAAAATTAAAATATGAAATTAAAAATAATACACATTACAAAAACACAAAATTATAATAATGTTATCAATAAAAACATAATAAACTACAATTAGTCAATACCAATTAAATTAAAATTCACAATTTTGCTGATCATCGCTATGTAAAAATTTTGTCATTTGTTTTTTTTTTATTGTCGGTGTTTAGTTCTATATAATTTAGAGCTTCTTCACACGTACCACAACAGCACCACGTGGCCTGTCGTATATTTTGTATTGAAAATGAATAGGATTAGTCACACGTACCACATTTTGCAGTCGTTATCGACATTGTGTGTGATACCGACCACATCGCAACCACAACGTTGCGTCGACGCAACGACAGTGCGTAACCGGGTCTGCACACCACGTAACTGCATCGCAACTACTGGCGACAACGCAACCACATCGACATTTTGTCGGTACCACAACGCAACTACAAAAAGCTGCAGCGACACTATTCACACGTAACCACTGCTTGACAGCATTTTGTCGTTGCGGCGTGGTGTGGTACGTAAGAAGAAGGCCTTAGTTGTGCATTGGTGTATGTCTTGTGTTGCAATGAATAAATTTTATAATCTACTCGTATCTATGCTACACGTTGTATTAATTTTATTCTTCTTACCTGCTAGAGTAGGCCTTTGTATTCCCACTGCTGGCACAGAGAATTCCTTCGGGCAAATTTTTGATCATTTCTTTGCAAGCGTCATTCCCCCACACATATTGCTCTAAGTAAGTCAGGTCTTTTTTTAATTGAAGCTTAATTTCCTGCAGGTACGAAAAAACAGTCAAGGTCAAAAGGTCGAAAGACGTCCATTGTTGGACATAGGCCTCCGCAACGTCCAGCCCTGTGTGTCTCGCATCCATCGGATTCCTGCAACCCTCACCAGGTCATCGGTCCACCTTGTGGGAGGCCTTTCAACGTTGCATTTTTCGATACGTGGCAATTTAGCATTGGTAGAGTGCATCTGCATTTTTGACTCCTAAGTGTACTGTGTTTTGTTACTATTTTGGTGTATAATAAAGTTTATTCTATTCCATTTTACATATTTTAGCGATCGATCTTCATGTGCTGTGAGATAGTTTAAAAAAGGTTACCATAGTCTTGGAACGCAAAAAACAACTGAAAAGCACAGGTGGGTTTTAGTCAGTAAATCATTTATTTCAAATAGACCATTTGCAGGCACTTTTGAATAGTCAAATGTCGGTCAGTCCAAGAAAAGTGAAGCAAAATTGCACGTTCCAAAGCGTAGATCTCTATAGAGAAGAACCTGCAAGAAACTCCATGGACACTCTTTTAAATAAAAATCATATTATGTGTTACATATAATGCTTGGTTACATATTTCTTGTGGCTTCTATTATGTGAGCACAATGTAGATAATAAAATAAAAAATAATTAAAATATTGAAACTGTATTAAGCCATATGTAGTAAGCCAGCACAAGCTAGGAGATGACCAGCCTCAAATGACGCCACCCGTTCACGAGCATGACGCGTGCATCAGCCCCACTCAGCTCAACCATTTTTAATGGAACTGTATGACCCAATAACACGTGAGCATGACAAACTCGCAACTGCCATGCTCGTAATGTCAAAAAAAAAAGTTGTAACCTAATAAAAATGCTCCATGGTACCTACTTCACTTCACAAATTTGAAAAAAAAGTGCTTCTACATTAAACAATGCTACGGTTTCCAAATACGTACATAATACAAAAGTAAAATGATCACAAGCTTTAACAATAATGTTTTCAAATTACAAAATAAAAATAAAAAATAGTTTCCAACTACACCCTAGTGGTAGTGGAGCTGGACCAGCATTCAGTCAAGCATTTTTATCTTGAATATAATCCCTTAACTTATAATATGCTTGCCTGCATAGTATGCGTTTAATACAAGATTTAAATTACGTTTCATTGAGTTCTAATATTTGGGGAGATATTTTATTATAGCATTTCAAACAGTACCCTTTGAAAGAAGAGGCCAATAGGGCTTTATTTTTCGTAACATAATTATGTTTAACGCCTCTTTTGCTAAAAAGATGAAGATTTTTTTCCAACATACATGATGTTTTCATAGATATATTGAGCACCGTCATGATGCTAATATCCTTAAACAGTTCCCTAAGAGAATCGCCCCGGTGGAGATTGTACATAAGTCTGATGGTTCTTTTCTGTAGTATAAAGATTGAGTCGATGTCTGCAGCCCGTCCCCACAGTAAGATACCGTATGACATGATACTATGAAAATAACTAAAATAGACTTGTCTAGCGGTATCAACATCCGTAAATTGGCGGATTTTTCTAACAGCATATGCATCCGAGGTAAGCCGTCCTGCAAGAGATGTTAAGTGAGGGCCCCGCTGTAGCTTTGAGTCAAGCGTAATCCCCAAGAAAACTGTTCTATCGACAAGTTCTAGTTTCTCATTGTTCAATACTATGTCGCAATCACTACTTTTGCCATTTGGTAAGGAAAATCTTATGCATTTAATTTTTTTCCTGTTTAGAACTAGATTATTAGCAGTAAACCAGTTTTGGATCTGCAGTAAGGCGTTATTTTCATCGTCAAGAATATTAGTCCTTCTATTTATCTATAAGTCTGATATGTCCCACCCAGAGCAAGACAAGGTATTTGATTGTTACACATGTACAGAAAGGGAACCAGTGTTTATAAAACAATTGTTTTACAATAACACTAGTCTACTTTAAATTTTTAAATGCAACAGATAATAACCGTAGGTTTTTCGATTTTTCCAAAGTCTCATGGACATGGCACAGCATAATTTCAAATTTTAAATTGACTGTATCGATCAATTTCGATCGTATCATATTGATCGACTTTTTTAAATGTTTATTTTGAAAATAACGTCCACATTATATTAAGGTAACTAACTGTGTTGTAGACTTTTTATAAACAAAACTGCACAGAATTCTGTAGCCTGATTCATGTAAAATCAAACAAGCCAAATATCGTTGAAGTTTTATAGTCGTTCGATCGAAGTCCTATCCAAAAGCGGTATTCACGATCTATCGACTTATTTCCAGTTACATTAATAAGTATTCCACCAGGATAATGTAATACAATTTTTTTTTTTTAATCGACGAATTACAAACGACTTTAAAATCGGTGTCGTTCATACTCGATTAATGGATGTGAATACGGAAATGGTCTAAACAACTAAATCGCTACGATATCGTTACGGTTTTCATTACGTGAATCAAGCTACAGATTTTGATTTACTTAGGATAGCTGAAATAGTCGTTTTAAATAATATAATAATGGTGAAGGAGCATTACCTTTCACTATATCTTTATTCCAATTCCCAATCTTATATTTGATATTTATTAGTATATTAATTGATATTGTATATGTACTTTTATTATTATTTAAGATATTTGTACACTGACCCATCCCAAATCTATCTCCTTTGGTTAAGTCTATTCTAAAGTCGTCTGTAAGAGATTACCCTGCGGTGCTATTCTCTAAGAAAACATCCTTGAGCGCAGCGCTGGCCGCAGTGACGAGTCGAGAGCGCAGTACATTGAATTAACAATCCAATGTTTAGGTACATTAGATTGTTAATCCAATGTACCTATTTGGATTTCGTCGCTGCGGCCAGCGCTGCGCTCAAGGCTGTTTTCTTAGAGAATAGCACGCCTGTGCGATAAGACTGCCCATTGTATACTTAGCGTTTGTAAATGTTCATCCTGTCCACATTATGAGGTGTATCATAAAGCATTTGATAAATAATATATATTTAAAGATTAGAGTACTTAGAGTAGAGTAGAGTAGAATAGAATAAACTTTATTAAACACCAAAATATCTAGTAACGAAACTTAAAATAAAATACGCAAACTGTACTCACATCTACCAATCCCCATCCAGCGATATGCGCTTTTTCAGTATATGGTGGCTTTGGCATCAAAGCCACCCTTTTCACGTTCTGACCCAAACGTACACGATTTTTAAACTTCATTAGCGCTATATCGTAGGCAGAACTTGTAGAATAATCATATTTCTCATGTACAACGTAACCGAGGATTTGAGTAGAAATACCTTCACCCGCATTCCTGTGGCCCACTGTGACTGACAATTTGGTTTGAGATCGTTCACAATCAGACAAGCAATGCGCTGCAGTCAGTGCAATATATCCATTTAAAATAGAACCGCCACAAATCCAGGAAAAAGATGCTCCATTTGTATCTTTTATACATCTAGCTTGTATAAACACAGAATGAGGGAAACTTTCAATTTTTGCAAGTTTACCACCAACTATGAACGGTTCCATCTTGCAATCGATAAAGGTTATCCAACTCATCACAACTAGGATATATGTTAGTTCGAGCATTTTATAATGGCGCAATTTCTGACTTAGAGAAAGTCGACTGTGTGTATGTAATTGGTCCTTATCACTTAATTAGCTAGTGTAATAAGTCGTTATTGTTTTATGAATTAATAAAGTTTCTTTCAAACATTAGACACTAGATGAACTAGCATTGGCGCAAACGTGTGACAGACAATGTTACTTTTTATTTTTTTTGTTTTGTGTTTGTCTTAAGTTTTTGTTGTCTAAAATGTTTTTTGCGCCAAAATAAATACTTTTATTTCTTTTTTCTTTCTTTCATAAAAACGTTACTTGTTTTTTTATACCGTTTGTACCAGGGATGTTACGGAGCTCCATAACCGTAACCGAAACTATCGGATATCCGATATAAAATTATATCCATAACTGTAACCGAATCCGAAATAAAAGTTTCGGATAATATCGGATAGGGGCGGAGTCTAATTGCGACACGTTATGACAGCCTGTCATAACGTGTCGCATCGTAAAATATAAATAGTATAGTAAATACGTATGTATTGATATTTGACTTCTGAAATTCCTTAAAAATCTAATATCCGTAACCGACATTATCCGAAACTAACGGATAATCCGAAATAAATTCATATCCGTATCCGTATCCGTAACCGGTATAATAATCATTTCTATATCCGTATCCAATTCGTATCCGAAATTTCATATCCATAACATCCCTGTTTTGTACAATACGAAATTACGAGTAACTTGAAAATGTTTCATTCAACCTAAATGCTTTAAATGCGGGAAATCTTATTAACCAATTAACAGCCTGTTTTCGTGTCCTATTCGCCAGAGTCGTATGTTTGTGTCTGGATACCCTCGTTTAGCTCGTCAATCCTCATAGCTGACAGAAGAATTGACGAGATGGAGTATTTGGTCGTGGATGTAGGACCCTGGCGAAATAAATGCGAGAGTGGTTAATAAAAAAACTTTTTACAAAAAAAAATCCGACTTCACTAAAAACAACACTAAAACGATTAAAATAATTTTAATTCCGGAAGTCGGTGTTTCTCGGTATTGTTTGTTCCTTATTTAACACCGACTTCCGAAATTAAAATTATTTTGATCGTTCGTTCGTTTTTGATGTTCATTGTGATATCTATGTGTGTGGGAAGTTCCGTTGGTCATTTCTGGTCTTTTTCACCAGTTCCACTTCATCAAATATCACTTTTTGACTGTAAATGCTTAAGTCCTTGATGAAAATATCAAAATAATTATACTTTCTCTCGATTTCGCCAAGATTCCATCATCAGATTCCGACTTGGTGACCCTTCCAACAAAAAATATTTTTTTAAATCGGTTGGCAAGCGACGCAGTTATGCGCGAACGAACATAAAAAAAATACAAACATCCGAATTGAGAACCTCCTCCTCCTTTTTTAGAAGTCGGTTAAAAACGCAACGTACTGAACGCTCGTCTCTAACGGACGATTTTTGTTCAATAGTCGTCGGTTAATTTTAAAATGATTTTAAAGATGACGAATTTAGGTACATTTTTCTTAACAAGTAAAAAAAAAAATATCTGAAAAAAAGATATAGCAAAAACTTAACTAAAACTTATAAGTATGCTTTATTATTTATTACCAGACATAATAAAGTTATCAAGCTAAATTATTACAATAAGTTAAAATCGTATCTTTTTTATAATTTCTAGAAGTACCTAAATTATTTAGAAGCACTTTTAAAATATCAAGAAGTCAGTCAGAAAAATGTAGATAATTGCACATTCCAAAGCGTAGATCTCTATGGAGAAGAATGTGTAAGAAACTTCATGGACACTCTTTGTGTGTTCGTGTTATGTATTACTAATATCTCGATTACATGTTACTTTTTTATCTATGAGAACAATGGGAGTAAGAATAAGCTTGATTGAGTCCAGTGCATGAGTCTGAAAGCCACATGAGAACCAATGTGCTTTAGTATTAAGGCCAGTTTCTACTCATTTTGAACTTTTTAAACCTCTGAAAATCCAAAATATAAAAGAGAACACCATGAAAAATACTTTATTAAAATTGCCTATAAAGACCAACCGCCGGTTGAAATCAAAACATGATATAAATTAGTTGGCTCAATATAATTATGTAATAATAATAAGAGAATAAGCATTGCCATACAACGTGGCAATGCCGCCAGCCTTTTGGGCACACTTCCAGTCGACAGCGATGCGGAGGAGTTTTATGACGTCATATTTAGCTAGGCATTTAGTGTATATATTATTTTTAATTATTTAAGTTATTGTTTAATTTGTTTATTATTTCTTTGTGCAAAAAAACTAAATAAAAAAATGAATACTCATTATGTAAAGTTTGTCCTATATTTTGGTTTTATGTGGTGTACAATAAACTACACTAATATAATAAAAAGCAAAGTTTGTTTTTTTGTTCTTTTTTATGTTTGTAGGAGGTAATCTCTGATTGTTCTGGTCCGATTGCTAAAATGTTTTCACCAATAGAAAGCTGTTTTATTCTAGAGTGACATAGGCTAAATTTTATGTACGCGAGAGAAGCCGCGGGCAAAAGCTAGTAAATAAATAAAGCATGTTTTTTAAAAGGCACTCGCAAAAACAAAAACAAAATTGAATAGTTATTTTTTTTTATATAAAAATAAAACAGCTGTTTCGGGGCGCGAAATAGACATACACCGGGCGGGGTTCATACAAAATACTCAGTGACTACAACTGACTCTTGAGGAAAATGAAAAGTTTCTTAGATATCTTTATAATCCATTCAAAGAAACTCGGTAGGGTTAGGGATAATTATTATCCCTTAATGTAACCCTACCGAGTTTCTTAAGTTGTGTTGAATTATGCTTCACTTGAGGTCAGAAGAAGAAAATAGTAATGATTGATTTTGATTTAAATGTGTAAAATCTTCTTTTGTCCTGGTATGGTCATGTAAAGAGGAGGGATGAAAACCATGTTACTAAAAGAATTGAGTATACATGTAGATGGGTGGAGAGGGAGAGGGTGGCCAAAGAAAAGATGGATGGATTGTGTAAAGAGTGATATGAAAGAAAAGGAAGTTAGTGACAGCATGACGGGTGACAGGATAGAATGGAAGAAAAAGACGTCTTGCGTCGACCCCAAATAACGCGGGACAAGGGCAGAAAGATGATGACGAAGTATAAAATCTTCATGGAAAACTGATGCACCTGTCTCTTCCACTCTCTGATCTCAACTGTCTCAACGTTGTTTTGGAATCTTGACCTTTGCTGTTAGTAGGCTTCGGCTCTGCCGGCCCTACGGTGTAGCTGACATCATTTGAGGTGCGTGCGCGCGCGCATGGAACACTACGCGCCGTCGATGACTCGGGCTCGGTCCGAACGGTTATCGGATGGCCAGAGCCATTGCTTGTCATCCGCAATCCCACGTCTGCGGTAGCTGGAAATCGGTGTCGGGATCCCAGCGGATCCCAGCGGCTGGGGCGTGAGGAAGTTCGTTTCCTCAAGCGCGCGGCCGCCTCCTTCGCTAGCATTACTGCTTAGCAGAAAGAGGCGACCGCCTACCATTTCTCTTCACTCCGGACCATAGCCTGTACTAAGGCCCAGAGCGATCAACGAGTATATCTAGAGTTCAGTGAGGTGAATGTGCATGGGTGTGTAAATATGAAATATAAGGAAAGAAAGAAAAAAAAAATATATAAATAAATACATTTTAGCGTTAGGGTCCTAGGGAGCTGCCTTGCTGATTTTCCTTCTATTAACACGAAAACCTATGATGAGAGCAGTGGCCGAGTGGTAACAGCCCCGAATTACGAGATATAGGTCGTGGGTTCAAACGCAGCCACGCGCATTACTATGTGTAATTTATTTTATCCCCACTGCCCTCAAAACGGTGAAGGAAAACATCGTGAGGAAACCGGCATCTCCTAGAACCAAAAATTCGAAGACATGTAATATCCACCAAACCGCACTGGGCCCGCGTGGTGGATTACGGTCCCTTCCTTCTCCTAGAGAGGAGGGCTGAGTTCCAGCAGTGGGAACATTATAAGGCTGACTACACTATGCTATGATAAAAACTTACTCAGTAGAATAATCAGAATCTCTCTGGCTATTGGCACAAATGGTGCCATAGGGTGGAATTGGTATAAACTTCTTGCAGGCTGCACCAGATATCACAATTTGATCGGCGTATTTCAGTTGATCTGTCGGTGTTTTATGTTCTTCCTGCAAATATTTAACATGCATGCATTAAAATTCAGACTTTTGAAAAATCCGGTGCATTTTTCATGTTGGTTTTAATAGGGTAGTTTCCAGGGTCAAAATAATCACATTTTGTTTAGTCCGTATTTTAGACTATAAAAATATTGGACACGTATTTTTTCTTTTTTCGATTAAACAAAAAAATAACAAAGATATAGCCCATTAAAGTTACGTGTGACGTCACCCCGTGCGAAAAAATGCAGCGCGGCGTGACGTTACACGTAACTTTAATGTGCTATATCTTTGTCATTTTTGGTTTAATTTACAAATAAAAAAATACGTGTTCCTTATTTTTGAATAATCTAAAAGACGGACTAATTACAATTTTTTCGGCAACTAACCTATAGTAGAGTACGAAACTGTTACATTACAGTTGTTTTAAATAAACCTAGACGCAGGCGATATTTGTGATAGGTTACCAGGATTATACATATGTAATTATAAAGTATCAAGGAGTAGCGTTACGCCGCGTAGCTTCATAAACGCGTATTCGTCATTTTACGCTTGGTGTACGCTTACAGTACAATTCACGAATGATGGCGGAAGTTAGCCTTTGCAAACGTTTGCGCATACTACACTCTTCTCGCACACGCACGTCGCCATTTGGTTCCTAAAACACGTTACTGCGCAGCCTTCTGCGCAAACTTCACGGCCGCCATCATTCGTAAATTGTACTGTACGTGAAGTCTACATACAAATGAAACTCTGTCGACAAAGCAGCAACGATACGATGGCACGCGACGTTGCCGCTTCATCGACAGAGTACGCGTCTTTGAAGCTACGCATCTTTGGACAGTAAGCCTAATAGGTACTTCCGATTTTATTCCTTATGAAGATTTTTTGCAACTCGTCATACATGTTACTGTTTTTCATGCTCTTACGCGTTTATGACGTTATTACACATTTTTTATTGGAAAATTTGAAAACACCATATTTTGTGGATATTATCTAGGCTTCTATTGAAATCAATTTATTTTGTGAATAGGTTTTTTCTAGGCAAGCGTGCTCCATCATCGACCACATCATCGCTTACCATCAAGATGGTAGTCAAACGCAAGCCTATCAATAACAAAAAAAAAAAATCCAGTCTTTGGACCTCTGAAAATCTGCTATTTTGCATGAACTTTCACACTTCATAATTTACTCAAAAATAAAAAGTATAAGTAACAATAGAAGCCTTGTAAATATCAAGTACTTAAGTTTTTTTTTTCAAAAACTTTTAAGGGTTTAAAAAATACATTTATGAAACAAGTTTGGTAAAATATTCGAGTAAATCACGGAATTACCGACTGCTAACAGAGTTATCAGGCATTATCTATCTTTTTTCGGGTTGCCTTTTCTTCAAACATCGCATTAGATTACGTTAGATGAAGTTACAGTTGCCATCACGGATCTTGAGTGCTCAGCGTCAGAGTGGGGATCGCTTTGCGCATTCCATACATTGGCGAGCCAATCGTCTTCGTTGTTAGATACATGCTGCAACGCAGTGAACGAATGAGGAGTGACGTCTATGACGCGATGGCGCGGCCAGCCAATCACTGCCACTCCCCGCCCCCGCGTCGCACTTCGCACCACTAAAGAGACCGAATATTTGACTTCTGCGCAAGTGTTCAAGATCCGTGATGCCAACTGTACAAGCTTTTAAACCATGTTCGATGTTGACGATAGGCGAGTGGAAAAGCAGCCTCTCCCAAACATTAAAAAGAACATAAACTAAAATTTTTGAGCTAA
Source organism: Mythimna ferrago (assembly GCA_910589285.2). Lineage (NCBI taxonomy): Eukaryota > Metazoa > Arthropoda > Insecta > Lepidoptera > Noctuidae > Mythimna > Mythimna ferrago. The sequence goes on from OU342683.1 coordinate 22,680,654, forward strand.
ACGCTATTTAAGGGCAATATGGCCACGCACAGCGCTCGGAGCTTAAGTTTTCGGATTCATAGAAAATATCTTACACACACAGAAACAATTTGCGAATGTGTTACATATACGTTTTAGAAATTCAAGTATCGAATGATCGCGTAATGAGTTTTTAACCTAAATGAGTCATCTCACTAATCTTTTCACCATCAGACCATCTCAGCACTAATCTGCATGGTTCTCATGTGATTTGACCATTATACTTTGACTTTTTTTATATGCCACAACTATCACACAACGTCATCTAGTCCCAAGCTAAGCAGAGCTTGTGTTATGAGTACTAGACAACTGATAAACATACTTATATATGTCTAAATACATACATAATTATAGATAAATTACACCCAGACACAGAACAAATGATCATGCTCATCACACAAACATGTATCCTGGGTTCCCAAACGAACACACGACCTTCGGCATAGCAGTCAGAGCCACTAACCACTAGACTAATAGGCCAGTCAAATGTATGGAGTATAAAAGAGAATTGGATCCCTACGTTTGTTTCGGTGTATCTTCTCAGGATAGTCAGCTAGGAAACACCGGCCTCATCTAGTTTAAAGTGACGAAAAAATTGATGTGTGATGTGTTTTTAAAAAACCTATTTGCAAAATAAATATCATTTATCATATCGCGATGCGCGATGTTGAAAGTCATAGGACGTGCTTAGTATGCAAACCGTGTGTACTGCGAGGCATATTCGAATTTGATTTTAGACAAGCATAACATGTTTTGAAATGTGTCACAAAAAAAACGTTAAATTACAAATCCAAAACAATATATGTAATTTAATTTTGATAAATCAAACAAGCCAAGTGAAAAACAAGACAATGCATTAACAGTACATTGTTACCCTAGAGGCTAAAGTAATAATAAGTCTTTAGCTCGAGATAAACACAGCTTTTCATTACGAATACAAGGAAAGTAAAAATTTTAAAAAAGCTTGTAAAACCTGAGTCTTCGTCGTGCGATTTTAGGTAACTTTCTTCTAATTTAAGCGGTAAAAGGTTTTCCACTACCGCTTTAACCTCTTGTCTTACGAAATCAGGCGTTAAATCAATATCTGAATGTGATAAACTTATCGTGATAATACAAATCTCTGTTTTACGGAAATGTAAACAAAACTCTACAACTCGAACGAAACAACAAAAAAAATGAAGATCGGTTTGCCTATTTTGTTTTTTTTTTCTATGGCTGGCCACTATGCGCCTATTCATCCATTCAAATCTATGTCGATTTGGAAAAAAATATTTACCATTTTTTCAATGATGAAAATTAAATTTAAAAGTAAGTAAATTATAATGAAGTCATTATATTCTTTAATTTATTAATAGTTATTTTTATGTTATTTCAATTATACCTACTAGACATGCCTTTTAAGTTCTGTCGTATAAAATAAATATTTCCCGCTAATTTTGAATTTAGAATTGTTCAATTTTATTTTTTTTTTTGAATTTAGAATGGCAAAATAATTGAAATAATTAGGATTGACACAGACACAGTCTTGTTTTAAATCTGTCAAGCCGCGCACAAAAATTAAAATCTCTATGGAAAACGTTAGTGTTATAATTTTTTACAACTTTCAGAGAGGGCTAACTCGGATTCAATGTTTCGAGGAGTTAAAGATCATATTAACTCCTCGAAACATTTTATACGTACCACGTATTTTATGATAAAGCTCCTTGTCTACGGACTGTCGAACGCTGGTAGGTATTTAGAATTTCAGCGTGAAAATACTAGTCTTAGTGACAAATCTCGTAAAGGACGTCCAATCCGCCTTTACTGAAAAAAACATCGTTGCTGTGAGACAACTGATACTCGAAGATCGTCATGTGACATGTCGGGAGATAGAGGCGTTAATAGGCATCTCAGGGACAAACATTCAAAAGATCTTACATGAGGAGCTTAGTGTGAGAAAGCTAGTTTGCCGATGAATTCCGCATTTGCTTTCGATGATCATAAGGCGGCCCGCGTCAGACGGTGTAAGAAAACTTTGCAAAGGTTCAAGCGAGGAGCTGGTAAAACAATTGATTATTTGAAGCAGGAAAACGTAGAAATTCTTGACCGTCCCCCATACAGTCCTGACCTCAGCCCTAACGATTTCTTTACATTTCCTAAAATTAAAAAAAACCTTTTGTGGGGTTCAAAGGTTCCAGACCAATGAAGGAGCAGTCGACGCTTTCAAGTCGGCCATTTTGGACATACTGACTTTGGAGTGAAATAAGTGTTTTAATAACTGGTTCGAGCGAATGGGAAAATGTATAAAACTTCGAAGTCAATACTTTGAAAAACAATAAATATTACTTTAAGGTTCTAGTTGTATTTTTTTCTTCAAACGACAAAATTTAAAAGGGTTTGTTCTTCGTTCGTCCCGAAGTTTTGTCCCACATTCCAAAAAAATATTTATTCGTCCCACATTGAAGTTGTGTTTCGTCCCAAGTTACAAGTACTTTAAAAGTACAGTCAACAAACATAATGTACTTACATTATCAAAATTTTTGAATAATATTTAAAAAAAATATATACTTACTTCTAATAATAAATTAATCTAAAAAAATTAAGACGTAAGAATATTTTTTATTTGCTAAATAATCACATACTTATTTAAAAAATACTTAACTAACTATTGCAGTAAAATGAAATAATAACAATAAAAACCTTACGCTCATTACAACTAAAATCAAACTAAAATATGGCGAAAAAAAATCTATTTCACATATTCGACATGCTGTCGACTAGTAATGTGCCCAAGAGACTGGCGGCATTGTCATGCTGTATGGTAATGCTTATCCTCTTTCCGAGGTGAAAACCAGCTCTTGGGTCACGCGAAGTGTCAAGTAGACTTTTCGACAGATCTTTATACTACAACTTGTGAGCATACTCTATGATCCAAGAGTTTCAACCCCAAACGGTTCGAAAATATAACTTCCAACAAGGTCCTCCAAGGCTCCGAAGACGCAGCGGCAGCACCAGATTGAATGGAAGATTGGATAGTGCAAGAGTATCGACACAAATAGCATTCCATACTAAAGGCCTAGCCATCTTCTATAAGAATTATCTACGACATGCCGTCCGGTTTCTTGCTATATGGGTTCTAATACGGCTGGAACACCGATGGTGACAAGAGCGCACTTAAAACTAATTAACAACAAACATCATAAATATTTTAGTTTGTTTTAATTAGTTTAGAATTTTTGTTAATTTTACTGTAATTAAAGTTGGCTAAGTATTTTTTCAATATAAATTCGATCAATTTCATAAAATTATGTATAAATCACCTTCACTATCGAGTGTCGTAATCAAAATCGCAGAAATGGTATAATATTCATGTTATCATTACAACAGTTTAAACATACACAATAGTCAGATCTATAATAAATAAGATTTAATACATTATAATTTTTTGTTACTGCAAAATTCATCGACCAAGAATTAAGTGAGAGTATTTTTAACAACATGAGTATTTTACTTGTTACGGAAAATAAACCTGTGGCCAAAATTAGTCAATACAAGTAAACAGACAAAGGACGTATTATAAAAAATAGCAGTTTTTTATCTAAACAGATTCCAGTGACGTCAGCTCTTGACTTGCTTACTAACAGTGGCTAAAGAGTTAATAAAAAACAATACGTGTAAATTTTCTGTCAAGGAGAAGGCAGAGAGGTAGGATTGTTTTAAATAGTTTATTATTATCAAGTTTTTACTTCTGTACAAACATTATAAAAATGAAAGATTTATGTTTTGTGTATTGATAAAAAAAAAACTGCAAGACCGACTGTAATAATAATTTCATCAGAAGAATCCTCCTTTATTACATAAAATGACATAGGAAAGTATTTTGCATTATTACACGGGTGAAGTCGCTGGCAGAAGCTAGTATATAGTTTAAACTCATAAAATAGTAATAAGTTTTTGTTGCTGAGTGTACAAAAATGTAAAAATAGCTTATACAAAAAAAAAATATGGGCCGAACAAGGAATATAAAATAGGACGAATCGAGAACAAAATAATTAAAATAACATTTTGGGACGAAAGAAGCATGTTGTTTGGGACAAACCAGGAATTTTTTATGTGGAACAAAACTCAGCGGGCCGAACCAAGAACAAATCTTTAAAAGGCATCCCTAGTACCGCGCTGTAATTGACTGGCTGTATAAAAATAAGAATTGACTTAAAGGTCCAAGTGACCAGGTCATTGAAAAAAAAAAAAAAAACTGGCTGTATAGAAAGTTGGAACATGGTTGACAGCTGTCAAATTATTAAAAAAAACGAATTCTATCTCCCATTTCTATTGAACCATGTTCCAACTTTCCATACAGCCAGTCAATTACAGCGCGATATAAAATGAAATAACATAAAAATAAGTATTCATTAAATAATATTATATTTTTAAGGGACTTATTTGTTCAACTACTTCTTTAATAGTAGATTATGTGACTAGGGGATAAAACAGTGTCTTTAAGTCGCGGGCTGCATGTTGAATTCCGAACGAAACGAAGGTTGCTGATTTTATCTTTTTTCTTTTAATTATCTCACAGATGGTGTAAAAAGTAAAATATGCAACACGGGGATAAAGCTGTCTTTGTCTTGGGCGGCTTGACTTCTTCACTTCACTCAGGTTTCTTTATTAACTCCCTCACAATGCTCGGGAGTTAATTTTATAAATCCCTCACTGACGTTCGGGACTAAAATCAGCAACCTTCGTTTCGTTCGGAATTCAACATGCCGTCCGCGACTTAAAGACACTGTTTTATCCCCTAGTCACATAATCTACTATTATTTTTAAAATATTACCAATAATTTTAAATATTTCATGAATGAGGCTGAATTATTATTGAAGCCAGCCACAGTAAAAAAAAACAAAATGGCGGGAATGTGGCAATCCGTCATTGGTTTTTTCGAGTTGTATAGTTTTGTTTACATTTCCGTTCAGCAGAGATTTGTATTAACACGATTAATTCATCAGGTTAAAATAGAGATTTAACGCCTAAATTCATGAGAGAAGAGTCCAAAGCAGTAGTGGAACCTTTTACCGCCAAAATCAGAAGAAAGATATCTTCTTAAAATCATAGGTACCTACGACAACTCAGCTTTTAAAAACTTGTTATTTTACGAGTATTTTTACTTTCCTTGTTTTCGTAATGAAAAGCACAGTGTTTACCTCGGGGTGAAAGTAACTTATTCCGTCCCGAGAAGCAGTTGGCGGGCGAGCGTAGCGAGGTTGCTAATTCAAGGGACTAATTAAGTTACTTTCACCCCTAGGGTAACAATGTACTATTAGAGTTTTACGTTTAGTAATATACCTATCATAATTGTCATACGTAACCCGTAAATCTAAAACACTTACATTAGTGTAGGGGCCTAGCAGGGTCGAAGCCTAATGGGGCCAAGGGTCTCTTCTGAAAGGAAGGCTCGGCCCTGGTATAAGGCAACGAAGGAACGGGGTGGGTTTTTAGTCAGTAAAAGTCTGACACTGAGCTGGAGATAGTGTCAGACAGCTCCGCCCAAGGGTGGGGGAGACATTTGCCCACTGAAAAAGAAAAAATGAAACTTACATTGATAATTCCCCATCCAGCTACCTGCGCCTTTTCAAAGTAGGGCGGCTTCTTCATCAGCACCACTCTCTTCACTCTCTCATTGAACTGAATCTTTTTCTTGAGCCTCACTAGAGCAATGTCACTGCTCAACAACTCTTCATCGTAATTCTCGTGTATATAATAACTGTGAGCCAAAGACTCCACACCCTGATTCTTATTGGAGTTACCCACGGAAACGCTGACGGTGCTGTTACGGGCACACCCGGATAAACAGTGAGCTGCTGTCAGTGTTATCCATTGATTTATAATCGAAGCCCCGCAGATCCAAGGCCTGTCGTTCTCATAATCAAAGCAATGAAAATTTATCAGAGCAGCATGAGGGAAGAGTGTTATAGGAGCAAGGAACCCACCAACTACGAAAGGCTCCATTTGACACTTCACGGAACTTATTAAGCACATGATGATGAGAAATCTTACTTCTATAATTCTAGCCGGTTTTCTAAGGCTCAGTTTCTCTGACTTCATGTTGTTATCAATTAATTAAACGGTATGTTCGATAGTTACTGTAATCATAGTTTTCAGACTATTAAAATTTCAGTATTACGTACAGCTGCGATTTGAATGGTAGCAATAAAAGGTTCAGTGTTGAGCCGACATTTTTAGGGTTCCGTACCTCAAAAGACAAAAAAACGGAACCCTTATACTTATAGTCCGTCTGTCTGACTGTCAAGACTTTTTATCGGTATCGGTATCGAGTTGAAATTAAAACCATATACTCAGGTCTGCGGTTCCTTGAAGCTGTGAAAAAATCAAACTTCTCAGATAAAGAAAAAAAAGTATGTTGTAGGCTGTTTATGTCGCATTAAAGTTATATTTTGTCACTCAAGAGAACCAAAATTCTAGGGTACTTCCCTTTGACCCAGAATCCTGAAATATTGCATAAAGCAAAGTTTTATAACACAAGTATAGAAATAAATCTGAAAACTGAAAACTTTTGTTACGACAAAAAAAAATTTTTCGATTTGGAAAAAACTTCGAAACTACAATTGGAAATTGAACTCTTTACATAGGTAGGTAAATTTATGGCGCGAGTCCGACTCACACTTACCCTTTTTTTTTTGTAAGGTGGGAAATCATCTAAAATGACTTCTTCCGTTTTGGGGCGAAGCAGGAAGGCTTGTCAGACTTTTACTAACTAAACCCACACCTATGTTCCTTTAGTTACCCTTTATGTCCCAGGACCACAGATAACCCTTAGCTCGCTGTGATCAATGTATGTTGGGGCTGTGATATTGTTCAAATGAGTTACCGTTGACATGGAACGCAAAGGGCAACTAAAGAAACACAGGTGGGTTTAAAAAGTCTGACACTATCTCTCGTTCTGCCTAAGGGCGCGGAGATGTCATTGGATAATTTTTCCACCAACAAAAAAATAATAACCCACATCACAAAAAAATGGGTGAGAAAGTTAGGCGCAATCTATATAAGTACTTCACAGATCAGCAGACACTGGGTATGCCTTGATAATGGCGGTAAGTTCCCTCTATGAGAAGTGGTAGGAGAGGCATCACGGCGTCCTTACCTTCCGCATGACGCAGGACCTCACTGGACATCGGCTCGTATTGTTCCACGCGCGCCTCAAGGTCAGCAAACCGTAGGGGCCCAGCAGGGTCGAAGCCTACTGGGGCCGAGGGGGCTGCTTCTGAAAGGAAGGTTCCTCGGTACAAAAGGCAACGAAAGAACAGGAATGGGGTTTAAGTCAGTAAAAATCTGACACTACCTCTCGTTCTGCCTAAGGGCGCGGAGGTGTCATTGGAATTTTCCCACCTATAAGAAAATAATAACCTACATCACAAAAAAATGGATGAAAAAGCTAGGCATGATCTATGAAAGTACTTCGCAGATCAACAGACAGTGGCCATGCCTTGATAATGGCGGTAAGTCCCCTATAAGAAAAGAGGCTTGAGAGGAATCATGGCGTCCTTACCTTCCGTATGACGCAAGTCCTCACCGGACATCAGAAGAGAGTTGTCAACAAACCGTAGGGGCCCAGCAGGGTCGAAGCCTACTGGAGCCAAGGATCTGTTTCTGAAAGGAAAGTCAGTCCCGTTACGAAAGGCAACGAAGGAACAGGAGTGGAATTTTAGACAGTAAAAGTCTATTTCGCGCTCTGCCCAAGAACGGGGGATGTCAATGATTTTTCCACCGAAAAAGAAGGTCCTCACTGGACATGGAAAGTTTAGAAGGTTTCTACATCGGATTCAGGTGGAAGAAACTCCCGGTCAGTCCGGAGGAAACCGTAGACCAAATGGTGAAGGTGTACCGCACATGGGCGGAGCACCGTGTGTCCTCGTGCAAGCGATTGTCGGCGGTGACCTGTCGCACTAAGCCCTGGTTCAGGCCATGGTCCGGAGCGAGGAGGAATGGCAGACGGTCGCCTCCTCCTATGAAGCAATAATGTAAGCGAAGGAAGCGGCTATACGCATGATGGAACGGACATCCTCACGCTCCAGCCGCCGCGACCCCGACCCCGACTAAGAGCCACGGCTTGCCGCCCGGCCGTCCGGTAATTGACTGTACTAAGTCCAAGTCGTCAACAGCGCGCTCTCAAAAAATGCCGACAAAACGTAGGGGCCCAACAGGGACGATATCCGTAGGACCGCGGGGATTTTCTGAAAAAGGAAGCCCGTCCTCTTAGAACGTAAAGGGCAACTGCAGGACACAGGTGTGGTTGTAGTCAGTAAACATCTGACACGCTCCCCCGCTCCATCCTAGGGCGAAAGAAGTTATTATATATTCACCTTTAAAAAAAATTGGTCAACACGACAGATACTATGCGTTCCAAATGAGAACAGGATCGATTGCCATGTGGTGACGACACGTTGTACCTACTGTCAAATCGAAGAAATTTTGGCAAAATTGAAGAACTCAGAGATGAGTAAAATTGAAGAACTAGAGTTCGATTTAACTTTTTTCGTTCACAGTTCTTAAATAAATTAAATTTTCTTTCCTCGATTTGACAGTAAATCGTGACGTCACAAAATGGCAATAGATCCTATTCTCATTCGAAACGCATTGTACAAATGTTTAGTTGTTCTGTAAAGACAACAAGGCATTGAACTCCATATCTTGCTCAGCTCAGCTAAGAACCAAGTCAACAAAGTGGCTCAAAATTAAAAACATAATAATTTAGAATCCGCAATTATTTTTAGTATTATCCAAGATCTAGGCAGCTAACGGTAGTCGGTAGTCGGTGGTTATTGGAGATTTTATGATATAGCTTAGATTTATAACGCGGGGTATCGAGTGGCCCCAGGGCGAACCTATAAGTACCATACTTAAAGTAAACACCCTTCTAATAACTTAATACCATGCTTTACTTAGAGCACGCGGGTTCTCTTTATGCTCTAGAACAAATCTGGTTTAATGATAGCACGTAGAAAGAGGCATTTTTTAGCAAATAAGACGGAAAGGGTGTACTTTCGTATGTGACAGCACTGATAGTTTAGTAGTCCCCTATAAAACAAGGGAAACCTGAAGGAACTCGAGTGAGTTTTTTAACGGCGCGGATCTTGAACACTGCGCAAGTGTATTCAAGTGTAATAAAGTCAAATATTCGGTCTCTTTAGTGGTGCGAAGTGCGACGCGGGGGCGTGGAGTATCAGTGATTGGCTGGCTGCGCCATCGCGTCATAGACGTCACTCCTGATCCGTTCACTGCGTTGCAGCATGTATCTAACAACGAAGACGATTGGTTCGCCAATGTACGGAATGCGCAAAGCGATCCCCAATCTGACGCCGAGCGGTCAAGATCCGTGATGGCAACTGTACTGTTGCACGCGCGCCTCAAGGAGAAGTCAGCAAACCATAGGGGCCCAGCAGGGTCGAAGCCTAGAGGCCAAGGGTTTGTTTCTGAAAGAAAAACTCGGCCCTGGCATGAAAGGCAACGAAGGAAAAAGAGTGAGTTTTTAGTTCTCGCGATCCGCCCAAGAGTAGGAGATGTCATTGGATAATTTTGAAAAAAAAAAAAACAGTTGAGTTAATTAGTAAAAATCTGACACTCCCTCTCACTCACCTAGAGCTGGGAGAAGACATGCATCGAAGGACTGGATCAATTTGCCTGCTGCTGTCTTCCTGTCCGATTTATAATTTAGGTATCTTCAAGGCTATAAACTAGTGCGCCTCACCATCAACGATTGCATCACTGCTCATCATCAGGTGGGATCACAATCAATCGCTATTTCATACTTGTTAAAAAAAAAGATACCTATGTGATGAAAAAAAAAAGTGAAACATTGAGGAAATTCTGATTGGATTGTAGACGTAAAGGAACTAATTATATAAAGCCTTGCGAATGTTTGTATAAAAGCCAAAATGGCATTTCTTCTAAGAGGTATAAGGGGTATCTAATTATATAGATTGAGTTAAGATTACCTATCGATAAGCTACAAGTATTTCAATCACACCAACTGTTTGCTTTCTAACTAATCAAACATCGATGCATTGTTGCCACAACATGAAAGCTTTCAAAAACGAAACTAGCATCTTTTACAATCCCACAAATAAAGCATTTTGTACCAAAACAAGAAAAAAGAAAGACATTGTCATCAGAAAGCGTCTAAACACGATTTAGTAAAAAATAAACCAAAATAACAAAACAGCTAGCGAACGACAAAGCGTGGTGAATGTACGTCTACCAACTTCGCTCGCTACTGTGCTACCATCGTTTTCGGGCACGATTCAAGTAAATAACTAAAGAAAAGCCTCGACTATTCGAGAAACAGTTCAAATTATAACAAACTAGCTTTTGCCCACAGCTTCGCTCGCTTACATAAAATATAGCCTATGTCACTCGGAATAAAGCAACTTTCTATCGGTGAAAAAATTTTAGCAATCGGACCAGTCGGTATTTTTAGAGATTACATCCTACAAAAAAAAAACAAAGTTTACCGCTTTATAACATTATAAGTGTACTTAGACCAAATACAGACCTCTCCGACACCCAGTGCGAGTGCAATGATCCTGATCAGACGATGGCCCATTCATTAGTGTCCCTATATCTACACTTTGGAGGAACTACAAATTCACACAACGCCAACGCCACTGATGCCGCTATAAATATGGCATCGTACTGGACCCAAAAACATTGAGGGAACAGGAAACCAGTCAGAGAAGACGAACAAATAAATTATAATATGGCATAACACATTTTTTTTTTTTCATCAGTATTTAAAATTCATTCAAAATCGTGTTTAAGATTTTTAGTTCTCTTGTAAATAATCTATTTATAACTCTCCGCGTGTATGATAACAGTCCACTCCTTACAAAAGTGGATTTTGTGTCCTTGGTGATTGATGTGTCCCAGGAGTGTAAAAACGTATAATACCCGCGTAGGCTCTTTATGTTTATGATCAGGTCCTGGAATCCAATGGTGGCCTTTGAAGATACTTACGGTATAGGTGTTATTCAAAATAGCGAGATTATACAAACGAATCGACTTTTACATAATTCATTGACTGTTATTTTTTTAGTTTCATCAGTTTGAAGACTTGCTTCAGCAACACAATTATCTGTATTATAAATTAACATTTTGTATTTGATGTAGAATTTAAGTAATGAAAGAATTTTGATTAAATTACAATTTTATATCTTTATCTTTGAAATTTGGATTTCGATATCTGTAATTCCTGGCGATCATTGCGCATACAGACCGTAGTATTTAAAAAAAAATTAAAACTAAATTGCTGACTGATAAATATGAAGATACAGTTTAAAACGATACTGAATCGAGTTGCTACGTAGTTGCACTGTTAGTAGCCGAGCACAAAGAAAAAGTACTGCAAATGGTGGGACCGTTACTTGAAAGAAGAGCAGAATAACTGTCGCGTTCCGGTTCCTAGCGCTCTATTGCAAGCTTTGATTGCCTCGCCTTGCTCCGAACTCGAGGCTTAGAAGCTATTGTTTTCAACCACAAAACACTCAAAGACCCTACCAAGATGTCTTAAAATCATCATAATTCCGGTGTTAGAGAGAGACGCAGTTATGCAAGTCATATAATACATCCCTTTCTAACACCGAATAAATGAAATTTTAAGACGACGTGGTAGGGATATCGCTCACACGCTTCAAAACGATATCTCCCCAGTCTAAATGGCCGAATAATTGCCTAGATTTGAATATTTCATACGGAATATCAAACAGTTTAGAATTTTTATTCTACAGTTTGATCTCTGATCTGAATGGAACTGTTTTGAGATAGATTTAGTCACGAATGTTTGGATTAAGAAACTGTTTTGCAGTATTTAGGTAGACTTTCATTTAGTGGTTTAGTGGCTAGCTGTGTTTGTTTTAAGGGTAAAGCTGAGACGCTCAAATGTACCGTTTTATTGCTAATTCGTTTATTAGGCCTACTTAGGCACTTATAAAATGACAGAAACTAGCGCACGGTTCTAATTCGTCAGGCCGTTTTCTGTGTAAATGAATCGGTAAGAAACTCCAATAAAGGAGTAATTTAAAAAATATTAGTGGCGGACTCTAGTAGAGAAAAACACTATAAAAATAATAATAATAAAAAAGTAGATCAAAATAGAAGATATACCTACTGGAATAAGTCCTAATTTTTTTCACATTCACTTTTAAAAAAAGAAGCTACATAAGACTAAACTTTACATGTTTACAACAATAAAATAATCATTAATTAAGTTGAGTTGGTTATGCTCTAAGTTGTTTTATTTAATTATAAAAATTAAAGATAGAGCACTTAAAAGACATTTACACGATATCATTATTTTATGTGTGAAATGATCCAATGACTTCTCTAAGACGGAGCGGGGCCAGATGAGCGAGAGATGTCAGATTTTGCTGACTGAAACCCACTCTTAATTAAGTTCCTTCTTTGCCTTATGATCCAGGACCCTGGATTTTCCTTATAGAAGTGAACCCATGGCTCTAGTCGGCTTCAACCTACTGGGCCCTTACAGTTTTGCTGAAATCTCCTTCGCTGAAGACTCTGGCTCGTACGGACCGAGCCGTTTAGCTAGCTACCCATTGGTCACCGTCCGCAAGCCCACGCTTGCGCTGGCTGGAAGTCAGGGTCGGGATTTCAGCGGCTAGGCCGAAATCAAGTTAAGCTGACTGCGGTCAAAGTTGTTTCATCAAATTTTTAAAATTCAAGATAGAGCAGTTAAAATACATTTACACGATAACACGATTGAGCTATCAGATACTAATAAAATTCTCATTTTTTTTTTAAATAGGTTCATCATCCTGACTTCTCCTGGTCAGGGGTCACGTAGGTTAGCAGATCTGTACAAGTACACCCAGTCTAAAAAGGTATCGTAAGTTATATTATTGAAGAAGATTTCTTGCAGCTTACTATTACCACTGTCCAGAAACTATACATATAATTATGTTCACAACTCATGCAAAAATGGTCGGAAAATCATCGCTAAACGACTTAATAAGAAGTAAAAGATCAGAGAATCTGCCACGAGCTCTTAACGCGATCCACTTTTACGACCTAAACTGAACTATTAAAGGGATGGATCTATATAAGGTGTATAGCTCCATCTCTCTTTCTCGTTTGCACGTCTGACATTTTAACACATCATAGTAAGGCTTCGAAAGTCTATGACCAGTGCGTGTTGGCACCATTGATGACATATAGCTCCGAAACGTGGTCGCTTACAATGGACCTCATCAGAAAGCTTAAAGTCACCCAAAGAGCTATGGAAAGAGCTCGGGGTTTCCTTGCGTGATCGAATAAAAAATGAAGATATCCGCAGAAGAACTAAGGTTGCCGACATAGCACGAAGAATTGCCAAACTTAAGTGGCAATGGGCAGGGCACACTGCTCACAGAACAGATGGCCGTTGGGGCCGAAAGGTTCTGGAGTGGCGACCGCGTACCGGAAGACGCAGCGTTGGAAGGCCTCCTACAAGGTGGACCGATGACCTGGTGAAGGTTGCGGGAAACCGATGGATGCGGGACGCACAAGAACGTTCTTTGTGGCGACGCTTGGGGGAGGCCTATGTCCAACAGTGGACGTCTATCGGCTGAAATGATGATGATGATGATGATGATGATGAGTAAGGCTTCTAAAAGTTTATTATGGTAGGTGCCAGATTTTGCAATAGCGGTCGTTGGCCTACTTACATTTATTGACTGTCTTAATTTAAAAATGGAAATAAAGACATAAAGCTGTCCTTAATCGACATCTGTCGTGATCCTTTACATCTTCTAGCAATCAAAAACGATTCGATGTTATCGTTCGGGTACTTACGCAGAGATATTTAGAGAAAGGTCACTAAACTTTTTACTGTATATTAATCTGGTGCTGAACATAGCAGCATTCATTTTTTATAATAGGAGAAACTGACTAACTGACATGTCAACGCACAGTCGAAACCTGCTGGATTAGCTTCTTATTGATGGTGTCTCTCCATCTGTGACGGTTCTTAGCGTCATGAAGTGCGACGTGCAATTGGGTGTCCAGTGTGAAGCGGACCTGGGCCTCAAGTCTGCTATTACAATAGTGTCAGAATGGTCTATCATTGATTTCATAATTGTTGATTTTGACAAGTTTTGGTAATCTACTAATATAATGACGTCATTATGACTTTTCGATGTTCAACCACTGTCACTCCATTGAAAGAAATGACATAGAATGGTAATCTCGTACATAATGACAAATGAATATCTGACGTATGTGGTAATCTGCAAAAATTTTGACAGTTTTTTTGATCAGTGACCTACCATTACGACATCATTGCGCAATTAGTGCTTTTAGTAAGCTCGATATTGTCATTCTACCACAATTCTATTATAAGACCATTGGCCAATCAATGATCGATCATTATGAATTAGCAGATTACAAACTTTTAGCAAAATGACAATGGGATCGTGTTGGAATGATGAATTTATAAAAATGGCAGACTTAGGCCCCTGATCTGCCTACAATGACTTATTAATACTTTAAAGAATCTGCAACCAAAAATGGCTATATTAACTTCAATTTTGCTATTTTTATTTTTGCTATTAATTATTTTCCCTACTACTTTCTGTTCATACATGTTTTCACGTTTCGTAACATCCTCGTGTGCAAGTCCTACATCACCGCGTCTTTCAATTACAATCCCAAGTGCAATAACTCTTCGAAATTAGTTCACAATAATAATAGTGTGTTGTTCTCGTAAATCCCTCTAAGTTTCAACGAGTAAGTTATTGACGCCACTCACTTTCAAACCGTTGCCTCATACAAATTGTTGTGAGGATCCGTCCGCGTCCATATTTGGATGAAAGTTGCGATGTAGGAAGATGCTGAATATGGCGGTGAAGAAACAAGGATGTTTTATTTGAATAATGATGAAGCAAAAGGCCAATCTGGAAATTCCGCGAAAATAATACATACAAAAGCAATATATTAAAGATTTGTAGATACCATTTAGCTTTGTCCCTAGGTCAAAATGCAATTACAACAAATCACGGGTTGTTTGAGCGACAAAAGAAAACAGATATAATTTTTTCTTTGATTATTCTAGAATATGTATGTGGTGGAGTGGGTGGATCAGATCCATACGTCGTATGATATGACGCCAGAGACTATCATAGATGGTAAATAACCATCCATCACTAAGACGCAGATCTAACGGAAACTTGACGACTCTCAAAACAATGAGAAGCACTGGTTCAATTTGCTTGCTGGGGGTCTTCTCGTCCTATTATTTAATTGTCTTTCAGGCCAGAAAGCTTCAAAAATAAGCTCTTAATAAAGTAGTGCACCTCATCATTAACGATGGCATCACTGTTTACGATCAGATCAGATTTGCACTAGGTTATGTCAATAAAAAAAAAATAAGACGCGAAGAGTAGAAGGATAATGTATGTCTGCTAGGGATAAATTAAAAACTAAAGAATCTTTGTCTCTTGTCATAGAATGTTAAACCACGGAGTGAGGACCTGCTTGACACTATTAAAGTATCTACAAAACTAAAGAGCTGGCGTGGTACACCAACGCTACAACACCAAAGCGCCGTGGAAACGCCAAAGAAAACACTAACACAGATGATAAATAGACTACCTCTCTCCTTCACTAACAACAAAAACTCAAGCACAGCTAGTCCTAACAATTTTTTAGTCCACAACAGCCCAGTTTCCTTAGTCGGTTGTGTAAGAACGGGGCGGGTCCGCCATGATTTGTGTCCCGCGGCCGATCCCGCTTTCGCGAACACACACCGATCTTGTCAGCGGGACTTACGAGCTCAAGAACATGCCGCAGTGTTTATTAGAATTATTAGATTATTGCCAAGAAACTTGTGTTTGCTGTGATAATAAAGCGGTTTTCTAATATCTTTGTATTGAGTGCTAGAAAGGGAGATGAAACTTTAATATTCCTGACACTACAATTTCTATCGGTATGCTGTTAAGGCGAGGTTGCGCTAATTTTGAACCTTTTTTGTACCTATCGAAATCTACAAATATTAATTAAATAGAAAACACCTTGAAAAAACATTTTATTAAAACTGACTTTAAGACCAACCGCTGGGTAAAAATTAAAACATGTTATGTATAGATTAGTTGGCTCGATAAAAAAACAATCACGAATCTAACCCTCACTTACCATTTCAAATGTACCAGATTACGTCACGGAAATACTTGACAGTTAAAATTTAGGAGTAGTTAAGTTTTTTTTTTTATAAAATAAAAATCACTGTTACGGGGCCGCGAAATCTACATAGACCCGGCTCCAAAAAATACTCTGTGACTGCAACCGGCTCTTAAGACTGACTCAGTTTTCATTCCGAATGACTTACTTTTAATTATAGTTTTGTTTAACTAGTTATTTTTAGTGCTAATAGGAAACAACCTATAATGCGAGTATTAAAGCGTTGTTTCAAGACTGAGAAATGTTTTTAGAAAATAATGAAAGAAAGGTGACATAAAGACAATATTTTATATAGCACTGTATATTGGTAAGTTATTTTAGTTTTGCGTTGGGTTTCATCAGACGGGACGAGAACGGGGGACGGAGGATGGAGGAGTGGATGGATGGATGGAGAGGAAGACCAAAGAAAAGATGCAAAGATTGTGTGAAGAGTGATATGACAGAAAAGAGTATTAGTGAGAGCATGACGGGTGACAGAACAGAATGGAAGAAATAAAAGTATTTCGCTGCCCTTAATAACACGAGACAAGGGCAGGAACATGGGAAAGAAGGAAGGAGTTCGGTATTAACACATAAAGAACGAGAAAAAAAGTAATTATGTGACCAATAAAGCTAGAAATGAATAAAATATTTAAAAACATAAAGAACTTTTTTTTGTTTTTTTGGTATTTAAAAATCATCCAAAACCGGGGCCGAGCCACCTTTCGGAGCTAACCCTAGCCCCAGTAGGCTTCGAACCAGCTTGGCTGTTGCTGACAGCTTCTTGAGGCGAGCGGGAACAGTGCGCGCCGTCGACGACTTGGGCTCGGTCCGGACAGTTACCGGACGATCGGACAGCGAGCTACCCATTGCTCACCGTCCGTAAGCCCACGCCTACAGCTACGGTGAGATATAGAACATAAGATTAGCACATATATCCTAATTAACAACAAATCATACAACTATTTGTTCATCTTCCCCCACACACAGATCTAGTTATAAACATAACTAGTTATATCTATATTTCCTGTATCACACAAACATTGTTTTCGTACAACAGCTGCCCAAATCCAAGTAGAATATTCAGTGTTTACACCGTCGTATAAATTGCTAGTTTACAATTCCAGTCTTGTGCGTAAATAGGGGGAATTTTCTTGATATGTACCGGGTGACGTAACAAGGCGTGCGCAGACGCCGCAAGACCGCCGGGCGCCATGTTGCGACAGATTTATATCTGGCGCAATGCCCCTTATTTAGCACTACATCATAGTAATGGTGTAAAACTATAGACTTATAGAGTAAGGCTTGCTGGTTAATGTTTTAAAGATTTCATCGTTTATTTTTTTTTAGATGTGAAATCGTCCAATGTCTTCTCTCGCTCTGGGTGGGGCAGGAGGACTTGTCGGACTTTTACTGACTAAAACCTCACCTATGTCTTTTAGTTGCCCTTGGTTTTTTCGCAGCCCTAGCAGGCATCGGTCCTGCTGAGCTCCTACGATTTGCTGACATCTCCTTGAGGAGCACATGGATCACCACGTGCTGTCAACGACTTGGGCTCGGTTCGGTCGATTACCGGACGACAAAGATTTCACCGTATGGTTTTAAATATCATTGGAACTTGAGTGAAAATGAAATTCTGACTATCATGTTTTGTTGGTAGGGTTTTGAATAGACTGTAATACTCATAATCATCATCATTTCAATAGAAAGATGACCATTGTTAGACATAGGCCTCTATCAAGTGCCACCATAGCGACTGAATAGAATCAGTGTCGTATCCATCCTGTCTCCGCGACAACCACCAGGTCATCGTTCCACTTTGTGGAAGGCACTGCGTCTCTCTAACCTTTACAATATCTGCTGAACCACTCTAGAATCTTTGCTATATCTGCTGTAATGCTAACAGTTCTTTGGGCTACCTAGAAACGGTAGTTGAAAAAGCTGCTACAATTTTTTTTTTAAATTGATATAAACTAGTGCTTGACTGCGATCCCACGTGATGGTAAGCAGTGATGCAATCTCTGATGGTGAGGCGCACTAGTTTATTAAGGAGCCTATTCACTCTAGCCTTGAAGACACCAAATTTATATATTTAGTGACAGACAGACTCAAATGGGATTGAGCGGGTCACGTCAGCTCCGTGTACAGTAATCGCTGGGCAACTATCACCACGTAGTGGGTCCCTGCTTCTTGTCCTCTGCAAACGCTGTAAAGGCCGGCCTAAAAAGAGGTGGTGATGATCTAAACGCGTATCACAAGAACTGGTTCGGTTTGGATGGACCTGGAGAAGGCTTTTGCCTAGCTGTGGAATAGTAACATCTAGAACAAAAGACAGAAGCAAAGATCTTTATCTTTATCTCCATGTTAGAATCATTTAGACCAGTAGAAAGACTGAGAAAGCCAAATATTTACTTCAGAAACCTTATAAATCATTTATTAGATATGCTCAGTACAAGACAGTTGGGCGCCTGTCGCGACTTGCACGAGACACAGAGAAGTTGAAGTTATGTAATATTTAGGTGCAGATATTACACGTTTATCTAGTTTAGCTGTAGATCTACGTGTTATAAAAAATATCTGATAGAATAAGCAGAAAGCCTTGATTATTTATTAAAAACTAAACGCATTTGTAACTCGAACATATTTGATTACATCTAGACAAATCAGAAAAGAAGGTCCCGAAAATGCTCGTAATTCTCTGTTCGATTTTCAAAGAAGCTATACTTTGACTAGCCAACTACAGACAATGCCTGCTAGAATTACAGGATCGTTCGAAAGCATTATTGTGGCCTTGAAACGTAAATGGGTAGGTAATCAATACATGTCTGTTACTACCCACATCAAAAAAATTAAAATGGGTTTGTTCTAAAGTGCATCAGTAAAATGACGATAATAATCTACAACAACAATACCAATCTTTAAAGTTTTCAAATTCATTAAATTTAATAGCCTTAGCATTGTTGCAGTATCTGACCCCGACAGAACTGGCATTATGTATGGATTTGCAGATAGGTGATAAGTGCGCAGTTGCGCTCGCGCCGATCTCAGCCCACTTTTCATATTGCCCACAGCGCAGCGATAGACTTTGTGGAACTGTTATATAATAGTTTAGTTTGTATTGGACGTATGATTTCATGGTCAAAAGATATTTGATACAAGAAGCCTGTTTTTTGTATAGCTTATGGCAGAATGCATAGTCAACCTTTTTAATATTCCCACTGCTGAGTGAGTCTCAGCAGTGGGAATATTAAAATATTCTCCATATTAAAATATCCTCTCATTCTCCTCTCTAGGAGGGAATGGGTCGTAATCCACTACGCGGGACCAGTGCGGGTTGGTGGATGTCACACGTCTTCGATTTTTTAGTTCTAGGATATGCCAGTTTCCTCACAATGTTTTCCTTCACCGAGAGCAGTGGTGACGAAATAAATTGCACAAAAAAAAAAAAAAAATGTGCGCCTGGCTGGGTTTGAACTCGCGACCTACAAATTGTTAAGTCTGGGCCGTTACCACTCGCACTATGGCTGAATACAGTGCAAGTGCAACATTCAACTTGACGTTAAAACATTAAAAAAATTGAAATGTCTGTTTGTATAAAAAGAGTGTTTTTTAACATTACCTTGTTTACCTACATTGAACTACAAAAATACAAGACGGTAAACCAATTAATAACGGAACCAAATAAATTAATAATAAATACTACAGATTAACTAATTGATCGCGGCGTCCCCTCGTCAAAGCTCCGCAAATCCACATATATTTGCTGAAAATTCCATGGATTCCGAAACCTTTGCTTTAGTAAGCCGCCAATTATAAGGAAAGCTTTCACACCTCTTGGTGAGAATTTGTACATGTTTAATTTATCAATGTGTCAATGTTTGTATCAAATAAGATTTACAAATTTTATTGCAGCATATTTGGTACCCAGTGGCGTAACTAGGGCGGTGCCAGCGGTGGGTGGTGCCAATCCTTATGGGGCGTAGAATCGATCAAACCAAGAACATTTTTTTATCATTGATTTCATCAGAAGTAGGTTACTGTTAGACATTCTCTCTCGGTCCGTACCATGGCTTGAAACGTTGATCGCTTCCACGAAAACACGGCAGGACTCCACCAAAGCGGAGCAAATTTCAACCAAATTTCCACCACATGCTTCACCGTGTGCTCGGTTGTCACCATGCACACCACGCATCGAGCACATGTGCGACCCGTGCGTTTCTTCCCGTCAGAACCGAAACAGGTACCTCCCAAAAAACAAATCCAGTGAGGATCTACGTCAGGTTGAGTAATCGTACCCAGCTCGAACTTTTTAGTGGCGCATTTTCACAAGCTGACACCGGGAGTATAAAATGGTAGTTACGGCCCTGACCCTCCTTAAATACAGCACTAGTGAGTCGCCGCAAAATTTTTTTCAGGAAACGAAAAAAAAATCGGCCTCTCCATACAAACTGTCCAATCAAGTTTATAATTTTATATGGTGAGGCGGATTTTTTTTTTCGTATCCTGAAAAAAAGTGTTGTGGAAGGTTGTTCAGTTTCGTCTACTGAGCAAGCCCTTAAAATTTGTGGAGGGCTGTCCCTTACACCTTGTATAGTGTATGTATACATGGTGTAAAAATTATTCGAATCGATCAAGTTACTGATTCTGAATAAACTATATTCAGGTTTTGCATCTACTGAAAATAATGTTGTATGACTATGGGTGATCAGTAGAATATTTTTAGTGGTAAATAGCCGTGAAATTAGTCGTGTACATACAGTCAAGGGTCAAAAGTGCAGTAGCAGTCTACCAATGCTAAAGTGACTATTTCTTTGTAGAAAGTTCTTGATGGATTTTATTTGTAACATAGAATCTAAAGTATTCAGTAAAGTCTGTGGATCATTGAACTTCTACTACAAAGAAATTTCGTATATTTTTTTTTTATGTATGTTCACCGATATCTCGGTCAATTGTGGACCGATTTTGAAAATTATGTTTTTAATTGTAAGGTTATGCTTCCAAATTGGTCCCATAGAAATATTGTTATGATCTGATCATGAACTTCGAAGATATGGAACAGAACTCCTTATAGAATCACAGCAGAACTGTGGTTACAAGTAAAGATGCTTTGTTTATACGTGTAGTCGATGACTGACTGTCAGAAAAAAGGGGGGGGGGGGGGTGTATCGAACCGATCTGATGATGAAGCCAGAAGGAAAAAAAATAAATCTAACCGTGTTTGGGGGATTATTAGAATCCTTATGAGATGCACTGTGGCTATAAGTAAGTTATTTACTCGTAAGTTGGTCTGAGGTACTTTTTAGTGGTTTTTACAAAAAAAAATATAACCGACTTCAATGTTAAAAAATACTGAAAAGTACAAAATAACTTTAATTTCGGAAGTCGGTGTTTAATAACGAAGAGACAAAACTATTATAGAAACACCGACTTCCGAAATTAAAGTTATTTTAAGATTTTTTTCTAAATTTAAACTAGTTAGTTAACAAATATTTTATTTTCATCCTTATGCCCTATTCATTAAACCTCTCATTATAACTACCGCTCCTGATCCTCCAAGATCGGATTACATTACCAGAGTACATATTGTAATTAACCAGTAATAAGTTCTCATGAGATAGGGTTATTATCATGGTGGTCTGCTTCTTATTTAGAGAGGAACATAGGCTCTTTAATAGAGAATGTGGTGGGCGTTAATGTGGTAGATACTTAGTAACTATTGTTCAGTTTCGTTAATTATTTTTGGTTTTTATGTAATAAAAGGTTGTGTATTTCAATTTTCACTAGATGTAGGTACGGCCATGCACCGGGAAATGGTAGACGTATAACATGTTAAAGTAAATAAATAAACACATATGTACACAACTTTTTGGGAATACTTTTATTTTGCAAACAGCTAATTCTGTCTCTCTGATAACTACAGCCTAGGAATCTAAGTCAAGAGTGAATAAGTTACTTCACGTTTCGAGGTGGAATACTTGGAAGAATTTGAGGGCAGCCTTTGTCCACCAACCATAGACTGTTCTAAACAGCGCACAAAAAACGCTGATTTATCTATTGTCCAATTATTTTCTGTATTAGAAACAATTGTTCCAACTCCCACCATCTTTTATCAAAATATTTGATTTGAAACAATTTATTTGGTTCATAACTTCGTCCAACACAATTGTGGTTTAATAATATAAAATCAAAGTCAATCTTTGTGCAGTTAAATTGACGTTTTCTCTCATAGTTTCAAATGCCAAATGAAACTGATGCCCATTACCGTTCAACTTGCATGAGTCATATGCCAGATTACTTATTGAAAGTGTACCTGATATTGAAAAGGGGCAATTTATAATGTAAATAAGTGGGTTTCTAGGGAATAGAGTATCTCTGTGTTTACTGACTAAGACTCACCTGTGTTCTTCAGTTTCAGGGCCGTGGAGACACGGTGATCACGGGTGGTTTAATCAGTAAAATTTTGACACTCACTCCACGCAGAGCAGGAGGTTAGGAGTTAAATCCGAACCCAGTAAAAGAACTAGAGATTGTCATAATTATTATTTTTAATTTACAAACGGTCACATGTAACCCCTCGAGCGCCGATTATACATACGTCTGTACAACTTGGAGACCTTGAAAAAACGCTTAATTTTCGTTTTGTACACACGTTTGTGCGAAATGTATTTGGCCGAAAATTTTGGTTTCTATATATAATTATTCTATATAATCTTATATATAAAATTCTCGTGTCACAATGTTCGTTCCCGTACTCCTCCGAAACGGCTTGACCGATTCTCATGAAATTTTGTGAGCATATTGAGTAGGTCTGAGAATCAGCCAACATCTATTTTTCATACCCCTTAGTGATAAAAATAAAATAAAAAATATTTATATGGCAAAACAACGTTTGCCGGGTCAGCTAGTTACGTATATTATTTGTTTTCCGAGAAAAATTCTGAAAAAGTTTTTTTTTGTTTTTTTGGCGATTTACCTAAACACGGTAATTTTCCGGGTCAATGAACCGGCGCTCGAGGGGTGGCCATTCCGGCTGAGCCAATTATTAACAAAAGGAGAGAAACTGAATGTTATGCAGTAAATCGCTGTCAACTGCTGAACTGGGCTTTCCCAGAGCCCAGTTTAGCAGTAGGCAGCGATAGATTTGTGTTGTCTAGGTTATCTGTATTTTTAAATGAAATAATCATTGATTCGGTCAGCTTTCGATACAACCAAATGTACCCACCTAAGTACGATTAGACATTTGGAGCGAGAACCTGGCATACATAGCGTAGCATAATCTGCTTTTTAAAGTTCCATCTGCTGGGACTCAGGCCTCCAGGTCCTCTCTAGTAGAGGACTGGAATCCACTACGCGAAACCAAGGCGGATTCGTGGATGTTAGATGTCTTCGAATTTTTGGTTCTAGGACATGCCGGATGTTTTCCTTCACCGTTTTCAGAGTGGTGATAAAATAAATTACACAAAGTAATGCTCCTGGTTGGGTTTAATCCCGCGACCTACAACTCGTAAGTCGAAGCCGCTACCTCTGAGTCGCATTCTATTCGAAATGAATGAATACATACGTTTAACCACTGTATGCCCGGACACAGCATCGCGGAGCCGCGGCAGACTACGAAGGAGATGGCAGGAAGACTTGGATGTCTTCCTTGAGGCCCAAATGCCCGCAAAGTGTCATAAAACAGTTACTTTCTGAAGTCCACTCCTCGCTAACGGCCAGGTTAAAAAGTTTGAAAAAAAAAAATGTTTATTATAGATCCTTGAAAAGGTTTGAAAAAAAAAATTATGTTTATTATAGATTCTTGAAAAAAAAATTTGTTTATTATTGATTCTTGAAAAAAAAAATGTTTACTATAGATTTTTGAAAAAAAAAATGTTTACTATAGATTCTTGAAAAAAAAAATGTCTACTATAGATTTTTGAAAAAAAAAATGTTTACTATAGATTCTTGAAAAAAAAAAATTGTTTATTATGGATTCTTGAATAACATTAAGTATCAACTATTGAGTTTTCTTGCAATTAATACATATGTCTAAAAAAAAAATTTTGCCACAAGAATTCTAATGAGAAAGCGAGGAACCGTGATCGTTGGAAAGAATGGAGAGGGCTTTGCCCAGCAGTAGGACAATACGAGCTAGCTATAATATAATAATTTACCACTTAGGTATTCTGCGTAAGTTATTTTAACGTTAGCATATTTTCGACCCACATTTTATTGCTGATGCACAAATTACTTTATAAATACTTTATGATTAGTCATCTGATGAACTTTGAATTGTGAGTAACAAGTGCCAGCAGTATTGCGAGATTGTATATACCTAAGAGTCGCTGTGAACGTAGAATGCAAAGGGCAAGTGAAGAAACACGGGTGGGTTTTAGCCAGATAAAGTCTGACATTCCCTCTCGCTCCATCCTGAGAGGAAGAAGTAATTTGATGATTTCCCACAAAAAAAGGGTAAATTAAGCGTGCCCAGCCTGATACGATAAATGTAATAACATTGTAGCGAGAGCACGCGCACTTTTCTGCACTAGTGCGGAAAATAGTCTATTGCGTGCTTAAAAACAGTGAAATATGAGCGGGTTTTCGAGGAAGTGTATTGAAAAATAATATTTAGATGTCCAATAGTGCGACAAAGCAGATCTGGTGATATTTATTAAATACTCAAACAACTAACTCTGAACATTTACGATATATAATTTTGTCCACATTAAAATATACCGTAGATATAGTTACTCACCTACACTCAAAGGTTCAGTTGAAAACCAGCGTCAGGCAACTGCTACGGTTGTCTGACAGTATGCCGAACTGAACCTATTTGGCACTACCTTGAGACACATTGTTGCTGTTTGTTTTTATTTATTTTAAGTTTTTTTTAATATTATTAAGCTTTTCATTGAGTTTTTAATACTTATTTTGTTCATTGAATGCCAAATAAACATGTTTTATTTCTTTCCTTGTTTATCTTCTAAGCTTCATCCAGCCAGCCCTATTGACAAGATCCGCCTCTAAAACATACATTCTACACCAAAGAAATGGCATTTAACCACAAGTGCATTAGACTAGAGCTGTCTCACGCAGGTGCGCCAACATTCTTCAGCTCTAGTTAAGATAAATACCTCCATTAAACTAGTCGCTACGACACTATCATTTCTTCCACTACTCGTCTAAATGAATATCGATTCAAACATCGATTGAGCAAAGTAATCGATGAACGGTAAAAACTGAATGAGGATACAGCATTAGAGTTGGAAATGGTAGTGTCTGGTTGGACAAATTCTATGGTTGAGTGATTGATTTCTAGTGTTGTCACCAGCTGGAATGACTCACGACGCTGGGGTCTTGTGAATTTTGGGGTGAATCTCCAGTCCACTGAAGGATAGGTAGAATAGAATGGAATGGAATGGATAGATGGCACTCTACTCTTACTCTCTCCTACTCTCACTATACTCTTTATTAAACAAGATATACTCTTTATTATACATCACAAAAACTAGAGTAAAATTAATAGAGAATAACAATGGGCGGTCTCATCGCTAAAAGCGATACCTTTCAATCGTGGAAATTACAGACACAATTGAAAGACAATAGGTGCGCGAACGCCGGCGTTCGCTTGGGGTTTAATGAATTAAGGAATATAAAAAAGAGAACATTGTTTGTTGGCTACTTTCAAAAGAAAAACTACCACATTGATTATGACAAATTGATTTCTAATCTGCAAACATCAGTTATGGAATATATCAACAATTTCCAATCTATCCAAAATAATAAAATAAAACACAATATCAGCCTAAAACATTATAGACTGGCATAATAATCGATATCTCGCAAGGATCGATTCAATATACGTACGCAATGCAGGACAAGACGCGTAGTATTAGGTGCCCTCGTAAATATGGCCGGCTCATTATGTGGTCTTAACGAGCAGCCAGACCGCACGTGCTACGATATATTAACATGGACGATGCTCACACCGAAGCGTAACGACTGCGGGAACGTTTTAAAAAGTCACCGTGAGTCCGCAGTCCAGAGACGCAAAGAACAACTCATGAAATGCATGTGGGATTTAGCAAGTAAAAGAATGACACCTCCATCTGGCTCCATCCAGAGAGGAAGAAGTTAAATGAAGATTTTTATCCTCAAAAAAGAGGTGAATTATGAAGGCTTGTTGAGTATTCGCTGAGATAAGTAATCAACATTTAAATACTAAAGTGAATTAATTAATATAGAACTTATGATTGCTTTTTAAGCTTGAAATTATGTGTTCACGACTTAATCAAAATTCCCTCGATAGATGACGGTAACGTCGAATTGGAAGTCGCTATGGTTTCGTTACCGCGTGGCTATTGAATGCAGCTATTGAACACTTGGTCAGTGAGCTACCAAATCATACCAAATCACATTGGTTTTATTTATTATCAATCTCTCACTAATGTCCTTCAGGTCAACCTCCTTCAAATGCCACCCCGGTATTTATAATAATAATAATATCGTTTATTTGCGTAAAATATGGTAGGTACAAAAGATGTTACATAAAAAGAGACAAATGCAAAGACACATTCCGCCATTTAATGATGGCATGCAAATATTTAGTCGATAGTGTTTTAGTAGCATAAAGTAACTCACAACTATCTAGAGTTCTATGGTTAATAAAACAGAATTACAAATTGATCTTCACCCAGATTATTTAAACTAGTTAATATTAACCAGAGAATTAGGTAAATACTTAAAAATAAACACAACACTTTAATACGAACTACAAAGCATTCCTGAAGTGGTAGGATTGACAAGATTTTTTATTCAGAAATTCGCCTACTGAGTAAAAACTGTGCGATATCAACCATTTTTTTAAAACCAAACAGAATTTTTTGTAAGGTAATTTGGTCATCCAGCTAGGTAACGAATTAAAAATATGTGGCGCCATATATACGCAACTGCGTCTGAACATTTCTAATCTAGGCACAGGGATCTTAAGTGAGTACTGTGTAACTTTTCGCTTGTTAAAATTATTTTTTGCTTCAAATAGAGATAAATTAGTTTTTTTAATAATTATTTAATTGAAACCTTAACAGTTAAAGTTTGCAAGAACAGACACTAGTTTTTTCGCTAGAAGCAATTTAAAAAGATCATTAAAGTGCACACTTCACGATTGAAAGGGTCGGTATCTGAATTGAATAAACCTTATTTTAATACTAAAATTAGACAGGATTTCAGGCTTAAATTTGACAGATACTCAACTTAGATTAAATATATATTTTTTAAATTTAGAAATCGGTTGTTATTATCTTTTTAACTACTGGCGTATTTTTACCCACTCCAAACCCGAGGCAAATAAAAAAAAAGATAGTCTCTTATAAAATTTTGCAATAGCTGAAGAAATATTTAAAAAAATCCCACTATCTCGTGGCTTACCAATTTGTCTTCTTTTTTTGCTATCAAACGATGAATAGGAGAATAATGAGACTGTAGGCATTTGGAGTTTTAATACATCATAATTGCAGCAGTAGCTCCTCTCTTTGAAGAATGACTAGAGGAGCGTTACAGCGTCTTCACTTTACACCTAACGCAGGTTTTTACCGGACCGGAGTGTTTCGAGAGATTTCTGTTTCGGAATCAGCAGGAAGATAATATCCTTGCGGAAAAGTCATTAAATATCATTTACCCCGCATCAAAATTAAATATTTTTGGTAACGGAATCATTTTGTTTTCTGTGGTAAGCTAGTGATTTATAGATTTTTAATTTAGCCAACACTGTTCCACTGCTGGCCAAATTCCACCATGACGATGACTATGTCCTGTTTGCGGATGTTCTTCAAAGTCAGGTTGAGTGCACTATAGAAATCGTCCTTATCTTCATCTGATGTACAGTGGTACGACGGTTATCTTGCGTTTCCAGGACAAGAGGCTCTTCTCCGCTGCATTAGAAAGGAGAAATCCCACGCTTCTTTCACGTATGTCATCTTCATCCTCCTTCCCGGAGTAAAGAAACGTAAGACCCCTGAGCGTTCTGAGTTCTGCGAATCGATTTCTGCGCACTTCGCTTAGACCGAGTTTGTGCACTTTGTACCTTAGCAAATAAAATCGTTTAGTTTTAGGCAAATGATTAAGTAGAGATTTTTCATTTACCCCACACTGTACAACAGCTGCTGGCCAATCGCCTCCCTCAAATCCTTCCAAGTATTATTTTCTTCAGATGAAAATTACGAACTTCGTTCATAGTTTATTTAATTCACTTTTTATTTGGTACGCTTCGGTGTAACACGCGGCCTATTTAAGCGCACCCTGCATTGAACGAGTACACACGCAATTGTGGTTAGCACGGGTAATTATTGATTTTCTTCTGGGCAACATTCTCGTAGTAATAGGGGAAATGTCGGGTAGGCTGGTGTTGCCAGCGTACTCAGATATAGTTGGACCCATTAAATAGTTTAATGATTGTTTATGATATAACGTTTCCTGTTACAAGTAGGCTATGTTAGTATGTTCTTGTACTTGGGTAGTTTAGGATATTGGATTAGCAATCACACTTTATTACAATGTGTTAATTTGTGTGTGCGTATCGGAAGATGCAGCGTTTGAAGGTCTCCCAGCAGATGGACTGATGACTTGGTGAGGGTCACGGGAACCCGATGGATGCGAGACGCACAGGACCGGTCATTGTGGCAACGCTTGGGGGAGGCCTATGTCCAACAGTGGACGCCTTTCGGCTGAAATGATGATGGTGAATGATGATGTGTGTGCGTTTGTTACTTCTTCACGCTCAAACGCCTGAAAGTATTTGCATGAAATTTAGCAATGGGATAGACGGGTACATAGCATACTTTGTAACCCAGGAGCATTTTCTGGTTTTTTTTCACGTTTTATGCGAGCAAATTCGCCAGCCAATTCAATTGTCTTTCTTTAAGATTTCTTGAGAATCACTCTGCCTATTGGCGAACAGCACATGAAGAGCCGTTCAGTAGTTTTTGAGTTTACCGGTTTCATACAGACAGACAAAAATAAAGTAAAGTCCCCCATTACTTTATTTTATTTTGCAGTACGTCATCGCCATAGAACAATGTAACTAAATATCTTAATCGAGTGTAACTTGTCATTGCGGTACGTCATTCATGTGGTCATATTTATCTAGATCCGTGAATCAAGATCCTTTCATAGCATAGCATAGACTATGTGAACATAACTAATTTAATTTAATAATTATAATGATTCATTTATTTATTACTAGCTTTTGCTCACAGCTTCGCCCGCGTACATAAAATATAACCTTTGTTACTCAGGAATAAAGCAGCTTTTTGTAGGTGAAAAAATTTTAGGTAATCTCTGAAAGTTCTAATCCGATTGATTAGAACTTTCAGAGATTACCTCCTACAAACAATAAAACATAAAGAGAAAAAAAGTTTATATTTTTGTAGTTATATAATTTTTGAGGCAATTTTATTTATGAATTGTATTATTTTGGTAATTTAAATTTATTATTAATTGTGTTGTGTAATTATAGGTATGGGTGTGATTTACCTGATTAAAGATTACTATTATTATAGACACATACACGTATGTACATGCGTATGTGTTTGCCTGGTGAAAAATAATAATCTCCTAACTTAGATTTTTATTTAAACTTAGCAAATTATTAAAGTTTCTAATAATATATTTAAACCTTTAACTAGCTTCTTTCAACAGTTATGGCGTATGGGAATAGATTTCTCCATAAAAAAATTTGGACCTCCGTCCCATCCTTTTTGGGGATGAATTTCGGAAAATTCTTTGTACACAAATACATTATTTTGTCTAAAACACGGTTCTAGGTTCAGAACCTCC
Organism: Mythimna ferrago; assembly: GCA_910589285.2. Lineage (NCBI taxonomy): Eukaryota > Metazoa > Arthropoda > Insecta > Lepidoptera > Noctuidae > Mythimna > Mythimna ferrago. The sequence goes on from OU342683.1 coordinate 22,710,682, forward strand.
TCGTCATAATACACGACGCTTGTATAGGTTGTCTCAAAATTAACGCAAGATTTGAATTACATAGACAAATCTTTTTTTTTTGGTGGTTGTCATCACTTTACTGCACAAACAGCGGTAAATTCAAGTCTTGCGTAAATTTTGAGACAACCTATATTTTCTATAGGAGTAAATTAATAAATATTGTCTTCGTCATTATATTTATTTATTTCTTTACTGTACAACAACTTAACTTATCACAGTACAAAAATGTAGTAAAAAAAAAGTTTTTTAATAAGCGGTCTATATCTTGACACCGATATCCTTCTTCTTCTTCTTCCTGCCCTTGTCCCATTTTATTTGGGGTCGGCGCAACACGTTTTCTTCTTCCATTCTGTCCTGTCACTCGTCACGCTATCACTAACTCCCTTTTCTTTCATATCACTTCTCACACAATCCATCCATCTTTTCTTTGGCCTCCCTCTCCCTCTCCATCCATCCACATGTAAATTCATAACTCTTTTAGCAACATGCTTTTCATCTCTCCTCTTTACATGACCATACCAAGACAAACGATTTCCTTTCAACCTTTCAGTCACTGGCGCCACTTTCAAACTTCCCCTAATATACTCATTTCTCACTTTATCCATTCTCGTCACACCACACATCCATCTTAACATTCTCATCTCCGCTACATGCAATCTTTTTTCATCCGTCTTTTTCACAGCCCAACATTCTGATCCATACAGTATGACAGGCCTTATCACGGACTTGTAGATCTTGACACCGATATCCACTTCCTAAAAAAAACTGCACTCTGCCCACCACTTTACCGCTAAAACACAGCGCGACTGATAGCCCAATGTGTTCATTAGATAAATGACCACCTACTCGCATCATAACGAGGGTATGACAGTGTTGCCATCATCAGCGCAGTGGGCAGCCACCGGCCTCTATTAACCATTAGTCACTGGCCACTCACTGACGACCATTTAGTCCAATTTTATGTGCGTCACTGGGATCATTTTATAGAGTGTTACGTTACGTTTGATTAGCATGATCTTAATGATAATCTTTGAGGAAGGAAGAAGGGAATAGGTCTTATATAGAATATCCTACTTATTAGATTACCAGAGCTGTGTTTTATTTTTATAGCTTGATATGATGAGATATGAGCCTATTGGCATCGCATAGGTCTTTCTATTTATGTTTTTTTAAATGTTGTTTTTATTTTTTTACTGTCCTCACTTCACTCAGGTTTCCTCGCTTCCCTCGCAGTGCTCGGGAGTTAAAGTTTGTTATGTTTGGGGTTCAACATGCCACCCGCAACTTGAAGACACTATTTTATCCTCTAGTCACATAATCTACTAATTATTTTTTGTTTGTCCCGTGCTAGTCTCAGTTGATGTTTTTTTTTTCTTTAAAACCACCAGTAACATTAAAAATAAATCATTTTGTGAAAAAGTATTATATCTACCTACCCACAGTGAACAAATGAAAAATCCCGCAGCCCAGCAATCCTGGACTGACTGTGATTTTATCAAAACCCGACACTCTCATTTACTCTAGCCAGAGCGAGAGAAGTTATTAGATGATTTCCTATTCCACAAATCCGTTTATTTTTCGTATACCATAGGTACATTCATGCGACCACCTACATCATATCCAATATTAAAATACACCGTTGATTCACAGCAAAGCAAAAATAGCATTAACATAGCTCCAAGTACCCCACTTGACTGCCTCATAAAAGTGTCATAAAACAATTGTAGCCATCAGAAACGAGGGCTTAAAGGGCGCGTAAGCACGATATAAACTTAATAGTCAATTATAAAGGAGTAATGCACCTGTTTCCACCAGGCGGGACGGAGTGCGGACCGTGACGGTCACCCACCCGAGACCAAGTGAAGAAGCTAACATTAAGCTGCGTTCAGACATCGTGAGGCGTGCATCGCGAAAGGTTCGTCACGCATGCCTCAACCTTATATGACGGTACATTTATGCATGCGTACCGAACGACATATGCTCGAGCTGAGCACGCAAACAACCACGCATGGTGTTCGTCAGTAAAAAATGTCTCCAACAAGGCGAGATGTGTAGATTGCAGTTGGTGGTCAGTAATTTATTTAATATTAAAAAAAAAGAAAAGACATTGGTGGATAAAACGATTACACTTTAGGAAACATTGTACGACAATATCACCTACATATCCGCCCACATGGAGCGCACGGCTCGCGCTGTAAGGCGTTCAAAAATAACCAGTTGAGAGTCGAGTAGAGTAGCAATCCAGGGTCGTTCTATTATAGCTCGAGTAGCTACCCTAGAGTTAACCCAACTAACTCTAACTTTGAGCAGGGTAGGTTGGAGTAAGCGGCAATATGCTTGACGTTGACAGTTGAACTCCGTTCGCGTTCAAAAATGCCAGGGTAGAGTAATTACCCTATGACGTCATTAGAGTTAACTCTAAACTCACGCAGTCCTGAGGTGGCAACGGCGCGGCGTTTGCAATGATCATATGACGCGAATGATCACTGTGAGCACGCACGTCCTCACAGTCCGAGGCATGCGAGACGAACCATTCGCAACGCATGCCTCGCGATGTCTGTACACGTCTTAACATTAAATAGATAGGTACTAAATTGCTGTTTTGATTCCGAAACTATTTTGCTATGTTGCTCCGCTGATTTCTTAGAAAGTTGGGTTAAATTATATGTTTTGTACTTCAATTTAAACTTGTGTATTGTTTGTGTGGTTATTTTGGTTGAAATGTGGAAGATAATATGATGATATTACGAATATGTTAGTATGACAATAAATGTGATTGTTTTAGTGTATTGCTAGCCATGGCAACGTAACCATGGAGTTTCTTGCCTGTTCTTCTCTATACGAAACGACCAATCTTAACCATGCACTAGCTTCTGAAGCTTTATAAGTGCTCATAGAAGCTTAAGTGAAATAAAATATTTTGTATTTTTTTTTGCAAGTAGAAAAATATCCGGAGGGATTATACTTTCAGTATAAAAAGTATCCTGTCTTGTTTGAGTGATTATTTCGAATGAAATACGGGAGATAAGATGGTATTATGTTAGCTACAGCGAAGCAGTGGTGGCCGAGTGGTAATAAAGAAAGAAAGAAACATGACACACACATCACACAGATACACACAATGTAGTAACAACATGTAGAATATAGATATAGAAGAATAGTAATGGCCCCGACTTACAAGTTGTAGGTCGCGGGTTCAAATCCAGCCAGGCGCATTACTAGAGAGAGAGGAGACCTGAGCCCCCCAACAGGGGGACATTAGAAAGGCTGATGGTGATGATGTTAGCTGCTCCCGGTTAAATAGTATCCTATGTCCTATTCTAGGACATGGTCTGTCTTTTATCCAAATCCGGTAAGCCTTTTGAGCTAAAGATTACATTCAAATCGCCTTTATATTAGTGTGATAGTAAGAATTAAGAAATGAGTATATTAGAGGAAGTTGGAAAGTGGCGCCAGTGACTGACAAGTTGAAGGGGAATCGTTTGTCTTGGTATGGTCATGTAAAGAGGAGGGATGAAATGCATGTTACTAAAAGAGTTATGAGTATATATGTGGATGGATGGAGAGGGAGAGGGAGGCCAAAGAAAAGATGGATGGATTGCGTGAAGAGCGATATGAAAGAAAAGGAAGTTAGTGATAGCATGACGAGTGACAGGGTACAATGGAAGAAAAAAACGTGTTGCGCCGACCTCAAATAAGATGGGACAAGGGCAGGAAGAAGAAGAAGAGTAAGAATTAAGAACAGATGGTCGATGAAGCCGAAAGGCTCTGGAATTGGCCACAACGTATTGGGAGACGTAGCGATGGAAGGCCTCCCACAAGGTGGATCCACGTCCTGGTGAGGGTCGCGGGAATCCGATTGTTTTGAGACGCACATGACTAGTCATTATGACGACACTTTAACGGTGGAATCGGCCACAACGTACAGTAGGCACAACGGATCTTGAGCGGTTGCGCAGAAGTCAAATATTCGGTCTTTTTAGTGGTGCGAAGTTAGTGAGACGCGGGGGCGAGGAGTGTTAGTGATTGGCTCGCCGCGCCATCGCGTCATAGACGTCACTCCTCGTCACGAATACGCAAAGCGATCCCCAATCTGACGCCGAGCGCTCAAGATCCGTTGTGCTTACTGTATCGGGAGACGTAGCGTTGGAAGGCCTCCCACAATGTGGATCCACGTCCTGGTGAGGGTCGCGGGAATCCGATTGCTGCGAGACGCACATGACTGGTGATTGTGGCGACTCTTTAGAGAGTTTCCTACGTCAAGCAGTGGACGTCTTTCGGTTGAAATGATGATGATGATCAGACATTACAGGAGAGAGAGAGAGAGAGAGAAAAAGTTTGGAGTAAACGACTAACTGAAAGTGCTGCCTACATCAGTTGACTACTTAGAGCATTAAACGGTTTGATGTTGTAAGGTTGACTGGCCTGTTGGTCTAGTGGTAATAGCCCTGACTGCTATGCCAGAAGTCGTGGGTTCGATTCCCTGCCCAAACAAATGTTTGAATGATGAATACGATCATTTGTTCTGTATCTGGGTGTAATTTGTCTATAAAATGTATGCATTTAGAACATGTACCTATATCAGTTGTCTGGTACTCATAGCACAAGCTCTGCTTAGTTTGGGACTAGATGGCGTTGTGTGAAAGCTGTAGAATATTATTAAAAAAAAAAAAACGTTTATTTCAATTACAATAGGCATTTTGATACATATTATTGGATATCACCTTATAAGCAAGGAAATGCTTGTATTAGATGACTCCGCTCTTCCACTTGTCATTTCTATGCAATTGAAATGTAGACATGCAAGATTAAAAAAAATAAAAATAAAATAAAAAGGTAACTTAATTATCTCATTCTTTTTTTTTTAATTATACAGAGAGCTATTATAATTATTAGTTATACAGGAAGCTGATAAGATAACATCAATTTCTTACTCTAAAAAGAAATTATTAGTTACAAAAGGCATTTTGATACATATTATTGGAGATTACCTTTTAAGCAAGGAAATGCTTGTATTAGCTGACTCCGCTCTTCCACTTGTCATTTCTATGCAATTGAAATGTAGACATGCAAGATTTAAAAAAATAAAAATAAAATAAAAAGGTAACTTAATTATCTCATTCATTTTTTTTAAATTATACAGAGAGCTATTATAATTATTAGTTATACAGGAAGCTGATAAGATAACATCATTTTCTTACTCTAAAAAGAAATAAGATTCTCCTATAAAAATGGACAGTAAAACATAAAACAAATCAACATGTATCATAAATTATCATATCGGCTACCGAAAGCAATAAATGAGGTTTATACCTTGATTCATAAAGCCCTGATTAAGATCCTTAATTGTTCGTAAGCTTATAAAAACAAATAAATCAAAACCATAAAACAACAGGAAATAATACTCGTTTAGTAAAACTTGAGTATCTGATGGAACTGATATTTGATGGTATCATTAAAAGTGCATTTATTTGAGAACGTTCTGACTTGTGTTTTAACTTCATTCCGATTATATCTTCCTTTTAACTTCGGCTTCTCGTCCTTATTTTTGAGGTGGGAATCATCAAATGCCTTCTTCCGCTCTGGGTGGAGCAAGAGGTCGTGTCAGACTTATACTGAATATAACCCAGACCAGAAAACAGAATCTTTTAGTTGCTCGTTGTGTTCCAGGGTTCGGTAACTCTTTTGAACAATCCCGGAGCCCCAATTTATCTAACATATATATATTAAATTTTATAAAACAAAGTCCCCCACCGCGTCTTTCTGTCTGTCTGTTCGCGATAAACTCAAAAACTAATAAATTAATTTTAGTGTTGTTCATATGTTTTCACTAATAGATAGAGTGGCGCATGAAGATTTAAATGTAAAAAAACACAATTCATTTGTGTTATACTAGAAAAAAACCACACGTGAAGTAATAAACAAGTAAAATACTACAATCACGTGTAACGGAATTTAAGTTCCCTTCTCAATCATCTCACCATCTTTTTAACCGGCTTCAAAAAGGAGGGTCTTAATTCGGTTCTATCTTTATGGTCCCGAAGCTAAGTCGGTGAAACTCTGTGAAGTGCATATTTTGACACTCGCAAGTGGTCAACCCTCTACTGGGGCCAGGGTTAGTTTTGAAAGATAGCTCAGCCCCGGTATGGAGGCACGAAGGAACGGGGTGGGTTTTTAGTCAGTAAGAGTCTAACACTATCTCCCGCTCCGCCCAAGAGCTGGGGATGTCATTAGATGTATTTCCCACCAAAAAAAAAAACACTCGCAACCCTTCAATTGTCAAAATAGATTGGAATCATGTTTGGCCAGAAGCAATGCTATTTAGTGCAAGTAAATTGGTAGGTACATCACAAAATAATCACTAAACTTGGATAAGTTTGTATGGAACCCTCGGCGTGCGAGTTGTACTCGCATTTTTCTGAATGAACTCAGTGTGAAAACAGAATGAAAATGTAATAATGACTTAATGTTAGAAAAACAAAATACCTACTAAGTACAAAAGATTAATTTAAAAGATTTATTACTGGGAATCCCAGAAATCTTTTAATTAACTTGAGTATTCCTAAATGGTAAACAAAAACTCGCATGATAGTCTTAATCATATTTATAGAACTCGTCAATTGTACGTGTTTGCAATTACAGCGGTCATTTACCTAGTATTTATGAATATTGCCGAGATAGCAGGATATTATGCTGACGATAATAATCGTTACACTTGGTCAGTGATTTTATGAATTTCCAAGAATTCAAACAATACAGGTTTCAAAGTTCGAAGTCATACTGTTATGATGATGTATATTTTTCTGTTATTTATTGAATAAGTATAATCAACCTTTTAATGTTCCCTCTGCTGGGACTCAGGCCTCCTCTCTAATGGAGGGAATGGGCCATAATCCACCACGCGGGCCAGTGTGGGTTGGTGGATGTCACATGTCTTCGACTGGTTCTAGGTCATGCCGGGCATTATTGCGATTTATTGCGAAAGCGAAAGAGTGAAATTATATGAATCACCTAACTATGGGAAATTATCAAACAACATCCCCCGCTCTGGGAGGAGGGAGAGGGGAGTGTCAGACTTCCAAGCAATCGAACTTTATTATGAGGGAAATCAGAAAGCGACCTCAAATATCACCTTGAAATATACCTCGTTCGGTACTAGTTCGCTATTTCTCTGCATATGTCAACATCTTGGATAGTTTTCATTGTCACCAAATACACGACGCAAGGAAGATCTCTTGCACCCTTTTTTTGAAGTGGGCAATCATCAAAAAAACTACTTGCGTTTTCGAAGAGGATTTCGCAAAGAGACTTAACACTTTACTGATTAAAATCCACCTGCGACATTCACCTGCCTACGTTTCAACGGGCTACGATAACTCTATCGAAAATTTCTGTGAAGGGCCACGGTTACACTTTCGAATAATCCCGCAATCTATTTCTGATTAACCCTGGGCATCTAAGAGCTAATTTCATATCGACTATACCTTTATATAAATGGCAAAGTCCTAACTCACTCAAACCATGTGGCTTTCAAATTAAAAAAAAAACCACGTGGCTTTCAAATTCTTAACCAGCTAAAGTTGATGCATCTTACTATTTTACGGGTACCCTTTGCTCATTCCAATATAAATCTTTAAGGTGAAAGATTTATATTGGAATGAGTATTTTTCGAAATTTCAATTTTCTTATATTTTTTTGCATTTTTCAGGTGAATATCGAGTACATGTTAACTAAAATATAATAATTGGCGGCCGTAACATGTTACGGCTGCCAATTACTATAAGATATTTTACGGGATTATAATTTATTATTAAAATCATCAATCTAATCATAATAAAAAAAAAAAATGACTGAAGAAAATTTTAATTCCGCAGATTATCTTAATCCTTTCAACGCCACCATCTGATATTTGTGACAAATCAATTTTGTACAAGTAACAGGATAAAACAACTTATAATTTTTATAATAACGAAGACAGTTAACGATATACCTAAGTGTTGATTTTTCATATCACATTTTTGAATCATGGTATTTGGTGACAAAGAAAGAAAGAAAGAAAAAACATTTATTCGTACTTCACACATCCAGTAGAAGTAAAATAGGCATGGAAAAATTACATTAAAAATCTGTGCGAGGCCAAAAAGACGAGCGAGGAGATGAGCGTTTTTTTATACAAATCACTGCCGTTAAAAGTGTTACAGAATCCCCTTTAAAAGTATAGAAAGATTTCATTCATCATGAAGGTTAACCTGCCCACCAGCTACCTGCTACAGCAGCTACATAGCTTGGTATCTCATAAGAATCATTGAATGGCGTCTTGGCTCCGAGGTGGTTGGCCTGACAACCGGAGCGGAGCGGAGGGCGCCACGCTCCGCTGCCTCCGCCGCGGTAATGACACTGGATCTTGAGCCAATCATATCTCACGACTCAGGTTATTAATTCAAGCAGGTTGGACGGAAAGTTTTACGTGATTATTGTGCTGGACACCTGTACGTTTTTCAACGGAAGGATGGTCTTTTGGTAAGTGTGTACTTGATCTTACGTTCCGAACAGTGGCGTAACTATATCATCTGAGGCCCGTGGCAAATTCATTAGATGGGGCCCCCGATAAATCACGTAACGTTCTGATTTCATTTTAATATTTTTTTATATATATTTTGGGTTACTTCTTCTGAGCTCGCGGCCTCTAAGACCGGGGGCCCCATCAGACCTGGGGCCCGTGTCATTTTGCCAGCCTTGCCACCCTATAGTTACGCCACTGGTTCCGAGTAAAAGGACGAGACGGTAAAATGTTGCTCGGCCAAGACAGTGTAAGTGAGTTGTAGAGATAAGCGCTCGGTCGAGTACTAGGCGCTTTGGTTATACGAACCGAGTATTCGGCCGAGAGCACTGTCTCGCCCGTTTACTCAGTACATGTGATCAAGGCATATGGGTCTATTAAAGTAGCTCTAGTCTTATTACACTGGACATCATATCATAATCATCATTTCGGGCGTAGAGAACCCCAGGACCCCGGAACGAACCCAAAGAGGAACAGTCAGTATAAGTCTGACACGCCATCCCGCTTCGCTCAAGTGCGGGAAATATCTAAAAAATACCTAAATAAAAAACATTTCAACCGAAAGACACACTGTTGGACATAGGTCTCCCCCAAGTGTCGCCATGTCGGTCATCAATACAGAGTGGGTTTTTGAGATGGAGTAGCGCGGGCAGACTATCGAGTGACTCCGTCTCAGTATAACTGCCTAATCCTGATCTATAGCGGTAAGTCATTTATTCGTGTAGCGACATCTATAACGTCACATAAGAACTAAACTAATAAATACCGAAAAACCGTAATATCTTACACGGATATCTGAATAAAGCCTTTATTTAGCTTGAGCTGTTTATAAGCTGTATTTTTTACTTTCTTAAGACTGTATAAACGGCCTTATCTTTACATTGCGTTGACTAAGAAGTTTGATTTATTCACTGCTCCAACGGGTACAAAACCTGAGTATTTGATACCTAATAAGTTCACCTTCATACCTTCACGCGTTCCTATGATAAAGTGTCTTTACAGAAGAACAGACGGACAACAAAGTGATCCTATAGGTTCTGTACCCCTAGCCAAGTTGCTAATCTGCAATAGTTAACGCTTGTAGAAAGCTTCAAATGTACGGGAATGACGTCGTCTTAACGCTCAGTCACGTGGTCAGAACAAAAGAATTGGCGGCAAGGTAACTCGAAGCGTTCGGCGCAAGCGAAACGGTTGTAACTTGGCTAGGGGGGCTGTTCTTGCCGGCAGGGGTACAAGACTCAAAAACAAGTTGAAAAACACTGTTCTAAACAGACTTGCCCCCCTAGCCAAATTACAACCAGTTTGTGTCGAATTCCGTTCTCTAATCGGTAACGCCTCGGTGACAGCAATTGTAGAAAACGAAAATTTGGTAGCCATGTTGACGCGCCTGATTCGGCCGCTCGTTCTACAATGTAGCGTTTGTATAACAAAGGATGTAGCGTTAAAAATTGTAGAAACGATTTGGAACGATGTGAACTTGGCTACGAATTGTCTATTCGTTTGTTCTGACCACGCGACTTTACGTTGAGATGACGTTTTTCCCATACGTTTCATCACTTTTCGACAGCGTTAACGATTGCAGAATAACAATTTGGCTAAGCGTGCTGATTAGAACAGACTATAAAAATATCAGTCGACAACCAGTATTTCACAATAGAAAATGTCTTTCAACACACTTGACAACAAATTAAAATTCCAATTCCGAGAACAAAAAATAAAGTTCAAAATAAGTTGACACGATCGCAGTTTAGTTACAATACAACAATGGTGGCTGTTCAAATTCTGCGTAAAATGACTAAGTGTCGCCGTGATGACAACTGTGTCATGATGATACCGGTACATTCTAAAGGGCAATCAACTAACACCATTATCTGTTTTAGATTTAATGGTTAAGAGATACTTGTTTTCCTGGAAGTCTTCGTGGTTCGCTTGTGTCTAAAGTTAAAATGGTGAAAAGACAGCTAAACAAAACTCAAAGCAGTAACTGAGTTTATTTATAAGACAAATGGGTAAAACAAGACCTATTTTGACACTCGTAAAGATATCAAAACCGAGTTGAATGAGGTCTTTGAGTGGATTTTAGTTATTAAAAGTCTTCCCTTTAGCTCTACCCTTTTTTTATGTTGGGAAAAAATCATCCAATGACAACCCCCGCTCTTGGGCGGAGCGGGAGATAGTGTCAGACTCTTAATGACTAAAAACCCACCCCGTTCCTTCGTGCCTTCATACCGGGGCTGAGCTATCTTTAGAAACTAATCCTGGCCCCAGTAGAGGGTTTGCTAGGGTAGCCCAGTAGGGGCTAGTGTCAAAATATGCACTTACACAGAGTTTCACCGACTTAGCTTCGGGACCATAAAGATAGAACCGAATTAAGACCCTCCTTTTTGAAGCCGGTTAAAAAGCTGGGGAGATGATTGAGAAGGGAACTCAAATTCCGTTTCATGATTGTAGTACTTTACTTATTTATTACTTCACATGTGGCTTTTTTCTAGTATAACACGAGTGAATTATGTTTTTTTATTACATTTAAATCTTCCTCATGCACCACTCTATCTTTTAGTAAAAACATACGAACAACACTAAAATTAATTTATTAGTTTTTGAGTTTATCGCGAACAGGCACACAGAAAGACGCGGTGGGGGACTTTGTTTTATAAAAAATATATATATGTAAGATAAATTGGGGCTCCGGGTTTGTTCAAAAGAGTTACCGAACCCTGGAACACAACGAGCAACTAAAAGAGTCTGTGTTTTGGTCTGGGTTTTAGTCTGTATAAGTCTGACACGACCTCTTGCTCCACCCAGAGCGGAAGAAGGCATTTGATGATTCCCACCTCAAAAATAAGGACGAGAAGCCGAAAGATTACCTTAAGTTAAAAGGAAGATATAATCGGAATGAAGTTAAAACACAAGTCAGAACGTTCTAAAATAAATGCACTTTTAATGATACCATCAAATATCAGTTCCATCAGATACTTAAGTTTTACTAAACGAGTATTATTTCCTGTTGTTTTATGGTTTTGATTTATTTGTTTTTATAAGCTTACGAACAATTAAGGATCTTAATCAGGCCTTTATGAATCAAGGTATAAACCTCATTTATTGCTTTCGGTAGCCGATATGATAATTTATGATACATGTTGATTTGTTTTATGAAGGAACGGGGTGGGTACCCCGTTCCTTCTAGCCTTCATACCGGGGCTCGAGTTCCCTTTTGAATAACCCTGGCCCCAGTAGGCTTCGACCCGGCTGGGTCCCTGCTGTTGCTGACAACTCCTTGAGGCGCGCGGGAACAGTGCGCGCCGTCGACGACTTGGGCTTGGTCCGGACAGTTAGGGCGGGAGCAGTTGCAGTTCGATAAGGACCGGGGGTTAGGAATCCCTACCGCTTTTAGGCACGCTAATGACTGTTTTTTGCCCTAGCGTGGTTAATAGCGCGAGCACCTCGTGCTTGAGGTGAGCATCCCGCCACAATTTAACAGTTGTTAATTAATACATTAAACTCCAAGCGAACGTCGGCGTTCGATCTCTCATTGTCTTTCTATTGTGTCTCTAATGAGGGTATTCGAAGGTTTAAAATAATATCTATATATATAAAAGGAGAAACTGACTGATATATTAACGCACAGTCGAAACTACTGGGTCTAGGAGCGTGACATTTTGCACAAGGTTTCCTTTTACGTAGGCTAGCTCCCGCATCAGGCAACGGCGCTCTCGCCGCCGCCGGGATTCCGATACCGATTTCCAGCCACCGTAGGCGCGGGCTTGCGGACAGTGAGCAATGGGTAGCTCGCTGTCCGGCCGTCCGGTAACTGTCCGGACCAAGCCCAAGTCGTCGACGGCGCGCGCTGTTCCCGCGCGCCTCAAGGAGTTGTCAGCAACAGCAGGGGCCCAGCCGGGTCGAAGCCTACTGGGGCCAGGGTTATCCGAAAGGGCGCTCGAGCCCCGGTTATGAAGGCTTGAAGGAACGGGATGGGTTTTTTAGTCAGTAAGTCTGACACTATCTCCCGCTCCACCCAAGAGCGGGGGTTGTCATAAGATGATTTTTCCAATCGAAAAAAAAAAAATAAGCTCTAAGAGAGGTTTTTCCAAAATTCACTCCCTAAAGGAATGAAACGATCGAGGGTCCAAAGTTGAAGTTGGAGTTGGTATGGAGATACTTAAGTACTTTCACGTGCCGAAGCCGCTGGCAGAAGCTATTTTGAAATACGTGTACTACGCGTTCCAAATGAGAATAGGACCGATTCCTATGTTTTGACGTTTCGTCGTACTGTCAAATCGAAGAAATTTTGGCAAAATTTAAGAAGTTACAGATAAGTAAAATTTAAGAACTGGATTCTGATTAAACTTTTTTCGTTCACAGTTCATAAATAAATTAAATTTATCGTAAATTAATTCATGTTTAAAAATTTATTTTCTCGATTTGACAGTAAATCGTGACCTCACAACATGACGGGCGATCTTATTCTCATTTGGAATGCATTGTATATGTTTTTAATTCATTGATTTGATTAAACACATTAATGTAATTAAAATAATCGTGCTATAAACAGAATGTTTGTTGTCACAATGTAGGTAACCTATATATTATCGTATTCGTAGCGAATTCCGATAATAATTGCAGGCCAGTGATCGTTGCGTCTGCTTATTGAACAAGTATCAGTGAAGATAGACACAGGCCTGGACGTGTCGCGCAAATTAATTGGGACTGTTTGTGAAGGACATAAATATATTCAGGTAATCTCTCTCAAGTTTTATTTAATTATTGCTTAATTGAACACCTTAGCTTATTAAAGGACAAACATTTACAAAAAGAATAAGTGTACAATAGGCAGTCTTATTGCGCAGGACAATTTCTACCAGACAACCTTTGGATGGAGTGAAAGGAAAATGTTTGGGGATTAGGATTTTGAAGTCTTATTAGTTTGCTGCAATATTATAATAATAATAATCCACAACTATCACACAACGCCGTCTAGTCCCAAGCTAAGCAGAGCTTGTGTTATGGGTACTAGACAACTGATAAACAGACTTATATATTTCTAAATAAATACATATTATAGATAAATTGCACCCAGACACAGAACAAATGATCATGCTCATCACATAAACATTTGTCCTGGTTGGGGATCGAACCCACGACCTCCGGCATAGCAGTCAGGGCCACTAACCACTAGACCAACAGGCCGGCAGGTACTGAACTGCTTATAAACTGATAAAATGATTAAAACTGACTTTAGGGACCACCTACGTCGGATGTATCCAAAAAACACTGTAGTATTTATTCCGCCAGGGTAGCACATTCACAACCAAATACTCCATTTCGTCAGCTATTCTGTCATCTATAGGGATTAAAGAGCGAAACGAGATGGAGTAGCCAGTTGTAAACACAGGACCCTGGTGAACAGGACGCGGAAACTAAAATTAACCATTTAATCGTAGATGATTTAAACGACGAATTTAAATGGATTTTGTGTTCTCGAGTTAGTTGTAGTGGAGAATTTGACTGCCCACCTCTAGCATACCCACCTAGGGTAATCATTAAAACCCGCTTTGGGTGAAGCGACAAGAAAGTGTCAGACTTCAACTGACTAAAACCCACCTGTTCCTTTACTTATCCTTTCCATGCCAGGGCCGTGGTAACTTTTGAACAATCTCGCAGCTCTGGTAGGTCTATATCCATCATATCATTGTCTTCTTTTCTTCCACTGTCATCTTAAGCAGGAACGAAAGGCGAGGGCTTGCGGACGACGAGCGTAAGGTAGTTTTGCCGTTCGGTCACCGTCCGGACCGAGCCCAAGTCATTGACGGCGCATAGTGTTCCACCCGCGCCTCAATAATGCAAAACGCAGGGGTCCAGCAGGGCTGATACCCGCTGGAGCCACGAAGAATATCTGAAAAAGAAGCCCGCGGTTCCACAGGCGTAGTTTTAGTCACAAAAATTCTGTCACGCCCTTTCACACCAAGTCATTGAATGATTTCCTACCTCAAAAAAATAATTATTATAAGCAGGAAGTACCTTGTTATTTCTCAATAACCATGGATCTTTTATTACAAGCCCTGTTTACAACCAATTACATCACACCTTTCGATAAATCGATTACCTGTCAAATTACAAATCCATTACGAAAATTGCCCAACCGCTGCGAAGGGACCTCGATACTTAGTCAATTGATCTATGACACCTGTACCCAGCAGTAACAAGCGGTACCAAAAGTGTTCACCAGTCCATCGAAAGTACCAGAGCGTAACTAGAGGGTACATGGTCTGATGCGCAAGCGCAAGTTACGGCAATCCGGCGATCAAACAACGTTCTATGAATGACATTTATGATGATGTAATTAAAAATAACGCTTGCTAGGTTATTGTACTGAAGTCGGTGTTCTGAGGTCATATGAAAAACTAGCTTTTGCCCGCGGCTTCGCTCGCTTTAAAGTTTCTCCATACAAACTTTGGACCCTCGTTTCATTACCTCAGGGATTGAATTTTGGAAAATCCTTTTAGTGCTCACCTACTAAGTAAGAGGAGAGCTTGTGCAAAATTTCAGGCTCTTAGTCTCAGTAGTTTCGGCTTTGCGTTGACATGTCAGTCAGTCAGTTTCTCCTTTTATACACCGTTAAATTTTAATCGTTTTAATCCCGTGGAGGGTCGATCCGGTACATGAAACACTATCGACTTGTAAAGATAAAATTAAAAAATAAAGTACCTTTTTTTCAAAACTCGTATTAATTTACGCATATACGAAATTAATTTCTTTAAGAAAACGTCAGCTGATCGAGTTCAATGACCTGTAGATAGTTTGTACGCAACGCCGACTACTAACTACAGATCATTGAACCCGCTCAGCTTCGACGACTTCGGAAATAAAAGTTGTTATGTACTTTTCAGTGTTTTTTTTTACATTGAAGTCAGTTTAATTTTTTTTTGTAAAAAGTTTTTAATTACATAAAATATAGCCTATGTCACTCAGGAATAAAGCAGCTTTATATCCGTGAAAAAATTTTAGCAATCGGACCAGTACTTTCAGAGATTACCTACCTACAAACAAGAAAATAAATAAAAAAGAAACTTAATTATATTAGAGTAGTTCGAAGGGTAGATTTTAAATTCATATTTTAGTGTAATTTGCGACTCTACGGAAAATAGATAAAACTATAGCAGAAAGAATATAGGAATGAGTCTTTGAGACGCTCGGACTTCTAATGATAATTCATTTTTAATAGATAAATGAGATGCATTATGTCTGCAGATACACCTGGTGGGAGTGGTGACGGAATCCAAGATTAGTGTGTCCTCGATTTTGAGAAAAATACACTAGGGTTGCATAGTTTTCCGTTTTCCGGTGCGTGGTCGCTACACTAAAACTTTTCGGCCCATTGATCATCCATTTTAAGAGCAATGAGCCCAGCCCACTGTCACTTTAGTTTGACGATTATTCGTGCTATGCCGGGCGCCCTTGGTTCTCCTGCAGATATTTTTATTTCTGATGCGATCACGCAAGAAAACTCCGAGTACCTATAGCCCTTTCCATTGCCTTTTGGGTGACTGTAAGCCGCCTGATGAGGGCTATTGTAAGCGACCATATTTCGTCTAGATGATAAATGTAATAAAAAGACTTAATAGCTATAGCACAAAAGACCTACTTTTCATTATTTAATCGGCATTGGGATAATTAATCCAATCCTAAGATGACTTGTCTTATGCTAAGCATAGTTTCTAGCTCAGTAATAAGGAAGCGACAATTGAATTAGAGATAAAATGACCAACCTATGTCTAGGGCTGTCACAAAAACAAAATAGAGTCTCTGCCTATTTATATTGTGAAAATATTTTCGGTATCGAGAGATCGCAAGTTTAAAAAGTAACTATATCCTATTCGCCTTAAAAATAGAAATTTAAACAAACCTGTTTTACTGTCTTTTCAACCGATTTTAACTTCTATTTCGTAGTTTAAGAATGGCATTAAAAGCAAAGAAAAGAGGTTACAATACGCAGAATTTACTGCAGCCGCCTGTTGTCATGCCACCAACGTAATAAAAGTCAAAATCGGTTGAACAGACAGTAATAAAAGGTTTTCATAAATTTCCAACGTTATTTTGAACAGAGTATAGTGTTCTTAGTTTATATACTTAAATGGCCGTCACTAAAATAACAATAAATTTACGTCAGTATTGAACAGAAAAACAATAGAGCAAAAATGATTATAATTTTGCACGATAAATAAATTATGATGCCAGATAAAATCGTAGTTACAGTGATTTCGAACAAAGAGATGACCCTAATTATTATTATCTCTGTTAATAGAACAATAATGTGTGTCATGTTAGGCCATAGGTCGCGTAATCTACACATTGTCGTTGACCGGAGCGCACGGGAGTCTCCCGCGCAGACCGACGTCTGCGTTCTGTCACATTTCATAATCATCTTCCAAAAAGTTGACAGTTATTTGAATCGTTCGAACCGGAAATTCCTTTTTTGAATTAGACGTTTAATTTTTTTTTTCACTTTTGTGAACTTAGTTATTCAGCCTGGTTAGTTCTTGTCAAAGAGGTTTATAACTTTTATGTGGATGTGGAACTTTTTGGCGCGCAACAAGCAGGTGGCTGCGATGCTGGGGCTGCTAACAGTGGCGGCGACGGTGGCTATCGTCCTGACAACCAAGGGCGGTAGTAATGCTGCTGAAAACATCGGGTTGGAGGAGACTGAGGACATCAGCCCGGCTAGCCATGTCTTCTCCACGCACAAGTGAGTTACCTTTATAATTTATGTGTGTGTGTGCCAGTTAATCAGCTAGGTAAATGAACTAGTTTTTCTGAAGGTCAGTAGATAAGACTAGAGACATATAAACCTCTGTAACATGCATGCGTTTTGTACCTACTACATTTATCAGAATGTTAGGTCATCAATAGTTAGCTAAGTGAATGAAAACCTAGTTTATTCTTGAAGAGTTACAACAGAATACAGAATGCTGATATACCATCAAAGACACTTCCGCCTGACCACCGCTAAGTTCATTTTTGCTTGCACTCGAAACGAAAGTTTCAAAGGGTTTGGTTTGGCGCCGCGCCACAGTTCAGGCAGAAATTACCGCGATGCGATGGTACCTCTGTAAAGCAATGTGATCTTATGTAATTACTAGCGGGTACCAGCGGCTTCGCCCGCGTGAAAGTAGAAAAAATATCTCAAGGGAACATAATTCCAAGATTGACAGTACCCTATATGCTACTCCAGGACATAGTCTACCGGTATGCCAAATTTCATCCAATTTCGTCCAGCCGTTTGAGTGTGAAGAAGTAACAAACATACATACACACTCACAAACTTCCACTTTTATAATATTACTAGCATCTGCCAGCGGCTTCGCCCGCGTGTCTGTAGGTTTCTACATACGAACTTTGGATCCCTATTTCATCTCCTTAGGGATGAATTTTGGAAAACCCTCGCTTAGTCCTCACCGACGTCATTAAAGGAAGCTTTGTTCAAAATTTCACGCTCCTAGTTCTAGTAGTTTTTTTTTTTATCTGTTATAAACTAGTACTTGACTGCAATCCCGCCTGATGGTAAGCAGTGATGCAATCGTTGATGGTGAGGCGCACTAGTTTATTAAGAGCCTATTCACTCTAGCCTTGAAGACATCTAAATTATAATCAGACGGGAAGACCGCTGCAGCAACAGCAGTTTCGGCTGTGTGTTGACATGTTAGTCAGTTTCTCCTTCTATAGATAAGTCTGATGTGATCATAACACCATTTAAACCATTTTCTTAAATAACCGGTTACATAGAAAACGCCTTTAGTTTTTCATCAACGCTCATCATGTTTATGTACGCCTAAAACATTATTGATAGCAATAATCTTAAATTGTTTTCTTAGCGCCTACTGAAATGTTTTGAAAACATGTAACATTAACAATTTAATAGGCGCTTTTGATTTCATTGAACTATCGAACTAAATGGGAATGTAACTATCCGTCTGTTACGCTTTCACGGTTAGGTAAATTACTAAACTGATTTTAATGAAATTTGAAAGAAACAGAATACCTAAACTTGAACTCCAAAAAGGATAAAGGCATAGTTTTTATTTGGCTTTGACTGCTTCCGCAATAAACCACAACCGACATACACGCGGACGAAGGCATAAGCTAGCTTATAATATAATTATAATAAAATTTATCCCAATGAAACGGAACAACCCAGGAAACACATGATACCCAATGTCAAAAATATATCGCACCTCCACTCAAATAGTGTCAAAACTCAAAATCAAATTATTCTGCATAAGGCCTTAAAATTCTAATAATTCAAGGATTAAATAAATGAAAATGGTGTACCTGTGAGTAAATAATTGAAACTACAAATATGACACTATCTGAGCAGAGGTGCGATATTATAATTATTTAGGCGGCAATGTTTTACTTTTTGCTTTTTTATGAAGCTTAATCTGTTCTATCTCAATTATATTCCAGCCTGCCATCAAACGACAAATTCATGCCATCGATCGGAAACGGCCACATAGCTACCAACATCTTCAGTGACACAGTCTACATGAACGGCCTGTACAATGGTCAGGCTGGCTACAGTCATCGCGCCAGGATACCAGCATGGGCCAACATCAGACTCAACTCCACCCTGACCCACGCACCTTATAGCCCCGTGTACAGCTTGGACACAAAAGAAGGAGTATTCAAAGTTAGGGTGGACAGAGAAAGATCGGTGGTGACGCAAAGGATTTACGCACATAGATTCTACACCAGAGCTATTGTGAACCAGATTCAAGTGGAATCTAAGACGCATTATGGTATGTCTATCCACGATTAGCTATGACATTTTATTAAGGCACACCGTAGTTAAATTTGGGTAATGCTATTTCAATATTATCAGGCGCATAAGAAAACTGTTAAAAATTCATTTGTCTTATTTCAGACCCTAACTTCATTTACCAAGAAATCTGGATAGCAATCAAACTGATGCCAGGAGAAGCAAGCAAGGACATTAATTTCCAAGATCCTGTACCAGAAATTATTGATGGCAGGACAGTTTGGGGCATTTGTGGGCAGACAAAGGAATCTGAAGACCTGCAAGAACAGCCGTTACCGGTAGACGTGTGTGCCTACTGGACGTCAGTCCCTGATCACCTGGTGGTCCCTCAACATGGATCCAGGGTCTTCACGTTCGTAATGACAGCTGATAAGAATAAGACGATCGCGAGGCAGGAGTTAGTCAAAGGTTATTTTTGGGACTTAATTCATTATGTGACATCACCTCGTTGAGGAATTATCCTTAACGAGGTGATGTACAAGCGTTCAGACATTTAGATTTGTGTGTCTAGATTCTTGGGTAACAGATGTGGTATTTGTGGTTAGTGTTAATTGTGATGATTGTCACTAATAGTTCTAAATTCTTTTACTTAATTGACCTCGACGATCCGACACCCACAAAATTGCAGCTGCAATTGAGAACGGCGCATTGCATGTGAATGATACTTACTTTTGACGACATTATGTCCAATGTGTACAACATTGTTCATAGTCTATGCGAAACTTGAATATAGTTTGTTCAGAATCAGAAACTGAATAATCAGTAAGTATAGTTTGAGAAAAAAGGCTGGTTATGCTATGCTGCTTTATAGTTTGAGAGTATCGACACGAAAAGAAGAAGTAACTGAATGGACTCCAATAGTTTTACACCATGTTTTATTTTCCGAAAAATATTTAAAAAGGTCACAAGTTGGACACACTAAGCACACAAGTCACGACAGGTCATAGTGGGTATTAGGTTCCAAACAGCTGGTTGCAAGTGCAAAACAAACCCTCAGTAGCCTGGATGGCCAGGTGACCTAGTATTTTTGCTGACATAACAAGCTTATAACTTCGTGATTTTTCATAATACAGTTTAGACTGGCTTGTTGGTGTAGTGGTTAGTGACCCTGACTGCTATGCTGGAGGTCGTGGGTTCGATTCCCACCCAGGACAAATGTTTGTGTGATGAGCATGATCATTTGTTCTGTGTCTGGGTGTAATTTATCTATAATATGTATGTATTTAGAAATATACAAGTATGTTTATTAGTTGTCTAGTACTCATAACACAAGCTCTGCTTAGCTTGAGACTAGACGCGTTGTATGATAGTTGTGGAATATTATTATTATTATTTCTTTTTTTTTTCAAAAATATTTAAATTGGACACACTAAGCACAACACAGGTCACGACAGGTCATGAAGGGTATTAGATTCCAGCAAACAGCTAGGTACAAGTGCAAAACAAACCCTCAGTCACCTGGATGGCCAGGTGACCTAGTATTTTTGCTGACATAACAAGTTTATAACTTTGTGATTTTTCATAATAGTTTTTTTTTATTTTGTACAAAGATTCAGGTGTTTTAGGTTTCGCACATACTGAAAATAAGGTTAGGGACTTATTGTAATAACGCAGGCACTTCTGAACTATTCAATTGCACCGTAAACTTTCAAATATTTTCCATAATTTAGAATTAAGAACTGGTGTCCTTGTATGGTAAAGTTACACGCTTCCATAGTTTTGCAGGAGGACGGCGAGGAGTTGTACCAGAAACACGTGGAAGAATGGCAGAAGCTGTACCATCAGGGCGGTATCGATATTGAAGGGAACCTGGAGCTAGTGAGTTCTTCACCATTAGATTGCTTTATTTTTTTGTTAGGCGAAGGTCCATCTAACCTCATAATGATTGGTATAAGCAGTCACCGCTGGTATACCTAATAGCATAGCGGTTAACTTGAAAAGGTATGACAATCTGCCTGATACCTGGTTTATTGTTTCAGGATAAGATAGTAAAGGGCATATGGTACTACTTCCTGAGCTCCCTGCCTTCAGAGAAGTCATTTCAGCCTCTGGACCGCTACTACGGACTCAGCCCCACCGGATTGGCTAGGGGAGGCACCTTCGAAGATTACGAGGGTAAAAGCTATTTCCTAAACAGGGTTATATAGAGCCGTAAAATTGGTAGATGCTGTCCTGTTTAAATCATGATACCAATCCAGTTGACTGGTTCATCTTCAAGTCCATCAATTAGAATTGGAATCATTGCATAAGAGTAGAGAATGGTGGCCGAGTGGTAACGACCCCGATCAAACCCATCCAGGTGCATTACTTTGTGTAATTTATTTTATCACCACTGCTCTCAAAACGGTCATCGTGACAAAACTGATATATCCTAGATCCAACAATTCGAAGACATGTGACATTCACCAATCTCACTGGGCCCGCGTGGTACATTACAACCCTCTTCTAAAGGGGAAGCTTTAGACACAGCAATGGGAATATTAAAAGGCTTATGCTATGCCATGGTATGCATAAAAACACAGCTTACATACTAAAATTATGAATGCAAAAGTAATTTTGTCTGTCTGTTACCTCTTTACGTTTTAATGCCTGACCAGATTTAGATGCAACTTGAAACACGGTTAGATTATGTCCTATACCAGGACATGGTATATTTTTTTTATACCATGAGATGGTCCCTTGCGATAATTTTCTTCTCTCACGCGTGTTGCCGCTGGTAGAATCTAGTTTTTTTTTTCAATTTCAGGTCACAATTTCTGGGACACGGAAACCTGGATGTTTCCTTCAATCTTGCTGCTTTATCCTCGATATGCCAACAAACTCTTGCAGTACAGACTAGACACGGCACACATAGCTGCTAAACTGGCGAAGTATACGGGAAATAAAGGTTACAGGTAAGGTATTAATATCAAATTAAAAATGACACTAAGCTGAATACTAGGCATACTACCTTTGTCTCGAAACATTCCAGGTTCCCTTGGGAAAGTGCTTATACAGGAGTAGAGGTGACGCAGCCATGCTGCCCTGATGTGGCGATCTTCGAACAGCATATCAGTGGATGTATCTCCTTCGCAATTCGGCAGTATCTTGCTACCACCCGGGACGAGGAATGGCTAAAGGTAATAGGGATCTTCTCAATAGGTACACTTTTACCAGAGTGGTCGTGATCATCACTGTAAATTACGATGAGTGACAATCTTGGTAAAACGGCGCCATTCATCGCGAACTGCAGTAAAAAGCATAAAGCTGCAGCTTTCCGGGTACATTCATAAACCGAGCACTTAGTTATGGCCTTGATCTGGTCTGTCCATTTTATTGGTGAGCTGCCACGTGGCCTGGTGCTTTCAACTTTGCCCTGCACGACGAGAAGCAAGCAATATTACAATACTTCAATACAAGTATTGTAATATTGCTTGCTTCTCGTCGTAGCGAATATGTAAGCAATATTCTTTTATGTTTTTAAAATCTTCATCTTCATCAACAACGAAGTTATAAAACTTTAAAGCTCAAATCAAAATCATTTATTTCAAATAGACCATTTACAAAAAGTTTTGGATAGTCAAATATTAGTCAAGCTACTAATAAGAAAGAGAAGTCAGATGTAACCACGGAAAAGTGTAACTATGACGTCACGCCCATAGAAAACGACGTCTTGGCGAGAAAGACGGCTATATTTCATAATCTCCTTAGTCTTTTCCCAACTAGCTAGGGGCCGGCTTCGAATCTAACTGGATGGAGCTGAATGCCCATGTTTTACATGGAGCAACAGCCTAGCTAGCTACCGGGTAAAACAACACAAACGCCTGCGTGAAAATAATAGAAACAAGACGTGTAATGATGTCTTGGCGAAACTCTAGAAAGCGTCAAGCCTGAACACTGATGGTCAGACTTTCTGGCGTCTGAATACCTGTAACGACTGTCAAAGATCTACGGATGACAACTGGGACCAATGGCTTGACGTGCTTTCTAAGACACAGGGTGACAGTTATGTCTTAGTTATGTTAGAGACATCCATATCTGTAAAAAAAATGGTACAAACATTCAAGTGACGATGAAGACCCTACTGGGGCCAGGGTTAGCTCCGAAAGGTAGCTCAGCCCCGGTATGAAGGCAAGAAGGAACGGGATGGGTTTTTTAGTCAGTACGAGTCTGACACTATCTCCCACTCCGCCCAACGGCGAGGGATGCCATTTAGATGATTTTTAACCACCAAAAGAAAAAAGTAACGATGAAGACGGATGATAATTATTTGATTGATAAAATAAAGGAATTATCTCTACCACTCACTTACTTTCTCTTTACTCTTCCAGAATGGTGGTTGTGACATTGTGACAAATATCGCCGACTTCTGGGAGTCCCGTGCCGTTATAAACTTTAACACTGGCTTGTACGATATATCAAGTAAGTTTCAGAACAAATGAACTAACCACCTAAGGTTGGTGGTTAGTTCATATGATTGATTTTTTAACCCTTAACTGCCCGCGTTGGATTGGTCCGACGAGTGTTTTCGCGACCTTTTTCCCCTAGCCAAGTTGCTAATCTGCAATAGTTAACGCTTGTAGAAAGCTTCAAATGTACGGAAGTGATGTCGTCTTAACGCTCAGTCATGTGGTCAGAACAAAAGAATTGGCGGCAAGGTCAACTCGAAGCGAGACGGTTGTAACTTGGCTAGGGGGGCTTATCGCCAAGGTCGTGCGTTTGCGACTGGGTACTTCATCTCGTTTAGTTCTTCAATCCCCATAGGGGACACAGAAGAGCTGACGAGTTAGAATACTTGGTCGTGGATGTGTAACCCTGGCACTGACGAGATAGAATACTTTGTTGTGGATGTGTAAGTGTAACCCTAGCATAATAAGCGTGAGAGAGAGTTTATTTATTTATTTATTTATATAAACTTTATTGCACATCAAGATTATAAATTAACAAAAAGGAAACCATATAATAAAAAACACACAATTGGCGGCAACGCAAACGGTTAAAGAGTCAATACGGTTGGCGCAGTTTTTGAGCGATCGACGCGTCGGCTGTTGTACTGTGTATCGCGGGTGCGATTTCTGCATTGAACAAATATTGGTATTGCTTACATGTACAAACTGCGCTCATCGTTATGTAACCCACCGAACATTGCTTGACCCACTGAGCATTATAATATCATCTTGTTCCCGTTCCATCCGATTCAAATTCGTTATTAACTCAAGTAGGTTTGATCGTTTAATATCCATCTACCTCACGAAGCAACTTCATATCTACTCTACTTTTGATATTTTTATCTTTTAGGGAAAGCGTGATAATGATTAAAATGGCATATCAAGAGGGTGGGTCATACAATTCTGGGTTGAGGCTGTACCTAGTTGTTTTGGGTCTGGATGTGTGGGGCATCGATATTGAGAATTAATTAAAATTTGAAATTATTTCCATTACAGATGTGATGGGTCCTGACGAAGATCACAGGAATGTCAACAACTCAGTATTCACCAACGTCGTCGCTGGATACTCCTTATATTTGGCACAGTGAGTTGATGAGTTACTATCCTAATGCCTGAAACTGCGTAAAGTGGGCGCCCGCGCAGTTTGTTGCAAAAGTCCCCGCGTGGATGGCGCAACGGAGCAGTGTTGTATGGAACCGCGCAGGCAGCTCTTAGGGACCTTTCAGACCTTTGAAATTTTCTTGGTCCCTTATTCCTTCTGATCCTCTGACCTATTCACGGAACAGCAGCAAATGGTAAAATTGGACTTAAACCAACACATGAAATCCTCTTCATATAAAAAATAAGCTCCACAATCAGTGTATCAGAACAGAAGGCGCTACATAACACGCTTGTTACAAAAATTATCTTCATGCACCCACATAGCAAGCTCATCATTTTAGATGTATACGGAACATGGTGTAAAGTCCCGCAAACCCTCCATTGAAATTGGAGGATCCTTCGACCAGACAGGCGTTGTGCCTTGTCCGGGTAACTGCCCGACATTTAATTTAGGACGGTTTTGTCCGCAATGTAGTTTAGTTCTTATATTATGGCAATAAAGATATCGCTACATCATAAAATATTCAATACTAGCTTTTGCCCGCGGATTCACCCGCATACATAAGATATAGCCTAAGTTACTAAGGAATAAAGCAGCTTGATATCGGTGAAAAAAATTTTCGCAATTCAGAGATTTACCTCCTACAAACAAAAATACACTTTCTGTAAAAAGGGGCTCGATGTCCTCGAGGGAAACCAGTTCCCGCCATGCTGATCTAAGATCGCATCAATAAGATGTGCTCCTGAAAGGGCAGTTGTGTACCCGTCAATTGATGACACTTTCTGTATCCATTCCAGATACGTGTCCTGCCTCTGCAAGTCCTACTACATGGCCAAGGACCCGGAGCACTGGGCCGACATCGCCTGGAGTCTGGCCCTGCCGTACGATGAGGAGTTCGACTACCACCCCCAGTTCTCAGGGTACCAACGAGGAGACAAGATCAAACAGGCTGATGCTGTGCTGCTAGGCTTCCCGCTGCAGTATGCTATGAATATGTAAGTTTAGAAAAGATTTTTAAATACTAGCTTTTGCCCGTGGCTTCGCCCGCGCACATAAAATATAGCCTATGTCACTCAGGAATAAAGCAGCTTGACATCGGTGAACAAATTTTAGCAATCGGACCAGTACTTTCAGAGATATGTACAAAATAAAAAATTATACCCCTTTATAATATTAATGTAGATAAGTAGTTACTGAAATAAAAACCGGGATAGTAAGATTATATTATTGAAGATTATATTTGACTGGCCTGTTGGTCTAGTGGTTAGTAGCCCTGACTGCTATGCCGGAGGTCGTGGGTTCGATTCCCACCCAGGACAAATGTTTGTGTGATGAGCACGATCATTTGCTCTATATCTGGGTGTAATTTATCTATAATATGTATGTATTTAGAAATATATGTTTAAGTAAGTTTATCAGTTGTCTAGTACTCATAACACAAGCTCTGCTTAGCTTGAGACTAGACGGCGTTGTGTGGTAGTTGTGAAATATTATTATTATATTATATTAATATTATTATTATATTATTTCGCAAACACGCCAACTTTATTGGCAATTCAAACTAGATGAGGCCCATGTTTTCTTGCCGAATACCGACCATGAGAATAAAACAACGAAACAAACTCAGAGAGCAAAATCTCTTTTTCATTACTCATACTCTGAAAGTAGGTCTGAAGTTGCCTGAGGAGCGGGCTGAAAGTGATACTTTTCATCCCTAGGGAGTTATACTTTACAACTGACAGCTGTCAAATTATTTAAAAAAAAAACTTTCCATACAGCCAGTCAATCACAGCGCGATATAAAATTGAAATAACTTAAAGACAAGTATTAATTAAATAATGTTATATTTTAAGTGATTTATTTGTTCAACTATTTCTTTAAAATACTTTATTTTTAAAAGATTACACTTAATTTCAAAGGAAATTGGGCACCAATAGTTTCACTTTTTGACGCGTATGGCTATTAGAGTTAATGTATAATTCATAATATTATTTTTAATTATGTTTTACATAAATTAATTGAAATAATTTGTGGGGTTTCTATTTTCATTTTAATTAGTATCTAATACAATAAATACGTCATTTGTTGCATAATAGTAAAGCGACTCTATTTTCAATTATAATCGATCGATTAACCGTTAACATAAATCGTGGAACAACAAAATAATCTACAATTGCAACTAAAAAGTATTAAGAGTTGTCATTATCTTCATTCTTCAATTATGTTACTATTTCTTGCGTTAAAAAGCAATTTCTAGGCAAAAATAAAACAATTAAGATATAATCTATAGTCATGACTCCGCGTCCGTAATCTACTGTTTGGTCACAACACTATTCGATAAAATGTCAAACAAAATGATATTTTCTGTTTACCTTGTTAACTAACGTGCCGGTTAAGCCGAGAATAATGGTTTTAGCTTTTCTCTGCTAACAAATATAAATTCGTGTCGAGTTGAGTTTTAGGATTCCTCCAAATCTATCTCCTACATCGAGCAATGCGACTCTTTTTGTGCGTGTGCTGCGAAGTGTATTGTTAAAACATTTTTTTACGTTCACGGTGATTTGTTCTAGACGTAAAACATGTCGCGCTGTGTGAATTGTTCTCTTTTATT
The DNA here is from genome assembly GCA_910589285.2 of Mythimna ferrago. Classification (NCBI taxonomy): domain Eukaryota; kingdom Metazoa; phylum Arthropoda; class Insecta; order Lepidoptera; family Noctuidae; genus Mythimna; species Mythimna ferrago. Next base: position 22,738,216 of record OU342683.1, read on the forward strand.
AGCACACCCGCCCCCTAGATGCCAAATCAGAGAAGCAACGGATTCCATGGTAACATAACCTAACCTACATAACCTTAACAGGTACACAAGTTATTTTTTTTTTTCAAAAGCCCTACAATATTTAAGTTTGAATTTAACCTTGTTTTAAAGTATGACACTAACCCTTTTTTGTATCTATTTTTCACTACTATACTGAGTCAAAAGTTGCGCAACCAAGTGCCATAGTAAGTTGCTCATTCTCCTTTTTCATTAATGAGGCTGAATAGCTGGCCGGTCGCAGAAAAAAAAAAACAAAATGGCGGGAAAGTGGCAATCAGTCGTTGGTTTTTTCGAGTTTCGTTTACATTTCCGTACAACAGAGATTTGTATTAACACGTTATGTTTATGAGATTAAAATAGTGATTTAACGCCCAATTTCATAAGAGAAGAGGCTAAAGCAGTAGTGGAATACCTTTTACCGCCTAAATCAGAAGAAAGATACCTACTTAAAATCATAGGTACGACGACTAAGTTTTACAAACTTTTTATTTTATTTTTAGTTTCCTCGTATTCGTAATGAAAAGCACAGTGTTTACCTCGGGGTGAAAGTAACCCATTTAACCCCTCGAATTAGCGACCTCGCTGCGCTCGCCCGCCAACTCCTTCTCGGGACGAAATGAGTTACTTTCACCCCTAGTGTAACAATGTACTATTACAAGTTCATAAAAACTTGAGAAAAGAACCGCACTTTTCAACTCAGTCATTGCATTTATAAAGTATACGACACGTGCAGCTCAACACAGGACTACTTGCTACTACAAAGGACATTTGGGTCAGAATGTTTACTTTGGAAGTTTTTCTTTTTGTCTAAGTACCAATACTTTAAAAAAAGAAAGCAAGAGACAGGGAAGAAGAAACAGAGTAATATCAGATCAGAACAAGAATGCCGCCATGAACGCTGCAAAGGGAGACAAGACAAATCAGTCAGTCAAACAATTCAATCGAATACTTACCAAACATTGATTCGATAACTGTTCTTAGTGTGTCCTGCAAGACTTAATATTGTGATTGTGTCGTATTGTTAAAGTGTAATTTAACTTCTTATTTTTTTTTCTCTTTCAAGCATGCTCTTCATAGATAATTAAATGTGAAAACCTGTCATTGGTCAATAGTTGCATAATTTGTTGTTTTGTTAGTTGTTAATACTGTTTGTTTTCCGATTATAAAAAAATTATCGTCGCTCTCCATCAGGTGAGATAGCGGTCAAGCGCGTACCTATCAACAATAAAAAAAAAAAAAAAAAAAAAATTATGACGAATAAAATGTATAACAATCACACTAATATTACAAAGGCGTGTGTACGAGCACGTTTGTTACTTCTTCAAGCTCAAACGTGAATGAGTTTCGAAGAAACTTGGTACACGAGTAGACCATATCCTTATATAGCACATAATATATTTTTTACACCACCTGCTCGATAATGTCGTTTTACACGTCATACAAACCTCACTTAAAGCAAGTCATTATATGCCTAGGGAGATAATGCAGTATGGCCGATCCCTAGGGAATAATGAGATTTGAATTTGGAGCGTCAAGAATCGTCAACATTGTGAATTAAAATGTAGGCGCATCGAACAAGTTGACTCGAAATTCAAACTAAAGAGTATAATTATAATCACTATGATTCAAACTGGCCACTAACAAAAAAAAGAAAATAGAATAAAACGTGCGTACTGACGACACGGGAATTGAAACTATAGAATCTTGGAGTAGTGAATTTTGTTTGTTTGATGAACTTGTAAATACCTATAATACTTATATTTCTCTAATATATGATTTGGTCGACCAAATTGTCTTTTGATTATCTCACAGATGGTGTAAAAAGTAGAGTATACAACACGGGGATAAAGCTGTCTTTGTCTTGGGCGGCTTAAATTCCTCACTTCACTCAGGTTTCTTTATTAACTCCCTCGCAATGCTCGGGAGTTAATTTTATAAATCCCTCACTATCGTTCGGGATTAACATCAGCAACCTTCGTTTCGTTCGGAATTCAACATGCCGCCCGCGACTTAAAGACACTGCTTTATCCCCTAGTCACATAAACTACTATTTTTCTCTCCTTGGAATGATTTTCTACTATCATTCGAGCGCCGTCGCTGGCAGCAGCTAGTGAATTCACTTGTGTCAATTTTACACGGTAACGTATGATTTGATTCTAATTTAAATCTTGACGACATCTTTTTCCAGTTCCACACGCCTCAACGACCTGACGTACTACGAATCAATGACTCGGGAGAATGGTCCAGCCATGACTTGGAGCATGCACACCATCGGCCATCTGCAGCTGGATGACGGCAGCAAAGCTGATGCTGTATTCAACATGAGCTATGAAGGATTTGTCAGAGAACCTTTCAAGGTAAGCAATATATTTTTAGGAACTTTAATCTCAAAGAGCATGTCAGCCCCATCGTAGCCTAAAATAAGTTAAAAAACAACTTAACACTTAATCAACACAATTGATTACATGATTTTTACCAAGGTTGAGCTACCGACACATTACCATGACCTAGACCATGGTGTTTATTCCATAACTATCACACAACGCCGTCTAGTCCCAAGCTAAGCAGAGCTTGTGTTTTGGGTACTAGACAACTGATAAACATACTTATATATTTCTAAATACATACATATTATAGATAAAATTACACCCAGACACAGAACAAATGATTATGCTCATTACACAAACATTTTGTCCTGGGTGGGAATCGAACCCACGACCTCCGGCATAGCAGTCAGGGTCACTAACCGCTAGACTAGAGACAGGTCAGTCAAAAAGTAAAATTGTTAGTAAGATTGTTTTAATCTTGTTTCAGTGAAGGTAAGAGACAGGTTGTCTAGCGCCATCTCTTACCCACGGAAACAAGATTAAAACAATCTTACTTTGAACGTCATGGTAACCACGATAGTGAATGGCTGCACACGTTGTATCGCAGATTCTCTGAATAAAAGTCAAGTGTGTTTGTTATAAAAGTGCTGCATTTTTAATTTTAAGCAAAAAACATCAGGTTATGGGCCCAGCACGCTTCCACTGCGTCAAATGTAATCTTAGCAGCATCACTTCTAGGATTAGCCAGGATTTCAAAAAATAACCCTTTATCAATTTTATTGATCCTTTGCAATTTTGTCAGTAGCTCCCTTTCGGTTTGATTCTTGACACATTCCACCAAAAGATGCTGGGCATCATCAATAACGACTCTTTATTCGGTATTCTTGTTTTAAAGTAGCTGTAATGTCTTGTTTTAAATGGCTCGTCGGGGGCATTTTAAGGGTTCCGTGCCCAAAGGATACGGAAGCACTAATTTATAACAAATAAAAAAAAGGGTAAAACAGGACTCTATTACTAAGACTCCTCTGCCCGTCGTTCTATCACCACACACACAGTATCTTATGAACCGTGATAGGTATACAGTTGAAATTTTCACACATAATGTACTTCTGTTGCCGCTATAACAACGAATACTAAAAAAGGGAATACAATAAATATTTAAGGAGTGCTGCCATACCCAACAAACGTGGTTTTTTTTCGCTCGTTTTTATAGATAATGGTACGAAACCCTTCGTGCGCGAGTCCGGCTCGCAATTGGCCAGTTATTTTTTTTGCGTTGTGACATTATCAAATAAATCTGAAAAGATCTGAAGAAGTGAGAGCAATGATGGAAGAGTGAAAACGGCCCCGACTTACAAGTTGTAGGTCGCAGGTTCAAACCCAGCCAGGCGCATTACTTTGTGTAAATTATTTCATCATCACTGCTCTCAAAACGGTGAAAGAAAACATCGTGAGGAAACCGACATGTCCTAGAACCAAAATTCGAAGAAATGTAACATTCACCAACCCGCACTGGGCCCGCGTGGTGGATTACGGCCCATTCCTTCTCCCAGAGAGGAGGCCTGAGTCCCAGCAGTAGGAACATTAAATTAAAAAAAGCCTGATTATGTAAAAGATTGCTCCATTGCTAGACGCTTAAAATTCCTATTCTGCACTTTACAGGTGTGGAGTGAGCTCCGTCGTCCAGATTCAGGGGCTGTCAACTTCTTCACTGGTATGGGCGGCTTCCTTCAGACGATCGTCTTCGGATACGCAGGCGTCAGCATACATCTGGACCGGCTAGAGATCAACAAACCTCGATTGCCACCTAATGCTACAAAGTTCACGATCAGAGGTAAGCAAAACAAGTCTTGGTATATAAATGACTAGGTGGTAAAAGCCAGCAGCTTCACTCGCGTGGAAGTAGAAAATACCTAATGTATAATAGCTTATGCCACTCAGGGGCTAGGGGGCAGATGGTCGATGGGGACGAAAGGATCTGGAGTAGCGAACACGTACCGGATGACGCAGTGTTGTAATGCCTCCTACAAGGTGCACCGATGACCTGGTGAGGGTCGCGGGGAATCAGAAGGATGCGAGACGCACAGGTCGGTTTTTATGGCGACACTGGAGGGAGGCCTGTGTCCAACAGTGGACGTCTTTCAGCTGAAATGATGGTGATGTCACTCAGTGATAAAGTAAGATTCTACTGGTGAAAGAATATTTTAAATCGGGCCATTCGTTTTTCGGTTAATTAATTACAATCAAAAAACAAATCTTTTCTCTTTATAGATGTAAGAAAGCTCACAGGTTAAGCTAGTAGCTAACTTTCTAACATTGAACTTTATATTTTTTTCAGGTATCAAATACCTCGGAGCAAATCTAACACTAGAAATATCAGCGAACTGCACGAAACTGAGCGTGACCTCCTTGGACGATAACTGGCGATTAGTACTGAACGATGGCAAATACAACATCACATTAGCACCCGGTATCACAGGTGAGGTCGAAGTCATTATTAGATTGATGATTCAAAGGTCATTTGATACTTATATTATGTTTCCTGCGCATGGAGGTCATTTTTGAAGAAAGAACGAGTTTTTTAGCTCGTTAACGTGGTCTCACAATGGGCCTCATCAGAAAGTCATCATCAGCCTTTTTAATGTTCCCACTGCTGGGATTCAGACCTCCTCTCTAGGAGGGGAATGGTCCGTAATCCACCACGCGGGCCCAGATCGGGTTGGTGAATGTCGCATTTCTTCGAATTTTTGGTTCTAGGACATTCCGGTTTCCTCACGATGTTTTCCTTCACCGTTTTGAGAGCAGTGGTGGTGGTTCAAAGTCACCCAAAGGCAAAACGGAAAGGGCTATGCTCGGAGTTTCCTTGCGTGATCGATTCGAATGAAGATAGCCGCAGGAGAACAAAGGTTAAAAACCGACATGGCCCGAAGAATCGCCAAACTTAAGTGGTTGTTGTGGGCAGACACATGACATTGCTCGGAGAATTGACAGTCGATGACGCCGAAAGGTTCTCGAGTATGATAAGATGCAGCGTTGGTAGACCTTCGAATGCGAGACGCACAGGGCTGGTAATTGTGGCGACATTTAGGGGAGGCCTGCATGCAACAGTGGACGTCTTTCGGTTAAAATTATAATGATGATCTAATCCCGAACTACAACAGACAGAGTGATCATAATCAAAAAGAACAAACTGCTTCGATGGCTGCAAAATATATATAAAAAAATATTACCTTTCCTTCTTTCTTTCTTTCAGTGTTACTGCCGGGGTCCGGTCCCTTCACGGTACATTCAGATCCCTGGAAAGATTGCAAGCTGCCAAACGACATCATAGGACAGAACTATCTCAGGCCTATCACCCCTTAGTATTGAAATAATTGTAATTTCATAAGATCTCTTACTGTATACACGAAAGATAATTAAAATTTTAAATACGCTGAACAAATCAACTGTTAGTTTCTGAAATGCTGTCCTTTTTTGATAATATATATAACTTGATCATAATAAAATATCTATATAATAATATTCCACAAGTATCATACACCGCCATCTTGTCCCAAACTAAGCAGAGCTTTTGCTATGAGTAGAGGTACTAAACAACTGATAATATAGATACTTATAATTATCTAAATACATACATATTTTAGATATATTACAACCAGACACAGAACAAAAGATCGTATTCATCACACAAGCATTCGTCATGGGTGGGAATCGAACGCACGTCAGCTATGGTGTTGCCAGGCGTCCCGATTTGCGCGGGATGTCCCGATTTTTGGGGTCTGGGAACGCGTCCAGATTTGCATCTGATCGGGACATTTATCCCGATAAATCAAAAGATATATTAAAGCCATCATTATAACAATAAATTAACCTGTATCGCATTCGCATCACTATGTCAAGTGCGTCCAAAATGACACACGGCGCTTCTCTGAAGGGGCCTAGTGGGGCCGATGCCTGCTAGAGCTGCGGGAACGTTTGAATTAGTGACCGTGGCCCTGGAACGCACAGTGGGACAGAAGAAGCTTGGGTATTAGTTAGTAAAAGTCTGATACAAGTGAGGGAGAAGTCATTGGATGATTTCCCACCTAAAAAAAAACTTTATTAAAATAAATGTCCCGATCTAAAACCCTAAATCCCGATTTGTTTTACCGTCTGTCCCGATTTTTATCCAAACGGTCCTGGCAACAGTAGCTATGACTGCTAAGTCAGGGCAACTATTTCCAAAGTTAGGATAAACTAGTTCCTGCCAGCGGCCTGCGTGAATGTAGAAAAATCTCAAGGGAACTACTCCCGGGATAAAAAATTAGGCATTCTGTGCCATATTTCAGGACGTTGTCTACACGTGTGCGAGATTTCATCCAAATCCGATCAGCTGTTTAAGCGTGAAGGAGTAACAAACATGCCACACATTTCGCCTTTATAATATTAGTGTAATTAGAATTGTTAATATTTACTTACACTTGTTTCAAACAAACCGAATCTATAATCTGTCTAAAAAGTCAAACAACTTGGATGGTTCGAACAAAGTTAATAATTATAAACTTTCGCTTCATCAGATTTGATAACCATAAAAAGAATTCACTAGACAATTCGTCGCCCTCCCCGCTAACTGTCGTATCTCACAAACTGGCGTATCTGCACTGATATTACCAACGTGTTCATAACATTATTTTGAATAAGTTCTCTCTAATCGTCATATCTGTATCGTTTACCGTTTAGAAGATATTCAAGTATTTCGTTTAGCGGAAGTGTAAAAGAAGGGAAAGATATCCTCACTACCTTCGTAATTTAGGGCTTTAGGACCACTACTAACTAAAAGAATATGCCAAGATTAATATAAAAAAACTTATTAACTAATTCATTAATAAAGCTACAGCCAACGCAACTACAGGAATATGATTATAACGCCCGACCGAAAAACGGTCGCCCTGGAAAAATATCAATTGCTAGTTACGACAGTTAGCACGGATTGTGACGAATTGATATCATTTATTATCCTTCAGAAATGTCACTAAAAATTAAATACCTACTAAAATTATAAAAAAAACTATTAAAATTCCCAAGTCGTTTGACTTTTTAGACAACTGTAGTACTCACAACACAAGCTCTGCTTAATTTGGGACTAGATGGCGTTGTGTGAAAGTTGTGGAATATTATTATTATTATTCGACTTTTTACTTGCTGAAAATCCTTTAAGAATGTATATCAGTAAAAAATAACTTAAATAAATAAAAATAATATTTAAATAGTAATTTTACTTAAATTACTTTGTTGGTAAGGCATCGCGAAAACAAACAGTACCTACCCGTAGCCAAGATGATAATCTGCAATCGTTAACGCTAATAGAAAACTTCAAATGTACGGGAATAACGTCATCTCAACGCTCAGTCAGATGGTCAGAACAAAAGAATCGGGGGAGTGGCCAACTCGGGGCGTTTGACGCAAGCGAAACGGTTGTAATTTGGCTAGGGGGGCTGGTACACACAAACTACCTGAAAATCAGAATAGTTTTTCAAGATCCATGCAATACAAATGCAGCTTAATAAACCTACCCACATTTATTTTATTTTTTAAACATTGTCCACACTAGGAACTCCTGTATCATGGGTGCATTCACAAACATGTAAACTCACATATTCACAAACATGTAAACTCACATATACATGACACCTAGACCCGGAACACCTATCTGTAGGCCATACAAATATTTGCTCAGTGCGGGAATCGAATCTGTGACACGCAGCGCAGCAGCCTAACTGCTTAACCACTGCGCCAATCATCCCGTCAAAGTTTGCAGGAGTTAGAAATGAAACAAGAAGTAGACTTCAAACTCAAAAAATATATATTTTCAAATAGATATTGCATTCTAATCTAAACAAAATATCCTTCACAATATTTCGATAAAATAATCACCACTTTTAATGATGACCTCGTTTTAAATCCATAATGCAGAAATTAATACTTTACACACTTGTTCAAATAACTACCTACTTAATTATACATATTTTGATTAAAATAATTTATATTTAATGTATACCATTTTAGACCTTAATACGCTTACCATGGCATTTAATTAGCACCATTATTGAGTATCAAAATTATGGAAGAAAAGAAATATAGATAAAGATATGCATATTTATTATACAACATGTAACTGGATTAATGTACAACCTTTTATACACTCCCATTATGAAAATTATGTGACAATTATAATTTAAGCATTGACATTTTACTTAAGTGCGCTTAGGTAATGTTTTTTTTTTTTTTTAAGAAATTATTTATCATAATTGTTGGCAAATAATATAAGCATCGATGTTGATATCTACGCACGCACACAAACAATCTAGTGACGCAATCAAGATTTATCAAAATGGGTATTTTTTAATAATCAGTAATTTATAATATCTATGTTTATAAAAGGAGAAACTGACTGACTGACATATTAAGGCGTATAGTCCCTTGAACCATCTGACCGAAATTATGTGGACGCAACTGTCTCACTCGCCTAGGCGGCGGTACGCAAATCTGTGCATTTATTTGCGGCCAGCAGCGCCCGGAAAGCGCTTTAAATCCATTTTCTCTGCGAGATATTGATTGATTTACATATGCAATGTTCACTTTGAAGAATATTTAACCACCAATTTTTATGTTTAAAAATGTTTCTAAAGCCGTTTCGGAGGAGTAGGGAAAAGTTGCGAAAAGTTGCGAAATTGCTAATTTTTTTTTTTGACAAAATTATTAATAACACGAAAAAATCAAATGTTGATAATGTTGTTCATGAATCTTTAATAAACATATATTTTTTTTCATACCTATTAACCTGGCCGTTACAGAGGAATAGGCTACAGAAAGTCACTGTTTTATGGTACTTTTCGGGCGCTTGGGCCTTAACGTAAAGCCCTGAAACTACTAGGGTCAGGAACGTGAAATTTTGCACAAGGTTTTCTATTATGACGTAGGCGAGCACTAGGAAAGAATTTTCCAAAATTTACCTCTTCAAGGGAAAAAAACGGGTGTCCAAAATATTGTATGGAGAAACAAGTGACAACTCAAGTAAAAAAAAATGGCCTATCATTAGGCTGAAGCCGATTCAGTAGTATGTTACATTTTGTAGATAACCATAGTAAATAAAATATATAACAGATCATAATTAAAATTTTGGCAATAATCATTATATGACATGAAAAATGAAAAAACAAACAGAGCTCTGGGTAAAAAAAAATAACATGTTTGTTACTAGCTATCTCTTTCTTCAAAACTTATCAACTTTTCTTGATGTCTGTTTGTAGATGGGTAACCCTAACCATCGAAATTTTCAGAACCGCGCAAAGCACGTTAGACAGTTGAGCGCAGCAATAATTTGATTCATTTGTGCATGACAGACTTCTCCCGCCCTGGGTAGAGCGAGAGGGACTTTCAGACTTTTAGTGACAAAATCCACAGGTGATCCTTCGCATGGGTTGTCCGAATAGAAACCCCAGGGTCTTGCCAACGCATAGTTTCCGACAGTTTGCGATTGCATGTAGGGATGCCGAAGGTTCCTTTCCGTGCCGATGCCGATAATGGGCGCCGGGCCTAAGGCATTAAGTCCGCCTCTGTACTTTTGTGTGCATAAAGCATTAAACAAATAAATAAATAAACTAAATAGAGTGTACAACTCGATCCCTCTTATGGCTCGCACGATTGACCTTTTAACAAGTCATTTAGGGAGATAGGGAATCACTCCATCAAGTTTTCTGGTTTCAAGGAGTCACGGCAGTACCCCCACCAAGACGAGCAAAAGAGTGGCACGGCCTTACCATCCTTTTCTCGAAACAGTTCAGGCCATTTTCAACCCCCTATAACTTCGTTGTGTATAAAACTAGAAGCCTGAATTTTCAGTAACCAAGCAGGTATTCCTACAAGGTGGACCGATGGCCTGGTGAAGGTTGCGGGAATCCGATGGATGCGGGACGCACAGGATCTTTCGTTGTTACGACACTTGGAGGAGGCCTATGTCCAACAGTGGACGTCTATCGGCTGAAACGATGATGATGGAGCAAGCATTCATTAAGACTTAAGCGAAGCACAGTCGACAATATGTTATGCAGACAATATTACAAGAAGAGTTAGAGGTATACGGGTTCTTTTATAGTATTTACTTAATAATGCTATGTAGTTAAGTCCTCACAGTATTTATCAGCTGTTATCACTTAAATGCAACTACCTTTGAACCGAAAAAGAATGATAATGAAACAGTACAAACGCTTTAACAGTGATAAGAATTGTATTCAAATTGTGATGCATGTATTGTTTGCATCAAAAGCGTTATTTACAACATAAAGAGATGTACCTATGTATCATAATGATAAATCAACGCTAGATCCTACTATTATCAAATAATTAACGAAAGTTGACCAATGCATAAAAAGTAGGTGAGGTACCTATTCGAAACTGCAGGGTGTACAAAATGATCACTAAAAAAACAAGTGCATTAAAGAATGCTAAGTTTGATTTTTTTTACGTGACAAAAATAGTTACCTAACCCTATACTGCAACTTGTATAATTTTACTTATGATGTGTGTCGTGATAGCCCTTTATGCATTCGGTTGCGGGTTTAGAACCGGGCATTGGTAAGGACCAATGTAAATTTTTCTATTATGGGGAAATGCCGCCGATATACAGACAATTTTCGTTTTACAGAAAAGGGCTATTCGTTCAATTTATAAATTAAGTCCCAGATACTCCCTCAGAGATAAATTTAAAGAAATTAATGTAATGACTGTGCCTTCACAGTATATTTACGAGAATATTTTGTATGCCCATAAAAATATAGACATGTTTAAAAAATACAGTGATATTCATAATTTTAATACAAGAAACAAACATAAATTTGTAGTTCCTGCAACCAGGCTCAAAAAAATAGGGGGCTCATTTAGATGCCAATGTATACACTTCTATAATAAACTTCCTCGTCATATTCAACAACTAAGCCTTAATAAGTTCAAATCATTTGTAAAACGTAAACTTTGCCAAAAGGCTTTTTACACTGTAAAGGACTATATTCAGGACGAGAAGGCTTGGGATTGACCTGCTCCAGTACTTACTACAACTGTTGATATTTTTATTTTTATCTTCTTTTTGTATTTTTTTTTTTTTTATTATTATTTTTATTTTCAAATGTGCCTTTTCTTTTTAAATTTGACATTGGAGATTATTTTTATTTTATTTTACAAATTGACGTGTATACATTTTAAGTACTTACTTAAAGTATTTTCTTTTTTTTCTTTGACACAAATATTTACTTTGCTAAATATTTTGTAAACTATTAATTTCCTTAGATTATTGTAAATGTGAGGACTATTTTGATTGCTTTTTCTTTTCTATTCAGTAATTTTAATGTATGTCTGGCAATTTGAGTATTTTCTGCGGCCTACCCAAATGTCCTTTCTTTGGTATTGTTCGTCAAGTCGTGGAGCTCCTTAGTAGTCCTAAGTTGAGCTTTTCGAATACTGACAAATGCTTACACTGATTGGACAGGTCCACTCAAATCTGTATGGTTCTTTCTTCAAAAGACCATCTCAGACAAATCTGCATGGTTCTCATGTGATTTGACCATTACATATTTACTGTATGGACTTTAAAAGAGACTTTGACCCCTGAGTTTGTTTCGGTGTTTCTTCTCAGGGTAGTCAGATAGGAAACACCGGCCTCATCTAGCATAAATTGACGAAAAAAAAAATTGACGTGTAAAAGTGTTTTTTAAACCTATTTGCAAAATAAATATCATTTATCATTTATCATTCATTTATCATTTATAATGCATCTGTACTTTTCTAAGTTAATCTAGGATATTACTGGCATATGTGCCTTGGAAAGCAAGTAAAATCGTTGGTCCCGGTTATTATGTTTAGATCATTGACAGTCGTTACAGGTAGTCAGACGCCAGAAAGTCTATCTAAGTATTATCGTATTGCCCAGTTAGTGGGTTGTGGAGGTCACGTAGAGTCATTTTTTTTTTATTGAGATAAACTAGTGCTTGACTGCGATCCCACCTGATGGTAAGTAGCGATGCAATCTTTGATGGTGAGGCGCACTAGTTCTAGTTATTCATGTAAAATACAGGTATTCAGTCACAAACGGTTATACTGGAAGCTGACCCCAAAACAGTTGGGTAAAGGCTACGGAGATAATGGCTTTGTTAAAATAAATTATATGACAAGACAAGTGTGAAAAGTTAACAAATATTAAAGATTCGTACACTTAAATAAATACTTAATAAATAAAATTGGTACATGATTAACTTATAATAAAAAGTATACAAGATAATACAATAAACAATGATTGAAAAGAATTGTACAAAAACGTTGCACATACAATAATAGTTATAATGTCGATAGCTCATTCTCATTAGCAATTAATTATTTATTAAAATTCGAAAGCAAGGTGATAAGCGTGACAAAATAATCCTTATCAATTATATCTACGTCGTTAAAACAATTGTTATCAAAAATATAATTAAGCCTACTGCATCAGTGCTTATCACAGAGAGCTTTGGAATATCATTATGGAATGTAATCAACTACATTTTAGTTAATAATAACGCCTTATAACCTTATGAACGCCGAAATTATTAATTAAAACCATTGATACCGTATCAGAGAGTTAATTAAAATAATATTGGAAAATACAAAAAAATTAAATACAATGTGATTACATTACTATCCAAAATATATCCAGGTATTGCCTATTAGTTTAAAGACTATTTATGCCAAAACTAATATAATAACACAGAGTGGATGACATAAAAAATATATTAAAAAAAAAAAAAACAGAATATAGGTACCGCAACATAAAATAAAAATATGACCCAGCGTTCACAGGGTTAACTCGATACAAAACAAATATTGTCCATCCAAACATTAAAATCTCTACTGTCCACACCAGTTGCAACATTTAAAACTAAAATTATATTAAAATGCACCTTTATGAATTCAGTTGAGAAATCAAATAACACAAAAAAACAATAATTAAGAAATAAACTTTTCGGAAAGTAGGTATTGAAACACAACCTTTTTTATGAAAATGAAATGAGATAAGACTAATTATTTTAAAATGGAGTGCAATTGAAGAAACAGGTACAGCATTGTACTGCTTTACACTCTTCGAAATGATGATGATGATGATTCGTCTTACAGCTATTTGACACAACATTTGCAATCTACAATCATGCGTTCAACTTTCAAGATATTTCTAAGATAGGTGTCAGATAAACTTGGAATTATAGTCATTGACCCTCCCACATTTTTTCATATTCTTAATTTAAAAAACGGAAATAAAGAAAAACTTGTCCTGTATCATGTATCGTGATCCTTTACATGACCTAGTAATGAAAAGCAATTCAATGTTTGTTTTTCGGGTAACTTTTTTTTATTATTATTAATGATAGGCTTGCGTTTGACCACCATCTCACCTGATGGTAAGCGATGATGTGGTCGACGATGAAGCACGCTTGCCTAGAAGAAACCTATTCACTCTCGACTTAAAGACTCCTAAGTTGTAGCTATCAGGAAACAGATTCCGGCAGGGAATTCCACTCCTTGGCTGTACGCACAATAAATGTGTTCGCAAAACGTTTTGTGCGTATGGGTGGGATGTCTACCATGTACCGGTGGCGCAACGCCGTACGTCGTGTGGTCCGATGTGTTATTAGGAAAAGGTCAATATACTTTATCTACGGTTAACTGGCGCCATCTATAGTAAATCCTTCAGAATTTCAAATATTCTGAAGGCTATATGGTTACCCCAAGGGCCAATGACACTATATTACTAATTATCATGTTGTTTATTACATATAGTCTCACTACTGGAGCCCCTATCCATTTAAAACAATCAAACAAATATTATATATTACATTTCGTAGAATAATATTTGTTATTGTAAAGACCGCATTCCAAGAAGCATGCAGTTATAAACAAAACTAATTATAACTTTCTAAATTAACAGTTATGCTTAATGCTTACTAAAAAGTTCGTGACAAAAATTATAACAAATATTTTACTTTAACTAAAATAATAATTATGTTGTAGTCTCATTTTTTAGGGTGGGGAATTATTAAATAATTTCTCCCGAGAGGCGGGAGGGAATGGCAGAATTTTACTGACGAAAACCCACCCATGTTTCTTTAGTAGGTAGCCCTATTGCGTTCCAGGGCTTTTTCGAACAATACCGCCACGATAAGCCCCCATGAATTGACCACATTGCTGCGTCGTGTTCCACACGTGGAACAGAACGCATCAATGCGCTGTAGTCCCTTATTACAGAACTAATTAGTGAGGCCACTTATAAGTCTATTTAAGTCCTAATGTAGGGACTAGATTTTAAATTATGCTTGATTTCTTACCTCCAACAATTCGTTATAATATTGCTACTTTAATCTTGTACTTTTTAAGTTATAAAAGTATGCAACATTCTAACAAATATTTTAAAACTATGGTTTTAAGAACTATGGTGCAGTTAAGTTCGGTAAAAAATATCGACCTTTTAGGTGATAAAATTGTGCCTAGCTAAATATTAGAAACATTTATAAATATAAGATATGTGCTTTAAACATAGTAGTTGTGCTGTGTAAGCACTGAAAGAAATAATAAAATCGAAAGAGTCGGTTACATCGAAGACATTAATTTTATTACTAGATAAGCATTGTAGATAATACCCATATCGGCTTTTCGGAATCCACCGACTGACGATATATGTGAGTAATTTTAAATAATTTCAATATAGTTACTTATACCTACGTTATTCCTAGAAATCGACAACTATCAACTATAGCAAATCAGATCTTGTATAGAACACGTTATTAACGTTTTTTCCACCATGGCAATACATTACCCTAATTGTGCTCTTACATATTTTAATAACTTGCTTACCCTACTTAAAAAACCTAGTTTATATTTTTTCGGGTGTGTTTTATCGACCGGGGTAAGAGCGTGACGGATTAACTGGATATTAAATGAATGACACACATTTAACTAAGCCTTAGAAGAAAGAGGTAAACGTTTCCACGGCTCGCTACTTTTGAGTCAAACACGCAAAACTTACTTTACGCTAAAAACTACGTAATGTACTTTCTCCAAATCCGACACTAGGTTAATTAGGAAACTAAAAAAAAATAGTTTTTTTTTTGTAGAACAAAACAGTAACGTAACTAAATACTTAAGCTTTTGCACAAATGCATGTTAAAGCTAAAAAACTTTTTTAAATCTATGATAAGCTAATTGTTGTACTTGGAGATTGCAACAAGGTTCATGGAAATAAGTCTTATCAGAACTGCGGGAAATTATCGCTAATTTGACAGACGCACAATAAAAATAAAACTAAATTAGACCGATACACACGTGTAACACGCCTGATTTGTACGTAGAGCGACGTCGCGTGGCGTGTATCAAGTGTAGCTCTACAAGTCTAGTTTCCATATAAAATGTATGGAGGTCGACGTGCCCAGATCGGCGTGTGTGGCACACGTGTGCGCAATGTAGTTCTAGCTTTACGTTAACTTGGTATTAACCTATCAAAATCTAGGCCGCTTGTACACGTTAAGAAAAGTCGCTGGGTCAAGCAAGAATTCGTGTCGTTTCTACATACGAACTGTATACACTGCTTTAGCGCTGACCAAGAAAAATATCTTTTTAAAGCTAGGCACGACCCAAAATTTTCGTGCCTAGATCCGACAAAATTATTATCATGTAAATGATGAATTGGTCCTATCTACCGCAGACACGGTGAAATTTCTTAGCGTGTACAAGCGCCCTAACTCTAACTAGGTACAACGAACGAAAATTTAAGCTTGACCTCTCAATAAAGTAACCAGCCAAACTAAGTACTGTGGCGTTGCAAAATCTATTATTATGTGGACTACTAGCGACATCTCTTTTGTCAATATTGACATTTTATGTTAGTTTCACATAGAAACAAGAGATGGCACCTCTATATTAATTACATTCCAGTAATTATTGTTTCTTTAATCTATATAGGTATATAAAAAGTGACACTGACTGACTGACATATTAACTCACAGCCAAAACCACTTCCTGTGAATGTGAAATTTTGCACAAGCTTCCTTTTATAAGGTAGGCAAACACTAAGAATAAAACGGGTGTCCAAAATTTTTATGAAAGGAACCTTCTTTGACGCAAGCGAAGCCGCTTACAGAAGCTACCTAGTAGAAAATAATTTCAATATCAAATCAGTTTCGCAAGTCAATCCTACGCTGTCACCCCATGTCCGATGTAACTCCGAAAGCTTAGGCACATTCTGTAAATACTTAAAGATATAGTTCTAACCTAGATCAAAACCTACTATGTTGTCTAGACCGTAGTTGAATAGCCTGTAGTCGTGTTTGTACAACTTGTAGAGCCGTCTGATGAGGGGCAGGTCGAGTTGGGAGAAGTACCTGTGGAGCTTCTCGGCAGTTCCTGAGGTATGTTCCAGGTGTGGGAACTGAATGTGGGAGGCGTTGATCGTGTGTAAGGCTAGCTGCGAGTCGTCTAGCAGGGTCTCGTATTTACCTGGAAGAAAAAAGAAGATGTGTATGAGTATTTGACATTTTTTTTTTAATATCTAAGAGAATGAGAGCAGTGGTGACCGAATGGTAACGGCCCCGACTTACGAGTTGTAGGTTCAAAACCAGCCAGGCGCATTAATTTTTGTAATTTCAATACCACTGCTCTTAAAACGGCGAAGGAAAACATCGTGGGAAACCGGCATGTCCTAAAACCAAAAATTCGAAAATATGTGACATTCACCAACCCGCACTGGGCCCACGTGGTGGATTACGGCCCATTCCCTCTCTTAGAGAATCTCAGCAGTGGAAACATTAAAAAGCTGATTATGCTTATGCTATAACGAAATATTATAGTGACTTGAGCCATCAGATAGCCTTGACATCAGATAGCCTTAATGTACACAGTTACGCAATAAATATATCTATATCTTTAACGTTACATTTGCAACACCAGACTTTTTTTTTTTGGTAGTGTAACCGTAGCCTTTATGCCTTGATCACACGTACCGAGTAAAAGGGCGAGACAGTAAAATGTTGCTCGGCCGAGACAGTGATGTAAGCGAATTTTAGAAGTGCTCGGCCAAGCACTCGACGCTGTGTTTACACGTACTGAGTACTCGGCCGAGAGCACTGTCTCCATTAACTCTGTACGTTTAATCAAGGTATTAAGCACAAAAGTCAGTAAAGGTCTGACACTCTCTAGCTCCACCCAAATGGGAGGAAACATTCCCCCTGAAACACCAGAACAGATTTGAGATACAAGAGCCTCTTATATTTTTTACATTACAAAAGATTTGGACCTTCAACGGGATTGTGATGAACTCGAATTTACTGCTGATCTTATCTTAATGATCATAAATCATCAACACAGATACAGAAATTTACAATTTATTATTTGCTAAACCTATTAACTACAAGGTTTAGTTTATGAAACGTTTGATTGTATAGCCTTAATAGTTAATGACTAGCATACGACAATATATAATCACTATATGTCATGATCATTGCTCACTCAAATGCCTCGTTGACAGTGGCGCGTGTGTTGGGTCATTCAGTTTCCTTCAAAATGGTTGAGCTGAGTAAGACTGGTCATCTCTTAACTGTTAATGGCTTATTTTCATTTCTACATTTTTTTATTATTATTAATATTGTCATCACTAACAGCTACAATAAATATGTAACCAGATTTTTTGTAATAAAGGATTATAAAGTGTCTATGGACTTTCTTGCACGTTCTTTTTCATAGAGATCTAAGTGTTGGGCCATTGGATGAATGACTTGGCGCATAAATTTGTCTGGCGTGATACTGGGTAGTTTTTTCAAACCATGTATAAATATTAAGTATATTAACCAGGATATATTATAATAAATTCTTCAGAAATTAAAACCCTACCTAATATGTCCAAACTAATAAATGTAATTGAAGTTTTTGTGTTAAAATTTAGCATTAAAATCATAAATACAAAACGATCCCATCAACACAACTGAAACAAAACTTAATATTGTGTGACAAGGAAAACCACAAAGTCAAAAATAACTTAAAAATTGATATGCAGGCTAGATATAGGCACGAAATACGGACGGACGTAGCGTCTAGAGTTGCCTGCTGTAATAATATGCGCATACTCAGAATTAAGTTTCTAAGAACACAAAGTTAGACATTGAAACTGGCGAGTTCGGGCAAAAATCTAAAGAAGAAACAGCACAAACATGTTAATAGATTTTGAGTTCTTTTGTAATATTACTAGTTTCTGCCAGGGCCGTGAAAGTAAAAAATATATGCCGATGTGTTTGTCACTTTCTGATATAGAAGCATTATACTGGTCAAATAATTTTCATCATCAGATTAGTAGTTTCAAAGATTACTCCCTTTGTACAACCTTACCTCTTTATCAACAACTACACTATTATAAAGAGGGAAAAAATTTGTATTTTTGTTTGTAATGAATAAACTCAAAAACTACTATTCCGATTTCAAAAATTCTTTCACCATTTGAAAGCTACATTCACCCTGAGTAACATAGGCTATATTTAGTACTCGTGCGAAGCCGGGACGGACCGCTAGTTTATAATATTAGTATAGATGAAACTCTTCGTAGACTTTAAGGGATTATTTAAAGCAGTCTTTAGTAAGGTACTAAGGTTACTACAAATCAAAAACTAAATCAATGGTCGAGTGTCATTTTCTGGATAGTCTAGGTAGACTAACCTTTACTATTTAGAATTTATTTGTGACTTGAACAAATTTAACTCAGTTAATATAAAGCGTTTCCATTTTTAGAGACACTTTGATCTAGACCGTTAGTAGGTATATGTGATAAATTTAAAAATAAAAGCGAGTCTCACCTCTTTCGCTCATTAAAACACTCAACTTGCTCGCTCTAATTAAAATTGTAGAGACTTTTAAAATGATAACGAATTAATAATTAATTTTAATAACCATCGCTTTTGAAGCCACTGGCTTTGTTATACCGCTATTTCTCCATCCTATTCTGTCTTAGCCAAAACACATATAACCTTCCTTTTCTGTCTGGCTATGGCTTCCCGAAATACTTAGGCATTCAACAAGCTGCGACTGCCTACGAATGTTCCTAGAATTGTGACACGTGATACCGCCGTCGAAAATATTCGGCTAGTTACTGAACACAGGAATTATGTATGATAGAATACAGATTCAACTTTATATTTTGTTTTTGTATTAATCTTGAAAATTGCGATAGCCCGCGCCTTAACCGGCCACTGCAAACTAAACAGGCAAAAATTTCACATGAAACTGAGTGACACTGATGTTTGCCGGTACTGTAATCTGGAGAGGGTGACGCCTAAGCTCCTTTTATGTGAATGCGGGCCCCTTATCCACAAACGCAGTGTCCATCTGGGCCGACACATTATTCGCCCGGAGGAGATTAAAACTCTAAAAGCTAGGAGTATTCTAAATTTCTTGAAAGCCTCCGGGCTAAAAGACTTACTCTAATAAGGTGGCGAGTCACAATAGATCTTTTAGGTCGCAGTGACAACATCCCCTAAACTACGGGAGATGCATAGCCCCTTATCTTCCAAATAATAAAAATAATAATAGTCTTGAAAAAAAAAACTGTTTCTTTGGAGCATTGCGATGTGTTGAAGCTAATAGTGACGCAAGTTATATATTTTGCATCAGCTAATGCCTCTTCCAAATGGTTTTGAAAAGTGATTATTATACCATCAACGGGTTGTGGTTATGGCCCATAAAGTGTCTACTACAAAAACTTCAAGTTAGTTTTGACGGGCCTAGTTCCATTTAATACATCTGTTTTTGTACTATCAGGTTCCATCTTGAAATGATTTGAGATTTGATTACTATACCAACAACGGGCTGCGCTATGGCCCGAAGAGTTTCTACTAAGAAAACTTAAAATTGTTTTTTGACATGCCTAGTTTCATTTAATACATCTCTTTTTCACTATCAGGTTCCATCTTGACGTTGACCGTTACACTACGAAATACCCTGATGACTATAATCACATCGCCTGTAGTGGAAATAAGAGGAGTAATAAGTAGTGTAACCTGTTATTTTCTCATGACAGTACAACCATAAGAAGGGTGTAATTATGTTCCATTCATATGGCACATATTAAATCTCAAAGCACAGACGAATGATCCAAACTCTTAAAGATCAATAAACGTATATACATCATCTTATTACGTTAGATGAGGTGAGAGGACATGGAACAGTCAACACAATTACGAGTGAGGTGACGTCGATGGCGTGGTTGTTGTAATTATCCAAAGGTCAAGGCAACGTCAACCTGTATTTACTTCATCGTACTGTCAGAGATTGTTATGACAGCTCTAAAGCCTGCAATACACGTTGGCCGAGCTAAGACCAACGCGAGCCTTGGCGAGCCTAAGCAAATATAGGCAAATTGACACACGGCAAGCGCCTCTACACGTTCGGCAAGCGCCTCTCTACACGTTCGGCAAGCTTGAACCAATGCAAATGGCCAATAAGACGAGTTTTGAGGAGACGCCCACATGTTGGGCCCTGTCAGTTGTTATTGTGCATTTAAACAATATGGACGACGTAGAAGTCATCGCGGCTGCTGCTATTTATTTAATAAGCGCTTATAATTATTATTAAACGGAAAAGTATGAAAAGAACCGAAAACTTCATGTTTGTTTTTTTCAAATGCGTACTTTTTTTTAAATTAATATAAACTAGATGACGCAATCTGATGGTGAGGCGCACTAGTTTATGAGGCCTATGTCCAACAGTGGACAGCAATTCTTATAGCGCCTAAATGGTGATACTTGGGGGAGGCTTATGTCCAACAGTGGACACAAGTAATTATAGCGAGGGGAGACTTATGTCCAACAGTGGACATCAGTCATTATAACGCCTAAATGGCGATACTTGGGGGAGGCTTATGTCCAACAGTGGGCATCAGTCATTATAACGCCTAAACGGTGATATTTGATGGAGGGTTATGTCCAACAGTGGGCATCGATCATTATAGCGCCAAAATGGCGACACTTGGGGAGTCTTATGCCCAACAGTGGGAATAGGTCATTATCGCGAGGAGGCATATGTCCAACAGTGGGCATCAATTATTATAACGCCTAGATGGTGACACTTGGTGGAGGATTATGCCCAACAGTGGGCATAGGCCATTATCGCGGGAGGAGGCCTATGTCCAACAGTGGGCATCAATTTTTATAACGCCTAGGTGGTGACACTTGGGGGAGGCTTATGTCCAACAGTGGGCAGGGGTCATTATAGCTAGGGGGAGGCCTATGTCCAACAGTGGACAGCAGTCATTAAAGCCCTAAATGGCGATACTTGGGAGAGGCTTGTGTCCAACAGTGGGCACCGATCATTATGGTGACACTTGGGGGAGGCTTGAGGGAGTTCGATTCTGATCAAGCTGACGACAGTGAAATCGAGATTTTGGCTGAGGAATATTATTATCATGATGTGTATAGTGGGCGAAAATGTACCACTCGTACATTTTCGCCCACTATAATATTTCAATTTCAATAAAACTTGTTTTTTTTTTCAATTTTTCATTAAATTAACCGAAACAATGAATAAAACATTCGAAAGATTTCTATTTTGTTCCCAAACGATTTTTTCCGCAAAATTTCAATGCAACATGTGAAAAAAACGGAAAAAAACAACAATTTGTTTTTTTCATTGAAAGAAACAATTGTTTCTTTATGAGGTCTATACACGTTGGCGCACATTTGCAAGCGCCTTTGATTTGTGCAGAAAAACCGACAGCGCTCCGAAGTGAGGCAAGTGATCGCGAGCGGCTGCGAGTCGTGACAAGCTACTCCAAATGAGGTCTATACACATTGGCGCACATTTGCTTTGATTGGCGCAAGTCTACTCAACCAACTAGGCGAGCGACACCGAGCGATGGCAAGATAAGGCAAATATACTGTCTACATATTGGTATTGGCCTTCACTCGGCAACGCTCGGCCAACGTGTATTGCAGGCTTAACATGGCAGACGTACGAGATGAACTACGTATGACGTAGGCGTAATTTCATGACAAGTTACAACTTGTGCAGAGAGATTATTCCAGCATGAACATTTAAGTCAGTTTAATTTGTCTCGTCTTTTAGGAATAGGCAATTCGTATTAGAACCTAAAGTGAATGTGTTTGAAACTACGTAGCATCAGTCGCTTTTATATGCACAAAAATATAAAGCTTACTAATTACGAGTACAATTATTATAAAATCTTTAAGCAACAATTTATGAAATAATATTTTTTTGTACAGGGTAATAAATATACGCAAAAAACCACATATTTATCTGAAGCGAAGAGGAAAAGCAAAAACATTGAACGGCCAGATTTATTTGATGTCATTGGAGATCCATTGAACATGTTTCAGAGAAAAAAAGTGTCAGTAGTTTTTATTTAAAAAAAAAAAACAGAATTTAAAGACACCGATGCACCGATGGATTACTGAATAGACATCATTAACACTAAAGCAGCTGAGAAAGACGGAAAAACAAGTAGGACAAAACGTAAAAGAACGATCAACAGCCTACATCCAACAAACTACTCAGGTACCTTGTACAATATAAAAAATCATTTCATTAAAATGAAGTTTCCGTTCTACAACGTAAATAATCAGATTATAATCTTTACTTTTTGTAAGTGTATTTTACATGTAACAGATAATATTTATTCTGAAAATCAAGGAAGCAAAATAGAATGATTCGTGAACCGGAAAGCCCGGTTTCAAAACTTGAAAATCATAAATACCACAATATGTCATCATAATAAGAATGAAGGTATTTATGAAATTCAACTTGAAACAGTTTCATAAACAAAATAATTTACAAAAATTCAGCGTATTGAACCAAGGGACCCAAAAAGGAGGTAACGTTAAAATTCATTTGATATAAGAAGATACGAGCATGACGCAACCGTATAAGCAGGTTCCGATGAAAACACAAAAAAAGCCAACGAATAAAATCCTCATGTTTGATAACTCCTAGCTTTAGGTCGAGATTTGATCAGCTATACAAGATTAATGATAAAATAATATTTATTTAGTATCGGTTACGAATAAAAAGGAATGTATAGTCAAACCTCTGAGAAATCTTTGATTGGAATAATGTTCTCTTGGTTTATAGGCAATTGACCGAGTTGTACAGCACAACACAAGTAAAACACAGTTACAACAAAATCGAATAATTACTCGCATATCAACTACACTAGCGTAGCGTAACAAGTATACGAAAGTAATGAGTATAAAACCAAAATAACGAAAAACAATAGTTTTGCAATTTTTAAAGAACAGACTGATCCAGTTTCTTGCTCTCTATTTGGATAGCAACCTATATGTTGACGTAAAGACATAAATGACTAATAACTGTGAAAGGATGGCCAAGGCCTATACGTGTGAAGGTTTAACAAGATGGCCTAGATCTGAGCGATGCCCACGGAGGCTGAAACTGAATCATTTATTAGAGGACTGAGTATATTTTAATAGGTTGTGTTGTTTAAATTGGGAACTATCAAGATAAAATGGTAACTACTTAAGAACTTCGTAGTATATGTTGCTTTAGTGCTTGTTCGCCCCATTAGACGATATTGTAATTAAGTTTAGTAATAATACAATTCATGGTAGGAATCTAGAATCTGAAAGTTACCGTCAAGCACATACGTTTTACGAATGTATCTATACCTTGAGAATTAATCAAATATGTTCGCAATGTCTTCGAGAGACGGATTGTCACTGCAGTTATAAAAGTTTCTACAGTCTACGCAATGTCTTGTTGATGAGAGTATATGCGGGTCTTTTCTTTTTAATCAAAATTATCAAGTTATAATTGTTTCTGGTCTAATTAATCTTCATGAAAACTGTCCTCAGAAAAACAAAGCTACACTAAATACGTATGTTTTAATGATTTTACTTTTTAGTATTAAGGTACACGTTAGGGTGTACCTGACAGATTTGCCTGTACAGTTGAGTTTTACAGGTAAACCGGAGCGTGTATGTTGCACAAGCTTACCTGACAGGCAAACTTATCAGGTTGAAGTAATCTAACCTACCCTAACGTGTATATGTGTACTTTTACGGTAATTCTTTTTTTACTGATTATAATTGGCAAAACATTTGAGGCGCAGGTACGGTTCATGGTCGAGACCTCTTCTTTGAATTAGTACCTATATAAGGCATACTCATGAGTTCCTTCACAACATTTTTGTTTACAGTTGAACATATTGATAAATTATGTTAAATATGTGCTTCGAAATAAGGACGTATTGAAATACTAATCTGATGTTTAATTAAGAGTATGTTTGTATCGAAAGACGATGTATCGTGGTAGATTTTTCAGTCTCTAATATCAAGCATCTCAAATGTTTTTGAGTGCGAGGAGGAGTGGCAGGCGGTCGCCGACTTCTGCGAAGCAGTAATGCTCGCAAAGGAGGAGGCCGAACGCATCAGGCAACGGCGTTATCGCCGCCGCCGCCGGCGCCAGGATACTGATCCCGATTTCCGGCCACCGTAGGCGCGGGCTTGCGGACAGTAAGCAATGGGTAGCTCACTGTCCGGCCGTCCGGTAACTGTCCGGACCAAGCCCAAGTCGTCGACGGCGCGCGCTGTTCCCGCGCGCCTCAAGGAGTTGTCAGCAACAGCAGGGACCCAGCCGGGTCGAAGCCTACTGGGGCCAGGGTTATCCGAAAGGGCGCTCAAGCCCCGGTATGAAGGCTTGAAGGAACGGGATGGGTTTTTTAGTCAGTAAGAGTCTGACACTATCTCCCGCTCCGCCCAAGAGCGGGGGTTGTCATAGGATGATTTTTCCCATCGGAAAAAAAAAAATGTTTTTGAGTGCGGGAAGCTTAATCCATTTAGAGTTTACTCACAGTCAACTTCAAGAGTTTTTGACGACATTTTTCAAGTGAAGTTCGGTGGATGTTTAATTATTCGCAAATTGTCACCTACTGGATATTGTGATGTAAAATTGGTGTAATTTTGTATCTCAAGTGTGTATACAGCTGGACAATATTTGGCAACATTAAAAACAGGCGCGGTCTCTGCAAAATGGAGCTAAAATTAGTAGTAGTGACTACCTTAGCGAAACTTGCCGAGAAGGCCAACTCGGTAAACTTGCTGCCAAATGCTCTTTTTGCTTTATACAAAGACATCGCTTTAAAGGAAAACTTTTTATATGGAAACTAAATGTTTCCATAAAAAAGTCAACCCCTCAACTGCCTACCACCCATGTTGGGGTTGGCTTTTGATCTAACCAAATGCAACTGAATACCAGTATTTTCCATGAGACCTAAAGGTAGCAATATATGCTAGGGTATATCTGTCAGGTTTTCCTGCAATTATACCTGTCAGTAGTAGCTTGTATGGAAACCTGCACAGCTGTGAAACATACACGGTCCGGTTTACCTGTACAACTCACCTGTACAAGTAAACCTGTCAGGTATACCCTAGTGTCTTGCTTAACATGTCTAAATTCCTGGTTGTGGAGTCTGGTTTTAGGCTAAGCAGGTCCCCTTGGGCTCGATTCACACTGACACAAATTCGAAGTGCCTCGTCCAGTTTTTCAACTACAACGCGTGGCGATGCGCGTCATCATGCGACGACACTCGTTTTTGCGAGCCCGAATTACAGTGCTGGACCAGTTCAGAAACTTGTGTCGTACTCGTAAATGGCGCTCACATTCGACAACTGACACGTTACTCCAAGATCTACAAATGGCCGTCTAAACCGACGTGTTTTCAACGAGGGTTCTAGGTGCGTAAAAAATGGTCACGATCACCCTTCTACGGACAGGCCTCGGCAATCGTTGCTTAACCTTGAAGATTCGCCTGGTGTGACTCTTATTATAGCCGCAAGCTAGAGTTTACTTACAGTAAGATATAGTATAGATGCTTTCTTCTACAAAACCTAATTATGAGCGACTAAGTTTTTGGCAATGGTTTCAACCCGCATAAAAGCAGAATATTGTCCCAAAAGAACATAGCCCCCGGAAAAAAAAGTATCCTATGTACTATACTTGGCCATGGTCAATACGTTCAACCGTTAAGAGTAAATTTTAAGAAACAAACATTATTAGTGCGATTATGTTCTAACATAATCGCTAACGCGTTACAAGACCAATTAAAAAATGTTGCCGTTCTTGTTAATAAAATAAAACAATAGCGACTCAAAAATACAAACCATTACATCAAATTTTGATAATAAGACGACGGCCACCCTGACAACGAAAAAAAAAAGAATAAAGTCTATTGTTAAGATTTAGAATTCGAATTCGCACAAAAGACCGATGTGAACGAACCAGTTGTGCCAACCTTGACAGTTGATCCGCGGTTCGTAATTCGCTGTCCCCAATTTGTTTTTAATATATTCAATCGCGTGATATCAAATATCAACAAGTGGGGTTTTTTTTGGAGATGGGAAATCATCCAATGACTTCTCCCACTTTATAGGTGTAGTGAGTGTTAAACTTTTACTGACTAAAACTACACTGGAGTCCTACATTTGCCATTTGCGTTCTAGGGCCACAGGTTTCCTTTCCAGAAATCCCTTTTGCCCGAAGTATGAATATTGGTGGCAATATTGCCAGCAATCTTCCCATATTGCTGACAACAGCACATCTCTAATTGAGCTACCCATTGCTTGTCGTTGTCGATCGCCCTGCGACTCCGAACGCCTGAATGATGCTTATCTATTTTGTGCCTGATGCGTCTGCCTGCTATTATGGAAGAAGTGGGTAACCTGTTCTTTCTTATTTTTGACAGATTAAAAACAGCAAATTTGTCATTTTTAATCTAATTCTTCATATTTATGTGTGTATGTTAATGCCGTTTCGAAATGAAATAGTTTAAGTAATAAGCATGTCATTCTTCATTAGTATTTTCATTACTGCTGTACTTAACCTTTTAATTCTCGTTTTATTGTACACGCGTGAATTTAGTTACAATGACAAAATTGTCATTGTAATGTCATTTTTAGTGCGCTATCGTGAGATTTCGAGTTTTAGTTTCTCATTTCGAGGATATGTACTATTTGAGAACTGCTGCCTTATTTGTGCATCTGATATGCTTGTGACGTAAACATAATCAGCTTTATAATGTTCCCACTGCTGGGATTCAGGCCTCATCTCTGAGAGAGAGAGAATTGGATTTAATCTTCCTTTTCGTCTTGAATTTTTTTTTTCTTGAACATTTCTGTTTCCTCACCATGTTTTCCTTCACTGTTTTTAAAGCAGTAGTGATTCATCATACTTTGCGTAATTTATTTCAATACATTACATTGTAATGAGTAGTGTTCGGATTGAACCTACGACTTTCTACTTGTAAGTGGGGACCGTTATCACTGAGCCAGACTACTCTGATATGCTTAATTGCTTATCGTGGAAACTGACTGACAGACATGGCAACCTCATCATTATCATCAGCCTTTTTAATGTTCCCACGTCTGGGACTCAGGCCTCTTCTCTAGGACAGGAAATGGGCCGTAATCCACCACGCGGGCCCAGTGCGGGCTGGTGAATGTCACATTTTTCGAAATTTTGGTTCTAGGACATACCGGTTTCCTCACGATGTTTTCCTTCACCATTTTAAGAGCAAATTCCACCTCCCACCACTGTAGGTCCTACCCGCCTTGCGGCATACGGACCATTGGAGACACTCCCGGCAATTGCGTGGCTGCGTATGTCTTTACAGCTTGCTCTACCGGGACGTGCTTTGTAAACTCCTTAAATTCTTTTTTCCTGTCCCTCTCTACTAATTTCACTTCTCCCCTTTCTGGGGTGTGCTACACCACACAATGTGACTTCGCGCACGAGCAGCCCTTAATGGCTTGCTGTTCAAACTAAAAGCCTCGGCTATTCCTAATCCTAACACTCCTGCCGCTAGTTAGAATTGCTTCCTACTACCTATCTAACCTTGTTCTAGCGGACCCTACTGCAATTCTAGCGCCTTTCTCTTACTGTGCCATTTGCTAGCAAAAGACCTCAGCCTTCGAAAACCCTCCGGACTGTCTACAAGTTCTCTGTGATAGACAGCCTCTATCTCTCCTCTATCCCAGTTACCATTTTAAGAGCAGTGTTAATAAAATAAATTACACAAAGTAATGCGCCTGACAGGGTTTGAATCCGCGACCCACATAAATCGGAGCCATTACCACTCCGCCACCACTGCTCTTCAAGATACAACGACAGACCAATGCACAGCCGAGATTACAGGACCTAGGAGCGTGACATTTTACACAAGGTTTCCCTATATGATGAAGGCAAGCACTAAGAGGATTTTCCAAAATTCACGCCCTTAAGGGATGAAATGAGGGTTAAAAGTTTGTACGGTGTAACTTTCCCGCAGGTGAAGCCGCTGGCAAAAGCTATAAAAGGCGCCAGATAACCGTGGAATAAAATACATTGACCTTTACCTAATATCTCTGCGTACAATTGCCAAAACGGATCTTGACCGCTCGGCGTCAGAGTGGGGATCACTTTGCGCATTCCTTATGAAAGTGAGTAAAAAGAGGAACAAATCAGGAGTGACATCTATGACGCGATGGCGCGGCGAGCCAATCACTGACACTCCCCGCCCCCGCGTCTCACTTCGCACCACTAAAGAGGTATTTGACTTCTGCGCAACCGCTCAAGATCCGTGACGGCAATTGTAGGTACCCAAAAAAACAAACAATGAATTGCTTTTCATTACCAGATCATGTAAAGGATCACGATACATGTCGATCAAGACAGCTTTATGTCTTTATTTCCGTTTTTAACACACTTTTATTAGCTTCACCTGTATGTTTGTTTGTATGTAATCAACGCCTTTGAGCTCGATTTTGCCCAACTTTGGGCGATCAGATTTTCTTCAAACTTTGCACACCCATCAAAGACCGATGACAATTCAATAATCCGGTTTTTTTTTTTAAATTAAAAATGTCAACAAATGTAGGAGAGTCAATGACCTTTATTCCAGTTATCTGGCGCCTACCTTAGTAAAGCATGAACCCTTTATGATGCCCATGATACTTTAGCGAATTATGTTTGGTTTAAACAACGTATCTACCAAACCTAACAATAACGGAATAATTTGATAATATAATTGGACGCGAATGTTTTGGAGAAGTACCTACCTACATAAACGGAAAATATTTTGATTATAGCATAGCAGCTATTACTGATTAATTAAAATAACTGGTAATTAGAAGCGGAACAATTTAAACTACTCATTAGTTTATCATAACTACCATTTTAATGTTTGATTTAGATAACAAGTTAGTTTATTTATAAATGAGTTTATTTTATACCTATAATTTTAAACATTATATTTAAATGTGTTAATTTAAATATAATTTTAAACTTTAGACTTTACTAACTTCTGCCAACGGCTTCGGCTATATTACTCAGTGATAGAGTAGGTTTATACTGGTCTAATCTGTATTAATATTATAAAGAGGTATAATTTGTAAGTTTGTATGTAGCGGGTAATCTCTGGAACTAATGATCCAATTCTAAAATTTTTTCACTGGTAGATAGCTACATTATTCCTGAGTGCTATAGGCTATATGTTATGTACGCGGGCAAAGCCCCTGGCAGAAGTTAGTCTGATTACAAAATAGTAGTTAACTACGCCCTACACTGTCTGAGCCTCCCCAAGTATCACCAAAACGAACGGTCCTTTGCGCCTCGCATTCATCAGATGACTCTAACAATAGTAGGTATAAAAGTATAGTCTATATACTTCATCATAACTTTCCTGCCCTGGCGACATTGTAATTGTGATCGGCCCAACACGTTTTTTTCTTCCATTCCACCTTCCGTCTGTCACGCTATCGCTGACTCCCTAATCATTTTTATCTCTTCTCTCACCATCCAGACATCTTTTCTTTGGCCTCCCTTTCCTTCTTCATCCATCTATATGTATACTCATTATTCTTTTAGTACTTAACATGAGTTTCAAGGTAGAACTACATGCACACGTGGGCCACTTATGCTGATCTGGGCGCGACGGTCTCCATACATTTTTTATAGAAACTAGACTTGTAGAGCTACACTTGATCCACGCCACGCGACGTCTGTCTACGTACAAATCAGGCGTGTTACTCGTGTGCGACCAGTACGACGGTCTAATGTAGTTCTAGCTTGATACATCCTCTTCACATGACCACTAAGTATCGTTTACTACGCTTAAGCTTAACCAAAAATAATAATATGCAAAGCAAGCTGGATCCAAACATAATTTGAATTTAATAAGGTGTAGAGTTATTTATGACTGCAAATTACAGGTTTAGGAAGTCTTCAATAACATTTTTTTGTACATAATTATAGAGCAAACTTCAAACTACATAAGCATTGTTGAAGATTAGCTGTTCTTCAAAGTTAATACATTAGTAGAGTAGTTTAGTTTATTGTATAAATGGGGCGAGAAAAATATAACGTTAGTTTTAGTTAATCAGATACCCCCCTATCGTGAGCTCTTAACACGATCTGTTTGACGATCTAAACTGAACTGTTATGCCTTGATCACACGTACGAGTAAACAGGCGAGGCAGTGCTTTCGGCCGAATACTCGGTACGTCTAAACAAAGCGCCGAGTGCTCGGCCTACTATTTATCTCTACAACTCGCTTACATCACTGTCTCGGCCGAGCAACATTTTACTGTCTCGCCCTTTTACTCGGTACGTGTGATCAAGGCATTAGTGATGGAGCTATATAACAGTATTTTTAATATACGCGAAACCTGAATATAGTTTGTTCAGAATCAGTAACTGAAAGGATTCCAATAGTTTTTAAACCATTTTATATTTTTAAAAAGGTCACAAGTTGGACTGGACACCACCAACACTAAGTACAAAACAGGTAGTACAACGACACTAGGTCAAGTAGGTCATAGCGGGCATTAGATGCTGGCGCACAGCTGGATGTGGAAGAAAAACAACCCCTCAGTCGCCCGAGTGGCCAGGTGATCTTGTATTTATGTCGCCAACCAGGTACCATAAATAGCTTAAGTATAACTTTTTCCAGGTACCATAACTGGCTTATAACTTTTTCCAGGTACCATAACTGGCTTATAGCTTTTTCGAGGTACCACAACTGGCTTATATTTTTTCAAGATACAGTTGTGAAATGTTGTACAGATTCTTTAGACAGGTGTTTTAGGATTCGCATATAGGTACTAAAAATAAGTTTTTACCGCGGCTCTAGAATGCAAAAGATACATAAGTCTGTTTTAGCCAGTAAAAGTCTGATGCTGTCTCTCCAGGCTCCACCCAGAGCGTCACAACGTACAATAACACCTACATACTATTGTAATGATGAATCATTAAAGAACAGTTACGATCTTTGACCCATGATAATGAATAATTCTGTTGAAAAAAAAATTGATAACCACAAGTCTACGAAATCTCGAACGATGTTGTGGGCCCAATAAAATTTCTCTATTCAGAACATGTCATTGATTTTATTTACACATTAATGACCAATCGGGTACCTACTGTGACTATACGCAATATGATAATAACGGAGCATAATCAATTCTCCCGCATGTGTATGAGTTGAATAACTGACCAAAGTTAAGTTAATGTCTCAGAAATGTAAAAATGTATGCTTGCAAGTATTTTTGGTACGAAATGGAGTCAAGCGGTTCTTTTTGAGTCGAAATTAGAGATGTTCCGATATGAGTAAGTAACACAGAACATCTTTATTCCGTGGTAAGTAACGATAATGTACCATCAAAGAATCGTTACTTACTCGTGTGAGCTTTAGAAGTTAAAGCACCTATCGATACCTAATCATTAGATCATACTTTTAAGTTTTTTTTTTTGAGGAACTTATTTAATTCATTAAACCCCAAGCGAACGCCGGCGTTCGCGCACCTATTGTCTTTCTATTGTGTCTGTATTTTAAAGGAAAAAAAATTGTTTTCTTTTTTTGAGCAAGTCGTTTTGGCACCAAAAAGTATTTTAATCGAAAACCAGCATTTGTCAGCCTTTGCCATCGTTTTCTAAATTCAAAAAAGAACTGGTTGGTACAACCAGGTCTGCTACACGCCAAATCTCTCATAGAAGGCTACTCACAAAAACGAACTGCCGAGCTTCTTGAGCTTAGCAGGACGAACATCTGTGCGATAGCCCGCGCCTTAACCGGCCACTGCAAACTAAACAGGCACCAATTTCACATGAAACTGAGTGACACTGATGTTTGCCGGTACTGCAATCAGGAGAGGGAGACGCCTAAGCACCTCTTGTGTGAATGCGGGCCCCTTGTCCACAAACGCAGTGTCCATCTGGGCCGACACATTATTCGCCCGGAGGAGATTAAAACTCTAAAAGCTAGGAGTATTCTAAATTTCTTGGAAGCCTCCGGGCTAAAAGAGTTACTCTAACAAGGTGGCGAGTCACAATAGATCTTTTAGGTCGCAGTGACTACATCCCCTACACTATGGGTGATGCATAGCCCCTTATCTTCTAAATAATAATATACAAAAAAAACATCGCTAGTGTCTATAGAAAAGTCTGTATTATTTTTTAAATCTCTTAATTTAGTATTCATTCCGCTAAACAATACCTTGATACTAAAACAATAGAGGAAGACGTGAGGATATCCTATCATAATAATTTCAAGTTCATATTATGATACGTGCTAAATTATTTTGGCCCATACATAATGAAAACGTAATTATGACCGAATAAATGCACTCGTTTCCGTGATTAATTAGCTAAGAGGTCAAAAATTCTTCTGTTATGGCAAATATGGCATATAAGTTTTTGTTTTTAAATCTGCTACTCCGATTTTCATTTGTAAAGGAGAAATAGTTCCAGTTTTTCAACTAGGAATAGGTAACAAACATTGATATTCAGCAGATATTAGTCTTTGGAAATCCACTTGTACAATAAAAAATAAACTTTTATTCGGAACAGATACAGCACAACGGCAAAGTAAAATAAAACAAAAGTACAGAATGCGTCGAGCGTGCCCAAACCGAAAGGGCAACTGGAGGAATACAGGTGGGTTTTAGTCAGTCAAACTTTAACGCCCTCTCGCTTCACTCCGAGCGAGATGAGTTATTTGAAGATTTTCCACCTTAAGGCCCAAGCGCCCGAAAAGTGCCATAAAACAGTGAAGTTCTGAAGCCTACTCCTCGCTAACGGCCAGGTTAATAGGTTTGAAAAACATATATGTTTATTATAGATTCATGAAAAACATTATCAACATTTGATTTTTTTGTGCGATTAATACTTTTTTCTAAAAAAAATATTTAGCAATTTCGCAACTATTCCCTTACTCCTTCGAAACGGCTTGGATCTTTAGCAACATTTTTATACATAAAAATTAGTAGTTAAATATTCTTGAAAGTGAACATAGCATAAGCAAATCAATCAATATTTCGCAAAGAAAATACCGCCACGCACTTTTCGGGCGCAGCTAGCCGCAATTAAATGCACAGATATGCGTACTGCCGCCTAGGTGGGAACGAAAGTTGTGTCTATTTAATTGCGGCCAGATGGTTCAAGGGACTATAAGCCTTAAAAGAAAGTCACTGCAACCTAAATAAAAAAATAAATAAAACAAATTTCAAATCGTACGTAGTCAAAACCAATCGAGTTTTCTTTAAACGCTTAGGCCCGGCGCCCACTATCGGTGGGCATCGGTGCGGCTCGGTAGAGCTCGAGCGCTTTACGCCGGCTTCGAGCGGCTTAGGGCGCCTTAGAGCTCCGTCGGGCGACTTCGGGCGGCCTCGGCAGCCGTAAGCATGGCTAAGGATGCCGAGGCGGTCTTCGGGTAGCTCGGGTGGCATTTTCGGATCAGACACGTCGCAGAACAGTCATTTCGATCACCGCACGCGCCTTCATTATCGTATCGTACAAGTAGACGCAAAATAACTGGGCAGTCCTGAACATAGGCTCTGCGAACTTCTGCGCATGTACATTCGTAAAGAAAACTGTTATTGGCATTTTTTTTTTAACCAAAATTCTAATAAAAATGTCCTAATACCAAGTAAAAATAAAATAAATATCAAAAAAATTTGAGACTAAAAGCTACAAAAATAACTTATGAATAAACACTTAAACAAAAACAAACTTAAAAAAAACTAAACAAAAACAAAACAATATAATAATAACAACAATCCACGAAAACTTTTGTAACCGCCTGTGCTCAAGATAGAGATGGCAACACCATTATCCACCATTATAAATACACACACATAACTGTTTTCACGGAACGTTACGAGTGACTGCTCTGCGATGTTTCTGCAGCCAGAACTATTCTTAGGCTACCCAAAATCAGCTACGGCGTCCTTAGGCGTGTTTACGACTGCCGAGGCAGCTCTCAGGCGCCCAAAGCCGCCCGAAGTCGCCCGACGGAGCTCTAAGGCGCCCTAAGCCGCTCGAAGCCGGCGTAAAGCGCTCGAGCTCTACCGAGCCGCACCGATGCCCACCGATAGTGGGCGCCGGGCCTTAGTTAAATGCCAGACGAGAAACGCCAGTTTTTTTTGTCAATCATCACGGATAACATCAATAAAATATTCGGCAACCATTAATGAGACTTTTACGATCGCAAAGTTAAGCTCATAAATATTGATTCGTAAAAACTGGTTGCTGGTGTAACCTAACGCAATTCATCGGGTTTAAAAATTTTACATATAAAGACTGAATTATATAATGCTAGCTTTGACCGCGGCTTTGCTCATGTATGCATTTATTTTCTATAGTCGGGATTAGTATTCTGCCGTTGTTATTAAGAAGGGCACAAGTAGCATTTTTTCGAAATTGTGTTAAATACATATTCGGATTTTTTTTTTATTCCAATGATGTATTAAACTTAATTCTGAAAAAAAAAAATAGTTGTTAGAAAACGGTTACAAGCACAAAGTAAAAAAGTACAGAATACGCCGAGCGTGCCCGCACCGAAAGGGTGACCCACCTCAGTATTTGCTGGGCGTCAGACACCCAGCGCTGGTTTTCAGTTGCCATACCGCAGTGACGCACGGAGGTGAATAAAAATATATATAGCTTTTTCCCGCGGCTTCGTCCGCGTACATAAAACATAGCCAATGTCACTCAGGAATAAAGCCATTTTCTATTGGTGAAAAACTTTTAGCATTCGGACCAGTAGGTACTTTTAGAGGTAATCTCTGAAAGTACGGCAAAAGCTAGTATATTATAAAATTGAATTGAATTTGATATTTTTGTACCTATTTGTGTTTTATTTTATTTAAATAAATAAAATATATAAATAGCTATTTGATAAATAACCACATAATATTATAAAATAAAACATGTGCCACACTAGATAAAAACTATAAAACCACAATACTCCAGTAATAAAATAACATGGACAGTCAGCAACCGCACATTATCAAACGACCTAGTTCTAATTATAAATAGGTACTGCAATTAGAAATATTTTTTTAATTGAGAATATGTCATTCTTGTAATGTCATTCTGATTATGACTTCGAAAAAAGGAGGGGGTTCTTAATTTGGTTGTATTTTTTTTTCATGTCAGTATTCAGTGTATGTATTTATTATTTATATATTTATTGCAAACTTTAACTCATCACATGTCAAACAAAATACTATATCAACATATTAATCGTACAATAAATGCAACATTTCAAAAAAAAAAAATCTAAAGTTTTTTAACCATTATATAAAAGATATTTTGTTATTCGATTTTTTAATCTATTGCTTCAAAATTCAGCAACTAGATATTGTCCACGGCTCCGCCTGTTTAATTAGTAGTTCCCATCTTGATAAATTTAAAATTAAAATAAATTAAATTATAGCCAGCTAGCTTTTGTCCGCGTACATAAAACATAGCCTATGTCACTCAGGAATAAAGCAAGTTTCTAACGGTGATAAATTTTTTTACAATCGGACCCGTAGTTTCAGAGATTACCTCCTACAAACACAAACTTTACCTCTTTATTATATTAGTGTAGATGTTTAATTCTGGACACAAGCTAATAAGAAAAGTACAACCAAATCCGTTCAGTAGTTTAAAGTTGAACATTACTTTTTCAACAGATGTGCATCAAAAACAAATAAAAAAGATCAAACACTTACTTTTGTAACCCCTCTACTTTTTAAATAAACATTTGTAAATGCTTAAGACCTTGTTATATCGTGATTTGTGCCGATATCCTGTTTACAATATAAATTAGGAGAACTGTTGGTACGGCTCAATCTTATGTTTACTCTGTTTACTCATTGTGTTGATGTTATATCCTATAAATAGACGTAGTACCTAAGGCATGATGGGATGTAATTTAGGATCAGTTCACACAGACGCGACGCGATGCGACGC
The DNA here is from genome assembly GCA_910589285.2 of Mythimna ferrago. Taxonomy (NCBI): domain Eukaryota; kingdom Metazoa; phylum Arthropoda; class Insecta; order Lepidoptera; family Noctuidae; genus Mythimna; species Mythimna ferrago. The sequence continues at coordinate 22,774,911 of OU342683.1, forward strand.
TGCGCAGTTGTTTTCTTTTTTTTTGTGCTATCTCGCAGGTCAACCTTCTTAGGGCTCGCCTACGTCATAAAAGGAAACCTTAGCAAAATTTCACGCTCCTAGTACTAGTAGTAGCAGTTTCGGCTGTTCGTAGATATATCAATCAGTTAGTCTTTTAATACATTTACTACACGAAATGATGTACATTTAATCGTGTGAATTCAGAATACGTTGCAATCTCGATCGAAAATGTGTATCTTTTTGTGTAATATGTAGTTATATTTTGAGTCGCTCTTTGCGCAACGTCGCGTCATGTTGCGCCTCGGTGTGAACTGACCCTTACAGTGTGTTATTAACATCAAACTCAGATGCTTATTACAGGTTGTATAGGTATTATTCATACACTCTTCTAGACGAATTGGTTCGGATTTTCCAACCTTAGAATTTCCGTAAACAAATTAAAAAAACCGGCCAAGTGAGCGTCAAACTCGCGCACGAAAGGTTCCGATCCATTATCTATAAAATATTAGATGTTAATATTAACTAAATGTATTTTTTTAAATTTATATCAAGCAAAAATCGCAAAAAAAACACGTTGTTTTATATGTGAACCCCACTTTTAAAATATTTATTTTATTCTGTTTTTAATATTAATTGTTATCATAGCGGCAAGAGAAAGAAAAAACTCATTTGTAACACTAGCTTACTTAGTAAAAGATACCTTTGTGAAGAGAAAATTACACATTTTATTATTATTATACCAACATATGATTAAACTTACATAAGTATTAGGAAGCCTGAAAATCTATCCAAGGAGTATTGCTTTGCCCAGTAACCGAGTTATGGAGGTCTGATACGCATTATGATGTTTTATTGTATTGTTTTCAAAGAAGTCTTTAATCTTTATATCATCACCAGCCTTTTAGGGTTTTTTTTTTTTTTTTTTTTATGGTGGGAAAAAATCATGCATTGACATCCCCCGCCCTTGGGCGGAGCGGGAGATAGTGTCAGACTCTTACTGACTAAAAGACCCACCCCGTTCCTTCTAGCCTTCATACCGGGGCTCGAGCGCACTTTCGGATAACCCTGGCCCCAGTAGGCTTCGACCCGGCTGGGTCCCTGCTGTTGCTGACAACTCCTTGAGGCGCGCGGGAACAGCGCGCGCCGTCGACGACTTGGGCTTGGTCCGGACAGTTACCGGACGGCCGGACAGCGAGCTACCCATTGCTCACTGTCCGGAAGCCCGCGTCTACGTTGGCCGGAAATCGGGATCAGAATCCCGGCGACGGCGGCGGCGATAACGCCGTTGCCTGATGCGTTCGGCCTCCTCCTTTGCGAGCATTACTGCTTCGCAGAAGTCGGCGACCGCCTGCCACTCCTCCTCGCTCCGGACCATGGCCTCAACCAGGGCCCGGCGCGAGAGGTCTCCGCCGCAGCCTTTTAGGGTTCCGTAGCCAAATGGCAAAAAACGGAACCCTTATAGATTCGTCATGTCTGTCTGTCTGTCTGTCTGTCTGTCTGTCTGTCTGTCTGTCTGTCCGTCCGTATGTCACAGCCACTTTTTTCCGAAACCATAAGAGCTATACTGTTGAAACTTAGTAAGTAGATGTATTCTGTGAACTGCTTTAAGATTTTCACACAAAAATAGAAAAAGGGCAATAAATTTTGGGGGTCCCCATACTTAGAACTGAAATTCAAAAATTTTTTTTTCATCAAACCCATACGTGTGAGGTATCTATGGATAGGTCTTCAAAAATGATATTAAGGTTTCTAACATCATTTTTTTCTAAATTGAATAGTTTACGCGAGAGACACTTCCAAAGTGGTAAAATGTGTGTCCCCCCCCTGTAACTTCTAAAATAAGAGAATGATAAAACTAAAAAAAAATATATGATGTACATTACCATGTAAACTACCAACGAAAATTGGTTTGAATGAGATCTAGTAAGTAGTTTTTTTTTAATACGTCATAAATCTAAAAAAATACACTATTATTAAAACATCGATCAAAGTTACAACGAACTACAAGAACTTTTATATTATGTTACTTGCTGCTACGGAACCCTCCATGGGCGAGTCCGACTCGCACTTGGCCGGTTTTTTTTAATGTTCCTACTGTTGGGACTCAAGCCTCCTCTCTAGGAGAGGGAATGGGCCGTAATACACCACGCGGGCCCAGTGCGTGTTGGTGAATGTCACATGTCTTTGAATTTTAAGCTATTGCATAGCTTCTATCGCGGGCCTTGAGCGTGGAGACCGAATCCAAAAATTCCGTAACGAAAATAACCTAACACCCCCCACTCATTTGTTTTTTGAGCGTGGTGACCGATAAGAAAACAAATGAGTGAACAATCAATCAAAATTCAATTCAATGAAAAAAAAAACTGCATAAATAAAATAAATAAATAATTATAATTGCATAAGTTGATAAAAATGCTATGCAATAGCTTTACCGCGGCAGTCCCCGAGTGCCACACGTCTTTTTTTTGGTTCTAGGACATACCGGTTTCCTCACGATGTTATCCTCCACTGTTTTGAGAGCAGTGGTGATGAAATAAATTAAACAAAGTAATGCGCCCGGCTGGGTTCGAACCCGCGACCTACAACTCGTAAGTCGGGGCCGTTACCACTCGGCCACCACTATGATATGTTGTATATTTGTTTCAAGTACCAAAAGACTCGTTTTGGGTACTTGTATCATAAACATACATCCAAATTAAATTAAGCAAAACTGAAATGATTAAATTAAATTGCATAACATCATACCTACTTAATTATAATGTTAGTCAGTAAGATACGAAAATAGAATTGCATAAAATTAAAATTCAATTAAATTTCATTATTTCTCTGTGGATTTTTTTAGGGTCTACTTGGAAGCAGATTGCGAAAGGATAGGTATTTTGGTTTCAAGTCAGACCAAGTGTTTAGCAGATGCATCTTACATTTATTTTGACAAGAGAAACAGACGACTCAGTATATTTCAAAATGTGCAGAAAACCGGTTCATGGTATTTACGTCAGAGAGTAAATATAATGTTATGTTTTTTCAAACGAAGACGCAACATACGATACCTTATGAAGGCATATCTGATAAAAATATGATGCATATTGCTTCGTTAGTTATCTAACAGGTGGCGAAGGTGGTAAAAAGATAACTTTAAACATGTTTTACAATATCTATGAATCAGCTTTTTACTCATAAAGATAAATAATCAAATATGTGTCAATGATAAGACGAATTTTAGAGGAAACGAAGTCGTGAAGGCTATGGGAAAACCTGGGCAATACCGCAAGCGATGAGCGTAAATGTCAAATGTAGACTTGGCATTGAATCAGAAAATAGGAAAAACAAGATAATGATACCGCGGCGGACGTCAATATCAAATGTACACTTGTCAGATACAACATTAGTTTTGGTATATATGCGAAACACGTTTCAAGTATTTTTACGAAAAGAATCCATGTATATTAGTGTATCATGAAAAATCACAAAGTTATAAGCTTGTTATGTCAGCAAAAATACATAGTAATCGGGCAATCCAGGCGACTGAAGGGTTGCTTTGCACTTGCACCCAGCTGTTTGCTGGTTCCTTATACCCGCTATGACCTGCCGTGATCTGGCCGGCACACCCTGAAAACCAGCGCTGTGGACTCGTTCCATTTTTGCCTGTGGACACAGCATTATGCTGAGCGTACGGCCGTTTTGCTCGGACGCGGCGCATATTTTCTTATTACTATTATTTTCTGTTATATTTTTTTTTGTTTTAATTATTTTATTCCTTTTTTTAATATAAAAATGTATTATGTTAGTCTTTTGCCTCTTTCGAGCAAATAAAATGTTTTTCTTTCTTTCATCTGTGTTGTAGGTACTTAGTGTGGGTGGTGTCCAACTTGTAACTTTTTTAAATATTTCTGGGAAAAAATGATAACATGGTGTAAAAACTATTGGAATCCATTCAGTTACTGATTCTGAACAAAGTATATTCAGGTTTCGCATAAACTAAAAATAACGTATATTAACATCAGAATATAGTAAAAGTAAGGCTTTGCTTACAAATATGCTTTTTAAAATAACCAACAGCCCTCTATTAAGTGCCAATGCATATACTTTGATACTACTTTACAACAATCCGGTTTCTGCAAGTAGGAAACAGGAGCAAGCTTACTTGCTTTGACACCATTATCAGACACCTGTGCAAAAGATATACAAAGTTTTTTTTTATCAAATGCCAATAGAAGCGAGCGATACCTGACTTTTTTATCAGTTTCAGAAATCTATAATTACTTATCTGTTGCCTCAATCTGTCTGCGAAGTATATTAAAGACTAATGACGCAACTCCGTAGACACAATAATTATGTATCATTAAATAAATTGAAATTACACGCATGGAGCTGAAGGATACTCCGGTTCAGTGAATTAATCAATTCATATTTACAACAATCTTTATGCCAAATATTTAGGTAGGTATTTGGAATCAAATCTGCTTTTATTGATTGGCTTTGAGAAATCCCTAAATGAAGACAAGAGCTCAGATTATATCGATTTTTTTTAGGAATAATATCAAAAGCATCGGTGATATAAACTCAGCAGTATTTCACCGAAATTGTGGTTTAGTGACTAAAGCAACCACGAACGGAGACCTGGACAATACAATCAGGACTGCCTGGCCCAATTGGATCTCGTTCACTGGGGTCATCTGTGATACAAAAATGCACCGTATATAAACGAACCTGTATGGATTGCCACGTTGGGGAATCAGAAAACGCGAAGAGCAAACAAATGCATGCCACGGAGATGACTCCCACAAAAACGGCAGTCATTTTTCGACATTTTCAAAGTGCATGTTGAAAATTGCAATATCATCATTACTTTTCCCTTATTTGGAGATGATGCACCATGTCTGTCTGTTTTACTCCTATCGGAGAGGGCTTGAAGTGTACTTGCATGATCTATTCAGAAATGAAGATATCCGCAAAAGAACCAAGTTTACCGACATGGACCGAAGAATCCCTGAACTAAAGTGGGCAGGGTACATTGCTCGCAGAACAGACGGTTGATAAGGCCGAAAGGTTCTGAGGCAGCAGCCGCGTACCAAAAGACGCAGTGTTGGAAGGCCTCCCACAAGGTGGTCTGGTGAAGGTTATGGGAATCCGATGAATGTGAAGAACGTACAGAACCGGTCGTTGTGGCGACGCTTGGGAGAGGTCTTTGTCCAACAGTGGGCGTCTGTTCGGCTTGCTCATCATAATCCACACAGAAACCATCCCCGCTTCTTCGGTCATCTCCTCTTACATTGTTCCAGGTTCATACTCAAAATTTTCCTTACGTCATTTTTCTCAATAACAGTGTTTGTGGTTATATTGGTTCATAAATGGCTATAGTGTTTTTTTTTTTACTTTTAAGGGTGTCGTTTGTAATAGAAGAGGTCTGTCGTTTACAATATTATAGCCCAGTGTCTCTCAAGCATATGTTTACAATTAATTACGGCTAAAGTCTTAACGTAGAATTACATTAGGCAGATGTGGGCGCCGATCTGGGCGCACCATACATTTTATATGGCAACTAGACTTGTAGAGCTACATTAGATCCACGTCACGCGACGCGGCTCTACGTACAAATCAGGCGTGGACCGTGTGTGCGTCGGTCTGATGTAGTTCCCGCTTTAAGCAGTCGCCCCACGTGTAGCCTCTACCCACAGCCACTCCCATGGGGTCGCCGACATCCGTTTCGCACGCACGTCAATCAGCATCCTCTACCGGTCAATTAGTTTATTTCTTGTTCGTTATAAATTGCAAATATTTTGTTTTTACTTGGACAAGCTTTAAGAATTGAATTGAAGATCATTAGTGGTTGTTGTATCTGTTTTTTTTTTTAATGAACTGTGACTTTTCCTATTTCTATAGTGGTAAGTAAGTTAAGTTTTAAGTTCTTCAATTCGTAATATGATCATCATTATTTTATTATTATTATTATGAGCCTGTTGTGAAGGGCAAAGCCCTCCTTTCCATTGTTCCCTGTCCTTAGCTACTTGTGGTCAATTCTTTAGGTAGGAGTCCAGGAGTATTATTATGAGCCCGTTGTGTCCCACTGCAGGGCAAAGGCCTCCGTTACATTCTTCCCTGTCCTTAGCTACTTCTGACCAATCCTTTATGTAGGAGTCCAATTCGTCAACCCATCTCCTGAGCCTACCGCGTCGCCGACTCCTGGTGTTCGGGATCCGGTCAGTGGTTGCTTTCTTCCTATTTTGTTGCGACATTCGTCAGATGTGGCCTGCCCAGTTCCACAATCATGAGGTATACTATTATTTTGGGCACGCCACAATTATGGCGGTAAGTCCCCTCTTTGAGGCGTGGCTGGAAAGACCTCACGGCGTCCTTACCTTCCGCATGACACAGGTACTCACCGGACATGGTTCGTTCGGGAGATTCCTGCACTCGATTCATGCGGAAGTGACGCCCGGGTGTCGCCACTGTGCGGAACGCCCGGAGGACACGGTGGAGCACACAGTCGAGGTGTGCCCTGCTTGGGCGGAGCATCGCCGTGCCCTCGTGGGGGCGATCGGCGGCGGAGACCTCTCGCGCCGGGCCTTGGTTGAGGCCATGGTCCGGAGCGAGGAGGAGTGGCAGGCGGTCGCCGACTTCTGCGAAGCAGTAATGCTCGCAAAGGAGGAGGCCGAACGCATCAGGCAACGGCGTTATCGCCGCCGCCGTCGCCGGGATTCTGATCCCGATTTCCGGCCAACGTAGACGCGGGCTTGCGGACAGTGAGCAATGGGTAGCTCACTGTCCGGCCGTCCGGTAACTGTCCGGACCAAGCCCAAGTCGTCGACGGCGCGCACTGTTCCCGCGCGCCTCAAGGAGTTGTCAGCAACAGCAGGGACCCAGCCGGGTCGAAGCCTACTGGGGCCAGGGTTATCCGAAAGGGCGCTCGAGCCCCGGTATGAAGGCTAGAAGGAACGGGGTGGGTCTTTTAGTCAGTAAGAGTCTGACACTATCTCCCGCTCCGCCCAAGGGCGGGGGATGTCAATGCATGATTTTTTCCCACCATAAAAAAAAAAAAAAAAAAAAAGGTATACTATTATTTAGTAAAGTTTTTCCAACCAGAACAACCTTTGTAAATCACAAACTAGCTTGAAAGTCAGCCAGGTATGATTTGTCCGCACCGGAATGTTCACAAGCATCACATTTACCGACGTTGACGCACTCGGGTACTTTAATATCTTTGCAGCACGCAATTCCAACTTACGTAGGACTCGTCTCTTCGTCTCCTTGATTGAGATTTATTTGCCAATCTATTTTAATTACTATTCCACCGACAAGTGAAGTAAGATCTCGTACACACGAGTCGCATGTTGCCAAAGGCTGAATCTAAATCAGGTGAATGCATCCGACGATACGGGGAGGTGGCAACCGTCGACAAGTCAGAGGCTTATAGTCCCTTGAACAACTGGCCGAAATTAAACGGACACAACACTCGTACCCTCCTAGACGGCAGTACGAGAATCTGTGCATTTAATTGCGGCCAGCTGCGCCCGGATAGAGCCCCGCTGACCTTTAAATCCATTTTTTTTCGCAAAATATTAATTGATTTACATGTAATTTTGTTCATGAATCTTTAATAAACATATATTTTTTACAATCCTATTATTCTGACTGTTACCGAGGAGTGGGCTTCAGAAAGTCACTGTTTTATGGCATTTCTAGGGCACTTGGGCCTTACCGACGGCCATCGACATTCCAACTTTGAAGATCAGCGGTAGTCATCGTGTGAGTCAAATGTATAGGCCATAGGTCAACCACAGAAAAGATGAAAGAGGTTAGAAAGGACATACTTTCCGATTTGTACTAAAACGAATGTCGACGCTTGTCTCCCACCCTTTAACTCCACTACAGGCAATAAACCAATACGAACCCGCATTACGCAACTAACAGACCACGCACACTTAGGTCGCAAGTTTGCTATTGGTAGTTGAACTATGAGCATTGCCCTACTTTGTGGCACGCCTGCCCCGCCCACAAAGCCATTCTAAGCTCTTTCATCTGTTCTGTGAGGTCAACGGTTGCAGTTACCTCTGCCGTTTGCAACTCGTGTGTATGAGCTCTAAGCTAACTGATAACATCTTTTTTTTTTTGGTGGGAAAATATCATGCATTGACATCCCCCGCTCTTGGGCGGAGCGGGAGATAGTGTCAGACTCTTACTGACTAAAAGACCCACCCCGTTCCTTCTAGCCTTCATACCGGGGCTCGAGCGCCCTTTCGGATAACCCTGGCCCCAGTAGGCTTCGACCCGGCTGGGTCCCTGCTGTTACTGACAACTCCTTGAGGCGCGCGGGAACAGTGCGCGCCGTCGGCGACTTGGGCTTGGTCCGGACAGTTACCGGACGGCAACTGATAACATCTACTACGAGTATTACCTCACTCACTTTGACCAGTAATAACTGTAAATAAATTGTGTCAATTTATGGCGTGCGCGTGCTCATTGATTCATTCAAAAGTCGGACGTTTACAATTTCAATAGATTCTAATTTAGTTAGTTGCTATGCATAATGCGCATTTTGTCAATAGGTTAGCCTTTGATTGGGTGTGCCGCGGTCGATTTATGCTTTATTGTCTGAGCGTATAACAACAGACTGTTTTTGGCTAAAATTATTTTTAATGATTTTTTTATTATTGATAGGCTCGCGTTTGACCACTATCTCACCTGATGGTAAGCGATGATGTGGCTGACGATAGAGCACGCTTGCCTAGAAGTAACCTATTCACTCTTGACTTAAAAACCCCTAGGTTGCAGCTATTAGGAAACACGGACCCCGGCAGGGGGTTCCACTCCTTGGCTGTACGCATAATGATTGTGTTCCCAAAACGTTTTTAGTATATTCGAAACCAGAATATAGTTCGTTCAGAATCAGTAAAGGAAACGATTTCAATCATTTTTACACCATGTTATGTTTTTTTTTCTAAAAATATTTAAGAAAGGTCATAAAGTTGGACACCACCGATACTATTAACAACACAGGTCACGGCAGGTTATAGCGGACATTAGACACCAGCGCACAGCTGGATGCAGGAGTAAACAGTAACCTTTCTACTAGTGGAAAATAAAACATGTATTACAAGGCTAAGATTTCTTTGACGACACACACGTATGGAATGCGCAAAGCGATCCCCACTCTGACGCCGGACGCTCAAGATCCGTTGTGCCTACTGTACCTTAAGGATTGGCCAGAAGTGGCAGAAAAGAGTAGAATAACGGAAGGGAGGCCTTTGCCCTGCAGTGGGACATACTTAACAGGCTCATAATAATAATAACCCATGACATCAATTATTATCATAACTTTTTGTAACGGAATTATGATATAGGAAATCATAAAATCCTCGGTGGCCCTTTTTCCAGCAGATTAGCTTATCTTAAAACCAATTAGGTATCTAATTACTTGTATTACAACTGCATTAAGATTAATTATTCAAAACAATAATAATAATGGTAGCGATAGCAATAATAACTATGATTCTGTGACTCCGGGCAGTAATTATGATTTCGAAATTGCACTACTTATTATTATTTGCAATATAATATTTTCTTGAAATTGCGCTCTTATCCTTACCGCTTTTTGGCGCGTAATTTACTATATTTCACACTAGTGCGGAAAAGTGTGCGACCTCGCCCCCGGCACAATTGATTGTATTTATCGTATAATGCTGAGCGCTAAGCGACCAGCACGAGTCACCAGTCCTTTTATACACGTGGTTTGTCACTGCAGCACTTGGTTCCATAATACCCTCTCCTGCGGTTCAGGCGAATCCTACCTCGGTTTCAATGATAAACTTTCTCCACTTGTGTCAAAAAGTACTATTTCAATACTAGGCACTCGTAATTGTTTTTATTTTCTGGAAGAACTAAAAAGATGATGATGAAATAAAATACTATGAGCGTCTAATCAATGGTCTAATCTACAGTTGGGCAATAAATTCAGATATATTTCGATAAATATTATAAGATTATCCTTATCAATGTATCTCACAACGCACGTAAATACAAAACCATCTGTCTATGCAATTGGTGGACTGACAACTTTTGTCACATGACAATTAAGTACTTGACTTAGTTTTTTCTTATATCGTTTATAAAAATAATGGAGCGTCATCTATGACGTCACATAGCAACTAAACACTACGAAATTCTGCATCGCGGTTTTAGAGACTGCACCGCGAGACTAGAACATATGCAACAGCCGTAAATCAACTATTGGGCAAATGCCCAATAGTTGATTGACATGATACTCTACTGGCCGAAGGATCCTTTCTTTTCAACAGAGGTTCACGTGACTTTACACCCATTTCTGCATACCTCTAAAACAATTTTATCAAAATTCCCAACTATATTTTAAAATCCGATAGAAGAGGAAACTAACAAGTATCAGAAAAATGATCTACAGACTGGCATGAAACCTCAAATGCTGTCAAATGACTCATAAATTCTCCAGAGTTACGACATATCATAAGGAACACCTAGTATACATATATGGCAGAACTGAGGCTGCCTGCATAGAATTTGAAATAAGAGAAACATACAAATAAATACCTCGATTATATCTGTCAACGTGTGCTCTGAAAGCATAGAAGTAACCCTAAGTTTTTCCTGCAGGCTGACTAAAAGTTAAAAGGAAACACGCCGCAGAAAACGTTTTGCGGACACATTTATTGTGCGTACAGCCAAGGAGTGGAATTCCCTGCCGGAATCTGTGTTTCCTGATAGCTACAACTTAGGAGTCTTTAAGTCGAGAGTGAATAGGTTTCTTCTAGGCAAGCGTGCTTCATCGTCGACCACATCATCGCTTACCATCAGGTGAGATGGTGGTCAAACGCAAGCCTATCATTAATAAAAAAAAAAAAGAAAATACTGAGATTCCAATTTTCATTCATGCGTTTTATGCGTACCCAATCAAATAAAATATACGATTATGCAAACAGAATTTCTAGAAGCAAGTGTAAGTAGACCTAGATTAAAAAGCGGTTATTGCATAAATTATATCAATTATATAAATGGTGCCTCATCAGAAGCTTACAAATTATGTATAGGCTCGCGTTTGACCACTGTCTCACCTGATGGTAAGCGATGATGTGGTCGACGATGAAACAGTAGAAGTAACCTATTCACTCTTGACTTGAGCCCTAGATTATAGCTATCAGTAAACACAGACTCCGGCAAGAAATTCCACTCCATAGCTGTATGCACAACGAATGTAGGTACTCCTAAAACGCTTCGTACGTATAGTACGTGGTCAAAGTAAAGTGTGGGTTATGTCAAAATAATTCCATAATTTAATCTGTTTTGTTAACTACTTTGTCTTATCATCATCATCATAATTTCAGCAGAAAGACGTCCACTACTGGACATAGACCTCCCCCAAGCGTCGCCACAACGACCAGTGCGGCTCGCAACCATCGGATTTCCGCGACCCTGACCAGGACATCGGTCCACCTTGTGGGAGGACTTTCGACGCTGCATCTTCTGGTATACGGTCGTCACTCCAGAACCTTTCGTCCCCATCGACTATCTGTTCTGCGTGCAATGTGTCCTGCCTATTGCCACTAAGTTTGGCGTTTCTTCGAGCTATGTCGGTAGCCTTGGTCTAATGTTTATTTCAAAAACTTTAAGCAAAATACGTACGTTTTATTGAATTTTGTGCGTTCACATGTTATGTAACTATACCAGTTGGGAAGGGAAACCTGTTATTAGCCATAGATTACTGTAAAGTACTTACTCTGTAACATACTTTGTATATCGTTGTCAGTAGCCCAAATAATCTAATTCTACACTAATATAATATAGAGGAAAAGTTTTTTAAGTTATTGCATAGCTTCTATCGCGGGCCTTGAGCGTGGAGACCGAATCCAGAAATTCCGTAACGAAAATAAGCTAACACCCCCCCCCCCCACACTCATTTGCTTTTTGAGCGTGGTGACCGATAAGAAAACAAATGAGTGAACAATCAATCAAAATTCAATTCAATGTGTGAAAGTGTAACTTCAATTAATATTAAAGAAAAAAAAATACTGCATAAATAAAATAAATAAATAATTATAATTGCATAAGTTGATAAAAATGCTACGCAATAGCTTTACCGCGGCAGTCCCCGAGTGCCACACGTCTTTTTTTTTGTATTTTGTTGTTTGCATGAGGTAATCCCTGAAACTACTGGTCCGATTGCTAAAATTATTTCACCAATCTTCTTCTTAACGTATCGATGGCAAAATTAGTTAAATTCCTTGCCAGCCCAGAATTCGGCCACGGCAATGCCGTCCGCTGATGCTGTCATTAGGTCCCTACGTGAGCAGGTAACAGGGCAAGTGATGCAGGACGGAAGGTGGGACATGGTCTGCGGAGAGACGCCGCACAAACACTGAAGATCGGATACCGAAGACCGATAGAAAGCTACTTTATTTCTGAGTTACACAGGCTATATTTTGTGTACGAGGTCGAAGCTGCGGGAAGAAGCCAGTATACAAGGTGTCGTTTTGAAGCTGCAAAATATTTCAGGAGGTAATTGTGTTAGTGATTCTCGACCCGAATCAATAATAAAATAAGTAGGTAATTTTTTTTTTTAAACAACCGCGCTTTTTTTCACACACACAAACACGGAACAATAAAGGGCGTTTTCACACACACTAACTCGCAACGATAGTTTCATTAATAATGTATCATCCAATCATCATCCCGCACGCCACACCCTAGCCACGCCCCCGCGGCCATCGATCAATCGATTTAGTTTAGTGTAATTAAAAAATTAAATAACAAGTATTACTGATTATTGACCAGGTATCGTTTTTTTACATGATTATTTATGAGTTTTATTACAACCTCCTGAAATATTGTGCAGTTTTAAAACTGCACCTTGTATAATAAAATATAAACCCAACTCCTTTAATAACTACTGAACTTGTAGATTCAAAGGTTTTTTTTTAAATGTGGGAAATCATGCAACAACTTCTCCCGCTCTACGGTGAACTAACTATAATACACCTGTGTCCTTCAGTTACCCTTTGCCTTCCAGGACAACGGTACTGACCCTAGCGGGCATCGGCCCTGCTTGGCACTACGGTTTTGCTGACATCTTTGAGGCGCCGGATTTTTGAGTACGATCATAATATATGTTTCAATATATTTTACTAGTCTGGCCCGTGCGCCTGTGCGAGCCCATGAAGACATTCGAAGGTTCTGATCAGCAATAACTTGGTAATTTAGAAATCGGCGCCACGAAAACAAAGTTTTTTTTCTATACTGTAAGGGGCCATTCATAAAGTACGTGAGATGATTTAGCGTGGGATCGTCTTGACAGTTCTTTCGTAAGATCGCAAAAATACACAAAGTTAAGATAATAAAAAAAAATAGCCCCTAACGTTTATCCTAGCCGCCATTTACAGCAAGCTCACCATTTATTATCTACCATCAAGACTATGCATCACTAAATATAGATAATAAAAATAACCATAATTGAACCGTGACGCATGTGTCAAATAGACAATTTAGGCCAATGAAAACGTGCTGCAATTGTGGTGACTGCAAATAATATGATGTTACTGCAATTTCGTAGACGTTTCGAATAACACCCATACACGATTTTGTGTCCGAAAAAAATATAGGTACTCATCAATTCTGTCAAAGACACTGTTACTAAAGACACCATTTTAGTTTGCAAGATTATAAGCAAACGAAATTGTTTTAAATATATTAAACCTCTCATTTTATTTAATTAAAACACTATCTTGCTTTTTGCAGTCGAATGGCGTTTTAAGGGTGCTCTAGTCGGCGGCTCGAACTCTGTAGGGAGATGTTAAAATACAAATGATGTTATCTCTTCCAATATCATGTGAGACGATAAAGCTGCTTTGATGAACGTTAAGAAGCTAGAGCACATACAAATATACACTCCCCTATCATGAACAATGATTTACGAAAAGATCGTGTAAACTTTTATGAACAGACATTTGGGCGTCGATATTTGAAAAACCTAGTGAATTTATCTATTCAAAATTATATTAATTGCATTTTTGAACAACTTGTTTGGAAACATTATGCCATATTTTTACTCCATAAAGATGATGAAGAAATTAGTATTAAAATAAAGACTCATATGTATAATAACTTCAAAATTTATATTTTTTGTACAATTTTTCATCTATATAGCCTGAATATTGAAACCAAATAGTGAAAAAATAATGACGGCACACATCGATATAATTTTTTATTTTGAAATCACACCAATAGGCAATGAAGTTATCACCATATTACGTTTGTATGAAAGCATAACCAGTTAGGGATCCTTAATTGATTGATGCGACTAAAATTTATCTCACGGTCATCTATGACACGTCATAAGTTTATGCACTACACTACACTTAATTGAGTTCGTTACAGTCTGGAATGGCATTGTCTATTAAATGATTCACAGTAACATACGAGCATTATCGAATTACAGCTTGCTGTAAGCTTAGACTTGCCTTTGATGTTGGCACGAGAGCCTTATTCTTTAAGTGAGGGAAGTTCTATTAGGGAAATGCGAGCATTTATTTCTTCTGACATAGAAACCGAGTACATTACTGAATTCATGATAAGAGCACGATAAAAGCTGTGTATTGTGCTCTTCTTGTGTCCGACTTAGCAAGGTAAGACTGCGGAATTGTTTGAGAGAGACTACTGTGGCCTTGAAACGTAAAAGGCAATTGAAGGAACACATGTGGTTATAGTCAGTCAAAGTCTACCCAGAGTGCGAGAAGTTATTTGATATTTTGCCATCTTGAAAACAACTACTTACCGTTTTTTTGGTAAGTATGAGCCTCAGGTTTCCTGTTGAGTGACATCAGATAACGCAGCAAAAAAAAAAACATTAATGTTCATCATATTAGAAAACGTACTAACTACATAATTTTGCACGGACCGCAGGACAGAAAAATGATAAAAAAGTACGAGTCTGGTAAAAAAAGCGGAACCACCCATGGTGTGGTTTTGCTTTTTTACAAGATTTCTGCATTGTGCCTTCGCGAGGCTTTAAATCGGACAGATTACAACAGAACCTGCTTGTTATTTGGGTTTCATTCATTGATCACGTAAGACTAGAAAGGAGGTATGAGTTTAAAGAAAATTAGAAATACTACAAGGGGCGAAGACAGGCACCAAAGCCCCCTCGCGGCCTCGGTCTCTAAACAGAAAAACGGAACGCGATCTTGACTTGCCCTTACCAGGTACGATATCAAATGTCAATAGGATTAGTTACTATAAAATGTAGGTACTTAATGAAAAAAAAATTTTTTTTTCTTAGGACATACCTACGTAAAAAATACGCGCCTTTTTGGGAAGAATTAGTTTAACCTCACAATGCATAATTGAGGTAAAAAAAATCTAAATAGAAAACATCACGTAATTTATGGACGACGACCTCATGCCACTACAAGTTAGACTTTATTTTTAACCGAAGTGATGAGTTTTTTTTTTAATTGTTTTTTACCTCAGTCCATTTGGAAATATTTCCAGATTCCATGTTTTTTAAAAACCAGTGTTGCTGTTAAATAACGTACAAACGAAACTAGAAACACTGACTTCCAAAATTAAAGTTTTTCATAACTTTTCAGCCAACCGTAACCAGAGTCATAAAGCAAACAAAACCATACATTTTGCACTTTGGCAACCTCAAGTCTCATTCAAATAATTTAAGGCCAGGTTCTCCTCATTTTGAACTTTTTAAGCCTTTGGAAATCCACAAATATAAAAGAGAACACCATGAAAAATTATTTTATTAAAATTGACTATATTTATGACCAACCGCCGCGGACAAAAATCAAAACAATGATAAAAATTAGTTGGCTTAACCCTAACTTAAGATTTTAAATGTGTATGTCTAGGAGATTACCTCACGGAAATATTTGAAAGTTACAAAAAATAATAAAGTTTGTTTTTAAAAGGGCAAAAATCTTGAATAGTTGTTTTTTTTTTATATAAAAATTAAACCGCAGTTACGTGGCCGCAAAATCGACAACTACAACCGGCTGCCGGGGCCCAACTGTGTCGAAGCCGACTGGGGCCAGGGTTAGTTTCGAAAGATAGCTCAGCCCCGGTACGAAAGGCAACGAAGGAACGGGAGTGGATTTTTAGTCAGTAAGAGTCTGACACTATCTCCCGCTCCGCCCAAGAGCGGGGGATGTCATTAGATGATTTTCCCACCGGAAAAAAAGAAAAAAAACTACCTACAACCGGCTTTTAAACATTTCTCAACAATAAACCCGTAAATAAAATCTCTTCATATTTCAATTTCTTTACAATGCACTTGAAAAAACTATAATCTATAATCTCTAGACACTTGAACTCTGTGATGGTGCTTATAGAACATCGTTACAGGCCATTAACCTCTATGGCGTGACCCTCAGAGGTTAAATGTTAATACCATGAGCACTAAGCTAGCTGAACTAGTGTTCATTGTATGGTATGATGAGCACATTATAATACGATGCCCTTCCTTATATGTAGGTTATTCAATTACAAGAGGCATTTAGTACAAAACTGACAGATAATCTCAACAAGTTACGAGGCGTGCGCGAATTTTGCGACTGGACGCCAACCCTAGCGCGACCGCCGAAAGTAGGTATGAAAAGTGAAGTACATACATGAGATTGACTTCTGTACCTGCCTATTTTGTGCTAGAGGCCTTACCATGACGTGTTAAAATGTCAGTAGTGCGAGCTAGAAAGAGGGATAAAATCCTACAATGCAGTATCAGAGATTTTCGCGAGATTAGAACATATACAACACTCCGGGGAACTATTGAGTAGTTGCCCGGACCAGACTCAACACCTGTCTGTTCGTAGAATCTTCCGTCTTTAATGGAAGTTTGCGGTACTTTATACCATTTTCCGCAAACATCAAGAATATCATTGTATATTGTAAGAAGCTGCCGTTTCTCATCGAAAGACGTCCACTGTTGGACATAAGCGTCCCCCAAGTGTCACCATAACGACCGATCCTGTGCGTCTCGCATCCATCGGATTCCCGCGACCCTCACCAGGTCATTAACCCATTTTGTGAGAAACATTCTAACGCTGCGTCTTCTGGTACGTGGTCGCCACTACAGGACCTTTTTTTTTTTTTTTTTTTTTTTTTAATTAAGATAAACTAGTGCTTGACTGCGATCCCACCTGATGGTAAGTAGCGATGCAATCTTTGATGGTGAGGCGCACTAGTTTATTAAGAGCCTATTCACTCTAGCCTTGAAGACACCCAAATTATAATCGGACGGGAAGACCGCAGCAGGCAGACTGTTCCAGTCCTTCGACGTACGTGGTATAAACGACGAGGCGAAACGCTTAGTCCGGACCGTAGAGGTTTCAACAACGTAAGGGTGAATATTCGCCGTACGTCGGGATGTCCGATGGTAGAATTGCGATGGCGGAATCAAGTCATGCAATTCCTGCGCACACTCTCCAAAATGCATCCTGTAAAACACCGAAAGGCTGGCTACCCTACGCCTATGCTCAAGGCTTTGAAGGTTGGACTTAACCAAATCTGGATCACCAATTAGCCTCTTTGCACGCCTTTCCACCGAGTCCAAAGCTGCCAGGTGGCATTTTGCAGCACCAGCCCATATGTGACTGCAGTACTCCACACACGAACGGACCTGTGCTTTGTATAACATTAAAAGCTGTCCCGGTGTGAAGTACCGCCGGACCTTTGCAAGAACGCCCAGCTTCCTAGCAGCTACCTTGGCTTTGGACTCAATGAACCGCCCAAAGTTAAGGTCTGAGGGAATTTCAACCCCCAAGAGCTGAAGGCGGTCGGTGTACCCCAGGGATAAATTCCGAAAAGTAGGAACCAAGGTGCACGGGCTCCTTTTGGCAGTGAAAAGACACGCTTGTGTTTTGGCGGCGTTGAATCCCACTAGATTGGCTTCACCCCACTTGGAGACTGCCTGAAGTGAGATATTCGTTCGCTCTACCATAGCCTCTCTTTCGGACCGGATTAGCTCCTTACTAGCCCGAGCACTGGGCAGGTATCTCTCTACAACTGTGCTATCATCTGCATACCCATAGATACCGGGCACCAGCAGATCGTTGATATGCAACAGGAAGAGAGTTGCAGAGAGAACAGACCCCTGAGGAACTCCGGCATTAATCGTCATGGGCTCTGATGAGCATCCGTCGACAACAACTCGGAGAGACCGTTCACTCAGGAAGTCTTTTACCCAGTTAATCAGACCAGGGGAAATGCCGTACGCTGGAAGCTTACTCAATAGGCTAGCGTGCCATACCCTGTCGAAGGCCTTCGAGACATCTAAGGAAACGGCAATCGCTTCCCCATTCTTCTCGAGGGCCTCGCCCCACAAGTGGGTAGCATAAACCAGTAGGTCCCCAGTAGACCGCTTGCGGCGAAACCCGTACTGTCGGTCACTGAGGAGATCGTTACCTTCCAGGTATGCCATGAGGCGCGAGTTCAATACACGCTCCATAATCCTGCAGAGTATGGAGGTTACCGAAATCGGCCGATAGTTGGCAGGATCGGCACGACTGCCCTTTTTGGGCACGGGTTGCACGTTGGCAAGCTTCCAGGACTTGGGCACTATACCAGTCCTAAATGAGAGGCGATACAAGCGCGTCAATACAGGAGACAACTCGGGCGCACAAGCCTTTAGAACAATCGCTGGTATGCCATCTGGTCCACTGGCTTTATTCACGTCTAGACGACGCAGCTCTCTCAGAACTTCTCTGTTCCTCATGTGAACCTCCTGCATTGAAGAGTTACAATGAGGCAGAGTCGGTGGAGCAGCATTGCTAGTGTCAAGACGAGAATTATGGGCAAAGAGAGATGCAAAGAGTCCTGCTTTCTCTCTTGCCGTATGAGCCAGTGTTCCATCAGGCTTTACCAGCGGAGGCAAAGCGGGCCGACAGAAGTTCGCCTCGACCGACTTGGCAAGAGACCAGAATGCTCTGCTACCGGACGGCTGTGCAGAGAGTTTTTTGCCAATATGGGTTATGCGGTCGAAGCGTGCCTTCTTTAATGCTTTTTTGTAGGACTTGGCAGCATGGTTGAAGGCTCTCTTCTTTGAATTCAGATCCGGAGCTTTGCGGTCACGAGCGTCAACCCAGGCGAGAAACGCCGAATGCTTACGCTCTTCAGCCTGAACGCAATCGGCGTTGAACCACGGGTGAGCTGAGCCACCGATGCGTACATCGCTATAAGGGATAAAATACTCCATAGCTTGGTGTATCACATCGGTTACAGCATCCGCACAGCTCGACGGATTTTCAGAAGAGAAGCAGACCTGCTGCCAAGGATAAGACGCAAAGAAATGCCGCATCTCATCCCAATCTGCCGACCTGTATCGCCACATTCGCCGTTCGCCACGTGAGTCGCGGTCAGGTGGGGAGAAGGACGATACAGACTTCACCAGACAGTGATCTGAAGTTCCAAGTGGTGAGGAAACTGTTACGATACATCTGTCCGGATCGGTGGTCAGCAGTAGGTCCAGACAATTGGCAGTATGACCAACTACATCAGGCACCCTCGTCGCTTGCTTTACCAACTGGGAGAGGCCCAGCGACACTGCAAAGTTTCGAGTTTCCCTCCCAGCGTGGTCGGTCCTCTGGTATGGGAAAAGCCAGTCTTGATGGCAGGCGTTAAAATCCCCCAGAGCGACAAACTGCGCATCAGGGTGCCGATGCAGAGCCTCATCGGCGGCCTCACTGAGGTGGCCAAACAGCCGAGTCGTCTCCTGGTCGCCACTGTGCGACCGGTAAACACAGGTGTAGACAATTTTGTCCACACCGGTGTCCACCAGTAACCATAAACTTGAAAAACTGGGGTCTTCAAGGTGACGGAGACGCTGGCAGCAGATGTCATTGCGGACGTATACACAGACCCCGGCACGCTGCAGGAAATGGTGCTCCAAAGAGTATCCCGGGTAGTCGAGATACGCCGCATCAGACGGACATCTGATCTGCGTCTCCGTCAAGAAAAGTAAGTGGGGCTTGTCAGTCTCGAGGTGGTGGTGGACTGCATCGAGATTGGAGTGCAGTCCTCGTATGTTTGAGAGGTGCACATGGAACGAGAGGACGTGCATCCGCTGTACACACTTACTTTTCCTTTTATTAGCTTTCATGTATATAATTTTAGTGAATAGGGCTGATGGAAGATGGCAGTTGAGCGAGGTGATGCGATGTCAAACCCAACAACACAACCAGAGTTGCTGCGCCAATGGAGGGTTGATTTGGAGACTGCGGGGACGCCCGAACCCCCCCAGAGATCGCCATCGGGTCCTCTCATCCGGTCGCCAACCGGCACGATGGGGCCACCCTGGGATTTTTCGCAGTTGGCGGGGCAGCCTTTCGTGTGTGGCTGGCACACTACTTGGGCCCCCAACTATCTGCGGTCGGCCAGCGGAGCACCGTGCTTCGGATCCCGCTACCCTCCATGATCAAACCTCCGACACAACAGCAACTGGTGCATCATACCCGGCGTACATCGCAACACAACTGTTCAGACCCATCCTCCACCTTACGGCTTCACCAGATAACATGCCGGAACACGACGGATCGCTTGGCGGCATGACTTTATCTGGTGGGTGGTAACCTTTAAGCCGGCAGCCGATGATATGGCCTACCACCGTATTTACTGCTCGTTTAGCACTACCCAGGGGACACGTGTAGGGTGATCAAAAGTCAAGTAAATCCTACGGACGCGAGCAGTTCATCCCCCGACCTTCCTCACCGAACATCTCTTCTGCGAGCAATGTGCCCTGCTGTTCCGCATAAGTACATCAATAATATAATTGTATATTGCAAAAGCTGCTCCTTCTTATTTGAATAAAAATATGTCTAATTGACTTACCAACTAAAGTGTACTTGATCAGGCAGGGATGGCACAGATTGGTGATGGGCTGCCAATGTTCATTGTTCAGAATATCAGCCATCTGTTCGGAGCGGTTGGTGAGGAAGAGCGCAAACTCCTTGAAAGTGACGTCGTTGCCGAACTCCAGGGATTCATTTGAAGGGTTCTCGCGGTATGCCTTGATGATGCGTTTTCCTACGCGATTCTGTGGAGACAGGAAATCTTTTAGTAAAGATAATTACAAGGTATCGTTGAGCTTCTTAGTAGTCCTAAGTTGAGTTATACGAATACTGATAAATGCTTGCACTGACTGGACAAGTCCACTCAAATATGTGTGGTTCTTTCCTCAAAAAACAATCTCAGACACTAATCTGCATGGTTCTCGTATGATTTGAACATTGAATTTTTGCTGTATGGACTTTAAAATAAGCTTTGGCCCCTGAGTTTGTTTCGGTATTTCTTCTCAGGGTAGTCAGCTAGGAAATGCCGGCCTCATCCAGTTTAAACTGAAGAAAAACTTGACATGTGAGTGTTTTTAAAAACCTTTTTGCAAAATAAATATAATTTATCATTTAGATGCATCTTCTGCAAGGGACATAAATTATTTCTTCACCTCCCTAGCTTTTTCTCAACCAGCTTGGAGTCAGCATCCAGTCTAACCAGATGCCTATCAGACCTAACACAACCCAGTTGCTGGGCATGGTCCGGAGCGAGGAGGAATGACAGGCGGTCGCCTCCTTCTGCGAAGCAGTAATGCTAGCAAAGGACGAGGCCGAACGCATCAGGCAACGGCGCTCTCAGCGCCCCAGCCGCCGTCGGGATTCCGATCCAGATTTCCGGCCACCGTAGGCGCGGGCTTGCGGACGGCGAGCAATGGGTAGCTCGCTGTCCGACCATCTGGTAACTGTCCGGACCGAGCCCAAGTCGTCGACGGAGCGCACCTCAAGGAGTTGTCAGCCACAGCAAGGGCCCAGCTGGGTCGAAACACGAAGGAACGGAGTGGGTAGTCTGATACTATCTCCTGCTCCGCCCAAGGGCGGGGGATGTCATTTGGATGATTTTTACCCACCGAATAAAAAAATAAAAAACTTAGTTGCTGGGCAACAGTATCGCTTCTTGGATAGACCTTTCTGGCATCTTACTAGCTGTAATGACTGCCAAAGATCTGTGAATGACAACCGAAACATAAACTATACACCTAGCTATATAAATAAGTGTTTTCGCACAAAATATGAATAAGCAGGTAACTACGTCCAGCACCTGACTCAAAAAAGAGCGATTTGAAAATAATTTCTTGACATAAAAAACTAATCATACATCTCAGAGACAAATATTCGACACATAAGGAAAAACTGAACATTAAGAGTTTTTTCGTAACCGCTCCTGGCAATACTTAGATACCAACAGTTCATCAGTTGCAAAGGCAGTTAGATAATATAGACATTACAAAAATGATCCCACCAATCAAGTTCATGGATACTTTATAGCTACCATTATCAATGACCGACGTCAAAAGTCAACAAGCTTTAATGACGACCAAATTATTATCAATTCTTATAAAAACAAATACAAGGCCGCGTGGAATATTTGAAAGGAACATTATCATTCGTAAACTTTGGCTAATCCATGTTTTATTTTTTAGAAGTTGTAGGTACATCGGTTCTTAAAAATAGCCTTAGGTTTTTATTGGCGTTTCTTCTCCATAGGAAACGCCCAATTGGATCCGTGCACTAGCTTCTGACGTTTTACCTTATGGTAAGCGATGTATGGTCAACGATGGAGCACGATTGACCTATTCGCTTGAGTTTAAGACCTGAGAAAAGACTTGAGAAACTGAGAAAACACCCCTTAGCTGTACGCAAGATGAATGTGTTTCCAAAACGTTTCGTGCGTATTGGTGGGATGCCCACCATGAACCGGTGGTGCATCGCCCTTACGTCTCGAGGTTCGATAATGAAACCGACTTGGCGGAATTAATTTATGTAATTCCGACGAACACTGCCCGAAATGCAATCGATAGAAAACCAGGCTAGTAACATGGTGTCGATGCTCAAGACTGAAGCCTCGAATCAACGAGCTCATCATTAAAACGGAGACCGTGAGTTTAACAAACGTAAAGTTAGATGTTAATAGCGCAATCATTAGAAGGCCTACACCGAATCTAAAAGTGAAGTGATGTGTCATTATCATTATAAATTTAAAAATAAAATTTCCAGTGGCATATTGGAGTTTTAAGCGGACGTGCTTATCAGCTGATGTTTTGTTGTTTGTGCGATATTTACTTAATTGATGCGCTATATTTTTTGTGTCTTCGAAACTCGGGAACTCCAGCAATTAGACAAAATATTCCAAATGAATAATAGATGTGTGTGTGTGTCGATAGATTTCAGAGGTCACGGTGATATAACAAATATCTTATCCACACATAAACAATGTGCACATCAATCTTCAAACACATCCAAGGTCTTGGTGATACAATAACTATACAAGTTGGCTTTTTTAAAACAAATTTCTTTGGGTTGTTGAGTAAAAGTTTTGGGCAGTTTTTGGGTCTATTTTAGACCCTGTAGCAAAATATCAGGGTTTAAAATAGCTCACGTGTAATTTAACATGGCGAAGGCGGAAGATTGTTTATAATCAGAAAATCCTTCGAAGTATAGTTTAAATGTATTTTTTTTATCTGATATAAATTATTATGTTGTCTTAACGGTGCGTCCAGATCTGGCGAATGCGCCGCTCGCGAGCCGGTCTGAACACATTGTAATATATCACATCTTTTGTCGTATGTCTCTATTTGAAAGGTGGGAAGAACGCATTTTTAAGATGCTTGAATCTGCAAACTAAGGCGAGTCTGCTCTAAAGGAGTCAAGCCCGAGCAATGGTTTATTTGAAATAAATACATTGAATTTATGGTGCCAACTCAGGCACCACTCCTCATGGCTAATTTTTAAGCATTTTTCAGTGGGTCTAGGAATTAGAGTATGCTCGGGTATACACGTGGCATATCCTTGGGCTAGCTTGACTCTCTGTGCATACAATAAAGTTGGGATTTAGTATGACGTCCGTGACATAAGACACTGTTTTATCTTCTGGCTGCATATTCCTTACACATTATAAAAGAAACTCCCTACCGCGGCTGTCTGTCTGTTCATGATATCCTCAAAAACTGGAAAGGATTTTAAAGCGGTTTTCAATAATAGACCGAGTGATTCATGAGCAAGGTTTAGGTGACCTATACCTACATGCATATTGTAATAGAAAAACGGAAAATTTCAATGAATTTTTCCCGGCCTCCAAGATACAGGCACCACCGAGTTTGGGGACCACCGTATAGACTACACAATGAAGCTCGCCAATAGTTATATTCCTACATTAAGTTATGATTATTATTATTTAAGGCAACTCTTGTAACAATGTGGTTCAATGAATTTATTTTTATTATTTATTTATTTATATTTCTAACATTCTTGATACTTGCTGTTATAATAAGGTATACCTTGGTCAGAGATTAAGCATTGCCAAACAACTTGGCAATACTGCCAGTCTTTTGGGCACACTTCCAGTCGAGAGCGATGCGGAGCAATTTTTGATGCCATATTTTAGGTACGAGTTATTATATAGTTTTAATTAGTTAAGTGTTTTTATTTTTCATTTTCTATCTATGACAGTCGTTGAAGCAAATTATGCTCTGAAGAGCGAGAGCTCTGGCAATATGAATTCTAGTTTTCTAATAAATCTAGCACACCTGTGTGGCCATTATCCACAATTTACTTCGCAACTCTTTGTAACCTAGGCTAAGCAAAAACTAAATTCAAAACACGTTCTGTGATCAAACAAAAAATACTGACGTCTGTATTTTACGACGCGTTTTAATTAGCGAGAGATTTTTAACCGACTTCCATAAAAGAGGAGGTTCTATAATTTTCATGTGGATTTCTTGATAACGTAGTCTGGCAACTTTGAGCATGTAACGCGGTCTACCCAAATGTCCTTTGGTACTCCTGAGTTTGAGTTACACGAATACTGACAAATGCTTGCTTGCGCTGACTGGACAGGTCTACTCAAATCTGTGTGGTACCTTCCTCAAAAGACCATCTGAGATACTGATCTGCATGGTTTTCATATCATTTGACCATTGCATGTTTACTGTATGGACTTTAATTAAGAGATTTTGATCTCTGAGTTTGTTTCGGCGTTTCTTCTCAGGGAAACACCGGCCTCATCTAGTTTAATCTGACGAAAAGAATTGACGTGTAAAAGTGTTTTTTGAAACCTATTTGTAAAATAAATAATACTAATCTATACAGGGTGTAAGGGACAGCCCTCCACAAACTTTAAGGGATTGCTCAGTAGACAAAACTGAACCACCTTCCACAAGAATTTTTTTTTTCAGGAAACGAAATATAAAATCGTCCTCTTCATACAAACTGTCCAATCAATTTTTAATTTTGTGTGGTGAGGCTGATTTTTTTTTTTCGTTAGGGTTTTCCCCTTGAACAAATTTGCTACAGACCCCACGCTGGCTTAATCCGGCACTGATTTCAATACGCAATTAATAAGTTGACATCTACCCATTTATTTTTATGAATTCGTCTGCGGCCATATCCTATTGATCTAGGGACCAAATGACTATGTAGAATGTGTACTTAAGGCCGTAATGTAGTGAATTGATCGTCATTTATTGCTCGTTATCATTCTGAGCATACTGTACATGTTCTTGATTAATGAAGACTGTGGGGAATATTGAGCTGTGAATGCGTGATGATGTATTGTTCCGTATATTTAATATATTTGTACTTCTAAGTCAATCAATCTATTTAGTGTTTTGGAGAGTGCATTTTGGAGTGTGCGCAGGAATTGCATGACTTGATTCCGCCATCTCAATTCTACCATCGGACAAACCGACGCACGGCAAGTATCCACCCTTACGTTGTTGAAACACCTACGGTCCGGACTAAGCGTTTCGCCTCGTCATTAACTGTTCCAGTCGTTTGATGTACGCGGTATAAATACCGCGTACATCAAAGGACTGGAACAGTTTGCCTGCTGCGGTCTTCCCGTCTGATTATAATTCAGGTGTCTTCAAGGCTAGAGTGAATAGGCTCATAATAAACTAGTGCGCCTCACCATCAACGATTGCATCACTGCTTACCATCAGGCGGGATCGCAGTCAATTACTAGTTTATAACAGATAAAAAAAAAACTGTTCCCCGACATGGACCACAAAAAAAACCCCTTCAAGCTTCTTTTTGAGGCGGCCTTTTTTTATGGCTCGTGTTCGGCGGTGTAGCCGAGTGGTAAAGGCCCCGACTTACGAGTTGTAGGTCGCGGGTTCAAACCCAGTCAGGCCCATTACTTTGTGTAATTTATTTCATTACCACTGCTCTCAAAACGGTGAAGGAAAACATCGTGAGGAAACCGGCATGTCCTAGAACCAAACATTTGGAGACATGTGACATCCATTAACCCGCACGGGCCCCGCGTGGTGGATTACGGCCCATTCCCTCTTCTAGAGAGGAGGCCTGAGTCCCAGCAGTGGGAATATTAAAAAGGCTGATGATGATGATAACGATGTTTGGCGGCAAGCTTCTCCTGACACAAGGTGTCGCGCCCTTCAGCTGTTTTTTGCGGCCGTTTCAAACTTTTTTTTATGGCCGCTTCTAGCGTTTTTTTTTGCGGCGGCGTTTTTATGAGGCCGTGTGCGGAAACGCTAAGAGAGGATTTTCCAAAATTCACCCTAGGGGATGAAACGGGGGAGATGAACCTACTTTCACGTGAGCGTAACCGCTGACAGAAGCTAGTCAAAATATTTTTCCAGTAGACATTAATTTTGATACATTTAAGTAATATGATATGATAGGTATTGCGTGTCAAATGATATTGGTACGAGTTTGTTTTATTATTTATTTTATAATACAGTTATATCAGTTTGCATGACTCGTGGAACAGTGAAAGTGAAATTAGTTACAGTTTTAATAGGTGGCAGAAAGAAAGTGTCTGCATCAATTTTGTACATCTTTTTTAGGGTTCCGTAGCCTAAGGGTAAAACGGAACCCTACTAGTATTGTATATCGGGCTGCTATCCGTAACTCCACGACCACGAGTAAAGCGCATTTTTTGTGTACGGGAAACACACACTAAGGATCCGCTGTCTGTGTGTGTGTGACTTTAAGTTCCTTATGTAATTTTTATTTTTGGTGTATAAAGAATATATCTATCTATCTATCTGTCCGTCTGTTACCAGTACCCCTAGCCAAGTTGCTAATCTGCATTAGTTAACGCTTGTAGAAAGCTTCAAATGTACGGGAATGACGTCGTCTTAACGCTCAGTCACGTGGTCAGAACAAAAGAATTGGCGGCAAGGTCAACTCGAAGCGTTTGGTGCAAGCGAAACGGTTGTAACTTGGCTAGGGGGGCAGGTTATGAACCATGATAGCTAGACAGTTACAACCCGAGCACATTAACATGGCACTTAGCTCGAAAACAGTTGCCACATTGAATACTCGAAAATAGTTTGCATTGTCACGTTTAAAGCATCGTAAATTCGTAAAGTATGTCATGAGAAACTACTCAGCGCCAAATAAATGTTGATATTCAAAAACTAAAATAAAATTTAATGCATTTCAAATGTCATTTCAAACGATGATTTATTTATGTTGCTGCTATAACAAAAAATACAACAAACGTGATTTTATTTACCGGTTTTTCCTACGGACGGAACGGGCCCTTCGTGCGCGAGTCCGACTCGCACTTGGCTGTTTTTTTTTTTTATATCTAAAATCATCAAACAACTTCTCCCACTCTGGGAGTGGAGTGGAATGATCCCAGACTTTTACTGACTAAAACCCACTTGTGTTCCTACAGTTGCCTTTTATGTTCCAGGCTCGTTTTTCTAGAATTCAGCTCATTTTTATAGAAATGATTGAAAGGGATTTCAATCATTTCTATAAAAATTTGAATATCTGTATTACAAATGCACACGGTTGTCGCTATGGTTGAGTGATTGACTGCTGCGCTACATGTCGCAGGTTTGATTCCCGAACGGAGCAAATATTTTATACTGTTTATAGATAGGTGTTCCAGGTCTAGGCGTCTTGTGTGTAAGTTTACATGTTTGTGAACGCATCCACTATATAGGAGTTATTCCCTAGTGTGGTTTTTTTTATATAAAAAAATAAATTAATTAAATACTTTTTAGCCCTGGTAAACAAAATAATAGCATCATCATCATTTCAGCCGAAAGTCGTCCACTGTTGGACATATGCCTCCTCCAAGTGTCGCCACAATGATCGGACATGTGCGTCTCGCACCCGATTCGATCGGATTCCCGCAACCACAACAAAATACAGCCGCCATAGAAAATGGCATCATGGCGAGAGAGACAAACATATTTGTTTAAGATTGTTATTGTACTTATCTCGGATAGCATAGTCAGCCTTATGTTCCCACTGTTGGGACTCAGGCCTCCTCTCTGGGAGAGAGAATGGACCATAATGCTAGAACTACACTGCGCACACGTGTGCCACACACGCCGATCTGGACGCGTCGGTCTCCATACATTTTATATGGAAACTAGACTTGTAGAGCTACAGTAGATACACGCCACGCGACGTCGATCTGCGTATAAATCAGGCGTGTTAAACGTGTGCGTCGGTCTCATGTAGTTCTAGCTTAATCCACCACGCGAGCCCAGTGCGGGTTGGTGAATGTCACATGTCTTCGAATTTTTTCGTTCTAAGACATGCCGGTTTCCTCACGTTTTCTTTCACCGTTTTGAGAGCAGTGGTGATGAATTAAATTACACTAAGTAATGCACCTGGCTGGGTTTGAACCCACGACCTACAACTCGAAAGTCGGCGCCGTTACCACTCTGCCCCAACTGCTCATCTGCCCACTGCTAATCTTGGTTATTGTTCTACTAATCTTGATACCGTAAAACGGGGTCAATAGAGACTTAGGGGTGAATAGAGACAAAACTTTGGTTTGGTTTTTCACATTGATATATAATATCGGCCTCTAACAAAGCATCATTTTTTTAGTAAAGAATTTATTAATAAATTGATATTTTTTTTAGTAAAGAATTTATTAATAAATTGATATAGTTAAATGCTGCAAAAAATATTCAAATGTCGAGAAAACACTCTTTAAGTTTTGCCTCTCTCACCCCAGAATTATTGTTATATTTTTATAAGTTTATTGATACAAGTATTTTTATGCATATTCCCACCCCACAACTAAGTATGCTGTCTGAGAATTAAAGGAAAAACTTTTATTTCCCAGAATAAACTAAAATGATTTTATTACTCCTAAAGAAGCATCAATAAAAACGTATATGAAGCTATTGTGTAATAAGTAGTTACCTACTACAAGACTTTAGTAAACAAATACCTATCTGTAATATGAACTATTTAGTCTGCGATTTCTTGACCTATATCAATTTCGAACATGATACTTCATGACTATTAAGTAAGGACTTATTTTGGTTATTACTTATGTACTTGATTTTTTTTTTTTGTTTAGGTATTCTTTGAGACATACACAGTTTTTATTTTATGCATAAGAATCTTTAGAAATTACACTAAGTATGACGTTAACAAGTTAGCAATGGGTCCCAGGCAAGGCCTGTATCTTGGTGACCCAATAATTATACAGAGTTAGCAAAATGATCTGGCCTGCTGGTGCTACATAAAAATTTTCATAATAATAAAAATACAAAACCAAAGAAGTACACAACAGAAAAAAAATCTAAACTAATAACTAATAGTACCTTGATTAGGTATCAACCTAATCAAGTACACAATAACCAACCTCCTTATTAATTAAATTGAATTTGTTTCCAACTCACCTGAAAATACTTGGCACTAGAAGCATCACCTTCCAGCTTATTCCTAAAAGCTGAAAGCAGCCTTTCAAAAGGATTCCTGACTATGATCATCTTGTGGTAGTTCTCCAGCATGAAATCTCTTTCTGGCCGGCTGACTGTGCTCATGTTCCGGAACAGTCCAGGAGTGTGGGCAATACTGGCTGTTATGGACAACACATCCGTGCTGTTCCATTTGCCAGCTAGTATCATGAGGATCCGCTTCCAGTTTGTGCAGGCCACCTAAATTAAAGTTTTTGTTTTTAAAAAAAGAAGACATTTTTTGTCACTTTTAAATTTAAATTTAGAACTCATCACTCATGATACAAAAATTGAGTTCTAAATAGATTTAAATTTAGAACTCATCCATCACTCATGATACAAGAGTTCTAAAATTAAACACAGTCAATTTTTTTTTTAATGAAGACATGTTGCTTGATAGATAAATAAAGTCAGCTACTAAGTTGGTGCTTACCTAACTATCATCAACTTGTTTTTTTTTTTGTTGACTTCCCAAACTAATACTTAGTGTCAGTAAATTGATACCATTATCATGAATTTTTTGTAAACAATTTTGGAACTCAATGTAATAGCATAAATTATTAAGCTTAATGTAAATGATAACAAATTGATATTGATATGAAACACTTATGTAACAATTAAACAAAATTATAAAGATTAAATTCTAATAACTACACAAGCTGCTTTATTAAAAAGTTTTAAGAAAATATAGTATCTAGAGGAAGTTATAAATTATAATGTCAGGAGGCTACCAAAATCAATGACAAACTGTAAATATTACGAGAATTATGTCATGGATATCTTCGCAAAAAGATTAGTTAAGTTAACTTGTAGGTAAAATTAAATAAGGAACATTACAACATGTTTATGTACGAAAATCCGGTTTACCTTGAAAGACTCACCTTTGGCACATAGCAGTACAGAAGTTTGTGTTCCTCATCAATCAGGATATGCTCCAGTTGACTGGGAGAAAGATCATCCAACCCGAAATTTGGAGGAAAACGTCTACAAGTCTCCTGAATCAATTCCTGTCGCGCCAAATTCATGGACTGGGTCAACTCTAAAGAATGCTCACTAACTTCATTATTATTCACGTCCCCACTAACCAAGAATAAGTTCAGCAATAACACTATTTCCACCTTCAAAACGCCCATCTTCCACATTTTCACATCACACAATAAAACAAAACTTTTTAAACTTTCTTTCGGTAACCTATGTTTTTAATGTAGGGCACGTCGCTGTGCACATTGCTGTCTCAGAAAGTCTTCATAGAATGAATGGTCACAGCGAATTTAATAAACTTTTAGTGATTATAACAATTTTTATTAATGAATTGTTATTGAAAAACAGTTTTGTTTCGAAGTAAATAACGTCAAAGCGCGCACGTGAAACACGTTCACTTCCAACCGCGTTGATATAAAAACTGAGTGAAGTGAATGAATGAGTTTTTGCACTTACATAGAACGGAACGAACATTGAACTTATGAAAAATTTATAACATGAAGTCATGAACTTGAATGAACAATAGTACTAGTGCCGGGAAAAATAATTATAAATTACGAGTATTAGTACCGTTATTTTTATTTGTGCAGATTTGCATACACAAATCACTATAATTTTTATGGAGTTTTCCAAAGCCAAGTTTTCTTTAAACCAATTGATGGCATGATACACCCAGCGTATTGAATAGGTATTAAATAAATGAATCCTTACTGTTTAATGACATTTATTTTTTTAACATAATAATCATTATTTCTACATTCTCAATAATAACAGTTATCGAAACAAAAAATTTAATAACGAATCATTAACAAATCATTTGATAATCTAAATACTTAGTACACGCAGCCAGCTCAAACGTGTCAGGCGGCATTTTTTTATTATCACCATAACATAATCAATAATTAAGGTAACAAGACAATATTGACCATAATTAATATTGATTTTTTAAATCAAATAAAGATAATTGCCAATTGAATACTAAATCACGTCACGCGATTATCATTTTGTTTTGCTGCCTATACATACCTAATATAATAGTAGGTACCTATCTATCGATCTTGATTCAAATGCCAGGTAAGTAGGTAAGTTCTTTAAAAAAATATGATGATAGATGATGTTAGATCGTAAGTATTACATAATTAGAAAATCTTATTAAATACCTACAACCGTTAGTTCTAAATTTGAATCAATAAAAATATTTTTATTTGTTTGGATATATATTATTGAAGTAAATTATCTACTCATTTAGTTAGACATCAGTTTTTCCGGTATGTTACTCTGAAAAAAAAAAAAAACAAAAAGCCAATAAATACAATACGGCATTGACCACACAGGTAACTACGTAATTTTGTAATACATGCAAGTGCGTATTCTTTTTCATGTACAATAAAACGATAAGTATAATTTAATTATTTTCACTTTTCAATCCTAGTTTTTTAAGCAGGTACCTATTTCACTTACTCTCAGATGTTGAATGTAGCAGACTTGATGATATTGGTGTATTAAGGCGAACGCTTCTTCTGCCACAGGTAGTTGGTGATGCTGCCAAGCTAGAACCGCCAGGCATGCCCAGAGTGTCTCATCTTCAACAGTGCGACAGAGCTAAAATATTTTATATTGTGACATTGATAAAATAGGAAAACAATTGGTATATTATTCTGCTTAAACCCTTTAACCACCCGCGTTGGTTGGTCCGACGAGGTTTCGCGTCCTTTTGCGACTGGTTACTCCATCTCGTTTAGCTCTTCGATTCCCATAGGTGACAGAAGAGCTGACGAGATGGAATATTTTGTCGTAGATGTACGACCTTGACGGAATAAACGCCAGTAGGTAGGACATATTCGACGTAGGCGATTAAAGGATTAAAAGATTGGCTCACCTGAAGTGCTGGCTGCCACATATTCGCAACGACGTGTTTTAATAACTTTTCAGGGAATACAGCAATAGACAGATGTAATATTGAACCATTACCACGACATATATGCGCTACCCCATCTTCAACACTTAAAATCGTCGGGTTTCTACCTAGGTCCCTGAAAACAATACAATTCAGTTACAGTACGGTCGAAATATCTTGACCGCTCTGAACTTCGAACAATTGCTTGCGCAATAATTAATATAAGAATCATATGGCGAATGCGTATGGCATATTTTTTCGAGTACTTATATACAATAGTTTGAAACGCCAACTTCACGATATAATCATTTGATTCTATCATTGTTTTTTAAATACCAATACATGTAAATAAGTACTTACACAACATCTTTGCTCACAGTTGTGAGAGCCAGCCAGTCTGGTTGCATAGCAGCCCGTGGACAACACCAGGCTACCACAGAGCTGGCTCGCAATCCTACCAGCAGCTCTGTCTCGCAGCTCCAGCATATACTTAGGATTTGTGACCCTAAAAAAACAATAAAAAATTAATGACCATAAAAAGCGGTAGAGCCAAAACCTTAATAAAATGATGGATGCCCAAAAAATGAGATTAGAATATGGTTTGCTAGCTAGCGTTCAGAGGTGAGGAGTTCCGAAAACCAACTCCGTGATGATATATTTTGGAAAATATTATGTTTTACATGACTGGTTTTGCGACGGTACGGTGGCGCATTATGTGAACAATTCGTTGCTGTTCTGCGTGTCGCGGGTTTGATTCCCGCATGGAGCAGTATTTGAATGGCCAACAGATAGTTTCAGGTTGATATGTGAATTTACATGTTTCTGTATGCACCTACGGCACAAGAATAATTCCAAATAGAGAATAGTTGAATTTCCTGCTAGAGTCTGTTTCCTGATAGCTAGAACAACGGCCATAATAATTCTTCAATACCTAATTTCAGGTTTGATAGACTTTATACAGGATTAGTTAACTTATATTGTTTTTTCTACATACCGAGTAAATTGGTAGGTACGATCACTCAGTAGTGCCTCTAGGTACGTAATATTTCCAGAATACAGAAGAAGCAATTTTCTCACCTAATTTAACAAACTTGGGTTTGCTATCCTTCACAGTAACGACATACAGGTCCCTGTTATAGTCCAACAAAGCCAATTGTCTTTCATTGATGGGTCCTGTTTGACTGAGCGCAATGCTTGATACTGTCATCTTATGTGTTAACTTCGTCACTGTGTTATCAGCTGAACTTCGAACTATTAACCCAGTTGGTAGATCAAAGACGTGGATCACTGGTGAAGAAAAATCTCGAAATTGTTAAACAATTCAAAACTAAAATAAATTAAATCCTTCCACTGAAAAGAAAAAAAATAACTCATGACATGGAAAGTTTGTACAAGTAAAAAATGGTGGACTTACATTTTCTATCACCCTGATCTATAGCAGCCAATGCATCAGGACCCAATGATACAGCAGCACGACCTAGAGATTCAGGTCGGGCTCCCCAACGGGGACTAGCAAGCAAACGGCCCATATAACTATATACTGAAAGGCCAGCTCTTTCTACAATACATATGCATCTGAAAACACAAGGAATTAAGATCAAAGTTAAGAAACTACAACAAAGACACTTAAAACGATTAATTCTACCTAAAAGCTTCATCATCATCATTTCAGCTGAAAGACGTCCACTGTTGGACATAGAACTCCCCCAAGCGTCGCCACAACGACCGATCCTGTGTGTCTCGCATCCACTGCATTCCCAGGACTCTCACCAGGTCGACGGTCCACCTCGTGGGAGTCTTCCAACGCTCCGTTTTCCAGTGCGCGGTCGCACTCTAGAACCTGTCAGTCCAATCAACCATTCGTTCTACAACCAATGTGCCAGCCCTGTCTACTGCCACTTTTGTTTAGCGATTCTAAACAAAAGTAGCGATTCTTCGGGCTATGTCGGCGACTTTGGTTCTCCTACAGATACATTCATTCCTGATGCGATCACGGAAATACTCCGAGCATAGCACTTTCCATTGCCCTAAAAGCTTACTTCATTGAAACTCAAAGAGGCCACTACCTCAAATAATAAAATAATTACCTTTCGGCGAGTAAGATCATGCTGATAGTCCCTTCTTTGAGGTCGAAAGTTACTGGAGTATTCCAAGACGTAAGCTTGTGTATAAAACACTGCTTCACCGTTGCGATGACCATATGGTTGAAGCCAAGAGCAATCTGTATAACTCTGTCTGGATAGTCCAGTTGGTCACTCTGATCACTTATAATATCTCTTATAGCAATTACTTTTCGACCAACTTGGTTGCAAGCGTAGTTCTTCCATGTATATTCTCTGAAAGTTAATCATGGAAACTTTAGATTCGACAAAGGCGTTTCATTAAATGAAGGTTGGTCTCAAAAAGTCAAGATATTCACCGATCAATGATATGAGCAAACAAAACATGCCCATTAGCACACGCAGCAGCTAACTGTGTTCCATCAGAAGACCAGGCCACGTTATAGATGCTGCCCGTTGATGGTCGGTCTAGGCAGTGAGACCACTGGAATCAGTTGATAAATCATTACAACCTGGGTCTGAAGCTACTGGAAAATGAGGACTGAATATCACAATGAACCTCATTTGTTGATAAGTAAAAGAATCAGTGGACCTTACCCCATTAGAGTTACACAAGCGTATAAGATTGTAGCTACCCACGACGAACATGTCACCAGCAGGAGACCAGCTAACGCTTGTAATGGGCTGGTCATGCTTGACGCTTACTGATATTTGTTGACCAAATGTGTCCCAAATCTAAGAAACAGCAATCGTTACAGTTATTACAGTTTATTGATTCAAATTCAATAAATAAAATATAGATATATGTAAGTAAGAATCTACTTCTGTAGAAGTAGATTCTCGATTACCTTAGAATATCCATCTTCAGAACCAGACAGAATTAAGTTGTTATTAGCATTCCATGCGATACATAAGATAAGACCTTCATGTGCTTTCCACTGGAAATAAAAAGTACTGAGTAATCACATTCACTACATTTTCAGGGTATTATCATTCATAAAATAGGTAAATATTTAAATTTGTAAGCAACAGTGGAGTTTCATGCAATACTCTACTACCAGTAGGTGAGAAATTCCAGTATAAAACAGATTAAATAACGTGACTAAAAATAAGCTTTTATAGGAAATAGGTACCTACTTTTGTAATCTTATTACTAGAATTCAGTTGTTTTATAACGAGTGAATTCCCCTTCGTGTGTAAGATAGCACTGCTATCTGGGCTCCACACGGCGCTAAAACACGGTACATCTGATTGAACTATCGTGGATCGCAGAAGGCCATTTCGAGACCATACTTTGACGAAACCGTCCTCACCAGCTGAAAACGGTGAAATACTAAAAGAATCCGTTGCAATGGCGAAGATATTTTTTCATAGTCTGGGTATTTACCAGTAAGAAGTCCAGCTCCATCAGGACTCCACTGTGCTATGAGACAAGCTCCCTGATGCGCGTTCACTGATTTCTCTATACGACCATTGTGATTTACAATGTGGAACCTACAAAAATATATTAAAATAAGTACATGAGTTGGGGGTCTGTACTGTAGAAATAAGTAGTGTGTTAATACTATATTGTTAGTATTGTTTATGATCGAACGTGTTTACATTTCGTCAATCCCTATGTAGGTTTCTATTGCATTCTATAAAGACATAATAATAATATTCCACAACGCTATTTAATCTCAAACTAAGCAGAGCTTGTGGTATGACCAACTCACACAAACTTTTGTCTTGGGTGGGAATTGAACTCACGACTCCCGGCATAGCTGTCAGAGCAATTAACTAGACCAACAGGCTAGTCATTCTAATATACTTTACTATTCTATGGCTAGCTTAAATTGCCCCTCTGCTGAGCAAAGGCATAATTATATTTTATACATAATGTAATTATCTACACTAATATTATAAAGAGGGAAAATTTGTATTTTTGTGTGTATGTTTGTAATGAATAAACTCAGAAACTACTGTGACGATTTCAAAAAATCTTTCACCATTCGAAAGCTTCATTCACCCTGAGTAACATAGGCTATACCTATTTATAGCCCGTGCGAAGCCAGGACGTGGCCCGTCGACGAAGAAAGGTAAGTAGGTATACAAAATATCACACTCACTTGCCATCTGCTGTCGAAATCAGAATCACATCGTGTTGATGTTTATTCCCACCAACATTGATTTTTGGAAACAAATGCATGTCATTCGGATAAAAATCATCAGGAAATGTTGTAACTACTATACATTCGCTGTTAACAAGGTTCCATTTCAAGAGTTTGTGATCGTCTCTGTAAAGTTTTGTCAATACAGTATAAAACATACTTGTACGTGTACTTAGGTACCTACCTACTTTAATAGAATTATTCAAAATATTTATTAAATTATATTCTTTTAGAATGTTCAGTTTTATAAAACAATGTCGGTTTACTGTGGTAATAGTTATTGAGAAAATAAAGAAGCCAAACTAGAATATAATTTATTATTATCATCCAGCTTTGTAAGTCAGCTACATTCACTCATCATGACACATCCCTAGTTATTAGTCCGATTAATTTGATTAATTTTTACTTACCCACATGAAAACACGTCTTCGGTATTATTCCAATTTACACAAACTACAACACCAGTATGTTTCGGTTCTTTGAATGTTGATATTTTTAATTTCATGATTATTCAATTTCAATTGTGTTTACTTTACAGTTTTATTGTGATTATTTTCTAAATTGATGCCATGGCAACGGGATAAAAACAAACTTCCGCGCCGTCTTGTGTGACCAGACAATATGTTGGGGCTGCCAATGTAAAAAAGTGAAGCTATTTTTTAATTCAGAAAATAATTTTCAACAAAATACAATAATATTTTCATGTTTTCTTATTGCTTTTTATTCAATAAAAGATTCAAAAATTCAAAAGCATTTTATTTCAAATAATCTATTTACAGGCAGTTTTAAAAAAATTTCAAAACTATTAGTTTCTCTTAAGGTTTATAATTGTTTTGGAGTAGAACCAGAAAAGTTTAATCGAGTAAGTGAGTAAGATTTTGTTGATTCATGTTAGAGTCTGTGCGGAAAGTAAACCATCGTGGGATTTGAGGGCGCTGCTGTAGATAAATATAGTTTTTGTTATGTAAGCAACATTGTGACGTCATTATAGTGCGACTGTTAAATCTTGATATTTTGAAACTATGTTAGACTAGCTTCTTCCAGCGGCTTCACCCTATAATAAAAATTATCCTATTGGCTGAATTTGCTCACCTAATGAAACTGCAAAGTTATAGCTTATGTGCTATATTATTGCAATGTTTATGATTAAGTTCATCTGTCTAGTAGTTTTTGCGCAACACATCCATACATACGAGTACCTCCATTCATCTTCACAAACTTTCGCATTTATAATATTAGTAGTCTATTTATTGAACTTGCTCACGTGATGAAACTTAGCAAAAATATAGGTTATAAGCTATATTATTGCAACGTTTATCATTAAATTCATACGTTTATAAGTTTTTGAGTAATGCCGTTAATTGTGGCGACACCTGGGGTAGGCCTATGTCGAACAGTGGACGTCTTTCGATTGTAATGATGATGAACATTTAAATGCAAACACGAACCGGTAAAGGAAAATAGCATAAAGAAACTGCTGTACTGCCTATCGAGTTAGGTTCTACCAACGACCACTTACCCAGTTCCAACGAAAATGGTTCTATCACTTTGACTGGGATCGGTCTATTATCACTGACTGGAATATTGTAGCTAGCAGCAAGTTTATGTTTACCCTAGTTAAATATAAAGGTAAAAATGGGACACACTACCACTTTCCCGTTGTCTACCTCAGTACATTTTTCCCTTTTGCTAGTCAATGAAAAATATGAACTTAATGACTATGAAAATAAAGTACACTTCAGAATTTGTAATGTTGCTTCGTAAAAAATCTATTTAGCCTGTGAGGGACCATCTCGCATATAAAATCCTTGGGATCACTTGGTTGTCCGTCTGTTTATCTGTTAAGACCCTTTAACTCGCGAACACTTAGAGGTATCGAGTTAAAATTAAAACCATACACTCAAGTCTGCGGTCTTTTGAAGTTGTGAAAAAATGATCTCGAGAACGCTTGGAGGTATTGAGTTAAAATTAAAACCATACACTCAAGTCTGCGGTCTTTTGTAGTTGTGAAAAAATCAGACTTCTGAGTTAACGAAAAAAAAGATACGGCCGTTTATGTCGCAAAAAAAACATATATTTCGATACTCAAGGGAATCAAGTTTATAGGGTGAATCTCGTTGACCTAGAATCCTGAAATTTGGCATAAATCAAGGTCTCATAGAACAAGTACAGAGAAAAATCTGAAAATTGTAAATTTGTAGATCCACCACAAAAAAAGAAATTGTTTGCAATTCGGAAAAATCTTCATAACTCAATTCGAGAATTGATTTCATAGGTAAATTTGTACAGAATCTTCAGTGCGCGAGTCCGACTCGCACTTGCCCTTTTTTATTTTAGTTACTGTATCTTACTCAAGCCTGAAAAGAAATATTCTAAGTTAGTCGAAATGCATTATAAATTTAAAGTATCAATACTCTTTATACTAGCCATCGAAAATATTGACCAAAACAAAATAAACAAATATCGTCATGTTTAAATGAATTTCCGTTTAATTTATATATATTTGGAGATAACAGGGACAGGAGTTCACCTAGGAAGTCTAAAAACATTAAAATAAAAGTGTTACGTACCAAAAACACAGCATACCAATGTTTCCCAAGTTCGTGACTTTGTTTTGATCAATAATGGTGTGATTTGCCATTTGTTATCTTTGGTAAAACTGTAATATATTAAATATTATTTCCCTTGCAGCTCAGTGAAATTTTTTATCACATTTCTGAAGATTTCAATTAAAAATCACAATAAAATAACATAATAAACAAACCCTCTGTCAACATCATATGACGTTTGGCATTTGACGGATGGCTGGGTTGGGTTGCTACTTAAAATCTTTAATGTTGTTTTCACTTTACGCCACGACGGTTCTTTTATCGCACAGACAATAGAGTCTGTGCGGAAAGTAAACCATCGTGGGATTTGAGGGCGCTGCTGTAGATAAATATCGTTTTTGTTATGTAAGCAACATTGTGACGTCATTATAGTGCGACTGTTAAATCTTGATATTTTGAAACTATGTTAGACTAGCTTCTTCCAGCGGCTTCACCTTATAATAAAAATTATCCTATTGGCTGAATTTGCTCACCTAGTGAAACTGCAAAGTTATAGCTTATGTGCTATATTATTGCAATGTTTATGATTAGGTTCATCTGTCTAGTAGTTTTTCCGCGACCCATACATACGAGTACCTCCATCCATCTTCACAAACTTTCGCATTTATAATATTAGTAGCCTATTAAACTTAGCAAAAATATAGGTTATAAGCTATACGTTAACGTTTATCATTAAATTCATCCGTTTATAAGTTTTTGCGTAATGCCGTTAATTGTGGCGACACCTGGGGAAGGCCTATGTCGAACAGTGGACGTCTTTCGATTGTGATGATGATGAACATTTAAATGCAATCACGAACCGGTAAAGGAAAATAGCGTGAAGAAACTGCTGTACTGCCTATCGAGGTAGGTTCCACCAACAACCACTTACCCAGTTCCAACGAAAATGGTTCTATCACTTTGACTGGGATCGGTCTATTATCACTGACTGGAATATTGTAGCTAGCAGCAAGTTTATGTTTACCATAGTTAAATATAAAGGTAAAAATGGGACACACTACGACTAACTCGAGAACGCTTGGAGGTATCGAGTTAAAATTAAAACCATACACTCAAGTCTGCGGTCTTTTGAAGTTGTGAAAAACTTCTGAGTTAACGAAAAAAAAAAGATACGGCCGTTTATGTCGCAAAAAAACATATATTTCGATACTCAAGGGAATCAAAGTTCATAGGGTGAATCGCGTTGACCTAGAATACTGAAATTTGGCATAAATCAAGGTCTCGTAGAACAAGTACAGGGAAAAATCTGAAAATTATAAATTGATAGATCCGCCACAAGAAAAAAATTGTTTGCAATTCGGAAAAATCTTCGTAACTCAATTCGGGAATTGATTTCATAGGTAAATTTGTACAGAATCTTCAGTGCGCGAGTCCGACTCGCACTTGCCCTTTTTTATTTTAGTTACTGTATCCTTACTCAAGCCTGAAAAGAAATATTCTAAGTTAGTCGAAATGCATTTTGCACTCTTTATACTAGCCATCGAAAATATTGACCAAAACAAAATAAACAAATATCGTCATGTTTAAATGAATTTCCGTTTAATTTATATGTATATAAGGTATATTATTGAGGATTTTCGAAATAAACCACAAATTGTTTCTCTGAAAACAAAGATTTATTTTATTCAACATGCTTTTACAGTATTATGTAATAAATTATCGTTTAACCAAAATTACACTTTTATCTCACCTGAAAACAAAGAAACGACATTAAAGTTCACTAATATCGCCTCCTCAATTATATCCCTTTAATTATCTCTCTACAAGTTTTTATAACAATAAAATGCACAAAATTAATCTCAACATCATCTGTCATTGAATGATACGTCACCCCGTATCCACAGCTTAAAAATTAAAAAAATGAAATGTCATTTCCAAGGAGGTCATTTCATTACATCTCCCCCCCATAGGAACGAAAATTCTAAATAATATAATACAAACAATGCACCTGCAAGCTATCTTTATACCTATTCGTTTTCTTCTACTTCATCTTCTGCCGTAACAGGTTGTAATTTTGTTATGTGGAATAAAGTTGATTCTGTTTTTCTGTTGCCAGTGTCAATCTTATAAATGGAGTTCGATATTTTCTCTATTATCTTGAAAGGGCCTATTTTTAATTCGTCTAATTTTTTCCTGTTCAGTCTATTTCCATTTTCTACATATACACTGTCTCCTATCTCGAACTCTTGTATTTTCCTATTTCTATCAAATATTTTCTTGTTGTACTTGTGAGATTTTATTGTATTATCTAATGCTAATCTTCTATCAGCAATCCACTTGTCTTCCTTTTCTATTGTTTTAATTTCATTTGGTAAAATACTGACATTTGTACCATCTAGTAAATATTTTGGTGCAAAACCTGTAACAGAATGGTCTGTTTCATTATATTTCTGTACACATTCTCTTGCTACTGTTGTCCATGTTCTCTTATTATTTTTCTCATTTATTTTACATCTTATTTTATTTATTATTGTTTGGTTTAATCTTTCGTTCAAGCCGTTCGAAAATGGCGTATTCAAAGCTGTAAATATTAGTTTGATGTTATTCTCCTGCAAATACTGTTTAAATTCTTTTGAATTGATGCCTGGATATTGGTCTGTCAGAATTATTCCAATCTCATCTGTCTCGAGTACTTTCTTTGTTAGTTTTATAAAGTCACTTGCGTTCTGTGTTTTTGAAGTCACAATAAACGCATATCTTGTGTAGTGGTCTACTAAAAGGTGTAAGTATTTTTTTGTTGACCTAGATCCTCCAAAGCCACCTATAGTATCCATTGACATTATCTCAAATGGTTTTGTTGCTGGTCCCAGTTGTGACATTAACCCAAATTTTCCTTGACATCTTGATTTATTTTTTATGCATATTTCGCATGTTTTACAAATATTTATGATATTTTTTGTTAGGTTTTTAGCTGTATATAGTGGACTTATTTTTTTCTGTAATTGTCTGATTCCAATATGGCATAAATCTTCATGCACCTTTTTTATAATTTTTTTACTAAATTCTTCTGAGAGTATAATCTTTTCAAGTTTCTTTATTTTTTTATAATAGATTTTATTTTTATGTAGGTAGTAGATTTTGTTTCTTTTCTTTTATTGTTTCATTTTTTTCTTGGTCTTCAACTATATCTTTTATTTGTATTAAATTAACTATTTTTAATAGTTCCTCCTTGTTATCTTCTGATTCTAATACAGGGTTTCGGCTCAAACAGTCTGCTTCTATATTTTCTTTACCAGGTATATATTTTACTGTGAAGTCATATTGAGATAGGTAATATGTGAGGTCACCCAATTCTTCATCTGTCCTGCATTTAATATTCATGTTCTCTAGAGGTTTGTGGTCTGAGTAAATAGTGAAATGTTTTCCAATTAGCCAGTGTTGCCAGTATTTTACTGCTTCTTTCATAGCAATACATTCCAAATATATGGCCTTTTTTCGTTTTTGAGATTCGTTTAGTTTTTTTGAAAAATATGCCACCGG
This sequence comes from Mythimna ferrago, assembly GCA_910589285.2. Lineage (NCBI taxonomy): Eukaryota > Metazoa > Arthropoda > Insecta > Lepidoptera > Noctuidae > Mythimna > Mythimna ferrago. Next base: position 22,817,843 of record OU342683.1, read on the forward strand.
TTTGTCTTTACCGTCTAGTTGAGTCTGTTTTAATATTGCCCCGATACCCTCTAAAGATGCATCTGTAAAGATTTTTATTGGTAAGTCTTTGTCGAATATTTCCAACACAGGTTGAGAACATAAATATCTTTTTATTTGATTAAATGATTCTTCACACTTCTCTGACCACACAAACTTTTCATTTTTTCTTAATAAATTATGTAATGGGTCTAAAATAATTGCACTTCTTGGTATATATTCATGGTAGAAGTTAATTTTTCCCAAAAATTGTCTGATATTCTTTTGTGTCTTAGGAGTTGGAAAATGTCTTATCGAGATCAAATTGTCTTTTAGTGGTCTTACCGAATTGTTCTGAATTACATGGCCGAGGTACTTTACTGAGTCTGAAGCAAAGTTACATTTCGTAAACTTCAATCTAAAGCCTTCTTGTATTATTGCCTCTAATACATTTCTTATGTGTTTTATATGTTCTTCAAAGGTGTTCGAGTATATCAGAATATCATCAATATAGTTTACGGAGTATCCTGTGAGATTGTGCTTTCTTAGAATATTGCTTAAAATTCTCTGGAAAATTGCTGGTGATGTTTTCAAGCCAAAGGGAAGGCAGGTCCACTGGAAGTGGCCATCTTGTGTGACAAATCCTGTTTTATATCTGTCTTCCACCCGTAATGGTATCGCCCAGAATGCTGAATTTATATCCAGTGTAGTAAAATACTTACAATTTCTAGTTTTAACAATCAAATCATCTATTAACGGAAAAGGTTGAGCTTGTGGAACAACAATTTTATTTAGTTCTCTGAAATCTATACACAAGCGGGATTTCCTATTTTCACCCTTTTTAAATGCCAATGTCACTGGAGCAGCGAAAGGACTGTAGGATTCTTCTATTAAATTATTCTTTAGTAACATGGATATTTGCTTTTCAATTTCTAATTTATCTTCTATTGTACATCTGTATGGTCTTTTACTACAGTATCTATTTACTAGTAAATCTATGTGAGCTTCATAATCTCTAACTGTTCCTATATCATACTTGTCCTTTGCAAAAATTGTTTTATATTCCTTTATTATTTTCTCGATCTCAATTTTCTTTTCATTATCTAAATGGTCTGTCATACTTACAAACTCTTCTGTTTCTATATGTTCATTAAAATTTATTGCTAATGTTTTTATATTCTTTTCTTCATTTCTGTTATCTTTAGACATTTCATCTATTTTATTTGTTCTTATCTTTTGTTCTATCCGCAAGTCCTCGTTTTGGGTTAGTTTGAATTTCTTTATCATATCCAATCCGATTATAAAATCATCAAAATATTCATTTTCTACTATGTATACATCCACCTCTTCTTCTAAATCAAATATTTTTATTTTTATTGTTATCAAGCCATCTGTTTTTTTCACACCATTAACCGTTTTCATATATGCTATATTCTCATTGTCCTTTTTTTCTTTTATTTTAATCAGTCTTGAATTTATTAAAGAGATCTGTGAGCCTGAATCATAAATGCCGCTCACTTCTAGTTTATTTTCTAATAAGAGCTTGATTTTGATTAATGGTGCACTTACTCGTTTTTTTTCTCAGTATTTATATCTACTTCAATAATGGAGTTGTTATTTACATTTCTGGGTTTAAAAACTTTTTCAGATTCATTTTTATTTTTCTTGAACCAACATGACTCTTCCGGATGATATCTAATTCCTTTGTTCAAAGATTCACAAGTGTTACATGGCTTCTTCTCATTAGTTTTATTTTTATATAGGAATGTACAACTCTTTATTGTACTTGAGTTTTTCTTGTACATCATACCTTCATATTTTCTTATCTCATTGAACAAATCAGTAGTGTCATTGAGTTCATCTCTGTTTAACCTATTTAAGATAAACCCAGGTAAACCTGTTGCAATAAGATCTATCATTGTTTTGGAGTCTATCGATTTGTTTATGCCTAGCATTAGCCTTTCTTTTCTAATAGCGTAATCAATTAGTAGTCCTTCTTTATATCTAAATGCGAGAGCATATGTAACTATGTCCCATCCTCGGTTTTTAAAAGTTTCTAAAAATTTGTTTTTCCATTCATTCCATTCAGCCTTTATTGTTAGTTTTATGGCCATCGAGCTATACCAATCCAAACAAGATTTTTCTAAAAATAATCTCAATATATCTATTTTTGTTTCATCTTTTGATATATTAAAGATCTCACACTCCTTTTCAAAATTCTCAATCCATTGCATTGCATTAGGGTTCTTGCTTGTGAATTTTTCAATAATAAATTTCTCTGAAATATGTTTTAGGTTATGTTGATTTTCTTTCTTTGTAGTAGTTTCTATTAATTTTTCCAAGATATGTTGGAAATTGTCGTTTATGTCTATTGGTTGTTTTGTGCTCATTTCTTCTAAATATTGATCTAAAAATTGCATATTACCTTCCTCATTTCTATATGTTTTCTTAAGATCTTCATCCAATTTTATCCATATTTTTCTACTTTGATATCTTCTTTTTATACTATTTTTTATTTTTGAGAAAGAATTCATTTTGACAATATATGTATGATGAATCACCGGCTTCAGCTCATCAGGTAAAACATAACATTTTCCTTCTTCTGTAGATATTGAGGTTATGGCTAATACATTTGATTTGCCATCATTTGAAGCTATCATCGTAAACTCAAATTGCAGCCGGTCCATCTTCTTTTAGTTAACAAAAATGTCGTTTTATAAGGTATAGTCATAGTCATAGTCATAGTCATAGTAATTTATTGGTAAGGGATTCTTACAAGTCAAATACAGATTCTTACATTATATATCTACTTAGTCAACAAGTGATTAAATACAATGTCAAATGATAAAGAATGTCAAACATATAAAAGAAAATACAAAATAAAAATACAAATAAATAGAAGTCAAAATCACAAATTAAAATAAAATATAAATCATAAGAAAAGTCAATAATATTCAGTCCAAATCAATATTCAATCGTCAAAGATAAATTAAATTACATCATAAATTCGTCAAAAGAATAAAATGCTTGCTCGATAAGCCATTTTTTCAAACGAGCTTTGAAGCTCCCTATAGTCGGATAGTATATTATTGAGGATTTTCGAAATAAAACACAAATTGTTTCTCTGAAAACAAAGATTTATTTTATTCAACATGCTTTTACAGTATTATGTAATAAATTATCGTTTAACCAAAATTACACTTTTATCTCACCTGAAAACAAAGAAACGACATTAAAGTTCACTAATATCGCCTCCTCAATTATATCCCTTTAATTATCTCTCTACAAGTTTTTATAACAATAAAATGCACAAAATTAATCTCAACATCATCTGTCATTGAATGATACGTCACCCCGTATCCACAGCTTAAAAATTAAAAAAATGAAATGTCATTTCCAAGGAGGTCATTTCATTACATATATTTGGAGATAACAGGGACAGGAGTTCACCTAGGAAGTCTAAAAACATTAAAATAAAAGTGTTACGTACCAAAAACACAGCATACCAATGTTTCCCAAGTTTGTGACTTTGTTTTGATCAATAATGGTGTGATTTGCCATTTGTTATCTTTGGCAAAACTGTAATATATTAAAAATTATTTCCCTTGCAGCTCAGTGAAATTTTTTATCACATTTCTGAAGATTTCAATTAAAAATCACAATAAAATAACATAGTAAACAAACCTTCTGTCAACATACTATGACGTTTGGCATTTGACGGATGGCTGGGTTGGGTTGCTACTTAAAATCTTTAATGTTGTTTTCACTTTACGCCACGACGGTTCTTTTATCGCACAGACAATATTCAAGAATCGGATAGAATAATTTTTAATGTAATCGAAAACAAAAAGTAATTTTTCTGAACGAAATAAATTTTGACAGCAAGACATAGAGAAAAGAGACTAATGTCATAGAAAATCAATCAATTTCTGAATTGGAATGAATGACAGTTCAGCCTCACATGTTCTTACTTATTTTGCGGATCTTACATTTTATGAAAGTAACTCTTGAAAAAGCTTTAAATTGAAAAACTTAACAATGTCGGACGTGCCCGATCTCAGCAGTGACGAGGACAACTTCGAGGACGACGAATGGTTAGAAATGGAAACTAACGATACAACGGTAACATGCTTATTTTGTCAGAATGTTTTATCGAATATTGAAGAAGGAATCGCGCATTGCAAGTCCGTCCATAAGTTTGATTTGAACGAACTCAAATTAAAGTTCAACATGGATTGCTATTCATACATAAAGTTAATAAATTACATCAGAACTCATAAACCTTCACCGGAGGTTATAACTAAGAACAACAAGGTGCTTTGGGACGATGAGAAATACTTTCAGCCTGTAGTCCAGGATGAGTGGCTCATGTACGACTTTGATGCTCTCACCGATAAGCCAAGTTCTCCAAAAACTTACCATGCTAATGTTGAGAATGGTTTGGTAACTTTATCGGAAGCACACTTCAGCGAGCTTCAAAGGACGATACAGTTTTTAACGCAACAATTAAGTGAGAGTGCTACACTTCTGAAGAATGCGAAGGAAGACATAAAAACGATGCAGACTTCAATGCAAGCCTTGGTAGAAGGTGGTCAGTTAAGCAAAAGTAATGATGAACCCTCAACTAAGTTAAATTGTGTGGCAAGTGTTCCTCTAGAGATGGATGATGGCTATTTTAGTACTTATGCTCATTTCGGTATCCATTACGACATGCTTTCAGACAAAGTCCGCACTGAATCTTACAGAGATGCAATTTTGAAAAATAAAGAAACATTTAACAATAAAACTGTCTTAGATCTTGGTTGTGGTACTGGTATCCTGTCAATGTTTTGTGCAACGGCTGGAGCGAAGCAGGTTTATGCATTAGATCAGTCGGAAATTATATACCATGCAATGGATATTGTTAGAGAAAATAACTTACAGGATGTTATAAAATTAGTCAAAGGAAGACTGGAGGATACCAAGTTAAATGAAAAGGTTGATATTATTGTCTCCGAGTGGATGGGATACTTTTTGCTCTTTGAAGGCATGTTAGACAGTGTTATTTATGCGAGGGACCAGTGCCTTAAACCTGGTGGACTGCTGTTACCCAATAGATGTAATATAAGTCTGGTTGCTAATGGCGATGTAGATACACACAAAAAACTAATCGAGTATTGGTCTGATGTTTACGGATACAAAATGAATTGCATGAAATCCGAAGTTGTACGGGAAGCAAGTATTGATGTTGTCGGATCACAAAATATTATTTCAGAACCTTGTGTTGTTAAAGACATTGATATTAATACTTGTAAAATTGATGTCATGGACTTCACATCCGAATTTAAACTTCCAATTATAAAAGATGGTGCTCTGACGTCAATTGTTGGTTATTTTGATACCTTTTTTGATCTGCCAAATGCTGTAGAGTTTTCAACAGGACCTCATAAAACACCAACGCATTGGAAGCAAACAGTTTTCTATTTCAGAGATTGTAAGGAGGTTAAAAAAGGAGATGTTATTGAGGGAACAATCATTTGCAGTAGACAAAAAACTGATGTCCGAGGTCTATCTATTCAGATCAATATATTTGGTAAAAGCCATAAATATATTTTAAGTTAAACTTGTGATACTTTTAGAAAGTCTTTTGCATTTTGTAAGTGTCAATGTAAACTAAAATTAAATGCTTGATGTGTCTTTGATAAATTGTTAAATTGCAAATATGATTTGCATTGTTACTCTGCTGTACTACTAAGTATTATAATAAGTGTAATATGTTCGTATATAGCTAAGAGATAGCATTAAATATGCCAGGATAGTTTGTAAAAATGTCCCTAGATTTTTTTTTTGTCATCTATTTTTAGGAAACTGAGATACTCACCAGCGAGTCAGTGTGTTCATCATTTATATCATACACATAGATTATATCAAACATCTCTCACAAATTATGTCATTCAGTTTGGAATCTTAAAAGGAAAGTGCCAGGAAAGAACACAGAATTCAAATTTTCTTATTCAGTCACATTTTCTTATTAGGTCAGTGCCAAGTTGTATGGTAATTAAAATATGATTTGTTATCGTAACATGTAAATTATAATAATTAAAATCATCAATAAAACCCTTTCAGTTCATCTAACCCTATTGAATGGCTTTTTCATAAAAAAAAAAAAAAGAAATTTGAGTTTTGCTAGCACTTTCCATTCCTGCTTCTGCATCGCATTAAGAATTCACTAGGAAGCTTTTTATGAATTTGTAATGAAATATGCTGATTATGAAATGTGTATTTGAAGAATATAATTATATATTTTTTAATTTATTAGTTAACATTATACCGGGTAAAATGGGGTGAATAGAAACAAAACTTCAACAGAGTTTTTCTCGATTTTTGAATATTTTTGCAGCATTTAATTATATCAATTTGTTAATAAATTGTTATTCTAAAAAGTTGATGCTTTGTTAGAGGCCGATAATATGGTATCAAGGTGAGAAACCAAACCAAAGTTTTGTTTTTATTTACCCCCGAGTTTCTATTCACCCTGTTTTATGGTACCGAGATGTGATAGATCTTAGCCACAGTATATTTTGGATAACTGAAGTGCCAAAATAGTGACAGCAGCTATCAAAAAAAATTCTAATGTAAATCTGTGATGGAATAATGTTTTTTTTTATTATTATGAATTGGCTCTCTGATGGTAAGCGATGATGTAGGTACCCGAAGATGGAGTATGCTTGCTTAGATGTAACCATTGTGCTAGTTTTGGCAAAGAACTTTATTACATACCTTTTTTGATACTTCTATTTCTTAGATATATAAGAGCATGCATCATGTCTTTCATGCCTCATGTAGTAGTTATTAATATAATTATCTAAAGGTATTAAAGTAAACATTTCATCTACGAAAATCTTTATTTTATTTTACATATAATTTACACATAACTAATAGGTGTTTAAATCTATTTACACATGTAGAAAAAGACTGTTAAGTTGATAAAAAACCATTTGATTTTGAGATTTCATTTTATTAGAGAGAAAATGCAGTTTCATACAAAGATCTTTGAGTTGTTTACACAAAATGGTTGTGACTTTTTAAGATAAAACATTTATTAATATACATTTGCATACTTACAATATATATCGAAAATTATTTTTAGCAATTGCATTTTAATTTCATAGTTTCTTTAATAGGTATGTCAGATAGAATAATAGAAAAGTTTAGGATTTTTACTTTGGTTTTTATAAATAACATTTCTCTATACATTTAATATTACTATGAATGAGATTGTATGTTTTATTTTAATGGTGTGATATATCTATTTTTGTGGTCTGTGATATTATAAGCAGGGCTTTGTGTGAAAAATATTTGACGACTTTTTGGGTAGGTAGGATCTATTTTTTTTATTAATATTTTTTTCTATCTTAAATTGTAGCAGTGTACAGGTATTTAAATATCTTAATTACAATGAAAATTGAATACTAAACACATTCGGAATGTTGTAATGTCACATTAAAAGCAATATGTTGTACCAAAGTGGGTTCTAAAAGACAGATTACAGTATCAAGAGTGCCCATGTAGGTACTGCTCCAAGCTATGATACAGAAACAACAATTTATAATCATGTACATAAGGCTCAGTATGCTAATCTCTACAATTTTATAAAGCTATATCCCCAATCTGAATGGCATTACTAGACTACATTTCAAATTAAGTAGGTATGTGCCTATATTGAATATCCTTAATATTTAGTACCTATGAACTATTAATAGGTACACTAAATGCACAATATACAGAATTCAATAAATCCCTAATAATTAAAATAGATGATAAATATATATTAAAAAATCTATTGTTAAATTTGTCTACAATAAGCGTCACCGGTTGTATTATAAATCTATCCTTACCATCCCCAAAATCAAATAAGGATCTAATTTATCATGATTATGGATTCTTTTGATTTGATATTCAATGAGAATGGTCCCACGTACCTACCAGGAAAACTAGGCCTCTGAAATACGTTCGAAATATTACTGAATTTGCATTTATTTTGTATGGTTACAAAAATTCTATGTATATGCAGATTCAGTTAAGATTTTAGATGAAAATTTGGCATCTGTGAGTAAACACTTGGCCTAAAATCTTTCAATATCTTTGAATTAATAAATTCAATGTTTAATTCCGTTCGTCAATAGATATTCTAGTTGAAGGACGGTACATTTACTTTGGGTCCTCCACAAAAGCTTGTTTATGTTCACGTCTAAGCCTAGCTAAGTATTCCTGTTCGTCCACTGGCTGTGACGCCTTGTCTTTCAGTCTAATAGATCTAATAGGTAGTTGACATTTACAGAAAGCTGTTCGACTCCATCTGATTTGAGCACGAGCTTTGAAATTCAATAAATATTTGAGATTTTCTACTTTATCCTTAGCTATGTTGTATATAACAAAGACAAAAATCTTAATTTGTATCATGAAGATTAACTAATGTACTATCTACCTATTTACTAGAATTTGAAATGGCGTTATCATTTAGAAAATAATTTCATATTAAATAACATTTGGTCAAGAATATCAAGACTCCAATTTAATCGGAAACATTAAAATTAATAAGCGTATTTTTCATATTACGGGTTAAATTTAACACTAATATTAAGCTACATTTAAGTTATAGTTAAGTGTTTGATTGGAGAGAAGTGCACATGTGTTTATGATTATTTAAATTAATGTTGTTTGCTCCGTCACCAGCATTTGATAGTTACTTACAGATACATTTAGCTCTTAAAGACTATGTTTGAAATGAGTTCAGTACAGTTTACACATTAATTATTCCAATTAGAGTAGAAAATAGTGTTATCTATCGATACATCCTCAAATATACAGCCAAGACTCTATTGCGAGTAATTTAGTACAAGGATTCTTCAGGGAACAGTTATGGGACCATATCCTAAACTTATGAAATATTGTTTACTGTCCTCGCAATAGAATTTTGGTAACGAGATATCATCAAAGCTTTAGACTTAATATTTAGGCTAGGCTAAAATCTTAGCGGCGAATAATATTGAATCATTTACACTACTGGCGTTACCGCTGAGCGGCATGTCGCCTGTCCGAATTAGCTCACTATGGTGTCTTCCACATAGAGAATCATTATACATCCAGGCTTTTCGCATTGTGCTTCCAAGTCATATATTTGTGCGTTACACACAACAATTTTATTTTAATAAATTAGCAACATATATTAGCTGGCACACGTATGTATGTATATCATATGGTATGCTTTAGCTTTTCTTCAACAATGAATAGTACATGTTGCAACACCTAGATCTAACGCTATTTACAAATGAGGCTAAATATTATTCCTCTGTTGCCGGCGGGACGCTGTTGTTCTCCTCCTCCTGTTTAGCTCGAGCCTCAGCGTCTGGAAAATATTGTTAAATCTCGTCTTTACTTTGAAAATCGGAATTTGAAAAGAAAGTTTTTTGATGTTAGTCTCGTTTTTGAAACAGTTTGATGAAAGGAAAATATTTTTGAAACTGGTAAGTCGTTATTTCGAAAATAGGAATTTGAAACTAAAAATAGTGTGGGTGTGTTAGTTTATTAAAATGGGTGAACAATACTTTTTTGATTCTTTCTTTCTTATTACTTTCATTTTTTATTTGTTTTCTTGTTTGTTCTAATATTTTTCAGTCATGTATGGTACTTGTTTCTGTACTTAGTTGTTGGTTGCCTGTATTCAAAGTCATGAGTAAAATAAAAACAATTTTTCTGCTTGAAGTTTCCAGCTTAGTAGAAATTTTTAAAATTAAATGAAGTATAGTTACCCTTAGCGGCTTGCTCTTTCCATATCTTCTTGTTGTCGCTGAGGCACGCGACCCATGGCTTCCTGATTTTGAATTTGTTGCTGTTTTCATTTCCTGGAATAGAAAACAGGTGGTATTAGTAAAAAATATTGAGTTGTTAAAAATGTATGTTGGAGTCGGGTTAGTTCATGTTCATCGGGTTAATTTATCCACAAACTAGATTCTCGGTCTTGTGTTTAAAGTGAAAGTTATAGTCTTGCTCGCTAGATGGCGCTAAACTCAACTTTTTTGTGTTTCCTAAAGGTGAGTACGCTAGACAAGCAAAGCACGATCGTAGCACGAGCCGAAATTAAATTCGTGTAGTGTGGACGCCAAGCACGAGCGATACTACACGAATTTGAGCTGGGTAAAGAGTAGGCGTAGATATTGTTGTTACATAGCTGTAGCGGCTATGTAACTAAAAATATTGATGTTAGCGCCATCTAGCGACAAAATGGCCACGCTTAGGCTCGAAGGTTGCTTCCTTGTAGAATGTGTACAAATGCAAGATTGGCTATACTTACTGTCCTTCGTACCTGTGCTCTCTTCATTGATAGGCTCAGCTGAACTGGTGGAGTTCTTGCTGCTGGAATGTAGAGGTCCCAATATGCATTCGAGCATATCGGCACATACGCCCATGCTGGGTTCGACGATGAATTCGATGAAACCGATCTGTGACTCCGCTACCAGGGTGTTGTTTCTATCGCACAGCGGGCTGAACGGGATCCCCAAATCCCTCTCCTTGTCACCTTGGAGAAAGAACTCTTCCAGGAGACTCATTGTCCATCTGTGATGCAGGTCCCATCTCTGAAACAGTTTGGTAGAAAGATTAACTCGTGTCTCAGTCGTTATTTAAGTGTTATGTATGTTTATGTAAGTTTATTTATAACTAGGGTCTCGTCCCGACTTCGGACTAATATTTTGTGGTAAGAGACGAGTAAAGCTGCGCTCTATACTAATCGAGTCCAATGAAATGAATTTTGTTTTATTTTTGGTAGGTATGTTTTTTGACATTTTTCATTGTTTTTGTCAATTTTCTGTTGTTGTTGTTTTTTTTTTTACTTTATTTGCATAACTTTTTCAACCTTGAAGCTTTAGTGTGGGTACATAAGTACGTTGGTAGTGTATTTGTAGGTGGCAGCAACATATATTGGTTTTTAGAATCTACTCGAAAAAAGATAACATACAAATTGAGAAAAGTACTCTTTTCTTAGGTCGATGCTAACCACCGAAAAAGCTTGTCCCTAAGATTTATTTACTGTAAGGGCAAATAATATTTTTATGGGAAACTAGCTTTGCCCGCGCGGCTTCGCTCCCGCTCTTCCTTACTCCACCTTACTATACCCTACTCTACCCTACTATACCCTACCCTACTCTACTCTACTCTACCCTACTCTACCCTACTCTACCCTACCCTACCCTACTCTACTCTACCCTACTCTACCCTACTCTACCCTACTCTACCCTCCTCTACCTTACTCTACCCTACCCTACTCTACCCTACTCTACCTTACTCTACCTTACTCTACCCTACCCTACTCTACTCTACCCTACTCTACCCTCCTCTACCTTACTTTACCCTACACTACCCTACTCTACCCTACACTACCCTAATTTTCATTTTTTTTCCATAAGAACCTTCTCCTCATAATAACGAACACAACAAAAAAAAAATCAGCGAAATCGGTCCAGGCGTTGTTGAGTTATGCGCTTATCAACACATTTTGCGATTCATTTTTATATTATAGACTAAGCTATTAAAACATAGGCAAAAATATCCGTTGCTATCATCCGGATACGTAGAATGTGAGCAAGATGATTGTAACTAATATCTCGTAACTTGTTTCTCAAGTCTTGTGCCATTACACATTCATGGGAGGGTTTAAATTTCATTCAACTTAATTTCAATTTAAAGTAATTGGCAAGTCAGCAAGATTAAGAGGTTTTGAAAATTCTTAATTCGAAAAAAGAGGTCTTGCTTTATTGCTTCTCATTCTGAGTCGCCATTTGCTAACTGCGATTTAGGACTTGCCAAAATTGTTTGAACTAACCCAACATCTCTCTCTTATCTTTGTTTCTTACACAATCTATCAACAAGTATTTATTCAATTTTGTGCATACTACACAATTAGAAGATAGCCTTTTGTCGACTTTCTGCTATTAACCTTTTCGCCGCCAACGTACACAAAACGCAATGCCTCGCCGAGCGCCAAGCTATAAATGTATAACTAAATATACAGTAAACAGTAGTGATGGGGATATCGTCATATCGATGAATAAGATTTGTACGCGTAAAGTTAAGATTTAAAGTTGATTTTACGAATATAAATAAAAACTGATTAAATATTTCCAGATTTGTTTTATTTCACAGTATCCTTAATAAGAAAAAACAGTATAATTTATGAGTATCAAAGAAACTAATACATAACTCAATTAGAACTATAAGGAATGGGGTACATCTCTATTTGTTTCATGATCTCATTCTTTAACTTCATATCAAGTTATTGGCACTGAGGGCACGTTGAATTCGATTCTGATCAGGGATGGGGTCTATGGTCTTTCTTTCTTCTATTTTTGTTTATTCCTGTGTTTTTTTAATAACTTCAGTCAACGTTTTTTACCGTAGGTATCTAAGTGGCAGAATTTTGAATTGTTTTTAAAGTGTTTTTTGAAATGGAACGTAAGTATATATTTAAATTCTATCACGCTTGTAGCCGTGTACTTATCAAAGCATTGTTTTTAAGTGTTGTTTCTGTTCTTTTCTTAATTCATGTATCGGTAGCGTTTACCCATCTGCGCGCGGGGGACCCCGCGCACAGATTGCGTTTCTCTATTTACCCACGACGGAACGGAGCAGGTATATGCGTTTAGGTTGAGAGATGTTTGTGTGTTTGTGTGTGTGTTTATGCAAAGTAATGTTCCCACCTATCTTCTAAACTAATGATCCGATTTTGATGCGGTTTTCAATAACAGGTTTGTGTTTGATGAGTCCATGTTCTTAGACAGATGCCATGGCTATAACTCACTAGGGGGCGCCACAATATTAGTGCAAAACAATGTTGCAATATAATCAAAACGAAATGTCCGATTATAATACAGATACACGATACAGGAGTAAATCCTACACGTTTTTAAAAATAATAATAATAATAAAAAAAAAACGATTCCACACCTTGCAAAATTTTCAGAAGTTCGTCCGAATCAAGTTCTTCACTCATTTTTCTATTTGCAAGTGAAAGAAAGAGAGATGCGTGCGCGCGAATCCGATTTTGTGCTGCACTATGCCAAAGTGACCTTGACAGCCGGACGCCTATGACGTCACTGACCAACTTCTATAGTAGTTCGTGGCACTCGGTGGCGCACAGGGGCATAGACGACCAATTGTTTTGTAGAGATGGGAAAATAACTATCGACAAGAATTAGTAACAACTTTATAATTACGTATCGGCATCTACCTGAAGGTCGAAATTCATCTACTATCCTTTGTAATGAAGTAGATAACTAAGTTCATATTGTATTGACCTCAAAATGTTTTCGATATTCGTAACTTTCTGTATTTATAAATATTTCAATGGTGAAATCAACCTTTCACGGCACATCACTGGCCAACTTGATATGAAGTGATTGGCGTTCTGAGGAAAGTAACAAAATTCGGAGTTTCTGTTTTTGCCGATTTTAGGACAAACTAGGGCTTATTTTGTGTAGAAAAATAAAAAACAGGGTAGTAGACAGTGCTATCTTAAATAATAAAATGGAACAAAGCTTTTAATCACAGTAAATTTATTTTAATAAGATAGTTAAAATGAACAACTTCTATGGAAGTTGTGGCGCTGGTGGCACGAAAATCCCGAACTTCTATAGAAGTGCTTGGCGGTGAAAAGGTTAAATCCTATAAGTAAATTCTCCTGCTTGAGGTGTTTGTTTACTGCTGAGCTTTTCAGCTTTTTGATGCTCTATTTTTGTCGATCCATTTCTAGAGCGTCGGAAATTTAAGCGTAATTATAGAACTAGGCAATACTTTTGTTGCAGTATTTACGTTGAATCTATTTCGTTCTTTTGACCATTGTTGACTAATTGTAGGAAAAAAAACGGGTTACAATGTAAATGTGTTTTAAGATTTAGGCAATAAATGTCGGATTTGCTAAATGACCTAAAGGTGATCTGTACCCTTAGCCAAGTTGATAATCTGCAATCGTTAACGCTAGTAGAAACCTTCAAATGTACGGGAATGACGTCATTTCAACGCTCAGTCACGTAGTCAGATCAAAAATATCGGGGGCGAGGCCAACTCGAGGCGTTCGACGCAAGAGAAACGGTTGTAACTTGGCTAGGGGGGCTGGATTACATAGCTATCACGTGATTAGTACATTCTAAAATACCTGGTTTGGCCGTATACTATCTAATATTAGCTAGAAACGCGTATCCTGTAGTGTACCTATCCAGCGTAATTCTAATGCTTGGAAAACCATATAACTGGCAGTGACGTAATTATATCATCTTAGGCTAGGCCCTTGGAAAATTAATTGGATGGGGCCCCCAGAAAAATCGTCACGTTACGATTTAATTTAGTAAAACAGGTAAGGTTATGTCACTGAGCTCGCGACCTCTCGAATCGAGGGGACGTGGGTGCCATTTGCCAGCCTTTCCGCCCTAAAGTTCCGCCATTGTACCTAGTAGGTAGAGCGGTCGTTACTACAAAAAAAGGCTCACCTTGGCAGGATGTGAAATGTCACAGCAGTGTAGAATCAGTGAGGCTGCCTTCGACTTGTCCACAGTGGGCTCTGCAAGCGTCAGCAGCGACCTCATGTTCTTCAGCTGCTGGAAGTGGAACGACATGTCTGTAGCCAGCACCATGTCGATGACCAGGGTCCGGAACTCCCGAAATTCTTCTCTGGATAAGTTCTGGAGGAGGTTGCACTCTTCGTCGCGCATCAGTCTGAAATTCGGAGAAAGGCAGTTTTGTTATTTGTTTGTGAAATAAGACTTGTTAGGTTTTAATGTGTATAGGCTGATTTGTTAGCAGATCCTGCATTGAAATTTTTTGGTACTTCAGAGTTGCGGCCATGTTGTTAACTGGATGTATTAAAAGGATGTAATTAAAAGGAGATCAAAGTCAAATCAGGCAAAGGCACTTTTGAATGTTAAGAATTATAAAAAAATAGAGAAGAACAAACAAGGAACTTGTAGCGACATCTATGACGTCACATAGTAACTAAACGTCAAAATCCTATGTCGTGGTATCAAAGCTCACCGCGCGATTAGAACATAAACGGCCCGAAATCAACTGTCGAGCAATTGCCCAGAGCAGACAATACACTCGTCTGGTCGGAGCATCCTCTCTTTTCAACGGAGGTATATAGGACTTTACACCCTGTTCCACATCCCCTAAAACTCTAGTCTCTTTTCAAATTAATGTTTTATCTACAATATACATGGTACTTAATAAGATTATATGACTTATAATAAATCTGTAGAAGT
Source organism: Mythimna ferrago (assembly GCA_910589285.2). Lineage (NCBI taxonomy): Eukaryota > Metazoa > Arthropoda > Insecta > Lepidoptera > Noctuidae > Mythimna > Mythimna ferrago. Next base: position 22,833,127 of record OU342683.1, read on the forward strand.
GAAAATTCTGTACATTGAAAATATCAAAAAAATAAATTGCAGGGGGTGTTACTAGCCCGCCACCGAACCCAAAAATGTGATAAAAAAAAATTTTGTCTTTCTGTCTGTCTGTTTGTCTATTTGTTCAGGCATCACACAAAAACTACCGGAGCGATTACGATGAAACTTGGTATAATTATTCTTTAATATCCTGGACTGGGTACTTTTTATCCAGGAAAAGTATATACAATAAAAAGAAACTTAATTTTGCGGTTCTATCCCTAGACCCGATTACTGTACCAACCGCAAATAATAAGTTTGTCGTAGGTTACGTTACCTGCAGTGGAGTTCACTAAGGTGCGCTGCACACGGCTAAGATACTATAATATTTTATCTCAAGATTCAATATCGCTCGTCATACAATTCAATGGACTATCCACACACCGACGAAGATACGAGTAATAAATAATCTACACTATGTAATATAATAAAGAGGTAATGTTTGTTTTTTTTTGTTTGTAGGAGGTAATCTCTGGAAGTACTGGTCCGATTGCTAAAATTTTTTCACCGATAGAAAGCTGCGTTATTCCTGAGTGACATAGGCTATATTTTAAGTACGCAGACGGAGTCGCGGTCAAAAGCTAGTCTAAAATATATATATAGGTAGTTTATTTGCTGTACTTAGATATATCGTGAAAGGTCGTGATAGGTTGTAGGAAACTAATTTTATTAACATGTACTTCATCCACCAGTTGACTCCTCAGCTGCTCCATCAGGCATAAAATAAACTAATTAAGCTATAAGGACTTAAATAAATATTTAGGAAATAAACCCACTTTCCTTTAAACAAATTTACTTAGGACAGCAAATTTGATCGTTTCTAATGATGTCAATGTTATAATTGAGCTATAAAAATGTAAATTTATAGACACCGGTGTCCTTATTACATGAAATTGCCAGTCGCACACATGCTACTGACGTTACAACTAGTAGTTACAGGTTATAAAAGTTATGGATCATTAACGTTATGACTGGTTTCAAATTGATTTGCCGATCATATTGGTGATAAAATTGTAACTTACGATGAAACACATATTGTCGTTTAAAAGCTTATAAATATCTACAGGTATACTTCTTCAACTACATTGCTTTATTTTTCAATTATAAGTATCGATACTCCGTTCTTATGGATGATCGCGTACCTACTACAAAGTGGAGCAAAAAATAAAATTATTACCTTTATAATATTTTAATGAGGCCTTAAAAGCTTTTCAGAGAAAATCAGAAGGTAAAAACATTCAATTCAACCTATTCAATTGTACCTATATAATTATGCTACTAATACTTTTTCTGTGCTGTATTTTTCTGTGCCAGCAGAAAAAAGATGTCTATTTTAATTTTGCTGGTACAAAAAGAAATCTTCAAAAAAACATATTGTTACGCCATTAAACTTGAAGACGCCATATCTAGATTTTATCTAACGACCAAAGCTATATTGTAACGGTACTCTAGTGTTAATTGCGATTCGGATTATTGTTGACTGGACTAATTTGTTATTGTTTGTGGTGAATAAAGTTCCCTGTTAGTAAATCGGCATTTGATTACCCACGTACGTAACAACATGGAACAAAATTGGCGCACTAAAGATGCAATCTTGCAAACTGCATTGCTTGTACTTAGAGGGGTGACTGTAAGATAATTTGTTTAATTCTAATCTATTAAACACCCGCCGCCGTTCGCTTGGGGTTTAATAACCCCAAGCGAACGCCGGCGTTCGCGCACCTATTGTCTTTCTTTTGTGTCTCTAATTACCACGATTGAAAGGTTAAATCCTACAGAAATGAGACTATAAATCAGTGTTAAAAAATGAAGAAACAAAACCAATCCTCCTCCCTTTTTTAAACTCAGTTAAAAGTAACTTAATTTAGGAAATACTTAATAAAATTCAGCATGTTTGTCTTAAATGATTCGTAAATAGGTGATAATTATAAATATCTTGTTACGCATTTCTTAAAATTAAATTGTTACTTTGCTGTTAAAGAGTAGGTTCATTAAGTTTTTAGCTTCCTGTTGCTTTCAAAACTTCCATTTCACACAAAGCCGACAAAGAAGTACCCAAAGAAATAACCGATAAATAAATAACACATACCATCATAGATTAACTCGTCAGTTAGTCAGACTGACGGTGAAATATACTCGGGACATTTCTGCAACTCGTTCAAAATTCCTAGCACGTTGCTACTGTCAATTACTGCCAATCATTGTGAAAAACACCATCGTACCTAGTACCCGGCTCACGTAACCAATGGCTTGAACTGGAACCGTGGTAAATAGACTACCGATATATCAGGAATAGCGCGTGTTGTCGACCGCATTGCTATGACCTTTTAACCCATATGGCAAAAGCTTCAAAATTTTAGTCATGTTGGTCGCTAGAGCGTTAAATAGAGCGCTAGATTACGCATTTTTGACAAAATGCGTAATCTAGCGCTCTATTTCCGCCATCTTGAATAGTTATTTAAAAGTTTAGAAAGATAGAACTCCCTCTAAAAAAGTCAAAACAGTTGCAGATGATGTTTAAGACTAGGATTTCAGGAAACTAGTAAGTAAAATATTTTTGAAAATTTTATCTTGCTAATGAAGATCAGTCATGATTTTTGTGGAGTATGCAGACTTAATGCGTCAAAAAAAAAACAGTAAATACTGTGAAGAAATTATTAAAATCGAACCCAAAATTACGAAGATACAGCAATTTTAGTGTATTAGTTCCAGAAACGCGCCAGGAAATGAAGTGACTCGCTGTGACGTCATCTGTCATGATCGGTTTCCACCGAACGGTAGCGCAGTCGGTCGGTGTTCGTCGCACAGATCATGACAGATGATGTCATCGTACGTATACAGCCCAGCGAGAGCGTGCGTTTCTAAGTAGGCGTTCAGAAAAGCTTAAATAAACTTCTTGACGGATATTAATCATTTAAAAAATTTAATGCTTGTTACCGAGCATTAAATTTTTACAATGTATTTAGTACATAACATACATACAAACACATACAATGTATTTAGTAAAAATCAGATTTGCTATTATGTGATTGATCCTCATTGTCGGTTAGATTTTCGTAGCAGACAATCCTTTTATTGCACCTCCACAGGTTATTTACTAGTTACCAACTGCCAAGTTCCTATAAAATATATAAGGATTCAGAAAATTGAGCTGTGTGTTTTCCGTGAGACAAGTTAACCAACTATTTATATGCGTACAGTAAGGCCGCAAAAGTCCATAGGAACGCTAATGATTACATTGCTACGAACCGAGCGAGCGCGATATTTCCGTGCGTATGTGTGCGCATGTATGAGTATCCACATTCCACCGATAACACACACTAAGGAACTGTCGTCGCACTGAGCTATATGGTAGCATTGATAAAATTCGTGCAAATTCGTCATGTGCTGGTAGCCGTGTGAACTAAGTGTTGGATTCGCAAATCACGTAACCCGAGTTCAAATCATGGTCGGTCCGTTGCAGTTATTTCTTACTTTGAAAATTCCCAATCTATATTGATTTAATTGTTTTTTTATATTTCTATGAAAAATACTATTGCATTTTTTGCACTAAATAGTTGCAAATTACGAATGTGATCTATTAACCACAAGAAGAATCACATTCGTAATTTGCAATTATTTAGTTGTTACATCTTTTCGATGTTATAAGGTGGAAATAAAAAGACGTGTTTAATAAAAATGTTTATTCTTTATATTTACAAATTAAACATTTATGAGAATTGTGACGTCGAATTGTTACCTAGACAAAAAGTTATCTTGTAACCGTTATCTATGTTACGCCTAAGATTGTTTGTTGGAAGTATACCCACTTAGACCATTCATAATATGAATAACGTAACAATGAACGGATATTCAAATTTTAATAAAATAAAATATAGGTAATTGTTTATATCCAGTTATTTATTGAAAAGTGATATATGATTTGGACTTTGTAAACATTTTATTTTTGTGTAACGTCACAATGAATGTATTGAGGTCATAGCTTAATTGTTCATTTTCTTGACGAAAAGAAGATTGAAACCAAACCTCAATTTCTGTTAAAAGAACTTTAGTTCTCACAAGATAATCGTCAATTAGATGAGAAAAATAAATTGAACTATAGTATTATGTTAAAACAGTGCGGGTAGAAGAATAAAAAACGAAATAGACTCATGATTATTGTCAACAAAATTGATAGCGAGTTCACTGCATTCTTAAGATGAGGCGATGGCACAAGTTAAAAGATATAGCTGTTTTAAACGAAAGTAAACACAATATAATACAGTGTTTGTTAACGAATAATCACAGATATGTTAAAATAAAATGGTAGGCCATTTAGTTTAGTTAACATTAAATATTTAGTGCGAAACGTAATCGTTCTTGTTTGTGCCTCTCTGTCAAGTACGGCTTTTTAGCAGGTTTTCTGTGATGCACGCCTTCAGCGTGAAGTGCACGGCGAACAGTATCCATCGAGGTGTCATATAATTCCGCAAAATGTCTCGTTGGTGCGAAACCATTCGTTTCGTATACGTCCACCATATGTCGTCGCTGCGCCTCGCTAATAAGCTTCGATCTCCCACTTCTCTTTCGACTAGCAAGGCTACCTTCTTCCTCATATCTTTTTAGCCAAAGATTTACAGTATTTTTCTAAAATAAAAAAAAATATATATATTAGGCAGCTATACCTACTTCACTTCATTTTCATTATATAAAATGTTAATAATCATAATTATTGAATATAATTTTAAAATAAAACTGCATTTATTAATCCAATAACCAATCCAATAAACCCAACGATTTACGTATTTCTCTTTTAAACCTCATAAAGATACGATGAATGGATTCATAAATGGCATACTTTTTAATTAGAAGATTAATTTGTAATAAAGTTACAATTCATTAATAGCTATTATACTCACATTCAGTCCGGTTTCTTCAGATATTTGTGTTTTATTAAGACCACTTTTATGCAGCCCAATGATAGTCGCCCTCACTTCAATACTAATATTAGCCTGCATTTTGCGAATATTACAATACTGTCAACCTCACGTCACTAACCAACAACTACAACCAAACGACAGTTCATTTCGGTTAAGTTAAAACTCGTGTCTACCTCGCAGAAATCTAATTCTTTATTTAGTTTTTTTTGTGATCTACCTTTCTAACTCTAAGAAATGTGTGAACAAGTTAAAGAATAATTTAATATATGTAATGCAAATACATAACTTCCAATCGGGTAAGAACTTACAAAAAGTCAATAATTGCGTGGGATTTGAACTTGCGGCACGCTGATTTGCGCTTCAATCTGTGTGCCTATACCACTGGGCCATCTTGACTTATGATAAGTTGATGAAATTGTGAATTTCAATCATTTGTTGGCGAAACTTGAAAATAAAAGGTCGTAAGTCAAACTAAACGTCAAACGAATATGTTTTAAGAATTCTTATGGACTTTTGCAAGTGATAGTACCTATACAGGTAGTTACCTAGATAAAACACTATAATGGCTGGTCCCTTTGTAATTTAGCGTAAGGTCAGAATTGACGTCACGCTACCGCCCAGATTGATGGATGGCCTCTACGATCGCATCGTAAACAGTCAATACCGATTAAACCTTCCGTGATTTTCAGGAGATTAGACCCTTAAGGCTTATAGTCCCTTGAACCATCTGGCCAAAATTATGTGGACGCACCTCTCGCACCCGCCTAGGCGGCAGTACGCAAATCTGTGCATTTATTTGTGGCCAACAGCGCCCGGAAAGCGCGCAGCTGACCTTTAAATCCATTTTCTTTTCGAAATATTGATTGATTTACACATGCAATGTTCACTTTGAAGAATATTTAACTACCATTTTTTATGTGTAAAAATGTTTCTAAAGATCCAAGCCGTTTCGAAGGAGTAGGGAAAAGTTGCGAAAAGTTGCAAAATTGCTAAATATTTTTTTTAGACAAAAGTATTAATAGCACGGCAAAAACAAATGTTGATAATGTTGTTCATGAATCTATAATAAACGTATATTTTTTTCAAACCTATTAACCAGGCCGTTACCGAGGAGTAGGCTTCAGAAAGTCACTGTTTTATGGCACTTTTCGGGTGCTTGGGCCTTAATGTTAAGCTGCTGGCAATGTGATGAGACTAGGTATAATCAATTTATTCCCTGTCTAGATTATACCAATCTGCCGGGGCTACGGGATTTTTTGAAAGTCACTGATTGAAAAGGAACTCAGGTGGGTTTATTTGTTAGGAAATTCAGGCGCTGTGCTCCACCCAGAGTGATCCTGCCACTTTTCTTCCTTGATGATTTCCCATCTCAAAATGAAACTACATATTAGGACAATCGACTGCTTCTAATACGAGTTTTCTTTTATTGTTGCTAGGTTTGCGTTTGAGTTACAAAAATAAATCTATTATGTAGGTACGTACCTAAGTTCTTACAGATAAATGCTCTGTAAACAGCACGCTTAGCCAAGTTGTTATTCTGCAATCGTTAACGCTGTCGAAAAGTGATGAAACGTATGGGAATGACGTCATCTCAACGTAAAGTCGCGTGGTCAGAACAAACGAATAGACAATTCGTAGCCAACTTCACATCGTTCAAAATCGTTTCTACAATGTTTAACGCTACATCCTTTGTTATACAAACGCTACATTGTAGAACGAGCGGCCGACTCAGGCGCGTCGACATGGCTACCAACTTATCGTTTTCTACAATTGCTGTCACCGAGGCGTTACCGATTAGAGAACGGAATTCGACACGAACTGGTTGTAACTTGGCTAGGGGGGCTGGTTCGTTTCGATTCTCTTTCGTAGATCGCTTCGAGTCGGTAACGCTTCGGATTCCTTTGTTCTGGTCACGTGAATGAGCGTTAAGATGACGTCATTCCCATACATTTCAAGTTTTCTACTATCATCAACGATTGTAGATTATCAACTTGGCTAAGCCCTCTGTTATGCCTCGGGGAACATTATATGTATATCTACCAAACTTGCCAATTTCCTCACTACGGGCAATATGGCAAGGAGTTTAACGTAATGATGTTCCTTGGGAATCCCATACGATAGTAAACCCTATCTATACAACAGGTCCGATTCCAATCCCGAAAGTTCGGAACTTCTGATTGATTTTGCTCTTTCGAAGTTTCGATTCCAACAAGTTGTAATCAGCCCCCCTAGCCAAGTTGCAACCGTTTCGCTTGCGCCGAACGCTTCGAGTTGGCCGCGCCGCCAATTCATTTGTTCTGACCACGTGACTGAGCGTTGAGATGACGTCATTCCCGTACATTTGAAGCTTTTTGCTAGCATTAACAATTGCAGATTAACAACTTGGCTAGGGGTACTGAAGTTATATCGGAAGACGATATGAACAGCGAATGCAGCAGCCGCGGGTAGCCAGCACAAACCGGTTTATACTTATCACGCGGGGAAGCTCCCTCCTCCCTCGTCTTCTGTCGATGATTACTCTTACACTTGTTGTTTTGTTTCTTATTTAGTATGTTGTGAGTTCGTTCTTCATTTATACTTATCCCAGTTTATGTAGTGTTTCATTTAACGCTTCTACCTTCACCTCTTTTTCCGACAAACCAAAATCCCTTTAATCACCTGCATCGGTTTGGTTGGACAATTGTTTACGTTTCCTATGTGCCGGGGTGGTGTGTTCACCACTGACTACTCTATCCCGTTTAGTTCTTCAATCTCCATAGGAGACAGAAGAGCTAACAAGATGTAGTATCTATTTGGTCGTGGATGCGCGATCCTGGCGCGAGAGTATTGTGATATCGAAAAGAGATCGCATGAGTTGCTTTTTTTATGTAACCAACGAACTGGCTTGTAAAATATAATTCGAAGGATTATGCTGTTCTAGAATAGGTTTGAAAGTTGGTAGAAAAAAAGAACGTGTGTTGTTTTTTGAGTGTTGAAGTGATTTTTGTAAGGAAAGCATGAATTCGTTTAAATAAGTAAAAAAATATAAGAGTGCGCCGCCCGAAGTGTTTGATTTCATAGAAGAATCCCTATACTAGCCTACCGACGAGCTGAGCTGCGTTACGGTATTGTTCACTTCAACTTCAGACAAAAAAAACTTCAGTTCCGGTATAACCACTTTCGTGATATCCCCTACTGCAAAAATAGCAGCATCTATAGCATATTTCGGGTAGTTACATTATTTACCGAAATAAACAAGAGTACAAGCACCTACTATAATTTATGAACCAAGTCCCCGAAGAGTGCATTTGTCTAATTAAAACCTATCCAATTAATTATCTAGCATAGTCGCGTAGTTAGTGCCAGCGGTTATATAAAACGGTTAGATAAGCCTGCAATCCCCAAAGGGATAAACTAGTTTACGAAGACAGTTTACCTCTATTTTCACGTTATATTTGGACGCTTTCTAGATCTTTTTCGCCTGGCAACTGCCCTCTGACCTTTGTATGACCTTGTAAGTAGTATTGTGAGGTGTTAGTGAGCTAGGAAGGTTTATTATTAAGGTAAAAAGCTAAGTTATTGTGCTATGTTTAATCTTGTATATCCTTGTGTACCTATAGCTTCTTTGATACCAGCAATAACAATAAGGTGACTAAATCCGATATTTTTTTAAACGACTTCCAAAACGGAGGAAGCTCTTAAGTTGTCTGATTTTTTTTTTATTATTGATAGGCTCGCGTTAAACCACTATCGTACCTGATGGTAAGACATGATCTAGTTGACGATGTAACATGGAACAATGGTATAGGTAAATTAATATAGTAGTGTCGGTGAACGCCTCATTTCTTTTGCAGGTTGGCTTCGATTTTCGTACGCCTTCCAAAGGACCTTTGGAAGGCAAACAAGACATTCTGAAAAATGTTAAAGACTATACACCGCTAAATTTTGGTCGTTTTAATCCCGTGGAGGGTCGATCCGGTACATGACACACTATCGATTTGTAAAGACAAAATTAAAAAATAAAGTACCTTTTTTTTAAACTCGTAATAATTTACTCATTTACGAAATTAATTTCTTTAAGAAAACGTCAGCTGAGCGAGTCCAATAACCTGTAGGTGGTTAGTACGCAACGCCGACTACTACGTACAAGTCTTTGGACTCGCTAAAAAGGTACTTTATTTTTTAATTTTATCTTTACAAATCGATAGTGTTTCATGTACCGGAGCGACCCTCCACGGGATTAAAACGATCAAAATTTTACGGTGTATAAAATGATTCGTACATCAAAATCTAAAAAAGTCATTTCCTTGTTGTTTACGTAGACACACAGTAAAAAATTTGCATAAAGCCGGGCTGATGTCATCGTTCATCAATCACGTGCCATCGTCGGAAGATAAAGTATCCTATTTCTATGAAAATAACCTGTGATAAGTATTCTTTAAGCAAACTAAAGGTTCCTTGAGTGTATCATCTAGTGTGCCTTTTTCTTGCCATCTGGAACCGAGTTTCCTTCCAGCTGCACTGATTTCTTGTACAGGTTTTTTTGTTTTCATATTTTTAAACCACTCGATGTCGTAAGGGAGATGGGCAAATTATTATGATGATTTTGTCAGTGGGTCGTCTTAAGGGCTATCTCAAAGTTCAATAATAGCTTTCCGCGCACGCCTCAAGGAGATGTCATCAAACCATAGAGGCCCAACAGGGTCGAATCCTACTGAGGCCATGGGTCCGCTTCTGGAAGGAAAATCCACCCTGGATTTTTCTTCCAGAAGCGAAACCGTGGAACGCAAGGTAAAGAAGGAACATAGAATAGAAGTGGGTTTCAGTCAGTAAGTCTAACGTGCCTTATCGCTCCGCTCTAGAGCGGGAAGAGTCATTGAATGATTTCCTATTAAAAAAGTTCAATAATAGCTATAAGCTTTATAACGGTGGCAACCATCTTTCTAGGAGAACTTTTACTTCTAACAAAACTTTTGCCAAATATAAGCTCGTTTGTAGTTAATCATCTATAAAGAAATAATTGGACCGAAGTTAAGGAGTTTTGGCGCCTAATAACCATTTAGTATACTTTGGTGGATCCGACTTTCCAAGAAAAACTTCTTCTATCATGACACTTTTACGTGGTATATATAGACACTTGTATATAAGTTTCGTCTATATTTAGTTTCTTCTGAGTTTACGTCTTAAATAGGTAACTTATTTTGACCATCGAAGTTATTGTTTTTGACGCCTTTTAGCTATAAGCTAATATTCCACAATCATATATTCCACAACTATCAAATGAGAAATGATCATGCTCATCACACAAACATTTTTCCTGGGTGGGAATCGAACCCACGACCTCCGGCATAGCAGTCAGGGTCACTAACCACTAGACCAACAGGCCAGTCCAAAAAATTACCACAAAGCTAATCACTAATGACGACAGTAATACATTTACTTCTGATACTACTTCTGTCAAATGTTTACCTGTTTAGAATTAATCATTTGAATAGGTAACTGCATGAACTTAGAACCTTTGTAAGCCCATAACATCTCAATCTACACTTTGCATAGGAATTATCAAATGAAGCATAAGTAATGGGACTACCACGGAGTTCAAACTTAACCTTACTCAATAAGATTCATTAACATCGGTTAACATTTGGCAAAGATTTTGCGGAAAAAGAATAAAAAAACAGTCGAACACGTCCTTTTTAGAAGTCGGTTCAAAATGAAAGGTTTTTTAACGCCAGTTCTAAAATATAAGTAGGTGATTTCGTTATATTATTTAATAGCGATAAGCACAAAAGTATTAATAAACGTTGCGATATATACCAAGCCGCGTAAAAAACGAACATTTTACGTAGCTTTTAACTAAAGACTGGTCTTTATGAGAGATAATATTTTATTTTATAGCATACTGCCCATCACATTTCGGATATACTCATTTTAGGCACCCTTCAAGTGAATAATAGCTACATTTATGTCTCGGGGGAAATCATATCGCATCATGACGCATTTTCAGCCTAAAGGCGAATTTCTTTTAACTCAGAATTTCCGTCATTATCTACATTTGCTTTTTATATTCTGTGAATTGTACAACATGTACCATATTGAAAATCGACGTCATTATAAATCAATGAATGGTTATCTGATTGTTCGATTGTCATCATTAGGTATGCTTATTTGAAAGCATAAAAGCCTTTCTACTTTTTATATCTCTTGTCAATCATTATTGTGTCAAAATAATAACACCTGTACAGTTCGATCATCTTGCGTTACTGGCTTAGCTAGGCAGTCTTTACAAAATCATCATATTCAGTAGAAGAATAAGAAGTATTTAAATAAGGGTTGGTTGAATGAAGAATATGCTCAAAGTATTGCAATAGTTTTCGGAAAACTCGAGGATTCAGAAAATACATTATTCAATAAATTTACTTTAAACCAAACGTCTGGAGAGATCTATCAAACGTCTGTACCAATTCTGAGAATACTAAGCTTGTTCCAAAAATCGAGTGGCACACTATCTGCGCTGACAACAACATCAAATGAAAAAAGATAAAGTAAATAATTTGATAAAATATAATATTTATTTATGATTATATGATATATATGATTATAGAACAGTTTTAAATATTTACAAAACTATGCGGCAACCAATGGATCTCTTGTTGGTATTAAAAAAAAACCTCTAATTTTGTACGTAATAGTAGTCGTTTTTTAATCCTGTTTTTGAATCGATGGAACGAGTCAATCAAGGAAAATTTCAAAGACCAGTGTTAAGTAATTTTTTGGTGGTTTCCGTCTTGTGTAGCTTCTACATATCTCATGTAGTAGAGTTGAATGAAAGATAAAACATACATTTTCATAGAAAGAAACGAAACAGCCACCATATTTCACTAAATCAGGATTAACTTCCACATTATCTGAAAGATCAGTGCCTTACCTGAAAGCAGCACTAATATGATGGTTCTCCAGCACGGCCCTGTCGTTGTACAGCAGAGCCGTGTCGGAGCCCGACATGACATGGAAGTTGTTGGTAGTGCCTGTGTGTTCGTAGTCATGCACCACAGCTGCCACCAGCGTCGCGAAGATTTCAAGGTCCGACAGCCAGTTCTGTGGATTTTTTTGAGATTTTATTGTTCATCTTTTTTGGTATATGTCCTGCTGTTCATATCATAAATCATTTATTTCGCCTGAGAACACAACAATGGGTATTAAAAAAAAAGCAGTGTCTTACATATCTCACGTATAGGACGCATACGAAAATTTACTGTTTGGTACAGTAAAATTATACCTACAATACAATACAATAGTTCACACAATCGTTCGTTCGTTCACAAGAAACATATAAAACAAAACAATATATCAATACATAGAAGCGTCAAGTCACATAAGAACTGATTAAATTAACAACACAACAAATAAATAAAATTGCAGACGTTAAAATTTTTAAAGAAATTTAGAGCAGTTTTAAAAATAATGAATTAGGTTGAAAAAAAACTGAAATTGGGTCAAAATTACGTTGGAACCGAAAGTTTGTTCTTTGGGAAAGTTTCCGAGATAATTTTGTAACTTTGTTTACAAGTAACAACTTATGCTCCTCAGTAAATATCATCGGTTAAACTTGCCAAGGGGCATTAACTGCCTTCTGATTAAACTAGTTAAATTAGTTTGGTTTCCCCTAGACTTTAGTATTGTCTTGTTAATTTAACTTCTTAAATTCAAGTACGAATTTTGTTGTCAAGTTTAATCGTATTTAGTGTATTTATAGTTAGAAGGTTGCTAGTTTATGTTGAAAAATAAGAAAGAACTTTGAAAGAAAGAAAATATTGTGCTGTCCTCTTGTTTATGCACACTACTGCCTATGTTTTTACAGAGATGCGCATAAAACTTGCACATGGTATTTGTTGACCTTGAAAAGGCATATGACCGGGTACCTCGTGAGGTTCTGTGGTGGGCCCTTAAGGAGAAAGGTATGCCCGGAAAGTATGTGCAGTTGATCCGAGCAATGTACAGTCAGTGCAGTACTCAAGTCCGGTCTACGGTGGGCAACACTGGCAGCTTCAATGTGGCTGTCGGCTTACATCAAGGGTCGGCTCTCAGCCCTTACCTCTTCCTGATGATAATGGACGCTTTGACGTCGGACATCCAGGAAGAGGCTCCCTGGTGTTTTCTGTTTGCCGACGACATTGTGCTGGTTGCCGAGAGTGGCCTAGAGGTCCAGAGCAAATTGGAGGTGTGGTGGCATAGACTGGAGAGTGTTGGCTTAAAATTGAGTATAACGAAAACGCTTACCATCAGTCCAGTCTGACACAGCATATAGTGAACTGTTTGTGCGACGTCAGCTGCGTGAAGGTTATTGTGATAAGGGTTGTGGAACTTGCAGTATCCTTCCTCTATCCTGTTGAGGAAGTTCTCCAACGTCGTGGGTGGGACCTGGTGAAAAGAGAATACTTGAATATATCGCACTTTTAAAACAAAAGTGGCACTATATTGAACTTGTGTTTTTAATTGCCATCTTTTGGTAAACCTTTAACTTTGCAATCTGATTATCACAACCCATTCTCTGATTGTCAAAGTCTTTGTTCCAATTCTTAATGTTCCTCGGTAATAGATTCGTAACTTCTTATCGAGTAAATTAGTTACACTGAAAACTATGACTGCTTTTTTATTTGGACGTATATTACAAAACTAGACATCGATTATAACATGTTTTGAGGGTAGATTAAAAAAAAAAACTTATAAGGACAATGTTTGCACGTAACACTGGTTCACAACTATCTAGGTAAGTTAACAAACTAATGTTTAAACAAAGATATGTGGATATAAGCGTAACTGGATGTTCTTTGTCACTATGTTAGGGAATGTGAGTTTTTAATTCATTAAACCCCAAGCGAACGCCTGGCGTTTGCGGATCTATTGTCTTACTATTCTATCTCAAATTGACGGTATCTAAAAGGTATAATGAGTTGAGTACCTACCTAACTTCGGTGTAGTTTTAGAAAGTTTTGTTCACGACGTAGTATCATTTGTATTTTTTTTTTAAGTTTTATTTGTAAATGTTATGTTTTTATTAAGAAGGTTTCAATTGTTATCATTTCTTACTCATTTACCAATATTATTTCTCTTTATTGCGGTCTCTAATTTCAGTTCGGTTTTTAGTATTTCTGCCACAACCACAAGACATTCAATACATATGTGACCAATTTGACTGCAGTATATCCAACTCACAGATGCACGTCAGTGGTACCTTTGCATTTGAAACGATGGAAAGAATAGCCGCGAGAAATTGACGTGTAAAACCAATTTGGAAAATTAATATTATTTATCATTTGCCACAGAAATAATGATGGTACAAAAGTCATAGGAAACATATGTCAGTCAAACAAAAGGATAGGCTACACAAATATACAAAAGCGGACAGGACAGTGCCTTAGACATTCTCTACCAGTCATCCAAGGATGGTGGAGAAACAACATGGCAGGTGCATAAAAAAGAAGAAACAGAAAATGCAAATAAAGATTCGAGTACAATATTAGGTGCTACATGTTTTGAAAATAAATTTCTTATAGCAGTTTTGCGACGAAAAAAATTCACTTTATTCCTAATCAAAATTGGTTTGTCCTAACGCGCCAACGATGCAGGAAATTGGACGAGGACAAAATAGTTTATCTGAAAATCAGGGACGGCCAGTAACGTGATTATGATGAGTAATGCAATTATATGTAACTACATAGCTTGTTAGGAAAATTCCGCTTTTCAGTAAACCGTAATAAAAGACGGATGTATCTACAGCTTGATATTCAACTAAGTTTTTAACTGGATTCTAGCAGCGGTTTCGAACGGGTAAAAGTAGAAAATAATTTAGTCAGATGTCACTCAGTGATAAAATGACATTCTGCTGGAGAAAGAATTTTTAAAATTGGTCCAATAGTTTTTGAGTTTATTAATAACACAACTCCAAAAATACAAAACTTTCATCTTTATAATATTTGTATAGACATAAGTACGATTCAGTCAGGAGCTTTTGTCAGTCAGTGACATATAGGCAGTATCAAAATTTAGAGCATTTATATTATATTTAGAAATAAGTCATAGAAGTTGTATGAGTAAAAGACTTATTGTTATTATTTGTAATGCTATGTTTATCTTCCAGAGAAAATCAAAATTTATCCTGCAAAAATGGCACCGAGAGTTTTCAAGAGTTAAAATAAATAAAAAAGCATCTAAACCCTCATTAAGGAGACACGATCTGTCTTGTTTTCACCACTTTACGAATATGCTAAAGGGAACCGGAAAGGTTGCGAGAGTCCAAAAATACAAAACTTTCATCTTTAAAATATTTGTATAGACAGAAGTACGATTCAGTCAGGTAAATTAAAATCCTTAATCCAATTTTGCCGTTACTGAGTGACTATTACGGTAAAGGGACTACCTATTTGAAAATGTAAAGACATAAGTACTTGCAGGAACTTGCATACGGGGGTATGCAACGCTATCCTTTAAACTTAGATACTTGAAAATTCCATTTCATTTCAGGCATGCAGAACTGCCGCGAACGAAGAATATAAAGAAAGTACCGAAGTTTTCTACAACATTCTCCTCTTGCTTTGGTCTTTTGTAGAAATTAAAATACTACAGCTATCCTATTATTTATTAGTACGAGATATTATATGGTAAATCACTTCCTCATATTTCGTCTATAGAATTGGATGCGGTATACAACATGTAACTAGAGTAATGCATACCCTTATACAGTCCCATTTAAAAATTTATGATAACACAACATAATAACATAATTTAAGCACTGTAATTTGCACCTAGCTAGTTTAAAAAAAAATAGTTGTCCTAATTGAAGGCAACTAATATGGGAAACGATGCACTGCATTGGTAATGCATCGATATTGATATCAATGCACGAACACACAAATATGTTAGTGATTCAATCAAGATTTATCAAAATAGGTAATAAGAAATGGGAAATAATAATGGTTCCGAAAAACAATTTAATCTCCAGCGATCTGTGGCCGACTATTATTCTAATTAACTAGCGTTATAATGAATTACCGACAATAAACCCAAAACATAAACGAAAAAAAATATCCAATTTAACAACAAATAAGAGCATGTTCAAATTACATTTTCTCCTAAAAAAAAATGGATCTTCGAATAAAAAAACTAAACTTCCGAATAAATACTGAACCTCCGACAAAATTACTAAGTTACCGACAACAGAGGTTTGGTCAAAATAATCATATTTTTACAACTTGCATGAACTGTTTTAATTTCTATTGTTGGTTATCAAATTTATTATTTAGCTCTCAATAATGATGAAAATACCTCAACTGTTCCGCCCGCGCGATCGGGTTCGGATCTACTACGTAACTACATTTTCATAATAAACTGAGTTTTGTTTTATTTTTATCTTTGTTCTTGCTGACATTATAAAAGTTAGGAAATTTGTCGATTAATAATACAGTATAATATTCTAGGAAACCAAAGTCTACTTGGTTTTCGATTAAGGCATGAATAGGGGTACGTATCAAAATCCCGATAGTTCATTATACCTATAGCTGAAATACCGACGTGCAAAACATCGAAATTCAAAATACCAAAAGGTTTAAATGCCGATAGTCGTTATATCGAAACACATTTGAACATCGGTATTTTTACCGATGTTCAAATGCCCGAAAGGACGAAATCCCGAATAGACGAAACAACTTGAACGTAGCGGTTGGTCACAGTTCTAACGTTACCTAACCTATTTCACCCAGTTCAAAGTGCAATCAAAATACAATCTATCTGTGACTAGACTATTAGACAATGGTAAACACATTTTTACGAGAGATTGTGGCTGAAATAAGTTAGGTTAGGTTAGAATTGTGACCAAAAGCTACTTCTCAAAATAAAACAAATCGGGACCTTAGGGCACCCCGACACGGATGAGTCGGGATTTTGAACTTCGGGATTTTAAACATTCGAACAAATGAACTTTCGGGATTTTAAACTTTCGACCATACGACCATTTGGCGTTTCAATTTTCGGGATTTCGTCCATCGGTAATTTAAAATTCGAGATTTTTATACGTACCCATGAATACGACTGTTTTAACTTTTTAACGCCTGAAATAGGTACCGATATCGAAGCATACCCGTGGTAAGTAAAATTCATGATATATGATGCAATTAAAAGTTATTGTTACAAGTACATTTTTATATTTTTTATAAGTTTCTGTATAGCCACTCAGAATAATATTTTCAGTATAATGTGACAGTTAAAATAGCACCACAATGTATGAAATATGAAAGGCAATTTATGAATTAATAGTAGGCAAGTAAAGATAAAAATTACAAAGCAAAGTTTTCAGTAGAACGTAATTTATGCTGGTAGAAAAGTATTATAGCAATAGACAGTCATGTTTATTTTTCGAAGATTTCAGTATCTCATTCGGTAGTTTCGTCATTTTTATTCGGACAAAAGTAGTCGGAAAGTTAGTATTTTAGGCAGTAGATTTAATATTTTGAGTAAGGACAATTCTTCTTTTTTTGTCGGAGCTTTTATTACTACCCATAAGAAATTACCTATTTTAAAAACAGCTGAAATAGATTTAGTAAGCAATTTCGAACATACACTTTTATTATGTTACATGTTGTATAATAGTAACAGTGTTTATTCTCAAAAATTTGAAACCATTTAGGACCTAATAAACTCCCTTGAGGAAACCCTAAATTTGTTTAAAGCTGTTATGTAATCGTAGCTTGACTACGACTTCAAAATTAAAGATATTTGAATTACAAAAGCAGTTGACAACAATGATATTGTAATAAAAATCCTCAGGGATTCTTCCTAAACATTGTATACAGCAATAACTGTTCATAAGCTGTTATTAGGAGGGTCTTCCCTCGTTATTATTTTATTAAATTTTCCGTCCCACAAAGGACTATGTATAGCTCAGGTCAAAATAATACCTACAACGCGAATTCAGAAATTTTTTCAAGTTAAATTTGGAAGTCTATTAAAACTTCCGTTAAGAATTCCTTTGGCTATTTTTTCCCGAAATCATAACTTGGATATTCAAATATTAGAGAAAATGTTATTTTTAACGAATTGCGATTTCTTTTTTCGTATTTCTCTGTACACTACTGTTTTTTTAACGGGTTTCAAAAAATGAGGTTCTCAATTAGGCTGAACGTTTTGATTTTGTTCCGTGAATTTCGATTTTAATAATTCTTTCTTTTGGAAGGGATTTGCATCCAGCTGGAAGAACTTTGAAAATATACCACAAAACTCTTCAACCAATGACAGCAACTTTTCTGGGGCTGCTGCAATCGTATCTTTGTTTATTGTTGACACCATTTTATTACATAACGTCGAGTACTGGTGCGCTCTGAATGGGTACGCAAATGTGTAAAGTTCACCCTGATATACTCTAATTTCACCAATTAGGTATGTTTGAACTCCATGTGAGTATACATGTCCAAGTTTTTGTGACATTCTGGCATACCTTGATTGTTTATGGACTACCCTTTGCGATTCTTTTTGTGTTGGGTTAACTTATAATTCCGTAGTAGTCCTATTTTTAAATTATTATAATGTTTCCTTTAGCAGTTCCAAAGTAATATGTGTGTCATAATGGGTATTTTAAATTTCAGAAATAGGTATCAAAAACGAAAAACAAAACTAGAAATACCGATTTCTTAAAAATAGAGTTAGAAATTTTGTAATTTTTTTGTTTTTTTTTTTGTGTGGAAGTCGGTTGTATATTTCTGTAAAATAAAATGGTTTTTATTAATTTACGTACAATCTTGCTGCTCAAAGCTGAATTGGTCAGCAAACAGGAAAAACAAGACAAAGATGCGACCGACTAGGTACAAAAAAAAATCTCTTAGTTGAATTTTTTGAGCTTCTTTCTTCAAATTTATCAAAAGATAAATGAAAGAAAGGAAGGCAAACATCCCCGGGAGTAACAAACCGACAAATTGGATTAATGTCTTCCAAAACGAAGGTTAATTTAACTTATCGACGTTTCAGAGAGTAGATTTGAGCCAATTGATTTTCCGAATGCTTCTACTTGAGTTCATTAGGTTTAGAATTCATTATGGTTCTACATTGGCTAAAATGTTATTTGAATAGCTGGATAAGCTCCACAGATTGATTTTGTTACCACATTTTACAGTATGTAGTTGTGACGAGGATAATCAGAAAGCTTAAATGGAAATGGACAGGATATACCATCAGATCGTAAGAAAAATGGTCAATTGTTATAATGAACTGGTTCACTAAGGTACAGGAAAAAGAAACGAAGTAGACCGCCCAAAAGATCATCATCATCATTATCAGCCTTTTTTTAATGTTCCCACTGCTGGAACTTAGGTCTCCTCTCTAAGAGAGGGAATGGCCCAAAAGATTGGTTGATGATATAAAAGCAGTGGCCGGAGGCACATGGAAAAGACTTGCGAATGATAGAGATAAATATGAATAGCGACAGCTGGAGGCTTTTGTCAGTTAGTGACATATAGGCAAAATTTAGAGCTATGACTTATTTCTAAATATAATATATTATTATATTTAGAAATAAGTCATAGAAGTTTTATAAGTAAAAGACTTATTATTATTTATTATATATATTTGTAATGCTATGTTTATCTTCCAGAGAAAATCAAAATTTATCCTGCAAAAATGGCACCGAGAGTTTGCAGGAGTTAAAATAAATAAAAAAGCATCTAAACCCTAATTAAGGAGACACGATCTGTCTTGTTTAACCACTTTACGAATATGCTAAAGGGAACCGGAAAGGTTGCGAGAGATCGTTATTGTCTGAAGTCGAAATATATAGATGACAGGGTTACAAGACAATATGCTCATATATTTCAATTTAGAAAAGGTAACTTTGTTTTTATTTTGGAAAATTCGAAGAAAATATTCAGCCCCCCTAGCCAAGTTACAACCAGTTTGTGTCGAATTCCGTTCTCTAATCGGTAACACCTCGGTGACAGCAATTGTAGAAAACGATAAGTTGGTAGCCATGTTGACGAGCCTGAGTCGGCCGCTCGTTCTACAATGTAGCGTTTGTATAACAAAGGATGTAGCGTTAAATATTGTAGAAACGATTTTGAACGATGTGAACTTGGCTACGAAATGTCTATTCGTTTGTTCTGACCACGCGACTTTACGTTGAGATGACGTAATTCCCATACGTTTCGTCACTTTTCGATAGCGTTAACAATTGCAGAATAACAACTTGGCTAAGCGTGCAGATAACGATAACTGGATTTATCTATCATTTAGATACATTAGTGTCCCTGTGGCAATATCATACAAAATAATCACAGTCATCAAGCATTTCCTGAAAAGTTGGTATTTTCTTATATACCAATTTTCTAAATTTTATGATCAGCGTTTGTCGATTGTTTTTTCGCCGTTCGGGAGCATGAATATAAAAGTAGAAAATCGATATCTAGTTATTAGGATTAATTATTATTTGTACAAGTTTAATATCCAGATCTATTTAAAGAATTACGTATTTCTTATTTTGCTAGTCATCCATCCTAAACGTCAATAATTGCAGTTAACATTGTTTCTATTGAGGTTTACCCATCATCATCATCAGCCTTTTTAAAGTTCCCACTGCTGGGACTCAGGCCTCCTCTCTAGGAGAGGGAATGGGCCGGAATCCACTACGCGGACTCAGTGCGGGTCGGTAAATGTCACATGTCTTTAGGTTTACCCAATAAATATAAAAAAATATATATTACGAGTTAAATTTTATGATAGAGTTTGATTTCATGACTAGCACTAATATCATGTCTGAAATGGTGCACACTTTCTTAGAAGAAAGCTATTCGAGCATGTCATGACGATTCGATATCCATGTTATAAATTGTAAAAGCCTCAAAAAACAACAACTCTCAGACATTGCAGTGGTTGCTCTTAAATCTATAGTAGTCTGAACTAAAGTATCATTACCTTAAACTTATGTATCATGCCATATCTGTTCAAGAGCTCGTAACCCAGGTACTTGACTGGCGCTCCGCCTGATGCCTCGTGAAGGGCGAATACGTCGAAAGACCATTCATCCAGTGTCTGAAACAAAAAAGTTTGGTGTAGATTTACCGTTACTTCTAAAGCTGTTAGGATAATAATAATAATAATATTCCATAACTATCACACAACGCCGTCTAGTACCAAGCTAAGCAGAGCTTGTGTTATGGGTACTAAACAACTGATAAATATACTTATATATTTGTAAACACATACATATTATAGATAATTTACACCCAGACACAGAATAAATGATTTTGCTCATCACACAAACATTTGTCCTAGGTGGGAATCGAACCCACGACCTCCGGCATAGCAGTCAGGGTCACTAACCACTAGACCAACAGGCCAGTCATAGTCAGGATGTTAGTATTCCGTAGTATTATCATCATTGATATGATGGTAGGTTTTGTCCTACCATCATATCAGAATCATATCACTAGCTCAGGTGATGTAGCCCTATAAGATGCATGACCTGGTAAAGTAAAATCTAAGAAATACAAGATAATTGACCCAAGACCACATGCCAGAGCTCGTGATGAAGTGATCGCTAATAAGTTTAGCTGCGCACG
Source organism: Mythimna ferrago (assembly GCA_910589285.2). Lineage (NCBI taxonomy): Eukaryota > Metazoa > Arthropoda > Insecta > Lepidoptera > Noctuidae > Mythimna > Mythimna ferrago. The sequence continues at coordinate 22,854,662 of OU342683.1, forward strand.
ATATACCCGAAAGTTGGGTTCAATATAATCAATTCATACCAATAGTATTGCAAACAAAACTACTATTGGAAGTATTAGTGGTAAGGAAAGAGAAATTAAAAGCCAGAGCAATGGGAAAATGAGATAGTCTTTAATAATCTAACTCGACTTTTTTTACAACCCAAGAGCAAGTGCAGCGACCTCGGAATTGCAATACACTGACAGGTTAGTTTAGAAGACTAGAGAAGGTGGGAGGACTGTCAAAGGAACCAGCCATTTAACATGCTTTCCGAGCCACAGAGGAATCTCAGTATATTAAGATGGTCACCCATCCACAGGCTGACCTCGGCAAGCGTTGCTTAACCTAAAACATTGACCCGTGCGGCTGATATTATTTTAGCCACGAGCTTCTCCATTTATTACTAAAGCATTACATTAAAATATCTATACTAATGCTACAGTTAATTTTAAGTCGGGTCAGTCCATAAATTCCACTAGACTGCTGGCTCTCTTGCTTGTAATTTACAGAATTAAGACAAATGTACTCATGTACAAATTAATCTCGCTCTTACTAAGACTTAATTTGTTCAACCCTTAGTTACTTGTGACTGAATATTTGATACCTGAAGAAGATTTGTTACCCCTCATTTAATTAGTTGGAGACCTTGTTAAGTCGGTTTACGGAGTTAATTTGTTTATTGGGGTTTTACTTGTGATAATGGGTACTTGCTTCGTATTTGTCAGTATCAGACTGACGACAAATACGAAGAAAGGATCTCTGGATGATTTGAAAATACAATTGGACCCGGTAGGTGGCGCTGCAAGCGGGTTCTTAATTAATATTCTCGGGTGGGTTCTATATTGATTTATTAGTTTATGTTTTGTATATATGTAAATAGTTCAGCACAAACTATCTGCGTATCTTATTCTCATTGTCTGCCAAATCCATCCAGAGGTTGTCTGTAAAAAATCGCTTTTAACGATTTTACGACCCATTGTGACACCCTATTAATTTTAAGTTTTATTTTTATTTTTGGTGTACAATAAAGTTAATATCTATCTATCTATCTTATTTTTTCTGACAAAATGCTAGCTTTCGGGCAGGACAACGTTTGCCGGGGCCCCCAGTTTACGATGTCTAACAACCCGTTCACGACCTTGCCGCTGTGAGCGTAGCTAAGCGCGGTGCGGCGAGCGGTAAAATCAAAAGTATGAAAATATTTGAAGCATGCCACGAGACGCCGCTCATAGCGAAAACGCGCGCATATACCGATACCGCCCTCCTCGCCGCGTAAGATAAGAGAGGTCTAACTTGTTATTTCAATTTCTTCGTCAATAATATTATTCAAACTATGATTTAGTTATTTCAAAACGCCACTTCACCATTTCCATTAGTAGATTTTCCATCTATTTTAGTTCTACCACAAACTGTCATAGCATATTTGTGACGAGAACAAAACTAACTCTAAAGCGTTTGGGTATAAATGTAGACTATTTCTAGATTTTGTTTATGAACCGCTACGTTATTTATACTAATGACTTCGTAAAAGTAGTTCTTAAGGGTGTTCTCTTGGGGAATGTTTCTATTTTCTCCTTTTGCTGTACTATGTATATTTTCTACAACAATATTTTATTTTACCTATATGCCAAATTTTATTCAAAGCCGGGGGTAGCCGTTTGTGCATAAAGGAGTAAAAAGCATAGCATATAATATTAGCGTGATGTTGGTGTGATGTGATTGTTCCAAAGATTTTATATATCCCATGGATTGTTCAATTTTAATTTGAAATTAGAAATATCGGAAATGTTCGCTTTAAGGGTCAGCGCTCGGAAGCTGTGTGGTTGGTTTCGTGAACACGTCAGGGGATCATGTCGCTGTTCCACCGGAATGTAAGTGTGGCGCTGGGTTATCAAAACCAAGTGGGTGTGGCTAAACACATAAAACGTCGTAATTGCACACCTTCTGGAAGATAAGATAAGATAAGATAAGATAAGATTTATTTCGCAAATATGGGTACATGTGATGGTGGTACAATGTTTTAACAAAAAGAGAACAAGCCATATTTTGCCAATAACAAGGCATGCAAAAGAACAAAAGTTTACCCCACATAATTATGTAGGTACATGATACATGGTTTTTGTTATTAATTACAAAGAAACTATTTAATTACTATTCCATACAATAAATAAAAATAAATTTAGTTCATTAGTCAAATAATTAAATGTCATGGCTATTCTATACATTCAATAAATAATATAATTCCAATAATCAGTCAATAAAATATTCAATATTACATATTCTCATTGTTGATTAAATACAAAATTTAAATTGTCAATTAATGTTTTTGTCCAATAAAAAATCTGCAACACTGTAATACACTTTGTCAACTAAAAGGTTCCTTAGTCTTTTTTAAATAATGACACGTTATAGTCTTTCCAACTACTGGGTATTTTATTATATATAACCGGTGCCATGCAGCAGACACTCCTACGCATCAGTGTTGTTTTAGCACTCTGGATACACAGCTTACTCTTGTCACGCCTATTCCGAGGGAATACATCAGACATTCGCGCGAAGCGCTCCGGGTTTAATTTTACAAATATTGCCATTTCCAAAATGTATATGCATGGTAGGGTTAATAGTTTATATTTTTTGAAGTATGGCACGCAGCTATCGGTACTTTGCAATTTAAAAATAGACCGTATACATCTTTTTTGTGCCTTAAATGCAGTTTCTTTTTCTGTTGAGTTGCCCCAAAAAATAATTCCGTATCGTATATGGCATTCGACAAGACCATAATACGCAGTGAGGAGTGCGTCCAAATTTACAAAACCCGTTAATGCATGTAGAGCGTATGCAGATGAACTAAGTTTCTTGCAAAGTAACTCAATGTGTTGTTTCCAGCTAAGCTTTTTATCTATTTCTAACCCTAAAAATTTAGTACTATCTACCTCGTTAATTTTACTATTATTATATTCCACATTTATATCATCCATGTCTGACATGCGTTGATTAAATTGGATTATTTTTGTTTTACTTAAATTTATTCTTAGATTATTTTGCTCTAACCATTTTATAATCAATTTTAAAGAATTATTAATGTCACTTTGGTATGTATCTACACTTTTCAAAGGTATTGTCACGGTACTGTCATCTGCAAATAGGGTCAATGGTTGGTCAATCCATTCTGGTAAGTCATTAATGTATATTAAAAAAAGCAATGGACCCAACACACTACCTTGCGGTACCCCATAACTAACTTTTCGCTCTTCTGATCTAAATATCTCGTCATGTTTGTTTCTCAAATTAATCCTATTAATTTCAGTTATTTGTCGTCTATTGTGTAAATAAGATTGAAATAAGTCTAACACATTACCCCTTATACCATAAGCTTCAAGTTTTTGCAAAAGTGTAGGATGGTGGACATAATCAAACGCCTGCGTCATATCACAAAAAATGGCGCAGACTGGGTTTCGTTTATCTACATTCTTTATAACGTTATTTATAAAATCATAAATTGCCATATTTATTGTTTTTCTCGGTCTAAATCCTTTTTGCTGCTCACACAGAATATCGTATTTTTCAAGGTATTTGAATAGCTCTTTGTGTATATATTTTTCAAATATTTTTGAAATTATAGGGATTAGTGAGATTGGCCTATAATTTTCCACTAGCTCTCTATTTTCTTTTTTAAATAGTGGTTTTACGATAGAAATTTTCAAAGCATCTGGGTATATGCCAGCACCTATACAAAGATTTAGTATATAACTTAAATGAACAGATAGTTCCTTAGCTACAGATTTAATAATATTTGTGGCGATGCCATCGTAACCAACGCTATTTGTATTTTTCAATGACAGAATTATTTTACATAAGTCATTTGGTACACTTGGCGCCATAAACATTGACTTACTTTTTGTGAATAGTTTACGATTTGGTTTAGGTGGGGTACCTTCCTTTAATTTGGGCTGTATTTTGTCAATAAAATAGTTGTTAAACGCATCAGAAATGTCTTTAGGATTTAATATAATATTATTACCAACTTTAATTTTATCAATTTGGTGGTTGGGAGTATTATATTTCTTTCGGTTTATTATTTGCCAAGTAGTTTTTGTTTTATTTGCAGCTGTTTTTATTTTGTAGTTATTTTGTGCTTTTTGTGTCAGGTTTATAATTCTTTTATATAACTTAGAATAGTTGATAAACTTTATTTTATTACAGTGGTTAGGGTTTAATCTCAATTGCCATAGAAGATTCCTTTTCTTTTTGCTACACAATTTGACACCTTTTGACAACCATTTGGGTTTTTTTATTATGTTTATTTTGACTTGGATAAGAGGAAAACATAGGTCATAAAACAACTTTAAAGTATCAATAAACAAATTATAGGCAATGTTAGGATCGCTTGTATCGTAAATCTCCGAAAAAGAAATATTTTGGATATAGTATTTAAACTTAGCTATATTTTCTTTACTATAATCTCTTCTTGTACTGTACCAATAGTTTATGGCACACGCTTTTTTAACTGGGCATTGAAGTAGCTGTGCTGTGTGATCCGATAATGCAAACTCTAATACTTCACTTTTACATGGTTTATTAAAATTGTGCGCAAAATTGTCTATGCATGTCTGGCTGGTTATACGAGTTGGCTGTTTAAATACTAGTTTTAAATTATAATTCAATAGTAGACACTCAAATGTGGTAGAAAATCTATTTGACTTTAGTAAATCTATATTAAAATCTCCTGCTATTACAATATTTTTACAAGGGGTCTTTGATATCATTTTTAAAAGTTTCTCAAGCTTATTCAGACAATCATTATAATTATTTACATTAGGTACTCTATAAATACAGACGACAATCATCTTATAGCTTATGAGCTCAATGGCGCAACATTCAAAAACACCTGAAGTTGATAACTTAGCAACTTCGGGCAGGTCTTTCCATTTGTAGCCGTTTTTAACAAGGATACAAGCTCCGCCTCTTTTTTTGCCTTTTCTGCAATAAGATGACGCCAAACTATAGTTAGGTACATACAACTGTTTCTCATAGCCTTCCATAATGAAATGCTCGGTAATGCATACTATATCAACATTTTTATTTTTCTCAGCTAGTTGGTCAAGACATACACATAAATCATCCGATTTTTTTAGCAAACTTGCTATATTCTGATGTAAGATATTAATATACTTATCCGAGAAAAAACAACTCATTAACATTTGGCTCAGAGTTGTTGATGGTGTCAGTTATTTCAGTGTTTGCATTAGGTAAATAATAATCAGTATTTATTGTGTTCCAATCGCTAATATCAGACTTAATCATTTGACTTAAATTTTCAAACATGTTAGTCATACCGTAATTATTAAGAGCCCCATTTCTCCGTGAAAACATATTATAGTCGTATGTCAAATCTAAGTTAGAGTCAAATAACCATGCGTATTCATGAGTAGACACATCCAAATATAACATATTACTGAAATTTTCTATTCTACAGTTGAACATAAATGAATCCTTAAATTTAAAAGTTGGCAGACATAATATAATATTAGTATGTTGAATTTTTAACAAAGTTTCACGAATATTAATAACCATATTGTAGTAATTTTTTGTGCGTCGAAAATCCTCTTCACCTATGAAAATCAGGCAGTAGTCATCCCATGTATAATTTTTGACTTTAGTTTCGATATCAGTAATAAGTTTAATTATTCCACAGTGTGGTGTCAAGTAATGGCATAGTTCATAATTCGGGAAAGTTTTTTCAGCTAATGTCAGAATTTTATTTGTTTTATTACTACTCAAAATGCACATTTTATGTTTTTTTGATTTAATATTTTGATAAATAGGTGTACTCTTAAGTTTTACTTCATTCACTGGCACAGACTGTTCAAAAGATAATTTTGGCGGTGAATACGAAAGGTCAATTGTTCGTTTCTCGATATCCAATAATTTTTGTTTCTGCTGTTTATTCGACGTACGATGTGGTGTTGTAGTTTTTTTGTTTTTACTAGGTGTATTCAAATTGCTCATTAACTTTTTCGTCGCTTTATTTATAATTTCATGTTTACTTGTCATGTCCGTAATAGTTTTTTTTAGTTCCGTGTTTTCTATAGATAGATTGTTTATTTCTTCGTGTGCTACACATAATTCCGTCTGTAATTCTTCTATTTGTTGTCTTAATTTTTGTACTTCCTCGTTGTGTTCACTTGATATGTTAGGAAGACTGAAGATATTGAATTAGTGTTTACCCAGCTCTGTTAGATAGTAGATGACTTGTTATATTTGTAAGAATTTAAACTTTAGCATAAAACTACTAATACAGATAATACAGATACTGGGCAGTCAACACTGATTGCTGCCACTATGAAAATTCACAAATAATTCACTCGCTGTGCCTGCCGATATCAATGACGTAAATATGATATCCCATGTATTTTGAAGTTTTGAAAATCCTTATTAATCAGAAGAATTCGGGAGGTAACTTTTAGTCAGCAGTGGGAAGGAAAAATGGCGGATATAATGTAAATTGGCTTAATCTTTTTTACCGCAGTTACTTCTTGCCACTGGTAAATGATGTCGTCAAACCAATTTCAGTACACACTTTCCTGTATATAGAAATTCGTAGAATTCAGGCGTGGTTCTGTCGACTCGATTACTAAAGGTTACTGGGTTACTAGGTTAGCCTCCAGTGATAATACTATGTACAGTCCCACAGGAGTGAATGAGAGACAAAGAGGTGTAGACCGTCACAAACCCATGAGTGACAGAGATATCAAGTTTTTTTGTATACTCGATAATTATCTATAATTACCGGAGTACAAACCTATAGGTATTAACATATAACTAGGTTACCAAAAGCCATCTATGCCCTTGACTATGTATGCTAAAAAGTGTGAAACAGCAACGTACAAACTTTCGCTTCCATAATATTATTACGATTAAAATGTCATATTCATACTGCTTATCACACTAGTACGAGTTGACCAATTACTCTAATATGGGTAGAACGTGTTCTTAAAAAGCACATAATGACACTTTTTATCTCGGAGATACCTGTTTCTTTGAGACAATTCTCTACTCTAACTCTAACTTGCATGAACAAAATGGCAAAATGACAATTTATTCTAGTATGCAGACTATCATTTTGTGTTGTTTCTCATTCAATTTTTGAAGTCGTTTGTTGTCTAACTTCTTGCGAATACAACGTCATAATCTACACACAACAAAGAAACAACTTTCCCCTCCAACTTTTCTCTTTATCATGTCATTACTTTTCCATGTATACCGTTTTGCATAATCTTTGTTATCTTTAAAAAACCTTAATGAAGAAAAAACCACAAAACACTTTTCAAAAAGTTGCGACATCCTGGTGCGGTTTTTATAAGCGGAGTTAAAGCTAAAATTGGGTCACGCAGCAAAAAAGCGGCTCTACAAACGTGTCACACACAAAATGTTGGAAGTAGAGCTTCATTACCGTACAAAGTGTTGGAAGCCCTCAAAATCAAGTCATTGCTGTAACATTTTTAGATCCGTTTTTCGTGAAAAGTGAAAAAGAGCCTTAGTTGGAGTCCCGTACTTCAAAAGGAACAAATGGAACCCTTATAGGATCACTTCGTTGTCCGTCTTTCTGTTTGTCAAGACTTCGGGAACGCCTGGAGTTATCGAGTTGAAATTAAAACTATATACTCAAGTCTGCGGTACCTTTTTTTTTTTTTTTTTATGGTGGGAAAAATCATGCATTGACATCCCCCGCCCTTGGGCGGAGCGGGAGATAGTGTCAGACTCTTACTGACTAAAAGACCCACCCCGTTCCTTCTAGCCTTCATACCGGGGCTCGAGCGCCCTTTCGGATAACCCTGGCCCCAGTAGGCTTCGACCCGGCTGGGTCCCTGCTGTTGCTGACAACTCCTTGAGGCGCGCGGGAACAGTGCGCGCCGTCGACGACTTGGGCTTGGTCCGGACAGTTACCGGACGGCCGGACAGCGAGCTACCCATTGCTCACTGTCCGCAAGCCCGCGTCTACGTTGGCCGGAAATCGGGATCAGAATCCCGGCGACGGCGGCGGCGATAACGCCGTTGCCTTATGCGTTCGGCCTCCTCCTTTGCGAGCATTACTGCTTCGCAGAAGTCGGCGACCGCCTGCCACTCCTCCTCGCTCCGGACCATGGCCTCAACCAAGGTCCGGCGCGAGAGGTCTCCGCCGCCGATCGCCCCCACGAGGGCACGGTGATGCTCCGCCCAAGCAGGGCACACCTCGACTGTGTGCTCCACCGTGTCCTCCGGGCGTTCCGCACAGTGGCGACACCCGGGCGTCACTTCCGCATGAATCGAGTGCAGGAATCTCCCGAACGAACCATGTCCGGTGAGTACCTGCGTCATGCGGAAGGTAAGGACGCCGTGAGGTCTTTCCAGCCACGCCTCAAAGAGGGGACTTACCGCCATGATTGTGGCGTGCCCAGCACTGGGTTGCGATAGTCGCTGACGCCATTTCACCATGAGATCCCGCCGGAGCTCTGTCCGCCATGCCGTGACCTGGCGCGGCAGCGGACTTTCACCCCGGCGTTGCATCTCCACGCGCATATCGTGCATGTGTGCAAGGACTGTTGCCTCCAGATCCCACGGTGGTAGGCCAGCCAGAAGGCTCGCCGCTTCGCGGGAGACCGTGCAGTATCCCCGCACCATCCTTATCGCCATGACCCTCTGGCAGGCGTTCAGTATGGCCGCCGGTTGCTTTTTCAGCAACGGCGCCCACACCGGCGCCCCGTAGAGGGCCATGGACCGAACGATCCCCGCGTAGAGCCTCCGGCAGGAGGCGTCTGGACCCCCAAGGTTGGGCAGGAGCCGCTTGAGCGCAGCCCCAGCCCGGTTGAGTTTGGGAGCCAGACGTCGGAAATGCTCCACGAAATTCCACCGGCTGTCGAGGACGAGTCCCAGGTACTTCATCGTCGACCCGACACCGATGTGAACTTCTCAAGTCTGCGGTACCTTGAAGCTTTCAAAAAATCAAACTTCTATGTCAACGAAAAAAAAAGATGCGGCCATTTATGTCGCGAAATTCATACGGTACTTCCCTTTGACCCACAATCTTGAAATTTGGCATAAAGCAATGTCTTATAGCACAGGTATAAGAATAAATCTGAAAACAGTTTTGTTGTGACGTCACCCTCCCTTATCCTTTATTCCCCAAGGCCTTAACAGGCATCGGCCCTCGACATCTCATTGAGGTGTACATGGACCACTACATGCCATCGACGACGTCGGGCTTGGTCTATATACGACGAGCGGACGGCAAGCTACCCATTGCTCGTCTGTGCCAACGTGGAGGATTACAGGTGGTTTTTAATCAGAAAAAGTCTAACACTCCCTCTCTCTCTAACCAGCCGGAGAAGTCATTTGATGATATCTCACTTAAAAAACTGTAGCTACATAAGTAAGACTAATTAAAGAATAAAATTATACGCCACCATTTTTTCTCAATAAAGGCTAAATAATCTCCGTTTATAACTTTTTCCATTAAGTCATTCTTCTTCTCATTTCGATCTGACTCTTTGGATAGTTCTGTCGTTGCTGGTAAGCAAGAAAGCAGATATATCATGTGAAGGGGCTTCACACTAGCACTGTATTCCCAATGATGATTAAGTCATTATGATTCTTTAACAATAGTCATCATCAGCTAAAACCACATAATACCGTTGATGATCAACTTATTGTTTTAAGTTAAACCAACACTCTCATTAAGGAAAGTTTCTAGAACTAATTGGATTGTTCCGAAACACTCTTGCGGCATTCTAACATTCTAATTGTTCACTTCGATTTTCAACAGACAAATTCAATGCGTGGTTATTAACTTAGTTTGGAGATATTGAATAAACTGTAACTGTAGTACGAGGTTCAATATTTGTTAGGGAATTTTATTTGATTTTTCCTTTGAAGGTGATATCGGTATATTTGATGTAGAGATAAAATTTAGAATTCTTTCTGTTTGCTTAGACTATATGCCAAGCCTAAAAACGACAAACAGTCTTGTGGAAAGGTATATATCGTGTTTAGTGTTGCCAGGGTCTACAACTTGTATCTTGTATATAGTTTTGAATGGCCTGTTAGTCTAGTGGTTAGTAGCCCTGACTGCTATGCCAGAGGTTGTGGGTTTGATTCCCACCCAAGACAAATGTTTGTGTGATGAGCACGATCATTTTGTTCTCTGTCTGGGTGTAATTTATCTATCATATATGTATTTAGAAATATTGTATAATTATGTTAATCAGTTATCTAGTACCCATAGAATAAACTTTGCTTAGTTTAGGACTAAAAGGTGTTGTGTGAATGTTGTGGAATATTATTATTATTTGATTTTTCCTTTGAACGTGATATCAGTTCATTTGATGTGGAGATAAAATTTAGAATTCTTTCTGTGTTTGCTTAGACTATGTGCGAAGCCTAAAAACGACATACAGTGTTGTGTAGAAAGGTTTATATCGTGTTTAGCGTTGCCAGGTTCTGTAACCAAAAGCCGAAGAAACCCACTAGGATTAAAGTCTTTTGATTAAAATTTCATTTCATTTCAAATTTAACCTTTAACCTTTCGTGCCGTGCATTTTTTATTTTGTTTTGTTAATTTCTAATATAGTTTTTTGTTTAATAAACTAATATAATTAACCCTGTTATTCAGTTAAAGGGAGTGGCCTTTCCCTCTTCCAATTTTAATTCTATCAAAGAAGTTTTTTTTAATCCATAAATGAGGATTTTGTCCCTATTCCTCTTGAACTGTCTGGTCGTTTTTTATCCTTAACGGGTGAATTCCTATAAAGCTAAAAGAAGCTCTGATCTGAGTTAATTTTTATTTAATTAACCCATTTTGTGTCTAAACGTGGATGCACGCGCGACCCAATGGCTTTTTAATTGTGTCTCTAATTACGGCACATAAGAGGTTAATAATTGTAGCGAGTATAATTTCATAATGTATGTATTTCTTAAATAGCAGCTTGTAAAACGAGAAAATATACCACTCATTGATAAAATAGCGCACTACTGGTGAAAGATTTTTAAAGTCGGTCCTGTAGTTTTCAAATAAAATTCAAAAATACAAATGAATCTTTTTTATATTATTAATACAGAAAAGCTAGACTGTGTCAGTTGTTGTCTTTCATGTGTCTTGTTTTGACTCGTTTGGCTACATAATCCTCTTAATTACGCCATTGGCAAGCATGACAACTTACCTTAAGAACTCTAATGACATCTTGAGGGAACTGCATAAGCGCAGTACTGGTGACCCTCCTGTAGATCCTGTCCACGAAGATGCCAGCCCTGATCGCGTGTGCAACCGACCGGAACTTGGGCTTCTCGTCTGACTTCCGCTTTGCCGTCGCCAGCTGCCGCGTGAAGGTTGATGCCAGCCACTCCCGAACTTCAGGAGGGACGGCATCCGGCTGGACCTCCGACAGCTCGTCATCTTCATCAGCCAGCCGCCTGTGCACAGCACAAGGAAAAATTAGGTTCTGGATTTTTTTAGTGATCAAGCTAATTTTTATAGCTTAAGCTTCACGTCCAACAATTCAATTAGCTCCTATATTGTCATGTCCGTATTAGCTCCATTTACCATCAAAAGCTGCGAAGCTGTTAGGACGACGCTTTTTGACAATCAATGCTGCAGTACAAATACTGTTACCAGTATTCTCGTCTGGGTTCCCTTTATAGGCGCCTTTCTTTAATTTTGATGCGATACTGATAGTCGGAGCCATAATTTTCTTCTAAAGTATTAAAACTTCAAAAAATGTACGTTGTTAATATCAAAAACTTTGGATAATTAAAATAAATTACCTTCTCATCCTATTGTATTATCTTGTTTACAAACTAACAACATTCTTAATATTACTTGCTTCAAGATTTTAACTTTTCGTATCATACAACTATATCTAAGCAAACTTTATAAATCTAATTAATATTAACGTTACTATGAAATGCTGTACATTGTTAGTCTATCAAAGTTATATAATCTTAATAAACTTACTAACAGCTACAGCTATTCGTAGAACTATCTTGTTAGTATGAGTGTGAAAATTTAATAAATTGCTTGATTTTAACTACTTACGTAAAGTTATCAAAGTAAAAAAGGTGAATTTCTTTGCAGTATCTTAAATCAGTACAAAATTTGCATGATAAAATACGGTGTATACAAAACCCCACCCAAAAGATTCCAAATCCATACTTTCGTGAATAACAAAATATGTGTATAGAAACATAGTCCTTTGCGTGGGGCTTTGTAGAACAATATGTCAGACTTTCATCCAGAACTTTCGTGAAATATCTTTTGTTGAGGACAAAAATGTTGAAATAAAAATACAAGGTCCTGAAATTGAGAACAAGTATTTTTTCCAAGTATTTGGTGTAGGATACCGATGTGTAGAAACTTTGTTTGCCAATCAAACCAGGTGTGATGAAGTAGACAATTGGCGGAATTTAGAGCATGCTACGTCAGATACACTAACTAAGGATATCGGATACCTATGTTTCATGCAGCGTGCTCAAGAATTCGTAATGCTGTTACATTGCTTTCCATTGAAACAGTTTCTATTTCCTTTTTTGAAAAAGTATTTTGAAATATCTAAGATCTTGAGCTTGTTCCTACTAGGCACTTTCTAATTAATTATTTGATAATACAAAAAGTTAATGTTGTTAATTTACTTCCAATGCTTCTTTAGATAATAAAATACAAAGTGGCTAAGAATCAGAACGTGTCCAGTTCATTATTTGTCATAAAAGAGCAGACTACAAAAAAACTACTCAAATGAAAACCTTTTATCAAGTTAGCATTGAGACTTTCGATTTTCAAATGACATAAAGAGCTTTCTTTTTGAAGTTGAGTAAAAATAAAAAAGGTTAAGTACCTATTATGAGAACAGTGGTATTTAAAAGATTTTTTAAGTATTTGTAAAAAATGAATGTCGGAAATAATATTTTAAATATTTACATATTTAAAGCACTTTTTGCCCTAAATCTTGAAATATCATGTACAATTTTAGTCACAAGCTTTGCGACAATGGAAAGCAATACAGTACACAAACAGCCACACGACAAAACAAGCGAATCTCTGGGGATGCTCAAGGTTAATTCGGGGTCGTATTGTCATTACTACTTGAATGAAACCGGAATATACTCGATGGAAATGTTCGAATAGTTTTGATGGAGAAATTTTGAATTTTGATATCGGATTCTGGTTTGATTCAAGCTTTGTGAGTGGCATAAAAAGTGATAACATCGACACACCTAAACACCAGGGTTGGGGCCGACTGCTGACGCGCCACTGCCGGTCTAAAATAAAACACGCCGTCATTGGGACAGAGTCAGGGATCACACAAGGAGAGGGACAATTGCGAACGACTTTTGCTTGTGATATATATATTGGAATAATTGGCTGTTCATCATTTTAATTTCAGTTAGTAAATTATTGAAGAATATTTAAGTACATTTCATCATCAAAATAATAAATGTAAAATTAAAATAATGAACGGACAGCATTATGGTTTTTGTAAAAAACAAAGACACCTGCAAAATTTACAATACACATTTAAAAATAATAAAATACAATATCAAATAGTCAGAAAATATGAAACAAGCTAGTCGAAAATATACCTAGAATAAAGAATCTTAAATATTTATATAAAATATTTGGAAGCAGTGGTAGCAGCTCTAAATAAAATAACATGTGTAATTACATAAACTAATAAGTAAAAGATTTCAACAAGAGTAAAGGTTGAAACCACAGGTATGATAAATAAAATGAAGTATTTCATAAAACAAAGGAAAAGCTTGATGGAATGACGCTACATAGGGGTCACCCAGACACAAGAATGAAAGGTGAACATGCCTAAGGAAAGGACAAACACAGACGGAGCTGAAGACTTAGACGATCACAAAGACGAGTCACACAGGGTCCAAACGGCACACGGGACTAAGTTCCAGAGCTAATCTAAACGTAATCTAGACGCAGATAAAATGCTATTCTACCTGGGAACAAGTTACGCTCTACTCTATGACTGTTGCTTAATATTGAAGTAATATATCAAAAACAAGATACGTATCACGTAATTTGTTCACCGAAATTCGTTTACAAAGAAACAAGTAACCTATGAACCTAAAAATAGAAAGTACCAGTCTGGGTATTAATCCAAACTGGTAAATTTAGCAAATGATACAGGAAACACTAAACTAACAGGAGGACAGGTAACTGAGAGAGTATTGTAAACTGAAGCTTAAACAGAACAGAAAGACCTAATCGCACAGATTGGATAGAAGGGAGGCGCGACTACTTGGCCATTGTCGGCGGTGTTGTAACGGTATTAACTTTGCTTCGTTTGGTTTCTCTACTGAGCACCTCGCCCAGCACGGGGTGCGCAGGCGGCGCATGTGGAGCGTCGACTGCTGCGCACGCGGCTGCTCCGCCACTCTCCTATCCCTGCGTTAGACATAATCACTGGCGGCGCGACGACACATCCGCTCACACCCATTGTTAAAAGCACCCTAGAATTGTTAGCTTTGGAGACAATCGTCGCGAATATGATCTTTAATGAATTCACAAACAAAATCTTCAAAAGCTTGGTCTTCAAATAAATAAAGCGTCTCATGTGTTAGAGCGTTTTCGTTTCAATTGAAAAATAAATGAAATATATTACAAAGTCAATAACATTTCCTTGGTTTCAAGTTAATTTTATTTGAATCGAAGATTTGTAAGGATTCATTTCAAGTGTGAACGTTAAAGATGTTGAAACCTTTAAAGTTTGATTTGTTGCTTAGTTTATAAACTAGACTGAAGTTAATTAAGTTCGTTTTTACTTATCGTTTTATAATGTGTTTTCGTTTGAATGTTAAATGACATTGCGAAAGTAATTTTTGTCTGCAAAATTCTATGAAAATTCAATTTGAATGTTAAGCGGGACATCTATGCAAAACATTACATTCATATGCAAATTGTCTCACTGTGTTCCCATATATCATTTATATGAAATTGTTAGTCTGTAAAAGCAATCACCTTTTCTGAGTGAAATCTTTCACTTGAAGATTTTTATTCCTGTTTCCGTAAACATATTTTATATTTTTGGAAATAAAGAATAACTGTTAAGGGGAATCGATTGTCTTGGTATTATCATATAGAGAGGAGGGATAAAACGCTTGTTACTTAAAAAGTTATGAGTATACATATGGAAGGATGGAGAAAGAGAGGTTAAAGAAAATATGGATGGATTGTGTGAGGAGTGATATTAAAGAAAAGGGAGTTAGTAATAGCGTGACGGGTCACAGAATAGAATGGAAGAAAAACCTGTTTCGCAGATTCAAAACAACACAGGACAACTGTTGGAAATGATGATGGTGATGAAGTCAGGATGATGATATTTCCTTCTTAAAAATTGATAAAATATTGAAAATTGGAAAAGATGTATGTTTTCTGACCAACCAGTAACGGTACAACTGTGTAAAACCATAAATGATAAATGATCTTTATTTTGCAAGTAGGTTTTATAAAAACACTTTTACACGTCAATTTTTTTTTTTTTTCGTCGATTAATGCTAGATTAGGCCAGTGTTTCCTAGCTGACTACCCTGAGAAGAAACACCGAAACAAACTCAGAAATAAAATGAATAAACAACTATCCTTATAACAGTTCTGTCTGCTCTTCTCTCAAGTTAATACAATCAGCAAACTGTGCTTGTATAACTTTGAGGTGTGGTTAAATAGTTCCCCAAGTCTGTTCTTTGATAGAGGTGTGAATCTTAATTGCTCTTCTAATGTTGTCAGTCTGCAGTGTTGTGGCGTGATTGGTAGTTCTTGTGTGGTAAGTAACGTGTTATTTAAACACACAAATTTTATAAAGGCGAAATTTTAGATGTATGTGTACGTTTGTTCCTGCTTCACGCTCAAACGGCTGAACGGGTTTATATGAAATTTGGTACACGAGTAGACTTTGTCCTGAAATAATACATGGGATGTTATTTTATGCTCCCTTGGGATAATTTTCTAGTTTTACGTGGGCAGAATGGAGTAGAATAAACTTTATCGAAGATATACACAAATTTAAATGACGTAAGAGGCAATGGTGGTCTTATGGCATATAGCGATATCTAAAAGATAACTTTTGGATGGATCGTAAGAACTTAAATAAGAAAGAACTTAATTTGCTGTGTACAGAAGCTGGTACGCATACCTATATTAATGAAGACAAAGAGTTTCTTTCATTCGTTTCTATAGCAACTGTTTAAAATGCCTCGACTAAAATACGTTGAAAATATCGATGCATATTGAACGTTAGAAATTAACAAAATCTGAAAAAATCTTATAAACATAATTCTAAATATAATAAAAAATATTCGTAGTCACAGCAATTTATACTATTTGAAAGCTTAGTAATCCAGCGGTATGCATTGTGTCCTATGGCAGTTTATTGGTTGGAACGCTTTGTTGCGCTCATGCACAAATTCAATATGATTACGTTAAACATCGTGTCTAGGGAGTGCAGGTTTAGAATTTATAATTCAATTTCTTGCTTGGCTTGTTCAAGTAAAATGGGTACTTTAGTTATGTTAGTCATAAAATAGTAAAACATTATCATGTTAGGATCTTGCATTTATGTTAAAAAGTGTATAAATATTAATAATAGCATAATTAGCCTTTTGAAGTTTCCCACTGCTGGGTCTCAGGCCTCTTCTCTAGGTGAGGGAACGGCCCAGTGTGGATTGGTGGATGTCAAATGTCTTCGATTTTTCAATTCAAGGACATGCCGGTTTCCTCACGATGTTTTCCTTCTCCGTTTCGAGAGCAGAGGTGATGCAATAAATTACACAAAGTAATGCGCCTGGCTGGGTTTGACCCGCGACCTACAAGACCAGCCAGACTCTAAATTAGGGCTGTTATCGTTGAGCCACAACACAACTGCTGCTCAAAAAAGACTGTGATTTATTTAAAAAAAATATATTTTTAAAAACTGTAAGAAACTCAATTTGTTCGGCGCAAAAATATCTTTTATAAAGACTGGGTAAACATTTCATCTAACACTGAATTCTAAAAGGGTGCAAAGATTGATTGAAATTCCAATAAAACACAGAACTTCATTCAGGCAGTAAATGACAATTGAAAAACCTGCATTGCTCACGTACTCAAACAAAGCTAGGTAAATAAAATTTTATAGGGACTGGCGAGTCATTGCAAACAAACGGTATGGCGCTCGCTGTAGGTTTTTTTTTGTTCGTTTTATTTACCTGTGAGCGGAAAATGATTCTACCATTTATGTGTCAGCAGCTGTCGGGAAGTATTGTCTTCTTTCGTTTTCAGATAAAGACATAATGTATCTTCAGGATCACAATTGTCATGTTTATCTTCATCGCTTCAATTGTGTTCTTTGTCTGAATTTTTTTCAACATCGTGTGTATTTCGAATTTTATTTCTCTTGATATTCTATTCTTGTAGAAGATCGAAACGAATGTGTACGATATTCAATTACTCGACTTTGTTCCATTAGAAAAAAACATCAAAGGTAATTTCATAATAAATAAATAATAAATAATAAATCGTTTATTTGCGTAAATAAGGTACAGAAGGTTGACAACATAAATAGAATTGATCTCTTATTCTGCCTTTAATTTCGGCGTGCAAATATAAATCATAGTAAAAAAAAATTAAATTAATTATTTGATTAAAATCATGCACTCATAAACAAATTATTCTATTCCATTAAAATTGTGTTGTTGAGTTAAAACATGTCAATATAACAATAAAAACTTACAATAATAATATCACAAATGTCAATAATCATGTCAATAATAAAATCATGTCAATAATACCCATGTCAAATATAATAATCATGTCAAAACTTACAATTTGTAACCTAAAAACTCGTGTACACTATAGAAACACTTTTCAATTAAAAACCTCGTCAAGCTACTTTTAAATCTAGAAAAAGGTAACGTTTTAATAGAATTTGGTAATTTATTGTACATTTTTATACACATAATATAACTATTGTTACCTGTTAAGGTGAGATTTGTCCTCGGTTGAAACAGCTTATTAGTATACATAGATCGTGGCGTATAGTAGCTTGTAGCCTGCTCGAAAAGTCTCTTGTGTTTGAAAACGAATATACAGGATTCTAATATATAAATACATGGCAGTGTTAAAATTTTATGTTTTCTAAAAAGTGGACGACATGACTCTATTTGTTTTAACCCAAAAATAGCTCTCACACATTTTTTCTGCATTACAAATGCTTGATCAATCTCCACACAACGACCCCACAGGATAATACCATACCTTAGGACGGAAGTTACATAGCCATGGAAAGCCGTTATTGCAGCATTTCTCGATACCTCGCAGCTAATACGCCTTAAGGGGTAAATAAAACTATTTATTTTTGCGCAAATGTCACTAATATGATGTTTCCATGAGCAATATTTATCTAGGGTTATTCCAAGAAATTTAACTGAATCAACTTCTGTCAAAGCGACCCCTTTATAGGATATATTTAGATCCAGCGGTTTTGATCTATAGGTATGAAATTGTATAAATTTTGTTTTATTAATGTTAACTTTCAAATTATTAGCCTCTAACCACTCTATAGTTCTTTGGAGAGCAATGTTTATTTCGTTTTGATACGAGCTCTTATCGTGTCCCTTGATTATAATTGTTGTATCATCGGCAAATAGTATACATTTATGATTGATAATGTCTGGGAAATCATTTATGTAGAGCAAAAACATTGGTGGCCCTAAAATACTGCCCTGTGGCACACCATATCTATTAAACTTAAACGAAGATTTGAAAGATTCCATCGTTTTAGTTTGCTTATTATAATTTGTAACCTCTACTGATTGCACTCTGTCAGACAAATACGATTTAAGCCAGTTGTATGCTGTTCCTCTGATTCCATATCTTGAAACCTTTTCCAATAATCGTTTATGAGAAACATAATCGAATGCTTTACTCATATCCATGTACAAAACTGTGACAGGTATTTTCTTGTCAATGCAGTCTGTAATTTCCTTTATTAATTGAAATGCTGCTAGAGATGTACTTCTATTTTTACGAAACCCATTTTGTTCGTCTTTAATAATGTTGTGTTTTTCAATAAAGTTTGTTAGTTTATTATGAAACACCTTTTCAAAAATTTTAGAAAATATAGGTATCAAAGTCACGGGCCTGTAATTGTCCAGTTGAGTGCTATCTCCTTTTTTAAATAGTGGTTTTACTACAGATTTCTTTAGTAAATCGGGAAATATTCCTTGTTCTAACGAGAGGTTAACAACGTGTAGAAGTGGCTCTAGGATTAAATCAACTGATAGTTTTATGATGTCGGTGCGAACTTCATCATAACCACTCGCTTTGGAATCATTTAGAGACATTACTATTTTTTTAAGGTCACTGCCATCCAATGGGTGCAAAAATATAGAATTACTGATTGATTCAATATGCTCCATTTGTTTTGATTTACTATGTCCTTTATTATCAATGCTATTACTGGTTACAGTGTCAATGAAATAATTATTGAAATAATTTGCAATAGAGTCGGGATTTGTACAGTCATTGTTGTCAATAGTAATTTTTGAAATACAGGACCGTTTTAAATCAGTGCCGGTATGTTTTTTTATTACATTCCATGCCGCCTTACACTTATTTTGAGCTTTATTTATATATTTAGTATTATTATTTTTCCGTGATGTTAAAATGCATTTTTTCAATAAATTACAATAATTTTTGTACGTGTTTCTATTAGGCTCATTATGTTTATATTTTAATTTATAGTGTAATTTACTTTTATTCTTACAGCTTATTTTTATTCCTTTAGATAGCCAGTTTAATTTATTTATAGCTTTATTTGTAACTTTTACGCGAATGGTAGGAAAACATAAGTTATAAAATAGTAGAAATGTGTCAGTAAATTTGTGGAATGCTTCGTTTGTCGAGTTTTCTTCAAATACGTCACTAAAAGACAGACATGAAATTGAATTTAAAAATTTTTCCTTATTTTCATGACTATAGTCACGCTTAAATTGATACCACCATTTTATAACTGGTTGATGTAATTTTGTAACGGCCCAAGTATATGATTGCGCTGAGTGATCCGATAAACCTAAATTATGTATCTTTGCGCACCCTTTTTCTATGTTGGTTATGATGTGATCAATGCAAGTTTGTGTTTTCTCTGTTACTCTAGTAGGCGTCAAGATAACATGTTTTATGTTATAACTTTGTAACAAGTAATTATATTCCCTACTTTCCTTCGATTGTTTTAAAATATCGATATTTGTATCCCCACATATAATAATTTTCTTTCTTGTGTTACGACATAGTGTCCTCAATAGAGTCTCGAGTTTACTGAGAAATATCGATACATTTGACGAAGGGGTTCTATAAACACATATTAATAATATCCCGTATTTAGTCAGTTCTAAACCACAACATTCAAACACACATGTTTCACTTATTTTTTGTGTTTCCTGTATAATATTAAATTCAATTTCGTTTTTTATAAGAATAATAGTACCCCCTCTTTTTGAAGTTTTCCTTGAAAAGTAAGCTGCAGTTGTAAAGCCTTTTAAGCGAAAGTTTTTTTCAGTACCTTCAAGCAAGAATGTTTCCGTAAGACATAGTACATCCACGCTGGTCTCGCTATGTAACAAATCGAATATGGAAAATGAAATATCATCACGTTTGTTTAGTGCCCCAGCTATATTTTGATGTAGAATTGTCAAGTGTGGCTCATTTTTAGTCACGAAAAAAGTTATCTAGATTTGGAGCCGCTACATTAATATTATCCGTTGGTATATTGATATCATTTGAACTACAGATCTGTACAGCAACCTCTTTAGTGTCTTTTTGTTTACTTCTTAGCTCAGTGTTATCATTATATTTCAATGATTTAAAATAATCTAAAATTGTCTTCTGACGAGAGCGATTTACGTTATTGATTTCAATACATGTTTCCTTATTGTGGGTAGTGACATACAATGGCCTTTTTAAAAGAAATTCTTGTGTGTATTTTAGATAGTCAATTTCAATATTTAATTTTGAGCTAAGTTCCTTTAAAAATGTGCGATTATTTTGCTTTTTAAAAAAGTAACGCTTATAATTAGAAAATTCGTTCAAATTAATATATTTACTGTTTGAAAAGTTTTGCGTTAAAAGTTGTATGCTATGATTTAACATTTTCGTATTTAAATAATAGTTACTTTGCACGCCCAGTACATAGATCTGTTGGCAATTTCTTAAGTTATTTAGTGTTATACATTACATTGCTTATTGATACCCCAATTACTAGCATAATATTATTTCTCTCTGTTTTGTCTTTGGAAATATATGAACCGTTACTGTAATGATTAAGCACGTTTAATTACCAGCTCGCAGTATCAGTAACGTTAGCTATATTTATGGTTGTTACGAAGCTAAATTATTACAAAAGCGAGCATCACATGACGAAAATTGAGCAATTTGATCGTACAGAGGTAGAAAATTGATTCCAATTTGCCGGTATTGTTATATGAGAATTATCAATTTCCCCTACAAGGTATGTAGTTCGAGTTGAGTTATAAAATTCCTGTGCTATTCATGTTTAATAAAATATGTTTGGATAGGGAGTGTAATTAAAAAAAATAAACAGTTACTTTTACTTGTGTATACTAACGTGAAACAAACTTTCACAGTATACTTTTCGTATCATACTAATTATATCTAAGCAAACTTTATAAATCTAATTAATATTAACGTTATAAGATGAGCTGGATTTTTTATTTTTATGGCGTCATGTTCTTTTTTTATATACATACATACATATATATCTTTTTAACCGACTTCAAAAAGGAGGAGGTTCTATGTTTCGCTGAATGTATGTTTTTTTTTTGTATATGTTCACCGATATCTCGGTCGATCGTGGACCGATTTCGAAAATTATTAATTAAATTAATGAATAATTGATAATAGTAATTTATGAATTGATTTGGTAGTTTTTTAAATATTAACTACGATTTAAATAATGTTATGTGCACGTCGAATGGCAAAATGTGGCTGAACTATAGCGTATTTGGAGATTTTTTGTATTTTAATCATATTTGCAAAATAAAATTCTATTCTATTCTAGAAAGGCGGTAAATAAAGTATATTTAGCATAGATCATTATAGTGTTCCCTCAACGGTATACTCGTAGTTTTACGAGATTTTGCAATTTTCTCACATAACAAGGTACTACAAACTCGAAATGAAATCCCTTTGTTTTGTAGACGCTGGTTCAAGAATAATAGAACGTGTCAGATTTAACAAGGGTAGAGATTTTTAGGAATCCCGTTGATAAGTGGGTCGACGTTTGCTAGGTCTTGTTTTGTTTTCGCAATTTCGTTCCGAGTGATTCTAACTTTTTGTTATGGCTTAATCTTTCTCCTGTTCCTTTGTCTGTTTAAATTTATGCATATGACAACAATAGCCAACCACTTTTGTTATCGCCATAATTAAAATATAAACTCTTGGCACCTGAGTTAAATTAAAACCAAGTTGAAATGTTTCATGCTTCCAGGGTCTATAAAATATTAATTTTAAAACTGAATCGTTCACAGCTTGAGCAGTTAATATTTAATCACTCAGCTTAAAATTATTTAAAATAATAACTTCACGTTCATAATTTAATTATTTTAGCTAGTTATAATTTTATGTTTAAGTTCCATATTTAAATTTTTTATTCAGTTTTTTTTTTACGGCCCGTATATGACCTTGCTGTTATGAGGAGAATTTAAGCGCGAGGCGGCGAGCGGTAAGATCAATAGTATGAAAATATTTTTGAAGCATGCCACGAGACCTGGTGAAGGTAGCAGGAAACCGATGGATGCGGGACGCACAGGAACGTTCGATGTGGCGACGCTTGGGGGAGGCCTATGTCCAACAGTGGACGTGCATCGGCTGAAATGATAATGATGATGCCACGAGACGCCGCTCATAGCGATGCTGCCCCGCTCGGCGCTTATATCGAAGCCCAGAACAGCTAACAGTCTTTTCACGACTTTAATTTAAGATTATGAGGGGTGTTTGTTGCCAATAATATTTATGGCGTCAGGTACTTGGTTCTTGTTATTTTATTTAAAAAATTGTATAGCTTACCCCGTTTCCAATACCTTTGTGCCAATTAACTTTCCGGGAACAGCTACCTGTTCCCAGAAAGTTGGAGTTCCCACAAATGAAAAAATCTTTCACTAACTGAAATATCTTCAAAATCATTTAGCACTTTGTATTGAAACCAATACTAAATCGATGACAATTTTTATAGAATTAGTATAAAATCGACGACTAAAAGTGGAAACGTCTATTTGTTACCATGATAACTATTTCCGTAGATAATATAAAGTTGTTAGAGTATATTAGCTACGTTTCGTCTATAATCCCAAAATATTTTGATTTTCCACAATTTTTCATAAAAGTAAACATTGGTATTAATCTCATAAGAAGTTTATCAGCAAATATATTTTTATTTCTTTAAAGTTACATTTTGTATGTTATCATCATTATATATGTTGTAGTGGATGCGCATTTTAATACGACTATAGATGTAGACCAAATTTTACTGTATTTTTATTTCAATTTTATTGACATGTTTTGATTGAAATTTTTTATTGTAATAATAATGTATAGTAGGTACGGGAATTTTATGGCTACTAACATAGTTTTTAAGTAAATTTTGTTACTAACCCTTTTATGAATGCAAGCTGGAAATAAATGAATAATAATAATAATAATGTGAGGCCTTGGTTCCTCTTCTCTCATTGGCTCGCTGCCTCCTTTATTGGTAACGGAAGAATGCAAGTTGATAGTGAGCTTTAGCAAAAACAAAACTGTTGCTACAAATATGCCATAGGATTTTCAAAAAGACTAGATCTGAATAATTCTTGCATATTTGTTTGAAAAGTATTTGATAGTAATTTTCTACCATTTTGAATGCGAAATTCGCCTCGTAAGACAATCAATAATGATTTTTATTGTCGAGCCACACCTGAATTGCAAATCGTAAAATGTTCACCGCATATATCGCACACACACCTTCACCAATGCCTAAACCAATTACTTCCACATTCTCAACGAGTAAATTCCTGGAATCTGTGATCTCGCCCGATCCCGAACCCTACCACGAGCTTTTAACGCAAATCATTTGACGAACGCAACTGAACTGATGAAGAGATGGAGCTATAAAGAGTGTATATAGCTCTATCCCTCTTTCTTGCTCGCACGACTGATATTTTAACATGTCATGGTAAGGCCATAGGACCGCTTTCCTAACAATTCATTGTTTTTAGCTCCATGGTAGTATATCATTCATATTTCCCCATCTGAAGCACCAAGACTGTTTTTCTTAATTTTATTTCGCTATTTATTTCACCTTCGTTTACTTCGGCAACAATTTTCGAATTGATAAGGTTTCTTGGTGAAGTTTTTTCTGTAATTTAGATAATTTTTTCTTCGTTTTAATTGGTTTTGTTTATTATGTCTTTATAAGCTTTATCCTGTACAAATGCTAAGATTTAGACTTGTAGTAACTTGTGTTATTCATAATTTTACTGTTTCTGGGACTATAGCAACTTAAGACTTTGTTTATAAAAGCACTTGGTATGAATGTTCTTAGGAACGCTTTATATGTACATAAATTGGTGGCACATTTGTTAGAATATTTTAAATTTTTCCAAAAAGTGATGAGACTTTTTCCATATACTGAGATATCTTCACAATCATTATTATAGCGCTTTGTATTTCAGCCATTGCTAAATCTATGAAACATTTTTTTAAATTAGTCTAGATTTTTATTATTGGGTACGTACGACGACTAAAAGTGGAAACGTCTTTGTTATCATGAAAGCTATTTCCGTTGAAAATATAAAGTTGGAATATATCTGCCATAGCGAACCTTCGTTTCTCACGTCGTTTACTTTGGCAAAAAACAAGTTGCTAAGTTTTTTTCAGGTACATTTTTTCCGTAATTTAACTTATTTTGTCCTTTTTTGGGCAATTGCTTTATTCACTATTTCTTAAAAGGCTTTATTTTGTGTAATTGCAAAGGCTATTTTAACATGTTTTATATGCCTATTAATGTAACTATTTTTGAGACTAAGGGATTTTAGACGTAACTTGATTGTTTTTTTTTTCATTTTATATATGTATGAAACAGTATTAAATATTTGTAGGAAAACTTTATCAAAAAGATTTTGATTAAATTGGTGATTTATATTTTCTTGAAGATATTATTTTTTTTCAGAGGGTGATATGGTAGAATTGTCTGAATTCTTTAGTAAAGAATGTACTCGTATTAAAGTAAATGCAAATATTGTTGTCTAGGTGTTTCTAAATAATTATTATATAAACTTTACGACAAGCACCGTGCTAGAAAATATTCAAAATTAAAACAAAATATCTCTACCGTAAAAATTTAAGTACCGATTAAAATAAAACGGTTACCAGCAGCGTCTACACTTTGTTGCACGAGTCGTAAAGGTATGAAAATATCATTAGGTACGTTTTCTCCGATTGTAACTACCAGTTATAACTACCCTTTATGTAAGCTCACCGAATGGATCCTTTATAATACGAACCATTTTTACTGCCTGTAACGTTTTTATACGGTTGCGTTCTCTCAGGTTTTTATTGCTGCTTGTAAATGTTCGTCGGCTAGTTATATGAGGAGTGCTACTGAAGAAATCAATTTCTCTGGAGATCAGATTTTGTGTTATGACAAGCTGTTGAAAAAGTTAATGATATTCTTTCTTATTGTTAGTTACAAAATCGTACATGAATGTTTGATTTTATTGTAAATATTTGATTTAAATTGCAGAAAAATAAAAGACTTTTTTTAAATATACTAACATTTTGAGTCTTAATTACTTGCACATTAAATATGAAACTGTATATTATTTTAATTAGTATTTTATGAAAGTTTTAATATAACTATATAATTAAATATAACTACACAAATCGAAACATAGTTAAGAATAACTGTAAAATATTTATTTTTATTTTTGACAGTTTATCTGTTACCACATAGTTTTCAGTTTAGGTCGAAATTGGAGAGGAGTTCACATCGGTGTCGGGTCGACGATGAAGTACCTGGGACTCGTCCTCGACAGCCGGTGGAATTTTGTGGAGCATTTCCGACGTCTGGCTCCCAAACTCAACCGGGCTGGGGCCGCGCTCAAGCGGCTCCTGCCCAACCTTGGGGGTCCAGACGGGGCGCCGGTATGGGCGCCGTCGCTGAAAAAGCAACCGGCGGCCATGCTGAACGCCTGCCAGAGGGTCATGGCAATAAGGATGGTGCGGGGATACTGCACGATCTCCCGCGAAGCGGCGAGCCTTCTGGCCGGCCTACCACCGAGGGATCTGGAGGCAACAGTCCTTGCACACATGCACGATATGCGCGTGGAGATGCAACGCCGGGGTGAAAGTCCGCTGCCGCGACAGGTCACGGCATGGCGGACAGAGCTCTGGCGGGATCTCATGGTGAAATAGCGTCAACGACTATGGCAACCCAGTGCTGGGCACGCCATAATCATGGCGGTAAGTCCCCACTTTGAGGCGTGGCTGGAAAGACCTCACGGCGTCCTTGCCTTCCGCATGACGCAGGTCCTCACCGGACATGGTTCGTTCGGGAGGTTCCTGTTCCAAATTAAAGCGGAAGTGACGCCTGGGTGTCGCCATTGTGCGGAATGCCCGGAGGACACGGTGGAGCACACAGTCGAGGTGTGCCCCGCTTGGGCGGAGCATCGCCGTACCCTCGTGGGGGCGATCGGCGGCGGAGACCTCTCGCGCCGGGCCTTGGTTGAGGCCATGGTCCGGAGCGAGGAGGAGTGGCAGGCGGTCGCCGACTTCTGCGAAGCAGTAATGCTCGCAAAGGAGGAGGCCGAACGCATCAGGCAACGGCGTTATCGCCGCCGCCGCCGGCGCCGGGATACTGATCCCGATTTTCGGCCACCGTAGGCGCGGGCTTGCGGACAGTAAGCAATGGGTAGCTCGCTGTCCGGCCGTCCGGTAACTGTCCGGACCAAGCCCAAGTCGTCGACGGCGCGCGCTGTTCCCGCGCGCCTCAAGGAATTGTCAGCAACAGCAGGGGCCCAGCCGGGTCGAAGCCTACTGGGGCCAGGGTTATCCGAAAGGGCGCTCGAGCCCTGGTATGAAGGCTTGAAGGAATGGGATGGGTTTTTTAGTCAGTAAGAGTCTGACACTATCTCCCGCTCCGCCTAAGAGCGGGGGTTGTCATTGGAAAAAAAGCCTAATACTTTGTTACGGTCTCAAATTGTTGTGTCGTTCAATACATACATCTTTAACTTTACATATATATTTTTTTTTAGGTGTGTATATCATCCAATGACATCTCCCGCCCTTGGGCGGGGCGGGAGGCCTGTTAGACTTTTACTGACTAAAATCCACTCCTAGTTCCTTCGTTGCCTTTCATATCAAGGCCGGGTTTTACTTCCAGAAGCGAACCCATGGGGCTTGAAGGTAGTTATTTTTCATCATAACTTTCTCAAATCCTCATGTGACCGACCAATTATCACTAATAATAATGGCACCTTCCTTTAACTCTTTACATCCATCATAAAAATTATAGGAAACAAAATCCAACCGCCATTCAACTACCTACTACAAATCCCGATAGAAAGCATACATCGGAAACCACAATTTTCAATCGGAGACCGTCGGCGTCACGCGTCGTCGCCTGTCAACCGTCGCGTCAGTCGCATCGCATGACGTCATCCTGTCTGTGCGGCTGAGCTGGAAGCTCCGTGTGCTCGGTGCAATATGATTCTTCTTTTTTATGCTTCCCTGGTACTTGGTGAAAAGAAACCAGGGCTCAAGTCTGCTATTACAACAGTGGCAGAATGGTTTATCATTGATTTCATAATTGTTGATTTTGACAAGTTTTGGTAATCTACTAATATTATGGCGTCATATTGACTTTCCGATGGTCACTGACACTCCATTGACAGAAATGACATAGAATGGTAATCTCGTACATAATGACAAATGAATATCTGACGTATGCGGTAATCTGCAAAAAAATTGTCAGTTCCTTTGATCATTGACCTACCATTACGACGTCATTTCGCAATTAGTGCTTTTAATAAGCTCGAATGTGTCATTCTACCACAATTCTATTACAAGATCATTGACCGATCAATGATCGATCATTGTTAATTAGCAAATTACAAACTTTTAGCAAAATGACAATGGGATCGGGTTAGAATGACGAATTTATAAAAATAGCAGACTTAGGACCTGATGTTATTTTTGCATTTTTATAAGATTATCCACACTTATCCTACGAATATAAGATTTTTGGATTACTTGTGATTGGATTTTAAGGGATTTTGATTGGAATTTAAAATATTTATCACCCAAAAAACTTTTTATACACACCACACTCGAAAACGTGCTCTTGACTTGTACCGTGTATTTTCGGCATTTAACGGCATTTTGACATCGACCTGATATTTCGCAACATCAAGATCTCAAGCTTTGCCTAATTTCTATTGTTTTATTTCCTAAATAGGATGCAGCTTTCATGCCTTTAATTATATATTAGTAGAAAATGATATGGGCATCTTTATTGGCAACAGTGTAAATCTTTCGTCACTTTATAAATAGTATCCCTCGATTATCGGAGTTAATTTGACTAATTCGTAAATTGTAACATAGAAAACAAGTTGTTGTTATGATCTGCTGAAAAACATTTTCTAAGTTCACTTACTCTGCAAGTACTTCATCATTTTAGACAGGATTGTACTGGAATTAAGAGAAGCGGAGGCAGTCAGGCTAAATTATTTAAGGCGCTGGTAATTTATACAAAGGGGTTAGCTCCCGAGCCGGTTCGCGGCAGGAATAATTCATAACTATTGATTTATAAGCACTGCCTGTTACAGTTGTGTTCCTGAGAAGTACGTGAAATTCTGAGTGTTTATTAATTTTAGAGGTTGTTGTTACATATTTCTTCGGGACGTTTAGATTTAAATAAGGTTGTATCTATTCCTAAAACAGGTGATTGGACTGTAGTGACTTATTCCTATTTATTATAAAAACATTCCAATGCAACGATTTAAAAAAAAAGGGAAATGAGAAAGAGAAAGATTGTTATTACATAGATTACATGATGATGAATTGTCATATTGTCAACAATTAATTGTTATTAAATACTGTTAGTAAAAACTAAAAACGTTTTCAGTGCGCTAAAATTTCTTGTACTTCTACGTTTTTTCTGTGTATTCTGTCATCTTCTTCTTTCTCTTGTGTGCTCTGTATACAATAAACTTTCTTTCTTTCTCTTGTGCACTTCGGACTTTCTTTCTACCTTCTTCACACAACACTTGCTTTACTTTTTACACAACCAAGTAGCGTAGTGTCCAGCCAGATAAGAACGGATATAGAAGTTATACTAAATACTGGTTTGATGCACCGAAGTCGATTGAGAAGCGAGCCAGGAAGATCATCGGCAATGATGCACTTGTCGAGTCTAAACTTCAAATCTGGGCATCAACGCCGAGTTGCTAGCCTGACTGTTTTTAAATCGTTTACATTTCAGGGAGTGTGAATTTAATTCCGCCAAGTCCGTTCTATCATCGGACCAGGCATACAGCAATGCGCCACCAGTATGGTAGACATCCCACCACGCACGAAACGTTTCGGGAACACATTCATTGCTCGTACAGCTAAGGAGAGTAATTTCCCTAGCGGAGTCTGTGTTTCTTGATAGCTACCATCTACGTGTAGGCAAGCGTGCTCCATCGTAGACCACTTCGTCGCTTTCCATCAGGAGGGATAGCGGTCAAGCGTGAGCTTAACAACACATAAAAAAGACTTGCTTGTCTAGCACAGGATAAGACCGGACATAAAAGTTTACTTTAACTTTTTAATGATGTTGTGCTTTTGTTTTTTACGATTATGGTCGGGGATGAGAGTGCACGTTGTGAAGTTAGATCTTGTTATAATAATTCAAGTTGTTTGGTTTTCTATCGCAATTATAATTTAATTTCTACTATGATTTTTATTGTGCTTTTGTGTACAATATTTGACTGGTCTACACTGTTCTTACATAATATCTATCAATATTGTCATACAAACCACTTTTTTTAAAAAGAGTAACCATGGAGTTTCTTGCCGGTTCTTCTCCATAGGAAACGACCAATTTGGAACCGTGCACTAGCTTCTGACGTTTTATAAGTGCCCATGTAGGCCTATGTGAAATAAAATATTTTTGACTTTGACTTTGTTATACCTTGTAGTCTAAGGTCCTGGAGCTCCCATAGACACTGCTATGTTATGATTATCAAAATGTGTGGGATTAAATGGTGATAGTATTTATTTAAGGGAACAGTAGTGGCCGAGTGGTAACGGCCTCAATTTACGAGTTGTAGGTCGCGGGTTTAAACCCAGCCAAGCGCATTACTTTGTGTAATTTATTTCATCACCACTGCTCTCAAAACGGTGAAGGAAAACATAGGAAGGAAACCGGCATGTCCTAGAACTAAAAAAATCGAATACATGTGACATCCCGCGCCCGAGTGGTGGATTACGGCCCATTCCCTCTCCTAGAAAGGAGCCTTGAGTCCCAACAGTGAGAACATTAAAAAGGCTTATACTATGTTATTATGCTGACCTTTTAAGGGTGCAAGTGATAGGAAATTTGAGAGACTCCAGCTAATACAACTAAGCCTGATCAGAAACGCCGTACACACACTGGAAGTTGTATGTGTTTTTATATTGTCTTCACTATTCTTTCTTTGTTCAAACTATTTCTCTGTGGAACGCTCCCCAGGAGATCATGATGGCCACAAACCGATTAACATACGAAACCAAAGTTTGCGAGCTTATTCGTAAAAAGTTGGCAGTAGTACCATCACGGCGGTAATGTTTTCCTATTGTCGATTTGGGTCAATAGGGTAGTGTCCAGGGTCAAAATAATTACATTTTATTTAGACCGTATTTTAGATTATAAAAAAATATTGGACACGTATTTTTTCTTTTTTCGATTAAAGAAAAAATAACAAAGATATATCTCATTAAAGTTACGTGTGACGTCACCCCGTGCGAAAAAATGCAGCACGGCGTGACGTTACACGTAACTTTAATGGGCTATATCTTTGTCATTTTTGGTTTAATTTACAAATAAAAAATACGTGCCCCTTATTTTTGAATAATCTAAAAGATGGACTAATTGCATTTTTTACGGCCACTAGCCTATTGTTTGACTATTCTAGTGTAGGTATGTTGTTTATTATTTTGAGTGTGCATTGTATTATTGTATCTTAACAATAGTTTATTAGTAGATCTATTCCTGTATTCGCCTTTTTCTTTCTCTTTTATTGCACATACCACTTTTTTATCTGTATTACCCAAAGGGTCAACCTTTGGTAGAAAATGCCCAAGGCATTCAGTTATAAATCATTTAATAAATGAATATCCTTCAATTCGTTATTATGTTTGCAGTCAGCTTAGATACGCAATCAGTTCAGCAGACTTAGCCAAGTTGATAATCTATAATCGTTAACGCTAATAGAAAGCTAATAAATGTATGGGAATGACATCATCTCAACGTTAAATCACGTGATCAGAACAAACGAATAGAAAATTCATAGCAAAGATCATATCTATCGTTCAAAATGATAGAATGAAATTTTGATCGTTTCTACAATATTCATCGGCACATCCTGTAGTTTTATGCTATAAATAGTAGCCAAGTTACAATTTTTGCATAAGAGATTCGACATGAAACGGTCGTTACTTGACGCGACTTGGCTAGGCCTGCAGCAAGCCTAGCCAAGCTACAACTGTTTCATTTCGATTCGCTTGCGTCGAACGCCAGATTCCTTTGTTCTGACGTCATCTCAATGCTCATTCACGTGGTCAGAACAAAGGAATCGGAGGCGTGGCCTACTTAAGGCGTTCGACGAGTCGTTACTTAGCTCTTATACTTCTTACTTAGGTCGTTTAATATTTAAACGACTTAGCTTTTGTAAAGCGATATTGCAACCAGTCAAAATAAAAAAAAAGCAAATATGTAAACGATTTTTATTTATTGCACTGCTGCATTGGCCTAAATGTATTGTGGACGTTGCGCGAAGGGCGGAGTTACTCCACTTCAATCGTATATTAAAACTTTATTGTTTTCGGCCTTTTTTCGTGGAAAACGGACATTGGATATACAGTGTTTATATTTAAGCAATCATGGTTTTATCTATTTTAATTATTTATTTAATTTTAAATTTATGCACCAGTAAAAAACACTGTACAAAGGTGGACTTAGGTGCCTTTAGGTATTTTCTACCAGTCGATATCGGGGTGGTGCTGAAACATAACATACTTATACATATAATGTGCTAATTATCTTCGGATAGGTGAAGTTTAGGTTATAGTTTTACCGTGGTTTTACCACGGTAAAACTATAACCACAATTGCGTTGCTCTGAAAAGAGATATTTTATTTAATCACAGAACAAAATTTTTACACATACATAATAGTAATAAAATAATTAAAATTATAAAATAAATAAAAAAATAGTACTTATCACTAAACTATCTAACTATCTTACCTGAAAAGAGAAACAACATTTAAAGCTATTGCTTTACCACTAATTTAGTTTTTATTACAAATTCACATGTTTCCTATGCTTAAAACATAACCTCATTTCCTCACACAAGTCATCGCTCCACAGATTAAAAATAGTTCACAGATACTAACATTACAGACTAAACGAGGTGTCACGCACTTTGTTTACATACATATATGTCATATTTTTATAGACCACGATTTCTTTTTATGGCCTAATAAATAGATGCGAGACGTTTGAGAAACACATTCATTATGCGTACAGCTATGAAGTGGAACTCCCTGCTGATTCTGTGTTTCCTGATAATATAATAATAATATTCCACAACTATCACACAACGCCGTCTAGTCTCAAGCTAAGCAGAGCTTGTGTTATGAGTACTAGACAACTGATAAACATACTTATATATTTCTAAATACATACATATTATAGATAAATTACACCCAGACACAGAACAAATGATTATGCTCATCACACAAACATTTGTCCAGGGTGGGAATCGAACCCACGACCTCCGGCATAGCAGTCAGGGCTACAATCTAGGAGTGTTTAGGTCAAGAATGAATAGGTTACTTCTACGCAAGATAGCTCTATCGTCGACCACTGTGACACTACCGTTCCAGCATATAAATACTGTGCTATAATCCTAAAATGAGGGAGCTTAGGACACGCAGCACTGATGACCCTGGAGTCCCTGACAAACTGTCACCGTAAACTTGGTGACAGCTTTTTTTCACCTCTTTTATGGTGGGAAAAAATCATTAAATTGACAATCCCCGCTCTTGGGCGGAGCGGGAGATAGTATCGGACTCTTATTGACTAAAAGACCCACCCCGTTCCTTCTAGCCTTCATACCGGGGCTCGAGCTCCCTTTCGGATAACCCTGGCCCCAGTAGGCTTCAACCCGGCTGGGTCCCTGCTGTTATTTTTATCCGGATCTCTGTTCGCCATGCCGTGACGTGTCGCGGCAGAGGACTTTCGCCCCGGCGTTGCATCTCCACGCGCATATCGTGCATGTGTGCAAGGACTGTTAGCTTTTTTTTTTCACCTGGCTTTTCTTCCGTTTTAGACATCGTTTAGCTAGGCCATTTGGGTCCAGCGACCATTGAGATAAACGCTTACGATTATCTTATAGGATCTACTTGCAGGTTACTATCTGACTAAAAATTCGTTCCCTTTAATTCTGATTCGGCAATATGACGCAAGCTTAGGAGCGGGCTACACGTTGATGGGCTTGTCTAAGTTCGTGAAGTACTTACTTGTTAAACTTTCTTGTCTTACCAATTTTTCGCAAATGATCATTGTTATTGTAAAGGTGAAAAATATGTATGTAAGACTGCGTATATTTGTGCGAATCCATCACGCTAAAACACCTGAACAAATTTGGTTGTGTTTCTGCTCCACCTTGAAGTCTAACCGTCCGGATCGAGCCCAAGTCGTCAACGGCGCGTACTGTTCCCGCGCGCCTCAAGGAGTTATCAGGAACCGTAGGGGCCCAGCAGGGTCGAAGCATACTAGGGCCAAGGGTCTGTTTCTGAAAGCAAGGCTCGGCCCTGGTATAAAGACAACGAAGGACACCCTAAGTTCGATTGGTAGAAAATGCCTAAGGAGTTAAGTCTGCCTTTTTACTTGTGTATACCATGTCTTAGGATGTTTTTTATTCCGGGACTATGTTAAGATGTTCCTATGGGGTTAATTCTTACTTTTATGCAGACGAAGCCGCTAGCTAGTTAACTAATAAAGGCGAATTCAATTAAAAGTTTACTTATGCGATGCAAATAAGGTTACCTACATTACCTCTACGCCGAACGTAACTTCATAACCCTTTCTGATATCGCCGCTGCTCTATATTGCCTCCACATAGAGGCACTCGTTCGGTAGACTCGCACAATTCATTTGGTAGAGTCGACGCTCGCATGAATGTAACAGATGGTGGTTCGTTTTAATTGTATTTTTTTTTTGTTTTGATACTTTTAGTACCGCGGCAGATGTTGGTAGCGTGACATTTTATTTTTCGAAAAAGGAAACTGTATTTTTTATTTACATGTATGATGAAAAAACCGACCGAATGCGAGTTGGACTCGCACACGAAACTGCGTTTGGTACTGCGATATTAAAATCGAGCAAAATTGCCAACAGCAAAAAACTTTTTACAAAAAAAAATAATATCAGTGACTTCAATGTTAACACTGAAAAGTACAAAATAACTTTAATTTCGGAAGTCTGTGTTTCTATAATAGTTTTGTCTCTTCGTTATTTAACACCGACTTCCGAAATTAAAATTATTTTGTACTTTTCAGTGTTAACATTAAAGTCGGTTATATCTTTTTTTTTTAGTTTTTTATTGTACGCTTCTTAGTTATGGTACCACCACTAAAAAGTACCCCTCAGACAAACTTCTCTCATTCAACTCATAACGATTCTAATTATCCAAAACACGGTTAGATTACATTAATTTACCTTCTGGCTTTATCATCAGATCAGGGCCTCAAGTCTGCTATTACAATATTGTCAGAATGGTCTATCATTGATGTCATAATTGTCGATTTTGACAAGTTTGGTAATCTACTAATATAATGGCGTCATTATGACTTTCCAATGGTCAACCACTGACCCTCCATTGAAAGAAGTGACATAGAATGGTAATCTTGTACATATTGACAAATGAATATTTGACGTTTGCGGTAATCTGCTAAAACTTTGACAGTTTATCAGTGTTTTACCATTAGAACGTTATTGTGCAGTTATTGGTTTTAATATGCTCGAAATTATCATTCTACCACAATTCTATTACAAGACCAGTGACCGATCAATGATCGATCATTATGAATTAGCAGATTACAAACTTTTAGCAAAATGACAATGGAATCGTGTTGGAATGACGAATTTATAAAAATAGCAGACTTGGGGCCCAGTTCGATACATCCCCTCTCCCTTTTCTTTCAGTCAGTCATCAACTACACGTAGAAACAAAGCAATTTTACTTGTTACGACGGTTCTGCTGTGACCCTAAGAGGATTTCTGTTCCATATGTTCGAAGTTCATGATCAGATCATAACAATATAACATTCTATGGGTCCAACTTGGAAGCATAACCTTTAAATCAAAAAACAATTTTCAAAATCTTTCCACAATTGACATTAAAAAAAAAAAATATTCAGCCGTATATAGAACATCCTCCTTTTCGAAGTCGGTTAATAACGCTTCGTGTCTTGTCTATTATTACGACATCCTCGGAAAACCAGCGTTTCGAACTAGAGACGCTAACTGTGAAGGAATTGATATCCCACTCTTCCAAGCTCCATATCTTCGGCAGAACATCTGTCACCTGGACAAGAACTGCAGTGGCCAATCTGGAAATCCCTGAACCGAAGGCGGGCTCAGGTCCGCTGCAGAAACAATGTGGCCCAATGTGGTATTTTCGACCCATTAATATCACAGTGGCTGTGTGGAGCCCCTTCACAGGATATGCGTCACCTCCTTTCCTGCTCAGCATGCTCAACCACCTGCACCTTCTACGGCTCAAACGAGGCCAACGAAAGAACTATCCAGCCCCCCTAGCCAAGTTACAACCAGTTTGTGTCGAATTCCGTTCTCTAATCGGTAACGCCTCGGTGACAGCAATTGTAGAAAACGTTAAGTTGGTAGCCATGTTGACGCGCCTGAGTCGGCCGCTCGTTCTACAATGTAGCGTTTGTATAATAAAGGATGTAGCGTTAAACATTATAGAAACGATGTGAACTTGGCTACGAATTGTCTATTCGTTTGTTCTGACCACTTGACTTTACGTTGAGATGACGTCATTCCCATACGTTTCATCACTTTTCGACAGCGTTAACGATTGCAGAATAACAACTTGGCTAAGCGTGAAGGTGGCTACATATTTGTTGGACAATATTTTAAGTTAAATCGACACGAAAGAAGAAGAAGAAGATATAAGTGTAACCTATATTAAAGAGAGCTATAGGCTATAAAACATCACGCTATGACCAATAGGAGCAGTCCAGTTAATATCTAACTAAAGACGCAAGTGAAACCGCAAAAGACACTAGTAAGTATTTCACATTACTACTACAAATGTGAAAGTTTGAGATATTGGTTACTTCTTATTTATTTATATTAAACTTCATGTACTTAATACAACAAGGCATTCTCTACCAGTCAATCTTTGGGTTGAAAAAGACAACACTGTGGTAGGTTTAACAAATAAACATAATAAAACAAACAAATTACAGATAATTCAAACAGATAAAAATAAAATATGTTATTTATAATAATAAAATACACATATATATATATGCTAAAACTAGTAAATACTTTGAAAAATAGAGAACTTAAAATATAACGATTATGACGAATACTGAAGTAAGGTTGAGAGGACTTCAAGTAGTAGTTCCGAGGCCGAACGCATCAGGTAACGGCGTTCTCGCCGCGTCACCGTCGCCAGGATTCTGATCCCGATTTCCGGCCACCGTAGGCGCGGGCTTGCGGATAGTGAGCAATGGGTAGCTCGCTGTCCGGCCGTCTGGTAACTGTCCGGACCAAGCCCAAGTCGTCGACGGCGCGCACTGTTCCCGCGCGCCTCAAGGAGTTGTCAGCAACAGCAGGGGCCGAGCCGGGTCGAAGCCTACTGGGGCCAGGGTTATCCGAAAGGGAGCTCGAGCCCCGATATGAAGGCTTGAAGGAACGGGATGGGTTTTTAAGTCAGTAAGAGTCTGACACTATCTTCCGCTCCGCCCAAGAGCGGAGGTTGTCATAAGATGATTTTTCCCATCGAAAAAAAAAAAAAAAAAAAAAGGCTAGAAGGAACGGGGTGGGTCTTTTAGTCAGTAAGAGTCTGACATTATCTCCCGCTCTGCCCAAGAGTGGGGGTTGTCATTGGATGATTTTTTCCCACCATAAAAAAAAAGTAGTAGTTCCGAATTTTACGCTTGAAGGAAAATTTACACTCAGTTTTTTTATGTCAAGGGGAAGCATATTCCATAATTCTCGCTGAAACTGCTGAAATATTCACATAAGATACTTTTTATCCCAGGTTTATTTATTCTTTTGCAACTTACAACTTTTCTACAATAACGAAAGCGAAGCTCTACAATATTTAAAACACTTTTCTATTTGTAGATAAACAACTTAGCCTGGATTTTAGAAAGCCCGTATATATCGTAAATTCTTGTCTTAAAAAATTTACATACAGTATAAGCTGGTTCATTTATTATGTATGTGTAATACCAAGTATGTTATACGTTAGTATTATAAGCTTTAATGTAAATAAACCTTTGACAATAATGCGTTTATATACGTCTCGGAAATTCTCTTCTAATGAGCAAATATGCTTTGATCCCTAAAAGCAATCTTTGTCTTCATGAATATACATACATGGAAAGATTCCTTTGACTACATTAAATTTATTTTCATATATTCTCATATTTTATTTATTTATTTATTTTACAATTTACAGTATACAGAAGAAGATACAACAATATTATAAATTATGTACAGAGGTACTGCTTATTTCATAAAGAAATTTCTTCCAGCAGACCTGCGAAAGGAAAGATCAGAAGAGATGATGTGTGTGTGTGTGAGAGTATTTTGGGATATGATATAATATATATATTTATTTCTAGTTTTTGTACCATCGCGATCATTTCTGCCTGACCAATTAAAAAAAAAAATTGCTTGATTCCTGCGGTGCGGCGCTAACCCCAACCCTTTGAAGTTTTCGTTTCGAGTGCAAGTAAAAACAAAATTAGCGGTGGTCAGGTGGAAGTGTCTTTGATTGTACTTAAGATATAGCCTATGTCACTTAAAAATAAAGCAGCTTTCTATCGGAGTAAAATTTTTAAGCAATCGGTCCAGTATTTAAAAATAACATGTATACAATACAACAAATTTATTTCATTTTACCTCTTTGTAATATTAGCGTAGATTATTCGCTATAATTACGGAATATAACAAACAAATATCATCATCAGTTATTTATGTATTTTATTTTTATAAAATTGTAGACCCGTGTTTTACTCAAATATCAATATTTAATTAAATTATACAGTATTGTTTACCCTCGTCCGTGCGTCACTGCGGGGTGCCGACTGAAAACCAGCGCTGGGTTTCTGACGCCGGCAAATGCTGAGGTGGTCACCCTCTCGGTACGGGCTTGATCGGCGCATTCACTATACATTGTGTATGTAACCGTTGTGCTGTGTCTGTCCCGAATAAAGGTTTTCTTTTCCATCTTCGTAGCCTTTTCAAAACTAGTTTGTTTTGAAACCCTTGTCTTATTTGGAGCGACTGCCCATCAGACCTCTACAAATCAGTTACTAGCCAACACGATACTCCTTGGATTGACTGATGGTCTACATTTCCGGACAGACAGGTTGGACAGAATATATAGTCTGAATGCCTGAATGTCCTTTCGAATGTCTTAAGTTACACAGTCCGACATAAGGTAATTGTCTTTCTATTGTGTCTCTAATTACGACATTCAAAGAGTTAAAAAGTCAAACGACTTAGAAATTTTTAAACGAAATAAAAAAAGATGTAAACTTTGTTTTTTTGTTTGTAGGAGATAATCTCTGGAAGTACTGGTCCGATTGCTAAAATTCTTTCACCGGTAGAAATCTGCTTTATTCCTGAGTAACATAGGCTAAATTTTATGTACGCGGGCGAAGCTGCGGGCAAAAGCTAGTCTGTTGTATAGCATACAATACTTTTAATAAGATTCTATTAGTAAACGATGATCATCTCTTTGCAACCTTGATTGTTCAACCAGTGAGATTACTCCAGTCGTTTGACTTTTTAGACAGACCTTAACAATACAAGGTGCAGTTTTAAAGGTGCAAAAAATTTCAGGAGGTAATTATGTTAGTGATTCTCGACCTGAATCAATAATAAAATGAGTAGGTAATTTTTTTCTTATTTATGGAAATCGGTATGTGTGAACTACCTTTTTTTAAAACGCAGCCAGTCTGATACCTCCCTTATAACCGCGCTTTCACACACACAAACGCACCATTATTTAAATCGCGCTTTCACACACATACACGCAACGATAGTTTCATAAAGCACCAATCATCTCCGGCACGGCACACCCTATAACAAGTATTACTGATTATTGACCAGGTATCGTGTTTTTATATGATTATTTATGAGTTTTATTACAACCTCCTGAAATATTGTGCAGTTTCAAAACGGCACGTTGTATATGTATAAAAATAACTTTCATTTTATTTAATTAATTATTTACACTAAATTTAACTACGTACAGTATTTGAAACTTTCGGACCACGGTGTAGATACTGCTCACTAATTGAATACCTCTCTAAAGGTCTTGTTTACATATCGCCTGAGCCAAGGGCTGGATTTTACCTTTGACTGAGGGTAACCATTGCCGTACATCGTGAGAATACCGCCAGACTTTTAGGCACATTTATCAGTCGACAGCGATTCTCAGAAGATTTTTGACGCCACATTTTAATTAAAATTTTAAGTGATAAAAATAATTATTTTGGGTTATAGAAATAATAAGTGAGCAACTAACTGCTAGTGACGAGAAATCAACAGAACAGCGTTTTTTTTTTTATTAATGATGTGCTTGCGTTTGACCACCTTCTCACCTGATGGTAAGCGATGATGATGTACTAACTTTAATTTGAGTTACTAGAAATACAAAATGAGAAGCTTCATAATATTTTAGCGACCTAATATTTGTTTGAGTGTCAACGTTACGTCCTACATTTTTTTCAATATTTGGCCAATGATTTATTTATACTGAGCGGCATTTTATTTTAAATGAAGTGTTCCGAATGTCCTAAATATCAAAGTACACAGTATCGAATATCCTTAATATTGATATTTATGTACTATTTATATGTAAACAAGATAATTTGATAATTCGGATATTGCGAAAACCCGGATAATTAGAAAATGGTGAAATAAAATCTGCGAGCAACTTGGTCGTAGCGTTAGGTCACAGTTCTAACCTAGCCTAACCTATTTCACCCAGTTCAAAATGATGAATCTACCTGCGACTCGATAATTAGACAATGGTGAACACATTTGTTAAAGCTAACTTTTTAGTAGTTCGTTATGTAAAACCTCAATTTTATATCTAGTCGCTCACTTAATAATTTAGTCGCTCACTTACTAATTTAGTCGTTTAACTAGGATTTCAAGAACCCACCTTTTCGAGTAAGCTCATTCTGGATTTTATTGTTAATCAATATATGTCGTTAGTTTAGTTAATGTGTCGCTTACTCAAATTCATACCACTCAGGTTTTAAAACAGTAACTCATCATCAGTCGCTAAGTTTTTTTTTTAGTCGCTCGTTTTATAATTAATATTTTAAATTGTATTTAGTTTGTTTTAATTAGTTTTTTTCTTGATTTACTGTTGGTATATACATAGCAGTACCCATTTAATTATAATCGGCGTTGACGCTATACCGTTACCGTTACGTTACGTAGTTAACTTGCATGTACGACATACGAGTATATGTATGCCTAAATGATACTAAAACCAAATACACTTAGCCGTAGAAGTACTACACATTGCCATTCGGTAAAGATTGCATGTCAAAACTAAGTGATATACCATCATCATCATTTCAGCCGGAAGACCAGCCTTCACAAGTGTCGGTGCCACAATGACCGGTCCTGCTTTTTTTTTTGTGTGGCCTCGCAGGTCAACCTAGGAGGTTGTCGGCTGCTTAATCGGACTATCCTGTGCGTTTCACATCCTT
This sequence comes from Mythimna ferrago, assembly GCA_910589285.2. Classification (NCBI taxonomy): domain Eukaryota; kingdom Metazoa; phylum Arthropoda; class Insecta; order Lepidoptera; family Noctuidae; genus Mythimna; species Mythimna ferrago. The sequence goes on from OU342683.1 coordinate 22,895,974, forward strand.
TATATTCGACTCTCACCAGCTCATCAGTTCACTGTGAGGAAGGTGTTCCAACGCAACATCTTCCGGTAAGTGATCACCACTTCAGAAATTTTCGGCCCCGCCTTACTGCGAGCAATGTGCCCCCGCCCACACATTAAAATTTGATTCTTCTGCGGATATATTCATTTCTGATCTGACCACGCAATGGAGCACAGCTTAGCCCTCTTCAAAGTAAAGTAAAAGTAATCCAGTTACCGAAAGTAAAATTTAATACAAGAAAAAAACCTTTTCAAGTTTAATTACTTTAGACCTTATGCGCCCAATTTGTCAAGGTCCCTGAAACAAACCACTTTGTCTCCCTAATTAACCTGAGTAGCTTGTTTTCGTGATTAGGGACAATAATTAGCTCCTCCCTTTACGGGTTCATTAAGAGCTCTATTAGGCACCTTTCACAGATTTTTAGTCTAAATAAAACATTTTGTTACAAGTGGGACAACTGAGAGAATAGAATAGCATTGTACACGAAAACAGTAGCACATAATATAACAACACACACAAACTGGAATCATTATCTAATCGCTGACGGTGATATCTACCAGATAAGGAATCCATCCTTATCTGATAGATATCACCGTCATAGTAAGAACTTATAATAATAAAAGACAAGGAGACAAAAAAAGGAAAAATATTTGGTGAAATATATAGGGTGACTGGTAATTAGTGTACGATACTTAAACACGTGATTGTGCTCATGATAACAAACAATTTTTATTATGGGAGCAAAGCCGAAATCGCGACAAAAACATCAGCTGTTCAGTACATTAGGCAAACATAAATGTACTGAACAGCTGATTTTTTTTCACGATTTCAGTTTTGTTCACCCTATACATTTATACTAGTTGACCCGGTGAACTCATACCACCTAACAGTCAATGAATGTAGTATATCTTTCAATATAGTCAACCGATTACGATGAAACAAATCCTAAGTAATATATCAAGTTACACACAATTTGAATGTATAAGAGTTATCTACATCAATTTCGTACATTTTACGTGATGCGCGCACAACTAAAAATTTCTACAGATTTATTACATGTATAGAAGATATAATTATTTTTTTCTATTTAACTAACAAATCCTAAGAGTGACTTAAAACTAAAAGCTACGTTACAGTTCTCGTCAAAGTTAATTTTAATAGTATACCAATACAATACGACCATTTGATTATATGCTTTATATACAGTGTAAACGTTAAATTTTTGCCAAAAAAACGTCATTATTTTTCATCTCCCCTAATTGAAGTGTTTAAGAATTTTATCTTCAAAATTTAAGCACAGGCGATGCAGTTTCTGACATGCATTGTTAATAAAAAAGAAGCCATATTTTAAAGATATCTAGAGAACTGATAGTAAGCCATTTTCTGGATAAATAGCCCATTTGTCGCTGAAGTGGACTCTCGATAAGAGCTAGTAATATTGGCTCCGACCACTTTAGATATTGCGAGGAACATTTATTCCTATATCCGAAAATGGACTTAGTTACATTTGTAATAAATCTTGATGTCACTAATAGTGTATCTACTATAAATATTATTTGGTATTGAAAAGATAAACGCAGTTAGTAACATTTATATGGTATACAGTTTCCACCATCGACTTCCCCCACGTGAAAGTAGAAAATTGTTCCTAAAAGGACATATTCCCGGAATAAAAAGTATTTCATAGGCTATTTGAGGGCTCGGTTTTCCAGATTACCAAATTTCATTGAAATCCGTGTAAGTATAAAGAAGTAGTAAACTTAAAAATGTATGTATACATAATACAGACTCACGAAATTTTACCTGAAGAATTTTAGTGTGATAGTGATGTATGTGTATATTTGGATATTAGCACTTCACCCGCAACTTTGTATGCTAGAATGTTTTTAATAAAAACTTTAACACCCATATTTTGAGGTTAGTTTTAAAAAACTAATAAAATAAGTCTTTATTATTTGTTTATAACCCGAGAATTACATCCATACAATTTTTAAAACCCCCTAAATTATTCTATAGGAGGTGGTTTTGAAACGTTACTTACTATATACTTGCGCTAACTTTCAAGTATATTGGCACATGTTATAAGATTTTTCATACATACACTCTACCTTTTCACCTTTGAAAAATTGAATTTCTAAAAACACCTTATAGGGGAGCAATCTACGTTTTAATAAAATGAAGTCTTTTACAAAATTACACATAGGCATGGCTTCATGTAAAGACTGAAAGTCAACCCCAATATAGCTGATTGATTGGTAGACCAAAACTATTTTCATTAAATATTAGAAGAATTAGAGAGAGATATTGGAGTTAGTGATAACGTGACGAGTGACAGAACAGAATGGAAGGAAAAAACGTGTTACGCCGATCCCAAATAAAATGGGATAAGAGCAGAAAGATGATGATGATGATGATTAGAAATATGCATTGTTTGTGTTAACTTTTGAATGTAAACAATTTGTTATTACTATTTGGAAACATGTATCAGTCTTTTATGTTGTTAAACTATATGGGTTACATTTTTTATATATATTTCGTATAAATATTGCTTATTAAATGTTAGTTAAATCAAGAAACCACGCTTCTAACGTTAAACGCTATCTTTCTAGAAAATACGAAAACGCTCCGACACTACAAAATAGAAATACTGGGGGGTGATCGAAACGGTATTTCAAAGCAAACGCTCCCACAACGAAAAATGAATACTATGTATTTTGTGTCACGAATAAAATTTATGAACACGACGTAAAATATAGGAACTGCTACACAAATCTGAAACATACAAGTAATGAGATTTTTTCAGACTATACAATTTATATGTTGAAATAAACTACGCTTCGAAGAAGAAACTTGCATCTGTGGAAATATCACACTGAACATTGATGGTAATTAAAAAGTTACGGTTGATTTATCTTTGCACCAGTTTAGTTTATTAATAGCAAACAATTTTAATGATCATGACAGCAGTGGAGTTGGAATTATTGAGCTGAACAATTATGTTTACACGTGTGTTTTTAGACTAAACAGTTGGCTAAGCTGAAATAATTTAGTTCTTATCAACTCAAAACAGTAACGATAAACTGCTTGTTTTGCTTTTTAATATCGGATAACTTTGGATTAAGAAGACAGACTTAAAATGGTTTTAGAACCATTTTAAGTCTGTCTTCTTAATCCAAAGTTTGAAGTAATATCTATTATTAAAAACAATGTCAAAACGAGTTACAAACAAATAGTAGGGTAGGTAGTTGACTTAATTTATATATATATATATTTATTATATGAAATAAATTTAGTACAAAATTAAAAATAATTCGTCATCGAAAAGAAAATTTGAAATTCGATCAATATTAAGTTAGTAGCTTTTGGAAGATAAAAATCTGGTTTAAAAGGAGACTGTTAAGTAACAGAATAAAGACGCACATACTGAAATATGACGTCACTATCATTAACATACGTACGTACAAAAGGAAGTAAGATGTCCCCACCACGCCCCCTACTCTTCTTTATCCCAATATTTGAAAAGCCAATTGCTGCTTCATTTCATAATCAATCGTGATGCAGTTTTCATAAAAAAGATTTCTCTTTTATAATATTTGTTATTTACATTACACAGAACAATTTCCAATTTAGCTGCAAATTATTTCCACTATTAATCTTCAAAAAAAATCTGAAGCATAGTTTTCCTCAACAGTAAACCCACAACCATTTACAATAAAAACCCAAAAAGCAAGATACATACTTGGTTTCATCAATGTAGACGGCTTCAAGGACCTTCGCAGCATATTGTAGATTCTTTTGTAAAGTCTCTGCAGAAATTTCACCCCTATTCAATTGTCTTAGGAGATAGCGTAATCTGTGAACAAAGAGAGAATAGAATTAATTACGGGAAATTCATTATGAGGTACATTCTTGTGTTGGAGTGGTAAGGGTTAATTAGGGATGTGCTTCGTTTTATTGAGAGTTATTTTCTGTGTCGAAAGTAGCTCGTGTTTTATTTTCTTTAGTTTCTTTTCAATTTTTTTTTGTATGTTAACTACCGGATTTTTGGTATTTGTCGAATGTAGAATATTTGTGTTATAAAGAAATAATATTAAAACTAGTTTTCAAGTTAAAATGCGTGTACAGTCAGTTCCTTTTGTAACCATTACTAAAGATCAGGGTTCGCATAAATCTAATATTTATAGTAGACTGTTACTGTCAGCGACTTCGGTCGCGTGAATGTAAGTTTCTCCAGCCAAACTTTGAAACCCCGTTTCACCTCTTAACAGCTGAATTTCTGAAAATCCCTTCTGAGTGCTTCATCATATAAAGAATCCTTGTGCGAAATTTCACGGTGCTAGGCCCAATAGTTTCGGCTGTGCGTTGATATGTGAGTCAGTCAGTTTTTCAGTTATCAGTAGTCAGTTGATGCGAAAAGTTTAAATAAGAAATCTATCAGATATACATATGAACGAAAAAAAGCCATAAAGTTCAGAAAAACCGATCTGAACATGTTACTCATATTAACAAAAGCCGTAATTCCAGCCTCTAAAAGCCCTTACTAATCTCACCCAATTGTCTGACGGCGTCAAAAGGTCACCTAATATTGGTTCACACTACCCTACATAAATTGGATTGCCTCCTTAATGCTTTACACGCACTTATCGGAGATTTCCGATATCTATTATTGCTCTTTTATTCGATTCTCATTCGGAAAGTGAAGGGAGAGACGATATTAACGATAGAAATAATATCATATTTATTTGAAATATAAACTGTCTGTACATGCCCAGTTTTGAAATGAAGTTCTTATTCCTCCAGGAACTAACAATACTTGATAATGTATTATGTCTTCTCTTTGTTTGTTGTTATTATTATTGATTCCTGGCCATAAGAGGATAAAGTTAGTAACAATTTTTACTGGAGAGAAATTGGATATCTGGTCAGCCCCCCTAGCCAAGTAACAACCAGTTTGTATCGAATTCCGTTCTCTAATCGGTAACGCTTCGGTGACAGCAATTGTAGAAAACGATAAGTTGGTAGCCATGTTGACGCGCCTGAGTCGGCCGCACGTTCTACAATGTAGCGTTTGTATAACAAAGGATGTAGCGTTAAATATTGTAGAAACGATTTTGAACGATGTGAACTTGGCTACGAATTGTATATTCGTTTGTTCTGACCACGCGAATTTACGTTGAGATGACGTCATTCCCATACGTTTCATCGCTTTTCGACAGCGTTAACGATTGCAGAATAACAACTTGGCTAAGCGTGCAGGTTTATATGTGCATTTTTTCTGATTGCTTATATGATAATAATCATTTTCTTGATATCCATAGTGTATCAGGCATTTTTGTTTAAATTTAAGAGCATCAACATCATTAAGTATCTGAAATATAGAGAGCATTCAAACACGGTACGCAGTCTGATTATTTCCCTTCTCTAGCGCCATAATATAAACGCATGACGTTCTTATGATGGATTAAGTCCATTTCAAGCACTGCACACTTCCTCTTCTTCTCTTATTATCATGTACGTATCTACTTTTCATCCTGTAGATCGTCGTTCAAAAACTCTAAATGAAAATGCTTTAGTAACTCATCTCACATTATTAATGTCAACTTTGAAAGACACAATAGCCGATCGACATTATATGAAAAAAGAAACTATTAAAAATGGTAAAGAAGTTATAAGCCCGGATAGCAACAAAGAAAAATAAGAAAATATTTGTTTAAGTATCGTTTCTCGCAAGTTATAAGGTCGTTTGAAACTCAACACGTAACTCATTTCTCGTTAATATTTTTTATTTTCCTGAGATGAGAGTGTGTTATGTTTTGCTTTTATTCTCAGGCTTTATTGGAAGCTTCTGCAATATTAGATCTAACCTTGTCTGTAGGAAGGACGTCATTGATTTTGGGATCTATAACAGCAGCATCATATAGATGTCCATAATCTAAAATATTCTTTGTCGTTTCTTTATTTTTCCTTACTTCTGATATTTTTACCTATTGCTATTTGATTACATATCACTTTCGTTTAGACTTTCGTTTTCTTATCTTACCAATGCTAATTATCCCTCATATCATGCAATATTTGGTGCAGCAACTATGCTTTTATGATTGTTTTGCAGAATGTGTCGCTCGTCTTATTTATTCATTTATGTACACACAAACACTTAAAAATGAAATGAATAAATACAGATAGAAGAGTAGTCTTGTTGTTTAGATAAATCCAGATAATCAGTACCTAAAAAAATATAGGTACAAAATTATTATTTTTTTGATGGAATATCGTTTAATTATTATACAACATAGGTACAATATATTTTGGGCTTTTATCATCTGCGCTCCCATTAGGATACTCTTTCTACACTAGCATTTTGAATCTTCATCATCATCAGCATTTTGAACTCGTAAGGAAGTATTGTTACTAGAATCACTGTAAGTCATTACAAGATACTATTTGAAAGGTTCGTAAATTTGAAGAACCAACTCTGTGTGTTACCTTTGAACAGTATTTTATAGCAATTCACATCCACGCTTTATACATGGGATCACAGGAACCACGCATGACTTGTGTGCAAAGAACATAATTATGTTTGAGATCGATATCAGCTATATCAGATTGAGTTGTTTGACTATCCTCAACTGCGTCCATACAAAGGAAGCTATTCTGTTTACGTTCAATATCATCAGTATCAGATTGGGCTGTGATATCATGATTATCATACCTACCTGTGTCAGTATTGTATTTGGGTACAGTATGATCGCTATCAGACTGGATCATTCAGGCATGCTTAACTTTCTATGCTTCTATTCAAGCCTTATAATGCGTATCGGTATATTCGAAGCTTCTATTGTTCTCCTACGTTTCAAGATAACGTTGACGCTTAATTGAGGTTATTCCAGTAGAATGATGCCTATGTACAAATTTAGCAATGCAGTGGGGTTTTGTATTAATTTATCTAGTAGCTTCACTGGTTAAATCTCTTACTTTTATATTGAATGCAGATTTACAAAGATTAACATCAATAATAATTATACTCTTCGATGTCAAACTCTAACTCAAAATTATTTATTTCACATAGGCCTATGCAATTGATAAAACATCAGAAGCTAGCGCACGATTCCAATTGATCGTTTCCTATGACAAAGAACCGGCAAGAAACTCCATGGTTGCTTTTTAAAAAAAAATGATTACTACAATATTAATAGATATGACAGGACAATGTAGATTTAGCTGAAACATCTACTTATGTATCCTAGCCTATCGTTGATAGTAGGAAAAAAATACCAAATAAGCAATCACTCGACTCACAAGCCCTTAACACCACTATTATTCAGAAAACCACTGAACTGCGCCGAGCCTGTGACAGCGAAACGATGCACCTATTCGTAAAAGCGAGAGAGGAAAAATAAAATGCGGGAACGGCAATCGAAATTCAAAAGAATTGAGTGGACTCGTGTCGGCACCCCGGGGATTATTAAAAAGACGGATAAAACCGTTGTACGTGTAATTTGAATGTCCGACGTGGCCAGAGTTGGTAGAAATGATTCGTTTTTGCCCAAAAGTTAGTGAATATGATAAGAAAGAAATTATAAATTATGGTTGTGCAACTTCAATAAAAACAGAAGTAAGTTCTCAATTCGGTTGTATATTTTTATATTGTAAAAAAACTTTCAAAATCAAACCAAAAACACCGTCTGAAATTACCGAAAATTATTTAACAATGTTTTATGATTTTTGTTTGAATTGGTGTATCAAATTAACTTCAACATTAAATGAATTTGTAAATTACAATAGAGGTCTCTGAGAGCTCGGTGTCACTTGAGTTTTGTAATAAACTGCAACTGTTTTATGAAATTTATAATGATTATCTTTCTTTTTACAGATTTAGAAATTCGATAGGCCATATATTTTTCTTCTTTATTTTATATCATAATGGAACTATAAAATATCTCATAAGCATCTTACGAGATCTTTTATCACAAGTGATCAGTCTTTATTGGTCTTCAAAACAAGATCGAAAAACCGAACACAGAACTAAAATATAATAAAACGGGTTTTATAAATATGTCTTTTAGTTGTATGGGACAATTTGTCTCGAGAGTGCTTGATACCCTTGTCTAGATGCGGCCGCTAGGGGCCGGTGATTGATGAAGACATCGATAACTTACACACTAGGGTGCTGAAGAGATTTTACACTACTTATCGTATTGGAGAAGGAGTATCGGTAATTTATCTTTATTACGTTTGATCATAATAAAGGATTTCATTGTAGTTTCGATCAAAATAATAACCACAAGCAGGATTTTAAAATTCAAATTCTAATTAAAATTTTTTCAGACATGAAAGTTTTTTATTCGATTTTTACTGTGTTAAACTTTACTTACCCGATAATTTTTGGACTATATCGATTGTCTTACCCTATGATGAGCACCAGTAATATCGTTCAATGTCTTAAAGGTCTTTATAAGCAGAGTCAGTCAGCATTTCTTGCTTCCTCTTTGAAAAACTAACGGAATCTGATGTACAAATTATAGGTACTGATTGATTTTACATCAAACGTCATTTCAAAGCCAGATCGTCATTAAACAATGTAGGTGCATAAGCTTGAATAATGGTTAAATTATCTTGGTTTGTGAAACATAAGTCACCGAAAATCTTCAATGTGATCAATTCTCGGTGCAAGAGGAATATAAGAGGAATCCAATTTTTCCAATATTCATAAAGAAACATATTATTTGAGATATCATATATTGGCCTTCTACTTTTAGTGTCTAAACAATTCTGTGGTAAAATAACTAACTTACTATTATGCTACAGAAATTCTACACTATTTATCGTATTGGAGAAAGAGTATCTTTAATTACCTTCATTATATTTAATCACTAGCCGTGCCCGTGACTTCTTTCGCGTGGACTACAAGATTTTGAATTGGTTTTTTTCTAAAATAAAAGTAGCCTATGTTACTCCTTATTACATCAGCTTCCTACCAAAAAAAGTCCCGTCAAAATCGGTCCAGCCATTTCAGAGATTATCCCGGACAAACAGACAGACAGACAGACAAAAATTGTAAAAAATGTTATTTTGGTGTATGTACCGTATATAATATCGCATGTAGTAAAAAGCAGTTATTTCAATATTACAAACAGACACTCCAATTTTATTTATATGTATAGATGTATAGATAATAGAGGATTCAATTGTAGGTTTACACAACATAACCACAAGTACAATTTTATATCAAGCGAGGAATACTATTCAGACATCATTAGACTTCTATCTAAATGTGTTGAACGACTGGTTACTAGATCATTTCTGCTTAATGGACTATGTGGACTGAGAACTATGACGATTATCTTACCCTGTAATAAAATTGTAGCACCAGTAATGTCGTTCCATGTCTTACGATTTCCTTCGCACGCTTTGTAAAGTATAGTCAGTACCCTGCATACGCTTGGATAATGGTTAAATTATATTGGTTAGTAAAATTTAATTCTACAAATGTTCGAGAAATTGTACGAAGTTTACTTAACTCACTAAGTATGCTGAGAGGAATCCTAAGATTTTTTACTCCCATTTCCACATCCAAAATTGACTTTGATTTTATATTATACGTCTTCCAGTTCGCACTAGGACAATGTAGATGCATAAGCTTGGATAATGGTTAAACTATCTTGTTTAGTGAAACATAACTCACCGAATATGGTAAGATTTCTCTTAGCGTCATCGGTAGGTTTCACCGTAGACGCGGGCTTGCGGACAGTGAGCAATGGGTAGCTCGCTGTCCGGCCGTCCGGTAACTGTCCGGACCAAGCCCAAGTCGTCGACGGCGCGCACTGCGCCTCAAGGAGTTGTCAGCAACAGCAGGGACCCAGCCGGGTCGAAGCCTACTGGGGCCAGGGTTATCCGAAAGGGCGCTCGAGCCCCGGTATGGAGGCTAGAAGGAACGGGGTGGGTCTTTTAGTCAGTAAGAGTCTGACACTATCTCCCGCTCCGCCCAAGAGCGGGGGTTGTCATTGGATGATTTTTCCCATAGGACAATGTAGATGCATACGCTTGGATAATGATTAAACTATCTTGGTTGGTGAAATTTAACTCATCGAGAATGCTAAGATTCCTCTTAGCACGTTTTAAATGCTAAGATTCCTCTTAGCACGTTTTAAATGCTAAGAGGAATCTTAGCATTCTCGATGATTAAATGATTTAAATATCCTAAATTGTTTTACTTTATATTATACGTTTATGTGTTTTATATTGTCCTTCATTTTTAGTACCTAATCAATTCTATGATATCATATCTTACTTGGGTACTAAAGAGATTCTACACTACTTATCGTATTGGAGAAAGAGTGACAGTAATTTCTCTTTTTATCTTTATTACGTTAATGGAAAAATAAGAACTAGGATATTGCGTTCTTTAGTATGGTTCTACTGCTATTAGTAGGTATCTGTGAAATTCTTTATTTTTATTTTATCACTTTTTAGTCTTAATTAAAAACATGAAGTAGTTCCTCTAGGATGTGAATAAAACTGTGTCTACAGGTGTCACAAATCTGAGGACTTCAGACCACATTCAAAAGGAAATATTACTTTCAAATTAAATCATAAGACGTAAATGTTAAAGAGGTTTAAATATATACGTAGATGGATTAGAGAAATAGATAAGCTTGCGTCAGGTAAGTTTAAAATTATTATGCACGGTTCGCAATTGCCTCGAGCATGGTTAGAGTTATACATTATGTATTTACCCACATGCTCCAAAGTGTTTATCTCATCACGTGAGAGGAATCAAGCCGAAGATTACTGAGAGATCTGAATATCATGTGGCATATGAACTATCTATGGGTGTTTTGATCACGCATGCAGGATTTCTCCGTACTCGTAAGCCCCGCTAATGCCCATTTCATACAAGTATTTCTTGTAATGAGTGGAAAACACAAGCGGGACGCGCTTTTTTGTATTTTTAAATTTTCTGCATGCGGAGCAAACTCTCATGCGCGATGAAACCCGCACGATATTAAAAACACCCGCTTTATCTGTTCTATAAATAAATTTTACTAAAAATCAATCTTATTCCTCCACAACTGGAACATCAATTGTGTTGATTATTAAGTTATTGTAAACATATTTTAGGTTACGATGGGGCTGTCAGTCTCTGACATACTCTTCCCTAAAAAATAAAGAGAAAAAACAAAATTGGAACAGTATTCCAAACAATGATGATTATTCCGAATGAAGTCTAAGATAAAGAAATCGAATTTGAATGTCCTATGATTTCCTTTGTTATGTTTAAAAGAAACCAAATAATTGCCGAACAAATTTTTTTTCAAAGTCTTGGAAACTTAATTATTGTTCAAACTCGTCTGCAGGTAGAAAAAATAACTTAATTTTTTATGCAATAGAAAATTGTTCTAGCGTTTTGAGCAAAGAAAATGTTTTAAAAGGCTTTCCGAGTCTCATATTTCATTCAGGGGTAGCATCGTTCGAACATGCGATCGATGCTCAGCCCTGAGTGGTAACGATTCCATTGTCTTCTGTAAGAAATTTATTGCCCTCCACGTTTTATTGGTCTGTTTAACTTTATTATTATTGAGGGTCTTACAACGAAATCTGTTTATTTCAACCTCAATGTTTTTTCAAAGATTTTATTATTTAGTGTTGTTTTTACTTTACAAAATTTGTTTGTAATTGGCCACATCTTAGAATTGATCACTTCATGATATGGTTAACTAAAACTAAGCTTACTGGGGCCAGGGTTAGTTTCGAAAGACAGCTCGAGCCCCGGTATGAAGGCTAGAAGGAACGGGGTGGGTCTTTTAGTCAGTAAGAGTCCGACACTATCTCCCGCTCCGCCCAAGAGCGGGGGTTGTCAATGGATGATTTGTTTGGCTATATCATTTAGGATTTCTACGATAATAAAAGGTCTAAAGAAAGTAGGTCAAATGAGGAATGATATATCATCAACTATTAAGGCTTATAGTCCCTTGAACCATCTGGCCGAAATTAAATGGTCACTACTCTCGTACCCGTCTAGGCGACAGTACGACTATCTGTGCATTTATTTGCGACCAGCTGCGCCCGGACAGAGCGCCGCTGACTTTTAAATCCATTTTCTTTGCGAAATATTGATTGATTTACATATGCAATGTTCACTTTGAAGAATATTTAACTACCAATTTTTATGTGCAAAAACGTTTCTAAAGATCCAAGCCGTTTCGAAGGAGTAGGGAAAAGTTGCAAATGTGATGTTGTTGTATGTAATATTTTTTTTAGACAAAAGTATTAATCGCACGAAAAAATCAAATGTTGATAATATTGTTCATGAATCTACAATAAACGTATATTTTTTTCAAACCTATTAACCTGGCCGTTACCGAGGAGTAGGCTCCAGAAAGTCACTGTTTTAAAGCACTTTTCGGGCGCTTGGGCCTTAACGTTTAAACGATTTGACCAATTTTAGTTAGCCATATCATGAAATGATCAATTTCTAAGATCTGGTCACGACATGTCTATAACTGCTACCTGTAATTTGTGTTCCATTAACCTTTCGTATGCCATAGAGACACAATTAAAAAGTTATTGTGTCCCGCGTGGATCCACGTTCCGGCCATACAACGGGTTAAGGCGATAGTAATCCGTATATTTTCTGCCTCGTTTGAGTTTTTAAAAATCACCCACGATCATAAATCAACATTTATATTATTCTTTTTCATTATTAATTTTCCAAAGGTATGAATGACTTCTTCTTCCTGCCCTTATCCCATATTACTTGGGGTCGGCGCAACACGTTTTCTTCTTCCATTCTGTCCTGTCACCCGTCAAACTATCACTAACTCGCTTTTCTTTCATATCACTTCTCAGACAATCCATCCATTTTTTCTTCGGCCTTCCTCTCCTAAATGACTAAAGAAATTTAATAACATTACTTGGGTAGTATTTAGATCAATTCGGTGTTTTGTAATTTGTTATACTACTCCAAATATAAGTAACGTTCGTAGTAATTAGTAAGTTAGAAATTCTATGAATACCAATGTCTAGAACCAACTACTAAAGTTAAACTTGAAATCGTATCTAATGTTTTAGCAATTGCGTGCAACATTACAATGTTTTTCTGCCGTCGTTGAACTGGGCAGCCAAAGCAGGGTTTTGTTTTAGTTTAAAATACCTACATTGCATAAAATATATGTAAGCCAAAAAGAAAATCCAAATACAAGCAATCAAATTGGTTACAACAATGGTGATACATTTTCCATTCTACATCTCTGAACAAATACATGGAGCTATTATAAAAAACATGACCTCATTAATTTTAACAACTACATGTATATGTTACCAACCAAAAGAATTTTAGGATGAAACAGTTTCGCCTAGGCCAAACCCGTGATATTGGTCTTAGAGTTTTTTTTTTTTCGACGGGAAACATCATCCAATGACAACACCTGCTCTTGGGCGGATCGGGAGATAGTGTCAGACTCTTACTGGCTAAAAAACCCATCCCGTTCCTTCAAGCCTTCATACCGGGGCTCGAGCGCCCTTTCGGATTACCCTGGCCCCAGTAGGCTTCGACCCGGCTGGGCCCCTGCTGTTGCTGACAAATCCTTGAGGCGCGCGGGAAGAGCGCGCGCCGTCGACAACTTGGGCTTGGTCCGGACAGTTACCGGACGGCCAGACAGCGAGCTACCCATTGCTCACTGTCCGCAAGCCCGCACCTACGGTGGCTGGAAATCGGGATCGGAATCCCGGCGGCGGCGAGAGTGCCCTTGCCTAATGCGGTCGGCCTTCTCCTTAGCGAGCATTACTGCTTCGCAGAAGTCGGTCTAAGAGCAAGTGAAGCGAACTTGGAATTTTAGAATTTTAGGGCACCCCGATACGAAGAGGTTAGATTAAAAGGCTAAGGTGGAAGTGGAGCTCCCGCTTTAGCTCCACTCAACTACACACATACAACATTAATTTTAGAAGATACATACAAAACCCGAAACACGTGTCTAGTGTGTTATGTAAATAATCTATGTACAAAATCTCATAACTGTATCATGAAAAATCACAAAGTTATAAGCTGGTTATCTCAGCAAAAATACCTACATAGTCACCGGGCCATCCAGGCGACTGATTGTTTTGCACTTGCACCCAGCTGTTTGCTGCTGGTGCCTAATGTCCGCTATGATCAACCGTGACCTGTGTTATACTTAGTGTCGGTGATGTCCAACTTGTGACCCTTTTTAAATATTTTTGGGAAACAATATAACATGGTGTAAAAACGTTGGAATCCATTCAGTTACTGATTCTGAATAAACTATATTCAGCTTTTGCATAAACTAAAAATAATGTTGTATACAACACTAGCTTTTGCCCACAGCTTCGTCTGCATACATAAAATATAGCCTGTCACTCAGGAATAAAGCAGCTTTCGATCGGTGAAAAAAATTTAGCAATCGGACCAGTACTTCCAGAAATTACCTCTTACAAACAAACAAACAAACGTTACCTCTTTATTATAAATATTAGTGTACTAGCTGTACCCGCGCGGCTTCGCTCCCGCTCTTCCCTACTTCAGCCTACTATACCCTACTCTACCCTACTCTACCCTACTATACCCTACTCTACCCTACTCTACCCTACCCTACTCTACTCTACTCTACCCTACTCTACCCTACTCTACCCTACTCTACCCTACTCTACCCTACTCTACCCTACTCTACCCTACCCTACTCTACTCTACCCTACTCTACCCTCCTCTACCTTACTCTACCCTACTCTACCCTACTCTACCCTACTCTACCCTACTCTACCCTACCCTACTCTACTCTACCCTACTCTACCCTCCTCTACCTTACTCTACCCTACACTACCCTACACTACCCTACACTACCCTACTCTACCCTACACTACCCTAATTTTCATTTTTTTTCCATAAGAACCTTCTCTTCATAATAACGAACACAACAAAACAAAAATTAGCGAAATCGGTCCAGGCGTTGTTGAGTTATGCGCTTACCAACACATTTTGCGATTCATTTTTATATTATAGATATGTAGATATAGATTACGTGTACCTGTCCAAATCGCCCAGAATCTAATATTGCTTCAATTACTTCTTACCTGTACACAAACATATATACGTTAACTGGTAATATCTATTGTAACACTACCACTGAGCCGTTCACAATCACGTTACCTCCAGTCGTTTGATCTGTGATTACCAATATCTACCATTGTTTGCAGCTCAGAGGATTCAGTGGTACCTACGTATGTGTTGGATGATTTTAGTTGGCTTGAAGGTACAGTGATGACAATAGTTTGGTGAATATTAGGAGGATTAACAGCCAATGCACGGAACAGGTCTTTGTTAGGCGCGCCTTTTTTTACTGACTAAAATCCACTCCTAGTTCCTTCGTTGCTTTTCATTCCAGGGCCGGGTTTTCTTTTCAGAAGCGAACCCATGGCCCCAGTAGGCTTCGGCCCTGCTGGGTCCGTCGACGACTTGGGGCTGGATTCGGATGTTGAACGGACGACCGGACGGCGCGCAACCCATTACTCGCCGTCCGCAAGCCTACGCCTACGGTGCAAGGTGGAAATTGGGGTCGGGATCCCGGCGGCTGGGGTGTGAGTGCCGTTCCCTCACGCCCGTCTTGCGGCCGCCTCGTTTGCTAGCATTATTGCGTCGCAGGAGGCGACCGCTTGTCATTTCTGATCGCTCCGGACCATGGCCAGTACCAGGGACCATACGTTTTTGTTCTAGGCGCACCTTTAAGCTAACAGTGGCGTATCTCCTTTTTTGATATTTGATTTTCTTAGCAAAGGTTTTATTTAGTTATTGTCACTTGTTTATTATCATTGGTTGTTGTTCCAGCTTTACATACGTACATGTGTGTAGTCTCTTTCATTTCACGAACTTTCTCTCTTAGGGCCTTTGCACACCACGTTTTTTAAACGCGCCGCTGACGCGCGTTTGTAGCGACACAGACGCGATACGCACGCGAGTCAGACGCAGCCTGTAGACTTTTAATAGGATAAAAGCGCGCCGTCGACGCACGTTTCTAAAACGCGCGTCAACGGCGCGTTTAAAAAACGTGGTCTGCACAGGCCCTTAGACTTTTGGACGAATCAAAAAATTTGCATACATACTGACAATTATTTTATAGATATGCGAGGTCTCTCATAAGCTGTACCGATGACCTGGTAGAGCACGCGGGAACCTGATGAATGTGAGACACACAGGATACACATACATAATATATATATAATAGGATAGTCGTTGTGGCGACACTTGCGTCAGACAGACCTCTAAATTCACTCAAAGACTCTTTCAATACTTTAAAAATGTATGCAAACAAGAAACAAAAAAAATAACGAAACAGAACTAAATGAACTGAAAATTTACACAAATGATTATATTTATTGAAATTTTAGGCATAGGCGGATTTAATGCAAAAAGGCAATCTTTCCAGTTAACGTTTTTTTTCTTGTGTTTGGGATGGATATCATATTTGAATATCATATTGTGTAAGACGAATACAAAACAAATGAAAAGTTAAACTAAAGTTAGCCAGCCCACGCTACTCCTGACTTTTATATTATAATGTCACGAGCCGGGTTTTGAGGTCAAGTTCTTAAGGTTCAGAAATGCTGCTTTGCAAAAATTCTGGATTGTTCTATAGGGAATTTTATACTGAGGTCGAAAAAATCTTTTCAGCATTTGAATTATTTAGTCTTAGTGTAATCGTAAAGATAGTGAGACAGTGACAGCAGTGGTGGCCCCATTGATATCTTAGAGATATGTTTTGCTCGGAAGTGACGCATTATTTTCAATAAATATGTTTATAATTTGTTAATACTTTTCGGCCTTTCCGACAGATAAAATGTTTTTTCTTTCTTTCATATTATAGGAAAATAGTACATTGTTACACTAGGGGTGAAAGTAACTCTTTTCGTCCCGAGAAGGAGTTGGCGGCCGAGCGGAGCGAGGTCGCTAATTCGAGGGGTTAAATGGGTTACTTTCACCCCGAGGTAAACACTGTGCTTTTCATTACGAATACGAGGAAACTAAAAATAAAAAAAAAAGTTTGTAAAACCTTAGTCGTCGTACCTATGATTTTAAGTAGGTATCTTTCTTCTGATTTAGGCGGTAAAAGGTATTCCACTACTGCTTTAGCCTCTTCTCTTATGAAATTAGGCGTTAAATCACTATTTTAATCTGATAAACATAACGTGTTAATACAAATCTCGTTGTACGGAAATGTAAACAAAACTTGAAAAAACCAACGACTGATTGCCACTTTCCCGTCATTTTTTTTTTTTCTACGGCCGCCCAGCTATTCAGCCTCATTAATGAAAAATTAGAAATTAATTGTAATCTTTTAAAAATAAAGTATTTTAAAGAAATAGTTGAACAAATAAATCACTTAAAATATAACATTATTTAATTAATACTTGTCTTTAAGTTATTTCAATTTTATATCGCGCTGTGATTGACTGGCTGTATGAAAATTGGAACATGGTTCAATAGAAATGTGAAGATTGAACTAGTTTTTTTTAATAATTTGACAGCTGTCAGTTGTAAAGTAAAACTCCCTAGGGATGAAAAGTATGACTTTCCGCCCGCTCCTCAGGCAACTTCAGACCTACTTTCAGAGTATGAGTAATGAAAAATACTTTACGCGCTAACATTGCAATCAGAAAATGTGGACTCTGCACAACTACATGCACGATTATTGTTATTATTTGTTTTTGTATGATTTGTACAGTAAGGCCGCAAAAGTCCATAGGAACGCTAAAGATTACATTGCTACGAACCGAGCGAGCGCGATACTGCCGTGCGTATGTGTGCGCATGTATGAGTATCCACATTCCACAGATAACACACACTAAGGAACTGTCGTCGCACTGAGCTTAAAAACATTATTATTTTTCTGTTCTTACCATAGCAAAATTCGCGCAAATACGTCATGTGCTGGTAGCCGTGTGAACTAAGTGTTGGATTCGCAAATCACGTAACCCGAGTTCAAATCATGGTCGGTCCGTTGCAGTTATTTCTTACTTTGAAAATTCCCAATCTATATTGATATAGTTGTTTTTTTATATTTCTATGAAAAATACTATTGCATTTTTTGCACTAAATAGTTGCAAATTACGAATGTGATCTATTAACCACAAGAAGAATCACATTCGTAATTTGCAATTATTTAGTTGTTACATCTTTTCGATGTTATAAGGTGGAAATAAAAAGACGTGTTTAATAAAAATGTTTATTCTTTATATTTACAAATTAAACATTTATGAGAATTGTGACGTCGAATTGTTACCTAGACAAAAAGTTATCTTGTAACCGTTATCTATGTTACGCCTAAGATTGTTTGTTGGAAGTATACCCACTTAGACCATTCATAATATGAATAACGTAACAATGAACGGATATTCAAATTTTAATAAAATAAAATATAGGTAATTGTTTATATCCAGTTATTTATTGAAAAGTGATATATGATTTGGACTTTGTAAACATTTTATTTTTGTGTAACGTCACAATGAATGTATTGAGGTCATAGCTTAATTGTTCATTTTCTTGACGAAAAGAAGATTGAAACCAAACCTCAATTTCTGTTAAAAGAACTTTAGTTCTCACAAGATAATCGTCAATTAGATGAGAAAAATAAATTGAACTATAGTATTATGTTAAAACAGTGCGGGTAGAAGAATAAAAAACGAAATAGACTCATGATTATGGTCAACAAAATTGATAGCGAGTTCACTGCATTCTTAAGATGAGGCGATGGCACAAGTTAAAAGATATAGCTGTTTTAAACGAAAGTAAACACAATATAATACAGTGTTTGTTAACGAATAATCACAGATATGTTAAAATAAAATGGTAGGCCATTTAGTTTAGTTAACATTAAATATTTAGTGCGAAACGTAATCGTTCTTGTTTGTGCCTCTCTGTCAAGTACGGCTTTTTAGCAGGTTTTCTGTGATGCACGCCTTCAGCGTGAAGTGCACGGCGAACAGTATCCATCGAGGTGTCATATATTCCGCAAAATGTCTCGTTGGTGCGAAACCATTCGTTTCGTATACGTCCACCATATGTCGTCGCTGCGCCTCGCTAATAAGCTTCGGTCTCCCACTTCTCTTTCGACTAGCAAGGCTACCTTCTTCCTCATATCTTTTTAGCCAAAGATTTACAGTATTTTTCTAAAATAAAAAAAAATATATATTAGGCAGCTATACCTACTTCACTTCATTTTCATTATATAAAATGTTAATAATCATAATTATTGAATATAATTTTAAAATAAAACTGCATTTATTAATCCAATAACCAATCCAATAAACCCAACGATTTACGTATTTCTCTTTTAAACCTCATAAAGATACGATGAATGGATTCATAAATGGCATACGTTTTAATTAGAAGATTAATTTGTAATAAAGTTACAATTCATTAATAGCTATTATACTCACATTCAGTCCGGTTTCTTCAGATATTTGTGTTTTATTAAGACCACTTTTATGCAGCCCAATGATAGTCGCCCTCACTTCAATACTAATATTAGCCTGCATTTTGCGAATATTACAATACTGTCAACCTCACGTCACTAACCAACAACTACAACCAAACGACAGTTCATTTCGGTTAAGTTAAAACTCATGTCTACCTCGCAGAAATCTAATTCTTTATTTAGTTTTTTTGTGATCTACCTTTCTAACTCTAAGAAATGTGTGAACAAGTTAAAGAATAATTTAATATATGTAATGCAAATACATAACTTCCAATCGGGTAAGAACTTACAAAAAGTCAATAATTGCGTGGGATTTGAACTTGCGGCACACTGATTTGCGCTTCAATCTGTGTGCCTATACCACTGGGCCATCTTGACTTATGATAAGTTGATGAAATTGTGAATTTCAATCATTTGTTGGCGAAACTTGAAAATAAAAGGTCGTAAGTCAAACTAAACGTCAAACGAATAAGTTTTAAGAATTCTTATGGACTTTTGCAAGTGATAGTACAACGCATAAAAGCATACGAAGGCATTTTGAAAACCTATATCCCTCTTCAATTAAAAAAAAAATGCGTTCATGTGACAATGAAATTAAACTAGGGGGGTTTGATCAACGGTCCACGCGCTAGAGGAGAGGCCCTATCTTCCGCTGTTTTGATTCAATCTAAGGGTGGCATATTTTATTTCAACACCTCTACTCTCAAAATGGTGAAGGAAAACATCGTGAAGAAACCGACATGTCCTAGAACCAAAAATTCAAACACATGTTACTTCCACCAATCCGCATCAAGCGTGGTGGATCATGGCCCATTTCCTGTCCTAGGAGGCTTCAGTCCCAGCATAAAGGCATTGAGATAGGGAGGGCAATGGCGGTCCGGTGGTAGTGGTCCTGACTTACTGCTTGTAGGTCGCGGATTCAAACCCAACCAGGCGCATTACTTTGTATAATTAATTTCAGCACTACTGCTCTCAAAATGTTGAAAGAAAACATCGTGAGGAAACTATGTCCTAGAACCATAAATTCGAAAATATTATGTCATCCGTCAATCCGCACTGGGAACTCCCAGCAGTGGGAACTATAATGTTGATTACGCTTAAATTAAGACAGTAGAGATTATAATGATTATGACGTAAATGATAAGTAAAAAAGTTTCGTAACTGAAATAATGCTTTGATTTACCAATAAGTTCAGCTGGTTTTAGCCAAGAGAATTTGGTTATTAGGGTAAACATCAGTGGGTTTGGCAAAATGATTATGCTGTCACGTCCAAATGCGGGATTTGTTGTTCACGTCGTTATTCTACTTGTAATTTCTCCCTATTTGCGCTTTAACGATTTTCTCATTATTATTTTTTTTTTTGCAACCAAACTATCATACACAAACATCTTCATATTCTTCATATACCTATAGTGCTGACAAATTGACATACTGGTAACAATAAGTACAATCAATTCCTAATAAGAATTTTAGTAACAGAATTATGAGTTCCCTATATAAAATTTATTTTACTTTACAAAGTGATAATGAGATATGTTTCATATCTCATTATCACTTTGTAAAGTAAAATAAAGTGATAAAAAAGGTAAATTTTCATTAGGTGAAATTATCTACTTTTTTGCTTTTTACAGGTTATTAAGAGAAATGTTAAAAATATACCATAGAAGAACTGATATTATTTTCAATTTTCTAAATTTAAAATATTTGGGCTCAAGGCTCAAAAATATTAAATTTCCATGACAATGCCTTCAAAACACACCTACAACAAAAAACAAACGTTACACTCTTTTATCCTGCTTTCGTAAAACAAAATGCTGTAAAGAACTATCCAACAATATCCATTCAGTGTGCTTCATAAGCTGTTTAAAAGCAATCCAGTTTACGGACCGATTCCCTGCGATACCGGACGAAATCATCTGGAATAATTGACCTTATTACCGCGACAATTGGACGGAAATATCTGATTGTACCGCAAACTTTACTTTGCCAGTTGTGGAGATTCGAACATTGTAAAGTTGGAGACGATTCTGTTGTTATTGGATTTTAGAAAAGCGTGGTTGTATTACAGTATCTTTAGGATTCCATACTCAAAGGGTAAAAACGCGACCCAATAGGGTAGTTTCCAGGGTTAAAATAATTACATTTTATTTAGTCCGTATTATATACGTATATATACGTATCAAATTTTTACTTTTAATAATCACCAGAGTGGAAATTTCTCATGACAATTCCAATTACCTAACCCAAACATTGCTAGGATACATTGTTTTATTATGAAGTTCCGTGTCTCTCTTCCGGATCCATCATCAGATCAGTTCGATAGTATCTTATAGCCAAAGTGCGTCTTATGACAATTCTAATAAGCCCAAATACGGCTAGGATAGATTGTTTAATTACGGAGTTCCGGTGCCTATCTTCCGGCTCCATCATCATCATCAGGTCACTTTGATGATATTATTTTCTTCTTTAACTATTCAGAACCATTTATTTATTCGTAATGTCATAATCGCTTAACTTCACTGTGATATCTATGTGAGTATGAAGTTCCGTGGGCCATTCCTGGCCTCCATTATCAGTTCCACTTCATCAAATGTTACTTTTTGATTGTAAATGCTGAAGTTCTCGATGAAAATACCAAAATCATTGTATGATTGCCTATAATATTTGAGGAGTTCCCTCGATTCCTCATGGATACTATCACGAGAAGTTGATTTTGAAAGGAATGGAATCAATCTGGATACATATCTTTTAAGGGGAAGATAAAATTTTGCAAATTGGTTTATAATTGATAGAGTTTTGAAAACAAAGAAAAGTAATAAAAAAATACAACCGAATTGATAACCTCCTCTATTTTTTGAAGTCGGTTAAAGAATGGGTTTTATGGGTCACAATTGAAAGGGTAATGAACAGGATTACTTTTTATTAAGAACTAGCTTTTACCCGCGGCTTCGCCTGCGTGAAGCGTCGTAGCCTATGTCCGTCTCCAGCGTCCCAACTATCTCTGTACCAAAATTCATCAAAATCGGGTTTGCCATTTAGGCGTGAAGACGTAAAAAACAAACTTACTTTCGCTTTTATAATATTATTATTTTATAATATTATTATTCTTTTATAATATTATTAAGGAAGTAAGGATCTCTTAAAAAAATTGCGTTTAACGGGAATATATAAATATTTTTGTTGCGTCTAAACCCAGAACTACGTAGTGACAAATAAATGTAATCGCAGAAGAAGAAAGCTTGTGTCAAATGTCTTTCATTAACTCGGTCGGGATTAAACTATAAATTATACTGAGTACCTCACTCCCCGAAGTGGCAGTCTTAGGATTAAAAGAAGATTTTATGATTAAGTTTGACCTTTTTTTTTCTTTTTAATTCCCGGATGTAAAGATAAGCTATTCTGTTTTCTTTTAAGCTCTCTTCCCGCATAGAAAAGTGGGATAAATAAGCATATAATTGGCCTTACCATGACGTCACTAGCTTTAATGCTTTAGCCTGTGTCACTCAGGAGTAAAACAGCTTTCTATCGATGTAAAAATTTTAGCAATCGGACCAGAATTTTTCAGAGATTTTACCCTACAAACGAAGGGGTGATCGGCGGCGGAGACCTCTCGCGCCGGGCCTTGGTTGAGGCCATGGTCCGGAGCGAGGAGGAGTGGCAGGCGGACGCCGACTTCTGCGAAGCAGTAATGCTTGCTAAGGAGGAGGCCGATCGCATCAGGCTACGGCGCTCTCGCCGCCGCCGGGATTCCGATCCCGATTTCCAGCCACCGTAGGCGCGGACTTGTGGACAGTGAGCAATGGGTAGCTTGCTGTCCGACCGTCCGGTAACTGTCCGGACCAAGCCCAAGTCGTCGAAGGCGCACTGTTCCCGCGCGCCTCAAGGAGTTGTCAGCAACAGTAGGGGCCCAGCCGGGTCGAAGCCTACTTGAAGGAACGGGGTGGGTTTTTTAGTCAGTAAGAGTCTGACACTATCTCCCGCTCCGCCCAAGAGCGGGGGTTGTCATTGGATGATTTTCCCCACCAAAAAAAAAAAAAATAATACAAACAGAAAAAAAACAATTTTTCCTCTTTATAATATTAGTGTAGATGACATTGAAAAAGAGGGATGGAGCTGTACACCCCTTAAAGCTACATATCATTTACAGTTCAGTTTAGATCGTCTAAAGGATAGCATTAAGTGCTCGTGGTAGGACTTCTGTACCCAGTTCAAAGCTGATAGCAGCAATATAGATGACAATATAGAACCAGAAGTCTTTCGACTTTTATACATTTAAGCCAGTAACGAGACAGACGAATCCTGAGTACAACTTTTAACTTTTCCGATAAAAGTGCCGCGCTCAGGTTCGAAACACTCATTTTGTGCCAGCAGGTCTATCACTGCCCTTCTCCGAATACCTTGGGAAAGAATTACCGTGGCCCTGGAACTTAAAAGGCAACTGACTGGTCGGGAGAAGATATTTAAAGATTCCCCACCTTAAAAAACCGGGCAAGTGCGAGTCGAACTCACGCACTGAGGTTTCCGTACGAACTTACCTAAGAACAAAGTTCAATTCCCGAATTGAGTTACAAATTTTTTTCCGAATCGTAAAGTTTTTATTTGTGACGTAACTATAAATTCACAGTTTTCAGATTTTTTTCTATACTTATAATATGAAACCTTGCATTATGCCAAATTTCAAGATTCTAAGTCAACGGGAGCACCCTATGAATTTTGATTCCCTTAAGTGTGTCGAAACACACGTCTTTTTCGAAATAAACGGCCGTATCTTTTTTTTTACAGTTTCAAGGAACCGCAGACCTGAATATATGGTTTTATTTCTGCTTGATATCTCCACGCGTTCCCGAGATAAAGGGTCTTGACAGATAGACAGACAGATAACAAAGTGATCCTTAAGGGTTCCGATTTTTTCTTTTTGAGGTACGGATCCCTAAAAAAGCTTCATCTTCTGACTGACTGACTTCTTGACAGTTCAAAAGTGCTTGTAAATGGTTTATTTCAAAATTAAATACTCGTAAAATCATTAAGTTTGAATTAGAGTTGTGTGCCAAATATCTTTGTCAAAGATCTTAGAGCCCATATATTAAAGACTTCGTGGTTATTCATAGTATAAAAGGCTTATCAAGTTTGCAGTCGTCCTAAGCTAACATGAGTGTATATCTGGGTGACATGTGCGCCGACTTTCGAAGTACCACTAACAGCTTATTACGTTATTAAATATTTTGTGTGTTTGAGTTTTCTTCGCTTCAGATTCTGCTTTACTTCTTACGTACTACTATCTAGGGGTTTGGGCTGGGCTTTGATAATTCAATGAGTGAATCTGGATTTTGCTTTTAATATGTATTTAGAGATAAGCAAGTTCATAATCAGCCTGATAATGTTCACACTGCTGCGACTCAACTCTACTCTCTATGAGCAGTGTCGTAACTAGGTTGGTGCTGGTGGAACCCAGGCACGGGGCGCAGTCCCTAAAGAAGCGCAAAAATGTGATACCTATTTAGTCCTTTTTTTAGGCGGGAAATAAAAAAAAAAATCCAATGACGTTTCCCGCCCTTAGGCGGGTTGGGACTTGGGCTCAGCCCTGATGGTTACCGGATGGTGGGACGGCGAGCTACCCATTGCTCAAGTCTGCGCCTACGGTACGGTGGCCGAAAATTGGGATCAGGATTCTGGTGGTTGGGGCGTGAGGGCCATTACCTCACGCGTGTGCGTGCGGCCGCCTCCTTTGCTAGCATTACTGCTACGCAGAAGGAGGCAATCGCCTTTTCGCTTCGAACCATGGCCAGTACCAAGGCCCGGCGTGAGAGATCGTTGCCACCGATCACGAGGACACGGCGGTGGTTTGTCCAAGCGGGTCATACCTCTACCGTATGCTTCAACGTGTCCTCCGGACGGTTCACACAATGGTGACACCCGGGCGATTTTATTAGTTACAGATTACTGTAAACCACTTACTCTGTAACACTTTATGGTTATCTAAATAAATCATGGAGCAGTGGTGGCCGAGTGGTAATGGCTCCGACTTACGAGTCGCAGGTTCAAACCCTGCCAGACGCATTACTTTGTGTAATTTATTTCATCACCACTGCTCTCAAAATAGTGAAGGAAAACATCATGAGGAAACCGGCACGTCCTAGAACCAAAAATTCGAAGACATGTGACATGCACCAACACGCACTGGGCCCGCGTGGTGGATTACGGCCCATTCCCTCTCCTAGAGAGGAGGCCTGAATCCCAGCAGTGGGAACATTAAAAAGGCTGATGATAATGATGATAATAAATAAATCATCATCATCATTTCAGCCGAACGACGTCCATTTTTGGACACAGGCTTCCCCTGAGCGCCGCAATAACGGTCCTCTTCGTCTCGCATCCATTGGATTTCCACGACTTTCACCAGGTCATCGGTCCAACTTGTGGGAGACCTTCTAATACTGTGGATTCCAGTTAATAATAAATCAATAGTAGTAAATAATCAGCATGTCTAACGAGCTTTGGGCCTGTAAAACGCAGGATTGGAGCCCGGTCATAGCGACGCGGGGCCGAGGCGGACCACGAATCAGACAACCGGATGGATACCTTAAGAATAGGCTAGTTGCCGTAAAAAATGTAATTAGTCCGTCTTTTAGATTATTCAAAAATAAGGGCCACGTATTTTTTTATTTGTAAATTATATCAATAATGACAAAGATATAGCCCATTAAAGTTACGTGTGACGTCACGCCGTGCTGCATTTTTTCGCACGCGGTGGCGTCACACGGAACTTTAATGGGCTATATCTTTGTTATTTTTTTTTTAATCGAAAAAAGAAAAAAATATGTGTCCAATACTTTTTAATAATCTAAAATATGGACTAAATAAAATATAATTATTTTGACCCTGGAAACTACCCTATTGGAATGAGAAAGCGAGAAACCGCGATCGTTGGAAGGAGTGGAGGGAGGCCTTTGTCCAGCAGTGGGACATAATGTCCCTACATACTGGGTAACTATAATAATAAATATAAATGCGTTACCTAAGGGCGGCCTTGTCGCACGCGTCGGGCGTATCGACGGCGGGCAAGTGTTCGGTGTCCAAGTCGAGGGAGTCGAGTTGTTCATCAGTTGGAGTCGGGCAACTCTCTGCCTTGCTGCGGCTGGAGGAGCGACGCACGATCGTGAGTGCACCTTGTTCTGTTGACAATAGAGTTCAGATTAGAATGAGGCTGGAAATAGAATTGGATGTCTACTTGATAAATATGCAATGTCTTGGATTTTTAAATTAGTTCTTAACTGCGATCCCACCTGATGGTAATTAGTGATGCAATCGTTCATGGTGTAGCTCACTATAGATTATTAAGAGTCTATCCGCTCTAGCCTTGAAGACACAAATTATAATCGACGAAGGGAAATTATCCAAAGTGTATTCCCGCTCTAGGGCGGAGCTTTTTACCGATTAAAACCCAGTATAATGATCCTTCTTTGCCTTGCGTCCCAGAACCAGGCAACTGAAGGAACATAGGTGGGTTTTAGTCAGTAAAACTCTGACACTTCCTCTTGCTCCACTCAGAGCGAGAAAAGTTATTTAATGATATTGAACCGTAAAAATTTGCAATACATATATTCTTTATTATTGTTACTCCAAATCCAAAACATTGTTAATTTATACAAAGCATCAAAATAAAAATGTTAATTGCATTCAAGAAGAGACATACAGGGTGGCTTTAACATCGACGTACGAACGACTAACATGGATCCAGAACATGATTCTGGAATAACAATTTTATACAGTTTAAATTTTAAAATTACAGTTTTTTTTTAAATTAGGAAATAGCCGATGAAAAATTCCACCGTTGAAGGTTCCAGAATCATGTGTCTGGAACGTGCAATTTAGCTTCACTTGTTTGACTGACCGGCATTTTGACAATTCAATAGTGCCTGTATTGGTCTATTTGAAATAAACGTTTCTGATTTCTGATGTACTGGATCCAGGGCCAATACCCTGTTTGTGCGTCGAAGTCAAAGACACAGTGTATAGGATTTTTAATGAATAACAGCTTATCATTCGAGCTTCTAAACTAAAGTCATTCGCATGTCATTCCCATGCAAATATATTTTATATAATTATTATCTATAGTCAAAATCTAATATTTACATCTACTTCATACATTCGAAGACTTTTTAATGAAACATGCACCAAATTCCAAATTAATAGAAAAAAATAACGGGAAATAAGAGTAAGTAAGATAATCCTAAAAGTCACCGCAGCCTATGTTTAAAAACACGGATCGGTTTTAGACAACAAAAGTGTGACGGTCCCTCTCGCTCCACCCAGAGTCGGAGAAGTTATTTAATAATTTCCCACTCTCAAAAAGAGAAATCGTTAATTTTGATACAAGTGAATGAAGTATGTCATTGAGACCGAGGTGGAAATTGCGCGAGCCACAGGTGAGGGTGTTATAAATTGGGCTGCAGTGATAAATTTCCACGTGTCTCAAACGACGTTTTTCAACACACTTACGAATGAGGGTTGACGCGCCATTCGGTCCCCTTTTCATGTTAAAACCAAAGCCACAACCGAAAGAAAAAAAATAACAAAGGAAAACTTGTCATAGTATCATTAGAAGGTAGTTTCAAGTATTAATGTGTATATTAAAATTAAAAATATTATTAAGTTTCTCATTATTAATTTTGATTAAATTTTAAGCGTTCACGACGAACTTAGAACTCTAGACATTAATTAATTTCGTAATAGTTTGTGAAAGATTCGAACATTTTGTACTTAAACATAATGGAAATGAGAAACCATAGCAGCATAGAAATTAACTAGAACTAATTAATTCTGTTCTTGAATGAGATTTTACGTAAACTAGAACTTCTGACATAATATTAATAATTTATTTTTTCCATAAAAAAATTTCATTACAATTTATTTATTTTGAATGTTGTATTAAATATGTAAAATGCCATGATGCAAAACTGGAAATACAATAGCTGCGAATGCTGAATTATCCGCCATTTTAAATCCAGTATTCGAAATTTGAATCCCGATCATTGATTCCGCGGATTTGGTCAGTTTATTTTACGGGGTTCACAAACACGATTTTCGAATTCAGAACGTGCTTTTGTTAGCTGCCAGTGTACATGCATTTTTTCATCCTGTATATAACCAGATTATAAGGTTTTATTACGAGTTACTTACGATTTGGACACAGTGTCCGAATCGACACATTTTATTTTCAATATTTATTCACTGACGATTCGGTCACAAACATAATTGAACAGATAGAAAAAAAGGCTTAAAATAGGATGTAAAGAAATTCATTAGCTGATGTTGCCGCCTTAAATCCAGCCTAAAATAGTTTTGCTAACGCTTTTTTCCCCTTTTTTGTTTATTTTTTGTTTTTACGAGGTAATCTCTGAAAGTACTGGTTTGATTGCAAAAAAAAATTATCGATAGAAAGCTGCTTTATTCCTATATGATAAAGGCTATATTTTCAATTTTTTTTACATATCTAGCTGTACTAAACGGTGTACGTCATTCGGACATAAACCATCTGTTAAAAAAAAATATTGTAATAAAAAATGTGTCAATTCGGACACAGTGTCCAAATATACTATGTCTGAATCGTCAGTAAATCCTCAATACATGCAGAAATATGTGTGATGAAGTTTTTTTTTGAAGCGCTCTTTGTTAGTGAGTTAATTAAAATAGATTTCCATGTTAATTAGTTATAAACATTCTCTATTTTTTTATGATATACTCACGATTTTCTATTAGGCTTCCGTGTTGACCTGAGAAAAGAAAATGACAATGAAAAGATGTTTTTTATCCCATTAGTGATTAGCTAGAACTACACTGTGCACACGTGTGCCATACACGCCGATCTGGGCGCGTCGGTCTCCATACATTTTATATGGAAACTAGACTTGTAGAGCTACACTTGATCCACGCCACGCGACGTCGTTCTACGTACAAATCAGACGTGTTACACGTGTGTATCGGTCTAATGTAGTTCTAGCTTAACGTTGTTATAAAAGAAGAAACAGATTTTCTTTTAAATTTGTGTTGTCTGAACGGGTTAATTGAGTTTTCTAGTGCCAAGAACGTTTAGAGTCTCCTGAGACTTGTCCAGTGTCGTTTGTGTCACGTTTAAAATACACTATGGAAACCTGGAGGAAACTAGATATTTTGGATGAAAATCGCTTTACTAAGCTCTGGGCTGCGGAACTGTGTGAAAGCTACCGCGGCTTGTAACGCGAAGGACAACTGAAGTAGTCAGAGAAGTCAGTAAAAGCCTGATACTTCCTCTCGCTTCATCTAGAACAGGAGGAGTTATATGAAAAAATTTCCATCCCAAAAAATAAAAAACGTAATACAAGTCATCCATCTCTATACCTGCGTCATGCATCTGTAACCTTTTTGTCGACAGACATACGCAACTAATTCCTTTGGTTTTACTTAAACTAATATTGTTTGTTTCTTTGTAGCAGGTAATCTCTGAAAGTACTGGTCCGAATGCAAAAAAAAATCACCCATAGAAAACTGCTTCATTCCTAAGTAATATTATGTATACGAGCGAAACCGCGGGCAAAGGCTAGTCAATAAATAAAATTTAAAAAAAAAATCTTTCTTTCTTTAAAAATCTTATGACAAAATGTTTGCTATCAGGGTTCTCCGAAACGCCTTGGCAGTTTTGACTGACTTTTATAAAATTTTATTTTTGTGTCTGTTTGGTTGATCTGAGAATAGGTTAAAGGCTAATTTTTGATCATCCTACGCATTATTTTCTTTGAAAATGTAAATGGCAAAAAAAAAACGTTTGTCGGGTGAACTAGAAATATATATCACTAATTTTTAATTAGTATTAATACTTAAATGGCTTATTAGAAACGGTCTTGTTATTATTTATGTAAAGTCTCAATAAATAATATTTATAAACAGCAAAGTTATGAGCGTTTGTTTATATCTCAAAATGTCCCTCAATTTATGGGAATATTGTACAGGCTATATGAATGAATAAACGACGATCAAAATGGAAAAAATACTGCGCGTAGTATTTTCGAATAGAAATTATTATGAATGATTGATTCTATTATGAATTTACCAATTATAACAATATTTTGTGGACAGTTAACCTAAAATTGATTTTTTTAATTCGAAATTTTGGGAAAATTCCTTTTTTTACTTTTGACTACAAAATATGATCAGTAGGGTACGGATAGACCCAATTTTTTTTTATAATAATTAAAAAACAGAAGTTTTTAAGAACATGACAACTAGACAATATTATTGTATAATAAATGCTCTGAAAATAAAAAAGGTCTCTCCCTTACAGATTGTCTACAGAATAAGTCGTTTTTTACCTTTAAAGCAGACATTCAATTATGTTCTTCTTAGGATTACAAATGTAATTTTCTTGTAAAGCTCTTTTCTCGTAAATCTTTGTTTAGGTAGAAGTGTACGTTTAATGATATGTTTCTACATTTGCGAGTATGCCTACATCTATTGTATTGCTTTGCTTTTGTTATTGTAATGCCATATGTACTGTTGCTAGCGGTCCCGACAGAAGTTGTATTGCCGGAAAGCTGAGTTTGTGTCAAAAAAAAAATGGGGACCCTATTGCAGTGCCACTTACCGGCTTCGATTGTATTTTCAAACCAGCCAGGAACTTAGGCCACGATGAATTTTTGTAGCGATGCTGACGTGTATTTCGTAAGCGCGCGACAGTATCGCTAATTTTTTTTTTAAGCTATTGCATAGCTTCTATCGCGGGCCTTGAGCGTGGAGACCGAATCCAGAAATTCCGTAACGAAAATAACCTAACACCCCCCACTCATTTGTTTTTTGAGCGTGGTGACCGATAAGAAAACAAATGAGTGAACAATCAATCAAAATTCAATTCAATGTGTGAAAGTGTAACTTCAATTAATATCAAAGAAAAAAAAAAAACAAAGGAAAAAAAATACTGCATAAATAAAATAAATAAATAATTATAATTGCATAAGTTGATAAAAATGCTATGCAATAGCTTTACCGCGGCAGTCCCCGAGTGCCACACGTCTTTTTTTTTTGTATCCTGTATCGCAGCAATCTGTTTAGTAAAGATTTAGCCGCTTCTGTAGCTGACTTATTGTCTGGATTGTGGCAGATTGTATTGAAGAGAAACATCCAAAGAGTTTATCTTCGTACTAGCTGATGAATCGGTCTATGAGGCTAGGCACACTATTCCTCCTTAGTCTTGAGAATTCGATACTTCCAGATCCAGACAGCTTAGAGGCCAGGGCATTTACATGCTTGGATAAATTTTTCTGGTATTTTGCACCCCTCTTGGAAATCGTCGCATCGCTACTAGCGCGCGTTAGTCGCATTTGCAAGCGCTATAGATAAATGCCAACGCGCTACACCATCGCGACTTTATCGATGCGAACGCGCTACAGCATCGCTACAAAAAGTTGCTCAAATATATACACAAAAAGTTTCATCGCTTAGGTGATAACACACGTACAGAAGAATTATATATAATATATAAAGATATGTGAGTTTAAACCGGTTTGAATGCAGTTTTGGATTTAGATCTGATTGAATAATGTATTTGATAGTACTGAAGTCAGACGGTGGTCTTAAGAAGACTACAAGAGCCAATCTCGAGTTTTGTAATGCGCAAAAATATATAAGTCCACTGCAGTAAACGGAACTAGAAAACGTATGTCATTTTTCAGCATAAAGGCCTGATAGAGTGAGTTCAAAGCTTATTACAGCTAATTTAGTACGACAGAAAAAAATCACGAAGATGCCTCTATAAAATTGACTTAAACTTGTAAGTGTTTTTTTTATAACATAATCAGCCGTTCAATGTTACCACTGCTGGGTCTCAGGCCTCTTCTCTAGGAGAGAGAATGGGCCGCAATCCACCACGCGGGTCCAGTGTGGGTTGGTGAATTTCACACGTCTACGAATTTTTGGTTCTAGTACATGCCGGTTTTCTCACAATGTTTTCCTTCACCGTTTTGAGAGCAGTAGTGATGAAACAAATTACACAAAGTAATGTGCCTGGCTGGGTTTGAACCTTCGTCCTATAACTCGCAAGTCGGGGCCGTTACCACTCGGCCAGCACTGCTCCAACTGTTTTTTTTTTGGCCATAATAAATAAAATAAAAATCCATGGTACCTATCCTATTTCTTTTTCTTTGCTTCAGAATTAGCTCGGTATACATTTCACAGATCTTATCTACCGTTCTGTCTGTTGACGCCTTCGTTGCCATGGCAACAGGAGGGAGCCAAGAATTGCATTGCCGGGCGGTAGACAAATTGAAATTGTAATTTGATTGCACACTGAATATTATTTTCAGCGAAATGCTTCTACTTTGTAATGTTTTCCATGATTTGGAGACGTCGTCTTGAGGAAATGAGTTTTATGGAAATTCTTGTAGACGAGTGAGATATTTTTTTATATGAATAATAACAGAAATGTAAATTACTGTGTATGGTAAGGTACTTGGTGAAAATCAAATTCTGTTCATCCTTAAAATTTACGTTGAAAACGCCTATAAACTTTTTGGCTGAAGTTAAGAGCAATCAGAAATATAGGTACGGCTTTTTATAGTAATAAACTACCTTATACTGTTGGCCAAAGTAGTACAAAGCTGGTATTTTCTCCCGCTCTAGAGAGGAACGAGAGGATGTGTCAGACTCACTCACTAAAACCTGCCAGTGTGTTTCAGGTGCCCTTTGCATTCTAGGTGTATATGTGATGCGATGAGAATGTATAAAGTGAGAAATGAGTATAACGGAGGAAGTTTGAAAGTGCCGGTGTCTGAAAAGTTGAAAAGAAATTGTTGGTCTTGGTATGGTTAAGTAAAGAGGAGAGATGAAACGCTTTACTTAAGGGCCAAGCGCCCGAAAAGTGCCATAAAACAGTGATTTTCTGAGGCCTACTCCTCCGTAACGGCTAGGTCAATTGGTTTGAAAAAAATATATGTTTATTATAGATTCATGAACAATAATATCAACATTTGATTTTTTCGAGCAATTAATACTTTTGTCAAAAAAAAATATTCAGCAATTTCGCAACTTTTCGCAACTTTTCCCTACTCCTTCGAAACGGCTTGGACCTTTACAAACATTTTTACACATAAAAATTGGTGGTTAATATTCTTCAAAGTGAACATTGCATATGTAAATCAATCAATATCTCGCAGTGAAAATGGATTTAAAGCGCTTTCCGGGCGCTGCTGGCCGCAAATAAATGCACAGATTTGCGTACTGCCGCCTAGGCGAGTGCGAGAGTTGCGTTCACATAATTTCGGCCAGATGGTTCAAGGAACTATACGCCTTAAAGAGAGATAGATAGATTTTGTTAGGAGTTTAGGAGTAACATGAAAGAAAAAGGAGTTGATGATAGCGTGACGGTTGACACGTACAGCACGGAAGAAAAAAAATTGGGTTGCGTAGACCTCAAGTAAAATGGGATTAGGGCAGGAAAATGATGGTAATGGTATAATCTTAAGTTAAGGGTCATAAACAAAGAAGTGTAATTTTGGTATCGGAAGAATACGAATAAAATCAATACATTGTTCACTTTAACTTGTTTTTTATTCGATACTGCAGATCTTAAAGAAAAATCGCTTTCGATTTGATATCGAGACCTTATTGCTTCTGGCGACAATAGAAATACAGTTTTCAAGAATATTTAACTGCAGACAATTCTATTTTGTGTTCGCTTTTCTATCTTATATTTTACGCTTGGACTTGCTTGGATATATTATATAGACTGTCAGTCTGTTTGATTTGAAATTGCTTTTAGGTATATACGAGTAGAATAGGGACGTAAAGTCATGGTCAATAAAATAGAATACAATACAACTTTACAGTGCCCCCTAACGAGGATCAGTCATGATTTTTGAGGAGCATGCGAACTTATAGCGTCAAAAAAAGGTCAATACTGTAAATAAATTATTTAAATCGGACCAAAAATGACGAAGATACAGCAATTTTAGTGTATTAATTTTAGAAACGTGCCCGAGAATGAAGCGACTCGCTGTGACGTCATCTGTCATGATCGGTCGCTACCGCGCGATTAAGGCTGGTTTTAGAGTCACGCTGACCATCGGCGCTGACAGCTCAGCGCGTAGGTTGTCAGCGCTGAGGGTCAGCGCGAGACGTTTTTGTACCGTGCTGATCACTGTGAAGTACAGACGCACAAACCGTACAGACGCTCGGCTCGACATTAAAACGCTCACTGAAGACAGAGGGGCGCGTACATTGGTCAGCGCCGACGGCTACGCGGCACGACGCGTTGCGCGTACGGCCGCTGACCCGTCAGCGCTGACCAATGCACGCGCTGATAACTACGTGTTATTCTAAAACGCTTCGTAGAAGTTCATATGTTTCAGCTGTCAGCGCCGAAGGTCAGCGTGCGGTCAGCGCGACTCTAAAACCAGCCTAAAACGGTAGCGCAGTTTGTCGCACGGATCATGACAGATAACGTCATCGTGAACAGTCCGGCGAGAGCACGCGTTTCAAAGTAGCTGCTCAGGAAAACTTTAATAAATCCACCATTTCTTAACGGATTTTAATAATTAAAAAAATTTAATACTCAGTAGATTATTATACGATGCACTTAGTAAAAATCGAATTTGCTATTATGTGATTGATCCTCTCATCTTCTATAATATAAAAATGAATCGCAAAATGTGTTGGTAAGCGCATAACTCAACAACGCCTGGACCGATTTCGCTAATTTTTTTTTTGTTGTGTTCGTTATTATGAGGAGAAGGTTCTTATGGAAAAAAAATGAAAATTAGGGTAGAGTAGGGTAGAGGAGGGTAGAGTAGGGTAGGGTAGAGTAGGGTATAGTAGGGTGGAGTAAGGAAGAGCGGGAGCGAAGCCGCGCGGGCAAAGCTAGTTGGTAATAAAACTTAATTATGACATATGGCTTTGAAACGTGGTCGCTCACAATGGGTCTCCTCAAAAGGCATACAAATACTCAAAAGAGAATAGGAAGGGCTATGCTCGGAATTTTCTTGTGTGCATCAAGAATGAAGGTATCCGCAGAAGAACCAAGGTTACCGACAATACCGACATAGTCTGAAGAATCGCCAAACTTAATGGCAGTGGGCAGCACAAATTGCTCGCAGCACATATGTTCGATGGGGATGAAATGTTCTGGAGTAGCGCAAAAGCGTGAAACACGCAGCTTTAGAAGGCCTCCCACGAGTTGGATCGACGACTTGATGAGGGTTGCAGGAATCCGATGGATATGAGACGCACAGATCCGGTCATTATGGTGTACCCTTGAGGACTTGGGGGTCTTTCGGCTGACCGATGACCTTCACCAGGTCAACAGACTGCCTTATAGAAGGCCTTTAACGCTGCGTCTTTTAGTGCGCGGTTGGCAATCATGCCGGCCTAGCTAATTTACGACCGTTTCGTTTCGATTCTCTTGCGTAGAACGCCTTGAGTAGGCCATGCCTCCGATTCCTTTGTTCTGACATCATCTCAACGCTTAGTCACGGGGTCAGAAAAAAGAAATCGGAGGCTTGGCCTACTCGAGGCGTTCGATGCAAGAGAATCGAAACAACACGGTCGCAACTTGGCTAAGCTGGCTAGAACCCCATTCACGTACTTACTTATGAATTAATAGAATAATCGACAGTAAAGTGGCAGCAATAATAAAAATGTTCTCTATCAGAACTCATCACAAACTATACAGAAGAGTTTCTGCAGTAGGTACATCATAAAGAAAATTGGCAATCTTTGTTACAAATAACGCATTTGTAACAGTAATTTGAAGGCTGTCCGTCTTATATGAGAATTCTTTTACTACGCCAAGTATTTCATTCTATGTATTGCTGACTTGTGTTCATAAATATAAATAATTTTGAGACAATACGAAGATAGAAGATTTTTTATGCTCAAGAAAATGTAGATAAATAATATTAATATACTCTTTATTGTAATAGCATCATCATCATCATCATTTCAGCCGAAAGACGTCTGCAATGCAATGGGTAGCTCACTGTCCGGCCGTCCGGTAACTGTCCGGACCAAGCCCAAGTCGTCGACGGCGCGCACTGTTCCCGCGCGCCTCAAGGAGTTGTCAGCAACAGCAGGGACCCAGCCGGATCGAAGCCTACTGGGGCCAGGGTTATCCGAAAGGGCGCTCGAGCCCCGGTATGAAGGCTAGAAGGAACGGGGTGGGTCTTTTAGTCAGTAAGGGTCTGACACTATCTCCCGCTCCGCCCAAGAGCGAGGGATGTCATTGGATGATTTTTTCACACCATAAAAAAAAATGCCGAAAGACGTCCACAGCTGAACATAGGCCTCCCCCAAACGTCGCCACAACGACCGATCCTGTGCGTCTTGCATCAACCGCATTCCCGCGACTCTCACCAGGTCGTCGGTCCACCTTGTGGGAGGCCTTTCAACGCTGCGTTTTCCGGTGCGCAGTCGCCACTCTAGAACCTTTCAGCCCTATCGACCATCCGTTCTACGAGCAATGAGCCCTGTCCACTGCCACTTTAGTTTGGCGATTCTTCGGGTTGGTTCTCCTGCGGATGTCTTCATTCCTGATGCGATCACGCATGGAAACTCCGAGCATAGCCCTTTCCTTTCTCCCTTTGCCCTTTTCTTTCCTTTTTTTTTTTTTCTTTCATTTAAAAAGTTTATAAAAATCAAAATAGTAATAATTTAACTATTTAATGTATACACATACATGCTAACATAGTCTTCCCGCCAGTACAGTGTTATCTCCTTAAAATATCACTTCTAACAACATCAAAAGCAACACAAAGTCCATCGACATGGAAGCACTTAAGGGCACGCTCACTGAAATGATGACCCTATTTCAAAATAGGATGTCCAATTTTGAAGCTGAGTTGCACAAAAACCCTCCAGCAACCGCAACCGGCAGCGACAGTTTGGTTTCGGATTCACCTCATTCAAAAAGTTCATTCTTGAGGCGCTGGACTGTCTTCAGAAGCAGGTGGATTTGCTGGCACTTGGGCTGGACAATCTAGAGATGCGCAGGCGGCGAAAGATGGTGTTGCTTCATGGTGTCACAGAACAGGCCAAAGAGGACACAGCGCAGGTGGTGGCTGAAGTTGTACGGTGTCATCTGAAGCTACCAGACTTCACTATTGGGGACATCAGGCGGTGCCATCGGATGGGGAGACAAGCAGGTACCGCTAAGCCCAGGCCGATACTTTGCAAGCTGCGGGATGTCAACCTTAGAGACAGCGTTTGGTTTGCCAAGACCAGGTTGAAGGGCACCGGCATAACAGTATCCGAGTTTCTGACAAGGTCACGGCATCTACTGTTTATGTCTGCGCGTGAGAAGCTTGGTGTTAACAATTGCTGGACTAAGCATGGACTTATTTATGTCCTCGGCCCCGACGGCTCCCGGCATCGAGTTAATTCACTTATCGACCTCAACAACATCGAGCAGGTCGGTGACAAGGTCATGTCGCCTGTTGCGTCGGCGCCGTCGTCTTCGCCATCCCCATCGTCGCCAGCACCGAAGAAGGCCCGGCGTGCCGCTGCGAGGAAGTAGTATTTTTGTGTAGTATCACCGTCCGGGTAACTGTTTTCTTTATTTTCTTCAAAACTCGATACCCTCTCATTTCACTTTAATAAAGTAGGTGCTTTACTATATCTTACCCTTCATGATTTCGACAAGTATTTTTTATTTTATTTTAGTTGTGTTGTTTTTCCATCTGTCAGCTGTTTGTTCTGTCAAATTTTTCTAATGTCAATGTCATAATTGTTTACGTTCAGAAATCAGTATTAAAATTATTGTGCCTTGTGTATTTGTTGAACTGTGCAACTGTTTATTTAGTTTCTTTCTTTTGCCCGGACGACGATAGTTAACCGTTTGTTTTGTTTGTTGCTTTCAAACCCGTTCACAGAGTGTTAGCACTCAACTGGCGGGTGGATTTGAAGATTACATTTTTATATTTTGTATTTATACTTACTCAACACATTTATTTTTCGTAGGTATAATTTATTTATTTATTTTTATTTAATATTATTATTATTTATTCTATCGATGTCTTTAAATAATGACTGCGACACCGAAAGTTCTTCAATTTCTACAAGTAGTAATGACAGTTTTGTGGGTTACCCGTCTCTTGCCGACACTCTTGAATTTCATTTTTCTGATGTGCCTAAGAATTTTAATGTAGTCCATATAAATGCCCAAAGTGTCCCGGCTCACTACTCTGACATGCTAGCTAACTTTGACTGTAAGAACATCCACGCTATCCTTGTTTCCGAGTCTTGGCTAAAACCATGTCTCCCTTCAACTTCCTATTCCTTGCCAGGTTTTCAACTAATAAGAAATGATCGTGAATCTGGCGGCGGAGGTGGTGTTGCCATATACCTTCGTCCACAAATTCCTTTTTCAATTATTGATATGTCAGCACAACCTCCCTCGCAAAACGCGGGCGAGTATCTCTTTTTGGAAGTAAACCTGAACCACGTAAAAGTACTTCTAGGTGTTTATTACAGCCCTTCGTCACGGGTAAATTTCTTTCCTTCCTTTGATAAGATCCTAGAAAATCTAACACCTTCTTACAGTCATACGATTATCATGGGGGATTTCAATACTTGTTTACTGAAAAATGATTCTCGCTCTTCCTTACTTCTATCAATAGTTCAGTCGTCAAACTTATCAATTCTCCCATCAAGTGCCACACACCACTTCCCCAACTGTAATCCCTCACTTTTAGACCTTGCCATTATCTCCTCTCCCCAACACGTCAGCAAGCATGGTCAATGCGCAGCTGACATGTTTTCCTACCATGACCTAATATTCCTCTCTTACAAAATTCGTCCACCTAAACTCAAGCCCAAAACTCTCCTGCTTCGCAATTTTAGTGGTATGAATATTGACAATCTGCAAAGGGATGCCAGCAGCATTGATTGGAACCCTCTTGTTTCTGCTGAGACGATCGATGAAAAAGTAAACTTGCTTACGGATACACTCGTACAGCTTTACGACGTTCATGCTCCCATTCGTCCAGTAAAGCTCAAACATTTTCCAGCGCCTTGGCTAACAGACGACGTAAGGGATGCCATGCACAAGAAGGCAGTATGTAAATCCAAATTTAAATGCAGGCCCACATCATCGAACCGTGACCTTTACGTCAAAGCACGCAATCGCAGCAATAGGGTGTGTAGGGATGCACAACGCCACCATGTTCATGATTCTGTTGAAAACGCTGATCCAGCTAAAGTCTGGAAGTTTCTAAAATCTATGGGAGTTGGAAAATCACGCCAAGAATCGATTCCTAAAGACTTAGACATAGATCTTCTTAATCAACACTTCTCATCTTCGTCCTACTATAATGGGACCACGAAGGCGTCAACTTTAAACCATCTTTCAAACCTTCCAACTCCTGATCATTCGCCATTTAATTTTAGTCAATTCTCTGATTGTGATGTTAAGAAGAGCATAGTTTCAATCACATCTAACGCAGTTGGCAGTGATTGTGTCAGTCGGAAAATGATACTCCCTGTCCTCGATGAAATCCTTCCTATCCTGTGTTATATCCTTAACTATTCCATTTCCAAAGGTGTCTTTCCATCAATATGGAAAGAAGCCAAAATTATTCCTTTGCCCAAAAAATTAAATCCTACTTCCTTTTCAGAATATCGACCAATCTCCATCCTGCCTTTCCTCTCTAAAGTCCTAGAACGCCTAGTTCACAATCAGCTCAGTGCTTTTCTTTGTAAGAATAGTCTCCTGAATCCATTCCAATCCGGATTTCGTCCTGGTCATAGCACAACCACAGCCCTAGTAAACGTTTCTGATGACATACGTCTAGGTATGGATAGAGGAAATATGACGGTTCTCTGCTTGTTAGATTTCAGCAACGCTTTCAATACCGTCGATTTCGATATCCTACTCGCTATACTTTGCTCTCTTAACATATCTCCAACGGTGATTGACTGGTTTCGTAGTTACCTGTATGGCCGCCGGCAACGTATTTCCATAGATGAGTCTTGTTCTTCTTGGTGTAATACTTCTGCCGGTGTGCCTCAGGGTGGCGTCTTATCTCCTTTACTCTCCGCAATATTTATAAATTCTATTTCCAAAAAACTTCTTTCCTTCTACCACCTCTATGCTGATGATTTGCAAATTTATAGACAATCTCCCCATACGGATTTAGATGCTGCTATTAATATCATTAACCAAGACTTGGCTTCAATTTGTGAGTGGAGTGAGGCGCACGGTCTGAGGGTAAATCCATCGAAGACTCAAGTCATCGTTGTCGGCAGCTCTAGGTTGATGCCGAAGGTAAACTGGTCCCAGCTGCCTCAGGTTCTATTCAACGGTACTGCTATTCCAATAAGCGAGAAGGTTAAGAACTTAGGGGTTTGGATAGACAAACATCTTTCTTGGGGTCCCCAATTACAAGAGGTAAGTCGCAAAATATTTGCTTCTGCCAAGTCCCTGAGACGGTTGCGTAACTTTCTGCCCACTGCCACTAAAATTGCTCTTGCTCAGTCCCTCTTACTCCCTATCCTTGACTACGCTGATGTCAGTTATTTCGATCTCACTGAGGCACAACTTGATAAACTTGAGCGACTTCAAAATGTTTGCATACGATTTATATTTGGCTTGCGCAAGTATGATCACATATCCGATTTTCGTACAAAACTCAAGTGGCTTCCAATACGTCTTCGCCGGAACGTACACATCTTGTCTCTGCTATACAGTGTTCTGTTCAATCCTAAAACCCCCGCTTATCTTAAAGAACGTTTCAAGTTCCTTCATGACACACATACTAGATATCTTAGGTCATCGGAAAACTTGAGGTTGGAAATGCCAAGTCACTCCACCAACTTTTATGATAAGTCGTTTGCAGTTCAGGCTGTGCGGCTGTGGAATGCTCTGCCCGTGTCGGTAAGGCAAGCTCAAACACTCACAACTTTTAAAAATGAGGTTACAAATCACTACCTTTCCTCCTGAATGTTAAATTGTCATTAAGTACAGTATTTCTCTGCTTTTATAATTATATTTATATATATATATATATATTATATTGTTTGTAATATATTATTTATTTATTATATTCTGTAATCTATGTGTTCTTAATTATAATATATGTAATTTTGCTAGTTTATGTATTGTATATGTAATGAAATGACCTCCTTGGAAATGACATTTAATTTATTTAATTTTTAAGCTGTGGATACGGGGTGACGTATCATTCAATGACAGATGATTTTTAGATTATTTTGTGCATTTTATTGTCATAAAAACTTGTAGAGAGATAATTAAAGGGATATAATTGAGGAGGCGATATTATTGAACTTTAATGTCGTTTCTTTGTTTTCAGGTGAGATTAAAGTGTAATTTTAGTTAAACGATAATTTATTACATAATACTTGTAAAAGCATGTTGAATAAAACAAATCTTTGTTTTCAGAGAAACAATTTGTGGTTTATTTCGAAAATCCTCAATAATATACCTTATAAAACGACACCTTTGAAGAACATATAAAACACATAAGAAATGTATTAGAGGCAATAATACAAGAAGGCTTTAGATTGAAGTTTACGAAATGTAACTTTGCTTCAGACTCAGTAAAGTACCTCGGCCATGTAATTCAGAACAATTCGGTAAGACCACTAAAAGACAATTTGATCTCGATAAGACATTTTCCAACTCCTAAGACACAAAAGAATATCAGACAATTTTTGGGAAAAATTAACTTCTACCATGAATACATACCAAGAAGTGCAATTATTTTAGACCCATTACATAATTTATTAAGAAAAAATGAAAAGTTTGTGTGGTCAGGGAAGTGTGAAGAATCATTTAATCAAATAAAAAGATATTTATGTTCTCAACCTGTGTTGGAAATATTCGACAAAGACTTACCAATAAAAATCTTTACAGATGCATCTTTAGAGGGTATCGGGGCAATATTAAAACAGACTCAACTAGACGGTAAAGACAAACCGGTGGCATATTTTTCAAAAAAACTAAACGAATCTCAAAAACGAAAAAAGGCCATATATTTGGAATGTATTGCTATGAAAGAAGCAGTAAAATACTGGCAACACTGGCTAATTGGAAAACATTTCACTATTTACTCAGACCACAAACCTCTAGAGAACATGAATATTAAATGCAGGACAGATGAAGAATTGGGTGACCTCACATATTACCTATCTCAATATGACTTTACAGTAAAATATATACCTGGTAAAGAAAATATAGAAGCAGACTGTTTGAGCCGAAACCCTGTATTAGAATCAGAAGATAACAAGGAGGAACTATTAAAAATAGTTACTTTAATACAAATAAAAGATATAGTTGAAGACCAAGAAAAAAATGAAACAATAAAAGAAAAGAAACAAAATCTACTACATAAAAATAAAATCTATTATAAAAAAATAAAGAAACTTGAAAAGATTATACTCTCAGAAGAATTTAGTAAAAAAATTATAAAAAAGGTGCATGAAGATTTATGCCATATTGGAATCAGACAATTACAGAAAAAAATAAGTCCACTATATACAGCTAAAAACCTAACAAAAAATATCATAAATATTTGTAAAACATGCGAAATATGCATAAAAAATAAATCAAGATGTCAAGGAAAATTTGGGTTAATGTCACAACTGGGACCAGCAACAAAACCATTTGAGATAATGTCAATGGATACTATAGGTGGCTTTGGAGGATCTAGGTCAACAAAAAAATACTTACACCTTTTAGTAGACCACTACACAAGATATGCGTTTATTGTGACTTCAAAAACACAGAACGCAAGTGACTTTATAAAACTAACAAAGAAAGTACTCGAGACAGATGAGATTGGAATAATTCTGACAGACCAATATCCAGGCATCAATTCAAAAGAATTTAAACAGTATTTGCAGGAGAATAACATCAAACTAATATTTACAGCTGTGAATACGCCATTTTCGAACGGCTTGAACGAAAGATTAAACCAAACAATAGTAAATAAAATAAGATGTAAAATAAATGAGAAAAATAATAAGAGAACATGGACAACAGTAGCAAGAGAATGTGTACAGAAATATAATGAAACAGACCATTCTGTTACAGGTTTTGCACCAAAATATTTACTGGATGGTACAAATGTCAGTATTTTACCAAATGAAATTAAAACAATAGAAAAGGAAGACAAGTGGATTGCTGATAGAAGATTAGCATTAGAGAATACAATAAAATCTCACAAGTACAACAAGAAAATATTTGATAGAAATAGGAAAATACAAGAGTTCGAGATAGGAGACAGTGTATATGTAGAAAATGGAAATAGACTGAACAGGAAAAAATTAGACGAATTAAAAATAGGCCCTTTCAAGATAATAGAGAAAATATCGAACTCCA
The DNA here is from genome assembly GCA_910589285.2 of Mythimna ferrago. NCBI lineage: Eukaryota > Metazoa > Arthropoda > Insecta > Lepidoptera > Noctuidae > Mythimna > Mythimna ferrago. The sequence goes on from OU342683.1 coordinate 22,939,828, forward strand.
TTTATAAGATTGACACTGGCAACAGAAAAACAGAATCAACTTTATTCCACATAACAAAATTACAACCTGTTACGGCAGAAGATGAAGTAGAAGAAAACGAATAGGTATAAAGATAGCTTGCAGGTGCATTGTTTGTATTATATTATTTAGAATTTTCGTTCCTATGGGGGGGAGATGTAATGAAATGACCTCCTTTTTTTTTTTTTTATGGTGGGAAAAAATCATGCATTGACATCCCCCGCCCTTGGGCGGAGCGGGAGATAGTGTCAGACTCTTACTGACTAAAAGACCCACCCCGTTCCTTCTAGCCTTCATACCGGGGCTCGAGCGCCCTTTCGGATAACCCTGGCCCCAGTAGGCTTCGACCCGGCTGGGTCCCTGCTGTTGCTGACAACTCCTTGAGGCGCGCGGGAACAGTGCGCGCCGTCGACGACTTAGGCTTGGTCCGGACAGTTACCGGACGGCCGGACAGTGAGCTACCCATTGCTCACTGTCCGCAAGCCCGCGTCTACGTTGGCCGGAAATCGGGATCAGAATCCCGGCGACGGCGGCGGCGATAACGCCGTTGCCTGATGCGTTCGGCCTCCTCCTTTGCGAGCATTACTGCTTCGCAGAAGTCGGCGACCGCCTGCCACTCCTCCTCGCTCCGGACCATGGCCTCAACCAAGGCCCGGCGCGAGAGGTCTCCGCCGCCGATCGCCCCCACGAGGGCACGGCGATGCTCCGCCCAAGATGAAATGACCTCTTTGGAAATGACATTTCATTTTTTTAATTTTTAAGCTGTGGATACGGGGTGACGTATCATTCAATGACAGATGATTTTTAGATTATTTTGTGCATTTTATTGTCATAAAAACTTGTAGAGAGATAATTAAAGGGATATAATTGAGGAGGCGATATTAGTGAACTTTAATGTCGTTTCTTTGTTTTCAGGTGAGATTAAAGTGTAATTTTAGTTAAACGATAATTTATTACATAATACTTGTAAAAGCATGTTGAATAAAACAAATCTTTGTTTTCAGAGAAACAATTTGTGGTTTATTTCGAAAATCCTCAATAATATACCTTATATATATATATGTAAATAGTACACCACGAACTACCTGCGTATCTTTTTCTCCTTCTCTGTCAAATCCATCCAAAGGTTGTCTTTAAAAAATCGCTTTTAGCGATAAGACCACCCATTGTGGCACCCTATTAATTTTAAGTTTCTTATGTAACTGCTTTATTTTTGGTGTACAATAAAGAATTTATCTATCTATCTATCTATCTTTCCGTTGCCCTTTGGTGACTGTAAGCCTTCTTTATTGTAGACCAAAAATAAAATTGCAGGGTGTCACAATGGGCGGTCTAAAAGCAATTTCTTACAGACAACATTTGGATAAAAAAATATGATAACCGGATTTAATTTATAAATCTTGATTGTATCGGTATTGATATCGGTTTTGCAGAATATCAAATATACTTTCGAATATAATCATTTACTTGGAAATCAGGCAAATTATTTTCTTTTATGGTGGGGCGGGAGGGAGTGTCAAACTTTTACTGACTGAAACCAGAAAATAGATAGGTACAGAAGTCAATCTACATACGAAGCGCGCTCGTGAAACGCACAAATAGACACCGCTCAAGGACACAATATCTCGGAGCGTCTCGGCCTGCTCATCGAACAGTTCCGGCTCAAACGCTCATTAGCGTGTGTCCACCGAGCGTAGGTATAAAGAGTGGCAGGCGGTCGCCGACTTCTGCGAAGCAGTAATGCTCGCTAAGAAGGAGGCCGACCGCATCAGGCAACGGCGCTCTTGCCGCCGCCGGGATTCCGATCTCGATTTCCAGCCACCTGTTATCCGAAAGGGCGCTCGAGCCCCGTTATGAAGGCTTGAAGGAACGGGATGGGTTTTTTAGTCAGTAAGGGTCTGACACTATCTCCCGCTCCGCCCAAGAGCGGGGGTTGTCATTGGATGATTTTTCCCATCAAAAAAAAAAGCGTAGGTATAAAAAGTGAAGTACATACATGAGATTGTCTTCTGTACCTGTCTATTTTGTGCTAAAACCCATGTTCCTTCAGTTTGCCTTTTTCATTCCAAAGCTTTGATTTTTTGGAACAATCGCTGTAGCCTAATCGGTTGAGCGGACAGTAAAAAGGGATTGTTTAAATTTCTAGTCTTGCTTCGAATGGAGTATATTTGAGTATCAATAATAAGCAGTGATCGGAATAGGTAGGGCTATTTACGTTCATTGACCGCAAACATTGATGTTAATATAGATATTCCACGGGATTATTAAGTAATATGTTTTTGTACAACTTCAGAATAAAAATGTTTAAAAGATTGTTGATTCTTGAATAAGAAATTGTTACGTAAAAAAATATATGTGGTGTAATGAATCAAGTTTATCTATTTATTATACTATCCCTAATCCCGTCCTTCTTATTTACCCGTCAGAAAGGAAGTAATCTTTAATTTTTTTATAATTTTACTACTTATAATCCAACCAAATCCCGGGACTCGGGGAATATCCATATTGTTATAATCTATGGCAAGTGGAGTATGTCTAAATAGTCAAACGACTTGGGTAATTATTAGAGTAAAATGAAATCTGATGTAGTCAACACTGGTTCAATAATCAAGGAGATCTTGATCATTGTTTACTAATAGAGGAACCTTATAAAAAGAATCAAATATAAGTTTTTTTTTTTTAATGATTAAATATTATACAAAATTCCTGAGTCGTTTGACTTTTTAGACAGACTATACATAAAATAGCCCCACCTATTCCGATCTATAATAATAAGTCATGTCATTAATTAATTTCCAATTTTCACATCCACTGCCATCACATAAACAAGGCGTCTTAATATAACTCGTACAACGAAAATAAATATTCTATCTCAATTTCCCAACAATTGCTTTATCTCCGCCAAAGAAAGTATCCAACTACCCGCCAAATGGGGTTAACGACACATCAGTCGCCACACTTGAGTGAAGAAGCAATCTTGTTCAGAATAACGGAAACAATTCCGATACTTTTGTGTTATTGCGTTACAGAAATAGGAGTATAGTGAACTCTTTTTTTATGTATTTGTTTCTGAAGGTATATCATAGAAATACTACATCAAGAGCATAGCATAGTCGGCCTTATAAAGTTCCATTTAGTGGGACTCAGGCCTCCTCTCTAAGAGAGGGAATGGGCCGTAAACCACTACGCGAGCCCAGTCCGGATTGGTGGATGTCACATGTCTTCGAATTTTTTGGTTCTAGAACATTTTAGTTTCCTCGCGATGTTTTCCTTCACCGTTATGAGAGCAGTGGTAATGGAATAAATTACACAAAGTAATGCTGGCTGGGTTTGAACCCGCGACTTACAATTCGTAAGTCGGGGCCGTTACCACTTGGCCAACACTGCTCTCACTCAATGCTACAATTGCCGAAACGGATCTTGAGCGCTCGGCGTCAGAGGGGATCGCTTTGCGCATTCCATACATTGGCTAGCCAATCGTCGTCGTTGTTAGATACATGCAGCAAGGCAGGGAACGAATCATGAGTGACGTCTATGACGCGATGGCTCGGCGAGCCGATCACTGACACTCCCCGCCCCCGCGTCTCACTTCGCACCACTAAAGAGACCGAATATTCGACTTCTGCGCAATTTGAAGCTAGCGCTCAAGATCCGTGTCGGCAATTGTACATTAATAATATGGCCAAACGAGGATTGACAGATGTAAACGTTTAAATGATCTGGCCAGTTTTAGTTGGCCATATCATGGAGTGATTAGTTTCTATGATCTGGCCACGACCGTATACATCTCCTACAATTTTCGTGCGTGGTATCGCATATCGTGCGTAATAGAAAAAAAAATAGAAAGTAAACGAAGTCCTCCAACAAGGTGGACATATGACCTGGTCAGGGTCGCAAGAATCCAATGGATGCGTGACGCACAGGACCGGTCGTTGTGGCGACGCTTGTGAGAAGCCTATGTCCAAAAGTAGACGTCTTTCGGCTGATATGATGATGACGAAGTCAATCAAATAATAAAACAAAAAAGAAAACGATTTACGTCCATATCTTTTAAAATGTTCGCGCACCCAATAAATGACATTTAAACGTCCCGTCCCCTACGAGTATTTTGACGAAAAGCCCTATTTTCACGTTTGGGTAGTAAACCGGTCATTAAAACCCGGGTTGTTTTAAGTGCTAAGCTTTTAACAACCTCGTTTATGTGGAAACGATCCGCACACGTGTCCGGATTTTTTATGCCATCAATAATTCTGACTTGACAAAAGCGTTTGATTTCATCCGCTGTCAACAGCGGTTTGATTTTATTGGTCAGATTATTGCGCCACTGGTACGTGTTGGACATGACTTCATACGTACCAAACGTTTTGGGAACACATTTATTGTACATACAGCTAAGAAGCGAAATTCCCTGTCGAAGTCTGTGTTTCCTGATAGCTACAACCTAGGAGTCTTTAATTACAGAGAGAATAAGTTACTTCTATGCAAGCGTGCACCGCCGCAGACCCCATTATCGTCTACCATCAGGTGAGATGGTGGTGAAAGGCGAGCTTATAAATAAAAAAAAATCTGATTTTGATTTCTTAAAATTCATGCACCACGAAAAATTTATGAAATTGAGAATGTATCAGAAAAAAATATACGAGTAATATACTTTTTTGATTGTTTTTTGGAATCTGCCTTGCAAATAGTTTGGAATGCCGTTACCTAAATTAAGATAAACTAGCCTTCACAAATAACGATCCCTAACATCCCTCCTCTATCGTACCTTAGTTAATGAACAGTTCATCTTACTGACAGGATAATCTTTTCACAGACGCTTAACCTTCACATAGCGTTTAGAAGAGGAAAAGAAGTAGGTATAGAAATCGTGAAGTGTGTGAAGACCCCCTTTTCAGTCGCCTCAGGGATATGCCAAAACAGGTGTAGTAAAGAGGGGGTTCCGGGGCGGTCTTTTGAGAGGTGCTGATGATGATCACCAAGGTTTTGGTAAGGTGGGAATCTCAAACTTCCTGGTATTTTCACCAAAAGTCCATGTACCTTTTGAAAGTTTGACCCAGAAAAAACAAGGCAAAGAGATTGTAGTCTGTCTAAAAAGTCAACCGACTTGGGAATTTTGTATAATATTTAATTATTAAAAAAATACTTATATTCGATACTTTTTATAAGGTTTTTCTATTAGTAAATAATTATCAATATCCCTTAATCAACCTTAATTATTGAACCAGCGTTGACTACATCAGATTTCATTTTACTCTAATAATTACCCAAGTCGGTTGACTTATAAGACAGACTCTAGTGATCTTTATCTTGGCTTAAATGTGAAATTAACGGCATTCAAGTATTTTAGGAAATGAAAACAACAGTATAATGATTGACAACCACTACACACATTTTAGTTAACCTTTTTAAAGATGTAAACGAATTACTAAAGACACACATAATCACATATGAATAAACACATTACAATATTTACAAGATTTTACAGAAAGTTAAAGAATATTAATTAAATAGAAGAAAACATTCACACACAACTCATGCAACACCACAAAGAGAATGTTAATTTAAATGAAGACACAAGAACAACACACAGAATAGACAAAGGAAAAACTAATTAGACAAAAACAATCATAAGAAAGAGAAAAACATTTAAGATTTAAGTACCTGGAATGAAAAATCTAATGAAGATATAAAATAGGTTTAAAAAACGAATTATATGAAGAAAAAAAGCTTTTTTAAGTAGACAAAAAGCAAAGACACGAATAGATAAACATAAAAAAAAATATAGATAGAAAAAAAATTAAAAAGGTAAAGAGAAAAAAGCTGTTCGAAATTTAAATCACAGCCACACAAAACACGTATGTATGTTCTGATGGGATCTTTTATTGTCTTCCGTTATTTATTGCAGCTGTAAACACTACGGTTTTAGGATAAACAATGTATTGAAATGTAGATCAGTCAGTTACTCGTAACATCTGGGTTGCCAGTGTTATTTGCTTGTTAATTCTGAGTAGCCGAAGTGTAGCATTAAATTATGTACATTGTGTTAGAGAATGCCGACTGCTGATGTTTCAGTGATATTTTATTGAAATATGTTATTTTATTGTCGTCTTACTATGGTATTTGCTGTGTTACAATTACAAGCTTTAGCCAGTGGCTTCGCCTACGTGAAAAGAGAAAATATATGCGTATGTTACTCGGTGATAAAGTCTACTGGTAAAACGAATTTTAAATTTGGTGTAGGACTTTTTGAGTATATTATATACAAATAAAACTACAAATTCGCTCTTTACAATATTAGTATAGAACAAGAGTGCGTTTTATTTGAAAATAATAGTTTTTTATTATTTTAAGAGATCTGTGGTTGTCAAGAATTATTTTTATGTGATTGATTACTTACAATGATTAGCTAGCACGTGATATAGATGTTTAAGAAGATAGGTAGTTCTAAGATTGCTGTGTGGTATCAATTGAGTGTTGAAGAATCAAAGAGTCCCAATTTTCAGTGTAAACCTATAAAGCAAGGAACACACAAAACACTACAGGGTTGCTAGCGATTCTCAAAAAACTAAGATGTTTGGTATATGATAAGTATGTGAAGAAATGGAAAGTAATATAGGCTTAAGTATGTAATATGTGAGTGTTTTGCGCGGAAATGGTGGGTAGATTATGTGCCCTAGTCCCATCATAAACTAAAATAAAAAAATATAACTAGAAATGCTTTATACAAAATGGCCTGTATAGCCCACATTTTGACAAAACATAAGTAGCTTCTTTTACACAAAGAATCAACGTAAGTATAATTTCAAAATGTGCCAGAATCGGCCATTGTGTAAAACTGTAAATAAATCTTGTAGCAAGCGTGAAGTGAGATGCGCGGGAGTCGAAAAACAAACGACGACAGACTGAACGTGCACGAGATGTGGCGGCTGTGGCGATAGAAAATTTATTTTAAATGAATAAAGATACCGAAGTAATGCGTACTATGTCGGTTGATATCGTAATGACCTGTTCGGGGCATTGCAGAAAATAAAAAAGGTAAAAAAAAAATATGAGAGATTGATGATTTTGAACATTTTGACAGTCATTATCGCTTATGACAGAGTATATTCTGCTTTTAAAATTTGAACGTGGTCTTACTAAAACCTATATTTCGATTGGTTGTTTAAATACTAGATTATTATGCAAGAGAAGTTTTTGTTATGGATTTTATACGATTCCAATCCCATTTGATACAACTTGTAATGTGGCATGGAAATTTAGTATTTTCAATGTATTTTTGAGTTTCTTTGCCACAAACGTTTCTAACGTCCAAAATGTTAACTCACATGCAAGGAAAAATTTACATTTCCGAGCACGCTTATTCTTCGTATTTAACTCACAAATCAGTTTACCAACTTCTGCGAAACGGTTAATTTCTACCCTTTTAGTTTGAAACCCCGGGTATTTAGTTTGCAGCCAAATGATGTTACGAGAAAATGCAATTAAAAAGCTTGACTCATTAAACAGTTCATGAAATATCTATTTCATTTTATAATTATAATTTTTCCGCGTACTAATAATTAAGTTTACTGGGAAGCACGAAAAATGAAACTTTATTTTTCAGTCTCGTTAATAATTAAAAATTTGATACTTGATTCCCTGTTACTTTTTTTACACATACGAGCACAGCAATGTACAATGTATTAAAAGCCATCTATCCTAACTTTTTATGATTTTTTTCTCTATCACCACAACCGCCACAGTTGTAAGACCGTGCTTACTGGGAGGGGTGCCATTGCGGGGCGCGGGAGGCGGCGGCGGTCTCGGCGGCGCCTCTTCCCGAGGTGCGCCCGCGCCTCCCGGTGGACTCGCCACTGCAACATCAACCAACAGCTTATATAAGAGGAAGGAGATAGATACGTTGTTATAAGTTGGGTTGGTTAGTAGTATTTTGGGTCCACAATGAAAGAGGTATTAAAGTATAGTTACCGAAAAATTTTATTAATTTTATTTGTGGTCCCAAAACACTACAAATAAAATACAGGTGGGATTAGGGACCGCGGTTTCGGGCCAAAGAGCCCCACACGACCCATTTAGTTAAGAGATGGTGTCAACTGCCTACGAAGCGTTAGTAATCACAAGGCGACGTAAGTATCAGTAATTTGTTTAATGGACTGTTGCAATCAAATCAAGACAAATGTTAACAGCACGTTAATGCTTTCGATTAGTTTTCCAAATATGTACGAGCTTTGGAAGTGGAGTTGCGGACATCAGCCGAACATACATACCTACAAACCAAACCGCATGCAATTATGCTTCTGTGGTCTGCTACAAAGCTGAATAGAATGCTAACGGCGTCTTGTGAACGAACGGGATAAAAAAAAAACTACTCCATGAAAACTACAAGTTTTTGCTATCGATATGGACTGCATTTGTGAAATCCGCTTTGTTAGGTTGATTACTTCGAAAAGATGTTGATTTTTTCATTGTAAGGAATATATGTATGTCCAAATGTGGACTGCTATAGACTTATAGTGCGTCCTCACACTACAGACACAAAATAGATAGGTACAGAATACAATGAACCTAAATAGCCCTACCTATTCCGATCACTGCTTATTATTGATACTCAAATATACTCCATTCGAAGCAAGACTAGAAATTTAAACAATCCCTTTTTACTGTGCGCTCAACCGATTAGGCTACAGCGATTGTTCCATAAAATCAAAACTTTGGAATGAAAAAAGCAAACTGAAGGAACAAGGGTTTTAGCACAAAATAGGTACAGAAGACAATCTCATGCATGTACTTCACTTTTTATACCTACGCTCAGTGGACGCACACTAATGAGCGTTTAAGCCGGAACTGTTCGACGAGCGGGCCGAGGCTCTCCGAGATATCGTGTCCGTGAGCGGTGTCTATGTGTGCGTTGCTCGAGCGCGCTTTGTATGTAGATTGACTTCTGTACCTGTCTATTTTGTGGTACAGACTTACGTAGATTATTTTTCTGCACTGTTGTATAGAAATAATCGGTTAATCTGAACCTTATAAGTCCATCGCGTGGATCCATCGGTTTAAAGGTTACCGACAATATTGTACTAATTTACCTACACCTTATATAGTTGGTGTAGGTAAATTAGTACAATATTGTCGGTAACCTTTAAACCTATTACGTCGGATATATCCGACGATATCCGACGAACACTCGCGTTTATTCCGCAAGGGTCGCATAGTAGAGGATACGGTTAAGAACGACCTTCACCGGTTTGTTTAATGGATGAAACGTATTTTATGATAAATTTAGTATATTAAATAATATAATGCGGGTGGGTTGCCTGAGAAATTCCTGGTCAGGCAATTTATTTTTTTTTTGAAAAATTCACCGGTGTGTTTAACGAATAAATTTAATACTAAACGAAAGTGTGAAGCCTTTAGAATATAAAAATGTTGGGTTGCCTATTTGTTACCTGGCATAACTATGGGTTGCCAGGTATAAACAGGTGTGTTTATTTTGATATAAAACAAATTCTATATCAAAATAAACGCTGTTTCATTACGAATACGATGTTATAGTGTTGCCTGCAAAAAAAATCTGGTATGAATAACGGTTGTGCTTCGTTGTGTTGTGGTTCTACAAAAAAAGTAAATTTTCAATTTTTAATTAATAGTAGTCTGGCTAGGAATTTCTTAGGAAACCTACCCGAATTATATTATTTAATACACTAAATTTATCATAAAATACGTTTCATCCATTAAACAGACCAGTGAAGGTCGTTCTTAATCGGATCTTAGACTATCATATCCGCGACCAAATACTCCATCTCGTCGGCTCTTCTGATACCTATAGGGATAGAGCTAAACGAGATGGAGTACGCAAACACACGACTCTGGCGAATGGGACGCGAAATCACTCGTCGGAAAAATCCGACGCAAGCTGTTAATGGGTTAAGGGCCAAGCGCCCGAAAAGTGCCATAAAACAGTGATTTTCTGAGGCCTACTCCTCCGTAACGGCTAGGTCAATTGGTTTGAAAAAAATATATGTTTATTATAGATTCGTGAACAATAATATCAACATTTTATTTTTTCGTGCAATTAATACTTTTGTCAAAAAAATATATTTAGCAATTTCGCAACTTTTCGCAACTTTTCCCTACTCCTTCGAAACGGCTTGGACCTTTAGAAACATTTTTACACATAAAAATTGGTGGTTAAATATTCTTCAAAGTGAACATTGCATATGTAAATCAATCAATATCTCGCAGAGAAAATGGATTTAAAGCGCTTTCCGGGCGCTGCTGGCCGCAAATAAATGCACAGATTTGCGTACTGCCGCCTGGGCGAGTGCGAGAGTTGCGTTCACATAATTTCGGTCAGATGGTTCAAGGGACTATACGCCTTAAGGTCAAAGTGCCAGAGTAGCTTGCAATTTTTTTTTTGTTATTTTGCTGTTCGTGTCATTTTCTATTTTCATTAAGGCGATTATATGATTATCATAATATGATTTCGCGCTTTTCGTAGGCGCGCCAGCATCGCTACTAACGCACGTTAGTCGCATTTGCAAGCGCTATAGAAAAAAAAATGCAACGCGCTACAGCATCGCGACTGTTTCGATGCGAACGCGTTACTGTATTGCTACTAAAGTCGCCGTGGGCGAGGGGCCTAAAGTATGATTTGCGTCCGAAACACGTAGGTACAGTAGGCACAACGGATCATGAGCGCTCGGCGTCAGAGTGGGGATCGCTTTGCGCATTCCATAGATTGGCGAGCCAATCGTCTTCGTTGTTAGATACATGCAGCAACGCAGGGAACGAATGAGGAGTGACGTCTATGACGCTATGGCGCGGCAAACCAATCACTGACACTCCCCGCCCCCGCGTCTCACTTCGTACCACTAAAGAGACCGAATATTTGACTTCTGCGCAACCGCTTATGATCCGTTATGGCAACTGCCAATCATCAATATAACCCTCTCAATACAGCTAACCCTATTTAATGACTTTTCATGAAATAGATATTCAATAGGGTTAGTGGTTGTTACTTGAATTTCAAATTCCAAATATGATTGGCATTGGAACTGATTGTGGTATCACCGTATTAACAAATTGACAGATTGTGGTCGCAATAATTCTGCTGACGTTGACAGATAGATTAATTCTTGATTTGATATTACGTTTAGTAATTGACGGGTTAATGACAACACTGGCGAATGAGAAATTAGGCCATCGCATGTATAGGGGGATTTATAAACTATATTTCTAGAGAAAGAAAGCTGAAAATACAAAGAATTGTTTTAAAGCACATCCTACGAGTAGCTACTTTTGTTTGATAAAGGATGTTAATCTTAAAGAATTTTATTTAAGTAGGTACATAAAATTCTTCAAAATCCAGGTTATTTTACAGTTTTTCTTACTTTAAATCTAATTGGATCTTAATTATGGGTTTGCGGATGACGAGCAATGGGTAGCTCACCGTCCGGACCGACCCCGAGGCGCTGATGGCACGTAGTTTTCCACGCATGCTTCAAAGAGATATCAGCAAAACCGTAGGGGCCCAGAAGGTTCGAAGCCTACTTACTGGGGTCATGGTTCCCTTCCGAAAGGGAAACTCGGGGTCTTGGAACGCAAACCAAAGAAGAAACTTAGGAGTGGGTTTTAGTCAGTAAAAGTCTGACACACTCTTCCACTCCGCCCTAGAGCGAGAAAAGTAATTGAATAATATCCCACCTAAAAAAAATGAAATATTATTTAAGCTTTTCTGTAAAACGGAAAAGTCAAAAAGAGTCTTTAGCGGAAAAATTAGATGCCATAAAAAACATAACTTGTAAAAAAAACAATGCTCGCAACTCAGTTCTACCTTAAAAAGTTGTGAGAAACAGTACCTCCTACCATGAGTTTAAAGCAATAGTATTTGTCGATACTCGATACCGACTACGTAAATATTTTGTATGGCAAATTTTATAGCGCCTCTAGCGGTCACTTACGGAACCAAAATTTGCCATACAAAATATTTACGTAGTCGGTATCGAGTATCGACAAATACTATTGCTTTAAACTCATGGTAGAGGTAAAGTCGGTTAATTTATTCAGTCCGTACTTAAAGGACCTTTTTTTTTTATGGTGGAAAAAAATCATGCATTGACATCCCCCGCTCTTGGGCGGAGCGGGAGATAGTGTCAGACTCTTACTGACTAAAAGACCCACCCCGTTCCTTCTAGCCTTCATACCGGGGCTCGAGCGCCCTTTCGGATAACCCTGGCCCCAGTAGGCTTCGACCCGGCTGGGTCCCTGCTGTTGCTGACAACTCCTTGAGGCGCGCGGGAACAGTGCGCGCCGTCGACGACTTGGGCTTGGTCCGGACAGTTACCGGACGGCCGGACAGCGAGCTACCCATTGCTGACTGTCCTCAAGCCCGCGCCTACGGTGGCCGGTAATCGGGATCAGAATCCCGGCGGCGGCGGCGGCGGCGATAACGCCGTTGCCTGATGCGTTCGGCCTCCTCCTTTGCGAGCATTACTGCTTCGCAGAAGTCGGCGACCGCCTGCCACTCCTCCTCGCTCCGGACCATGGCCTCAACCAAGGCCCGGCGCGAGAGGTCTCCGCCGCCGATCACCCCCACGAGGGCACGGCGATGCTCCGCCCAAGCAGGGCACACCTCGACTGTGTGCTCCACCGTGTCCTCCGGGCATTCCGCACAGTGGCGACACCCGGGCGTCACTTCCGCACGAATCCGGTGCAGGAAACTCCCGAACGAACCATGTCCGGTAAGGACCTGCGTCATGCGGAAGGTAAGGACGCCGTGAGGTCTTTCCAGCCACGCCTCAAAGAGGGGACCTACCGCCACGATTGTGACGTGCCCAGCACCGGGTTGCGATAGTCGTTGACGCCATTTCACCATAAGATCCCGCCGGAGCTCTGTCCGCCATGCCGTGACCTGTCGCGGCAGCGGACTTTCACCCCGGCGTTGCATCTCCACGCGCATATCGTGCATGTGTGCAAGGACTGTTGCCTCCAGATCCCACGGTGGTAGGCCAGCCAGAAGGCTCGCCGCTTCGCGGGAGATCGTGCAGTATCCCCGCACCATCCTTATCGCCATGACCCTCTGGCAGGCGTTCAGTATGGCCGCCGGTCGCTTTTTCAGCGATGGCGCCCACACCGGCGCCCCGTAGAGGGCCATGGACCGAACGATCCCCGCGTAGAGCCTCCGGCAGGAGGCGTCTGGACCCCCAAGGTTGGGCAGGAGCCGCTTGAGCGCAGCCCCAGCCCGGTTGAGTTTGGGAGCCAGACGTCGGAAATGCTCCACGAAATTCCACCGGCTGTCGAGGACGAGTCCCAGGTACTTCATCGTCGACCCGACACCGATGTGAACTCCTCCTACCGTTAGTTGGGAACTCAATGGCGGCGCGCTCCGAGAGCGGCGACCGTGGAAACACATCGCCTCCGATTTGTGAAGCGCCACCTCGAGTCCCAACTCCTGGATCCTATCAACGACCATCGCAACCCCGCGTGTCGCTAGAGCGACCGCCGCCTGGTATGACTCTCCCTGCGCTAGAACCAGCGTGTCGTCTGCGTAGCAGACCACGCTGACCCCGTCAGGGAGGTCGTCTCGCAGCACGTAATCGTACCCGATGTTCCACAAGGGTGGCCCTAGTACCGACCCCTGCGGAACACCGCACGACATCTCTCGACGTTTCCAGTCTCCCTGGTGACCGGGGTAGACAATGTACCTGTCCGACAGGTAAGCCTCGACCACTTGACAGAGGTATTCGGGCACCCGGTGGTACCGGAGTGCCCTCCGGATCGTACTCCAGGGCAGGGAATTGAAGGCGTTGGCAATGTCCAAGGACACTGCCACGACACACCTGCCCCGGGACACCGCATCCCCCGTCGTGAGGGCTCGCACGCGCATGATGGCTTCCACCGTAGAGCGCATCCTGCGAAAGCCGAACTGTCCGTCCGAAAGGTCCGGCCCCACCCGTGTTAGGCGCCCGACGAGGCGGTTTGCAATGACTCTCTCAAAGAGCTTGCCCACCTCGTCGAGTAGCACAATGGGCCGGTACGCGGACGGAGAGTCCGCAGGGCGCCCCGGCTTCGCTATGAGGACCAGTTTTCCCGTCTTCCAGCAAAGTGGGAACTGGCCCCTCTCCATGCATGCGCTGAAGAGCCCTCTCAGTCGAGGCCCGAGAGCCTCCATGGCCAGGACCCAGGCCCTCCCAGGTAAGCCGTCGGGTCCTGGGGCGGTGTTCTTGGCGCTCAGCCTTCGCACCGCCACTCTCATCTCTACCTCGGTCACCTCTGGAGTATCGTCGTCGTCCTCGCTATTGCGGTCCGCGTCAAACACCGCCGGCGGAGGCGGAGCCATGGGCGGGGGGGAATGTTCCCCTCGCGCAGGGAACAAAGCGCTCACCGCACCCTCCACGATTTGGGGCCGGAGACTCTGAGTCAGCGGGGGAGCCCAGGGGCGCAGTTTTTCCCGTACCATTTTGTACGGGCGCCCCCACGGGTCCGCGTTCAGAGACCCCAGCCACACGTCGCGGGCCTCGAGTTTGGCCCGCTTTATCTCCGCTCGGAGGGTGCGTTTTGCCGCTCTGTATCCCTCATACAGCTCCGCTTCTCTGGCCTCCGCATCCGGCGGGCGGATGCGGCGCCTGCAGTGTCTAGCGTACCGGCGTCGCGCGTGACTGCATGCGTTGCGCAGTGCAGCGATCTCCGGCGACCACCAGTACACCTGGCGCTTATCTCGCCCTGGACGGACTCGGGGCATTGCCGGCCCGTACCGTCGCGGCTTCCAGGAGGAGCTCCCGGTCCATCTGCTTAAGCGCCCACCGCGGACCGCAAGGGCTCCGTCGGACCGGCGCGGCCGAGGTTTCGGCGGAGACGTCCAACCGGATGTACCGGTGGTCGGAGTACGTCTCCACCTCCTCCATAACGCGCCAGTCGACGACACGTGGCAATAGAGCGGGGCTGGCGAACGAGATGTCCACCACTGATTCACCCCGCATCCGCACCAACGTGGGGACAGAACCCCGGTTCAGGACGACCAGGCCCAGCTCCAAAGCCCAGTCCTCCACCATCTGACCCCGTGGGTTCGTGTACCGGGAACCCCAAGCCGTGTTCCAGGCGTTGAAGTCCCCGCAAACGACCACGGGGAGGGTACCAAACCCAGCGACGACGACATTTAGCTCCATAAGGGAGACCTGGAGATCGTCGAGAGATCTGTTCGGGGACAGGTAGACGCCTACCACTGCAATGTCCCCGAACCGTGCTGCCACGCAACCCCGTCCCCTCGCAACAGCCTCGAGGGGCGGGGTACCGGCGGCGGCCGACGAGATTAACGTTACCGAGCCGTCTAGGTCCTGAACCCAGTCTCCACGGGGATGGACGTAGTACGGCTCGGAGACGACGGCGACATTGATCGACCACTGCGCCATGCTCTGGAGCAACAGATCCTGAGCGGAAGCGCAGTGGTTGATGTTCGCCTGGAGGAGACGTAATGGTGTCGTTATTGACATTCCATTACAGTCTCCTCCTGAGCCCCCTGTGAGGGCACCGCCGCGGCGGGAGCGGCGGCGACAGCGGCGGCAGCCAAGGTAGTGGCTGCGGCGGTGAGGACGTCAGGGTGGAGTACGTAAAGGACCTTGATGATCTAGATTGGCTTGGCAACTGGAATCTATAAATGATAAATGATATTTATTTTGTAAATAGGTTTAAAAAACACTTTTACACGTCAATTTTTTTTCGTCAGTTCATGCTAGATGAGGCCGGTGTTTCCTATCTGACTACCCTGAGAAGAAACACCGAAACAAACTCAGGGATCAAAGTCCATACAGTAAATATATAATGGTCAAATCACATGAGAACCATGCAGATTTGTCTGAGATGGTCTTTTGAGATCTAATTTAATATACATATATATATATATATATACGTCTTATTTGTTTTATATACATGCGATGCACATAAATATACCGTTTAAACAAAACCTGCTTAGTATTAGTAATATTATAAAGAAGTAAAGATTATTTTTTTGTTTTTCGGAGAAATCTCTGGAAGTACTGGTCCGATTGCTAAAAATTTTTCACCTGTAAAATATAATTCTATTTAACAGAAATTTTAAGAGAGTTGAAGCTTATGACTATTCCAGCGACCTGCTCCAGCTTCACAGGGGTGTTAGAAATCTTTAAAATTTTTGTCTTTTCTCTACTATTAAATATGCATGTATTATACTCCTAAGCAGCGTACTTTTTTAAGTTTGTCTCGTTCATATAAACAGACAGACGCTGTGGGGGACTTAGTTTTACAAGGACTAGCTTTTGCCTGCGGTTTCGCCTGCGTACATAAAACATCTTATGTCACGTTCCATGGAAACGGGAAAAAAGTATCCTATGTCTGCCTCCTGGTTCTAAGCTATCTCCCCACCAAATTTCATCTAAATCGATTCAGCGGTTCTTGAGTTATAAAAAGTGTAATTAACACGACTTTTTTAAATATACATATACTAGCTTTTGCCCGCGCGGCTTCGCTCCCGCTCTTCCCTACTTCAGCCTACTATACCCTACTCTACCCTACCCTACTCTACCATACTCTACCCTACCCTACTCTACTCTACTCTACCCTACTCTATCCTACTCTACCCTACTCTACCCTACCCTACTCTACTCTACTCTACCCTACTCTACTCTACCCTACTCTACCCTACTCTACCCTACCTTACCCTACCCTACTCTACTCTACTCTACCCTACTCTACCCTACTATACCCTACCCTACTCTACCCTACCCTACTCTACTCTACCCTAAAAAAAAAGTAGGTCTTATGTCCGTCTCCTGGTTTTAAGCTACCTCCCCACCAATTTTCAGCCAAATCGGTTTAGCCGTTCTTGAGTTATAAAAAGTGTAACTAACCGACTTTCTTTCATATATATAGATTATTAAAAAAAATCGTCTAGGTAGATATAGATTTGTAAGGATACTCATTTGCTCAAGATCACCAGATCTACCAAAACGTCTGTCATCTTCATCATCAAAATAAGGTGTGAGACCCGACAAAGCTATAAAGAACATATGACACTATCTCTTTCTCGCATTGGATTCATGATGATTTTAAGACATCATGGTAGGGCTAGATCAAACTTAGCGAAAAGCTATCCTGATGTTACCGAAATAAAGATAATAACATATTTGGTGGTTGATCTCTAAACAGTCAGTTTGTCTGTCTTTCTGCCTAGACCTATTATCTCGGGAATGCGTAGATATCGAGTTTAAATTAAAACCATATACTCAGGTCTGAGTCATCGAAAAAAAAAGATACGGCCTTTTATGTCGTAAAAAACCTATAATTCGACACACGCAAGGGAATCAAAATTTATAGGACACTTCCCTTTGACCCAGAATCCTGAAATTTGGCATAAAGCAAGGTCTCGGGTATAGAAATAAATCTAAAAACAGTAAATTTGTCGTAACGATACAAAAAAAAATTGCGATTCGGAAAAATCTTTGAGACTCCATTCAGAAATTGTATTAACATAGGTAAGTTTGTACGGAACTCTCAGTGCGCGAGTCCGACTCGTACTTGTCCAGTTTTTTTGACATGAATCCTCCCGCTCAGAACGAAATAGAGTATCAGACTTTTACTGACTAAAGCCCACTGCTATCCTTTAGTTACCCTTCGCGATCAAGGGTTACGGTAACTCTTTTCAAAAATTTCGCAACTCTGGCAGGTATAGCATAGCATAGTCGGCCTTATAATGTTCCCACTGCTGGGACTCAGCCCTCCTCTCTAGGAGAGGGAATGGACCGTATTCCACCACGCCGGCCCAGTGCGGTGTGGTCTGGCAGGTATAGCCCGTCAAAATTACTGTAGCTGTGTCGGTAAATTACGCTCCCACAGTTTAATCAGTAAACAATTCTTATCTCTAAGTTATTCCGCATAACATTTCGTACTGCGTCGCCCTACTTTGGTCTTGCTTGGATAACTTAGTGACTTGAATGTACATTTTCAATCATACAGGATTATTTGATGAGAGCTTCCTGCATAATTGAAAGTGAAAGCAGGCTTGAGGTACATTAAAGTTTATGTATTACTAAATACTTAATGCTAACTTGAGTGTGTTTTAAGATGTTGAGCCGACTTGTTTGAGTTTTTTTTAAATATTTAATCATTAAAAAAATACTTATATTCGATACTTTATATGAGGTTTTTCTATTAGTAAACAATGATAAAGATCTCTTAATCAACCTTGATTATTGAACGAATGTTGAATACTTCAGATTTCATTTTGCCCTAATAATTAACAAAGTCTTTTGACTTTTTAGACAGACTTTACCTGATATGTGGACCCGTTTTCAAATCAAGTGTGAAAAAATCTTTTTTGATTTTCTTTTTTGTTTTAAATACCGTCAAATGGGGTGAATAGAAACAAAACTTTAATTAGGATTATCATTCTGGTTTATATTTTATACTAGCTTTTGCCCGCAGCTTCGCCCGCGTACATAAAATATAGCCTATGTCACACAGGAAGAAAGCAGTTTTCTATTGGTGAAAAAATTTTTGCAATCGGACTAGTACTTCCAGAGATTACCTCCTAAAAACAAAAAAAAAAAAGACGTGTGGCACTCGGGAACTGCCGCGGTAAAGCTATTGCATAGCATTTTTATCAACTTATGCAATTATAATTATTTATTTATTTTATTTATGCAGTATTTTTTTCCTTTGTTTTTTTTTTCTTTGATATTAATTGAAGTTACACTTTCACACATTGAATTGAATTTTGATTGATTGTTCACTCATTTGTTTTCTTATCGGTCACCACGCTCAAAAAACAAATGAGTGGAGGGTGTTAGGTTATTTTCGTTACGGTTACCAATTTTTATTATAAACTAGCAGACGCAGCAAACTTCGTACTGCCATAACCTTTTAGCTAGGCTGTCAATAGATAACGCCATCTACAGGCATTACCAGAACCAGCATAATTCATTTCAAAGTGACATTTGAATTAGAGATGGCGTTGTATTCGAATTTATTTTTCGTGATTTTTTTCCAGATTATCTCACCGTTTAAACCTTCCCTTGACTACCACGAATATTTCAAGACCAAAATTAACCCAATCGGCCCAGCCGTTCTCGAGCTTAAGCGAGACTGACGAACAGTTATTCATTTATATATATATATACATATAGATTAATGAATAAATAGGAGTACGTAAATGCTGGTAAAACCCTGTTAAATAATGTGATGATCCCTTTAAGTTTTTGTTCTTATTAACTCTTACTTGTTTCTATTTACACCGTTTGACTGTAAATGTTCTATCTGTCTTTTGTTAAATTACTAACGAGGAAATGTATTTTTTATATTACAAACTAGCTTCTGTTTGCGCTAATGTAGAAATGATATGCCTATGTCTCTCAGAGATAAAGTAGCATTCTATTGCTGAAATAATTTTTGAAATCAGTTAAGAAAATCGTAAAACCGTAGATAACTTTTTTACTTTGCACCCGTCGATTTATTGTTGGCCACATAAAAAACACTTACACATTAAATCTAACATCCAAACTAACAGCGAAGTCATGAATAACATATCAAAGTTCCATAAACTGGACGACGAAGCTGTTTCATGTATCAAAACTGACGATTCACCGTATAAGCGGCTTACCCGTTTCGCCGGAACGATATATAGGTAATTAAATTTGAAGTTACTACTCGCTAATGACTAGGTTTAACGGACACGTGAGCTGAATCAAAATTTAGCTACAGTACAGCTAGTTTACTGAAACCATTTCGATGAAGCAAAATATGTTTTAGTGGAATTTAAAATTTGCTGATAAAGTAAACTAGAATAAACAAACTTGAGTTTCATTGAAATATCATGACGTATACAAGGTGCAGTTTTAAAACTGCACAATATTTCAGGAGGTTGTAATAAAACTCATAAATAATCATATAAAAAAACGATACCTGGTCAATAATCAGTAATACTTGTTATTTAATTTTTTAATTACACTAAACTAAATCGATTGATCGATGGCCGCGGGGGCGTGGCTAGGGTGTGGCGTGCGGGATGATGATTGGATGATACATTATTTATGAAACTATCGTTGCGAGTTAGTGTGTGTGAAAACGCCCTTTATTGTTCCGTGTTTGTGTGTGTGAAAAAAAGCGCGGTTATAAAAAAAAAAAAAAATTACCTACTTATTTTATTATTGATTCGGGTCGAGAATCACTAACATAATTACCTCCTGAAATATTTTGCAGCTTCAAAACGACACCTTGTATATAACATGACGTGTATTATTATTATTATTTATTTATTTCAAGTAGATACCAAAGACTCATTCCAATTACACAATCATACACATACAGACAATAGATATAATAAAATTACAAAAAATTTAAATGGTACTTTTGCCTATCATTCAAACTATCATCATGGAAAGGTGTAAAGACCCTACAATATATGTGTTATAATTTTTTTATTTTTTATTATTGATATGCTTGCGTTTGATCACCATCTCACCTGATGGTAAGCGATGATGTGGTCGACGATGGAGCACGCTTACCTGGAAGTAACCTATTCACTCTTGACTTAAATACCAGAGTTGTAGCTATCAGGAAACACGGACTCCGGCAGGGAATTCCACTCCTTGGCTGTACGCATAATAAATGTGTTCTTAAAACGCTTTGTGCGTATGGGTGGGATGTCTACCAAGTTCCATTGATAATTACATTGGATTATTATGTTATGAATATAGCCAATATGAATTCGCTTTAAAAAAGAGATAGTGCTATAGGGGAAGGGTGTATAAGATGGGGACGCTAAGGACAAACAGTAAAAATACGGAGTATTTAAAGTTGCATATTTATTATTAATTAGTGGCACATACATTATTATATTAAATTATATTTGGCACACATTTTGGTAAGTTTGGGAATCAGGTAAATTAAAAAAAAATAACATAACAAAAAATGGGAAATACACCATCTTACCCCACATATGAGGCAAGACAAGGACGTCAAATGGGGGCAAGACGGGGTGAAAAGGAATAAACACCGTCTTGCCTTCACTTGCGTCTAAACTCCAGAAGTTTTAATTTGCTTTCCCTGTTTACTCCTCCTCACAGGCAAAGCAAATCAAAACTTCTTCTGGGTCGTCGTCATCCACACCAGCACATGCAGTGTGTGCCCAACGGCCACACCGCTGACACCCCACCCAATTTTCCGAAGACTTTAAATAGGTATTGTTTTCGTCAAGGCAATAGATACAAATAGTATCCTCTTGTGTCTTCTTCCCTTTGCCCTTACCCTTTTCTTTCGATTTTTTAGCCGCCATTTTATTAGTTAGTGGTTTGGCTAGCCTTTTACGGTCTTCCAATTCGCTTTTGTACGGCGTAGAAGTAATAATTGCTGTCTTGCCCCTTCTATATTGTTTTCTGGTTTGGTTTGATTCTATTGCAGGGATCGCAATAACATCACGTGGAGAGGCGTTTTGGAAATAAGACGTAAGATTGCGGCAAACTCCTCGAACAGGAGAATTGGTTCCAGTGGGATATGAACATGAAGCTACAGGCGAAGAAGCGACGTGTAGCTCAAGGGCTGTGTCTGGACGCTGGGGGTCTGGCTGAGGAGTTGAAACGCGAGAGCTAATTGTAGTACGAGTAGGCGTACAGTATTGTGATGAAGTTATCACATTAGTCACAGAAGTTGTTTGCAAAGGAGTGGATGGAGCATTATTTTCAGATGCGTATTGAATCTCCCCTTCATTAGTCTGCACAGGTCGGGCTTGATTGGATGGGCGGTGTTCAATATCTAAGGGTAGGTTAGCGTCATTATGTGTTACTGAAGTATTTTCATTTAATGGCATGTTGGTCGTTTCAGCAGGAAGAAAATCTACATCTGTAAAATTGTCTTGATTATAAGGCCAAATACCACATTTTTTAAAGCCATTCAATGCTGTGGTCATTGTAGCTGCTTGTAAATATGCTTGACCAAATATTTCACTAATTTGAAACATAGTCAACACGCGTCCTGGGTGAGATCGTAACCAGTTTGTAGCAGCATGATCATAATAAGTACTCAAGGGTCTCATGAATGCAACGTCCAAAGGTTGTAGCCTGTGAGTACAGTGTGGAGGAAAACAGAGTATAACAACTCCATTTTGACGAGCTAGGTCGATAACTTCAATATTTTGTGTATGACTAACATGACCATCCAGAAGCAGCAATACTTTATTGTCAGGAGTAGCTCCTGAAAATTGAATAAATTGCTTGAACCATATCGTAAATATCTCAGTATTTATCCATCCTCGTGGATTGCATGCTGCTGTCGTTCCAGGTGGTGCATGATCCAATAATTCAGGCTTCATTCTTTGTCTCGGGAAAATCATGAGTGGAGGCATATATGTTCCAGCTGCATTAAAACAAATTTCAACTGTGATGGTCTGGCCTCTTTCTGCGGATGACAAGGAGCCAACTTGTTTTCTTCCCTTCATAGCCAATATTTTGCTCTTAGTTTTCGAAACAACTGATATGCCTGTTTCGTCGCAGTTGAATATTTTGTCCGGGGTTAGTTTATGTTTATCATATATCTCGCCAAGTAACTGATAAAACTTTCCAACGGCGACTCTATTGAATCCCATTGCACGCGCTGCGGAAGTTGCCTCTGGTTTACGGATAGATAAATCTGGATGACGATTAAGGAAACCTTTGAGCCAAGTCACACCTGCCATTTTTTTTTCAACATTAAAATTGTGTCGTTTATTATTTCTCACAGCCAATTCGTATGCCATGCGTCGGAGATCAAGAGTCGTTAAGCCGAAAAGCCGTTCTTCCATGTGTTTCAAATATGAAACAATCTCCAGCTCTTCTTTCGTATTAAATACCTTCTTAATGGGCCCCAATGGCACTCCAAATGTTATTTCGGCCCCTTTCTTTACTTTGTTCACGTATCGCTCCAAAGTAGTCTGTGGCACACCATAATTCGTAGCAGCTTTCCTAAATCCAAATTTTTTCGCTAAAACATCCTCTACCGCCTTTTTCATCGCTTCTTTAGACCACTCCCCTCTATTTGTCTTTCTTTTATAATTACGTACCATTCTGTTTATTACCTGAAAAGATAAACAAACAAAAATGCAATTACCCAACAAGCATTAAAAAGCATAAACCTTTACAAAGTTTCATGAGGCAAGATGGGGCAGTACCCCGTCATGCCTTAAACATTTTGCCCCGTCTTGCCCCGACCATCACATTGCAAACAAAAAATAAAAAATAAAAAAACGCGTCAACATATAAGTACCAAGCCATAAATCACACGATGCTCAATAGAATCTTAAACGTGTATACAAAATACCAATAAACACACACTAATACTTACAATTTTATGTCAATATAAGTAGTCTTGAAATAATATATCGCGACAACACGAAAACACGTTTCAACCTGCAGCTCCGATACGCGTGCACTCTTACTCACTTTCGGTACCGCACTAATGGCCACTTGCAAATGGCGTCCTGACAGCGGTTGCGCTACGTTAGTGTAGTTTCTAGTTTGCAGTAAGTGTGCGTGTCCCCGTTATACCCCGCGTCCCCGTCTTATACACTGTTCCCCTACGTCTTGTCTAGCTCCATCCCTCTCTAACATCGGATTCAAGAAAAGTTTTAAGACGACATAGTAGGGTTTCTTTTTAGGTGAAAAATCATTGAATTCTCTCGCTCTAGAGTGAAACGAGAGGGCGTGACAGACTAAATGACTGAAACCCACTTCTATGCTTATCCTTGCGTTCCAAGAACCTAGATTTTCCTTTCAGAAGCGAACTCATGGCCACAGTCTTCGGCCATGTTGGGCTCCTATGGTTTTGCTGACATCTCCTTGAGGCGCGCGTGGAACACTATGCACCTTCGACGACTCGAGCTCGGTTCGGACTGTTACCGTAGGGGCTTAAGCCCACGCCTACGGAAACGTACAATTGCCGTCACGTATCTTGAGCGCTCGGCGTCAGAGTGGGGATCGCTTTGCGTATTCCATACATTGGTGAGCCAATCGTCGTCGTTGTTAGATACATGCTGCAAGCGTAGGGAACGAATCATGAGTGACGTCTATGACGCGATGGCGCGGCGAGCCAATCACTGGCACTCTCCGCCCTCGCGTCTCACTTCGCACCTCTAAAGAGACCGAATATTTGACTTCTGCGCAACTTGAAGCCAGCGCTCAAGATCCGTTTCGGCAATTGTACGCAAGGTAAATTAACTCCACTCTAAATCACAAAGCTTTGTGAACTGAATTCCAGCAAAGCCATGTTTGCTATGTTTACACATATACAAGTTTCTGGTTATCTGTGCCTTTGAGTCTCCCGTTTATAATGAAAGTAAGTAGCTGACTATACATGGCATGGATTTCGAAGAGAAACATTGAACTACCAGTCAACTTCAGGTTCTCACCGGACATGGCAAGTTCGGGAAGTTCTTGCACCAGATCCGTGCGGAAATGACGCCCAGGTGTCGCCACTGTGCGGAACGCCCGAAGGACACGGTGGAGCACACAGTAGAGGTGTGCCTCGCTTGGGCAGAGCATCGCCGTGCCCTCGTGAGGGCGATCGGCGGCGGCGATCTTTCGCGCCGGGTCTTGGTACAGGCCATGGTCCGGAACGAGGAGGAGTGGCAAGCGGTGGCCTTCTTCTGCGAAGCAGTAATGCTAGCAAAAGAGGAGGCCGACCGCTTCAGACAACGGCGGCGCTCACAGCGCCCCAGCCGCCGCCGGGATTCCAATCCCGAATTCCGGCCACAATGGCGAGCAATGGGTAGCTTGCTGTCCGACCGTCCGGTAACTGTCCGGACCAAGTCCAAGTCGTCGACGGCGTGCACTGTTCCCGCGCGCCTCAAGGAGCTGTCAGCTGACTACCCATAACGACTGTCAAAGATCTCAAAAGACAGCCGAAACTTAGGGTGCTTTTGGAAACACGGAGGACTCTCGGTATTTTAAGATGGCCACCCATTATATAGACTGACCTTGGCAAGTGTTGCTTAACTTTGAAAATCGACCCATGCGGTTGAATATTTTTTAACCACGAACCCTTTTTAATATAAATAAATTACTAGCTTTTTGCCAGCGACTTCGTTCACGGGAAAGTTTACATAAAAACTTTAACACCCCACCTTTGAGCACATCTAACGCAACACCATAAAAGAAAGCCTTGAGTAAATTTTATGTTTCGAAAGCCCAGTAGTTTCGGCTGTGATATGTCAGTAAGTCAGTTTCTCCTTTTAAACATACAGCATCAAAAATGGTAAATTCAATGATACTTCATTCTATTTTTATATATCTAGTATATATACGTATTTTTTGTGCACACTTAGTGTTGTCTTTTTGTTAGCCCAAGAGTTGACTGGTAGTTTTTTTTATGGTGGGAAAAATCGCTCTTGGGCGGAGCGGGAGATAGTGTCAGACTCTTACGGACTAAAAGCCCACCCCGTTCCTTTGCACCTTTCGTACCGGGACCGAGCTTTCCTTTCGGATAACCCTGGCCCCAGCAGGCTTCGACCCGGCTGGGCCCCTGCTCTTGCTGACAACTCCTTGAGGCGCGCGGGAACAGTGCGCACCGTCGACGACACGACACAATAATTAGTCTAGACCCTTTTGGGCTTTTTGAGTTACCATATAACTTTAAAACCTCGTACTAATAAATACTTATAAGCTGACACCAATATGGTTGAGAAAAGGCTGGAAATCAACCAATGATTTATAGTAAAGTTTGTTTTTATGGTTTTTTGTTTGTAGGAATTAATCTCTGAAAGAACTGGTCCGATTGCCTATTTTTTTTAGCACGTTTATTTTATGTACACGGGCGAAGCCGCGGCTATAAGCTAGTTATTTATATGAATACTCTAGATTTATATATTAAAAAAAAATTGGTTGCCTGTAAAGTCGGTATACGGGCGAAAGTTTTACGTGACAACGACTTTGAGTGGTAAAATAATTTTAATGTGAATATTCATTCGTATAGTAGGAAGAAGGATGAAAATGTCTGTCTCTCTCGCTCTTAGGCGGGCTAACCATGCCCGAGTGGAAGGGACGCGTGCCTCTCACTCGCTCTCATTGTGAGCGCATAACGTGAGCGGAGCGTAACGCAGTTTCTTGAAGTGTCACCCGGCAAACCAATTTATAAGACGTTGTCACGTCAATAAAATACCACAATGTTCTCTAAAATAAATCCGTGTAACTTTACAATCTTGAAACATAAATAACGTTGCTTTTTGACCTTATTCTCTTTCACGATCTCCTTTGTCTCGTCTCAATTCATGCAGCCTTTATGAATCTCTTTTATCCGTACTGTTTTATTCATAGTTATAAAACGCGAGCATCACGTATAGTAAAATATTAAAGCTACCAAATCCAGATTTACATTTCATAGCATTCACGATCATAATATTGGGATCAGCAAATATGTTTGGTCGAGCATACATAAACAAGTACTGACAATGAATTTAATTACTTCATCCAATGATAAATCAGAAATGCTATAATCAACTGGTTTATTGGTGTTTTGGTGATTGCTAATTTTGACAGTGTAGTTATGAATATATGAATTAGTTCATCAAAACTAAGTACTAAACAATAATTATTTAGGTACCGTGAGAAGGCACATAATGTTGTTCTTCCAAGTACCATTCCCTTTCCAAAGAAAAACTGTAATCTAAAAAAGTACTAAATTCTTTGTGGTTATTACAATTTTCACCAAATTTACAACTGGTGATTTGAAATACGTCCATCTTCCTAATATAGGTTATTTCTAGGTAAGCATGCTTCATCATCAACTATATCGTTGCTTTCCATTAGTTGAGATATTGGTCAAGCGCGAGCCTATTAACAGTTAGGTAAAAATTATAGATCTCCACAGTCTTTACCAATGTTAATCACATTATTTTAGTCACCAAAACCATCATTATCATCTGTGTTGATTCTGTCAGCTCTTACTACAGTTTCATTTTTAAACTCAAATGGTAGATGTTTCATATTTAATTATTTCCCAATAATGTTACACGTCTATAAAGGCTATCTTAATTGTAACTAATATCTTACTTTTATCACCTCTAAGGAGGAACTAGCTCCTGAGATATAAAACAAAAAAAAAAAAAGATATAGGTACATATTTATTTTACTTAGTTTAGGAGTGTAACGTTCATTTTATTTCTATTGGTCAGTATTAGTACAATAAATTATATCACAACAAATCTAAGAAGAGTCGTTTGACGTTCCATCATCATCATCGTCAGCCTTTTTAATGTTCCCACTGCTGGGACTCAGACCGCCTCTCTCTAGGAGAGGGAATGGGCCGTAATCCACCACGCGGGCCCAGTGCGGGTTGGTGGATGTCACGTCTTCGAATTTTTGGTTCCAAGACATTCCGGTTTCTTCACGATGTTTTCCTTCACCGTTTTGAGAGCAGTGGTGATGAAATAAATTACACAAAGTAATGCCTGGCTGGGTTTGAACCCGCGACCTACGTCGACGTTCACGTTTCATACTTTTCTATAAAAAGAGCTTTAAATCACACTATTTTTATTATCCTTTTCGGTTAAACCATTGAATTAAGAAGCTATTTTTATTTTATCACAACATATACAAATTTTAATCAACAAATTAAAATGTGCTACGTGTAAAATAATTGTCAAACGGTACTTCTTACATTTGCAAGGCTTAAATATGCTCATGTCATTCTATACCGTTATTGTGTGTGTTAAAGTACAGAATAAAGATTATTATTATTTCCCCGACGATTTTCCATAAAATAAAGTATCAACAATAACATATTCCATCTGCCAACGACAGGTTGCTTGTTGCACACATTTGCGATCAGCCATTTCAATTTCCTCTTTACTACCGAGTGGTTTTCAATATCTGTTCGATGACAGTTTTGTTCTCGTGAAAACTTTGAAAATCGTTAAATTATTGTAACATCGCAACTTTCATAGAATATAATAGAAGTTTTGTATGTTCCCGTCTTATATGTTCTTTGTTTATTCAATGTTGTTTCATCGGTCTTTCTTTTATCTTCTGTTTTGTCATTGAATTTATTGTTGTTATAATACCTATCTATTGTAATTATAACTTTTATATAAAAGTAACGGCGGCGACAGTACAATATACGGTTTAGTCCTTTTCAAAGTTATTTATTTTTGTTTTCTTCCATTCCAGCTCGACGCGTATGAACAAAAGTTGTTGTTTATGATGTTAGCACCATCGTTCTGAGAAATTGCCAGTATTTTACAATACTGGCATAAATTGGTAAATGTTTTTTTAAATTAACCTTTCGAATGTCTTAAGTTACACAGTTCGACATAAGGTAATTGTCTTTCTATTGTGTCTCTAATTACGACATTCAAAGAGTTAATTAGAAGAGGCAAAGCTTTTCGGACTTATGTAATTAAAAACTAGTACATGCTAGGTTTTACAAGAGGCAGTTTGTAAATGATGGTTTTGGGAAGAATCATCATGATGATTAACACCCCGATTCAGAACAATCCGATTCAGATAAGTTCGATTCGAAGGCTAAGGTGGGGGTCTGCTCCACTTAGTTGCCGTCTTAACATTCGTGGTAATTTTTTGTTAAACCACCTTTATATATTTTTTTATAGACAGTTACTGTGTAATTGAAGTAAATCGAAATAAACGAAGTCCACAAACATTTCGGACTTTTACCGTAACTAGTTAGTAAATCTTAGGTTTTACCAGTAAGTCTTAGAATTTTATCGTAGTTCGGGCTTTTACAATAATATTATACTTTTTTTTTTACAGTACAGTACCCATACAGTATATTACTGAGCTTAACTCCTGCCGTTGGCAGTCTAGTATCGTATGAACACACATTTATAACTTGTCCTGACACATTCATCACGTCTCTTAATTAACGTTGTTTTTAAAAATAGAGAACAAAACTTATTTAGTGTTTCAGTAAAAATATGACGGTATATTTTGATGCACAGTGTGTGACCGCATAATCACGATTTCGTAGAAACGTTGGGCGTTAAAAATGGGAAAATGATTTTCGTGGAAATTTCATTATTAATGAAAATTGTCTGAATAAAATACTGTTGCATGAATTCAAATAAATCGATCGTTGACTATAAGAGAGATGCATCAACTAAATATACTGGTATCTATGCGTCATTAGCAGTCAAATTAACCCCTCAAACCCCAAGCGAACGTTCGCGCGTGATTTCGCGCCATTCGGTTGAACACTAAGATTATTAAAAGTCCGCATAGATTATTAAAATTTTGAGCGTTTTATTTATTGGTTATGTATCTAAGAATGTAAATAAGAAATTCTTCATAAAGTAGTCTGTAAATTTCGAAAATAAGCTACCTTTCATTTTTCTCGTATTTATACCTATTTAAATGCTTGGGGTCTCAGGGGTGGTTCGGACGATGAGTAATGGGTAGCTTGCTGTCCGGTATCTGTCCAGGCTGAGTCTTAGAGATGTTAGTCGAGCATGGCCGACGCCTACTAGGCTGGGGTGACTTCTGAAACGATAATCCGTGTTTCTAGAACGTAAAGGCTTACTGAAGAAATATACCTAGGTGTGGTTTTCGACAGTATAAGTCTGATAGACCCTCCCATCATCCATCGTCATTAGATATTTTTTCACTTCAAAACAAAAGCCGTCAAATTACTAGTAAAGCGAAATACGGGTTGCGCCGAAAACAATAGTCAGAACAGAATATTAATTACTCCAATTCGGGTTGTGAAGGGCGTTATTTTTAAGGTAAAAAATTATCCAATGACTTCTCTCAGTCTGGGTGGAGCGAGAGGGCGTGCTAGACTTTTACTGACTAAAACAACACCTGTGTCCTTCAGTTGCCATTTGCGTACTAGGACTACGGGTTTCCTATTCGCAAAATCTTCGCGGTCGTAAAGGGCATCAGCCCAGCTGGGCCCCTATGATTTGCTGCCATTGAAGAGATGGCAGCAAACCGAGTGACAAAACGCGTGGATCATTACGCACTGTCAACAACTGGGGCTCGGACCGGTCGATTACCGAACTGGCAGACGGCGAGCTACATATTGCTCGACGTCCGCAAGCTCGTGTCTACCTTGGCTGGTAGTCGGGGTCTCGGCAGTTGGGGCGAGAGGATGTTCGTTCCTAGCTAGCCTTCTCCTTCTCTAGCATTACTGTTTTGCAGAAGGAGGCGTCCACCTGCCAATCCTTCTTTCTCCGGACCATAGCCTCCACGAGGACACGGCGGTGCTCCGTCCAAGCGGAGCACACTTCCACCATATGCTCCACCGTGTCTTCCGGGCTGTTCACACAATGGCGACACCCGGGCGTTTCTTCCACCTGAATCCGATGCGGGAACCTCCTGAACTTAACATGTAACCTTAACCATCCTGACCTTTTTTTTTCTGGTGGGGAAAATCATCCAATGACAACCCCCGCTCTTGGGCGGAGTTGGAGATAGTGTCAGACTCTTACTGACTAAAAAACCAACCCCGTTCCTTCAAGCCTTCATACCGGGGCTCGAGTCCTCTTTCGCATAACCCTGGCCCCAGTAGGCTTCGACCCGGCTGGGCCTCTGCTGTTGCTGACAACTCCTTGAGACGCGCGGGAGCAGTGCGTGCCGTCGACGACTTGGGCTTGGTCCGGACATTTACCGGACGGTCAGACAGCGAGCTACCCATTGCTCACTGTCCGCAAGCCCTCCAGTCCTGGACCTGCGTTATGCGGAAGGTGAGGACGCCGTGACGTCTCGAGCTACTACAAAGAGGGGACATACTGCCATAATTATGGCGTGTCCGGGTTGTTGTTACAGTTAGGCAGGTATTGAATTTTTTTACAAAACTTTAACATTGAAGTAATGGTGGCGACAGCAGGTGGTTAAATTCAATTATCATTGTTATTGTTAACTAGCTTTCGTTGCAACCTTTGTTTAATTATTTTTATCGTGACAGTTCGTAGGTACTGATTATAAATGTGTCTATTGTGTATTTTATTGTTAATTTATGTTTATGAAAGTCGACATAAATGATTAATTTTGTTGACAATTGCTGTTAAATAATGGTAGAATTGGCAAACAGTGTATAATTTCGCAATTATGTAATTAGTAAATGTTTGTGATACAGTCATGTTGATTAACTAAATATAATTAATGCTTTTCAAACTTTCATTTAATTAATGCTGATAACAATATATTCGAATTACTCGCTTTTGAAATTATATTATTATGGTAAATGTCAATATGATACTACCTACTGGTTAGTATATAGGTAATTCGGCTATAGGTATATAGATATACATATAGGCATTACAACATTTTTTTTTAGTATATATGCGAAGTCTGAATACTGACTCTGAACAAATCATATTCAGAGTCAGTAACTGAATCAACATCAATAATTTTTACACCATGTTATATTTTTACAAGCTTTTATTTAGTTTCACCTGTCCCGATGTTTGTCTGTCATCAAATCTTGCAAATTAAATTTGACCCACTTCCCGGTTACCGATTGGGCTGAAATTTTGCATGCGTGTGTAAATCAGATGACAATGTGAAATTATTACGACATGGAGCTGATCTGATGATGCAACCGGAAGGTGGCTATAGGAACTTGGTAATTAAACCACATAACCCCATCGAGTTTGGGCTCGTATGATTTGTCTTGAGTTGACGAGTATTAATTAAATAAGTATAACGAGCTATAAAAGCTTGCTATGAAAAAATGTTTTTCATTAAAAACTTGTTTCCAATAATGTTTACACCATGTTATATTTTTTCCCAAAAATATTTTAAAAAGGTCACAAGTTGAACACCGCGCGACACTAAGTACAACACAAGTCAGGCAGGTCACAGCGGGCATTAGATGCCAGGCCACAGCAGGATGTGGGAGCAAAACAACCCTTCAATCACCCGGATGACCTGGAGACCATGTATCTGTGCGGACAACTAGGTAACATAACAAGCTTATAACTTTGTGATTTTGCAAGATAAAGTTATGAAATTTTGTATATAGATAGATTCTTTATGTAAAAATACTAGATACGTGTTTCAGCTTTCGCATATAATAAAACTAATGTTGTATATGTCGCAGCCATCTGGTTTTAAATTAGCCATCCAATTGGACGCCTAGCGCGTTCGTCAAACGCCGGCATCCAATTGAATGCCTAGGCCGATAGTTGTTTGAACTAAAATCACTCAACGTTTAACAGCTTGGCGTATTGAAAGTTAGCCCTTTCGAAATGACTGATCAAGATTCAGCCAAGTGATTCAAATTTAGTTCCACTATTTATTGATTTAATAATATTTCACTATAACTTGGTAGACACTATTATTAAAAAGTAATTTTATATAATTTTTAAACTCGTCACCCTACTAAACTAAACGATTACACAGCGTTCAGCCATCTGGTTAAACGTAGCGGTTAACGACATGGCTAGTTGTTCTTCAGCCATTTCATTGGATACTGGCGTTTAACGAACGCCCTAGGCGTCCAACTGGATGGCTAATTTAACCAGATGGCTGCGACATATACAATTGATGAGCAAAGGCTCTCTATTTGGTCCTTTCTTTATGTGATCCAATCGTGTAAACGAATGTACAGTAGGCACAACGGATCTTGAGCTCTCGGCGTCAGAGTGGGAATCGCTTTGCGCATTCCATACATTGGCGAGCCAATCGTCTTCGTTGTTATATATATGCAGCAATGCAGGGAACGAATGAGAAGTGACGTCTATGACGCGATGGCGCGGCGAGCCAATCACTGACACTCCCCGCCCCCGCGTCTCACTTCGCACCACTAAAGAGACCGAATATTTGACTTCTGCGCAACCGCTTAAGATCCGTTGTGCCAACTGTACCTACGTTTACAAAATTCGTTTTCATGTTTTCAATCAATTTCTTTCCTCAATTACATGTTACTCACAAATTGAAGACAGCCAAAAATATCAGATGTTTACCTGTAACAAACAATTAAAAACATTAATAATACAATCAATTTAAAATTGAAATAATCTATCTATAATAATACATTTAATAAATCAGATGTTTTTAGCTGTGCGTGCATCACGTGAAATGTATGAAATCGATGTAAGTAAGATAAGCTTTATGCATTAAAATTATGTGTTAGCGTCATCATCATCATTTCAGCCGATAGACTTCCACTATTGGACTTCGTTCCAGGACCCTGGGGTTCTCTTTCACATGCCCCCAGTAGGCTTCGACTCTGCTGACACTATCGACCCTGCTGGGCCCCTAATTCACATTTACCCTCAATAAAACTTTACCTTTTATGAAAATGGCAGCCAATAACACTCAACCACATCATCATCATCATCAGCTTTTTTAATATTCCCACTGCTGGGATTCAGGCCTCCTCTCTAGGAGAGGGAATGGGCCGTAATCTACCATGCGGGCCCAGTGCAGGTTGGTGGATGTCACATGTCTTCGAATTTTTGGTTCTAGGACATGCCGGTTTCCTCACCATGTTTTCCTTCACCGTTTTGAGAGCAGTGGTAATTTATTTATTTATTTATTTAAAGCTTTATGCACAATAATGAAATAAATTACACAAAGTAATGCGCCTGACAGGGTTTGAACTCGCGACCTACAACTCGTAAGTCGGGACACTCAACCACACTAAGTACTCATTAGTTGATGTACAGTAAAGGAGAGTGCATGCGATGGTGAAGTGTAGGTTTCCACCTAGGCTTGTATTGTGTTTGGTGAGACAGCAAGCTGACCCAAATGTAATTGGAATATGGTTTGGCAAATTGATATTGTTGCCAGGATTTAAAGGATTCGGTTCTGAAAACGTTTCAAGGGTACAAAATTGCCTGAAAGTAGGCTAAGTTGTAAAGTCTAAAGTTCCAGCTTAACTAACAAAAAAAGAACTGTTTTTAGCTGTATTAAAATCATCATTTTATTTCTTATTTTTGGGCATGAAAGAATCATATACTTACACTCATATAATTCTTAAAACAATTGATACCTTGCAATAGACCTGACAAGGAACGAATTCAAACGCAAGACGACCACTCCTGAACATAGGCCTCCCTCCAACAAGTGTCGCCACAACGAACGGTCCTGTGGGTCTCATCCATCAGATACATGCGACCCTCAGGTCTAGGCCAATTAAAATGTCGGTTTAAATTATTTACAAAATCTTCTTCAGTATAGGGAAAATGCGTAAATTTATCGCATTATATTTTTCGGAACATCCCGCTGATCATGTAATAATTCATGAAAAATCAATACGGAGCGCGGGTGCTCAGACCCTTCTGAGAAAGGCTTAACGGAACTTTTCCACGTTACGTGTCAATCCCCAGAAATATCAATATTTACTCATTTGGCTGATTTTATTCAATATTTTCGAGATTACCAAATGGTTGTGTGTTTATTTATGTACAACGGTTTTTGGAACTTTGTGTTTTTTTTTTCAATATAAAAGTGAAAGTCCATTGTTTGCTTGGAATAGTTAAAAACTACTACTAGTAGTCTAGAAAAATATATATATACAAAAGACTTGTTTTATTCTAAAATTCTGTTTAACCGGGGTAAATATAACAATCCTCATGATATTTAACTTCATATCTGTCTGTGTTTACTTGACATGACAGGGTGACAATCAGCCCAACACAGAATTATTAAGTAACTCTTTACAAACCGTTTTAATAGTGCGCTGTTGTCATTAATTTTATAATATTGTTTTTTCTATGTTTGTTGTAAATCTAATTAAAATTTTATATGCATGCCAACGTTTATTAAAATCGTTTTTTTTTTAATAAAAACAATATATTTTCTTCACTTGATAATCATTTTAGAATATAAAAAAACATAGTTAATAAAGAAAAGGGAGTTAGTGATAGTGTGACGGGTGACTGAATGGAAGAAAAAAACGTGTTAGAACTGTATGGTTCTTTCTTCAAAAGACCACCTCAGGCTCAATCTGCATGGTTCTCATATGATTTGACCATTACATGTTTTGCTGTATGGACTTTAAAAGAGACTTTGACCCCTGAGTTTGTTTCGGTGTTTCTTCTCAGGGTAGTCAGCTAGGAAACACCGGCCTCATCTAGCATTAATTGACGAAAAAAAAAATTGACGTGTAAAAGTGTTTTTACCTATAAAACCTACTTGCAAAATAAAGATCATTTATCATTTATCAGTTGTACAGACCCCAAGTAATATGGGTTAAGGCTGGAAGAAGAAGGAAAAGTGGATCCATCATAAACGTAGTTTTTTAAAACAGTTAATTACACGAACTACGTATTTATACAATTATACACCTACTGTACAATTTAAAGTATAAATTGAAAATTCTTGAAATTAATAAAGATGAAACACACACACACACACACACACACACCATTGTTCATTTCATACATTTTTGGTCAAGAATGTGGGCATTGCTCTTTTTTCAGATCATGTATTAGTAGAAATTTACACTTAAATAATATTATAAAGACGTAAAGTTTGTTTTTATTTTTTTATGTTTGTAGGAAGTAATCTCTGAAAGTTCTGGGCCGATTTTTAAAATTTTTTCACCGGTAGAAAGCTGCTTTATTCTTGAGTGATATAATAGGCTATATTTTATGTATTCAGGCGAAGCCACGGGCAAAAGCTAGTAAGTTATAAGATAAGCCATTTTTTGCAAGATGTAAAATACTAATCGTATAATACACTTCTTCTTTAAGGAAGGACCTTGTCTGACCTTTAAGTCAGGCTTTCGTCGGTAACATACAAAACTCTTAAAATATTCGTGCAACCTTTTCGTTCAAAAAGCCCATTACAACGTGAATACATTCCACATACATATGTTCCCGACATATTTGTCGCAGCAGCATTCAGGTTCAACATATTTATCGGTTTATTGATATTATTGAAAATTCTTAGATTAAGGCGTATAGTCCCTTGAACCATCTGGCCGAAATTATGTGAACGCAACTCTCGCACTCGCCTAGGCGGCAGTACGCAAATCTGTGCATTTATTTGCGGCCAGCAGCGCCCGGAAAGCGCTTTAAATCCATTTTCTCTGCGAGATATTGATTGATTTACATATGCAATGTTCACTTTGAAGAATATTTAACCACCAATTTTTATGTGTAAAAATGTTTCTAAAGGTCCAAGCCGTTTCGAAGGAGTAGGGAAAAGTTGCGAAAAGTTGCGAAATTGCTAAATATTTTTTTTTGACAAAAGTATTAATTGCACGAAAAAATCAAATGTTGATATTATTGTTCATGAATCTATAATAAACATATATTTTTTTCAAACCAATTGACTTAGCCGTTACGGAGGAGTAGGCCTCAGAAAATCACTGTTTTATGGCACTTTTCGGGCGCTTAGCCCTTAAGTATTCTGCGTTAAGGTTGCGGGAAACCGATAGATGCGAGACGCAGAGGATGGTTCATTGTGACGACACTTGGGGAAGGCCTATGTCCAACAGTGGACATATATCGGCTGAAATGATGATGATCATGATGGAAGTATCGTGTAGGCAAAAAAACAGTATTGAAATAGTGTATTTTGATACAAGTGGAGATAGTTTGTCATTGCGACTAAGGCGGAAATCGGCGCCCGAGCCGATCTCTTTGAGGCGCCCGTGGAAAAACCGCACTGTGGACGACTCGGGCTCGGTCCTCGCTGGACCGGACGGCGAGCGACCTTTTGCTCGTAGTCCGCAAACCCGAGTATTAGTTAGCTATGCTATGAACTTAATAATAAAAACAAAAAAGAAATAAAATTAATTAATTTTTTAATGGTTCTATTTTTATTTTTGGAATATTTAAAATCATTTCAGCCGATACACGTCCACTGTTGGACATAGGCCTCCCCCAAGTGTCGCCACATCGAACGTTCCTGTGCGTCTCGCATCTATCGGTTTCCCGCAACCTTAACGCAGGATACTTAATCTAAGAATTTTCAATAATATCAATAAACAAGTGGACGTGTATCGGCTGAAATGATGATGATGATGATGATGATGATGATGAATATTTAAAAAAGTAATCAATATGTGTACAAATGAAATAAGGAAACAACAAAATAGTAGTTGATGTTGTAGACGTCGTATAAACGTTTATTGCGATGTCCCTCACTTCGCTCAGGATTTATCCGGTCCTCCTTCTTTGTCCAGGCAATTTCCCTTTGGAATGAGCTCCCGCTGAACATCAAGACGGCTTCCAGTTGGTTCACTTTTAAGGTGCACGTGAACACATTCGCAGGAAATTGGTGTAATCATCTCAGCGTTGATTTGTTGGATTTATTTCTCATAATATCATTGTTAATTTGTTTGTATGTATCTAATCCCGGCCATACACCATCCTACTAAACGTCCAATGGGTTTGACGCTACAGGTTTGATCGTGTGTGGAAGTGGATCGGTTTGACTCCTACCAATCCACTCCCACATACGGAACTACAGATTGAATCAAACCTGTAGCGTCAAACCGAAACCGTCTAAACAGATGATAGGTAAGATGGTGTATGGCCGGCGGCATAAGTGACAATGGGCACTTATAATAATAATAATATTTTTATTTCAACAAATAAAATTACAATATAAACATAGGTACTTAAATAAATCATTTGTTTGTTGGTTATACTTACATAGAAGCAGGTAGGTGATGCAACCAGCACCCTGGTCCACCAATGGGCAGGGCACATTGCACGCACAACAGATGGTCGATGAGATGAAAGGTTCTGTAGTGGCGACCACGTACCGGAAGACGTAGCGTTGCAAGGCCTCCAACAAGGTGGACCGATGACCTAGTCAGGGTCGCGGGAATCAGATGGATGCGTGACGCACAGGACCGGTGGTTGTGGCGACGCATGGGGAAGGCCTATGTCCAACAGTGGACGTCTTTCGGCTGATACGAGTATGATGATAATGATGATGATGTATCTAAGTATATATTTATTTTTGTATTTTTTCTCTCTCTATTTGTTTATCATTAAGTTGCACCAACCATGTTAAGTTTCTGCACCACCCTAAGGTCGACTGGCAGTAACTGCCTAATGCATTAAGGCTTATAGTCCCTTGAACCATCTGGCTAAAATTATGTAGACGCACCTCTCGCACCCGCCAAGGCGGCAGTACGCAAATCTGTGCAATTATTTGCGGCCAACAGCACCCGGAAAGCGCGCGGCTGACCTTTAAATCCATTTTCTTTGCGAGATATTCATTGATTTACATATGCAATGTTCACTTTGAAGAATATTTAACCACCAATTTTTATGTGTAAAAATGTTTCTAAAGATCCAAGCCGTTTCGAAGGAGTAGGGAAAAGTTGCGAAATTGCTAAATATTTTTTTTTAGACGAAAGTATTAATAGCACGAAAAAATCAAATGTTGATAATGTTGTTTATGAATCTTTAATAAACATATATTTTTTTCAAACCTATTAACCTGGCCGTTACCGAGGAGTAGGCTTCAGAAAGTCACCGTTTTATGGCACTTTTCGGGCGCTTGGGCCTTAAGTCCGCCTTTTTACAGTGTTAATAAATAAAATACTTAAGAAAAATACTTAGAAGCTGTAACTTTCCATTTAATAAACTGAACCATCAAGGTTTCTAATCAACTGGAAGTAGAACGTAACCGTGTTGAGTCACGTGTTCAGTAGAAAACGTGTGACGTAAAGTTCATCATGTAACTACGTCGCAAGTAGCAAGAAACCTCATAATAAACTGCGAGAACAATAAACTTATTTACCTTACTTAAGTTACTACTTCTGGCGAAGTAATAGTTTCATTTTGCCACAGCCTTCCACAGGTTTCTGAGGTAGAACACCTACATAGTATACAGGGTTATTTGTAAACACTGGCAATCTCTCAGGATTGTTACTAACATGGCCTATCGTATTTCCTATCTTCTTTGTCATCTTTTCGTGTCGATATACTCAAACATTTTATTTTTTAATGGTTTTAAACTAGTGCTTGTCTGCGATCTGACCTGATGGTAAGCAGTGATGCAATATCTAATGGTAAGGCACACTAGTTTATTAAGAACCTATTCACTCTAGCCTTGAAGACACCCAGATTATAATGGGACGGGAAGACCGCATCAGGCAAATTGTTCCAGTCCTTCGACGTACGCGGTATAAACAAGGAGGCGAAACGCTTAGTCCGGACTGTAGAGGTTTCAACAACGTATGGGTAGAAACTCGTCGTACGTCGGGTTGGCCGATGGTAGAATTGAGATGGCGGAATCAAGTCATGCCATTCCTGCGCACACTCTCCAAAATGCATCCTGGAAAACACCGAAAGGCTGGCTACCCTACGCCTGTGCTCATGGCTTTTAAGGTTAGACCAAACCAAATCTAGATCACTAATTAGCCTCTTCGCATGCCTTTCCTCCGAGTCCAAAGCTGCCAGGTGGTATTTTGCAGCACCAGCTTGTTTGTGGCTGCAGTACTCCACACACGAACAGACCTGTGCTTTGTACAACATTCAACTATTTTTTTCTGACCAGTATTTGGTAACCTGTACAACAGCTCTGTTATTGGCCTCGTATAGTTCCTGAAAAGTGCAGGTGGTTGTGCAGGATGGGCAGCATACTCAGTGTATTTCATACGTTTTTTAATTTATTAATCCAACTTGCAATTACCATTACAGACTACTGCTATGCAGACTTCTTATGTTATGCGCAGAGCGTATTTTTTTTGTAGAGCTTTTTTTTAGGCGGTTAATCATCCAATGACTTCTTCCGCTCTTGGGCGGGGCTAGAGAGCATATCCGACTTTTATTGATTAAAACGCACCACCTGTTCCTTCTTTACCTTCGTTCCTAGGCCCCGGGGTACATTTTCGTATAAACCATGGCCCAAGTAGACTTCGACCTTCTTTGTAGTGATGTGTGATAGATCTTATTTCGTCTTTGTCTCCACAAGTTCGTCTGTAAATTTTACAAGTAATCTTACCGTTGAGATAACTACGGCTTATCGTAGCAAAACTAAAAAACAGTTTTATACAAGTCTAGATAGAAAACTAAATCCTAGTTTACGTGGCTGAGACGCGGATTGCTCTGCCACCATAAAAACGCCAATAAAAGGATTGTAGTGTGTCCAAGTTATGGAAAGAGCGGGTTCTAGCAGTTAAGAGAATGCATCTCGATATACATTTTCACTGTTTTTCATACAACCGCTCTTAGGCGATTATGACGTTATTACACATTTTTCATCAGATATTTTGGAAACACAGTATCTTGTGGATATTATCTAGGCTTCTATGGAAATCAATTTATAAATTTGTATAAAACTAATCCAGTTAAAACCTCTGAAAATCTGCTATTTTGCATGAACTTTGATACTTCATAATTTACTCAAAAATCAAAGTCAAAAAATTACAACTATACAAGCCTAGCAAATTTTATCAAGATTCTAAATGACAATGAAAATGTTTTTTAAAAACTTTTAAGTGTTTAAAAAAAAAAAGGAATTCCTGGAAAAAGTTTTGTAAAATATTCGAGTAAATCACGGAATTACTGAATGCCAACAGAGTTTTCAGGTATTATCACTATTTTTTCGCGTTGCCTTTTCGTCAAACATCACGTTGGATTGCGTTAGATGAAGTAACAAGCTTTTAAACCATGCTCGATTTTTACGATTGGCGAGTGGAAAAGCAGTCTCTTAAGTCTGAAAGCCTCGACCAAATTGTGACACAAGATGTTATACTAAATGTCGTACATTTTGATACAAGTACAGAAAGTTTGTCCGATTGCGACCGACGCGCAATTCGCACGAGCCGTAGGCAAGCGTGTTATTGAGCCGAGGGCTGCAGTGACAAAGCTCGAGTGGTTGATCGGTGACTTGTGGGGCGACGCACGCCCAGCCTGATACGATACATGTAATAAAATTGTGGCGGGGGAAAACACCCGCACTTTTATGCACTAGTACGGAAAACAGTCTATTGCGTGCCTAAAAGCGGTGGGATAAGAGCGGATTTTTGAGTAAGTGTATTGAGAAATAGTAGTCTACAGTAGTTACATTATTGGTTCTTTCAGCAACTAACATTTATGAACCACGAAATGTAAAGTTTGATGGCCTACCTCTCTGTGACATCGTCTTGACGTGACACTGCTAGAATAGTCAAAACTTGCACGCTTGCCAAAAAACAAAGCTGCCCAAGTGCGAGTCGAACTCGCGCACAAAGTGTTCCGTACCATCCGTAGCAAAAAAACGGCAAAAAGTCATGTTTGCTGTATAGGAGCCCCACTTTCTTCTGTTTTCAAATGTTTGTATTTGTTTTTTAGGGTTCCGTAGCCAAATGGCAAAAAACGGAACCCTTATAGATTCGTCATGTCTGTCTGTCTGTCTGTCTGTCTGTCTGTCTGTCTGTCTGTCTGTCCGTCTGTCCGTCCGTATGTCACAGCCACTTTTTTCCGAAACTATAAGAGCTATACTGTTGAAACTTAGTAAGTAGATGTATTCTGTGAACCGCTTTAAGATTTTCACACAAAAATAGAAAAAAAGCAATAAATTTTGGGGGTCCCCATACTTAGAACTGAAACTCAAAAATTTTTTTTTCATCAAACCCATACGTGTGGGGTATCTATGGATAGGTCTTCAAAAATGGTATTGAGGTTTCTAATATCATTTTTTTCTAAATTGAATAGTTTACGCGAGAGACACTTCCAAAGTGGTAAAATGTGTGTCCCCCCCCCTCTAACTTCTAAAATAAGAGAAAGATAAAACTAAAAAAAATATATGATGTACATTACCATGTAAACTACCAACGAAAATTGGTTTGAACGAGATCTAGTAAGTAGTTTTTTTTAATACGTCATAAATCTAAAAAAATACACTATTATTAAAATATCGATCAAAGTTACAACTAACTACAAGAGCTTTTATATTATGTTACTTGCTGCTACGGAACCCTCCATGGGCGAGTCCGACTCGCACTTGGCCGGTTTTTTTCTTCTCTGGCAACTGAGCCGTTATCGACTATTCTGACAGTGTCATGTGGTGATTTTGTATTTGTTGTTATAGCGGCAACATCATCTGATCTGTGAAAATTTCAATTGACAGACAGCTGTCACCAGACTGTATCTCATGAACCGTGATAGAATGACATTTAAACGTCCTTACCTTTTTTTTTTATGGTGGGAAAAAATCATGCATTGACATCCCCCGCCCTTGGGCGGAGCGGGAGATAGTGTCAGACTCTTACTGACTAAAAG
This sequence comes from Mythimna ferrago, assembly GCA_910589285.2. Classification (NCBI taxonomy): domain Eukaryota; kingdom Metazoa; phylum Arthropoda; class Insecta; order Lepidoptera; family Noctuidae; genus Mythimna; species Mythimna ferrago. The sequence continues at coordinate 22,981,973 of OU342683.1, forward strand.
ACCCACCCCGTTCCTTCTAGCCTTCATACCGGGGCTCGAGCGCCCTTTCGGATAACCCTGGCCCCAGTAGGCTTCGACCCGGCTGGGTCCCTGCTGTTGCTGAAAGCTCCTTGAGGCGCGCGGGAACAGTGCGCGCCGTCGACGACTTGGGCTTGGTCCGGCCAGTTACCGGACGGCCGGACAGTGAGCTACCCATTGCTCACTGTCCGCAAGCCCGCGTCTACGTTGGCCGGAAATCGGGATCGGAATCCCGGCGACGGCGGCGGCGATAACGCCGTTGCCTGATGCGTTCGGCCTCCTCCTTTGCGAGCATTACTGCTTCGCAGAAGTCGGCGACCGCCTGCCACTCCTCCTCGCTCCGGACCATGGCCTCTACTAAACGTCCTTACCTAACTTTAGATTGCGATAACGTCGAAGTTTGATCTTTTTTCTGCTCCAAGGGGTAGTAAATAAACAAATACCCAGGGTTTTTGACATTAATTTCAGCTCTGTACCTCCATACGTTCTTAAGAAAAAGGTTTTTGACAGACGGACAGCAAAGTGATCCTACAAGGATACCGTTTTTGCTAATTTGGGTCCGGAACCCTAAAAATGCGTAAAAACATAACTACACACTTTCAGCAAACCAGAAACAAACCGCTGTTCCCTGTGTCTTTAGCCCGTAATATTATTTGCTTCTCGGTTTGCGAGCTATTCCCTTGAGTTTTGAACTTAGGTTTGCGAATAGGAGGCTGCGTTATATCAATAAGATTTACGTTAGCCGCAAACCCGAGATGCCTTTCAAGGGCTTATACTTATACCTATAGGTACTTCAAAACTTCGGTGTTATTTTTCATCATACGGCCTTATATAGATTTCAACTTAGCAAGACTTGTTCAAGTAAATTTAGCAAGGCGTACTTATATTTTATTGAGAATTTATGTGATCCTGGAGTGACTTGAATTAGAATTTTGAATATACAACGTGTAACGTTAAATGCGCAAAACCTGAAAATAGTTTGATTAGAATAACGAGCAGAATCAATTGAACCACTTTTTCACCGTTATCTGTTGTTAAGTTTTTTATTTTATCCTAATTCTACTGTTTTTAATTTTAAATATACTTATGTGTGAGGTACAGATAAACGTTTTTCTTTCTTTCTTTATTTTTCTTTTTAATATATGTCACATTTTTCAAAAAATACATTAAAAATGTTGCCCTGTCTGTTTATTAACAGGTCGAAACATCACGTGCGCAAACCCGCTCAAGTAGGTAAACAAACACAGATGGTTGTTGTCCAATTAAAATTTCTCATATGCGAGATAATAATAGTTCTTATTTCAACGCAGATAGAGATCTTAAACAAACTAAAACAGCACATAAAACCTTTACATTTTTTTAATGATATTTTTCTCTCAGAATTAGGTTAATTGAATTAAAGGTGTTGAGGTTTTGCGTATTTAACGTTACACGTTATATAGTAGGTACATTAGTTTTTGCCCGCGTACATAAAATAGAGCTTAAGTCACTTAGGAATCAAGCAGCTTTCTGTCGATGAAAAAATTTTAGCAATCGGACCATTACCTCCTACAAAACATAAAAACAACAAAATAACATAAAAACAAAAAAAAAACTTTACCTCTTTATAATATTAGTGTAGGTAATCACTTCATAAATTAGTAAAAAGTATAATGATAGGTCGTCCATTGTATGTGTTTTATATTTAAGTTTTTCTATCTTGTGTTTCTTGGTGTAATAGACAATAAATTATATACAAATTAATAAATAAAATGCAATAAAACGCAAAATAAATTAAATGAAATCTTTGTTCGATAAGTTCAATCAATGCAATAACTATTCTATCGTTAGATAACGCTTACATTATTTAACTACATATAAGTTTATGAAAGAATAAACTTCCTACCCGATACCGAATTTCCCGGTACTGTATACCGTTGTGCTGTGTCTGTACCGAATAAAAGTATTTCTATTTTAGAATGCAAATACTTTCATACCAAAAATTCTACACCCGTAAATATAAACCTCAGGCTACACGTTCCCGTAACAAGGAAGTACCTAACATGAAGGCTGTTTTATCACTGATCGTGATAACACAGATCGCGGCCGCATCGCGCTATAAAAGGAGCGAACGCTGGACCCCTCGTAAATTTATCTCGACGCCTTGTTATCGACACCGGGGTCCGCTCAGCAGACTGAACACTGATTGATGGGAGAGATACTTTCAGAAGCTGTGTTGTGTACTTGCTTTGTAGTTTTTTTTTGCGATGTAATGTAGGTCGATAGCAAATTATTCTGGAATATTTTGGTAGTGATAGGCGGTGTTACTGCACTTGTGTTTCTGAATATATTTTCAAAGTAACTGGTGGGTTTTTTTTATTCTTTTTATTTTACTGTAATTAAAGTTAGTTAAGTATTTTTTAAATGTAAACAATACAAGTTAAAATAGAATAAAAAAAGATGAATTATTCGTGTCAATAAACTAAAATTGACTAGTTCAAGATATGTTACAAAACAAAATGACACTAATCAAATGTAATGATTATACAATTATCAAATAGTAATGATTTTGATCTTGGCCAAAAGGCCGAGAAGTAATAATAATTGTTATAGTAATGATATAACTAGCAATTTTTATAAGTATTTTTAATTATGTTAATATTTTAAAATGAAAATTATTTGCAAATAGTCAAATAAAAGAAATAAGATAATGTAAATACATTTATTTTAATAAGATATTTGAGAAACATTAAAGAACTAATTATTGTCTAAGTAATATTTTGCCAAATTATAATGTTAATTAAACGTAAAAGTATTGAATTATAAAGCTATTTATTTGAATTCAATTGTTATTTTTCAGAATCAAAAAATATTGTTGATGTTGTAACATTTTGGATGGAAAAAATCTTACTTATTGTATATTTTTAATGTTACAAAAAACATTTAAGAAACTTCTCCAAACAGTAATTTAAAGGTAACAGGATAATAATGTTTTTTTCTTTTGTCTAACACTCAAAACAAATAGGTGTTCAGCAAAAACATTTTTGTCTTAAGCCTATAAACAGAGAGCGTTTTGGGCGCCATTTTCGTCCATTAGCGTCCCAATTTGTTCTATCTATTCTCTTTATCTAAAGGTAAATCTAGTAAATCTCCACCTACCTACATAATACAGACCCTATTATCATGAAAAAAGGTGAAAGTTGTATACGAGAAACATTTGCTATTGTGCAAAAAATATCGACGTACGACAAGTATCCACCAATACGTTGTTGAAATCTCTACGGTCCGGACTAAGCGTTTTGCCTCGTCGTTTATACCGTGTACGTTGAAGGATTGGAACAATCTGCCTGCTGCGGTCTTCCCGTCCGATTATAATTTGAGCGTCTTCAAGGGGTGTGTATAGGCTCATATACTTGTGCGCCTCACTAGGTGGTATCGCCGTCAAGCGCTAGTACCTATATATCACTTAAAAAAAATTATAGGTACGAAGCGAAATAAATTTATTTGATCATACGTCAAAGTTTCCAACATATAACTTCTAAGAGTATCTTGAAGTTTTCTCATTACGTAAAATATAAGCTTACTAGTTTCTGTTAGTGGCTTCGTCTGTGTGATTGTCGAAATTTATCCCAAGGGAACGTACTCCTGGGGTAAAAAGTCTCCTATGTTCCATTTAAGGATATGATGTACCCTGTGTGCACAATTTCATCCGAAGTCGTTCAACCGTTTGGTTCGCTTCGCTCCGTGAAGGAGTATCAAAACATACATAAAAAAAAAATTGACGGTGTATATAATTATGTAGTATATATATTATATTAAATTTATATGTATGTGTATTTTAACTATATGTATACTTTTTATTCTTGTTTTAATAGCAACATTTTCTTTTTGTGCACCTACCATATTGTTTCTTCACCACCCTAGGTTGACTGGTAGAGAATGCCTAAGGCATTAAGTCCGCCTATGTACTTTGTGTTGCATGAAGATTAAATAAATAAATAAAACCATTTGTAGTATATATGCGAAACGTGAATTAGAGTTTGTTCAGAATCAGTAACTGAATCGATTCCAATCATTTTTACACTATGTAAAACCACCACCACCACCGTGTAAGGTTTTCCCAAAAATATTTACAAATGGTCACAAGTTAGACACCACCGAAACTAAGAACAACACAGGTCACGGTAGGTCATAGCGGGTATTAGGACTGGCAAACAGCTGGGTGCAAGTTCAAAACAACCCCTTAGATGCCTGGATGGCCCGATGACTCTGTATTTTTGCTGACATAACAAGCTTATAACTTTGTGATTTTTCATGATACAGTTATGAAATTTTGCCCATATATTGTATAAAAATATTAGATATGTACGTATTTCGGGTTTCGCATAAACTAAAACTAATGTTGTATACACACACACACAAACAAATTTTCTTATTTATACTAAAGAGAATCTCATAAAAAAGGAACTTTTGTAGATGCTTAAAAAATTAACAAATATATTTATATATACACGTTAAATTATAAAATCAGAAACTGAAGACATGGGAAAATTACTTTTTAAAAATAACATTATTCAAATGTCGTTGTACGCTACTCTAGCGTTCTCTAACATTAATGAAAACGCGCCTCAGAGGAAGGAATGTTGTTGATATCTTCTTTATAAAAAAACAACAAGACATTTTGTTTTAGAAATGTTTGCAAAAGAAGGCGGTCCATACATAGTAAACTGAACTGTTAAAGAGATGGAGTTACATAGGATGTATAGTTCCACCCCTCTTTCTGTATATTATTTAATAGAAGCAAAAGCTAAATTAGCTTTTGCCTGCGGACATAAAATATAGCCTATGTCACTCAAGGAACAAAGCAGCTTTCTATCGGTGAAAAAATTTTTGAAATCGGACCAGTACTTTCAGAGATTACCATCTACAAAAAAAAAAAAAACTTTTAAGTCTTTATTATATTAGTGGTGTAGATTTTAATACGACATGATAAACCGCCTGGTCATCTATATATCCCTATTTTTGAAAAAGTACAAAAAAAAATGTGGTTGTATACATCCCCGTTATTGATCATATTTGTGTAGTAAAAGGTATAAAAACTAAATTCCAAAATTGTCTACGAAAATTTGTCATAATTAGTAAATTCACAATTGAATAAAAAAATCATATCAATTGCTACTAGAAAATACTATAGTCTGTCTAGTCAACCGACTTGGGAATTTTTAATAATATTTAATCATTTAAAAAATACGTATATTCGATACATTTTTTAAGTTTCTTCTGTTAGCTAACAATGATCTCTATCTCTTAATCAACCTTGATTATTGAACTCGTGTTGACTACATCAGATTTTATTAAATCCTAATAATTACCCAAGTCGTTTAACTTATTAGACAGACTCTACGCGCAAGGTTTTTCTATTGTTTTTCATTCATAATCTGGCCTGGACAATATTTCCATAAAAGTGTAATTTTGGGATAATTACTCGTATAAACAAACTCTAATTGTTGCTGTTTATGAATATTATTTACTAGTTTTGCCCGCAGCTTCGCCCGTGTAAATAAAATATAGCATATATCACTCAACAATAAAGCAGCTTTCTGTCGGTGAAAAAAATTTTAGCAATCGGATCAGTACCCCTAGCCATGTTGCAAATCTGCAATCGTTAACGCTTGTAGAAAGCTTCAAATGTATGGGAATGACGTCTCTCAACGCTCAGTCACGTGGTGAGAACAAAAGATTCGGCGACGCGGCCAACTCGAAGCGTTCGACGCAAGCGAAACGATTGTAACTTGGCTAGGGGGGCTGTTCTTTCAGAGATTACCTCCTATAAGCTTTACCTCTTTATAATATTTGAGACTTTACTAAATAATAACGAGACCTTTTCTAATAAGCCCTTTAAGTATTTGTACTAATTAAAAAATTGTGGTGTATAAAATTCGGGAACCCTTATCTCCTAGTATCTTAATATGGTATTTAATTTGAGAGAAGCCTAACCCACCTCCCCATCTATCGTGAATCCATGATCCCTTATTACTACTGCATTTCGAAATTGCAGAATTCGAGCTTCAAATTCCAAATTCGAGCAAGAGCTACATAAGTGGATTAGTAATTGCCATGGCAACGGAGTGTTTATGGCTCGAATCTGCTGCTATACGTGGCTCTAAATACAAACAATGAATAGTTAATACCCTCATGAGTCTGTCGATGTGTCTGAAGACGTAGTGATTAGTCGTATCTCGGAAATGTTTCATAATGACACTTGCAATGCGACTGCGATGTTTGTAAGGAAACGAGATGTGAAGAGAGTCAGGGTTGTAGCTTTATAGGGCAATATCCTAGTCTAATACTTTAAAATATTAGTCTTACCTTAAGAAATACCATCGCCTATGTTAAATTACTAGTAAACTGTTTGTTTATAGTTTGACTCGTTAGAAGGGGTTCGAGTATGTCAGTGATGGGGCCTGAACCCATGGTGCCGCTTCGCTGCGATACCTACATAATCTGGAAAGAAAACGTACCAAAGACAGACACCATAAACTATAGACGGAACATGATGACTGTAGGCAGACCAAGGAGGCACTACCCTCCATTGATGGTCGCTTCACAAATCAGGCCCTATGACTGACCAAGCCTCAGTTCCGCAAAGTGACGGCCGTTGCAACTGGCCACGGGACCTTCAATAAGCACCTCTCTGTTATAGGAGTTACAGACAGCCCACTCTGTAGAGCCTGCATGGAGAAGGACGAAACAGCAGCTCATCTGCTTCTAAGCTGCCCCGTGGTCGCTGGATACTTCGGAAACCCAGTTACCCTCCGTGAAATGGGCAGTAACATCAAGGTATTGCTGGCCTTTCTTGAGGAGCTGGGATGGATCGAATGACACATTTGTCCTACCCGTACGCAAAAAACGCGCTTTGGCCGTGGAGTTGTGGAAAACAGCCCGTTGTACGATACTATACTATATATGATATCTAAACAACTATTTAACCAAGGAGACATCATATTATTTCTTGTTCTGGCCAAATAAATGTCATTGAAATGTGTGAAATCGTGCACGCATTGCAATCTATGCTCGATTCACCAAATCAGATCATGTTAAACTTTTATTTGCGCGCTGTTTATAATTACCGCTGCCCTACCTTAAATCTTCAACTATGGTTACGGCCCTGAGAGAGGCTTTTATTGGGAGTATTCAGAATTGGGTAAGACTGGGATTATTAAGATACTCCATTCAAGACAAGACACGACATCGAAACAAAACTTAGGTTTTCCAAAGGGGTCATTGTTCTCATCAATATGAATCTACTACTATGTGAACAAACGTGAAATCACTAAATAAAAAATTACCGGCTCCGTACATTTTGTTGAGTTATGTGAATATAAACAAACGGAGCAGCGAATTTGTTTTTTCGTGATTTCAGGGATGATCGCATTGTTAAAGTTGATTATATTGATGAGTACAATGACCCTTTTAAAAGAAAGCCTATCTGTAGTTTCAACGTTGTATAGTTCCCAATTAAAATTGTAATCTTAGCAAAGATCTGTAATTATACCTACCGTACAAGATAGAACAAAGACGTCTGTTCCAAACTATTCAGTATTACTAATATTTTACTTCGTTTTAGTAAATCCAAATATTAATATCTAGTAGAAATTGCAAATCTTAGTATTGTTAACTTTAATCTCTCGTTAGGGTCAGATTGTAACTAAAATTCTCAAGTTTATTAACCTAATCGATCTTAAGCTATTTTGGATGAAATGAATATCTACTTGTAATACAGGGTGAGATAATAATTATTTTGAAAGTTAAATGTCTGTATTGGATAGGCATTTTTATCCTAAAGTACTCGAAAGTAAGCCTAAGCATTAAGTTTTTTTTTTTCGGAAAATGTTGCTTGTAGAATAATCTGAAAAACATTCAGATTGATTGCATGTACTAACACAACTACTACACTACTCCCCTCTCACTCTCCTCCTTCTCCTTTCTCTCTCTCTTCTGTACTACTTGTGTGTGTATATAGCCGGCCGAAGCGTTTGAAAAGCCTCCGAACAAGATGGACCAACGGCCTGGTGAGAAACGCACAGGATCGGTCGTTGTAGCGACACTTAGGGGAGGCTTAAATCCAACAGTAGACGTCCTTCGGTTGAAAAGATGATGATGATGATGATAATTTAGCCAGCCTGATTAGGAATCGATAAAAGAAAATTTTAAAGGCATCTTCGTATTTTTTCTATTGTAAAAATTAACTGAATTTTGTTTTGAATACATTATCTGTCAAGCATTTATTCTGAAGAATACCATATATTTTTCTAATTTTTTTTAGGTACTATAGTGGATCATACACATTTGCGCATTATAAAACTCGCGATTAACGGGGCTAAGAGGACTACAAGATCCTCTTAACCCCAGATTTTCTAACACTTAGGTGTCTAGCTTGATCCCATCGTACCCACTTATCACTATCGTACCTCGCTGAGGCAATTTCCTCTCTTAAACGTCTGTCAACGTCTTCGACGTTAGACGGTTCTACATCTCATTCTTACGACCACACCCCATGTTTATATTAGGTGATGGTAATATTGGTGGACGTTAGAGCTTCTGTTTATTGAAAAATGCACGTAGGGATGTTTTTAAGGTTCCGTAGCCAAATAGCAAAAAACGGAACCCTTATAGATTCGTCATGTCTGTCTGTCTGTCCGTCCGTATGTCACAGCCACTTTTTTCCGAAACCATAAGAGCTATACTGATGAAACTTGGTGAGTAGATGTATTCTGTAAACCGCATCAAGATTTTCATTCAAAAATAGAAAACAAACAATAAATTTTGGGGGTCCCCACTCCCCATACATAGAACTGAAACTCAAAAATTTTTTTTTCATCAAACTCATACGTGTGGGGTATCTATGGATAGGTCTTCAAAAATGATATTGAGGTTTCTAATATCATTTTTTTACAAACTGAATAGTTTGTGCAAGAGACTTCCAAAGTGGTAAAATGTCTGTCCCCACCCCCTGTAACTTCTAAAATAAGAGAATGATATAACTAAAAAAAATATATGATGTACATTACCATGCAAACCGCCAACGAAAATTGGTTTGAACGAGATCTAGTAAGTAGTGTTTTTTTTAAATACGTCATAAATCTAAAAAAATACACTATTATTAAAACATCGATCAAAGTTACAACGAACTACAAGAACTTTTATATTATGTTACTTGCTGCTACGGAACCCTTCATGGGCGAGTCCGACTCGCACTTGGTCGGTTTTTTTAGGGATGTTTTATGTTTAAAGTTAAAAATGTGAAATGTGTTGTTTTGTGTTATGTTGTTAGTGTATTGTTTGTTATTGTTATTTGTTATGATTTGTTCTAACTTAATGTTTTGTTATCATTCGTATATCTTTGATAGTCTTAATAGATAGGCAGATACTAGTAAGTTTGACCATAAGACTATCCAAGGAGTATTCTATTGCCCAGTAATTGGGTTGTGGAGGTCTGATAAGCAGCCGCTTCGTGTAAAATACGGGTATTTTTAGCCGAATCCGGTTAGATTAGAATCCGACCCTAGCTGGTTAAGAAAAGGCTTGGAAGATGATGATACTTACGTTTATAACCATCGATTACTAATAAGTAATTGCTGTTTATAACAAACTAGCTCTATCCCGCAACTTTACACGCGTAGCCTGTCATTTACTTTCTTTAGGTAAATTACTCTACAGACAGAGTTGTTTTTGACATCATTCGTGATTTGTAGCCTGATTCACGTAAAATCAAACAAGCCAAATATCGTTGAAGTTTTATAGTCGTTCGATCGAAGTCCTATCCAAAAGCGGTATTCACGATCTATCGACTTATTTCCAGTTTCATTTATAAGTATTCTACCAGGATAATGTAATACAGATTTTTTTTTATATCGACGAATTTCAAACGACTTTAAAATCGGTGTCGTTCAAACTCGATTAATGAATGTGAATACGGAAAATGTCTAAACGACTTAATCGCTACGATATTGTTACGGTTTTCATTACGTGAATCGGGATATTGGTCATCTTCCTTAGGGATTTGAATGGAGATTTCTGTTTGCAAAACCCTGGGACTGGGACATTTATACTAGCATTCAATAATAACAAAGTTAAAAGCTTAAAAGTTACACGTGTCCTCAATAAAGTGTAAAATAAAAATCATTATACTACCTTGTCACTTTTATTATAAAAATAAATCATGTTTTTTCTCACAGAAATATAAGCTGAAAGGTAACAAAATATTTTAACATCACCCTCAATGTTCTGTTCACGTATGAACTTGTTCGGAATATCAATTGAAAATGAAATCTTTCTATTTCTGTTCATGTCGTAGAATAATCGTACCTGCTTAGTTTATTTTCATTTTATTCCGTGTAACATAATTTTATGACGCCATATTTTAGTAGTTGCCTTTAGTGTGTATAGTTAGGTTAAGCATACTTAATTTTTTTTTTAATATTTAAGTTTATTATGTATAAATTTTGTTGCTTTAAGTTGTAAACAAAAAATGTTGTGCAACCAGGTGAGCAATAAAGTTTATAAATGTATGTAACATAATATATTTAGTTAGTAATTATGGTTTCGCAGTTTTTATAACATTACTTTCTTATGATCCATATATTTTGATTTATAGAAAAAAGTTAGCACTAATGACTTTTCTTTTAACTAGGCAACTGTCAAATGAATTCTTCTGCACTATTCCCTATTCGCTTTAAAAACAGAAACCCTTTTTTTACTGTCTGTTACACCGATTCCAACTTCTGTTTCGTAGGCGGTAGGTAAAATCAAAAAGTGGTAACAATACCAACTATTTACTGCAGCTGCCACTTGTCATGCCACCAACGTAATAAAAATCAAAATCGGTTAAGCGGACAGTAATAAAAGATTTTCATAAATGTCTAATGTTATTTTGAACAGAGTATACAAGGAACAGGAAACTTTTATCATTTTTTTTTTCTGATATAAACTGGTGATTGACTGCGATCCCACCAAACTAAAACCTATAGCCTTTGTCCTTCTTTAAACATAAGGTATGTTTCTTGTAGTACGTTACCAATTTTTTTAAATACTGTTGATACCTCTTTATTTATGTACCAACAACATAAAACTCAAAAGCTCGTTTATTGGCAACAGGTGGTTTATAACATGCTCATTGTCAACCCTTTAGGGGATTACCTTTAGGCAAATGTTACACGAGGAATTATTTGTCAAAGAAGGCATTGTATTCGTAATCCGGTCCCATATTTCATGGATGAGCTGAGTTTAATCAAGAGCCAATCATTGAGACCTTTGTGGGATTCGTTACAAAGTAAAATAAACAAGAACATGTTGTTCCAATATAACATGTCCGGATTGTCCGGCTAAATTAAGTTGAGTGGTCACATTAATTGTGTTTGCGTGACGAAGGGTCTCTCTCTCTTTATTATCTTTTTTTTACTTTTAAATACAGAATTCATTTCAAGCGTCGTTATGCTAAATTTGTGTCAGAATCAAATAGATAAAAACGATATATTAACAGTCCCAGTAGATGTTGTCCTACCCAAAGGCTGGCATTTTGAAAACAAAATTAAGAACCCAATTTTCTGCAATCAGGTTCTCAATTTTATTTTCTCACAAAATAAAGCCACCTACCGGGTCCAATTGCATTTTAAACCATTCAGAGACCCACTCAAATATACACACAAAATGCAACAAAACAAGAATGCAACAATAAAACAACATCACAATAACAACAACACATCACCAAAAAACAACAATACAATACATTTTTTTGTTGTAATTCTTCTGTGTGTAAATAGACGTACGAAATAACTATACAAATACAAAAATAAATAGACAAGCTATTAACACCATAACAAATTCTATAAAAACACTTCACAAACCACTCCAGTGCATCAATGTCCTCGACCACATCACACAAGATCCATTTCCTTAGTAATCGACGTACTCTATCAACGTAATCAATGACACATTTCACATCAAAGGTGATTAGCTAGCATTTATCAGAAAACAAAATTAAGAACCCGACTGCAAAGCCACCTGCCGGATCCAATTGTATTTTAAAAAACCAGAGACCCACTCAAATTCACACACAAAATACAACAACAACATCACAACAATACAGCAACAACAATACAATAAATTTTTTGTTGTTGTAATTCTTCTGTATGTGTGTGTTTAAATATACGTATAGAATAACTATATAAAGATAGATAGATAGACAAACTGTTAGTACCATAACACATTCTATGAAAACACTTCACAAACCACTCCAGTCCATCAATATCCTCCACCACATCACACAAGATCAATTTCCTTAGTAATTGACGTCCACTATCAATGTAATCAATGACACATTGCACATCAAAGGTGATTAGGCGGTAATGGCTCCTAAGCTGTTAACGGAAAGCCTCTAGATATATATGTAGGCATGTTTATATGCGTCAATGATGTTTGTGACATAGTATTATGTAGGTGAAGGTTGTAGAGGCATGTAAAGAGGAATGGGATTATAATTAAATAGCATTTTATCAGAGACATCGTTCGAGAATCTAAAAAATATCTATTTATAAAGATGTAAAGTTTGTTTTTTGGTTTGTAGGAGGTAATTTCTGGAAGTACTGGTGGAATGCGTAGAATACGCACGCGGTACGCGTTTTTTTGCATTTTGATCTGGAGCGAGCAAACTTTGCGGGTTTGCTCCGCATCCAGATCGTGCGTGATGAAATCCGCACGATATCAAAAACACTCTAAGGGTGAGTTGAACCATTTAACTTTAACGATAACCAAACCATAATCAGCTGTGAAACGGTCTCTTATTGGTCAAATCGACGATTTGACAACTGTTAACGGCTTTGTTATCGTTATAGTTAAATAGTGCAACTCACCCTAACTCATCTTTAGAAACACAGGGTTGAAGCCTACTGGGGCCAAGGATCTACTTCTTTAAGGCTTCGGCTCCGGTATGAAAGGCAACGAAGGAACAGGAGTGAGTTTTTAGTCAGTAAAAGTCTGACACTATCTCCCGCTCCGTCCAGAAGTGGGGGATGACATTGAATGATTTTTCTAGGTAAAAAAAAATCCGTGCGGTAATCTTTTACTTTTTTTCCACCAGGAGCCATGCAAAAATCAAGTACTGTAAAACAGTGTGACCAAAATCGGAAGCCCAATGAAACCCATCCATCAGGTCTGAATAACTGCATTGAATTTCAGGGATCGAAAACGTGATTTTATGCATGTATCATCGAAAACCAATTTCATACTGCGTTTTATGGTCGAACTCGCACACGAAGGGTTCCGTATTATTTTATTGAAAACAGCAAAAAATTCACGTTTTTTGTATGGGAATAAAAAATGAAGATATCCGCAGGAAAACTAAGGTTGCCGACATAGCATAAAAGAATTGCCAAACTTAAGTGGCAATAGGCAGGGCACATTGCTCGCAGAACAGATAGCCGTTGGGGCCGAAAGGTTCTTGAGTGGCGACCGCGTACCGGAAGACGCAGCGTTGGAAGGCCTCCTACAAGGTGGACCGATGACCTGGTGAAGGTAGCGGGAAACCGATGGATGCGGGACGCACAGGAACGTTCGATGTGGCGACGCTTGGGGGAGGCCAATGTCCAACAGTGGATGTGTATCGGCTGAAATGATGATGATGTTGTATGGGAGCCCCAGTGAAATAATTATTTATTTCTAATTTTAGTGTTTTTTGTTATAGCGGTAATTCTGTTGCCGCTATAACAAAAATAATAAGTCAGTGAAAATTTCAACTGTCTAGCTGTTGCAGTTCATGACATAAAGCCTAGTGATATACTGCTGTACAGTGGAGTCTTAGTAATAGGGTCCCGTTTTTAAGCTTAGGGTACAAACCCTGAAAACCCAGGCAAGTGCGAGTCGCACTCGCGCACTTAGAGTTCCGTACAAACTTACCTATGAAAACCATTAAATTCCTGAATTGAGTTACAAAGATTTTTATGAATAGCAAAAAAAGTTTTATTTTGTGACGTAATTACAAAGGACCGTGGGACAAATTGGGCTCATTGTTCAACAGAGTTACGATATGTACCATTGTAAAGGATTCTGCTTATATTTAAATTGTTACTATTGACACAACCTTCTTCAATTCCTTGAGGAAAAAAGATATGCACCTAATACGTGTTGTTGGAAAAGACAATTTGTCACTGATTTCTTGGTTAATATGGACATGTTGAATTTAAAAAAAATGTTTAATAGTTTAAACTTTCGAAAGATCTCATAGAAATATTGTCCATCATCTGATCCATAATGAAGTACCCTATGAATTTTTATACCCTTGAGAGTTTCGAAATGTACGTTTTTTGCGACATAAACGGCCGTATTGTTTATTTCGGTAACTCAGAAATTTGATTTTTTCACAATTTCAAGGGACCGCAAGACCTGAGTATATGGTTTTAATTTCAACTCGATATCTCCACGCGTTCTTGAGATAAAGCGTCTTGGACAACAAAGGAATTCTATAAGGGTATGTTTTTTTTCGGTCGGTATGTATCATCCAAATGTCATCCCCTGTCCATGGGCGGAGCGGGCGATAGTGTCAGACTATTACCGACTAAAAAACCAACCCCGTTCCTTCGTTGCCTTTCATACCAGCCCCCCTAGCCAAGTTACAATCGAATTCCGTTCTCTAATCGGTAACGCCTCGGTGACAGTAATTGTAGAAAACGATAAGTTGGTAGCCATGTTGACGCGCCTGAATCGGCCGCTCGTTCTACAATGTAGCGTTTGTATAACAAAGGATGTAGCGTTAAATATTGTAGAAACGATTTTCAACGATGTGAACTTGGCTACGAATTGTCTATTCGTTTGTTCTGACCACGCGACTTTACGTTGAGAGGACGTCATTCAAATACGTTTCATCACTTTTCGACAACGTTAACGATTGCAGAATAACAACTTGGCTAAGCGTGCAGGGCAGAGTCTCCCTTTCGTTACTAGACCCTTGGCCCCAGTAATCCTATAAGGGTTCCGATTTTTCCTTTTGAGGTACGGAACCCTATTAAATGGCGCAGTTGAAAACTGAAACGGTTCGGTGACGCAGTTTTAAAACAACCCTTGGTTGAGCGAGTTTTGTATTAAAAAATAATATCCCTTAGTCCAAGCTGTGCCGAACAAACGGGAGCAACGTTACTGTTTGAAACCAGATGAGGTTGTGAACTCGATAGTTTTTCGTGTAATTTGAAGTTTCTTTTTTACCGATTTTTCACGACGATTTTGTAGTTTTTTGTAAGTTGTAGTTTACAGTTTTAATGACAGGATTAAAACTCGGTCCGAAACGTCAATTACTTAGTTGTGGGTAAATAGTTTTTCTTAAAAAAATACAAGTAGGTAGTCAAGTTTTTGTTTCCTTCTTCATGTCTGTTTTTAGGGTTCCGTAGCCAAATGGCAAAAAACGGAAATCTTATAGATTCGTCATGTCTGTCTGTCTGTCTGACCGTCCGTATGTCACAGCCACTTAAGCCAACCGAACTATAAGATCTATACTGATGAAACTTACTGAGTAGATGTATTCTGTAAACCGCATTAAGATATTAACACAAAAATAGAAAAAAAAAATACATAGAACTGAAACTCAAAATTTTTTTTTTCATCTAACCTATACGTTTGAGTTATCTATGGATAGGTCTTCAAAAATGATATTGAGGTTTCTAATATCATTTTTTTACAAACTGAATAGTTTGTGCGAGAGACACTTCCAAAGTGGTAAAATGTGTCCCCCCCCCCGTAACTTCTAAAATAAGAGAATGATAAAACTACAAAAAATATATGATGTAAATTACCATGCAAACCGCCAACGAAAATTGGTTTGAACGAGATCTAGTAAGTGGTTTTTTTATAATACGTCATAAATCTAAAAAAAATACATTTTTATTAAAACATCGATCAAAGTTACAACGAACTACAAGAACTTTTATATTATGTTACTTGCTACAACGGAACCCTTCATGAGCGAGTCCGACTCGCACTTGGCCGGTTTTTTTATATTTTGTTATTGTATTCTAGTTAAATTCCACGACTCTCAAATTGTTGACAGCAAAACAAAACGAATAATTAAAAAACCAGACGAAACCGAAAGATTAAAAAACCAAATCGGCAAGCCGAGCAAAAGACTTTCGAGAATAGAATCTTCGAAAAAAAACTTTTTACAAAAAAAAAAATACAATTGACTTCAATGTTAAAAAAACCGGCCAAGTGCGAGTCGGACTCGCCCATGGAGGGTTCCGTAGCGTTGTAACTTTGATCGATGTTTTAATAATAGTGTATTTTTTTAGATTTATGACGTATTAAAAAAAAAACTACTTACTAGATCTCGTTCAAACCAATTTTCGTTTTTATCGTTCTCTTATTTTAGAAGTTACAGGGGACACACATTTTACAACTTTGGAAGTGTCTCTTGCGTAAACTATTCAATTTAGAAAAAAAAAATATTGGAAACCTCAATATCATTTTTGAAGACCTATCCATAGATAACCCACACGTATGGGTTTGATAAAAAAAAAAATTGAGTTTCAGTTCCTAAGTATGGGGACCCCAAAAATTTATTGTTTTTTTTTCTTTTTTTGTGTGTAAATTTTAATGCGGTTCACAGAATACATCTGCTTACTAAATTTCAACAGTATAGCTCTTATAGTTTCGGAATAAAGTGGCTGTGACATACGGACGGACAGACAGACAGACATGACGAATCTATAAGGGTTCCGTTTTTTGCCATTTGGCTACGGAACCCTAAAAAACACTGAAAAGTACAATATAACTTTAATTTCGGAAGTCGGTATTAAATAACGAAGAGACAAAACTATTATAACAAAAACACCGACTTCCGAAATTAAAGTTGTTTTGTACTTTTCAGTGTTTTTTTAACATTGAAGTCGGTTGTATTTTTTTTTTTTTTGTAAAAAGTTTTTTTTTGTGTGTATGAACGCAAAAAATATTGTGCCGATTTCAAAAATTCTTTCACCATTGGAAAGCTACATTCACTCTGAGTAACATAGGCTATATTTATTGCCTTTGCGAAGCTGGGACGGACCGTTAGTAATATTATAATGATAAAGTTTTTTTTTTTTTTGTTTTTAGGATGTAATCTCTGGAATTACTGGTCCGACTGCTAAAATTTTTTCAACGATAGAAAGCTGCTTTATTCCTGATTGACACAAGCTATATTTAATGTACCTACGTGAGCAAAGCCGCGGGCAAAAGCTAGTATTTATATATAGATAAAAAAATAAATAAATAAAACGTAATAATATTCAATAGTCGTTATTTAGTAACATTCCCCATTACATATATACCATAATATATATCCTTTGTATTTACAACTATGGTCTTTGCTAAATACCTATCAAACACAAATGAACGGTTCTATAGCCACTGAAGATATCTGTAGATGCTATTGTACTGAAAACCCATTATGGTATTAGATGCATGTAGCACAGTAATATGACGGCCTTGAGATCTACCTTGAACTAGTGAGTCTTTATCACATTATGACGTCATCTTATTAGTCTGAGAACGACAATAGGTTTTTTTATGGGTAAAAATCATTCGAATGACATCCCCCGCCCTTGGGCAGAGCGGGAGATTGTGTCGGACTCTTACTGACTAAAAAACCCGTTCCTTCTTGCCTTTAGTACCGGAGCCGAGATTCCCTCTATGATAACCCTGGCCCCAGTAGGTTTTGACCCGGGTTGTCACCCGGGTCACTCCTTGAGGCGCGCGGGAACAGTGCTCGCTGTCGACGACTTGGGCTCGGTCCGGTTAGCTACCGGACGGTCGGTCAGCGAGCTACCCATTGCTCGCCGTCCGCAAGCCCGCGCCTACGGTGGCCAAAAACCGGGATCGGAATCCCGGCGGCGGCTGGGGCGCTGTGAGCACCGTTGCTTGATACTGTCGGCCTCCTCCTTTTCTAGCATAGCTTCGCAGAATGAGGCAACCGCCTGCCACTCCTCCCTCCAGACCATGGCCTGTACCAAGGCCCGGCGTGAGAGAACGTCAATAGGTTACTTCTAGGCAAGCGTGCTCCATTGTCGACCATAACATCGCTTACTATCAGGTGAGATTTTGATCAAACACGAGTCTATCAATAATAATTCAAAAAAATAGATTACTGTCTAGAACCTCAAGAATCGTTGTGAGATTTTTAACGTATTTCACAACACTTTAGCTTAAACGTCATTCTTTTGTCTAAATATAAAAGGAGAAACTGAGTGACTGACAAATCAACGCACAGGCGAAGCTATTGGTACTACTAGGATTACGAAATTTTAGCACAAGATTTCCTTTTATGACGTAGGCGAGGACTATAACCTCGCATACGGCGATTTTATGTAGAGATGATGTAGCGCGCTTGCTAAACGCGCGACAGCTTCGCTACTAACGCGCGTTAGTCGCATTTGCAAGCGCTATAGAAAAGATGCCAACGCGCTACACCATCGCGACTGTATCGATGCGAACGCGCTGCATCATCGTTAAAAAAGTCGCCGAGGGAGAGGGGCTTAAGAGATTTTCCAAAATTCACCACCTAAAGGAACGAAACGGGGTTCCAAAGTTTGAATGGAGAACCCTTCTTTCGCGCGGGTGAAACCGCTGGCGAAAACTAAAAACGAAAAGAAAAAACTGACTGGCATCAACGCAACGAGAGAAAGGTTCGGTTCGGTTTCGGTCACTTTGGCGAGTTTATTCTATTCAAAATAATTTTTAGAATAGCACTATCCTCTCATCAACATCATTTCAGCCGATATACGTCCACTGTTGGACATAAGCCTCCCCCAAGTGTCTCCACAACGAACGATCCTGTGCGTCTCGCATCCATTGGATTCCCGCAACCTTCACCAGGTCATCGGAGCACTACCCTTTCTGATCCATTTAAATTTAAATCAAATTAAACGACCCAGATGCATGCGTTTAAACGGGATATGTAGCTAGTTTATATTTGTTTTTTAAAAAAATGTAGGAATTTATTTTGTGTTAGATCATTTAGTTCCCTTCAAAATGGTTGAGCTGAGTGCTACTAATATTTGCGTCATTTCCGTGAACGGTTGTTGTCAGTCGAAACTGGTAATCTATTAGCTTCCAGTTGCTAATTTAAAATGTATATTTGGTTTTTACTTTATTTACATTGTTCTCACATGATAGTAGCGACAAGAAACATATAACCGAGATATTTGTAATACAAAACATGATTGAAAAGAGTGTCCATGGAGTTTCTGGCACATTTTTCTCCATAGAGACCTACGCTTTAGAGTGTGCAATTATTATAATTTTTTGACGGACTTCTTGACAGAGGTATCTGTAAATGGTTTATTTGAAATAAAAAAAGAAATTAGGGTTTTTCGCCTCGTCGTTTATACCGCGTACGTCGAAGGACTGGAACAATTTGCCTGCTGCGGTCTTCCCTTCCGATTATAAATCTTCAAGGCTAGAGTGAATAGGCTCTTAATTAACTAGTGCGCTTTACCATTAGAGATTGCATCACTGCTTACCATCAGGTGGGATCGCAGTCAAGCACTAGTTTATATCAATTTAAAAAAAAGCTTAGAATCTTTGAATCTTTTCATTAGAACAGGTAGGTACAGTTGCGGAGGCAGGCAACGACAGTTCATTCATTGGGTACAAATCTCTATGCCACCTACTACACCCACAGAAACGCTGCAGCAGGCTATTCTTAGCTTAGTGATCCTCGCATAAAAATAAACTTTAACATACCTCATTAAAGTTGGAAATCGCTTGAGCCAAAGGCAGTACTTGTGCACGTTTATTGCGACCAAACCACAACACATTGGATGCTTCCTACGTACTGTTGGAACAATATAAGATAATATCCGTTTGCGCCATTTCCATAATGCAAGTTGGTACAATGGGTACATATGGTAGTAGCCTTTGTGAGTATGAGATGCTGCTACAATATTGTTTTCGCCATTGAGTTTCAATAGTCAGGATAAAGGTGGATTCGACCGTATTCAGTTAGGCACTAGTGGACATCCAGGGCTACCAACATAGAAGAATTTCCAAACTTATGCCAGTGGTTGGACACATTTCTCGCAGAACAGATGGTCGATAAAGTTGAAAGGTGACCGCGTATTGAAAGACGTAGCGTTAGGCCTTCGATGTTAGACCGATGTCCTGGTGTGGGTCGAGGGAATCCACATGTGCAAGACATGGAAGACTTTGGCGACGCTTGAAAATTCCCTCTTATTCCACCGTTTTTAGGCACAAAATTAACAACTAGTGCGGAAAAGTAAACATTGTCGTAATTGCCGCAATTTTATTACATTTATGGTATCAGGCTGGGCGCGCATCGAATCCCCACGAGTCGCGCGTCAACCAGCACGAGGCGCGCATCTATCCCCATTTATTTGTGTCTTTGTAAGTGTATTGAAAAACGTCGTTTGAAACAAGTGGAGACTTTGTCACTGCAGCCCTCGGCTCCATAACACTCGCCCACAGTTCAAGCGAATGCCGCTTCGGTCGCAGTGACAAACTTTCTCCATTTGTATCAAAATGCACTATAAATGTTGCAAAAAATAATGTTTACGGTAAGAAAAAGTAAATGTTTCACAACATATCAAGGTATAATACAGCCTACATGAAGATGACAAAAGTACAGTCGATTACAGAACGTTTAATCAATTAAAAGGAGTCGACACGTTGTTGCCTTAGCTAACAGCGCTTGAGATAGATGTACACAAAACTGTTGTATCAAGTTAAAAGCGTAATTATTTACTTGTTTACCATCTTACTTGGTTACTTAGTTGTACGCCCAAGTAACAGAAGTGGTACACCCACAGAAAAGTGTTTTTTTTTATCGTTTGTTTTGGCAGCGGTGTGAAATCCCATGATAAAACCCTCTTCTTTATCAACTAAAACACTTTTGCCGAAGTACCCTTAGACATTTATTTATTTAATTGTTTATTCTACACATAATACCTAAATATTTATTTGCTATCCGTAGGAGAACGAAGGTTACTGACATAGCCCGAAGTATCGCCAAACTGACACATTGCTCAAAAAGCAGAGGTTAAGGCCCAAGCGCCCGAAAAGTGCCTTAAAACAGTGACTTTCTGTAGCCTACTCCTCGGTAACGGCCAGGTTAATAGGTTTGCAAAAAATATATGTTTATTATAGATTCATGAATAACATTATCAACATTTGATTTTTTCGTGCGATTAATACTTTTGTCTAAAAAAAATATTACATACAACAATTCACATTCGCAACTTTTTCCTACTCCTTCGAAACGGCTTGGATCTTTAGAAACGTTTTTACACATAAAAATTGGTGGTTAAATATTCTTCAAAGTGAACATAGCATATGTAAATCAATCAATATTTCACAAAGAAAATGGATTTAAAAGTCAGCGGGGCTCTGTCCGGGCGCCGCTGGCCGCAAACAAATGCACAGATAGTCGTACTGTCGCCTAGACTAGAATTTTGGCTAGAAGGTTCAAGGGACTATAAGCCTTAATGGTGACGAAAGGTTTTGGTGTAGCGACCACGTAGCGGAAGACGCAGTGTTGAAAGGCTATCCACAAGGTGGACCGATGACCTCGTCAGGGTCGCAGACATCCGATGGATGCGACACACACTTGGGGGAGGCCTGTGTCCAACAGTGGACGTCTTTCGGCTAAAACAATGATGATGATGATGATGATTTATTTCACAGCCGGCAATTTTGTTATAGGTACAGTCTTGAGTAATCTACGAACTCAGCTAGGAGGTATTCTCAATACGGTATTAGTAAATAAATTTTAATTTTTAATATGATCCGCATGTTTTCGGACGGAAAGCTATCATAAGGTTATAAATACTTGAACAGTTGAGTTTTCTTGTTGCAGCACTTATAAGGCTTAAGGCTTCTCCTGCATCAAAGTAGGTTTTTCCATGCAAACTTTAGTCTCCTTCCCCTTGGAGTGAATTTTGAAGAATCTTCTTAGTAGCACTAAGCCATAAAATGAAACCTGATGTAAAGTCCTACGGGTAGGTTTCAAAAATGTATAAACGGTTTTCATTATTATTTGTGTTAATTATTTTAATGGTGGTCGTTGTTGTGTGTACGTATGTATAGAAATGATCTATATGAAAATTCACTGCTTTTAAAACTGCAACAGTTCTTTGACTGTTTGATAAAGTATCCTGTGTAGGTATTCATGACAAAAGTTTTATCACGAGCTTGTCTACGTGAACGCAAAAAAAGAAAATTAAAAAAAGAAAATATCTCTCTACTAGTCGACATTTTAATAACAATCTCCACAAGTTATGAACACATCCACTTTTGTACGCGGCAGTACCGGCGCGCCCTCTCGTAAGTGATGTGACGATATTATAGGGAGTGTCAGCGATATTACAGTGTTACAGGCCATTCGTTTTTCTACTCGACTGTACCCAGCTAAGCTGACATTGTGGTTGTAATCGCAATGTTTATGAAAATGGCGTCGTTTAGATCTTTTTTGATATAATATGTTGATAGTTTGATAATGTGAATATTTTGTTATCTTCTATACATACATACATATAAATAAAATTGGAGTGTCTGTAATATTGAAATAACCGCTTTTTACTGCACACATATGAATATACTCGTATATACGGTACATACACCAAAATAACATTTTTAGAATTTTTGTCTGTCTGTCTGTTTGTTCCGGCTAATCTCTGAAATGGCTAGACCGATTTTGACGGGACTTTTTTGGGCAGGTAGCTGATGTAATAAGGAGTAACATAGGCTACTTTTATTTTAGAAAAAATAAATTCAAAATACTTTAGTCCACGCGAACGAAGTCGCGAGCACAGCTAGTTTACATATAAAATGAATACTAAATATACAACGCTCTGTTGTACTCGAGGCTTTTTTTTAAGATGGGAAATCATCTAAATACTACTCACGCTCTCGAGCGAAGTGTGAGGGCGTGTCAGACTTTCTCTGACTAAAACCACACTTATGTTCCTTCTTTGTCTCGCGTTCCAGGACCCCGGATTCTCAGTCGGTCACCCCATAGCCCCCGCAGGCTTCAGCCCTGCTGGGCCCCTGCGGTCTTGCTGACATCTCTTTGAGGCAAGCGTGGAAAACCACGCGCCGTCGACGACTTAGGCTTACGAGTATCATATGCCTTGAGACTATAAACTAATATTGAGAAAATGTTGGAAGTTGATACTTCGTTTCATAGAAACTTTGGTTTCTTATCTATTTTCAGTAAGAATATTATATGTACAAGATATTTTACAGCGTTTATAAAACAAAAAAAAAACACAAACACACAAAAAAAAAAACATAAACATAAACGTCGCAATGCTTCCAGCGTTCTGAGGCTTTTCTTTTTGATAGCAATATGGATAAATTTTTTGATGTCCAAATGAATTATTTATAAACGCGTTTGTACATACCAATTATTTTCGTTTTATACATACCTAATTACTAACGGTCCCGATAGACGTTATCCTGTCCAACAGCTAGCTTCGTCAGAAAAAAAAATAGAGAACCCGATTGAGATAGAGACTCATTCAAATATACACAAAATGTTATCGAAATTGGTTAAGCCGTTAAGAAAGAGTTACGGGACAAACACAAGTACAAAAGAATTATACATATAAAGATACTTATTAGTTTAGTTGTCTTTAAGTATATTGTATTTATATTTTGTTATAAATAAAAACATTGAGAAGATATACAATGCGTTCCAAATGAGAATAGGATCGCCCGCCATGTTGTGACGTCACGATTTACTGTCAGAAATTTTTAAACATTAATTAATTTATGAAAAATTTTATTTATGAACTGGGAACGAAAAAAGTTTAATCAGAATCAAATTCTTCAATTTTACTCATCTCTAAGTTCTTCAATTTCGCCAAAATTTCTTCGATTTGACAGTACGATGAGACTTCAAAACATACGAATCGGTCCTATTCTCATTTGAAACGAGTAGTACGTTTTTTTTTATTTGTTTGTCTTGCAGATAAGTGTTCCAGGTTTAGGTATTTTTGTTGATTGCACTCACGATACTCCTAATGTAGAGTAACTTTTTTTCATATACATAATGCAGCTCTAAAGTTCACTCCACTAGAAGGAACGATCTACAAGACATCTGTCTAAAGCTTATCAACTAGAACGTATCTGGGAATACCTGCCAATATTCCCAAATAATTGAATATAGGTCTGGTTGCATGGCAGAAGCTATGTGTAGAATATTGGAATTCTGCCGTATGTGGTCAGACCGAGAGGAAACCCCATCATAATAGGTTGGTGAGGCTTTACGGGATATAGCTGCATTTCACTCAGTGGATCTCAAACTGTGGTCCGCGGACCAGTGGTGGTCCGCGAAAGACTTAAAAATTCATACTTTCCAATAAAAATGTAACATCGATGCGAATGTTAAGTTTCTATCAAACATATCGTGTTTTCTTTGACTAAACTAGTTAGTTTTAGTTTTCAAGAGTAGCTCTGCTACAAAGTTTTGTGTATGGATTTGTTATTAGGTTCATATTGTTTTATTAAATGTATTTAGTTCGAAAGTATCTATTGTACAACGCCTTGGATATCCTCCGTAGCGTTGTACAAGTGCTTGTAAATAAATAAATAAATAAAGTTTTGATTTATTTATTACCTATAAGGATTTTGTTTTTATTTATATATTTTGATTTGCTTCTGAACTTCTGGTTAACAACAAAGAAACCAAAGTGGTCCCCGATCAAAAAGTTTAGGAACCACTGAGCAATGTAGTAACTAGGTCTGTCATGAATGAAAGGGATGATCGTCGAATGCAGGTGTAGGGTAAAGGTAAGCCTGATGGTTTTGTATTTCGTTTACTAATCTTAATCATTTACGTTTTACATGTATATCTGTAAATTTAAACAATGAGTTAAAGACGTTGCTTTTTTTTATATGATATAAACCAATGCTTGACTGCGATACCACCTGATGGTAAGCAGTGATGCAATCATTAATGGTGAATCGTTCTAGTTTATTAAAAGCCCATTATGAAAACGAAATGCGAATTATGTCTTCCTGTCTGCAGACTACAGCAAGCAAATTCTTACAATCCTTCGATAATCCCCAAGTCACATAATCTAATATTATTCAAGCGAAACTTGTGTAAAATATTAGTGTTTTTATTGCTGAAATTTGTTAGTAGTGCCTCGTGTCACTAATCTAATTCAGTTGGCAATAACTTAGTAGTACAAATTGGATCCGTCGACCCACTTTGCCAGGTTTAATTGCTTCGTCTAAACTCATTACGGGGCTCTTACCTGCGTTTGTAGGTGCCTAGTTCAGCTGATGGCATGGATGAAGAGTTTTATAGAATCTTGTGGTTTCATTTTATCTTGTTGGTAACGTAAACTTTGTTAAAACGCAATGCAGGCAATTGCGTCTGCTGTGCATTTATTTGTTTTCTGCTCCTTGCTGACTTGAACTATGCATACATCTATATCTTACTAGCTTTTGCCCGCGCGGCTTCGCTCCCGCTCTTCCCTACTCTACCCTACTATACCCTACTCTACCCTACTATGTCCTACTATACCCTACTGTACCCTACTGTACCCTACCCTATCCTACTCTACCCTACTCTACTGTACTCTACTCTACACTACTCTACCCTACAATACCCTACTCTACCCTACCAAACTTTTAAACCATCTCCTAAATAGTCCGAACAAAGCCTAAACATTTGGTTTGGATAGGTGAGGCCGTTATTGAGTTATAAAATTACAACGAAAAGTGGCATTGATTTTTATATATTAGATATAAAGCCTTTTTTTAGTATATACGAAACCTGAAACACCTGTCTAGTATTTTTATGTAGAGAATGTATGTACAAAATTTCAAAACTGTAAGAAAAATCACAAAGTTATGAGCTAGTTATGGTAACTGGTCGGCGACATAAATACATGGTCACCGGGCCACCCGGGCGATTGAGGGGTTGTTTTGCTTCCGCATCCAGCTGTTCGTTGGCGCCTAATGCCCGCTATGACCTGCCGTGATCTGTTTTGTACTTACTGTCGGTGGTATCCAACTTGTGAATTTTTTTAAATATTTTTGGAAAAAAAATAACGGTTTAAAAATTGTTGGAATCGATTCAATTACTGACTGAGTTTTTGCATATATTATACTAAAAATAATGTTGTGTATGAAAGGAAAAACTGATTGACTGACGACATATCAAAATAAAGCCGAAACTACTGGGAGGAGACTACCGAAAGAGGAGGGTTAAAAAGAGGCATTATTCGCCCATCACACACTCAAAAAGTAAAAGTTACTGTTTCCGACTATTTGTACACTTAAAGATATGTATTTTTTTATTCAGTAACATTTACGTGATAAATAATATAGTAATTCAAAGCAATTATTGCCCAAACAGAGAGTAACATATTTATTGCGCTCATTACACAAAAAATTGTCTTGCGTGAGAATCGAACCCACGACCTGTGGCATAGCAGTTAGGACTAACCTAACAACTAGACTAACAGGCCAGTCAAGTCTAATAATTGGCAATACACAATAAACTGCGCATTCACATAACATCCAGAGATGAATTTATTTATTGTATTCTGTTGCATTTGACACGTAAAAAGTATCAACCCATTCAAGTGGAGATTCTTTTAGGAAAGTTTAATCTTCTTTACTGAATACATACATATTATAGATAAATTACATCCAGACACAGAACAAATGATCGTGCTCATCACACAAACATTTGTCCTGGGTGGGAATCGAACCCACGACCTCTCCGGCATAGCAGTCAGGGTCACTAACCACTAGACCAACAGGCCTGTCCCTACGGAGCGGCTTTTCCCCAAAGCAATTTAAATTTAAAGGAAGAAATCCATCAAGGTATCCGTTCCAACCTTTTGTGAAGGTATTTAACCTCTAGAGGCCCTTGACATTGCCGCTTAACCTTCGAGGTCCCATTCCCACATAACATAAATAAGAGGGAATATTTTTCTCATCACTCCTTCTGCATGAGTGAAATTCCCATTTAGATGGTATCTGCGTTTGAGTGATTCGGCAGAAAGTAATTGAAAACAAATGGAATATTATAAATGAATTTTGTTTATGGGTCATGGAGCGCAGCTGGCTGAGTCTCGTAGATAGAGTCATAGACAAATAATTTATTATTTGTGTTACCCTTTTTTTTTAAGATGGGAAATCAAGTAATGACTTTTGTACTTTCGACTTGGGCTTGGACTTAATTTGTTTTATTTTGTTTATTGTTGATAAGTTCGCGCTTGAACACTATCTCGCTTGATGGAAAGCGACGATGCGGTCGACGATGGAACGCGCTTACCTAGAAGAAACCTATTCACTCTCGACTTAAAGATTATCGGATTGTAGCTATCAGGAAACACAGACCCTAACAAGGAATTTCACTCTCTAGCCGCACGCACAATGAATGTGTTCCCAAACCGTTTTGTGCGTGTAGGCTTATACCATAAAAGCACCACAGTTTTGTTTGCGGTGGCTTTTTTAACGGTGCTGCCCAAAACAAGGGAGCAGCAGCCGTGGGCAAACTCCCGCACTAGGCCCTGGTACAGGCTATGGCCCAGTGTGAGGAGGAATGGCAGGTAGTCGCCTCCCTTTGCGAAACAGTAATAGTGTGAGGGAATGGCCCTGACGCCCCAGCCGCCGAGTTCACGACCCCGATTTCATTGGATGATTTCCCATCTAAAAAATCATGTACGGTGAGACATATAAAATTTATGAAAACTACAAGAAATAAGCCGGCAGCATTTTGTGGCCGTTTTCTGTGTGCGGTGACACATAAACATCGTCCCTGGTGAGCGCAAACCACAGAAAAGATGAAAGAGGTTAGAAAGGAAATACTTTCCGATTTGTACTACGAGCGTCGCCGCTTGTCTCACACCCTTTAACTCCACTATAGGCAATAAACCTGGGCCTCAAGTCTGCTATTACAATAGTGTCAGAATGGTCTATCATTGATGTCATAGTTGTCGATTTTGACAAGTTTGGTAATCTACTAATATAATGGCGTCATTATGATTTTCCAATGGTCAACCACTGACACTCCATTGAAAGAAGTGGCATAGAATAGTAATCTTGTACATATTGACAAATAAATATTTGCCGTATGCGGTAATCTGCTAAAACTTTGACAGTTTATTTGATCGGTGTTCTACCATTAGAACGTTATTGTGCAGTTATTGGTTTTAATATGCTCGATATTATCATTCTACCACTACTCTATTACGATACCACTGACCGGTCAATGATCGATAATTATGAATTAGCAGATTACGAACTTTTAGCAAAATGACAATGTGATCGTGTTGAAATGACGAATTTATAAAAATAGCAGACTTGGGTCCCAGTACGAAAGCGCATTACGCAACTAACAGACCACGCACACTTAGATCGCAAGTTTGCTATTGGTAGTTGAACTATGAGCATTGCCCTACTTTTTGGCACGCCTGCCCTGTCCATAGCCATTCTAACCTCATTCATCTGTTTTGTGACGCAAACAAATGACATAATCCTCGCTGAACAAACATTTATAATAATTATAATTGTGCGATAATATATTATCCAATCAATCAGCGAACAGATATTAAATTTCAATCAATATTTTGTAAACACTTCTCGTTTATTGTTTGTTAAACATCATTAAAATAATTGTTCGGTTGAATTTTGAACAAAGGATCGTTCAAGTAATTTATTTTCATTAACATCGATATTTTCATTAGTAGATTCAGAAATGATTACAGGTTTAAAGATTCTATAGACAGGCGCGTCACGACAATACTTTAAAGATTTCATAAATGTATTATTATTTTGTAGTAGATATGGATGTTACAAATGCAGCATCGCCTAGGTTGGATGTTACCCTGTGTGGACATTATGTGTTGTACTGTATGGATACCTTTCTAAGTATATTTAGGATATTACTGACGCCCCATGCCTCGGAAAGCAAGTAAAGTTGTTGGTCCGGGTTGTCATTCGTAAATATTTAATTTTGTTAACAATTTATTGATAGTTGTAATTATTTAAATTTTTTTGGCTTTTTTTTATGTACCCTTTTTATAATGTGAATGTGAGAACACTGTAGACTCCATGAATTCGTAGATTACTTCTTATTACCTACAACTCACTTTTTTATTATGGTTTTTTTTTGTGCTTTTGGGTATAACATTGACTGGTCTACACTATTCTTACATAATATCTATTATTACCGTAATACGGAATAATAACAACCACTTTTTTTAAAAGAGTAAACGTTGTGTTTCTTGCTGGTTCTTCTCCATAAGAAACAACCGATTTGAAACCATACACTAGCTTCTGACGTTTTATAATTACCCATGTGGGCCTATGTGAAATAAAAATATTTGAATTTTGAATTTTATACAGGTAGTCA
Source organism: Mythimna ferrago (assembly GCA_910589285.2). Classification (NCBI taxonomy): domain Eukaryota; kingdom Metazoa; phylum Arthropoda; class Insecta; order Lepidoptera; family Noctuidae; genus Mythimna; species Mythimna ferrago. The sequence goes on from OU342683.1 coordinate 23,011,383, forward strand.
GGCTCCAGAAAATCTGACTACTAGTCTGTCTAAAGAGTATCGTGTTCCTCAGTAACTGGCTTGTGGAGGTCTGATAGGCAGCCGCTTCATGTAAAACACGGGTATGCAGCATCCAGTTAGACAGAAAGCTGAGCCCAAGCTAGTTGGGAATAAATAGGCAAGGGAGATGATGATGAGGGAGATGAACTATATGAATATTTCGTTCTTTCGAAGAAGATTTCTGTCTCTGATGTAACTACATAATAATGCTGTGAATTTTGATACACCTCTTCATTCGCCAAAAGCTACTACTACTAGCCGGCTTGTCCTAGAACCAAAAATTCGAAGACATGTGACATTCACCAACCCGCACTAGGCCCGCGTGTTGGATTGGAAAGAAAGATAGAAAATTATTTTATTGGCCGGAAAGGCCAAAAAGTATTTACAAATTATAAGTACATTTAAAGAAAAAGAATGCGCCACTTCCGAGCAAAACAGCCGAACGCTCAGCAGCGAGTCTACGGCGCTTTTTTTCAGCGTGGGCCGATAACAGGGTAGACAAAGACGTCGGCACGGTGCTGTGTGCCAAAAAAAAAAAACACGATAAGTAAATAAATTATGTTTTAGGGAAAAGGAAAATAAACAAAATAAATAAATAACGAGAAAATACGATTTATTATGGTCGAGTCTGTGCCAAAGGACGCGATTATAGTAACTATCATGGAGGAAACTAATGTAACTATGTAGTCTGTGTTAATCATTAGCAGTCTATGGATTACAGCCCAATCCCACTCCTAGAGAGAGGAGGCCTGAGTCCCAGCAGTGGTAACATTGAAAGGCTGACTATGCTAGTAATACTAGCTACTACTTCTGACGCAGCATCCGCAGCCTTTCTCCCACTAGCTATGCTATTGTTAAAATGATGTCATGTAGAAAATTTTTCAGCCACCAACAGATGTCAATAAACTTCGTGTGAACAAAATGTCTGGAGTGGCGACTTCGTACCGGAAGACGCAGCGTTGGAAGGCCTCCTACAAGGTGGACCGATGGCCTGATGAAGGTTGCGGGAATCCGGTGGACGCGGGACGCGCAGGATCGTTCATTGTGGCGATACATGGGGGAGGCCTATGTCCAACAGTGGACGTCTATCGGCTGAAATGATGGTGATGAAGCAAAATGACAGACATACTCCATAATTGTCACATGTTAAGACAAAACTACTTAAAATTCCATAAAGCGACTCAAAGAAAAGCCAAGTCATATGAAAAATATATAATTATTTATTTATTTATTTATAACTTTATTGCACACCTTAGCTAAATACAGGATAAACATTTACAAAAGATTATGTGTACAATAGGCGGTCTTATTGCGCAAGGCAATTTCTACCAGACAACCTTTGGATGGACTGAACGAAAGGAAAAAGATTTGGGGCTGTCAGTGTACAACATAAATATTATAGTATAGTAATATAGTACAATAGAAAAAAAAATATATATATATAATACATAAATAAACTACCAAATAATAAACTAATACATATTAAAAAATACAATAGAGAACGATAATTATCTACATTGTACAGCGTAGAATTCTGCCAGCATTCTTCATTTATCCTGCATACAAAGTGCAAAGGGGTGAGTGACGTCAGATTATAAATTATTGAGATAACGCTATCTTCAGCGACAACTTTTAATTACTGCGACAGAACAAAAAGGGTCTGTAGTATTTAATTTAAATTGTAAATTAAAATTGACGGGCGTGTCAGTGTTATTAGCGTGTTTGTGTGGGTTATTATGTACCTAGGTGTTTATTCATTAGGAAGGTTGTTAATAAATCGCAAAATGATATATAGTTACCGATTTATTTTTGGTCTTAAAACTCAACAATTTCAACGACCTTACCACAAAATAGATAGGTACAGAAGTCAATCTACATACAAAGCGCGCTCGAGCAACGCACTCATAGATATATATACATTCCACACATAGATATATATATATATACATTCCACCGCTCACGAACACAATATCTCGGTCGCGTCTCGGCTCACTCGTCGAACAGTTCCGGCTCAAACGCTCATTAGTGTGCGTCCACCGAGTGTAGGTATAAAAAGTGAAGTACATACATGAGATTGTCTATTTTGTGACCTTACCTAGGAATTTGCGGGTTGGTTTATAAGAGTTACCGAGGCCGGTTTTTTTAGGTGGAAAATTATCCTATGACTTCTCCTGCTCTTGGGCGGAGTGAGATGGCATGTCAGTCTTTTATTGACTACAATCTACTCCTATGTTAATTCTTTGCCTTGCGTTCTAGGACCCCGGGGCTTCACTTATACTTAACCCATGACCCTGGAACGCAGAGTTAATGAAGGAAAACGGGTGAGTTTTTTTTTATAATGGATAGGCTCGTGTTTGACCACAATCTCACCTGATGATAAGTGATGATGTGGCCGACGATGGAACACGGTTGCCTAGAATCAATCTATTCACTCTTGACTTAAAGACTCCTAGGTTATAGCTATCAGGAAACACAGACTCCGGCAGGGTTTTCCACTCCTTAGCTGTACGTATAATGAATGTGTTCCCAAAACGCTTTGTGCGTATAAGTGGGATGTGGTGGGTGACGAGAGCCCTCTCGCTCCATCTTAGAACAGGAGAGTCAATTTTTACACTGTATGATATTAGTCCTTTCCAAAGGAACTCAGAGCGGGTCTTTAATTCATAATTAATTAATACACTCGTTGACTAGGTTACAAACAACAATAATATACTACTGTAAGTACTGTAATTAAGTAAAATGTTCATCTAAATAACAGTACTGAATATTTAGTAAAACACAAAATATTAGGGACGTGTGTCCCTTCTACCCTTTCATTCAATGCATTAACCTTTAATTTCCTCGGTAATTTTTAATGGCACAGTCAGAAAGTTATGTGTGTTCTAAAATGTCTGCATTTTGTTGTAATTGAACGCAAGAAGTTATTTTGTTTTTGCACAGTTGGTTTTGTAGAAGATAAGTGGTTTTTTAGGGTTCCGTATCTCAAAAGGAAAAAACGGAACCCTTATAGCATCATTTTGTTGTCCGTCTGTCTGTCTGTCTGTCTGTCTGTAAAGATTCTTTGTCTCGAGAACGTGTGGGATACCTCCACACGTTCTCGAGACAAAGAATCTTTGTCTCGAGAACGTGTGGAGAGTGTGAAGAGTTGAAATTTAAACCATATACTCAGGTCTGCAGTCCCTTCAAGCTGTGAAAAAATCAAACTTCTAAATTAACGAATCAAAAGATACAGCCGTTTATGTTGCAAAAATCGTATATTTTGATACTCTCAAACTACTTTCCGTTGACCCGGAATCCTGAAATTTGGCACAAAGCAAGTTATAGGAAAAATCTGAAAACAGTAAATTTGTTGTTACTTACGTCACAAAAAAAAAATTGCAATTCGGAAAAATCTTCGAGATTCCATTCGGGAGTTGTAGTTTGCACGGAACCATCAGTGCGCGAGTCCGACTCGCACTTGCCCAGTTGGTTTTTTAATTCATTAAACCCCAACGCGCACCTATTGTCTTTCTATTGTGTTTGTAATTTCCACGATTGAAAGGTTAAGGGGAGCAATCATCTAATGTCTTCTCTCGCTCTAGAGCGGAGTGGAAAGCGTGTCAGACACTTACTGACTAAAACCCACCACAACAAGTATGATGTGGTGGGTTTAGTCAACCTAATTAGGTGTATGATTTAATTATCGCGCATATTTAAAATGACACAACGTTTTTAACCAATAAAAAATAATTTCTATACTGTAAGATCATGACGCATAGTCTCATACAGTCTGTTTGATCAGTAATTATTTAAATACTCTAATTGAGGCAAACCGCGAACTTTTTCGCAAAAGCCAACAAACTAATTATAAATAAAGGTCGCATGAATTCTACGACAGAGATCTAACAGCAACAGTCTTGTTCAATTTAATTATCACCAAACACAAAAGGGTTCGCCAACCGCCAACCCCAGTACCGTTCTGTATTCAGTCACCAAAAATCAAACGGACAAAAAGCGGGTCAGATGATTTAATTCTACAAACCAGGGGTGCTCAAAGTATCGGTCGCGAGAGTTTGCTGAATCAATTTTAGTCACTCCTAAAATTACGATTTTTAATTCAAAAAATTACGCGAAATAAAATCATTATCATAATCATCGTCACCTCAGCCAAAAGACATCTTGCCAAGGGCTCCCCCAAGTGTTACCACAACGACCGGTCCTATGTGTCTCGCATCCACCAATTTCTCACCATGAGGGAGGTCTTCAAACGCTGTGTCTTCCGCTACGTGGTCGTCACTCCAGAACTTTTAGACGCTATCGTCCATCTGTTCTGCGAGCAATGTGTCCTGTCCACTGTGAACTTAAGTAGTGTGGTGATTCTTCGGGCTACACACACTGCACACTAATATTATAAAGGCAAAAGATTGTGAGTTTGTTTGTTTTGTTACTTCTTCATGCTCAAACAGCAGAACGAACTAGGATTGAATTTTGCATACAAGTAGGTCTTCAAAAAGTACACAAAATACTTTTTATTCCGGGTGTATGTTCCCTAGGGAAAATGTCCAATTTACGCAGGAGTAGCCGCTAGCAAAAACTAGTTTGTGAATACACTTAACTATTCATTATATTTTACCGGGGTTTTGTTTTTCACAGCAGAAAGCTGATAGCCGTGGTGTAGGTAGTCCCAAAGGGACCTTGAATAATGAAAAATTGGGGGCCCCATTTTTACCCGACTGTGGCAAACCGGGATATTGTTTTTTTTTATTATAAAACTAGCTGATTCGGCGAACTTCGTACCGTGTCGATTCAAGACAGCTTTATGTCTTTATTTCCGTTTTTTTAAATTAAGAATGTCAACAAATGTAGGAGGGTCAATGGCCGTTATTCCACGTTTAACTGGCACCTACCCTACATTTGTTGACTTTTAGGCAGTACGAAGTTCGCTGGGTCTTCTTCTTCGTGGTCTGGTTTCCGCACTTATTCCAGAAACAGATGAGTTTCTTCAGTTTTCTCAGGGCGTCCATCAGTGAATTCGGTGCTCCCAAGGTTCGTGTTCTTATCTCGCTGATGGCTGTGCACTCGAGGAGCACATGCGCGATAGTTTCTTCTGATTCCATACATCCTCTACACAGAGGGCTATCTGTGATATTCATTGTGAAAATGTGTTTATTCAGGGAGCAATGTCCGCTGATGGTCCCTGCCACCAGACGCAGGCTGCCTCTGTCTAGTCGTAGAAGGTTGCTGGTTAGGTTTTTATTTAAGCTTGGCATTGCTTCTTTAGCCTGCCTGCAGCCCGGTGTCAGGGACCACCACCTTCCCGCTTGTGTATTTGTGTGCTCTCGTAGCCAACCACGCAGCTGACTAAAGAGTATTCTAGTATTTAAACAAACGTTTGCCGGGTCATCTAGTATTAAAAAAAAAATTCAATAGAGACTGTTTATTCCGGAATTGAGTTTCTATAAAACGTTTTCAGAACGGAAGCCCGTCTCAGGTCTCGTCGAGATCGATCACCGCCACAATAAGCACAAAATATATAGGTACAGAAGTCAATATACATACAAAGCGCGCTCGAGCAACGCACACATAGACACTGCTCACGAACACGACATCTTGACTCAATTGCCCGGTCGCGTTCATACTGTTCGATATATCGTGATCGCCTAGCGCAGGTATGAAAAGTGAAGTACATACATGAGATTGACTTCTGTACTTATCTATTTTGTGCAATAAGTCTGGGCATCCCAGCTACAAACAGTCCATTACAACTGGGACATAATACGTCCGCGTAATGGACGCAAATCTAATATGTACAGAGGGCGCCACACGTCTGACTATTGTAGTACGTGATGTGGGTATGAATGGTGTTACATACATGTGTGTGGTGGAGTGTCCGTCTTGGTATTAGGATCCTTGGTGATGGGGTCGGTTTCAGGGTTGAATTTGTTTGGTAGCAGTGACTCTGAGGGATAGAACTTGTTTTATAGATGAGTTACATCTTGATACAAGTCGAGAAAGTTTGTCATTGCATACCGAGACGGAATTAGCCCGAGTCGTAGGCGAGGGTGTTATGAAGCCGAGTGTTGCAGTAACAAATTTCCACGTTTATCAAACGAAATGAGGCATATCGTGTATATTTTTTTAGATGGTAAATCATCGAATGACCTCTCCCGTTCTAAGATGGAGCGGGAGGGTGCGTCAGACTTTTACTGACTAACACCCACTCCTATGTTTCTACTTTGTCGTGTGTTCCAAGACCCCGGGTTGGCCATGGCTTCGACCCTACTGGGCCCCTACGGTTTTGATGACCACTCTTTGGGGCCGCTTAGAACACTACGCTCCCACCTTTACCGTGTTCTCTGGGCGGTCCACACAATGGCGGACATTTCATCCGCACGAGTCAGATGCAGGAACCTCCCGAACTTGTCATACCCGGTAAGAACATACGTCATGCGGAAGGTGAAGACGCCGTGGCGTCTTTCCAGCCAATCAAGTACCCTAGTATTAAGCTTGCAATACATGTTGGCCGAGCGTTGCCGAGTGAAGACCAATACCAACATCTAGACAGTATATTTGCCTTGTCTTGCTATCGCTCGGTGTCGCTCGCCTAGATGGTTAAGTAAAGACAAGCGCCAACCTGCACAGACCTTATTTGGCGTAGCTTGTCACAACTTGCAGCCGCTCGAGATCACTTGCCTCACTTCGGAGCGGTGTCGGTTTTTCTGCACAAATCAAAGGCACTCGCGCGCGCTCGCCCAACATGAGGGCGTCTCCTCAAAACTCGTTTATGTTGGCCATTTGCATTGGTTTCCTTCAAGCTTGCCGAACGTGTTGAGAGAAGCGCTTGCCTTGTGTCAATTTGCCTAGGCTCGCATGGATCTAAGCTCGGCCAACATGTATTGCAGGCTTTATACTATTGTGCTTTGGTTTAAATTTAGAAAACATAATTTACTTATACAACGTGAAAATAAGCAGGTATCCCTAATAAACATGCCCATCAGAACAGTATATCTCAATATAAGTACAATGAAATGTTATTTATTAACTTTGCCTCATGAAACTTACATTAATCATATATTACAATAAATGTAGACTCCCAAAACGTACCTAGATAAGGTTGTGTTACACATTTATAGACATCGCGATTCGTGGAGAAAATAATGATAAATATTTTGGTGTGATAAGGTGTTTGAATGTAAATAACAAACGGCCAAGTGCGAGTCGGAATTGCATACGAAGGGTTTTGTACCGTTCGTAGCTAAAAAGCTCAAAAAAAAAGTTTGTTGTATGGGTGCCTTTTTTATGGTGGGAAAATCATCAATGATAACCCTCGCACTTGGGTGGAGCGGGAGATAGTGTCAGACTCTTGCTGACTAAAAACCCACCCCGTTCCTTCAAGCCTTCATACCGGGCTCGAGCTGTCTCTGAGCTGGCCGAGCTACCTTTTGGAGCTAACCCTGGCCCCTGTAGGCTTCGACCCAGCTGGGCCCCTACTGTTGCTGACAACTCCTTGAGGCGCGCGCGGAACAGTGCGCGTCGTCGACGACTTGGGCTCGGTCCGGACAGTTACCGGACGGTTGGACAGCGAGCTATGGGTAGCTCGCTGTCCAACCGTCCGGTAACTGTCCGCTGTAATCAGATAAACCGTAATTTATTTAGATAACCGTCCGGTAACTGTCTCGCTGTAATCAGATAAACCGTAATATATTTATTAAGTTTTAGGTGGTAAATCATCCAGTGGCATCTCCCGCCCTTGGGTGGCGCGGGAGGGCTTGTCAGACGACTGACTAAAACCCACTCCTAGGTCCTAAGTTGCCTTTCATTCCAGGGCCGGGTTTTCCTTTCAAAAGCGAACCCATGGCCCTAGTAGACTTCGATCCTGCTGGGCCCTTACGGTTTGCTGACATCTCCATGAGGCGCGCGTGGAATACTACGCGTCGTCAACGCTCGATCCGGTCGATTACTGGATGGTCGGACAGAGAACTACCCATTGCTTGCCGTCCGCAAGCCAGCGCCGTGTCATCTCAAAAGTTTTTCTATTCTTCTATTTCTATTCTATTCTATCTACACGTGTAAATATAAAATGTGTTTATGTGGATATTTATACCACTTATCAATTCAATTATTTTCTAGTTAATAGCCACTTGGATCGAATTGAGATACTTTTGAAAAATTGGTAGAATATCTATATGATTTGTAATCTGTAAGACAATAGGTCTTACAGCACACAAATCATAAAGCTATTTTGTTAGTAGCCTTATAATGAACTCCTAAAATACAAGCAAAATAATAAAGAGAAACAATTACTTAGCGCCCGACAAAAAAAAAACTTATTAACGGTAAAATTACTCGAAAGTTTAATTCAGTGGATAGCTTTAGTCAGTAATGCGGATAAACCAAGTTTTATTATCCCCTGGGGATTGACCGTTGTAATTACGTAGCTATTAGATTTGTTCTGCCATTGTTATAATAATTATTAAGAACAAGACGTGGGGTGAAATTGAAAGAGATTATGAGAAGGCGCGGATTTTATTTTTAATTTTAGTGGTCTGTACCTACTTCAGTCGGCAAAAACGGAAGCCTAATAGGATCACTTTGTTTTTCATCTGTCAAGACTCTTTTTTTCAGGAACGTAATATGCTGAAATTAATATCAAATACTCAGTTCGAAAGACAGCTCGAGCCCCGGTATGAAGGCTAGAAGAAACGGGGTGGGTCTTTTAGTCGGTAAGAGTCTGACACTATCTCCCGCTTCGCCCAAGAGCGGGGGATGTCATTGGATGATTTTTTAAAACAAAAGGTCTGCTCTCCCTTAAAGCAATGAAAAAAATCAAACTTCTAAGTTAACGTGATCTATATAATTGTTAGAAATACGTTGGTTTACTTCATTAAATTATCTTTAATATACTCGTTATACAAAGGAACAAAAGACAGGGTTTTTCTCAATGACATAAGCTAAAAGACAGCTCTACAAAAAAGAATAAAACAGCCAAGTGTGAGCTGGCGTAAGAAGACGCTAAATCAAGTTTATATTTTACAATTAATAGCTGTACCCGCGCGGCTTCGCTCCCGCTCTTCCCTACTTCAGCCTACTATACCCTACTCTACCCTACTATACCCTACTCTACCCTACTCTACTCTACTCTACTCTACCCTACTCTACCCTACTCTACCCTACTCTACCCTACTCTACCCTACCCTACCCTACTCTACTCTACCCTACTCTACCCTCCTCTACCTTACTCTACCCTACACTACCCTACTCTACCCTACACTACCCTAATTTTCATTTTTTTTTTCCATAAGAACCTTCTCCTCATAATAACGAACACAACAAAAATAAATATTAGCGAAATCGGTCTAGGCGTTGTTGAGTTATGCGCTTACCAACACATTTTGCGATTCATTTTTATATTATAGATTATATAGATCACGTTAACTTAGAAGTATGATTTTTTCAGCCAGTTTCTCCTTTTATTATTATATAAAAGGTTGATATGTCAGTCAGTTTCTGACTGACATATTTTGCATAAGGTTTTCTTTTATGATGTAGGCACTAAGAGAGGATTCTGGTATGAAACTGGGGTCCAAAGTTTGTATGGGAAAACCTATTTTCACGCGGGCGAAGCCGCTGGCAGAAGCCAGTCTAAGTATAAGGCCGTTGATCAATAACCATAAAAGTCTAAAAACCGCAAATTAGTTGTTACGTCACAAAATAACACTTTCCTCGAGATAAAAAGAGTAATCTATGTGCTTATCCATAACATGGTGTGCTCGTGTGCTAAATTTCATCAAACCCATTCAGACTTTTCTCGATCTAGGGTGGAGGGGGAGGGCGTGTCAGACTTTTACTGACTAAAACCACACCTATTTTCCTTTTTTGCTCTTGCGTTCCAGGACTAAGAGTTCCCCTTTCGGAAACTAACCAAAAAAAAAAAGAAAGCTATCCTGGAACTAAATTTCATCAAAATCCATTTGAGGGTGAAGGACTAACAAAGATAAACATTATTGTACATTTTAAACTTTCACCTGTTATAACATTACTGTGATTACACACACCCACACACAACACTTTGACTTATGAACTTTACAAGAGTTTATAAGTCAAAGTGTTGTGTGTGTGTATGAACTAGACTAGGACAACATGAAACAGAGTGGGCAGCCGTAAACATGAGTGAAAGCAGGGGCGCCGGCTTTATGAAAACCTCATGGGTGCTTTTTTTATGGTGGGAAAAATCATCCAATGACAACCCCGCTGTTGGGCGGAGCGGGAGATAGTGTCAGACTCTTACTGACTAAACGACCCACCCTGTTCCTTCTAGCCTTCATACTGGGGCTCGAGTTCCCTTTCGGATAACCCTGGCCCCAGTAGGCTTCGACCCGGCTGGGTCCCTACTGTTGCTGACAACTCCTTGAGACGCGCGAGGACAGTGCGCGCCGTCGACGACTTGGGCTTGGTCCGGACAGTTATCGGACGGCCGGACAGCGAACTACCCATTGCTAACTGTCCGCAAGCCCGCGCCTACGGTACCTCATGGGTGCTCGTGCTCATTTTATGACTCGAAAATGTGGCGAAGTGTGAGAAGAGAGATGCACACTGATTTGATACTGATCGACCGACAAATAAATAAATGTCCTACTTACATACTGCGTCCCAAACTAAGGTTTTCTCTTGAACTATGGAAACCTCGTGAGGAAACCGACATGTCCTAGAACCAAAAATCCGAAGACATGTGACATTCACCAACACGCACTGGGCCCGCGTGGTGGATGACGGCCCATTCCTTCTCCTAGTGAGGATGGCTGGTGATGATAGAAACCAGGAACAACGAAGGTACCACAAACACCCAGACCCAACACAAATATCTTTTTATCAACAATTGGTTATTGAATCGGGAATCGAACCCGACCCTTACGTCTCAACCGGCGCTCAAAACCATTGCGCTAAACGAGTCATCGGGTAATGAAAAAAACGTCTATCCCTAAAAGGCAATTAATTATTGATCTGTTTCTTGATGTCTATTTTCAGGGGTGCCGAGGACCCGCTGTTTATTTTTCGCTCGAGCCCCCGAGCACCTACGGAATCGGCGCCCCTGGCTGAAAGCGAATATAGCACATAGTAACGGCAAAGTTTGGACGAGTTCAACGATCTTCGCGTCTTTCAAGGGAACTAAAATGTAATTTTGATCATTCAAGTTGAAAGTGCAGTCTTGAACTCAACTGTCGGAAATTCAGACGAGATAACTTTGGGAAAGATATTATATGAAACTCTTTGATAGCACGTTTTAGCAACTATTATTTCTTTGCGGTTTTATGCAGTTATACACCATTGTTTTTAGTAAGTATATGCGAAATCTGAATATAGTTTGTTCAAAATCAGCAACTAAATGGATTTTGGAATCCATTCTGTACTGATTCTGATTCTGTAATAGTTTTTACACCATGTTATATTTATTCCCAAAAATATTTAAAAAGGTCACAAGTTGGACACCACCGACACTAAGCACAACACAGGTAACGACAGGTCATAGCGGGTGTTAGGAGCCATCAAACAGCTGGGTGCAAGTGCAAAACAACCCCTCAATCGCCTGGATGGCCCGGCGACCTTGTGTTTTTGTTGACATAAAAAGATTTGTTGATATAACTTTGTGATTTTTCATAATACAGTTTTGAAATTTTGTACATAGATTATTTACATATAAATACTAGACAGGTGTTTTAGGTTTCGCATATACATAAATATTTACTTTGCTAAATATTTTGTAAACTATCAATTTCCTTATATTATTGTAAATGTGAGGACTATGTTGATTGCTTTTTCTTTTCAGTAATTTTAACGTATGTCTGGCAATTTGAGTATTTTCTGCGGCCTACCCAATTGTCCTTTCTTTGGTATTGTTCGTCAAGTCGGTGAGCTCCTTAGTAGTCCTGAGTTGAGCTTTTCGAATACTGACTAATGCTTACACTGATTGGACAGGTTCACTCAAATCTGTATGGTTCTTTCTTCAAAAGACCATCACAGACAAATCTGCATGGTTCTCATGTGTACATATTTACTGTATGGAATTTAAAAGAGACTTTGACCCCTGAGTTTGTTTCGGTGTTTCTTCTCAGGGTAGTCAGCTAGGAAACACCGGCCTCATCTAGCATAAACTGACGAAAAAAAAATTGACGTGTAAAAGTGTTTTTTAAACCTATTTACAAAATAAATATCATTTATCATTTATAAGGGTGTATATTACTAGCCGCTGCCAATGGCTGCGCCTGCTTAATAGTAGAAAATTATCCCATGGGAAAAAAAGTCTTCCATATAATATTTCAAGACTTGGTCTACGTGTGTGCCAAATTACACCAAAATCCTTTTTTTTTGAGAGAGAAGCAGTAAAAACGTACACACACATACAAACTTTCGCATCTCTAATATTAGTGTTACAAGATTACAAGCAGTTTTCGAAATAAGTGATTGGTTTATAAAAAAACTAGTGTTTGTCCGCGGCTTTGTCCGTGTATGTGAAATATAGCCTTTCTATTCAGGAATAAAGCGGCTTTCTAACGATGAAAAAATTTTCGCTATCGGACTAGTAATTTCAGAGATTATCTCCAACATACTTTACTTCTTCATAATAAGTGTAGATACGAGTATACTTTTCTGTGCGCTGAGTGCGAATTGTTTTTACGTTAAAGTGATCGAAACGTTTGCCGCGTTTGGCTCTCTGATTGGTAAAGAGCTTGGAGCGGGCCAATCGGAGCGCCGAACGTCACAAACGTGGCACTCTGATAACTTTTCTTTAAAAGTGATTTACTAAAGCTAGATTCTTATCATAATAGAAAGGGCTATTTCCGGTTTATTACAGCGATAAAAAATATAAAAGTTATAGATAGAAATGACAACCGCTAATCGTTAAATACGAATCGTTAAAATTTTACGGTTTAATGGAATTTCTACGTGGTAGTCACAACTAACCGACTTTTAGTACGAAGTCATTAGCTAATTGCACTATTTTCTCGTATAGTACGTTTTTAGGGGTCTGTACCTCAAAGGGAAAAAACGGAACCCTTATGGGATCACTCACCGGCCTCATCTAGCATTAATTGACAAAAAAAAAAAAAAAAAATTGACGTGTAAAAGTGTTTTTATAAAACCTACTTGCAAAATAAAGATCATTTATCATTTATTTATCATTTACTTTGTTGTCCGTCCGGCTGTCTGTCTGTGTGTCTGTCTGTCAAGACCCTTTAGGTATCTCGAGAACGTAAGGAGGTATCGAGTTGAAATTAAAACCATGTACTTAGGTCAGCGGTCTCTTCAAGCTGTGAAAAAATCGAACTTCTAAGTTAACGAATATAAAAGATACAGTCGTTTATGTCGCAAATAAACGTATATTTTGATACTCTCAAAGATCAAAATTCATAGGTTACTTCCCGGTGACCCAGAATCCTGAAATTTGGCACAAAGCAAGGTCTTATAGCATAGGTATAGGAAAAAAATCTGAAAACAGTAAAGTTGTTACCAACGTCAAAAAAATAAAATATTTTTGCATTTCGTAAAAATCTTCGAGACTCCATTCGGGAATTGTAGGTTGCACGGAACCCTCAGTGCGCGAGTCCGACTCACACTTGCCCAGTTTTTTTGTAGTAATGTAAGTTTATTATTTCAGCAATATGTTATCCTGACATTACTGACACCCTGTGCTTCTGAAAGCACGCAGATAGATAATAAAATCAAAAATAGGAACTTAAAATTAATAGGGTGTCACAATGGGCGCTTATCGCTCAGAGCTGACGAAGACGACGACGTAATGCCATCATTTATTGGATTCCCGCGACCCTCACAAGGTCATCGATCCGCCTTATAGGAGACCTTGCAACGCTGCCTATTCTGGTACGCGATCGCCACTCCAGAACCTTTCGGCCGCATTGACCATCTGCCCAAATAACTTTTGCAACACAATGATAATATCTATAGATCAATCACCGACCATGCAATAGGGTAGTGTCCAGGGTCAAAATAATTACATTTTATTTAGTCCGTATTTTAGATTATAAAAAAATATTGGACACGTATTTTTTTTTTTTTTCGATTCAACAAAAAATAACAAAGATATAAACCCATTGAAGTTACGTGTGACGTCACACGTAACTTTAATGCTATATCTTTGTCATTTTTGGTTTCATTTACAAATAAAAAAATACGTGTCCGTTATTTTTGAATAATCTAAAAGACGGACAAATTACATTTTTATGGCCACTAGCCTGTTGTAGAAAATTAAATTTCACACATTAGATAAATCATTTCCCTTTTCTTTTTTAGGTATCTATAGGAAATCATCAAACCCTAAATAGCTTCTCTCGCTCTGAGTGGAGCCAGAGGGAGTATCACACTTTTACTGATAAAAATACACTTGTGTTCCCTTAGATGCCCTTATGTTCTAGAGCTGAAGGAGTCATCCTTCGAACAATCACGCAGAGGTATCTAAAAAAATAATAATAAAGCCTTTTATTTGGACATTTTTCCTTACTATAATTTTTATTATGTATGTGTCTCTTGTTCTGCTTTAATATTATCTGTGAAAACTTGGACGGGGGTGTAGACGGGGTCCCAAACAACACCTATCGGGACTCAAGCCAACCTCACCTGCATGTGGTGCACCCTGCTGACTAACAAACGAGGCTCTGGCGACCCGCCAACACGCACTGGACCAGCGTGGCGGGTTACGGCCCTAAACCCCCCCAAATGCACAGATGCACAAAAATCAGGCCCCAAGTGCTCGGCGACTCCAGCGGTTGTGCTAACGTTGACGGGCGTGAGTGCGGCCCTGGGGTCCGGGGTGCTAAGAATCTCCGGGCGAGAGCGATAAACCGTCGACGACTTGACCTGGCAACGAACAACACACGTACACTCCGGTCCGATGAGAACATCACCGAACTCGAGGAGGAATTGAGCGGGTTACGATGGAGTATTGTGGGATTGTCTGAAGTCCGAAGACAGGGGGAGGATACGATAATCCTAAGATCTGGTAACCTGCTCTATTTCCGGGAAGGGGACAAGCAGTCCCAAGGTGGTGTCGGGTTTATCGTCCACAGGTCCCTCGTGAACAATGTTGTGAAGATTGAGAGTGTGTCGACCAGGGTAGCGTACCTTATATTCAGAATATCATCAAGATATTCGCTGAAGGTCATACAGGTTTACGCTCCGACCTCGACACACCCTGACGACGAAGTAGAGACCATGTATGAGGACGTATCCAGAGCCATGCATGGTTCTAAGAGTCACTTCACCGTGGTCATGGGGGACTTCAACGCGAAACTGGGCAAACGAGACGGCGACGAGCTGCGAGTGGGGCAATTTGGATTTGGACGTAGGAACTACCGGGGACATCTACTGGCCAGTTTTATGGAGAAGGAGGGCCTCTATATGATGAACTCCTTCTTCAGCAAGCGTGAGCACAGGAAGTGGACTTGGCAAAGCCCTGATGGTACAACTAAAAATGAGATTGACTTCATCATGTCGACGAAGAAGCAAATATTCAATGATGTCTCCGTGATCAATAGGGTGAAAACCGGAAGTGATCACCGCATGGTAAGAGGCACATTGAATATCAATGTCAAGCTTGAAAGATCTCGACTGATGAAGTCTACGCTCCGTCCTGCACAGATCCAAATCCATAACTCCGAAAGCTTTCAGCTCGAACTTCAAAATCGTTTCGAATGCCTAGGAAGCTCCGTGGACGAATACAACGATGGGTTCGTGGAAGCTGTCCATACGGTCGGCTCTAAACTCTTTAAGACTCGTACAAATAAGAGCAAGAGGGTCACCGATCAAACTCTCCAGCTCATGAAGGAGAGGCGTGAGATGATTCTGCAGTCTTCAGACGATTCGTACACATATCGGCAGCTCAATAAACGGATCTCTAAGTCCTTGAAACGCGATCTCCGTCATTATAATACGGAAAAAATTAAAGACGCGAGTGACAGTTTCGTGAGTGAAATAAGGGCTCCAAGGTGTTTGCAAGAGATCTGTCTATTGGGCAGAGCCAGCTCACGAAACTGAAGACCGAAGATGGCAGAGTCATATCCGCCAACCAGAGCTTCTAGGAGCGATCGAGGCTTTCTATGGACAGTTGTACACGTCAATCACTAAACCCACTGTACATCTAGCAAACGACCCAAGAGCTAGATTGAGCCGACACTATACCGAAGATATCCCGGACGTCAGCCTGTACGAGATTAGGATGGCTCTGAAGCAGCTTAATAACAATAAGGCGCCGGGTGACGACGGAATTACGGCCGAACTTTTGAAGGCGGGTGGAAAACCGATCCTTAAGGCTCTTCAGAAGCTGTTTGATTCCGTCATACTCGAGGGAAAAACGCCACAGGCATGGAGCGGAGGCGTGGTGGTACTGTTCTTTAAGAAGGGCGACAAGGCCCTACTGAAGAATTATAGGCCCATCTCACTTCTGAGCCATGTCTACAAGCTGTTTTCCAGAGTCATCACGAATCGTCTCGCGCGCAGGTTCGACGACTTCCAGCCTCCCGAACAAGCCGGATTCCGAAAAGGCTTCAGCACCGTGGACCACATACATACGCTACGACAGGTTATATAGAAGACCGAGGAGTATAATCTGCCTCTCTGCCTAGCGTTTGTGGACTACGAGAAAGCCTTTGATTCGATCGAGACTTGGGCTGTACTGCAGTCTCTCCAACGGTGCCAGATTGACTATCGGTACATCGAGGTGCTGAAGTGTTTGTACGAAAACGCCACTATGTCAGTCCGTCTTCAGGACCAGACTTCGAAACCTATCCTCCTGCAGCGAGGTGTGAGGCAGGGAGACGTCATTTCTCCGAAACTGTTCACGGCCGCAATGGAGGATGTCTTCAAGGTTCTGGACTGGAGTGGACTAGGTATTAATGTCAATGGCGAGTACATCACTCACCTTCGGTTTGCCGACGACATAGTAGTCATGGCTGAGACTACAGAAGAGTTCAGTACAATGCTCAATGACCTCAGTAGAGCTTCCGAAAGAGTGGGTCTTAAAATGAACATGGACAAAACTAAAGTCATGATAAACAACCATGTAGCACCCACTCCTATCAAGATCGGAGACTCTATACTCGAAGTTGTGGACGATTACGTCTACCTCGGGCAGACAGTCCAGTTGGGTAGATCTAATTTCGAGAAAGAGGTCAACCGTCGAATCCGACTCGGCTGGGCAGCGTTCGGGAAGCTATGCGGTATCTTCTCATCCAACATACCACAGTGTCTCAAGACGAAAGTCTATGACCAGTGTGTGTTGCCAGTGATGACATATGGATCCGAAACGTGGTCGCTCACAATGGGCCTCATCAAAAGGCTTAAAGTCACCCAAAGAGCAATGGAAAGGGCTATGCTCGGAGTTTCCTTGCGTGATCGAATCAGAAATGAAGATATCCGCAGGAGAACCAAGGTTGCCGACATAGCACAAAGAATTACCAAACTTAAGTGGCAATGGGCAGGGCACATTGCTCGCAGAACGGATGGCCGTTGGGGCCGAAAGGTTCTGGAGTGGCGACCGCGTACCGGAAAACGCAGCGTTGGAAGGCCTCCTACAAGGTGGACTGACGACCTGGTGAAGGTAGCGGGAATCCGATGGATGCGGGACGCACATGATCGTTCGTTGTGGCGACGCTTGGGGAGGCCTATGTCCAGCAGTGGACGTCTGTCGGCTGAAATGATGACGTATTTGATTCTTCTTTATTTTTAGTAAATCCGTTTGCCAGTTGACAAAAACCTCCTCCAAACTATTTCATTCTGATCTCTCTATAGTCACTCCATGCCTGCTACTTGCCTGATATCATCGTCCAATCTTTTTTCCTGTATCTCTCTTTTCCTCTTGTCTTCTCTTGGATACCATTGTGTAACTATTTTGCTCCACTTGTCCTTTCCTCTAATCATGTGTCCAGACTACTTCCATTTTAATCTTTTTACTTTCAGGGTTATATCCTGTACCTTTATCTTTTTCCAATTGTTAGTGTTTCTTATTTTATCCCTCCTCTTTATTCCTAACGTGCTTCTCTCCATTGCTCGTTGGCTAGTAGTAATTTTATGGCCCCCCAATAATTTATCTACCATCCCTACAAATATCATGATAAAGGTATAGGAACTACGCTGCGCACACATGTGCCACACACACCGCGTCTGGATGCGTCGCATCGGTTTCCATACGTTTTATAAGGAAACTAGACTTGTAGAGCTACACTTGATGCACCCCACGCGACGTTGTTCTACGTACAAATCAGGCGTGCGTCGGTCTAATGTAGTTGTAGTAAGCTTGACAATGGCCGAGCTAAAATAAACATACGAGGCAGAAACATTGGCATACGCAGCCTTCTATTACCAGGTCCTACTGCTCGAACTAAAGCCTCTCTCCTGCAGAGGAAATAGGTAAGGTATAACACGGGTCCAGTGCGGATTGGTGGATATCATATGCCTGTGAAATTGTGGTTCTAGGGCATGCTGGTTTCCTCTCAAGGTTTTCTGCACTGTTTTGAAAGCAGCACTGATGAAATAAATTACACAAAGTAATACTCTTGACTGGGTTTGAACCCGCGATCTACAACTCGTAAGTCAGGTCCATTAATATTGGACCACCTTTGTTCTCTTCGAAACGAATACCAGTGAAACCATTTCAATCAAGTTACCTGATAAAAATAGTACAACTGAAATAAAGGCTTCGACAAACCGTCAGACAAATGGCTCTCGATATTCTAGCGAGTGGATTGATGGATCTGCTAGGCTTTTTGCATGTATACGAGTAGTTTTGGGAACTTAATAAAAAAAAAAACGCAGATTCTAGTTTGTATTCAGAAAGCTTGCGGTTTTGAGAACACAACAGGATCGACTATTTTGTCGAAGGTTTTATTGTGTATGCCTCAAAGTGGATGATCACTATGATTTTAATTCATCACGTCGGATTCACCAGTTTGGAGGTATGCGGAACAGAGAATAAAGTCCCGCCTACCTCCGTTAAAAGGGAGGATCCACCGACCAGGATGTTGGGTCTGCTTTCGGGTAGATACAACTGCCCAATATATGGTTTCAGGATGTTTTATATGTTCAAATCGCGTGGAGAACTTTAATACACCTAGCATTGAAAATTGGATTAGTGATGTCAATCAAAAACTAGGACAAACAACAAAATGGGAAAGATGTAAATGTCTCCAGGTAAAGAAATAGTTTGATCACCTCCTGAAGATTTTTAAAACAATCAGTTACTTAATTCTCTGCCGACTTGAATGTTCACAGTTCACTGCATCTATTTCACAGTGAAAATATTGATTCTGCACATGGATTAACCCTTCGGGAAAACTCACATTTGTTACGTTTTGTATAAAACATTAAAAAAATACAGTCTACAACCTTTCAGCTTCAGGAATACAAACATCTATTATATAAAAATGAATCGCAAAATGTGTTGGTAAGCGCATAACTCAACAACGCCTGGACCGATTTCGCTAATTTTTTTTTTGTTGTGTTCGTTTTTATGAGGAGAAGGTTCTTATGGAAAAAAAATATGAAAATTAGGGTAGTGTAGGGTAGAGTAGGGTAGAGTAAGGTAGATGAGGGTAGAGTAGGGTAGAGTAGGATAGGGTAGAGTAGGGTAGAGTAGGGTAGAGTAGGGTAGAGTAGGGTAGAGTAGGGTAGAGTAGGGTAGAGTAGGGTAGAGTAGGGTAGAGTAGGGTAGAGTAGGGTAGAGTAGGGTAGAGTAGGGTAGAGTAGGGTAGAGTAGGGTAGAGTAGGGTAGAGTAGGGTAGAGTAGGGTAGAGTAAGGTAGAGGAGGGTAGAGTAGGGTAGAGTAGAGTAGGGTAGAGTAGGGAAGAGCGGGAGCGAAGCCGCGCGGGTGCAGCTAGTTATTTTAATAAAAATACTGTGTGCAATCAACTGTGTAGGTCGTTTGATGTTCGATACAGGGCGCGTCGAGCCGTGCGGACCCCGGCGCCGCTGACACTTCCAAACGATGCTACCGGCAATTAATTATTGTGAATGACTAGTCAACTAACTACAGCACAATTGTGAAAACATTTATGATATAGTTTTTTGTTATAACGATGTCTGGGTTGAAGGTTATGGTTATAAAGTTAAAGGGAATTTTCTTTCAAGTGCACATTTCGGCACTGTTGTGTAAAGGCATCTTAAACCTAGTTTGGTTGTGGCCATGCCCTAATTATGGCGGTAAGTTCCTTCTTTAAGGAGTGGCTGGGAAGACGTCACAGCATCCTTAGCTTCCGCATGACGCAGGTTCTCACTGGATATGGTAAGTTTGGGACGTTCCTGCACCTGATTCGTGTGGAAGATATGCCCGGGTGTCACCATTATGTGGACCGCCCGAAGGACACGGTGGAGGTGTGCCCCGCTTGGGCAGAGCACCGCCGTGTCCTTGTAGGGGTGACCAATGGCAGCGACCTCTCGCGCCTCCCCTGGTATAGGCCATGATCCTGGTACAGGTGGTCCTGGTACAGTCCGGGGCGAGGAGAAACTGCAGGTGGCTAAGCAGTAATGTTAGCAAAGTAGGGGGTCGTACGCGTAAAAGATCGTACTTACGTCCTAGTCACCGGCATTCCGACTCCGATTTCCAGCTAAGGTAGGCGTGGGCTTATGGACGACGAGGGATAGGTAGCTCGCCGTTTGGGCGTCCGGTAGCCGTCCGAACCGCGCCTTAAAGAGATGTCAGCAAAACCGTAGATACCTAGCAGGGCCGAAACCTCTGAAGGACCCGGGAATCCTGGAACGCAGGGCAAAGTACGAAGTAGGCCTCTTAAATTACCGATACCAGATTGAATTTCTCATTATTACGCTAGTATTGAAATATTGATGCTGAAGGCAACGTACAAAATGAACAACTTTTCAACCCAAAAATAAATTAACAATGTACCGTTCCATCATTCCATTGTACCTAGGAACAATACATGAAATATTTTATTAAACAAAAAGGTATCGAAAATCAATGCTGGTTAATACTTGATTGTGTATAGTAATTCGACAAAGTAACCAACCGGTCCATTGTCAAGTGGTAGTCCTCCAATTGTTGACAATGCACTCCGGTTCGTTTTGAGGTGGATATTGATCAAATATGGCGGATTATTTTATAGGTAGTTTGAAATCACGCCCGGTTGTGATTTGATTTAACTTTTTAACCTCTATAATACAGTTTTAGTATAAGACAAAGCAAGATTCTTTTTTATTTATTATTGATAAGCTCGCGTTTGACCCCTATCTCACCTGATGGTAAGTGATGATGTGGCCGACGATGGAGCACGCTTGCTTAGAAGTAACCTATTCACTCTTGACTTAAATACCCCTAGATGATGAAGATGTGTCCAGTACGCCATGGTCACAACTACGTGACTCTAAGGATGAAATAGTAGCTTGGTGCTGAATGCGCGCTTCTGATTTTTAGATGTAGCGGTCAAAA
Source organism: Mythimna ferrago (assembly GCA_910589285.2). Classification (NCBI taxonomy): domain Eukaryota; kingdom Metazoa; phylum Arthropoda; class Insecta; order Lepidoptera; family Noctuidae; genus Mythimna; species Mythimna ferrago. The sequence goes on from OU342683.1 coordinate 23,032,846, forward strand.
GTACGGAATAGTACTGTCTGCTTCTTTCTGTAAAGGTTAAATAAAAACTTATTTATTAAAAAGAAAACTAGAAAAAAGGCTAGAAAAAAGGCTAAAAAGAAGGCTAGAGCTATTAAAGAAGGGAACATACTCCCAGACTAAAAAGTATTTTAAGTGGTAATCCAGAACATGGTCAACCCTTGTATTAAATTTTCATTCAAACCCGTTCAGCTGTTTAAGTGGGAAGGTGTAACAAATATACATACTCGTACACACTGTTACGATCTTTTATATTTAGAATATTAGTGTGATATTATGTGTGAACTGTGATCTTACAGCTCACCAAGATCAGGTATAAAATTTACTCGGAGCTGTATTTCAATGTTTAAATTAGGTAAAAACAAAAATCTCTTCTTTATCATCCTTGATTTTCTCTCGTCCTTCAATAACTTTCTTCAGAATGTCGAAGCTAAGTTAAACGAATTTCATATTTTATGAACTTAAAAATTGCTCAATAATCTGACAATGTTTTTTTCAAAGATCCTATAAAATAAAACGTGTTTCAAGCAGATCCTGATATTGAAGCGACTAGACGTCTATATGACGATCATTAAGGGTTTAAAAAAATGTGTTAAACGCTTCGTAGTTTATTTTTGAGAAGGAATAAAGTATTATCTAAAGTAGTATTTCATTTTTATTTTGAACTAGCTTTTGTCCTCGGCTTCTCCCGCGTATATTAAATATAGCCTATGTCACTCAGGAATAAAACGGTGAAAAAAATTTAACAATCGGACTAGTACTTTCAGTATTACCTCCTACAAACAAAAAAAAAGACGTGTGGCACTCGGGGACTGCCGCGGTAAAGCTATTGCATAGCATTTTTTATCAATTTATGCAATAGACCTCGCCAACAGCTGCTTAACCCCACCCATCCAAAACCAGACCTCGCCAACAGCTGCTTAACCCCACCCATCCAAAACTAGACCTCGCCAACAGCTGCTTAACCCCACCCATCCAAAACCAGACCTCGCTAACAGCTGCTTAACCCCACCCATCCAAAATGAGACCTTGCCAACAGCTGCTTATCCCCACCCATCCAATACCAGACCTCGCCAACAGCTGCTTAACCTCTTCCATCCAAAACCAGACCTCGCCAACAGCTGCTTAACCTCTTCCATCAAAAACCAGACCTCGCTAACATCTGCTTAACCCCACCCATCCAAAACGCCGACAGCTGCTTTCACTCATTTGTTTTCTTATCGGTCACCACGCTCAAAAAACAAATGAGTGGGGGGTGTTAGGTTATTTTCGTTACGGAATTTCTGGATTCGGTCTCCACGCTCAAGGCCCGCGATAGAAGCTATGCAATAGCTTAAAAAAAAACTTTAAGCGTAGATGTATTAGCTGTTTACCGTGATTAACCAGCATCTTTAAATATTGTTCCACTTCCTTGGTTCGTAGCGTGATGTCATAGCCTTCCTCTGTAAATAGGTTTTCCAACACCAAAATAATCTTTCAATTCAAACTTTTTTTTTACTAATTTAGTAATTCCTGAAATTAGCGCGTTCAAAGAAACAAACTTTTTAGCTTTATACCTATATAAAAAAATGTGACATTATAATAGATATATATTGGGCCAGTGTCCGCAACTCTACATCCAAAGCATGTATTTTGCGTTCTGAAGGGACAAGTATAGCATTTCATTTACCCCAGCTTTTCAAAGAAGACCAGAAACGCTCTGGTGTAATTGATCATTTCACCAACTCGCACTTGATCTGTTTAGTGGATTCTTGCCCAATCCCTCTCCTAGAGGGGAGGGCTGAGTCACAGCAGTGGGAATTATAAGACAGATTAGGTTATGCTACCCATGACCATAAAAAAAAACTGACATAATCCGATAAAAAAATTAAACGAATCGCTAGGATCATAAGTTGATTGTCCAGACAGAAAACGTAAGAGAGCTTAACAATCTAATCTGAAACGTCTGTGCCAAACAATGGCGACGGCTTAAGTAACAAAGGGCGAGTGTTATCATGTCTAACACTGAACGCCTGAAGAGGGATCAAAGAGAACACGTACCATTGTCAAGTCGGTGCGGTATCAACTGGATTAAGCCCCACTTGCTTTTCTTGACGGAGACGCAGATCAGATGTCCGTTGGATGCGGCGTATCTCGACTACCCGGGATACTCTTTGGAGCATCATTTCCTGCAGCGTGCCGGGGTCTGTGTGTACGTCCGCAATGACATCTGCTGCCAGCGTCTCTGTCACCTTGAAGACCCTAATTTCTCGACGTTGTGGTTGCTGGTGGACACCGGTGTGGACAAAATTGTCTATACCTGTGTCTACCGATCGCACAGCGGTGTCCAGGAGACGACTCAATTGTTTGGCCACCTCAGTGAGGCTGCCGATAAGGCTCTACATCGGTACCCCGATGCGCAGTTTGTCGCTCTGGGGGATTTTAACGCCTGTCACCAAGACTGGCTTTTCCCGTACCAGAAGACCGACCACGCTGGGAGAGAAGCGCGAAACTTTGCGTTATCTATGGGCCTCTCCCAGATGGTAAAGCAAGCGACTAGGGTGCCTGATGTGGTGAGTCATACTGCCAATTGTCTGGACCTTCTGCTGACCACCGATCCGGACAGATGTATCGTAACAGTTTCCTCACCACTTGGAACTTCAGATCACTGTCTGGTGAAGTCTGTATCGTCCTTCTCCCCACCTGACTGCGACTCACGCGGTGAACGGCGAATGTGGCGTTACAGGTCAGCAGATTGGGATGAGATGCGGCATTTCTTTGCGTCTTATCCTTGGCAGCAGGTCTGCTTCTCTTCCGAGAATCCGTCGAGTTGTGCAGACGCTATATCCGATGTGATACGTCAAGCTATGGAGTATTTCATCCCTTATCGTGACGTACCCACCGGTGGCTCAGCTCGCCCATGGTTCAACGCCGATTGCGTTGAAGCTGAACAGCGTAAGCATTCGGCGTATCTTGCCTGGGTTGAGGCTCGTGACTGCAAAGCTCCGGATCTGAGCTCAAAGAAGAGAATCTTCAACCTTGCTGCTAAGTCCTACAAGAAGGCATTAAGGAAGGCTCGCTTCGACCGCATCACCCATATTGGCACAAAACTCTCTGCTCAGCCGTCCGGCAGCAGAGCATTCTGGTCCCTCGCCAAGTCGGTCGAAGCGAACTTCTGTCGGCCCTCACTGCCTCCGCTGGCTAAACCTGATGGAACACTGGCTCATACGGCGAGAGAGAAAGCAGATCTCTTTGCATCTCTCTTCGCCCATAATTCTCGTCTTGATACTGGCAGTGCTACTCCACCGACTCTACCTCACTGCGACACTTCGATGCCCGAGGTTCGCATAAGGAACAAAGAAGTTCTGAGAGCACTGTGTCGTCTAGACGTGAACAAAGCTAGTGGACCAGATGGTATACCTGCCATTGTTCTCAAGGCTTGTGCGCCTGAGTTGTCTCCTGTATTGACACGCTTGTATCGCCTCTCATTTAGGACTGGTATAGTGCCCAAGTCCTGGAAGCTTGCCAACGTGCAACCCGTGCCCAAAAAGGGCAGTCGTGCCGATCCTGCCAACTATCGGCCGATTTCAATAACCTCCATACTATGCAAGATTATGGAGCGTGTATTGAACTCGCGCCTCATGGCATACCTGGAAGGTAACGATCTCCTCAGTGACCGACAGTACGGATTTCGTCGCAATCGGTCTACTGGGGATCTACTAGTGTATGCCACCCACTTGTGGGGCGAGACCCTCGAGAGGAATGGGGAAGCGATTGCCGTTTCCTTAGACGTCTCGAAGGCCTTCGACAGGGTATGGCACGCTAGCCTTTTGAGTAAGCTTCCAGCGTACGGCATTTCCCCCGGTCTGATTAACTGGGTAAAAGACTTCCTGACGACTAATGCCGGGGTTCCTCAGGGGTCTGTTCTCTCTGCAACTCTATTCCTACTGCATATCAACGATCTGCTGATGCCCGGTATCTATGGGTATGCAGATGATAGCACAGTTGTAGAGAGATACCTGCCTAGTGCTCGGGCTAGTAAGGAGCTAATCCGATCCGAAAGAGAGGCTATGGTAGAGCGTACAAATATCTCACTTCAGGCAGTCTCCAAGTGGGGTAAAGCCAATGTGGTGGGATTTAACGCCTCCAAAACGCAGGCGTGTCTGTTCACCGCTAAAAGGAGCCCGTTCACCTTGGCTCCTACTTTTCAGAATTTATCCCTGGAGTACACCGACCGCCTTCAGCTCTTGGGGGTTGAAATTCCCTCGGACCTTAACTTTGGGCGGTTCATTGAGTCCAAAGCCAAGGTAGCTGCTAGGAAACTAGGCGTTCTTGCAAAGGTCCGGCGGTACTTCACACCGGGACAGCTTCTAATGCTATACAAAGCACAAGTCCGTTCGTGTATGGAGTACTGCAGCCACATATGGGCTGGTGCTGCAAAATGCCACCTGGCAGCTTTGGACTCTGTGGAAAGGCGTGCGAAGAGACTAATTGGCGATCCAGATCTGGTTGAGTCCAATCTACAAAGTCTTGAGCATAGGCGAAGGGTAGCCAGCCTTTCGGTGTTTTACAGGATGCACTTTGGAGAGTGTGCGCAGGAATTACATGACTTAATTCCACCATCTCACTTCTACCATCGGACAAGCCGACGAACGGCGAATATTCACCCTTACGTTGTTGAAACCTCTACGATCCGGACCAAGCGTTTCGCTTCGTCGTTTATACCACGTACATCGAGGGACTGGAACAATTTGCCTGCTGCGGTCTTCCCGTCTGATTATAATTTAGGTGTCTTTAAGGCAAGAGTGAATAGGCTCTTAATAAACTAGTGCGCCTCACCATCAACGATTGCATCACTGCTTACCATCAGGTGGGATCGCAGTCAAGCACTAGTTTATACAAATTAAAAAAAAAAAAAAAAAAAAATAAAATTTTATTTGTAAAACAATGGCAAACTCTCAAGACTATGGTACCTACTAACATCAAATACAACAACTTCTTTCAATGACTTTTAAATAAAAATTTATTATAATTTAGTTAAAAAAAAATAAAAATATTAGGAAGTCAACAGTGATGTGTCGCCGTACGTCTGAAGCCCGATAATGGAACAGGCTTGGCGAAATTAAATTATGCATTTCCGACACACTCCCCAAAATGCAACCAGTAACTAACTTAAGATTTTTGTTACTCACAGATATTAATTTAGATAACCTTTTCAAACTGCCATCAATCATCATGGACCATATATTATTATACAATGCACAATGACCTTAGTCAACCATTACTCTTACCAAGGTCGGTCAGCCTCTTATCATTTAATCAGCATTAACCTCAATAATTTTCTAGCAGGTACAACATCAAATAGCAACAAAGGCAAACTAGCTATAAACAATCATTATCCATACTGAGGAAAATCGTCGTGTCATCATAACCAGCAGTTATGGTAAGATAATATGACACTTATAGTAAGGTCGTAATGCTGGGTATACACTGTGTTCACGAACTAACTCTGATCCGCGCATCTGCAATCACTCGGAGACGGTACACTCGTTTCCATAAGAAACACGCATGCTCCACAGTCCCCTTGCGAACATTTTTCATCCGACCACTCCATTTATCGAGCATGGAACGAGATACAAGACCATATTGTCCCACTGCTGGACAAAGACATCCCTCCATTCTTTCCAATGATTACGGTTCCTTGCTTTGTCATTCCAATACTTAAGGAAGCCATCCAGATCATCCAGCCATCTCATTCGTGGCCTGCAGCGGCCCCGTGTCGCTGTGTATGGGCACCAATCCATGTTTCACGGTCAGCGGTTGCCCAGTCCCATTTAAGTTGGGCAGTCTTTTGAGTCACATCAATTATTTGCGTTTCGGTGTACAGTGTTGTGTTTCAAACATGGTCTATTAATTTAACACCTAGTGTGCTGCGCTCCATAGCAAGCTGGTAAACTTTGAGTTTGAGCTTTTGGATGTTACACGATTCAGGAGCGCTTACGTATCCACCATGTGCAGCAGTTGCAGTAGCGCAGAGCGTAACAGATTTGCAAATATAGTGGATAACCAGCTTTAGTGTAATATTTGTGCTGGAATCGTTCATGCATGTGAATTTAATGATTAACTAAGGCCTACTGTCCACGGTTGCGTAGATTCATGGACGCGTATTCATCATTATACGCTTCGTGTACTCCTGCGTGATGCTAGCGGAGGAGGAGGCCGCACGCGAGAGGGAACGTAGGGCCTCCGCGCCAGCCACCGTAATTCCGACCCCGACTACCAACCACAGTAGACGCGGGCTTGCGGACGTCAAGCAATGGGTGGCTCGCCGTCCGGCCGTCCGGTAATTAACCGGACCGAGCCCAGCGCGTAGTGATCCACGCGCTCCTCAAAGAGATGTCAGCAAACTGTAGGGGCCCAGCAGGGCCGATGCCCGCTACCTAGGACCGCGTGGAATTACTGAAAAGGAAACCAGTAGTCCTAGAATGCATTTTTTATTGTTTTTGTTCTGTGCGTGTTCCAATTAAATGCCTTCCTTTTTTTCTTTTCTCTCCTAGTCATGGAGAAATTTTGGTGTGTTAACATGGAAACCTATCCACAAGCTGACCTCGGGTTGTATTACTTAACTTCGAAGAGTTACCTTTACGGATGCTTTACCTTTTACCTTTGCTCATAGTGGAACTAAACTAATACTTTATCATTGGGTGGTAAAAAAAGATCGGTATGTTAATATAATATCTGAATTTATACGACTACCGAGATCAAAGGAAGAGGGTAATTCCCAGGGGCTGATAGGAATCTGGTATGCAAATTACGTACCTACAGTATGTGAATCCTTCATGTAACATTACGATTCCACAGTATTTGGTTTTACATGGCATAAACAAGCGCTTGCTATCCCACCTTATGGTAAGCAGTAATGCAATCGTTGATGGTGAAGCGCACTAGTTTATTAAGAGCTTGTACACTCTTGCCTTGAAGACACCAAAATTATAACCGGACGAGAAGACCGCTGCAGGTAAATTCTTCCATTCCTTCGAAGTATGCGGTATAAACGACGTGGCGAAATGCTAAGACAGGACCGTAGAGGTATCAACAACGTAAAGACACTCACCCTATGTAGGGTTGTCCGATAATAGAAAGGTGATGATAGAATTCAGTCATCTAATTCATGTTAAATGCATCCTATAAAAATACCGAAAGGCTGGCTACACAAACCTGTGGTCCAGGCTTTAATGGTTGGTGTTTACCAAACCAGTATGAACCGAAAGAGCTGTGGTGGCCAAATGGTAACAGCCGGGCGCATTTTTTTGTGTAATTTATTTCATAACCACTGCTCTCAAAACGGTGAAGGAAAACATCGTGAGGAAACCGGCATTTCTTAGAACCAAAAATTCGAAGAAATGTGATATTCACCAACCCGCACTGAGCCGCGTGGTGGATTCCCGAAAAAAGAAAGAAGACCCATTCTCTCTCCTAGAGAGGAGGCCTGAGTCCCAGTAGTGGCAGCATTAAAAGGCTATATGCTATGCTTATGCTAAACTAGTATGACTCTATCGTCGGCTTACTGCAAGAAATCATTAACTGCCAAATACAAAACTTTTAATAAAGCCACTTTTAGTTACTACTACTTGTAGTTTTAGTTATTTTGCACCTTTTTGTGTTTTTGAAAAAATTTAAGTCTGTTGTAACTATTTGTTTGTAAAAAAAATTATTTATAGTAACTAAAAGTGGCTTTATTCAAAGCATCCCTAACACTGCACGCAAAGCACTGCAAGAACTCATTTTGTCAGTTAATGAGTAGGTACTTGCAGTAAACCGACGCTATAGCAGTTAACGTTACGATATTTCGCCAAACCGTACAATTCTCAAGATTTTTCGAAAGAAAAGATTTCACTTCTCTTTATTATTCGTGTCTCGTACCCGAATAAGCGGAGTCTGTGGGATTTTGCACAATTTCTTTAAAAGAAGCGACGGCATGAAAACATTGTGGCGACGGAATAACTTTCCTTTAGAAAAGAAAAAACAAAGAATTAACTCTGCCTTTATGGACTCTGATTCTTTATTAAAAGATTTTGACGTTAAAAAGCCTTTTTATAATCTCAGATCAGCACTTTAACCGTTTTTCTCTTGTCTGAACTTCAGTCAAATTCAAACATGAATTACGTTTTGGATGATTGTATTTTCGTCAATTAGACAACTGTGGACGAAAACCCGCTTTTGTGTTTTTTTCTTTTCGCTAACATGTCTTTTGAGGAAAGAATAATACAGATACAGTCAGTGCTGGCATTTGCCAGTAATCGTGTAGCTCAACTATGGACAATACCAAAGAAAAGACATTTGTGTAGGTCGCATTAAAGTAACCAAACTGCCAGATCGAAATACGTTACTTTTTTTTAATGATATAACCCCGTGCTTGACTGCGATCCCACCTGATGGTAAGCAATGATGCAATCGTTGATGAATTACTGAAATGAGAAAACTATTCACATAGTTCTTCCATACTACAATTCTTCTTTTTCTCTTCTTTTTCTTGCCCTGGTTCCATCTTATTTGAGGTTATTTCCCGTCTTATTTATACAATAATAACAGAAATTTAAAAAAATAATAATAATTAACTAACTTAAAAAAACAGAATTAGTACTTAATAAAAAAAATACAAATTTAAAAAAATAAATAAAAAAGATTATGCCAAATGTTGGTGTACCTTGAATATCGCAACGTGAGACTGTTTTTCTTCCGTAAGTAAAAAGAGCACAACAAAAATTTTTTTTTTAAATACGCATTCGGAATCACTTTTTTTGTATTTTTTCCCGTCACTTATGTAATTTGTAAATTGTAGGTCAATTTTATGTACCTATTTCTCTGCTTTTATAATTATATATATATGTATATATATTAGATTGTTTGTAATATATTTATTATTTATTTATTTATTATATTCTTAATAATAAGGGTCTGTTTCCGGAAGGGAGGCTCGGCCCCAGTATAAAAGGCTAGAAGGAACGGAGTCAGTTTTTTAGTCAGTAAGAGTCTGACACTATCTACCGCTCCGCCTAAGGGCCGGGGGAAAAAAAAGTTTTTAACCAATTTACAAAATAAATAAAGTAACCCGCGATTGATCCACTAAAGGTACGAGGTATACTAAGTACCTATTATTATGATAGTAGGTACCTTTTGTAGTACTTCGAAGCTGGAGTTTGGGCACGTTTCCCTCATAAAGTGCTCTTGAGGGACTGCGGGTTAATAAGGGTCGGTGTGCTGAATTACAGGGATGGTAGCCGTCAGTACCTTGATGTTTGCTCGATAAAAATAATAGTTTATTATGTGGCTTGATATTTTTATCGTAGGTTTCTGAAGTGGCTTTGAAACATAATGATAAAAAGTTAAGAGACATTTTGGGTAAAAAACGAGCTAAGAACTTGAGATTCAAATATAAGCATAATTAGCGTTATAATTTACACAGCTGAGACTCAGGCCTCCTCTCTAAGAGAGGGAATGGGTCGTAATCCGCCACGCGGACCCAGTGCGGATTGATGGATGTAACACGTCTTTGAATTTTTCACATTACCGCTTCGTTGAAAGAGGCGACCACTTCCCATTACTTTTCGTTCCGGATCATAACCTGAATTAGGACCCGGTGCGAGAGGTCAAGGCATTGCTGAACCCATGCGGGGCACACTTCCATCATGACCTTCGGGCGTATGCACGATGGTGACACCTGAACGTTTATTTCGCCTGGATCCTTGTTAAGTCCGATGAAGACCTGCTCCACTTCTTCGCTTGCATTACTTGCTTCGCCTCTTTCAGAAGCGACTGCTTTCCATTCCTTCTCGCTCCAGACCATGTCCTGAACCATATTATATGTATAGGTCGCCGCCACGGTCGTAAGTAGTACCTACTCAAAAGCTAGTTCATTTGAAACATTACAATAGACATCTTACACTAATCAACTCTAATATTATAAAGAGGTAAAGTAGTTTTTTTTTTGTTTGTAGGAGGTAATCTCTGAAAGTACTGGTCCGATTCCGAATTTTTTTTTTGTAAGCTGCTTTATTCCTGAGTGACAGGCTATATTATATGTGAGCGGGCGTATCCAGGGCAAAAGCTAGTTAATTAAATACTTATGTAACATTAAAATCTACATCTACACTAATATTGTAAAAAAGTGAAGTTTGTTTTTTTGTTTGTATGGGTAATCTCTGAAAGTACTGGTCCGATTCCGAAAAATTTTTCACCAATAGAAAGCTGCTTTATTTCTGAGTGATTTAGGCTTTTTTATGTAAGCAGGCGATACCGCGGGCAAAAGCTAGTTGATTACGTACTTATGTAACATTAAAATCTACAGTATCAGATAAATCTCATAAACGTGACGGATAGCCTAAGGTCCCAGAGGTGTTACTTCGACGTGACAGATCAATTTATTATTGACATATTTACTGAAATAATATCAAAACATAAATTGGATTGCAAGTTTCACTGAGGCAATTTAAACTTCAATATTGAGCCACGTATCAATGCGCAGTGGGAAATGAAATGTTTATGATTGCATCTGTTTTATTTTTGTAAGTAAATAGCTTTTTTGATGGTGTAAAAAGATAGGTGAGGTCGTGATTTATACGGGATATAGTACTTACATTTTAGGAAATTTACTGTAGTGTGCAGCTCGCCTAACCTTATATTTGTAACTGCGCACACTAAATTATGACATTATTATACGAATCGTCGTCGCATTGAACAGTTCTCTTTTTTGCCTACATCACTCCAATACAAATGGCGTCCCTTAGCCAGCAATTAAAATTTTGCAACATACATGAAATAACAAAAGTAGCTGAATAAATTATGAAGATACGAATTATATTCACACTCCAATTTTATTTATATAATATAGATTGATGATATTTCTTCTTCTTCCTGCCCTTGTCCCGTTTTAATTGGGGTCGGCGCAAGACGTTTTTTTTCTTCGATTCTGTCCTGTCACTCGTCACGCTATCACTAACTCCCTTCTATTATAGATGATATGATATGTGTATATTTTTTTTTAGGTGGGAAATTATCCAATGACTTCTGCCGCTTTTGTGCGGAGCGGAAGTGCGTTTCAGACTTTCTGACTAATATCATATCAATGTTTCTTCTTTGTCTGACTAATATCATATCAATGTTTCTTCTTTATCTGACTAATATCACATCAATGTTCCTTCTTTGCCCTTTGCGTTCTTTAGGTTTCCCTTTAATAAGTAAACTCATGGACCCAGTAATATAGAGATATAAAATATATTTTTTTTCTACTATATTTCTTTTAATGCGTGAATCTTAATGCAGTATCTACATCTCTTTCTTCTCCAATTTTCCTTTCACAGGTATGCTGGAAGAGATTTCTTAGATATATATCGGTCAAGCGCGAACCTATCAACAATAAAAAAAAAATAAGCATCACCTTTGTACTATTCTTTTGTTTCCTTCTTCTGTTCTTTTATTATTGTGTGTACATAAATTGTTAAATAAATAAAATAATGTCATAAAAAAAATCTGCTGAATTAAAATTCATAGGGTATTCCTGTTGACCTAGATTCCTGATATTTAGCATGAAGCAAGGTCACATAGCACAAGTATAGGAAAAAATTTGAAAACTACAAATTTGTTGTCACGTCTAAACTTTTTTTGCGATACGGAAAAATCTTAGTCAGTTAATTCAGTAATTGAACTGCTTTTATAGGTAAGTTTGTACGGAACCTGCAGTGCGTGAGTACGACTCGCACTTGCCCGGTTTTTATAATATTAGTGTGATTACTCGCGCGTTAATAATTCAGTTATCCCATAGTTTTATCAATTTTAAAATGAATTTTTACCCAGTATGATGAAAAATTTTCCCTCTGATAATATTTCCGTTGAAGCTCCAAGCTGTAACGAAACGGAATGAAGTGGGAACACTCGAGTGAAAGGTATCCAACTCGAATGAATAAAATATATATCAAAGTATTTTTTTTTCCTCTGAATTTTTCCACGTAGCTTTTCGGTATAAATGTTTAACTTAGACATCGCTGGTTATAATGACACATTAAGTGTTTACTGTCGTTTCTAGGATAAATAGGTTATTCGTCAAATTGTACATTGGAACAGATTTTTAGGCTTTAACGAGTTTTGGTAAGTTTTTTCTTTGAGGAGTGGCTGGAAAGACGTCATGGCGTCCTCACCTTCTTTATGATGCAGGTCCTCATTGATCCTGACTTTAAGCCACCGTAGGCGTGTGCTAATGGCGGGCAAAGGGTAGCTCGCCGTACTGGCGTCCGGTAACCTTCTGAACCGAGCCCGAGTCGTCGACAGTGTGTCAGGCGTGTTTCAGGCGCTCGGGGAACACCCACGCGCGCCTTAAAGAGATGAAAGCGAAACTGTGCCCAGCAGGACCGAAGCCTACTGGGGTCATAGGTTGACTTCCGAAAGGGAACCTGAGGGTCCTGGAACGCAAAGCAAGCACGGAACAAAGGTTTGGTTTTAGTTAGTAAAAGTCTGTCACGCCCTGCCGATCCACCCTAGAGAAGGAGAACTCATTGGATGATTTCCCACCTTAAAGAAACAACGGCTCTAACGGGTCTAAGATTCAGATGCATCCGCATGATAATATTTTTTGCAATTATTTTTTTTTATTGATAAGCTCACGCTTGACCATAATCTCACGTGACGGTAAGCGATGATGTGGTCGTCGATGGAGCACACTTGCCTAGAAGCAACCCATTCACTGTTGACTTAAAGACTTCACCCATTTTGATGAAAATATATTCAATACATTACCTTGCCTGTTTAGCCTTATAATGTCAACTTTGATCTAGATATCAAAATGCAAATAGCCTAAAGTAATTTTTCTGATACGCTTTTTATGACGTACGAAGATACGCGTATAAGCACTTTAGCTAAGACATCCTTCAGAGTGCAAAGACCTCAATCGATAAGTTGTTGTTGTCAAGGAAGCGAGTGCATGCCAATCTTCTAGAGTGGTAGGCGGCAGTCTATGCTAATGTACTTTTAAATCTATGTAGTTTTTAACTCTTGTGACAGTTTTGAAGGCCATATACAATACTCTTCTTCTTCTTCCTGCCCTTATCCCATATTACTTGGGGTCGGCGCAACACGTTTTCTTCTTCCATTCTGTAATGTCACCCGTCAAACTATCACTAACTCCCTTTTCTTTCATATACAACACTAATTTCAGTATATGCAAAACCCGAAACACGTGTCTAGTATTTTTATGTAAACAATCTATGTACAAAATTTCATAACTGTATCATGGAAAATCGTCGACCACATCATTGCTTACCATCAGGTGGGATTGTGGTCAAACGCGAGATAACAACAATAAAAAAAATCGCAAAGCTATAAATAAGCTTGTTATGTCAGCAAAAATTTAAAAAAGAAGTACATTAACCTGGTAAGTTACTATTTTTTTCTGGTAAGTAAGTAAATTGTACTACAAGCAAAATTATAAGAAATCCTTTTCCTCAGTGGCCTACGAATCACAACGCTTAAAAGCTAAACTACCTTCAATTTCCTGCAACTATTTGTCAACAATCTCGAGAGAATTTCCTCTGACCCAATGTGGCGGGACTGTAATCGTGTAAACCGATTTAAGGTCAAGCGTGGGCTGAGCACTGATCAGAACTGAACTCAATTCAGTTTCGAAAGAAAGAAAAAGAGTTTATTTGCGTCAAACATGGCGCATATCTAATGAAAATAAAACAAATAACGATAACGACTAACTAGCAAGTAAATAGGATATACGTCACATCAGCGCAAAACGGCCAGCGCTCAGCATAATGCTGGGGCTCGTGTAGGATAGAGCCACAGCGCTAATTTTCAGCACCAGCTGTCATCGAGTGAGACGCTGATAGCACGTGATTAAAAAATTAGAATCCTGAGCGTTAGCGAGAGAAACAAAAGAGCACGAGGTGAAAAATCTTTGCACTCGAATGCAACACGTAACTTTTCATCCCATCTCAGCGAGGTAATTACCAAATGCAAAAAAAGTACACCAAGCAGGTTCCGAATCTGAGTTTTCAACAAATTAAAAAAAGTTGTATGATACGAGTACATTTCGCACCATGGAGGTATAAGTTTGAATTCACAAACTTAGTGCACACGATGTTCTAAATGCAATTCAGATATCGAAGAGCAAAAATACTCTTTCCGAGATGGGGGGGATGAAAAATATCTTAAATTTTATTCATGTTTACTTTGCAACTTCCTCACATTGACTCATAATTTATTGATTTTAATTCTCACAATTTTACTTCAACCCAATTCCAAGAAAAAACATACACATTGGCACTCGTGCTCTGAAAATGTGGAAAGCGTTTAGTGAATTTTAAAATTTCACGGAATTCTGCAATTCTCTGACGTCAGTTTTATACGAGTTTCAGAAGTGGAAGTGGAGTTCTCGGAGTGAGGCAAGGAATGATTGCATCACTCCAAATAAAACTGAAAATAAGTAGCACATCGACACAGACTGGCTTGTTGGTCTAGTGGTTAGTGGCCTTGACTGATATGCCGGAGGTCGTGGGTTCAATTCTCACCCAGGACAAATGTTTGAGTGATGAGCCCGATCATTTGTTCTGTTTCTGGGTGTAATTTATCTATAATATGTAGGTATACAAGGTGTAAGGGACAGCCCTCCACAAACTTTAAGGGCTTGCTCAGTAGACGAAACTGAAACTTCCACAATTTTTTTTTTCAGGAAACGAAAAAAAAAAATCGGCCTCGCCATACAAATTCTCCAATCAAGTTTGTCATTTTGTATGGTGAGGCTGATTTTTTTTTCGTTTCCTGAAAAATAGTCTTGTGGAAGGTTGTTCAGTTTCGTCTACTGAGCAAGTCCTTAAAGTTTGTGGAGGGCTGTCCCTTACACCTTGTATACATAGGTATTTAGAAATATATAAGATAAGTATGTTTATCAGTTGTCTAGTACTCATAACACAAGCTCAGTTTAGCTTGGGGTTAGATGGCGTTGTTACAGTTGTGGAATATTATTATTATTATCACATCGAATATAACTGAAAATGAACATCAAGGTTCAACTCGATTGTTGTTGTTGTTGTGTGTGTACCTAAATGAATAATTCATTTAGGTAAGTGGTTAAGTGCAACCCTATCAATAATAAAAAGTATGTACTTCGAAGGCATTCCTTTAACGTTTTAAACATTCATCTTTTTTTTTTACTGAAGTTTTAAAATCGCTTGTTTATTTTTTTAAGTCTTATTTTAAATTCTTTAAGCTATTTGTCACCCAACTGTACTGACTCAGCCTTGCAGTTGTTTTTTTTTTTTTAAATAAGAAACACCTTTGTGCTTTTCTATATGTATTAATTCTTTCATGTTCGTTTATGTCTACTTTCATAAATATGTCAGTCTTTTCACGTTATTATTATATTAGTGAAGCTAAGTTTTGGCGAGAAGGCTAACTTACTCAACTCCAAGAAGTTACTGTTACTGGCTTTCTCTGGATACATACCTGTAAATAAAGGAAATATGAATTATTAGTAAATCACTTATGACACACACAATACTGGACTTTGACTGGCCCGTTGGTCTAGTGGTTAGTGGCCTTGACTGCTACGCCGGAGGTCGTGGATTCGATTCTAACCTAGGACAAATATTTGTGTGACGAGCATGATCATTTGTTCTGTGTCTGGGTGTAATTTATCTATAATATGTATGTATTTAGAAATATAGAACTATGTTTATCATCTGGGACTAAGCGGTGTTGTGTGATAGATGTGGAATATTAAAAAATCAACAAGTATATTACTTTTTCAATAAAAGCTGAATTGAGCTGAATAAGTGTAGTCCTTTACTCTAGCACGAAATATGCCATTTGCAATGTACAAATTTTACGAAACACCAGCACAAACTATTTCTTCGTTCATCCTAACTACCGTACATTTTCACAGGTTCATTTCCTCCGTAAATGTTTACCGAAATTCGTCTTGCAAATCGCAAGCAAAATCCAGACTCAGCAACAAAACAACACCGAATATT
Source organism: Mythimna ferrago (assembly GCA_910589285.2). Taxonomy (NCBI): domain Eukaryota; kingdom Metazoa; phylum Arthropoda; class Insecta; order Lepidoptera; family Noctuidae; genus Mythimna; species Mythimna ferrago. The sequence goes on from OU342683.1 coordinate 23,048,868, forward strand.
TCGCAAGCATTTCTCTCACATTTGACGCGAATAGAGTTCGAGTATTGAATGAGCTGAATAAATAACAGGTTGAGTAAACACGGCTGAAATTTTACAAGCTATGTTTGTTCATATATTTTTTGTTCGTTCGAGTAGTGTTGTGTATTATAGTGCGTTTCACGTCAAAATTCCCTTTGCCGTAATGTTGGCAATATGGAAAATCAGTGTTGCTATATTTTTAGCAATGAAATTACTTAATATTAGGGAGATTAACTGATATTTCGTTACTTTAAACAATTGCTTTATAATTTTCTTTTTTTTGTCTTTTTTGGAAACTGTAAAAACTATTTTTGAATAAAGTATACAACGCTGGGCTCCATTTCGATTGTCCTACAATTCTTTCAAATACCGATAACGTCACGCCACAATACCGTACCTACCTCTCCACACCTTCCCTAATTAATATTATTATAAATTTAATAAAATCCCATTCCCCCTGAAGAATTATCTTCATAAAGTGTTGAGACTACTGTTAAAATCGATTTCGTTTCGCATTTCGTGTAAGAATTTTGCTACGGTAGGCAACTCTTTTCTTTTTTAATTCCTCAGATATTTCAACGCGTAAATTCGAATGTAAGCAAAGCCAAAAACAAGGTACAACTTCTGCAGGTTAAAATTTTCAACAACACATATACGACTATAACGCCACACTAAAATTCAAAATCCCGCTTCGCGCTATTAGAATTCTCCGTGCGATTACAAATAGTCTGAAATTAAATTATCGGGCAGTTCCCCGGACTAGTTACAGTATCCGTATATACGGACGATCCTCCCTTTTCAATGGAGGTTTTCGAGACTATAACCCTGTGCCGCATATGTATATCTAAAGTTTAAAACATTTATCTGTACAAAGTTTAGACGATCTTCAAGAAATTATGACTTAGTAAGTTTGCACTTAGCTTTTGCCCGCTGTTTCGCCCTCCTACATAAAATATAGTCTATAAATATAAAGGAATAAAGCAGTTCTATCGGTCAAAAATTTTAGTAATCGAACCAGCCCCCTTAACCAAGTTACAACTGTTTCGCTTGCGCCGAACGCTTCGAGTTGACCTTGCCGCCAATCCTTTTGTTCTGACCACGTGACTGAGCGATAAGACGACGTCATTCCCGTACATTTGAAGCTTTTTACAAGCGTTAACTATTGCAGATTAGCAGCTTGGCTAGGGGTACAGTGCTTTCAGAGATTACCTCCTAAAAACAAAAAAAAAAACAAACTATATCTATTCATAATATCAGTGTAGATGATACGTGACCATAATTAATACGTTTGTATTATCTCTACAATTTTTAGAGGATAATAAATTGTACTGAATCTCTCGATTTCTCATCTCTTTGGTCCACAGGTGCGACAGTTTCTTGCAAAAAGTTTGCCAAGAACTTACAAGGTAAGTGATGACCTGCAATTACTTGGACCACTCATCTTCACGTGCAGTTTTTCTAGAAGCTACGTATACAGCAATAAACTGTGAGGCGTGGTAAAAACTTTATTGCTACTCGTATTGTGAATGTGGTCTCTACAATCTATCATCATACTTACGATATACAAATACTAATACGCAAACACTAATTAGAGGCGTAATGCATTTTTTCTGAGAGCATGTCGCAGTTTTAACAAGATTTCATGTGAACCCGGCATTGACCTCTTTTGCACGAAAGCGGGCACAGTTAGGAAGCACTTAGCAAAGTCATTTTTTGAATAACCAGCACCTATTTGCACGTGAAACATAATATTATTGTTTGTTAAAATTATTGAGAGTTAACCAACTCTGCGTCAACCTTGTTGGACCAAATATGGTTTTTTTTCGTCATTATAACTACCTACATGTGGAAGTTTGTAATTAGCAATTTAATTACCTACTATTGTCACTATGCTGTTATTAGTCTGTAAGCTTTCCTAAAATGTGCAAAAAAAATATTTTTTTTTTCTTATTAATGTTAGGGCCTTATCATGCGCAACGAATACGTTACAGGCGTACACGCCCCGTATGAGCAGCGAATTTGTTGCGGATGCGCAACGAGATCTGCGGTGTCTTCGAAATGACAATGCCAACAGTAGAGTCTTATCGTCGCAATCCATTTTGTTACTGAGTGTATTAATTGTACGTCGTTAACTTGCTACAAACACGCCTTGAAAACGTTGTGACTTTGCCACGTGTCCGCGTCGTCTTCGCTGAGTAGCCGTGGCGTATTCGCGACGCATTCTCTGCGCGCCCACCCCGCCCCGCAGCTGCTCCCAAACCGCTAGTGTGTTAGAACCCTAAGGTTTGACCGGTATCTCACTTGATGGTAAACAATGATCTGGTCGACGATGGAACAGGAACACGCTTACCCAATAGTAGCAGTTTTGAACTCAGTGGAAAGATATAAGAGGCTAATTGGTGATCCAGATTTAGTTAACACCAATAGGTAGCTAACCTTTGGTATTCTATGGGATGCGTTTTGAAGAGCGTGCGAAGAAATTATTTAACTTGATTCCACCATCTCCTATTTATCATCAGACAACACGATGTACGGCGAGTGTCCACCCTTACGTTGTTGACACCTCTACGGCCCGGACTAAGCGTTTCACCTCGCCGTTCAAATACAGACTCTGGTAGGAAATTTCACTCTTTAGCTGTACGCACGATAAATGCGTTCCCAAGTTATGTAGGCGAAAGTATGTATGTGTTTTTTACTGTAAGAATTTGGATGACATTTGGTATCAGGAAAGCTCTCCTGGTATTCCATATTAATTTCACGCCATGGAGCCGAGGGCGGTAGCTAGCACATTCGTACGTGAAGAGAAAAAGTAAGTAGCTCTTTGATCTAAAAATATTGCACGCACGGACAAGTTTTAGATTTGGAACTTATATTTAAGGTGGAATTGCATAAGCATAATCTGCCTTTTAATATTCCCACTGCTGGGACTTAGGCCTCCTCTCTCGGAGAGGGAATGGGCTGTAATCCACCACGCGGGCCCAGTGCGGGTTGGTGAATATAATATGTCTTCGAATTTTTAGTTCTAGGACATGTCGGTTTCGCGGGTGGTGCTCCGCCTAGGGAGGGCACACCTCCACCGTGTCCTCCGGGTGGTCCGCATAATAGCAACACCCATGCGTTTCTTCCACCTGGTAGTGCTGCCCCGCATTAGAAGTTACTTCTGTATCGTGGGTCCGTTCACAGACAGGTCTCTCATATACACAAGGTATTCAGACACGGTATAATTATCAGTAGACCACTACACCACCGACCATCGCGACACGCAACGTCGCAGCCAATTTGGACACCAAAGTAGACTAGATTGTACCTTGGAAATTTTCTACTTTCCGAAATCGCTGGCAGAAGTTAGTTTTTTTATGATATAAACTAGTACTTGACTGCGATCCCAGCTGATGGTAAGTAGTATGCAATCATTGATGGTGACTAGTTCATTAAGGGTTTATCAAGAAAATTTAAGAAAATTGACTTAATGTAATAATTTACTTTTATTTAATTCATATAAACAAGTGTCTGACTGCGATCCCACTGGTAAGCAGTGATGCAATCGTTGCTAATATACACCGTTAAATTTTAATCGTTTTAATCCCGTGGAGGATCGATCCGGTACATGAAACCAAGGACTCGCTCAGCTGACGTTTTCATAGAGAAATTAATTTCGTACATGCGTAAATTAATACGAGTTTTGAAAAAAAGGTACTTTATTTTTTAATTTTATCTTTACAAATCGATAGTGTTTCATGTACCGGATCAACCCTCCACGGGATAAAACGATTAAAATTTAACGGTGTAAGTAGCCTTGAAGACACCTAACTTAATTATCGGACAGGAAGACTGCTGCAAGCAAATTGTTCTAATCCTTCGCTGTACGTGGCGTAAACGACTATGCGAACCGCTTAGTCTGGACCGTGCAGGTTTCAACAACATAAAAGTTGTCACTCTTTGTACGTCGGGTTGTCTAATTGTAGATTGGAAATGGCCGAATGAAGTCATGTAATTCCCGCCCTCCAAAATGCATCCTGTAAAAATACCAAAAGATTGGCTACCCTACGCCTGTGCTCAAGGCTTTGAAGGTTGGACTTAACCAAATCTGGATCAACATTAATCTCTTCGCGTGCCTTTATAATTATTTGTTCTATGCGTGAATCGAAATCGTAACACGATATTTATCTACATCCATGCTTGAGCAGCCGCTGGCAAAAGATAGTCTGAAATAAATACTACCTACGGCAGAACTAGTTACGTAGTCCACCATCAACTGTAGTTCTACATCCGTAACTACGCAGTAGGTCTTCAATTAGGTGTTCATTTAATTAAAACAGCGTTAACGTATCGGAAAGCACTTCCATGGTTCTTAATAAAGAGAGCGATATTACCTGCACTAATTAATTGGACGCGTGTAATAACGTCAGTTAACCATTCGTCAACTTAACCTCCGTTAACGGTAGTAATGTATTTCCACTTTTATTTATTTACTACGGTAAGTTTGATTTTTAATGTAATACTAACACATAGCATAATCAGCTTTTTATTATTCTCACTGCTGAGCTTTATGCCTCCTCTCTCGGAGAGGGAGGGAATCTGTCATAATACACTATGTGCCGGGTCCAGTGTGATTTAATGAATGTCACATGTCTTCGAATTTTTAGTCCCACGATTTTTTTTTTTGAGTTTCCTCACTATGTTTTCCGTCACCGTCTTGAGCGCTGTGATGATGAAATTTATTATATACTTGCTTTTGCCCGCGGCTTCGCTCTCGTATGCAAAATAAAGCCTATGTCACTCAGGAATAAAGAAGTTTTTCATCAGTGAAAAAATTTAGCAATCGGACCAGTACTTCCAGAGATTACATCCTACAAACAAAAAAAAAAAACAAACTTTGCCTCTTTATAATATTAGTGTAAAACAGTAATGCGCCTGACTGGGCTGAATCCACGACCTTGTCTATCACTTGTAACTTAGGGCCCAAAATAAAAAAAAAAAAAAAAATTAGTTAAAAAAAATTGGTAAGGTTTTTTTTACATTATTAAAGGTTTCTATAGATAGACGAGATGTGACAATGCGACAACGATTTTTCATTGATATATTGATACTGAACAATTTCTATGTAAATTAGATGTACGAGTATTTCAGCTGTTTTTCTTCAATTAGGTAATGTTTCGAGTGTAGTTTTCAGTAACAATAAGCACGTATTCAGCTATAAGCCTACATTGGGCACGCCATAATTACGGCGGTAAGTCCAAACTCGATCTCTCGCGTCAGGCCGTGGTACAGACCATGGTCCGGAGCGAGAAGGAATGGCAGGCAGTTGGCTCCTTCTGCGAAGGTAGTAATTCTAGCGAAGGTGGCGATCGTAATGCGTGAGGGAACGGAGTTCCTCACGCCCCAACCGCCCGCACAACGATCCCTATTTCAATCCACCGTAGGGGGTAGGGGGTGGGTTTGCGGACGACGAGTAATGGGTAGTTCGCTGTCCGGCCGAGCCCGAGTCCTCGACAGCGCGTAGTGACCCACGTGCGCGTGTGTGTTCATTATGTTACATGTTGTATATAATAATATTTTCACAACTATCACACAACGCCGTCTAGTCCCAAGCTAAGCAGGGCTTGTGTTATGGGTACTAGACAACTGATAAACATACTTGCCTATATATTTCTAAATACATACATATTATAGATAAATTACACCCAGACACAGAACAAAATGATCATGCTCATCAAATAAACATTTGTCCTGGGTGGGAATCGAACCCATGACCAGCGGTATAGCAATCAGGGCCACTAACCACTAGACCAACAGGCCAGTCACATATATAGGTACATAATATATTTGCAAGTAAAAATAACCTTAATTATTTTTTCTTTCAGTTCGTAACACTGTCATATTACGTGAGTTGTAAAAAAAATGGCGAAGATCGTCTTGACGCAATGTGTAAGTGCCTGAATTGTCTCTTTGTTTTGTTTTGTTACTTTTTGTTGGTCTCGTGGTTGCAAGTCGACTGTTGAGCGTGAAATCCTGAGTTTATTTCAAAGAGTAATAAATAAACATACGCAGGCATAATACAAACTCGATAGCATGGTTGACCCAGTGGTTAAGCTATATGGACCGCTGCACTTCATGTCACGGGTTTGATTCTCGCATGGTTCCGGGTCTGGGTATTTTGTGTATGTGAATTAGTATGTTTTTGAATGCACATACGATACAGTATATGTTCGTAGTGTGGGTAACGTTTTTTATTTTATTTTTACTAGCTTTTTACCGCGGCTTCACCCATGTACTTAAAATACCCTATGTCACTCAGGAATAAAGCAGCTTTCTATAGGTGAAAAATTTTTAGTAATCGAACCTGCTCCCTAGCCAAGTTACAATCGTTTGTTTTGCGTCGAACTCCTCGAGTTGGCCACGCCCCGATTCTTTTGTTCTAACCGCGTGACTGAGCGTTGAGATGAAATCATTCTCGTACATTTGAAGTTGTCTACTAGCGTTAACGATTGCAGATTATATTATCAACTTGGCTAAGGGTAAAAACAAAAAAAAAACTAACTTTACTTCTTTATAATATTAGTGTAGATTAAAAAAAAATACACTTTCTTTTTTATAATATTAGTGTGTATTTCAGTGTCAGCTTTGGGTGATTTGGCTGGATCGGGTTCTGGAGGTTCTTCGTCATCATCAGAAGGAATGGCAGATATTTCAATGGACAGTCGAGGTTAGGCCATAAACAATTTGAATTGGTTCTTTCCTCAAAGGACCATCTCAGACACTAAGTGTCCCCGCACCCGGGCCACAAAAAAATCCGCCACAAAAAAAAAGCCGCCACAAAAAAAAGCCGCCACAAAAAAACGCCGGCTCAAAAAAACTTGGTGCGGCTTTTTTTGTGGCCCGTGTGCGGGGACATATTCTCATATGATTTGACCATCAGGACCCTCGCCCTCGACGACATTTTTGTAAGCGCGCGACAGCATCGCTACATATCCGTGATCGCTACAAAAAGTCGGCGTGGGCGAAGCCCTTACATATTTGCTGTATGGACTTTAAAAGAGACTGACTCCCGATTTTATTTCAGTGTTTCATCTTAGGGTAGTCAGTTAGGAAACACTGGCCTCATTTAGTTTAAACTGATGAAAAAATTGGATTCCCGCAACCCTTACCAGGTCATCGGTCCACCTGTAGGAGGCCTTCCAACGCTACGTCTTCCGGTACGTGGTCGCCATTCCAGAACCTTTCGGCCCCAACGGCCATCTGTTCTGCGAGAGGGATGCGGGAATCCGATGGGTGCGAGACTCATAGGACCGCTCATTGTGGCGACACTTGGGGGAGGCCTATGTCCAACAGTGGACGTCTTTCGGCTGAAATGATGATGATGATGAATTTTATCATTGAATTGAAGACCACAGGCTCTACCTACAAAGGATCCTCGTATGATGTATACTGTTGATCACCATTTCAATAGTTTCGCTTGAATCTGATAGACATAATAAAGATAAGTCGTAGTAGAGTTTTTAATATTTGCGATTTCACCTTTTTTTATAGAGATGAAGAAGATGTTAGATGAAATGGGTAAGTTAATTATTACAACTTTATTATTATTATTCATTTATTTCAAGTTACATAACTCATTTTAGGAACATAGGTAGGTACATCATAAATAAATAAAACTGCATAAAATTGAAAAAGAAAATTAACTGAACTAAATTGCATTAAATTATAATATTAACTATCGCCAAACTTATGTGGAAATGGGCAGGTCACATTGCACACAGAACAGATGGTCGATGGGAACGAAAGGTTCTGGAGTGGTGACCGCGTAGGTGCCAGAAGACGCAGCGTTGGAAGGTCTCCCACAAGGTGGACCGATGACCTGGTCAGGGTCGCTGGAATCCGATGGATGCGAGACGCACAGGACCGGCCGTTGTGGCGACGCTTAGGGGAGGTCTATGTCTTGGCTGAAATGATGATGATGATGATTAGTAGGTCAGTCAAAAATTGCATAAAATTTAAAACAAATTATATTATGTATTAGCAAAAAATACTGTACAACGGTGGACTTCATGCCTTGACCTCAAAGAGAGATCAGCAAAACTGCCCAGTATTTAGGGTTGTCGATCCTGTTCGGGCTTTCGATACCTGTTCGGGCTGTCGATACCTGTTCGAGCTGTCACAAGGGTAATTAATAGAACACAAGTGTGTTTCAGTCAATGAAAATCTGACATGCTCTCGCGGTTCATCATAGAGTGGAAGAAGTTCACCCAAGCAACAGCAGGGGCCCAGCCGGATCGAAGCCTACTGGGGCCAGGGTTATCCGAAAGGGCGCTCGAGCCCCGGTATGAAGGCTTGAAGGAATGGGGTGGGTTTTTTAGTCAGTGAGAGTCTGACACTATCTCCCGCTCCGCCCAAGAGCGGGGGTTATCATTGGATGATTTTCCCTACCAAAAAAAAAACCAAGAGTGGGAAAAGTTATTTAAAAACAAAACACGGTGATGGAGAAATACTTATCATTTTACTGTGATTTCAAATTCAAAATGTTTTTATTTATCTATTTATTTATACATACTTTATTGCACATCAAGATTATCATGAGTTCTCTATTGTTTTTGTTCATCACACATGCATCGACCTATAGGGGTAATTTAAAAAAGTCAAAAGTTAGTGAATGGTTTCCAAAACCGTTTCTTACCGGTCCAACGGAGAAGAACCGATAGGAAACGTTACGGTTACTTACAAAAAAAATTACGATATAGGTACGAGAGGAGAGAAAGATTTGATTTTAACCTAATAATTATCAATTCTTATCTCCTTCTCTCCACTCTTGACAGAGTGGTTGTGGTCATGTCTCGGTCGGGTCCTGCAACACCGCCTCTCTTGCAATACGACGCCATGCAGCTCTGCGTTTGGCGGCACGGGAGATTTCGCTAACGCTGCAGTGTGTCACCGATTTGATGAGGTCCGTTCACCGTGTTGGAGAGCGTCCATCTGATCTTCTGCCCTCAACTTTCCCCTGTACCACCGATTCTTATCTAGGTGTAACTAAAATAATGCTTATCAAAAAGTGCAGTTTTGAATTTTGAACGCTCTGCTCAGAGCTGAGAGATTAAAATTCAACGGCACGGCTGTTAATTCATTTTTTTTTAGCAAAAGAGGAAGAAAAGTTTTACAAGAAAGCTGTGAGTAAGTAATATTCAGCAATACTCATATTTTTAAGAGGCAATGAACCGCTAAAAATGTTTTAATGCATCAATTTTATATTTCATTCAAATCTATTGACTGCTAACCGGTGTAATTAGTAATTATGCTTTTATTTTAAGGACACCAAATTAGTGCTGAAGGTAATGACAACTGCTTTTTTTCCATTTTTTTTAAAAAAAATTATACATTTTTTTTTTGTTTTTAAACGCAACAACACGATGGCAAGATAAAATAAAAAATGACCTGATCTAGACTGGACAAGAATAGCCAAAGACTGAGTAGAATGGAACGTTTCAGAGGAGACCTTGGTCGAAGGACAAGTTAAACTGGTTGCCAATATATAAATATAAATAAATAAAAAAAAACATTTTAGATAATAATACTTTCTATTATATTTAATTTTTTTTTCCATGTTACAGAAAAAAATGAAGTCAAATACTATGAGAACTTGCTGAAAAATATTAAAATGCTAAATGGTAAGTTGTATCCTTACCTTTTATAAAAGAAAGTCCCTCACTGTCTGTCTGGATAAAAGCGATAAACTCAAAACTTATAAACGGATTTTCATGCAGTTTGCACCAATAGACAGAGTTGTTTATCAAAAAGCTTAAAGTGCATAATACATGCATATTATAGAGTTTTAAGACCCATGCAAAGCTGGGGCGTATCTATCTACTAACTCTATGGGGCGTATCTATTTATTACTGGATAAGAGACTACCGACTCTGGCGCTTTATATGGACATGTCAAAAGCTTTTGACCGCGTGGACCATAAAATATTGATTAGTAAGCTTAATGCATACGGAATAAGAGGAAATGTATCAAAATTAATAGAATCTTTTCTTTGTAATAGGCAACAAATAACAACGATTAGAAAAATTTCAAACAAAAACCTAATAACATATAAATCTAGTAAGAGAACGGTTAATTGTGGAGTACCACAAGGTAGTGTACTCGGGCCGCCTCTTTTCGTTGTTTATATTAATGACTTTCCGACAGCATCATCATATCCTATGACAATGTTTGCTGATGACAGCACAATACTTTTTAATAGTGACGAGGTTAGCACATTAGAGTCTGAAATTAATTCTACCTTACAATCAGTTGTGCATTGGTTGCAGAACAATAATTTAGTTATAAATCTTGACAAAACAATATTAATGAAATTTCGACAAAGACTAAATTACAATCCGGACTTGAATATTAATTACAATGATAAAATTATTAATGAAATAAATGTGACTAAGTTTCTTGGACTAAATATCGAAAACACTTTAAAATGGAATTCACATATTGACCATGTATGCAGTAAGCTAAACCAGCATTCCTATGCCTTGCACATGTTAAGTAAAACGGCCAATCGAGCAACAGTCTTAACAGCGTATCATGGTTTGGTAGCCTCAACATCGAGATATGGAATCATATTTTGGGGAAATGCTACGGGTAAAGCTATGGTATTTAAATGCCAAAAAAGGTGCATAAGAGCCATATATAATTTACAAATACAAATACAAATCATTTATTTGTTTGAGTATGGGTAAAACATGAGGTGGTATAAAATTAAAGAGTTGTTCTTTGGACCATACCCTACCATTAGAGGTGTACAAATATTACTACTACATTAAAAAAATAAAAAGTTACATTTTATAAAATATATAAATTTACATGCATTTCCTTAGAACAATTAATATTTTGAACAATTTGCAGACAACAGACAGCTGCAAACCATTTTTTAAAAATTCGAAGATGTTAACAATGATATCAATTGATGTTATGTTTTTCTTTCTTTCTTTTCAATGCCATCAATGTACATCTATGAAACAACTATGTTCGTTAAAAGAAATCTACATAAGTTTGCTCGAGTGACTAGTCAGCGCCGTTGTGATCGGTTACAAACTGTCGGATCTTGTACTGCATTATACAGAAACAGTATTTTTGTAATGGCTCCAAGGGTCTATAATAAATTACCAAAATGTATAAGAAATGAAGATAATGTCCGCAAATTCAAAAGTAAATTGTTTTTCAACACAAGACTTATTACTCTATTGAAGAATTTTTAAAATGATAAACTATGACATTACCAGCCTTTTACTATTACCATTGACATGTATTTGAAATTGATTATAATTTATTAATTTATCTATTATTGGTATTACATTTATTTGACATTATTTACTAAATATAATTTGACATTGCATTGTTTGGATTTAGACGTATTACTTACATTTATTTGACATGATTTACTAAATATAATTTGACATTGCATTGTATGGATTTAGACGTATTACTTACATTTATTTGACATTATTTACTAAATATAATTTGACATTGCATTGTATGGATTCAACGTATTACTTACATTTATTTGACATTATTTACTAAATATAATTTGACATTGCATTGTATGGATTAAAAACATATTACTTACTAAAAGACTAATATATTTGTACACCGATTTTATTGGTAGGACATAGAGCACGACTAAAATGTTTTATAAGACTTTTATTGTAATACCTATGTTCACAAATAAAGATTGATTGATTGATTGATATCAGTATTAATCAAGTTACAAACATTTCAAATCTGGTGGAAGGGGAAACTGTCAAATAACAGCATAAAGACGCGAAATGTGACGTCACCGCCATTAGGTTACGACGTGTTTTCGTGTGTTCAAAAGAGATAGCTAGATATTCCCACCTCGCCCTCACTTTTCCTTAGGCCAATAGTTGAAATACTAATTGCTGCTTCATTTAAGGCCCTAACTCCCGAGCCTTGCCATGAAACAGTAATTTTCTAAAGCCTTACTCCTCGGTAACGGCATGGTCAATAGGTTTAGAAAAAAATGTTTATTATTGATTCATGTGCAACGTTATCGACGTATGATTTTTTCGTAAGACTAATACTTTTGGAAAAATGAAAAAAAAAATTTTTTTTCGAGGATTTTCCCTAGTCTTTTCAAACGGCTTTGACCTTTAGAAATATATTTACACAAAAAAATAAAATAGTTAAGTGTTCCTCAGAATTTACCTTCGTAGCATATGTAAATCAATCAATATTTCGCAAAGAAGGATGATATGAAGGATGGATTTAAAGGTCAGCGGGGCTCTATCTGGGCGCATTTGGCCGGAATTAAATTAAGATGTTCAGGGGACTTTATGCTTTAATAACCAATTGTGATGCTGTTTCCATAAAGAAAGACTTTTTTTTTGTATTATTTGATGTTTAGTATAAACTATTGAAGGCAAATATTCCATTACACAAATCCTTATTATCTGACAATTGTGTTAGAGCTAAGTTAAAAAAAATCTTTAATCTGTTTAACTTTTATTTTCAGCCCAGAATTAATGATATTAATTAAAATAAAAAATACTAAATTCTATTCATTGTTTCATTTAACCCTAGCGTAAAGCAGCATAATCAGCCAGCCTTTTTTTTTTAATGTTCCCATTGCTGGGAGTCAGGCTCCTCTCTAGGAACAGGGAATGGGCCACCACGCGGGCCCAATGCGGGTTGGTTATTTCATTTAACTTTAAACTCATAATATTAAATCGCAATGTTGTCAGTTCTTAATTGGACTATCTCTGGAGGAACAGTGTCTCAATGTACAACATTTGTTTGTAACCGAGTACCAAATTATTTAAAATGTTAATGTACAAATAAACGAATAAAATATGATATCCCCTGTGGGTAGTTGTAACAGGTGCACAAAAAAAAATAATTTAAATGCCTTAACATATTGTTACGCCATATCTCCGAGAAAATAACAAGTAGTACGTAATAATTAAAACGCATTGCTGTTCGAAAGGTCTAGAATGGTTGTGCGTAGCCAGGCTTATAAAAATCTCGAAACATCCACAAAGTAAGTACCACTAGTAGTTAGGTATTCATGTTCCGATAAGGGAAATGGTACTCTCCGACGTTAACAATAGAGTCGAAATTCGCATAAAAGTGATTCTTATTACCACGAGCAATAAAAATGATTTATGACTTCGAGAAGCGATTCAATGGTTCTGGAATTCTGGATCGATCGCGGGACGTCGGTACCTAGAATTTTCTTGGCTCCGCATATAAATACGAGCCCCCGGCCGGAAGCGAGTCAGTACTGGGCGTGTACAAGACGTACATCCGCCCAATTTTGACGTACGCAGCCCCAGCCTGGCTCGCCCTCACCAGCGAGTCCAGCAGAACCCGTCTCCAAGCACAACAGAATCTGGCGCTTCGGATCATAACACACGCACCCCCGCTGGTGAGGAATGCAGTTCTCCAGCGAGACTTGAAGATTGAGAGCCTGGGAGAATTTTGTGCTCGCCTCGCGTCCCACATGTTCTCGCGTGCCGACGCTTCTGCTTGGCCTCACGTCAAGCACATAGCGCCCTGGCACGCGCGGCCTCCTGACGCGAGGCGCTTCCCCCACGATCTCCTGCCGGACGCGGCCAACCCCACCGGACCTGACTCCTGAGTGAGCCGCATTCACCTACACGCGACTCACTCAATCGATATAGACTCCACAACAGCACTCGCACCCGGTGTACGTTGTGTGCTAAGTTAATATAGGCATAACGTGCACCAGCCCACACACATTCATGACTGCACAAGCACTCAACCCACGCAGCAGGCGTGTAGCGCGGTTACACGTCTTTGCTTGCTTACATGAGCGGTGTTACACACTTCAATACCGCTCACACTCTCACTACGGCCCCTTAGTCTGAAGCGTGACCGGCTCGACCTGGGAGCGTGACAGACGGGGGTCAATCATCCTCAGTGGGCGCGCCACCAAAGCCGGCATTCTCGTCGCTGGTCGTCCTTCGCTGGGCTTCCTCCGGGTAACCGGGGGTTCCACCTGACGGGGGACTGACCGCCGAGATGTCGTGAAAAATCGGCACTGCAGGAGCAGTGCCGCGGCGCTCCCACTTGATCACAGTGCAACTACACACAGCAAGCTTCGCTTGCAACGAGGTTGCCGCCTAAAGGCACCCCAACGCTGGGTCCGTATTTACGGGCCCCAACCCCGACACCGCGGGATAAAGGCAGTGCCTACACCCCGCCCGCCGCGCCTCCTTGCGGGGACGTAGCGAATTCCCGGAGAGCGAGTCAGTTGTGATTTCGACTGCGATCAAGAGCGAACTACCCTAGTACTTGAAGTGATTTTACTTAACGACCTAAGCGATAGTGTAACGGTACTCTAGTGTTAATTGCGATTCGGATTATTGTTGACTGGACTAATTTGTTATTGTTTGTGGTGAATAAAGTTGTCTGTTAGTAAATCGGCATTTAATTACCCACGTACGTAACAATATTAATGGTGAATATACCTACTATGGGACATGATAATTTTATTCTTTCGTACTAACTATACTCCGCGTAAAACAACATTAGACATTAAAAAAACCTTTTTCACTAACAACCGATTTTGTATTTTATTACGTTGCTGGCATGACAAATGACAACTGCAGTAATAGTTGGTTTTGTAACCAGTTTTTTACTTTTAATGCCATCCTCTACGGAATATCTACGGAATAGAAATTAAAGTCGTGCGATCAGACAGTAAAAAGGTTCCTTTAAATGTCCAATGTTAACGCGAATCGAGTATAGTTAAAATTTAAACTAATAATAATCCAAGAGCATGTTGGGCTAACTACACGGAGCAGCTTAAATATATAAAAATGAATCCCTATTTTCCTTGGAGCGATTTCGATTTTTGATTTTTTCTTTTGTGTTTTTTATTGTCAGGAGAGGGTTCTTATGGGAAAAAAAATGAAAATTAGGATAGTGTAGGGTAGAGTAAGGTAGAGTAGGGTAGAATAGAGTAGAGTAGTATAGAGTAGGGTAGGGTAGGGTAGAGAAGGGTAGAGTAGGGAAGAGCGGGAGTGAAGCCGCGCGGGCCAAAGCTAGAATTTTATAAAAATATATCTGATTCAAGGATCCATCCATCGTCTTCTATCTTGCTAAAACCTTATCACGGCAGAAATAGATTATACATTTTTTTTTTAAATATTTGTGCAAAATTCTTCCTTGCACTACATCTAGAAAGAACAATGTTATGTTGAAGTCTTACTGACTAAAACTCAGTGGTCCTTTAAGAACAACTTGCGAGGGCTACAGTAACTCAGTCCTTACTTCGCCGTCAATGTTGCTGACATTTCTTTTAGCCGTGCATGGAACACAACGCGTCGTCCACGCAGGTTCGGTTCTTATCTCTCACTACTCTCACAGAAGAGCAGCCAGGTGTCGGAAGACGCTTAATGATATATGGCCACTACTAGGGTCGCTTCACACGGACCACCTGCCACAACCTAGTCTTTCAATTGTGTCCTGGACACCCAATTTATAGTAATGGTAGGAATTGGTTCATCATTGTACAGAGGAGGTGGCCGGTGGAGCATCCGGTGTAGCACCGCTGTGTCCTCGTAGAGGTGATCAACAATGGCAACCTCACACGTGTTGCTCTGGTTCAGGCCTTGGTATTGAGCGAAAGTGAATAGGAGGCGGTTACCTCATTCTGTGGAGGAGTAATATAAGCAAAGTAGGTGGCCAAAACCGTGAAACGGGGACAATCGGTAAGCGCGGTTTTGCGGGTTGCGGACGGCGAGCCATAGGTCCGGCCTTCCGGTAAGGACAAGGTTTGGCTCGACAGCTTGTGTTCCACGCGCGCCATAAACAGATGTGAGAAAATTGACGGGGTCAGTTAGGACCGATGCTTGCCAGAGCTGCCAAGGGCCAGTTATCGTAAACCCTCGAAAATAAGGCAACTGTAGGAACATTTGTGTTTTAGTCAGTAAAAGTCTAACACTGCCTCCAGCTTCACAAAAAGCGAGAGAAGCCGTTTGATGATTTTCAATGTAAAAAAAGGATAGGGTATAAAAGTACGATTTTTTTTTTTAATCTTCACTTTTTTTAAGGGGTTTTTATCCACACGGATACGTCAACCCCATTGTACCTTATACTCTATTTACACACATAAACATAAAAATATTCTTATATTATAAAATAAGAAAAATACTACTACTGCCTTAACATCCGTAAAAAATAAATAAACTATAATACAAAACTAAATGCATAATTTGTGGGTTAACCCACAA
Source organism: Mythimna ferrago (assembly GCA_910589285.2). NCBI lineage: Eukaryota > Metazoa > Arthropoda > Insecta > Lepidoptera > Noctuidae > Mythimna > Mythimna ferrago. The sequence goes on from OU342683.1 coordinate 23,065,148, forward strand.
ATTATGCGTTTAGTTCTTTCTGACTTGGGGTATGCCAATATATTTTGGATAAGTCCAACATCCCACTAGTTAAAATTAAATTCTCGAGCCAGAGCTTCCCTTTCATTTTTGTTCCTAACACATTGCATCAGCAAATGTTGTACATCTTAAGTACGATTTTGCGATTAATTTTGAGATAACGATTTGTATTTTGATTAATTTTGTCTATTACACTGTCATTGCGTTTTTTAGTTTTAGTATGTAGACTATTTGTAGGGGTACGTAACCAAAGGGTAAAAAGTGGACCCTATTGCTATCACTCCGCTACCTGTTCGTCTTCTCTGTCACTAGACTGTTTCTCATGAACCGTGATTGTTAAACCGTTGAAATTTTCACAGATGTTGTATTTCTATTGCTAACAAATACTAAGAAAAGAATAAAAATAAATATTTAAGTGGGTTCTAATACAACCAACGTGATTCTTTTTGCCGTTTTTTGCTAAGGACAGTAAGGAGCTCTTCGTGCGTGAGTCCGACTAAGACAGTTTTTTTAATCATATGCATCACAACATAGCATAGCATAGTCGGCCTTATAATATCCCCATTGTTGGGACTTAGGCCTCCTCTCTAGGAGAGGGAATGGGTCGTATTCCACCACGCGGGCCCAGTGCGCGGGTTGATGGTTGTCGCATGTTTTCGAATTTTTGGTTCTAGGACATGCCTGTTTCCTCACGATGTTTTCCTTCACCGTTTTGAGAGCAGTGGTGATGAAATAAATTACACAAAGTAATTCGCTTGGCTGGGTTTGAACCTGCGACCTACAACTCGTAAGTCGGGGCTGTTACCACTAGGCCACCACTGCTATAAGTAATGGATTTTCTTCAAATCGCTGCTATGATTGGTACTAAGAATGAAATCACCTACATTACTCAATAATTGAGGTGATTATGTAAGTTAGCTACCGATTTACCTAAAAGCAATCTCGGATTTAATGACGTAAAAGCTGTTAATAATTAGCTTATGGTTTTAATTAATTGAGAGCAGTATACGTGAACGATAACGGTCGTCAATCCATCATACAGACTAGCAGTTACGGGCAGTGTTTGGTGAAATGAATTTCCATGTTTATTTATTGGCATTTGTAAGTTTAACGTTACTTTTATAACGTTTTTTGTGTTATCGTATAATAAATAAAGTTCTCAAAGTAAGTTGAGAAAAGTCTCAACTTACTTTGTTTTTTTTTTTGTCTTTACTTACTTGTGTGGTGTTGAGTTGGGTTGTTGTTAAGTTGTTATTAAGTTCTCTTTAAGATTTGATATTTTTCATAGTATTTATTAGTTCATTATTTAAGCATATTTATGTATTTTATTATATATAAATAGGTAACTTATTTTTTTTTACCGTTTTCATTATTTGTTATTTGTTTATTGTGCAAACCTACCACAGTGATCTCTTTTTTAACCCAAAGGTTGACTGGGAGAGAATGCCTTGTTGCATTAAGTCCGCCTATGTACCACTACTGTACATGAAGTTTAAATAAATAAATAAATAATAAATAAATAAATTAGGTACCTATTATCGGCTTTGAATTCAGTATATATGTCGTGGCCAGCGGCCGTATTATGACATCTTAAAACCATCATGTTTTCTGTGTGAGAAAAGGATAGTGCTATTCGTCCTGTATAGCTCCGTCTCTTTTTCACACCGAAAACATGATGGTTTTAAGAGGTCATAATACGGCCCCAGATCATAGAAATTGACCACTTTATGACATAGCCAAATAAAACTGGGCAGATCGTTATAAACGTTATAATTTGATGATATTTCAATCCTTGTTTGCCCTACTTATTAACTTTTATTATCATAGAAAACATCAGTGATATGGCCCAACGACCATTGAATTGAAATATCATCAAATGGTAACGTTTAAATTATGTGTTCAATTTTAGTTGGCCATATTATGTCATAAAGTTTACCGACATAGCACGAAGAATCGCCAAACTTATGGCAATGGGCAGGGCACATTGCTCGCAGAACAGATGGCCGTTAGGGCCGAAAGGTTCTAGAATAGCGACCACGTAGGTACCGGAAGACGTAGTGTTGAAAGGCCTCCTACAAGGTGGACCGATGACCTGGTAAGTGTTGCGGGAATCCGATGGATGCGCGACGCATAGGGCCCCAAGTCCGCTATTACAATAATGGCGTCATTATGACTTTCCTATGAACTGACACTACATTGAAAGAAATGGGATAGAATGGTAATCTCGTACATATTTACAAATGAATATCTTACGTATGCGGTAATCTGCAAAATTTTTGACAGTTCCTTTGATCAGTTACCTACCATTAGGACGTCATTGTGCTGTCATTGCTTTTAATAAGCTCGATATTGTCATTTACTACAACTCTATTACGAGACCATTGACCGATCAATGATCTATCATTATGAATTAGCAGATTAGGAACTTTTAGCAAAATGACAATGGGATCGTGTTGGAATGACGAATTTATAAAAATAGCAGACTTGGGCCCCAGGACCGCTCATTGTGGCGACACTTGGGGGAGGCCTATGTCCAACAGTGGACGTCTTTCGGCTGAAATGATGATAATAATAATATTAATATTCCACAACTAACACACAACGCCGTCTAGTCCCAAGCTAAGCAGAGCTTGTGTTATGGGTACTAGACAACTGATAAACATACTTATATATTTCTAAAAACATACATATTATAGATAAATTACACCCAGACACGGAACAAATGATTAATGCTCATCACACAAACATTTGTCCTGGGTGGGAATCGAACCCACGACCTCCGGCATAGCAGTCAGGGTCACTAACCACTAGACCAACAGGCCAGTCGAATCACGATATCATGAAATGATCAATTCTAAGATATGGCCACGACATATATATAATTTTTGAAGTGGGGAAACCATTCAGTGACTTCTCTCGTTCTATAGTGGAGCGAGAAGGCGTGAAGACTTTTACTGACTAAAACCACACGTGTGTCCTTCAGTTGCCATTTACGTTCTAGGCCACCGTTTTCCTTTTTAGAAATTTAGTTTTTTTTTTTTTCAGTTCATTGTTATTACAAAAGAGGCTTGCAGCGGCAATTCTAGGCGGAGATTGAATATAGCCGACATTTGTAAGTATATCTGAAACAAGTACAATTGACATGAGACTCTGTATTATATTAGATATGTCTTTCATTGTAACGATGAAAGTTATGGTTCAATGCTCGTGATGAAATCATCTACATTAATATTATAAAGTTTGTCTTTTTGTTTGTAGGAGGTAATCTCTGAAAGAACTGATCCGTTTGCTAAAAAAATCTTTTTATAAAAAAATCGCTTACTTTGCTAATAAATTATATATATATTTTTTTTTGTTGTGTTCGTTATTATGAGGAGAAGGTTCTTATGGAAAAAAAATGAAAATTAGGGTAGTGTAGGGTAGAGTAGGGTAGTGTAGGGTACAGTAAGGTAGATGAGGGTAGAGTAGAGTAGGCTCTACCCTACTAGGGTAGAGTAGTGTAAGGTAGAGGAGGGTAGAGTAGGGTAGAGTAGAGTAGGGTAGGGTAGAGTAGGGTAGAGTAGGGTAGAGTAGGGTAGGGTAGAGTAGAGTAGAGTATGGTAGAGTAGGGAATAGTAGGCTGAAGTAGGGAAAAGCGGGAGCGAACCCGCGCGGGCAAAAGCTAGTAAATTATATAAAAAGTACCTAATTTAATTTACAGTGGAACAAATGCAAGCGACTCCTGAACAAGTGCAAGGTAACAAAAACATTTGATTATCTGAATTAAAACAGAAGGCATTTTTATTATAGGCTAATTTTTTAACCCTTAGTACCCTTATGTATATAAAAAAAAAAAACTTATTCTGAGGTAAATAGTATAGCGTCATACCTAACTTTTTTATTCAGGAGGTAGGTATGAGATTTACAAATCTTAATTTTGTATATTATTTAAGTACATATTTTTAGTTTTCTGTCATACGGGTTTTAATGTAAACCCAATGTATGACAGAAAACTAAAAATTCCTAAATGCCCTTTATACATTGATGAAGAATAAAATTCTTTCGTTACAGAAGTCGAAAATATTAAAAGAAATTATGGTACGTAAATAATTTATAATCCTTAGCTAATATTCCTAAGACGAAAGATTTGTCTTTTGGCTTGTTATGAGTAAACCCAGCAACTACTGGAGCGATTTTAAAAGTCCTTTCACCGATAGAATGCTACTTTATCAATAAGTGACTCTCTGGCTGTATATACCAATTTACCAAATTTGTAACTCTACGCTATGATAAAATAGATGCATTATTTTCTACTTTCGGTGAAGGTGGCAAAAGCTACATCATCACCAGCCTTTTTTAATGTTCCCACTGTTGGGACTCAAGCCTCCTCTCTAGGAGAGCGAATGGGCCATAATCCACCAAGCGGGCCCAGTGCGTGTTGGTGAATGTCACATGTCTTCGAATTTTGATTATAGGACATGCCGGTTTCCTCACGATGTTTTCTTTCACCGTTTTGAGAGCAGTAGTGACGAAATATATTACACAAAGAAATGCACCTGGCTGGGTTCGAACCCGCGACCTACAACTCGTAAGTCGGGGCCGTTACCGATTTTTATAATCTAGTTTTATGTACGTTATCCTCGCGTAGTGTTGTTGTCGGTCAACTTGGGGCGTAGCTTGACCAGTCAGACTCAATGAGGTATCGAGTTGTTATAGATGCCATGCGCGGCTGAATGAGAGTATGTGCGGTTGTGACGCACAAGTTACGGCGGAACAATACCAGTCGGAGATGTGTGCAATTTATTTTTCGTGTATCCTGGGTTCTTGACTCATGGTAGAGGAACCATGAGGTTTTGGACGGTGTACGCACGGGTGTCCAATTGAACTAACTATACAGTCACGTAAAAAGGTAGTTAAACATAGGACCTTTTTATAATTTGTCTACATGATTTTTTTTTTCAGCAATGTTGGGGGCAAACGACTATATACGAAGTAAGACGACACTTAAATACCTGTCTATATATATAAAAAGAGAAACTGACTGACTGACATATTTACGCACAGCCGAAGCTACTGGGACTAGGAACATGAATGTGTACAGTTTTCTTTTATGACATAGGCGAGCACTAAAAAAAGTTTTTTCCAAAACTTACCCCCTAAGGGGTCATCCCCTTAGTATGAAACCGGGGTCAAAAGATTATGAGACTTAAACACGGACGAAGTCGCTGGCAGAGGCTAGTCTACTTTTACATTTGTGTCAATATTGAGGTTTTTATTAAAAAAACACCTCAATATTGTTTGATTTTTTTCTTTCGTAACATTATCAACACTAATATAATAAAGAGGTAAAGTTTGTTTTTTTGTTTGTTGGAGGTAATCTCTGAAAGTACTGGACCGATTGCCAAATTTTTTTCACCCATAGAAAGCTGCTTTATTCCTGAGTGACATAGGCTATTTTATGTACGCGGGCGAAGCCACGGGCAAAATCTAGTTTAGTATAAGACTTTTTTGAATGAGTTTTAATAAAATCTAATGTATTATTATTAAAAACCTAGACGGGTGCCTTTGTTTTCTGTGGGTAAAAATTAACGGGTGTTAATATTATTTACACATGCTTGTTTTTTGTACTTAGATCCTTCACTGAAAAAACAACGTGGTAAGATGCGTTTCCATACATTCAATTTTATGATCATCATTTTAGCCGATAGACGTCCACTGTTGGACTTACCCCTCAAGCCCCCAAGTGTCGCCACAACGACCGGTCCTGTACGTCTTCACCAAGTCATCAGTTTATCTTGTAGGAGGCCTTACACCGCTGTCGCTGCGTCTTTAGGTGCGCGGTCGCCACTCCAAAACCTTTTGGTCTCATCAATCATTTTTTCTGTGAGTCATGCCCACTGCTACTCAAGTTTGGGGACTGTAAGGGCTTTGTCCTTCCTTTTCCTGCTTAATTCAATCACGCAAAGAAACTTCGTGTATAGCCCTCTCCATTTGCCCTTTAGGTGACTTAGCCTTCTATTGTAGCTTTTGTGAACGACCTCGTTTCAGAGCCGTATATCATAACTGGCAACATGCACTGGTCATAGACTTCCGTCTTGAGACACTGCGGTATGTCGGACGAGAAAATATAGCGCAGCTTCCCGAATGCTGTCCAAGCGAGAATTCGACGACTGACCTCTTTCTCGAAATTAGCTTAGTTTAATTTCTAACTTAATTCTATGTATATATATTTCTAATAAAATTCTTACCTTACCTTAGTTATTCTATTCGATCTAAGTGTTGTAGGTAAACGTAATCATCTACAATTTCGAGTGTAGAGCTTCCGATCTTGATAGGAGTGAATGTTACATAGGTTTTCACCATGATCTTGGTGTTATTCGTGTTCATTTGAAGACCCACTCTTTTGGAAGCTCTGTCAAGAAGTCATCAAGCAATGTACTGAGGTCATAGAAAGTTCCTGTTATTAAATTTTATATCGTAGCGTCACTTTTTTTATCCTTGATAGACTTCTGTTTGACCACTATCTCTCTTACACTTACGAAGAAATAGTCTATTCACTTCTACGCCTTTCTTTTCTCGAATTAAACATCCCAAGGTTGTTTATTGATCGTGTCAAACTAGGATTTTTTATTTGAAATATGTAACTAAATTATTATTTCAGAGAATACGAATGTCAGGGATGTCTTCTTGCAGTAAGTAGTTTTTATTAAAATTGGCAAACTAATTCGTGAGTTTATTGCAAACATAACCAAAACACAAAGAGTTTTAAAGAGACCTAAAGATCGAGTCGGGAACAAGGCTGAACTGACCGCAGACACTGCCAGATCCCTCTGCAAATACGAAGACATGTGACATCAACCAACTCACATTTGACTTGCTTGGTAGATTAAGGCACATTTCCTCTCTTTGAAAAGAGGCCTGAGTACCAGCGATGGGAACCTTATATGGTTGATCGCTATACCTATCCTATGTTATGTTGTTTGTGTTAAAGTATTATCCTTGGTTGGCTAAGTTAAATAAACATAATTATTGCTTTTATTTATGTTAAACCCAAGTTAAACATCATCAGTGCCAAGCAAACTATATTTTAAAGACCTTAATTTAGTTCAACATCAAAGAAATCTGTTACATTTAGTCGAAACTTTTGGAATCTCGCCAGGGTTGTGCTGTGATGCTAACATTTGAATACCACCCTCGTTTTATTAGCATAAAGCTCTGGCATTATAAGAGGTGTTCCTTGCGGTCTGGAAAATAAAAAGCAAATATTATAGGATGATTTTATGCAGGAAATTATTTTGAGGCGAATATATTTTCAAACTGAATTTGATTTTTATTTTTATAAATGGTTTATTTTCAGACATTACAGAATTTAAGTTGCATGAGAATATAATTTATTTTCATCAGGATTTTAAAGATATTTTGTCACAAATTAAATATCTTGGTAAGTTCAATCGATTAAAATGTCTCTAGTTTTTTTAGTGTGGTGGCAAAGACTGGAGAACGCTGGTCTAAAATTTAACAGGACTAAAATAGAATATTCGTTCTGCGGTCGTTCTAGTCCTCTGCCCTTTGCTCTCGCCGAATTGTACATACCAATCTGCTCCGAATTTCAGGGTCGTTAGCTCTTGTCGAATTGCCCAGATACCAATCTGCTCCGAATTCTTGGACAAGCGACCCGAGTTATTGAACTCAGGTCGCTTGTCCAAAATTTGATGAAATGGCGACAGATCAAGATGGTTAAAAAAATTAAAAAATATATATTATCCCCGTCGGTCCATAACGACTCTTCACGAACTTTCATGGCATTGTACAATGCCGAACTTTTTAAAACTCAATGTGCCATTTTGAATGCTAAGCACTGCAGTTATTTATCATCTCTGTATGACTCTTTCAGTGTTGGAACTTTGTACAGTAATTCCTTGAAAACTGTTTGGATGGAATGTATTTTGTTTCGCCAACTGTAGTTGTCAGTTTCTACTCTTTGACGTGATGAATGGGCTGCTCTGTTGTATTTTTATTCTACTTTTGTGCAATATTACTCTGTTGTCTTCGATTTTCATTAAAGCAACGACCTTGCAGCCGTTAGACACTTCTTGCTTGGACTAGCACACTAAAACCATTATGTCAACTAGCCGAGGTACGGGGGAACTGAATGTTCGAGACTGTTTAGAAATTATTCTGTGAAGACTACATCAGATCTATAAGTCATATGACGTGTTGACAGACATGCGTCGCCTGTTAGATGACTAGTGGCTGTAAGGTAGTTGCATTAAAGGGACTTTTGAAGTTTTCTGTGAAGGTTTGATATGAAAATTTTTTTTGTTTCCAGAATCACTGTGGTTATGAAAATTATTAAATTGATATTCATTAATTAAAAATGTGGTTCTAAGTCTTGTGGTTTTAATTAATTTATAACAAATACTACCTTTTTATATATTAGCTTATACTGTTTTAAATCTGAGGTCCAACTTCAATCAGCTGAAAAAAATGATCAGACCTACTATCCTTATCTTTAGATACATTTTAGAAAACAAAGTTCTTCACTACACCTGCCTTTCACTCTCGAAAACAACTGAACGGATGTCATCATCATCATCAGCCTTTTTAATGTTCCCGCTGTTGGGACTCAGGCCTGCTCTCTAGGAGAGGGAATGGGCCGTAATCCACCACGCGGGCCCAGGGCGGGTTGGTGAATGTTGAACGGCTGTAGTATACGCAAATAAAAGTAGAAAAAAGCTGAGGATTTCAAAGATTTGTCTGTCTGTCTGTCTTTCAAGACCCTTTATCTCGAGAACGCGTAGAGGTATCAAGTTGAAATTAAAACTATATAATCAAGTCTACGGTCCTTTTAAGCTGTGAAAAAATCAAACTTCTAAGTTAACGAATAAAAAAGATACGGTCGTTTATGTCGCGAAAAAACATATATTTTGATACTCTCAAAGATCGAAATTCATAGGGTACTTCCCGTTGACCCAGAATCCTGAAATTTGGCACAAAGCAAGGTTTTATAGCACAGGTATAGGAAAAAATCTGAAAACGTAAATTTGTTGTTACCTAAGCCAAAAAAAAAAAAAAAATTTGCAATGCGGTAAAATCTTCGAGACTCCATTCGGGAATTGTAGTTTGCACGGAACCCTCAGTGCGCGAGTCCGACTCGCACTTGCCCAGTTTTTTTTTTCGTGTCTGACTTTTACTGACAAAAACCTCACATGTGTCCTTCAGTTGCCTTTTGCGTTCTAAGACCGCAGATTGTGGCGAGTTATTCATCATCATCATCAGCCTTTTTAATGTTCCCACTGCTAGGACTCAGGCCTCCTCTCTAGGAGAGGTAATGGGCCGTAATCCACCATGCGGGCCCAGTTCGGGTTGGTGATTGGTGAATTTCACATGTCTATATCATGTCATGTGTATATATGGCGAGTACTAATAAGTGGACGCGACGCATTAGTTTGTTTTGTACGGGACATAAAGCCCAACGTAAAACTGTCGATTTCTCTGTCGTATTCAGCGTCAGCCATCACACTCCTTAAATCATCCGAATTATACAAAAGCTTCATCAAATATGCTTAGCCTAAAACCTGTACCTATATACATATGTTTACAACCTTACAGGTACAGATGATATAAAAGTAAAAAGGAGTCTAAGTCTGAAGCAAGTCACCAGAAACCTTTTTTCCCTAAGGGTTCCTGCAGACGGGCAAGTAACCAAAAAACTTTTTATGATAAAGTTGTCAGTACCAACTTTTGTCGGTGTAATTGTTTAGCCCGCCAACTTAACGTACGGCTTTTGTAGCAATTAACGTTGTAGATTTAGGGCTTAGGGTAATGGTCAAAGAAACTGAACAGTGAAAGTAGAACTATGTTGGGCCCAGGTGGATTACGTACACTGATGTGAGTGCGTCGGTCTTCATTTATTATATATAACAACAATTAGACTTTTAGAGCTACATAAGGTACAGAAAAACCTAAATCCGTTCCAAAATCGACCACCAGGCGTACGGTGATGCGCCACCTGTACATGGTGGACATCCCGCATAAACACACAAAACGTTTTGGAAACACTTTCATTATGCGTACAACTAAGGAGTGGAATTCCCTGCCGGAGTCTGTATTTGCTATCTGCGACCTGGGGATCTTTATATCAACACTGAATAGGTTACTTCTAGGCAAGCATCCTCTATCATCGACCACATTGTCGCTTTACATTAGTTTAGATAGTGGTAGTAACAATCTACACTTATATATTATTATGTTATTATTTAATATAATAAAGACGTAAAGTTTGTTTTTATGTTTTTTTGTTTGTAAGAGGGAAACTCTGGAAGTACTGGTCCGATTGCGAAAATTTTTTCACCGATAGAAAGCTGCTTTATTCCTGAGTGACATAGGTTAATTATATGTACGCGGGCGAAGTTGCGGGCAAAAGCTAGTAATATAAAAGAAATAGCTGTGTTAGTAATCTGTTGCTTGTCTGTGCAAGCCGTTAGAAGCCTGAGTCACGTACAAAAAGGACTGGCTGAAGTTATTTTGAGCCACACAAGTTGAGGTTCTGTATTAACATGCGCGAACCTCCGTTTTGTTATTTACAAGATATGTGATAACGTTGGGCAGTGTTATGAATTCAGTAGATAAGGTGCCTTTTTAGGGTTCCGTATGTGACTGTCTGTCACTTACTCCAAATTGATAACAAAATACTTTCCTTATCCGTAAAACACCACGCATACCCCGTGCCTCGGAAAACACGGTCCCGGTTGTCATTCGTAGATCTTTGATAGTCGTTACAGATAGTCAGATGCTAGAAAGTGTGATCATCAATTTATCTAAGAAGTTTCGTGTCGCCCGTAACCGGGTTGTGGAGGTCAGATAGGTAGTCACTTCATGTAAAATGTCTTTTTCTTGCGTCCAACACAACACTACAATTACACTTCACATACATACACAATAACATTTCAGATGCACCCGAATCACTTTTGTTTTAGACGTATTTATGTATCAATATTTACTCAACTTTTGTTTATTTGTTTTGTTTGAAGATCCACCTACTTTTTCTTTTGACAGTCGATGGAACTTGCCATAGACTACTAATTTCCACAGATTAGCTTTAGACTCCACAGTTTAGTAAGAGATACACTCTAATATTCGTGAACCGCTGGCCGCGCCGGCTGCGGCGCCCTGCAGTGCGCCCGTGCGCTGGCGTTCCTCCGTTTGTCTATGATTTTGACAAATTATTTTGGAGCGCAAGTCGTCTGGCGTCTGTATCTGGTTCTTTATTTATTGCATTTTTTCTTATATTTTCTTATATCTAACACATAACACGTATTAACATAAATTCACCCTATTTACAAATGTTATATATTTATTATTTTTCCAATGGTTGTTTTATCAATGTTCGTATTTAATTATTTATTATTTTTTTTGTTTCGATACCAATTAATTTATTGAACCTCCGTGAATGTGACCGTGGCATCACCGCGGGCCCTAACAGAATACCAGCGCTGCGTTATTTATCTTTTTAAATATCGCAGCATATGCTGAGTTAGGCGCCCTTTTGGCCTTGCACAGATTTTAAAGTTTTTTTTTTTTAAATTTTATTTTATTATCGAATTCTGCTGTATGTGTGAGGTACGAAAAAAAGTTTTTTCTTTCTTTCTTTCTTTCTTTCTAAAAGACGGGTATTCAGCCGCATCCAGCTAGACAGGAAGCCGACTCCAAGCTAGCTGGAGAAAAGTTAGATGATGATCTTTAAAACACCACGCATGGCCCTAGGCCACTTCGACACAAACACGCAAATAGTTCAGAAAGAAAGAAGAGGTAAGAGTCACTTCAAAGAAATACTTCAATATTTACACTTGTAATGAAATGAGCAAAATATCCGATTTCTAATCAACACAAAACAAGTATCGTACCTGGGAGCCAGAAATGAGTCGTATGTGAAAACTAATTACACGCGGGCAAAGTTGTCAGAGGCTAATATTAAAAAAAAATATAATGTGATTGAATACAATGGAAATTAATTTCAACAATCATCGTCCTATAGGTAATGATTATGTATATACAGGGTTATTTGAAAAACACTAACAACCTTTCAAAACTGTATTAGCAACATCATAAACAACAACTTTTGTTCTAAAACTTTTTACAAAACATATTTTGTATATTATTTATTATTTTATATACATATTTTACAATTCATTTACCAAAAAAAAAATCTTTAAGATTTCATTGTTCTATCTAACATACTTCAACTCTGTATTTTGCTATATTAACCTACGTCTGTATGACGCGACGGTTCCCCTTTGCTATTGTACTATCGTTTGCTTTGCATAGACTTCGTAATATTTATAATGTTCAATTTAAATATTTTTATTTTTGTATAAGAATCTGATAAACTAAAATACGATTATCAAATCAATTCGAACTAGTAGTTTCTGAAATTAGCGCGTTCGAACAAACAAACTCTTCAGCTTTATAATATTATGTTGTAGATTAGCTACAGCCAGCGATTTAACCTGCGTGGAAATAGGAGAGGGAGATAGTGTCAGACTTTTATTGACTAAAAACCCACTCCTGTTCCTTCGTTGCCTTTTGTACCGGGGCTGAGCTACCTTTCGGAGCTAACCCTGACCCCAGTAGGCTTCGACCCAGCTGGGCCCCCTGCAGTGGCTGACAACTCCTTGAGGCGCGCGGGAATAGTCCGCACCGTCGAAGACTTGGGTTCGGTCCGGACAGTTATCGGACGGTCGGACAGCGAGCTACCCATTGTACCCGTCCGCAAGCCCGCGCCTACGGTGGCCGGAAATCGGGATCGGAATCCCGGCGGCGGCTGGGGCGCTGTTAGCGCCGTTGCCTGATACGGTCGGCCTCCTCATTTGCGAGCATTACTGCTTCGCAGGAGGAGGCGACAGCCTGCCACCCCTCCTCGCTCCGGACCGTGGCCTGAACTAAGGCCCGTCTCTCTTAGTGCTCGTTTACGTCATAAAAAGAAGTCTAGTACTTGTTACACTAGCTGGTCTAGTAAATTCGGCTGTGCGTTGATATATTAGTCAGTTTCATTACGCTTAAGAGTAGTTTTTACACCACCTGCTCGATAATGTCGTTTTACACGTCATACAAACCTCACTTAAAGCAAGTCATTATATGCCTAGGGAGATAATGCAGTATGGCCGATCCCTAGGGAATAATGAGATTTGAATTTGGAGCATCAAGAATCGTCAACATTGTGAATTAAAATGTAGGCGCATCGAACAAGTTGACTCGAAATTCAAACCAAAGAGTATGTAATCACTATGATTCAAACTGGCCACTAACAAAAAAAAAGAAAATAGAATAAAACGTGCGTACTGACGACACGGGAGCATTATAGAAAATTGAAACTATAGAATCATGGAGTAGTGAATTTTGTTTGTTTGATGAACTTGTAAATATAATACTTATATTTCTGTAATATATGATTTGGTCGACCAAATTGTCTTTTAATTATCTCACAGATGGTGTAAAAAATAGAGTATGCAACACGGGGATAAAGCTGTCTTTGTCTTGGGCAGCTTAAATTCCTCACTTCACTCAGGTTTCTTTATTAACTCCCTCGCAATGCTCGGGAGTTAATTTTAACATAATAGTAGTTTATGTGACTAGGGGATAAAGCAGTGTCTTTAAGTCGCGGGCGGCATGTTGAATTCCGAACGAAACGAAGGTTGCTGATTTTAATCCCGAACGATAGTGAGGGATTTATAAAATTAACTCCCGAGCATTGCGAGGGAGTTAATAAAGAAACCTGAGTGAAGTGAGGAATTTAAGCCGCCCAAGACAAAGACAGCTTTATCCCCGTGTTGCATACTCTACTTTTTACACCATCTGTGAGATAATTAAAAGACAATTTGGTCGACCAAATCATATTTAGAGAAATATAAGTATTATGTTTACAAGTTCATCAAACAAACGAAATTCACTACTCCACGATGCTATAGTTTCAATTTTCTATAATGCTCCCGTGTCGTCAGTACGCACGTTTTATTCTATTTTCTTTTTTTTGTTGGTGGCCAGTTTGAATCACAGTGATTACATACTCTTTGGTTTGAATTTCGAGTCAACTTGTTCGATGCGCCTACATTTTAATTCACAATGTTGACGATTCTTGATGCTCCAAATTCAAATCTCATTATTCCCTAGGGATCGGCCATACTGCATTATCTCCCTAGGCATATAATTGCTTGCTTTAAGTGAGGTTTGTATGACGTGTAAAACGACATTATCGAGCAGGTGGTGTAAAAAAAATATTTACACAACATCTTTATTCACGTTCATTAATAAAAGTATTGATATGAGATCATAAAAGGAAATCTGACACCACACAATAAACGTAATTACTACAATAAAAGCAATCAATTAACTCAAATTAATTGGATATAAGGTTTCACATGAACACAATATTTCACAGGTTATCTACATTTATTTAAGGTTTAATAATTTGTGGTTCGTAATCAAGTATTTTTTTGAAGAAATTAAACTAGGGTACATGCTGATTTAACTGGCTTTGATAGGCCTGTTGGTCTAGTGGTTAGTGGCCCTGACTGCTATGCCGTCGGGTTTGATTCTCACCTAGGACAAATGTTTGTGTGATGAGCATGAGCATTTGCTCTGTGTCTACGTGCAATTTATCTGTAACATGTAGGTATGTATTGAGAAACATATAAGTATGTTTGTCAGTTGTCTGGTACTCATGCCTCAAGTTCTGCTTAGTTTGGGACTAATGTCGTTGTGTGATAGTTGTGGACTATTAGTATATTCTTTTGCATTATCATTAAAAATAAATTCTACCATTGTGCCTATTCGGTATTACGCGGTAAACCCAAAAACGGCTGAATGGAGTTCATGCAGTTGTCACTTAATATTATGAAGTGGTAAAATTTGTTTTGTTTGTTTGTAGGAGGTAATCTCTAAAAGTACTAGTCCGATTGCTAAAATTTTTTCACCGACAAAAGGCTGCTTAATTCCTGAGTGACATACATAGGTTAAATTTTATGTACGCGGGAGAAGCCGCGGGTAAAAGCTAATAGACAATAGGCAAAGTGATTTATGCGTGTATTATAGTAGAGAGAAGCCAAAATTTTAAGATTTGTTACCCCGTTCTTCTTTTTTTCAATTCTTCTTCTCTTTCTCTCAAACTGTTTTTTTTTTTCTGATCAGTATTGGGCAACCTGTACAGCTCTGTTATTGGCCTCGTATAGATCCGTGCAGGTGGTTGTGCGAGTGTCAAAATATGCGCCTAATTGGATCATCAACGGTCTTATATTTAAATTGCGTTGTTTCACTGCTGCTTAGGGTGGCAGAGCTGAATTTTTGAAACTAATTTCAGCTTCACACTTCAACACAATCTTGAGAAAAAATATCTTGACAGAGGATCAACAAAGTGATCCTATTAAGGTTTCGTTTCTGCCGACTTAGCAACGCAATCCTAAAAAATGCTTTAAAATAAGAACGAGTTAGTACCGCACTTTTACAATCGATTTAGATTTGTAGACCACTCAGCTTTAGAACGGATATCCCAAGAGACAGAGTATCGTATAAAACAGCCACTCGTTTAAAATTCTATATCGTTTTCATGGAAATCTGAAAGTAAGATAAGATATTGGAACGTCCTTCAATTTATGAAGATCCATTGGGAAAAATTTATCAAAAATGTAATTTTATTTTCAATAAATGACTTTGTGTATTTATATTATTGTTATCAGAATTTACTATCGTTTGGTTTGGTATAGTAATGTGAAGAGGTGTTACGTGTATACATGTGGACGGATAGAGAGGGAAAGGGAGGTCAAAGAACAGATTGATGGATTGTGTGAGGAGTGATATGAAAGAAAAAATAGTTAGTGATAGCGTGACGGGTAACAGGATAGAAAAAAAAAACATATTATGCTGGTTCTAAATAACACGAAACAAGAGCAAAAAGAGATAACAGAATTTAATAAATGCAATCTTAATAAATTTATACTCGTAGATATAATGACACTGAAAACAAGAACATTCTGAATGACTTGTGCTGTTAAAATTATATACAGTTTGAGCAAGCATTGACATCGTGAAAAGACAACCTAGCAAAAGAAAGAAAGAAATATTGATTCCTAAGTATAAGGTACATTGAGATCTACACACGAATTCTGCGCTGTTGAGTAACTTTTAATTTACGCGACATAAATATTTTGTTTTTGTACGGTAATTTTTAAATTATCTACGTTCGTGTAGGTTGAACTCCAGCCGTATATTCAAAAATATATGCTCCAAAAGTCAATCTTTGTTTCCCCATGACTGCGGTCACAACATTGCTGCTGACAGCTGAAATGTGGAGCTAATTTAAAACAAAATATGGTAGAAACATATCACATCTGAAGCAAATTATTTTTGCGACGAAGTTTCTTAACGCGGGTTGTGGTGACTGTAATTTGTTAGAAAATGTAACGTCACAAAAGAGTTTTACTTTACATCCCCTTCATATGTTTTTCCCTCAATTATATACATATATTTCTATGGGTCTTATCAAAAGGTTAAAGTCATGAATACTATACCTGTTTAACACAGGAAAATTAGTAGGAGATTTGTAAAAAAGCAAGATTGTCAATCTTTTTATCTCTTAAAGGCACTAACAAGAGCAAAAAATTATAAGCAAAAAGTCTTCGTAGAAACACTTCATAATAAAAACTAAATAAGTCCTTTAAACTAAGATTTTGCTTACATACCTAAACATAAAATAAATAACTCGATAAATAAAAATCGTGGTACATTTTTCCAGAACATTCACCTCAGACTGAGTCTGAGCTCTAAATAGCTTCTGAGCGCCGCTTTGTCTATTTCAGTTTTAATAAAGAACTAGTTAGGAGTCTCATTACACGTCTGTCGGAACAAGTCGCCAGCTGTTGCGGCTAGAATCGCAATATAAACAAAGGGTTATAAGAAGCAGAGATGATACAGAAATCTCAAAGAAAATTCTACGATTACCATTTATTTCAATATTTATTTAATCTCTCGCAATACAACATAAAACTAAGACATTATCTCGGACCGAGCCCAAGTCGTCGTGGTGTTCCACGTACCTCAAGGAGATGTCAGCAAACTGTAGGGGCCCAGCCGGGTCGAAGCCTACTGAAGCCAAGGGTCCGCTTCTGAAAGGAAGACTCGACCCTGGTTTGAAAGGAAACGGAGGCGCAGGAGTGAGTTTTTAGTCAGTAACATCTTCATGTCCCACCCAAGAGTGGGGGATGTCATTGGATGAACCCACCGAAAAAAAAGGCATTCTTTACCTGAAACTGGAGGTACTAAGGAAGACATCATTTCTCGAATCGCCAAAGCCCGTGATAACTTCATACAGCTGAGACCTATTTGACAATCACGGAAATTGACCCAAAGGGTTAAACTCAAAATCTTCGGGTCCAACGTCAAATCCATGCTGTTTTACGGGTGCGAAATATAGAAGGTGACGAAGGAGATCTCACGCTAAATCCAGGTTTTCGTAAACGGTTTTCTTTGTCGCATCCTCGGAATTTCCTGGCCTGAGACCATCTCAAACGCTCTAGCTCTAGGAGAAATGCCACGAAAGCCTGATCGACGACCAGATCAAACGTCGTAAGCGGAGATGGGTTATTGGTCACACGCTTAGGAGGGATTCCGATCACATACCTCGACTGCGTTGGACTGGAATCCCAAGGGAAAAAGATACGTCGCCGTTCTCGGCAAATCTGGTGACGTACCGTATTGGCAAAAGCGACGACCATCAGATTGACATGGAGCGAGGTGAAGCGTAAAGCTCAAGACCGGTCGCGGTGAGTGACAACTGTCGACTCCCTCTGCCCCAGCTAGGGTACATAAGATCTTAATGATTCTTTCCTGGGCACACCATAATTATGGTAGTAAGTCCAATCTTTGAAGAGTGACTGGAAAGACCTCAATGTGTCCTCACCTTTCGTATGACGCAGGTTCTCACCGGACATGATAAGTTCCACAATCATTCGGTGGATGCGAGAAAGATGGGATCATTCGACGTGATTAAACTTGGGTGAGCTTTCAGCAGTGGACCTGGAAGTCATCATTTCAACCGAAAGACGTCCAATGTTGGACAAAGGCCTCCCTCAAGTGTCGCTATAATGACCGGTCTTGTGCGTCTCGAATCCATCAGATTCTCACGGCCCTCACCAAGTCATCGGTCCACCATGTGGGAGGTCTTCCAACGCTGCGTCTTCTGGTACGTGATCGCCATTCCAGAACCTTTCGTCCTTTCTGCACCATCTGTTCAGCGAGCAATGTGCACTGCCCAGTTTTACTTAAGTTTGACGATTCATTGTCTGTAACCTTGGTTCTTCTGCGAATATCTTCATTTCTAATGTGATCACGCAAGGAAACTCAGAGCATAGCCCTTTCCATTGCCCTTTTGAACATGAAAGTGACTGAAAACTCATACTTAAAATTAAAGCAGTAACTGATCACAAACCGACATCTAATATATCTGTAGCACTCTCACGAAGTAGTATGATAAGGGTTAGGTTAACATAATTATGCAGATAATAGATTAAAGGGGTAACTCAAGCGGTTGTGATCGTTATGTTACTTGGGGATATTGTATCTATGACCGATGTTTTAGCTATTAATATGTTTTCCTATGTGTTTTTGTCGATGCATATTATTTATTACTGTGTGACACGATTTTGTTACGCGCTCAACTGATAGGTGACTGATGAGTATAGATCGAAATAGGTAGGGCTATTTTATGTACTTGCCATAGGTTAGAATAATATGGATATTCTCCGAGTCCCGGGATTTGGTTGGATTATAAGTAGTAAAGTTATAAAAAAATTATCCTTGCCTTCGGGACTAATGAAAGATTACACTTCCTTTCTGACGGGTAAATATAAGAAGGACGGGATTAAGGGGCCGGCGACGGATGAATTACCATACAAACGTAATACCACGCTCATTTGCAATTGGAGCATATTTCTGACATATTATGATGATATTAGGTTATAGACAATATTTATCTCGGTTCCTACGTCGAGAATATTAGAAATATTGTTATTTTTAATACAGGAAAAGCCAAATGGCATGTTTTGCCATTTACGCTGTAAAAAAGTGCGAAAAACAATTCACTTAAATTTCTTTTTGTTTTTTAAAAAAAAAAGACGTAGGAACCTAGATAAATATTGTCTATAACCAAATATCATCGTAATATGTTGGAAATGTGCTCCAACTGCAAATGAGCGTAGTATTACGTTTGTACGGAAATTCATCCGACGCCGGCCCCTTAAGGATAGTATAATGAATAGATAAACTTGATTCATTAAACCACATATATTTTTTTACGTAACAATTTCTATATTCAAGAATCAACAATTATTTAAACATTTATAATCTGAAGTTGTACAAAAACATTAATAATCCCGTGGAATATCCATATTAACATCAATGTTTGCGGTCAATGAACCTAAATAGCCCTACCTATTCCGATCACTGCTGATGAGTCATAGAAATAAACACGCAAATATTTGTGACATCTGTTACGTCAGATTCCGATAAATTTTTCAACTACCGTCTTTGTCACAAAGTTTTTATTAAAATCTTTTATTTTGTTTAATAATAAAAATAAATTTGGTTAAAGTAAAAAAAATACCTAATTTATTTCATCTTTCTTATTTTATATTTGCGTGTTTTATTGTTAACACTATTCAGTACATTCTCAGGGAAGTAAATTGAGGCGTGAAAAGAAGAAAATAAATGTGCATTATCACGATAAAAATAAGAAAAAAAAAAAAACTAAATTGGAGTGCCAAATGAAAATCCAATGTTTTTTTTTCTGATTTTACCAATATAATCTTCAATCCATTATCCAGGCCTTTTTTCATAGCTGTAGATGATCTTTTTGATAATTATATATTTTAAGACTAATATTATAATAAATATAATAATAGTATAATATGAACCTTCTGTATTACTTTCATTATGTCGAAGCTACAAGTCTTCATCAGCTTTTCTAGTGCCTACTTTAAAGTTAGTTGTTATTACGAGCTCAGACCTAGTAGAAATGTAACAAATAAGGTTTATTTAATTTCAATTCTGCCTACAGCTACAAATTTTATTATAGAAACTGGATTAGGCACTCCAATCAAATTGTTGAGCTGGAAATAGAAAATAATAATTGGAAATATTAGGGCTATGGAAAGTTTTAAGTTTAGAAATCAGTTTATATCAAAATATTTGTAACTAGCTTTTGCCCGCGGCTTCGCCCGCGTGGCATTAGGTACTTAAGGAATCGGGATAAAAGGTAGCCTATGTTCTTTTCCATGTCAACGTCTATATGCATGCCAAATTTCATCCAAATCCGTTCAGCCGTTTTTGCGTGATTAAGTAACAAACATCCAAACATCCACACTTTCACATTTATAATATTAGTTAGGATTACAAGTGATTGTTTTCAGGGCCGTGTGATTGATCGAAAGACTCACCGCGGCCACGAAAGTAAAGGAAAACGTTAGAGTTCTAGTCAATAATAACATAATAGCAAAATTAAAAAATTTAAATAACCCCCGACGAATAATATCTGTAATTTGTAAAAGAACTGGTTACGACAAATCTAATGAGCCCCATCTCGATGGGTTTACTAGTAAGCATTCCATGGTTTCATCAACTACCTCCCAGTTATTTCATCAAGTCCTCGTTATAATGAGAAATGTATAGAACTGGTTAAGACGAGTCTAAATGAGCCAAAACTGGATGGGTTTACTAATAGGCAATCCAGGGTTACTTACCATCAAGCTTCATCATCAGACCAGCTCAATGGCTCGAGCATGTTCATGACTCACGAGTATTTCTAATATTAAGTTACACATACGTTTGAATGTAAAGTAAACACTTATTATGTGTTTAAAATCTCCACCGCACCTAACAAACGAGCTGATGACCTTGAACACCTGAACAGATCTTCATAAATTGTGTCTAAGAACCATCTCAGTAACGTCAGCTTTCAATTAAAAAAAAAACGCATCAAGATCGGTCCACTCGCTTAGGCGCTACGATGCCACAGACAGACACACAGATACACAGACACCCCAAACTTATGACACCCTTCTTTTCCGTCGGGGGTTAAAAATGCCATCAAAAACATAACTTGTAGAAAAACCAAGGCACGCAACTAAAGTCTTCTACCGTAAAAAGTTGTGAGATCATGTAATACCAAGTCGGTTAATTTATTCAGTCCGTACTTAAGGGACCTAGACTGACTTGGCAATCGGACTAAACAATCTAATTTATTATAATATTACTTGTGATATACATGCGAAAATTTAGGCTTCTAGTTTTATATACGAAGTTGAAGGGGATCGAAATTGACATGAAATAGAAAAGTATGTTACGGCCGTGCCACTTTTTTGCTTGCCTTGGTGGAGGCACTACCGTGCCCCCTAATTTGACACTCACTATCGCTCCATTGAGAATTTGTTTAATGATACCTAATCCAAAAAAAAAAATCTATTAATTCTGATTTTTTTTCCGTGACTGACTTAGACTGCCAGTGGTGTTGCTCAGATGAAGGTAAAAAATATCTCAAGGGAACTCCCCTGATAAAAGTATTCTATGGCCTATTGTACTTTATTTTAAAAAATTACTTTTATTTACTTTACGGCCCATGTTTTTTCCTTAAAAGAAAGCCTAAATCCCAGCTGCGGGAACATTATAAGGCTGACTATGCTACCAACACATTTTCTCTAAAAATAACGTCGTTGTTTACAACACAATACGGGAGCGTACAAAAATAAGTATAAGTCGCATCAATTTTACATCTATCACGAGCACACCCGCCCCATATTCCATCAATGACAATTTTGCGACCAAGTACCGTCGCCATGTTTTATTCAGACTGACGACGGGCGGTGAGCCAGGGTTCCGTGGCTGGGTTCAACCGGGAAGCTATCCTCCATCTGTTTAGGTACTCAACTAAACGTAAACAATCTTGATATGTCTTTTTATTTAAAACTAGCTGTGCCCGCGACTTCGTTCGCGTGAATTACAGAATTTTGAGTTTATTTTTTCTAAAATAAAAGTAGCCTATGTTACTCCTTATTACATCAGCTACCTGCCACAAAAAAACCCGGTCAAAATCGGTCCAGCCATTTCAGAGATTAGCCCGGACAAACAGACAGACAGACAGACGGACAAAAATTTGATTCATTAGACCGTTCGCGCACCCATTGTCTTTCTCTTGTGTGTGTGTTTCAATTCTCACGATTGAAAGGTTAAAAAATGTTATTTTGGTGTATGTACCGTATATATATATGCATGTAGTAAAAAGACGTTATTTCAATATTACAGACACTCCAATTTTATTTATATGTGTATGTGTATGTATAGATATAGATGTATAGATAAATCGTATAAAAGACATACAAAGATTATTTAAATTTAGTTAATTATGAAGAGGTGGCGAGACGACCTGGATGTCTACCGCAGGGACTGGTCCGAGGTGGCTCAAGAAAAGAATACCTGGAAGAAATTGGGGGAAGCCTTTCCCCAGCAGTGGGACAGTATAGGTTAATAAAAAAAGTTAGATAATTGACTTTTTTAACATCGGTATAAGTAAATACCTAATTGTAATTTTTTTTTTGAAAAAACTTTTAGACAATATTATTTTCAGATAAAAGACATGTTAAGATTGTTTACATTTAATTAATTACTTACTTAAACAAATGGAGCATAGATGGGACCGACATAAAATAAGGATTATCTTCATTAAGTACAATACGTCGTTTAAAGGGTAAAAATTGAAGAAACACAAATGGGTTTAGTCAATAAAAGTCTAATACTGCCTCTCGCTCTGCCCAGAGCGAAAGAAAATATTTGGCTTGCGGATGACAAGCAATGTGTAACTCGCCGTCCGGCCGTCCTGTAACCGCAAGTGTTCGACGCGCTTCAAAGATTTGTCAGCAAAACGGTAGGGGTCCACCAGGGCCGAAGTCATGGTTTGACTTCTGAAAGAGAAACTCATGGTCCTAGAACGCAAAGGGCAAATGGAGAAACATAAGTGTGGTTTTAATTTTTCATTTCATTATTATATGATATCCCACCTAAAAAAAAAAGTTCAGTTTAAAATGGAATGGCCTGTTGGTCTAGTGGTTAGTGGGCCTGTAATGCCGGAGGTCGTGGGTTCGATTCCCAGCAAGGAAAAATGTTTGTGTGATGAGCATGATCATTAATTTGTTCTGAGTCTGGGTGTAATTTATCTATAATTATGTATGTACTTAGAAATAAACAAGTATGTTTATCAGTTGTGTCTAAGGTAGGGACCAAATAAACGTGAAATAACGGTTATTGACCCGGGTTCCTACGTTTATTGTTATTCTTAAGGCCCAAGCGCCTGAAAAATGCTTGGATCTTTAGAAACATTACATTTAAAAATTGGTCGTTAAATATTCTTCAAAATGAACATAGCGTATGTAAATCAATCAATATTTTGCAAAGAAAATGTATTGAAAGGTCAGCCGCGCACTACCCGGGTGCAGCTAGCCGCAATTAAATGCACAGATACGCGTACTGTCGCCTAGGCGGGTGGGACAGTTGTGTCCATTTAATTTCGACCAGATGAAATTCCCTGCCGGAGTCTGCGTTTCCTGATAGCTATAACCTAGGCGTCTTTAAGTCAAGAGTGAATAGATTGCTTCTATTCAAGCGTGTTCCATCGTCGGCGTTTGATGAGATTGTGGTCAAACGCGAGCATATCCATTACAAAAAAAAAGTAGTTCAAGGGACTATAAGCCTTAATTTAAAAAAAACGGGATTAACGACATAAAGCTGTCTTGAATCGACTTCTATCGTGATCCTTTACCTTTTTTGAAAAACAGTTCTTTGATGGTTTTTCGGGTACCTTCGACATTTTGGAGTTATTAGGGATAGGTCAATGTACAGTAAGGCCGCAAAAGTCCATAGGAACGCTAAAGATTACATTGCTACGAACCGAGCGAGCGCGAAACTTCCGTGCGTATGTGTGCGCATGTATGAGTATCCACATTCCACAGATAACACACACTAAGGAACTGTCGTCGCAGTGAGCTGTTCTTACCATAGCATTGATAAAATTCGTGCCAATACGTCATGTGCTGGTAGCCGTGTGAACTAAGTGTTGGATTCGCAAATCACGTAACCCGAGTTCAAATCATGGTCGGTCCGTTGCAGTTATTTCTTACTTTGAAAATTCCCAATCTATATTGATATAGTTGTTTTTTTATATTTCTATGAAAAATACTATTGCATTTTTTGCACTAAATAGTTGCAAATTACGAATGTGATCTATTAACCACAAGAAGAATCACATTCGTAATTTGCAATTATTTAGTTGTTACATCTTTTCGATGTTATAAGGTGGAAATAAAAAGACGTGTTTAATAAAAATGTTTATTCTTTATATTTACAAATTAAACATTTATGAGAATTGTGACGTCGAATTGTTACCTAGACAAAAAGTTATCTTGTAACCGTTATCTATGTTACGCCTAAGATTGTTTGTTGGAAGTATACCCACTTAGACCATTCATAATATGAATAACGTAACAATGAACGGATATTCAAATTTTAATAAAATAAAATATAGGTAATTGTTTATATCCAGTTATTTATTGAAAAGTGATATATGATTTGGAATTTGTAAACATTTTATTTTTGTGTAACGTCACAATGAATGTATTGAGGTCATAGCTTAATTGTTCATTTTCTTGACGAAAAGAAGATTGAAACCAAACCTCAATTTCTGTTAAAAGAACTTTAGTTCTCACAAGATAATCGTCAATTAGATGAGAAAAATAAATTGAACTATAGTATTATGTTAAAACAGTGCGGGTAGAAGAATAAAAAACGAAATAGACTCATGATTATTGTCAACAAAATTGATAGCGAGTTCACTGCATTCTTAAGATGAGGCGATGGCACAAGTTAAAAGATATAGCTGTTTTAAACGAAAGTAAACACAATATAATACAGTGTTTGTTAACGAATAATCACAGATATGTTAAAATAAAATGGTAGGCCATTTAGTTTAGTTAACATTAAATATTTAGTGCGAAACGTAATCGTTCTTGTTTGTGCCTCTCTGTCAAGTACGGCTTTTTAGCAGGTTTTCTGTGATGCACGCCTTCAGCGTGAAGTGCACGGCGAACAGTATCCATCGAGGTGTCATATAATTCCGCAAAATGTCTCGTTGGTGCGAAACCATTCGTTTCGTATACGTCCACCATATGTCGTCGCTGCGCCTCGCTAATAAGCTTCGGTCTCCCACTTCTCTTTCGACTAGCAAGGCTACCTTCTTCCTCATATCTTTTTAGCCAAAGATTTACAGTATTTTTCTAAAATAAAAAAATAAAAATATATTAGGCAGCTATACCTACTTCACTTCATTTTCATTATATAAAATGTTAATAATCATAATTATTGAATATAATTTTAAAATAAAACTGCATTTATTAATCCAATAACCAATCCAATAAACCCAACGATTTACGTATTTCTCTTTTAAACCTCATAAAGATACGATGAATGGATTCATAAATGGCATACGTTTTAATTAGAAGATTAATTTGTAATAAAGTTACAATTCATTAATAGCTATTATACTCACATTCAGTCCGGTTTCTTCAGATATTTGTGTTTTATTAAGACCACTTTTATGCAGCCCAATGATAGTCGCCCTCACTTCAATACTAATATTAGCCTGCATTTTGCGAATATTACAATACTGTCAACCTCACGTCACTAACCAACAACTACAACCAAACGACAGTTCATTTCGGTTAAGTTAAAACTCATGTCTACCTCGCAGAAATCTAATTCTTTATTTAGTTTTTTTGTGATCTACCTTTCTAACTCTAAGAAATGTGTGAACAAGTTAAAGAATAATTTAAAATATGTAATGCAAATACATAACTTCCAATCGGGTAAGAACTTACAAAAAGTCAATAATTGCGTGAGATTTGAACTTGCGGCACACTGATTTGCGCTTCAATCTGTGTGCCTATACCACTGGGCCATCTTGACTTATGATAAGTTGATGAAATTGTGGATTTCAATCATTTGTTGGCGAAACTTGAAAATAAAAGGTCGTAAGACAAACTAAACGTCAAACGAATAAGTTTTAAGAATTCTTATGGACTTTTGCAAGTGATAGTACTTTATTTTAAGTTTATCTGGCCCCTTGTATAGTACTCATAACACAAGCTTTGCTTAGCTTGGGACTAGACGACGTTGTCTGATAGTTGTAGATTATTATTATACGTTTTGAATTTCAGGTCTTTCAATCTTATGAGGCATCAGTGGTCCAGCTTACGAAAGTTTGGGAAACACTGTTGTAGAGTGCGCAGGGTTTTCCGTGTTCGTGATGAGAAAAGCTTCGGGTTCGAAAAGAGTAAAATATTTTCCATCTCAATTGACATGGAGGTATTTGAGAGGTGTTAGGTTAATCAATTGGATTTATGTGACGTCATGTTTGGATAAGGGTAGAATTGTTTTTGTCGTTTACATTATAGAGCTAGTTAGAGAGTTCAAAGTGACAGATGGTGGCAAAAGGTTTTTTTTTTTGAGGTGGGGAATCATCCAAAGACTTCTACTGCTCTAAGCTAGAGCGGGAGAAGTCATGGGATTAGTAATTTTCAATTGGAACTAGTGGTTCCTGAGATTAGCGTGTTCAAACAAAAATAATTGGGTAGGTGAATGTCACATGTCTTCGAATGTTTGGTTCTAGGACATAGGTTTCCTCACGATATTTTCCTTCATCGTTTTAAAAGCAGTAATGAAATAAATTAAATTACACAAAGTAATGCGCCTGGCTGGGTTCGAACCCGCGACCTAGAACTCGTAAGTCGAGGTCATTACCACTCGGCCACCACTGCTCTGCCTGTCTGAATGGGTTCGTACATTAAATTAAATTATTTAAAGAGTGGTCTCCGTTCAGAAAAGGTAATAAAATTGCGTTCAAACAAATACCAGTGATATTAGATGAGTGGTATTAAAATGGAATAAATCCTTAATCACTGGTATGGGTTCGTACATTAAATTAAATTATTTAAAGAGTGGTCTCCGTTCAGAATAGGTAATAAAATTGCGTTCAAACAAATACCAGTGGTATTAGATGAGTGGTATTGATGGAATAAATCTCTTAATCTTTATACTGTGAAGATATACAAGTATATAGATTTCATTTTATTTATGTTCATGGCACATTAATGACGTACCATGACATATGTAATAAAACTTACGAGGGATCCGGAGTACACAAGCCATTTGCAGGTATATAGGTACGACATAAATAGTACCTACGTCTAAATTAATGTAATTTTAAAACTAAGGAGTGGACGTCTTTCGCCTGAACTGATTGATGATTATCATCATTAACATGAAACGCAGTGGTGTGTTTTTCCATATGACTACGATAAAATATCCCAGTACCTATTCAAAGATCATTGTATATAATTTATTGTTCATTGTTCTCAAATTGTAAATATTTAAATACAACTGTCAATGTTTGTAATGTAAGAGGTAGCTGTATATTCAATAAGTAATAGGTGATTTAATTTGATCTGCAATTAATACTGGATCGAGAAATTCTGGTCTTATCAGATAGTCTCTCTATGTGAAATAACTGGTATTCAGCTACATGCAGAAAGACTGGAACCCGAACCCAGCTCCAACATAGAGAATGTCTGATAGTTGTCCGGACCGATCCCACGACGTCGTCAGCGCGTATTGTTTTACGCACTCAAATCAAATCAAACCATTTGCAGGCACTTTTAAATAGTCACATGTCGGTCAGTCCAAATAAAAAATAAAGTGAAGCTAATCCTCTCTCCTCTCTCCCTGACATCTCCTCAAAGACATGTCAGCAAATCCATAAGAGCCCAGCATGGTCAATGCCCGCTGGGGCCGTGGAGATATTTTGAAATTAAAATCCATAGTCCTAAAACGAAAGTGCAATAAAAGGACACAGGTGTGGTTTTATTGCGGGTTTGCAGACAGTGAGCAATGGGTTGCTCGCTGTCCGACCGTCTGGTAACTGTCCGGACCAAGTCCGACGGCGCGCATTGTTCCCGCGCGCCTCATGGAGTTGTCAGCAACAGCAGGGGCCCAGCCGAGTCGAAGGCTACTGGGGCCAGGGTAATCCGAAAGGGAACTCGAGCCCCGGTATGAAGGCTTGAAGGAACGGGGTGGGTTTTTAGTCAGTAAGAGTCTGACACTATCTCCCGCTCCACCCAAGAGCGGGGGTTGTCCATTGGATGATTTTCCCCACCATAAAAAAACACAGGTGCGGTTTTAATCAGTAAAAGTCTGAAACACTTTCCCGCTCCAATTCAGAGCAGGAGAAGCCTTATCATGAATACCCATCTCAAAAAAAAAAACAGAAAAGAAAAGGCATAGCCGAAAGCTTCTTTTTTTAAAATAAAAAGACGTTATACCATCTTCAGAATAATTCTTAAATCGCGAGTGCATTCACAAACGTGTAAACAAGACACCGAGACTTAGATAATACAAGCGCGTCCTCCTCCCTAGAGCAGGGGAAATTATAAGATGATTTCTCACTTTAAAAAAAAAAAATAGAAGACAAAAGGCTAGGCTAGGATAAAAAAAAAATATTTGCCCCACTTTAGGAAATACTCCTGTATCGCGAGTATGTTCAGAAACATGTAAACTGACATACACAAAACATAACGTAACAATAATTATCCGTAGGCAACATAAATATTTGTTCCGTACGGGACTTGGACCTGGGACACTCAGAACAGCAGTCAATCGCTCAACCACTACGCCAACCGAGATAATAAATTTGTAAAGCAGTAAATAAATCAATTGCAAACTGCGTGACAATGACAACCCTATCTACACCTGAAACCTGTTGAGAGCTAAAATCTCAACTTGAAATTATCTACTGTATGTCTTATGTAAATTACATAGCTATAAGGAACTCTTTGTAATACCTGCGGTGCTCTAGATACCGCTAATTAATTGGAGATTACAGCGTATCAGTATCGTGCAGTCGCCGGCATAAATAAAACACTAGGTGGTTTTTAAAATGAATGGTGGAGGAAGCTTTTAATCAACTACATAATCTTTGGACATATACTTGTAAGCTTGTAGGTAAATGTGGGAATATTCAAAGAGTTGGCCGGTTTTCAAGGTGTGCATCTGGATTGAGGGCTTATTTTTTAAATCCTTACAATAAAAAATATAAAAAATATAGAGTCATTAGTAAAAAAAATGGTAAATCTTAAAGCAATGGTTCATAAATTTTTTAAACCAAAATAAAACAACGCGATTACAAAGAGGTATAAGTAGTCAAAATCTGAAAGTGCATTAATATGGGTTTGCGGGTAGCGAGCAATGGGTAGCTCGCTGTCCGGTAATCATCCAGACCGAACCCAAGTCGTCGACAGCGTGTTCCACGTGCTTCTCAAGGAGATGTCAGCAAAACCGTAGTGGCCCAGCAGGGTTAAAGCCTACTGGGGCCATGGGTAACAAAAGAGTGGGTTTTAGTCAGTAAAAGTCTATCACGTCTCCCGCTCCGCCCATGACCAGGAGATATTATTGGATGATTTCCCACCTAAAAAAAAAGAGCGGGTTAACATTTTTTTTAAGGAATTAATAAAGAATTTCTTAAACATAAAAAAAAACAAATATGGAGAATGTGACTTTACAGAGGAAAAGTAACGTGTTGCCCAGAAACATGGTTGTGGACGTCTGATAGGCAGTTGTTCCATGTAAAATACAAATATTCAGCCGCACCTGATTAATTCACTAAACCCCAAGCAAACGCCCGGCGTTCGATCTCTCATTGTCTTTACATTGTGCCTCTAATTACAGTATTCAAAAGGTTAAACAAGAAACCGACCCCAAGTTTAGTTGGCAAAAGGCTAGGGGGATGATGAGTCTAATTTTAATTGATAGTTACAACTACCGCCATATGTTGGTCTTTCTATTACGCTACTGGCTATTAAAGCCGAGGTCAAACAGAGGCGTAGCGTAAACTAATTTAGGCATGGGCGAATGCACTTCAGCGAGGCCTTTTTCTTTAACTAATTTGAAAACGAGACAGCGTCTGTCGCAACCCAGTGTTTCACCACATCATTGCTTACCATCAGGTGAAATAGTGGTTCAATGTGAGCCTATTTACACTAATATTATTAAGAGGTAAATTTTGTTTTTTTGTTTGTAGGAGGTGACCTTTGAAAGTACTGGTCCGATTGATAATTTATTTTCTGATTTACTCCTGAGTGACATAAGTTATATATTATACTAACATAGGTTTAGTAATACTAACGATTTTATGGGAAATCAGCCTGATGTAAAGATAAATTAATAAATAAATGATATACAGTGTAGCCACTAGAAAAAACTAGTAAATTATAAAACAAAAGCCTCGCTGAAGCCCTCGCACCGACGAGGCCCTTTTTTTCGGTGGGTAATAATATCATCCAAATAACATCCCCCGCCCTTGGGCGGAGCGGGAGATAGTGTCAGACTCTTACTGACCAAAAAACCCTTCCCGTTCCTTCTTGCCTTTGATACCGGGGCCGAGACTCCCTTTCCGAAACAGACCCTGGCCCCAGTAGGCTTCGACCCAGCTGGGCCCCTACGGTTGTTGACAACTCCTTGAGGCGCGCGGTAACAGTGCGCGTCGTCGACGACTTAGGACGGTCTGGACAGTTACCGGACGGTCGGACAGCGAGTTATCCATTGCTCGCCGTTGGCAAGCCGCTCCTGTGGTTGCAAGAAATCGAGATCGGAATCTCGGCGGCGGATGAGGCGTGAGCGCCGTTGCCTGATGCAGTCGGCCTCCTGCTTTGCAGAAGGAGGCGAACGAGACCCCTTTGTGTACGAGGCCGTTGACGAGGACCTACTTTACCCACGCCTACCTACGCTACTGAGCTCAAGCATCCCTCTCAAATGTCGGAACTTTCGAACAAAGCCTCCAGGCGAGGTTCGGATCCCAAGTCCGGTCGCTTAGGGTACGTTTATTCATTTCCGATCATCATTATTTTAAAACTAAGTAGTCCGGACAGGAACCATTAAACTATACGTTTTGTATTTGTTTTAATTACAGTAAATATCTACTCATTATACATATATGTGTAGTTCAAATTGTTTTTTTTTTGTTTTTAGAAATGTTACTCCACACTAGGAATTACTTCTGTATCAAGGGTGCATTCACAAACCTGTTGACTCACATACACAATACACTCAAATCTGGAAGATCTATCTGAAGCCATACAAATACTTGAGCTACTCATATCACAATTTACTTAATTTTTATTTTTAAGCGCCTTGTCAATCCGCCGCATGCAATCGCCTTCGCCCTTCTTTCTCCCTCTAGTAAATGACGGTTCTAAGTAGTCACTTTTAAAACCGTCATTTCAGTCAAAAAGGATAGAAGCACAGAGAAGTGTGATTCGGTGCAGCCAGATGTAGCTCAACCCAGAAGTATTGAAGCAGACTTAAAAAATACTATATTATGAGAATAACTTGACTTAAGCTGCTTTTCCACTCGCCTATCATCAACATCGAGCATGGTTTAAAAGCTTTTTACTTCAACTAACGCAATCCAACGCGATGTTTGACGAAGAGGCAACGCGAAAAAAGAGAGATAACGCCTGAAAACTCTGTTAGCATTCGGTAATTCCGTGATTTACTCGAATGTTTTATAAAACTTGTTCCAGAAAATACGTGTTTTTTAAACCCTTGAAAGTTTTTGAAAAATATTGTCATTATTTAGAATCTTGATAAAATTTGATAGGCTTTGTATAGTTGTACTTTTTTGACTTTTATAATTTTTGAGTAAATTATGAAGTGTCATGCAAAATAGCTGATTTTCAGAGGTCTTAACTGGATTAGTTTTACACAAATTTATAAATTCATTTCCATAGAAGCCTAGATAATATCCATAAGATACTGTGTTTCTAAAATATCTACTGAAAAATGTGTAATAACGTCATGATCGCGTAAGAGCAGTTGTATGAAAAACAGTGAAAATGTATGTTGAGATGCATCCCCTTAAGTTCCTGTATCCCCTAGATGGGGCAGAGGGCATCCACAATGCGCCGTCATCCCGTGCGGTCTTGAGCTTCGCGTTTCATTGTGCTCCAGGTCTTCCCTATGTTCTTCGTCTCTGCGATGACCGTTCGTCGCCAGGTCTGCTTAACGCGACCACGTTTACGCTTTCCTTGAGTATTTCAGTCTAGAGCTTGCCTTGGTTTTTGTTCAGGATCTCTTTGGAGAGTGTGACCAACCCAGTTCCATTTGCGAATGATGGGAATAATATAATATGTTATAAAAATCAAGAAATTCTCTTTCTGAATACCTCCATCAAATGTTTCATGTCTAAAAGCACTAAATAGGACTTCCTTTAAAACATTCTGACGATACTAACAACTTCCACAGAAAATAACATTTCAAACCGTGAATACTACGCGGAAATATTATAATTGCTTCAATTTGAACTAGCGTAAACGAATAACTAAATGAATTCGCGAAACAGTTAACTTATTGTTACACTTATTAACTTTTAAATATTTACCTTTGGCGCATTGCACCTCCCTTGCGAATATGTGATTGGAAATAAAGAGGACTTTACATGGTGCTAAAGAACAATGGCGAGAAAATTGTTGATGAAATTATTAAGTGCCTACTTATATAAGTACTTACTTGTATAAGTTAGTATGATACATACCAACGAAATAATGGACTTTGTTTTAACTAACCAAGATTATGGCCGGTCTAAGAACTGCAAAAAAATCGTCATAATTGGAAACTAAATTATTGACTAGATTTTTTACGATAATAAATAATCATAGCTAAGTTTTTTTTTGCTGGCTTGACTCTATGGCGTTTGGCTAAATTAAACTTTTAATGTTGCTACTAATATAAATCTTTGTCAAGTAACATAATATGCTTGGTTTTATTTATTGATAATAAATACTTAGGAAATACATTTCCGAATTAGATAATAAACATAAAAATAAAAATAACTGTTACTACAATAAATACAATATCGAGAATCACGTCATCAGAAAAAATCATGGCATTAAACATTTATAACATGACATATATAACATGAAAACTTGTCGTCCGTTGAAAATGCGTTTTTAAAATTCATAAGGAGGTACGTAGGTATTATTGTCATAAAATACGTAATCTCATCAATGTATATACTTTTGTATATTTTTCATCAATTGACGCTAAAAAACTTCGCCATGATTCTTTAGTTATAGATATCTACTAATTTAAACTTTAAATTATCGACATAGCCCGAAGAATCACCAAACTTATGTAGCAGTGGGCAGGGTATATTACTCGCAGAACAGATGGTCGTTGGTACCGAAAGACGTAGTGTTGGAAGGCCTTCCACAAGGTGGACCGATGACCTGGTGAGGGTTACGAGAATCTGATGGTTGCGAAATGCATAGAACCATTCGTTCTGGCGACACTCAGGGAGGCCTATATCCAACAGTGGACGTCATTCGGCTGAAATGATGATGATGATGATATGGAAAACTTAAATGCTTATACTGACAGGACAGGTCCATTCAAATCTGTGTGGTTTTTTCATCAAAAGACTATTTTAGACAACCTGCATGGTTCTCATATGATTCGACCAGATTCGACCATTACATGTTTGTTGTTTGGACTTTAAAAGTGACTTTTACCCCTGAGTTTGTGTCTTCTCTGGGTAGTCAGCTAGAAAACACACCTACGTCATTTAGTTTAAATAGACAAAAAAATGAACGTGTAATAGTTATTTTTTATACAAGAGTGCAAAGTTGCTTTTTAACCGCGAGCTCAATTTTGATGACCGAGCAAGCGAAGGATTTAAAAATTTTAATCCTGAGCGTTAGCGAGAGAATCAAAAGAGCACGAGGTGAGAAATCTTTGCACTCGAGTGCAACACGTAACTTTTCATCCCACTCAGTTAGGAAATAACTAAATGCAAAAAAAGTACACCCTGGAGGGCAAAATAATTTTAGCAATCGGACCAGTACTAGGTATATTGGTCCGATTACCAAGTTGATAATCTGCAATTGTTAACGCTAGTAGAAAACTTCAAATGCACGGGAATGACGTCATGTCAACGCTCAGTCACGTGATCAGAACAAAAGAAATGGGGGCGTGGCCAACTCGAGGCGTTTGATGCAAGAGAAATGGTTTTGACTTGACTAGGGGGGCAGTACTTAGAGACTACGAAGAAAAAGAAAACAAACTTTACCTCTTTATTATTATTAGTGTAGATAAAAATTTGCCATTACTCAGTTCAGTGTAAACCGCACTTTAGGTGAAGGATTATTCCGCAACCAACGACTACTGTTTGTTGCCTGGTTCCCGCAATGCGACTCCTATGGGAGTTTGTCGACATGCAAATATCGGTTTGACTGCATTAGTATCCTTCGTGTTTTGCGGTGTTATTAGACGCTGTTTAAACCAAATTGTAAGGGAATCGCGTGATTAGTTTAGAGTATTTTTCTTGAGAGTTTAGCAAATAGTATTTTTATTAGGTGTGAATTTTTTTACTTTTTCCATAGTGGTTTTAACTTTTAGAATACCGTAATTAGAGACACAATAGAAAGACAATGCGAGAGCGAACGCCGGCGTTCGCTTGGGGCACAAAATAGATAGGTACAGAAGTCAATCTACATACAAAGCGCGCTCGAGCAACGCACACATAGACGCCGCTCACGGACACAATATCTCGGTCGGTCTCGGATCACTCGTCGAACAGTTCCGGCTCAAACGTTCATCAGTGTGCGTCCACCGAGCGTAGGTATAAAAAGTAAAGTACACACATGACATTGTCTTCTGTATCTATCTATTTTGTGGTTGGGGTTTAATGAATTAATGAGAAGTCTTGATGGAGTATTTTTATTGCTTAAATTAACTTGCAATATCTCTGGTCGGGTCCGAACTGTATAATATACTCATAAATTGTATAAAGATCTGTCTAAACGTCTTGTTATGCATTGCCATACAGCGTGGCAATGCCGCCAGACTTTTGGGCACATTACTAGTCGACAATAACAGCGATTTGGTGTTTTTAACGGCATATTTTTTTACTTTTTATTAGTCTAAGACTTTTTTTCGTTTTACAGTAATTATAGTTAGTTAAGTATTTGAATATACCTACATATCCAAATGTTTGTAAATAAAAAAATTGTGTGGAAATAAAAAAAAAATCTTGAAATTGTACCTAATTTTGTATTTTAAAAAATACAATCTTTTTAAATCAGTGAATAGTACATTATTTTCCGTACCACGAAGTCTAGACAGTTTTTCAGGAAAACTCTTAAGATTCTCATAATGAGTTCATTGCTCCATAAAGAAAAATATTTTGCGAATCCCCCGATTCAATACTCGGAAAGGTGAATGCTAAATTATTCAAGGAAAAGCGAGTCGAGGGGATTTGTGAAAATGATTAAAAGCTTCGTGCTAACGCCCGTAGCAACAGTGTTTTATGCATCGTGTTAACTCATGTTATGAGTTTAGTGAATCTGCCAGATAGCAGTTAGTAAGGTTTTAGTGGTTTGAATATATTATACGGCTTGTTTTATAGAAGTTTTCTGAGAAATGCTTAGATGGTTTTTTTTTGGGTGGGTATAAATGATCCAATGACATCTGCTTT
This sequence comes from Mythimna ferrago, assembly GCA_910589285.2. Taxonomy (NCBI): domain Eukaryota; kingdom Metazoa; phylum Arthropoda; class Insecta; order Lepidoptera; family Noctuidae; genus Mythimna; species Mythimna ferrago. The sequence continues at coordinate 23,100,813 of OU342683.1, forward strand.
TGTGCGGATCGGGAGATAGCGTCAGGCTTTTACTGACTAAAAAACCCAACCCCTTCCTTCGTTGCCTTTCATACCGGGGCCGAACCTTCTTTCAGAAGCAGACCCTTGACCCCAGTAGGCTTCGACTCTGCTGGGCCCAAGGACCCCTACAGTTGCTGATAACTCCTTGAGGCGCGCGTTAACATTATGTGCCGTCGACGACTTGGGCTCGGTCGGGACGGTTACTGGACGGTCGGGCAGCGAGCTACTCATTGCTCGCCGTCCGCAAGCCCATGCTTAGATGGCCAAAATATTGGGAAGCCTATCAACCTAGTTATCTATTCTAAGGTCTACTGTCCACGGATGTGTAGCTTCATAGACGCATATTCATCATAATAAATCACAAAAACTGTACGTTCATCCGAAATCTTCTAACCAATGTGGCCCAAATCGGTTTTATAAGAAAAATCATAATGTGAAGTTTAGGCCAGTAAACCATTCATTTACTTATTGAGCGTTATGGTCTTGTGTAAAACCTTTCTCTGCCCCCCACGCCATGACTTTATTAGAAGACAATATCTAGCATAAGCATAATCAGCTTTCTAATATTTCCACTGCTGGGACTCAGGCGTCCTCTCTAAGAGAGGGGACAATATCTAACCGTAATATTTTTATTTAATAATGCTTTTGATCATCATGATTTCAGCTAAAAGGCGCTCACTGTTGGACATAAAGCTCTTCCCGCGACCTTCATCAGGTCATCGGTCCACCTTGTGGGACGCCGCGTCAACGCTGCGTCTTCGGAACTTTTTGACCTCATCGATATCTGAACTGCGAGCAATATTGTGCAGTAATAATTAATTACTTAGTTATTGATTTCAGAAATGTTTTCGCTAATTTATTAGTTTGGATCTAAATTCCAGCTAGTATTAACAAACTCATGAAACTTCTCAATTTTAGTAGAAATGAGAGATTTGATTTAGACTTTGTACGGACTGATTAAACACTAATTGGAAACTAAATTAACCCTCAACACTTATTAAGCATTACGTAATATGAATCAGTAATATCTAATTACTCAGTTTCATGAATTACTGATCGATGTTTACGTCCAAGAGATCTTAGGAGCTTCTGATTTCCAATTATAATAATTGAAGTTTGACAAATTCGAAGACGGCTGACACTCTTTGGGTTGTTGGTTAATTGCTTTCTTAATAGCAATTAAAGGAAATTATACTGTAATTACTTAAGACTAGCTACGAAATAAATCATTGCTAGGGGCGTCGCCTCTGTGAACTTAAAAAAAAATGCTTTTATCACTCAGTGATAAAGTAGCATTCAATTAGTGAAAGAATAAAAAAAAATGTTATAAGTTAACTGAAAAAGTCTATCAGTTTTTGAGTTATTTTATTACAAATAGAATGAAAAAATACAATTTATTTATTTATTTATTAGAACTTTATGCAACGCACAGGTACAAAGGCGGACTTAATGCAAATACAATCATTTTCTCTTTATAATTTCTCTATGAAAACGTCAGCTGAGCGAGTCCAATGAACCGTAGGTAGTAGTCGGCGTTGCGTACAAACTACCTTATAGGTCATTGGACTCGCTCAGTTGACGTTATCTTAAAGAAATTAATTTCGTACCTGCGTAAATTGATACGAGTTTTGAAAAAAAGGTACTTTATTTTTTCATTTTATTTTTATAAATCGATAGTGTTTCATGTACCATCCCCCTCCACGGGATTAAAACGATCAAAATTTAGCGGTGTATAAAAATTATGTGGCACAGTCGAAAATGTCCAATGTAGATCTGTGGGGACTCTGCGGTGAAAACCCCTGATCGACCACGCCGCAAATGGAACTGGAACGGCCACACAGTCCGAAGGCAAGGCAACATACCAAGGCAAGCCCTACGGGGTTATCATGACGTTCAAAGTAAGATTGTTTTATTCTTATTCCAGTGTACATAAGAGACAGAGCTTAACAAGTTGTCTAGCACCATCTCTTACCCACACTGAAACAAGATTAAAACAATCTTACTTTAAACGTCAAGGTCTAGGTCCTGGACTGGAATCCTCAAGAAAAGCGTAAACGTGGTCGCCCTAAGCAAACCTGGAGCGAAATTAAACGCAAATTTCAAAACCGAACGGGATGGCGGCGCACTGGGGACGCCCATTACCCATCTAGGGGACACAGGAACATAAGTCAAGTTGTATCACAGTATTATTTAAATCCTCCGAATCGGGTACGACCGAATATTATGAAATTTTGTATGTATGTTTTGGAAATCTCGAGGGTTAGTCGTAGGCTGTTTTTTCAGACAGAGTGAACGTATGTTCTCATCTTTATCGCTCCTGGTAGAATTCGGCTATTGATGGATGTACTGCACATCTCTACAACATTATTTTTAGTATATTTGACATCTGAATATGTTTTGTTCAGAATTAGAAACATCTAATTTTTTTTTTTATCGTGTACGCCTACCATTGCGTTGTATTTTTTATCCCAAAGATTGACTGGTAGAGAAAGCCATGTTGCATTAAGTCCGCCTATGTACCACTAGTGTACATGAAGTTTAAATATGTAAATAGTATCTTCTACACGAGCGAAGCCACTAGCAGAAGCTAGTAGTTAAACTAAAGCCGTTTTCTTCAACAATGACGTAATCTGATCTTCAGACAATGCAAAGTTTTCCCGCCCTACTTTCAAGAGGTCTTCAGTATCAAGAACCGGTCGTTCACTTACAAGCGACCATTGTTTTCAACCAGTTTTTATCGTCTTAGACTGTTTGAACTAACATACATACATTTGTATATACATATACAGGGTTATTTGTAAAACACTAGCAAACTTCCCAGGACTATGTTACTAACATCATAAACAACAACTTTTGTTCTATGACTTTTAAAAATGTATAATATTTTATTAAGCTATTGCATAGCTTCTATCGCGGGCCTAGAGCGTGGAGACCGAATCCAGAAATTCCGTAACGAAAATAACCTAACACCCCCCACTCACTTGTTTTTTGAGCGTGGTGACCGATAAGAAAACAAATGAGTGAACAATCAATCAAAATTCAATTCAATGTGAAAGTGTAACTTCAATTAATATCAAAGAAAAAAAAAACAAAGGAAAAAAAATACTGCATAAATAAAATAAATAAATAATTATAATTGCATAAGTTGATAAAAATGCTATGCAATACAATAGCTTTACCGCGGCAGTCCCCGAGTGCCACACGTCTTTTTTTTTAAATATTTAAATCGAATGTTCTAAATATTACAAAGTCTGCGCATAGCGGAGGGGAGTGGGGCTCGGGCGACGGGGGTATTTGATGGTAGGTATAGCAAAATACAGAGTTCAAATGTAGAACAATGAAAACTTGAAGGTTTATTTTTGGTAAATGTAAAAAGTTAAAGGTTTGTTTTGTAAAAAGTCATAGAACAAAAGTTGTTGTTTATAATGTTAGTAATACAGTCCTGCAAGGTTGTTAGTGTTTTACAAATAACCCTGTATAATAATTATACCCCGTCAAATTTTGATCGTTTTAATCCCGTGGAGGGTCCATGTACATGAAACACTATCGATTTGTAAAGATAAAATTAAAATATAAAGTACCTTTTAAAAAAAAAACTCGTGTTAATTTACGCATGTACGAAATTAATTTCTTTAAGAAAACGTCAGCTGAGCGAGTTCAATGACCTGTAGGTAATTACTACACCGACTACTACCTACAGGTCATTGAACTCGCTCAGCTTGGAACTAGACGGCGTTGTGTGATAGTTGTTGGAATATTATATTATATTATATTATATTTAATAAATTATTTCTTTTTTATGCATTTTGTGTAGTGCCAAATGAATTATTTTTCTTTCTCTTTGTTTCTTTTTATCTGTCTTTTTGACACCATCTTCACGATGCCGTCTCGTGATTTCAATTTCTCACGTTAAATATAAAAGAAAACTTTCTCGGAAGTGTTTTACCTGAAATCACTGCAACAAGCCTGCAATAAGGTTTATTTTGTTTTCAGAAGACTTGCTCTTGAGTGCTTTGTTCTCAAGAGTATTAAGAAGCGTTGATGTAAAACTTATATTTCAGGGGAACTGTGACGAAAGAGAATTAAGTTATTATTAATTATATATTCTAAAGTGCAATGCCAAAGGAAACATTTCCCAGAAATTGCAGACATGATGCAGTTAAAAATTTAACAAGAATAAACTTGCTTTTTCGTATTTAGGTTAATTCTGACAACCGAAAAATATTTTTCTCATTTCATTAGGGAATATAGTGTGTTTGCAGGTTTCAGATTCGAACTTGTTACTATGTTACCAGGTTGAAATTTTTTTCTAGACACGAGAGAAAATTGACGACTAGATATTAGTTTTGGTAGGATAAAACCAATTAAACATCTAAGATTATTGCTTCACAAACTTTTAACTTTGACAAAAATTTAAGTACAGGCTGAATTATTTAATTGGCTGTGGATTTAAAATTTTGAGAAATAGCAATTAATTCAAGAAAGTCTCGCGATCTATTTTGATGAAAACTGATCATCTGTGTATCATTGGATTCTCGAAAAATCTATATTAAAGAAAGAAAATAAAAAGAAAGAAATTCATATTTAGGAAACAAAATCAATATTTTGAAAAAAAAAAAACATACCATACTACCTCCGATACTGTTATTTATTGGGACACAATTCCGGGAAATGATAATCAAATGAAAAATTCACCCTGTATATGAAAAATCAAGACCAAAAGGTCTTCGTCAGCATTAAGCTAGGACAATGTTGTACCTATAAAAACTATTTGGCAAAAGTAGCTTTTCTGTAGTATGCCTTTATAGATCCTCCATTTTTATTTGGGCAGCTCCGTTCAGTGCCCACTCTCGAAAGCTTTATATAAGGCTGACGTCGACGTCAAACGGTTGCGTCAGGAGTGCACTTAACGAAACGGTATCTTGTTTCTGTTAATAGCTTCAGTGACTCGCTGAGCTGTTCTGATTACGCAGCCATTTTGTCTAAATTTTGAATTTGGAATTACGTCGGTTGGTCTTGCGTTCGCTGTTTTTAGCAAGAAAGTTGTTGCGTCACTTTTGCTAAAAAGCTTAAGTAAAATTAGACGAAAATGTCAGGAGATAATTTTTGTCTTGTGGGAGTTTTGGGAAACTCTACTTACTCGACTATGTCTCTACTAAAGTTCTTAGGTTAAATACTATTTTTTTTTATTTCATGCAACGTCAAGTTACAACAGTTTGTTTAGATTTGAATAAAAAAGTAAATGGCTTCTTAATAAATATGTCACCAGGTATTTAATGGAAAATGCAGTGGAATGAAAAACTCTTTATTTTCATTAAGGCAACACACTGTAATTAATTTTACTGAACACTTTATTGTACACCTCATAATGAGGATGGGATAAACATTTGCAAAAACTAAGTGTACATTTATATGCTATACGCTTAGTATTCTGTAATAGTTAATTGAACGTGGCTGAAAGGACCATGCGACATAGTGTGCTGCGTCCAACAGAGTAATGGCATATGCCATTCGTACTTAAATTGTTACACCAACTTCAATGTTATTTTACAAAATAGTATTTGAAACTAGTGTTTGTCTGCAATTCCAAGGTAAGCAGTTATGCAATCGTTGATGATAAAACGAATTAGTTTATTTAAAATCTATTCACTATGTCTTTGTGGCCTGGCACTATGCTGAATTGGACCTAATTGGCGCAGCCGTTTTTTTATGGTGGGAAAAAATCATGCATTGACATCCCCCGCCCTTGGGCGGAGCGGGAGACAGTGTCAGACTCTTACTGACCAAAAGACCCACCCCGTTCCTTCTAGCCTTCATACCCGGGCTCGAGCGCCCTTTCGGATAACCCTGGCCCCAGTAGGCTTCGACCCGGCTGGGTCCCTGCTGCTGCTGACAACTCCTTGAGGCGCGCGGGAACAGTGCGCGCCGTCGACGACTTGGGCTTGGTCCGGACAGTTACCGGACGGCCGGACTACTATGTCTTTGTGGCCTGGCACTATGCTGAATTAGACTTAATTGGCGTAGCCGTGAGACACCCAATGTTGACGTATTTTAAGACTATGTATGTAGTTATGTTTCTATAATTGTTATTTCATTGTGTTTACTTGTGCCAAATAAACTTGTATTTTGATACACTTTTCTGCACTATTGCGAAACAGGGCGCGTGCCTAAAAGCGAACACGCGCGTGTAAAAAAGGGATAACAGCGTGTTTTCGAGTAAGTGTATTGAAAAAATAATACAATGTCATATTTGAAATACTTATTTGTTTTCTTTCTTTATTTTCTTACTTTTCTTCTTTTCTTTCTTTCCTTCCGTGTCTTTCTTTTCTTTCTTTTTTTTTTTGAAGACACCTAAATTGTAATCGGACGGAAAGCACGAAAAATTGTTTCAGTCATTCGATGTACGCGGTATAAACGACGAGGCGAAACGCTTTGTTACACTTCACCATTCACGATTGATAACCACCCAACAACCATCGCAGTCAAGCACTGGTACTATCTGTAGTAGTCTGGCACTATCATAAAAAAAAACAATTAAACAACTGAGGAAAAAAATTAAAAATCTTTTTTACCTTGCAGCAAATCTTTTTTTTCTCAAGTTTCGCTTCAAATCTCTACTACTTACTTCACCGTGAGGGTTGAAACAAAAGAGCGTCTAAACGTCTTCCTAATGAGGGCTTGAAAATCCGTAAACATCCCCTCGGCGAAGCGCTGACGGGCTTTTGTTGGGCACTGTACTTTGTTATGTGGGAGTAAGTACGTTAAGACGCTGATTTGTATGGAGAGTCGAAGTTATTTAGAATTTATTTAACAGTTTTGAACAAGGTAAGTAAATGTCTACAAGTGGTATTTTATTTTTGAGGAAGAAAGAAAGGAAAAAAAAAAACACGTTTATTTGGCACACAAGTACACACAATAAAAATACATCAATATTGTGTGTCTCACGGCTAAAAACATACATGAGAAAACACTTAGATAAAAAAGAAATATCTCTCTCAATGATAAAGCATTTTAGTAAACTCATCTAATTTTTTGTAGCGGTCTACACCATAATTTTGATGATAATAAGGTACGCTAAGTAACTTGCTCTCCAAATTGTGTTATATACCTACTCTCCACATTCCAAAACATCATATTAATATTTTCTTGTTGACATATTCAAGTTTGACACTTGCTACGTATAAATATAGACCATAGACACAGGCATGGCACGCATTTATCTATTACTAACTATATTCAAGTAGTTAATACAAAAAATGGCTTCATCAAAACCAAATATATCGACTTATCAAAAAACTTCAAAGGTTTTTTTTTAAGATTTACAAAGGACATTAGGGTAACTAATCCAATTTGTTCAAAGACCAGAGGGCGTATTACGACCGTTTTAAAATCCAGTCAGTTTCCAGGCAAGTCAGTTTACGGCCGTAAACTGCCTTGTTCTTTTTCGTATTATGACGTACGTCCTTCTGACTGGAATCATCCTGGACAGTTGTCTGTGGCTGGTTTGCACTGCTTTGAAAGATTGCGTTCGAAAACATAAAAACAAAGGTTACCGGTATTTACGGTTTTTAAATTTTTGTATGAAATATTGTTTATTGATGAAATTAATGTAATTTTATAACAGAAATCTAAATTAACAACGAGTTTAAAAACGAATTATGTGTTATTTCCGTAAATACAATGTCATAAAGTGGAAAATAGAGCATTGTCTCATATACTTCATTTCTGAACGTACTAGGATAACTCCTAACCCGCCAAAAACAAAATTAACCCCGTGTTCCGAATTGCGTCAAAAGCGATTATATTGCGAATCCGACCAACGCGCAATGTCACAAATAGTACTTGATAATCCTTATATTTTGTGACTATTACATTTGGTCGGATTTGCGATATAATCGCTTTAGACGTAACTCGGAACTAAGGGTGAGCGTGTGTACGTACCTACTTGAACAAAACTTTTTAACAAAAATATGTTAGCTTGGCGATCGCTGTGCTGCGGCATGGTGGTCGCCGCGGTGACGGTGTTGAAGTGCTGCGCCACCCTGAGCCCAGACGTAAACATCCGATAACCTACGGTGGACTGGCCCCTGTTAGGAGGCGGTGACGGTAGCAGGCAGTACCCTCGGGACAGTTCAACCCGATTTTTGGCGTACGTTGCTTGTTGCGCTGGTCTCGTACGCCACCACGCACCCTTGAATGCGTACGTTTTCGACTAAGGGGGAACGTAGCAGCACCTCACAGCGGGTATCGAAGAGGATCAATAAAACACGTTTTCGACGAAAAGGTTCCTAGGGGCTATAAGCTTCTGCCTTTTCGGATGTCATATTTATTTATTCTTTCACATAACATATACAATATGCACATCAAAATACTCGTTATGATGTCTACTTTCATATAAAACAATAATCTTTTGCATAACTTAACACATAAAAAAGTTTCTAGAACAAAAACTGCAAAAGACAATTTCGGTCATATTCTGAAACACAACTCTTTCAATTTCTCACCCAATATTATACGAATTGTCAATCTAACTGCTATATTATCATTTTTTAGGTAATTTTTAACTAAAAATACAGTAATGGTGAGAATTGAACACAAAACAAAAAAGGTAAACATCAGTTTACAATTACGAAATCGGGATCGCGAACATTACAGACTTCGATCATTTCTAAAACTATAAACGCATCACTTTCGAGAAATTCGAAGATTATCAACTCATCACACATATTTAATGTTTTATTTAACTATCAAATAGATTCAAATATAATAAAAAGTCAAAACAATTCACTTAAAGTTACTAGAAACCGGCTTAAACTGACTGGCTTGTTTGTCACAATTTTTGACACTTTAGCAAGCTACATAATGTCAGTTGGACGCTCATAATACGGAATTCCCAGCCAATATCCATGCAGAAGACGGTCAAGTGTCACGTGACTACTGACTGGCTGGCAATAAGATGTCATAATACGGATAAGCAAGTCAGTTCATTTTACGGCGTAAATTGACTGGAATTAAGAGGTCGTAATAGGCCCGCTGTAAAGATGAGGGCCTAAAAATACAAAAGGGTCGAAAAGACATTAGCCAGTATATTATTTTATCCCAATATTATCGACGGCAGAACTTTCTTTGTGAAATCGTTCGCAAATTCACCCCTTGGGGGAGAAATGGAATTTTTTGCACCGCACAAAAGGAAAGATAAATTAAAATTTGTTCGGAGAATTCTCAAAAATTCATCGTTTGGCGGCGAAAATTTATCGAGCGCCTCGAATTACGTTTGTATGGAACTAACGAACTGGTTAAAATTGAAATACCTACAGAACATAAATATACAAAAATAAGTGACTGTTTAATAATGTATCGTTTAATTTATGTTGAAAATGTCACGTCCGCACCTGACCGCTGCCTTTCCAAGTAATTACATAGTGTTACGATTTTCGTTTGAAATTTTCATTTTAATTATATTACAAAAGAGAATTGTTTGACATATTTTAAATGGTTATTCACTACTGACTGACGTTTGTTTATAGACGCATAGTAACTGCACTATGAGTAAATTATGAGATTTTGTTTTTTTTTTAAAGATTTACTATGCAGTTTCTTGTCCATTCTCCTTCATGGGAAACGACCAATTGGAACCGTAAACTAGCTTCTAATGTTTTATAAGTGCCCATGTAGGCTTATGTAAAATTAAAACAACTTGAATTGTAATGGTTTTTCTGTTAGATTTTAAAACAAGTTTTGTTCATTATTCTAGTAGATAACACTATAAATGGCTGTTCGGGCGTCGCCGGTTACTTTCGTCATTCGTCGGAGTCCGAACGGGCACGACGACCTTCTAGGTTGATCTGCGAGAGACCACACAAAAAAAAAACACTCTTCACTGGCGAGAATAAGTCCACTAACGACGATCAGCGCGCACCATGTTTTTTTTTTAAATTATTATTATTGATAGGCTTGCGTCTGACCACCATCTCACCTAATGGTAAGCGATGATGTGGTCGACGTTGGAGCACGCTTGCCTAGAAGTAACCTATTCACTCTTGACTTAAAGACCCTTAAGTTGTAGCTATCAGGAAACACAGACTCCGGCAGGAAATTCCACCAATTCCATGAATTTTCTATTGCTGCACAATTTCTCTGGATATACGTATATCCGTTCTACAGTCCACTGCCTTTATCAAGTCCAAGTTAAGACCCTACCAATAGCATATACTGTAAATAAACTAATCAATCCGACTGACTGTCTTCCGTTACCGTCTTTTCTAACTCTACTATATCAACCAACTCGTAATAATAGACAAACGAGAAGTAGACAAACATCATTATATTAAATGGGTCTGAGATGGTCCATTAACTTTGTCGAGATGTTGACTAAATCTTCAGATTAATCTAGTCACTTGGTACGGAGTTAATTAACTGTGAATCTAGACCGACAGATATAATGTAGGTCTTATGTAAAAGCAATTACACTGATATTAAGCAGAAGTTTGTTTGTTTGTGTTTGTGGCAGTGGGCAGGGTACATTGTTCGCAGAAAAGATGATCGATGGGGACGACAGGTTCTGGAGAGCAGCTTCGTACCAGAAAACGCAGTGTTGGAAGGTCCCCGCAAGGTAGACCGATGACCTAGTAAGGGTCGCGAGAATTCGATGGATATGAGATGCACATGACCGGTCGCTATAGTGACACTTGGGAGAGGTTGATGTCCAATGGAGGACACCTTATGGATGAAATAATGGTTATAATGATGGTGTGTGTTTGTTACTTTTTTACGCTCAAACGGCTGAAGCAATTTATAAGAATTTAGGCACACGGGTAGAAAATATTCCGGAACTGATGATAGGATACTTTTTGTATATCAGGGATATATTCTTTTTCAAACAAATATCCCAATCTCACGAGAACTGAAAGTCAAGACTAGACTATTGATATACAGATAATCAGAGATGCAGAGTATTAAAGTTTTTTGGCTACCACAACCTTGAACAGTTCATCTTAATTCATTAAACCCCAAGCGAACGCCGGCGTCTTTCTATTGTGTCTGTAATTTCCACGATTGAAAGGTTAACTGGCATGGGTTGATGGCAAATGATCAAGAGGGCTCAGCCCAAAAACATTGGCAGATCAAGTCCGCTACACACTGGACACCCTATTGCACGTCGCACTTCATGACGCTAAGAACCGTCACAGATGGCGAGATATCATCAGTAAGAAGTTAATCCAGCGGCAACTTCACGAACCTCAGTGATGAGGAATACAGTAGAAGGAGGAGCATGTTCCTTTAGGATATATTTTTACTTTTATGCGGCCGAAACCTCTAAAGAAGCTTGTAATCCAATACAATAGACTTACTTCAAGAGGCGTTAAGGGAACAAAAGGTGATACAGACCATTGTTAGGGTTATACAATTGACAACATAAAGTTGTTTTCTGTTACAAATCACACTGTTCTGAATTGTCAAAGAAAAGGTTATTTAGAGTTGGTCGCATCGAGAAAATGACGTCGCACCGTTGTACGATGAGACAACGCGAAGCAAAAATTTCATCGTTTACGACATCGCACGAAATTGTAACCGCCATCTTAATTTAATTAAACGCTTGATCGGGCTGTGCAGCCATACTTTGAAAGAAAGTATGGACAGTAAAACGCGCGTCAATGCAATACAGATTTGTACGTTGCGGCGGCGCACCGGAAAATTCCACGATGCAATATGCGACGTCGTAGATTTTTACGAAAAAAAAATTTTAAACCTAAGTGGCACCAAAAAAGCCACCTTATTTTTTTTTAATAATATTGATGTACCCGGTATCATTCTCACAACACATCTTTTGCTAAAATGCATCAAACCCTTAAGGCTCTAGGTCCAGGCCATGCCAAAAAATATACATTCATAAATACATACACTCGAAAAAACATAACCCTTTTTCCAGCGCAGTCGGGTAAAAATAAAATATACCGGTCCATTTTGTAAATAAATACTGACACGAGCGTCGTAACTGAATATACCCCGAGGTCACGTGGGCTAAGTAATTATTTCCCACTTGTTAACCCGTCCGTGCTCGCAAGTGTGTCGGACGGAATCTTACCGAGATGAGGGGTTAACAGGAAGGAAATGAGCATCGTGTGAAATGACCGTCTGTTTTTCCTGTACGGGATTATTGGGTGTAAGGTGTTATTGTAATTCATCAATGTTAGGCGATGTGGAAAGCAGTCGAATGAGTGAAGTCTATCTGTACTAATATTTTATAGAGGTAAAGTTTGTTTTTTTTTGTTTGTAGGAGGTAGTCTCTGAAAGTACTGGTCCTATTGCTACTTTTTTTTTCTGAGTGTCATAGATAGCCTATGACACAAATTTTATATAGGTACGTGGGCGAAGCTGCGAGCAAAAGCTAGTAATATATACTAGCTTTTGTATTATTATACAAAAAAAAAAAACAAATTATTTAATTAAAAAAATTACAAATACAGCAATGAAGCACTAAAAGCCTAAACAAGTACGATGATCATAATAAGATCATTAAATATATCGAAACACGTGAGTTAACTAAAAAAACAGAACGAATTTATATTGAAAAGAAAATTATTTCAAAGAATCCTATGAAATATTAAAACTGTGGGTCACGCGTAAACTTAATCTGTAAAGGAAGATCAGAGTATCTCATAAAATATTAATGGAGTCTAGAGGCAGCAGGATTTATAAGCTACAACGATTTAAGGTACTAACAAATCTGTACTGATTTAGTTCACTGAAGATTGGAAAATTGGACGAATTTTCGTAGAGGACTTGATGAAAATATACGATCAATTTGAAGATTACTTTACATTCGATGTTTCTAATGTAGAGCAAGGTCGCAGTTTAGCAATTCATTATAAAATAATCGAAGATAACTTAAATGATGAGAATAATTACGAAGAAAATGATTTAAATATCAATTGAAGAGTCAAAACGGACCCAAAAGCCGAAACGTTGCGGCCAAATAGTGCTACACTGGATACCACAGTGCAATGCAATCCACGTCACCGAAGATAGAACAACATACCTAGCAAAATATAGTCCACAAACAACTTATACGTCGAGGTTAAAGCAAGGAGGAGGAGGAACTAAATGAAGACCTTGTAAAAGATAAAAAGCTCATTGTTGATGAATATCTAACTAAAATTATCACAATGGTATTATATTAAATGGTTCTCACTCATAGTATTATAAATAAGCCTAATGAATGTAGTCTAAAAGTCTATTTATTTTATTCAAGTAAATTAAGAAATGGATTAGTTAAGCAAAAACCCGTATGAATTAATTTACCTTTATAATTCGTCAAAATGATTTTTTTGGATTAATTCAACATAATCAATATTATAATTATATAACATTAAATTTTCCTTAAAGTGAAAAAATACCTTTCACTAATAATACGAATATACGAGTATAATCTAACACTTTAGTAATTTTCACTCAAAATGTTATAGCTCATATTTACTAAAAACAAACCATAAGTTTATTGTAGACGACACATCCGATTTGGCTGCTTACCTGCAAAAGAAAAAAAACACAATGTGAGCATAAATGATCGAAAAGTACTGAACACTTAAAAATACGTACGATTAATAAGAAATCAAAAATGTAATGATTTCATTGAATTACGCAAACTATATGATTAGTTTTGTTTAATCAATTATGACATTATAGAGTATATTAGAACATCTTACATAGATATATAACATTACAGAAACAATATTTTCAAATAACTACCACAAAGCACGGATCCTAGTGATTAATTGAATGAAGAAGGTACTCTTACCACGAATGATGACAATACTGCAATTGAAAAAGGTATAACCAAAACGACAACTGACATCATAACAATATACAATGTCTTTGTTTTAGAAACTCGATTGCACAACAATCGATTGTCAAATACGAATGCAATATAAATAATAGGTTATTTTCAAACAGCAGTTGTCATCTCTCTTGATATAAAGGCTCAACTCTTAACTCATCTCATTTCAGTTCCATTTAATGATGGACTGACAGTTAATTTATAAATACCGATACCGATGATTATCGTGATTTTGAAAAAAATACTTGTAAAGTTAGTGTTGAATTGAAAAAAAAATAAAGTTAGTGCCTAATTCCTGTAGGTAAGACTTGCTAATATCATAAAATGATATTATATTTATTAAACTACTGGGCGATTTTAGCATGAAAAAATCTGTAAAAAATACAGTAGCTTTGGATCAAAATAATGAAATTCTTGTTCATAGACTTTGAGAAAAGCTATTTAGATTTTATAATTCAGTTGAAACACTGTAAGCTTTTCGAGTACGCATACATTTCCGCAGTGCCTATTAAGTTTTAGTTTGTTACTATGTGTCTAACCACAGCCTAGGCGCGTTTTCCGCCCGTTAACCATTAATTAATTCCATTATCCGCGAACGTTGCAGTATTCTCTTCACAGAATGCAAGTGCTTTAAATTCACTGTTGCCGTTTGTAAATTGTTTACTTTAATGTAGTGGATTGTACATGGTTTCATTTTAAACTTGTATTAGATGTTTTGAAATTAACATTCTGTCTTCAGAATGTTTATGTAGAATAACATAAATGTCATCCTTTTATATTGCCTATATTGCTTTAGAAATTTTAAGGAAGTTAATCTTCTTAACATTTCGTACTTAAAAAATATTCTCGTTAAAATCGTAATATCATTTTAGCGAAGATGGTTGTCAAAATATAGGGAAATTAAAGGTGTTTTTCACTCCTCACACAATCCATTAATCTTTTCTTTTGCGTTCTCTAAAGAAAAGATGGATGGATTCTATGAAGAGTGATGTGAAAAAAAAGAGAGTCAGTTATAGCGTGACGGATGACAGAACAGAATGGAAGAGAGAAAAGTGTTACATCGAAACTAAGAAATACGGGACAAGAGCAGGAACATAATGATAAAAAGTATTTTTGACACATTGCGACTGCAATGCGAATGCAAACGTTTCTTAAAATTATGAAAACTACCCCTCAGATGGGAGATTTGTAGCAACCCAATTCGTGAAACTGTCAGTTATATTATGGTAACCTTGTATCATTGGAATCGTCACACAATTTTTTTAATGTTTTCTTTATTACCTTGTAAAACTAAGTGATCCAGTTGTATTCACAATATTATGACAATTTAGTTTTTGAATTTGCACTGGTGAAAACTAAATATTTTGACAGGAAATCTTTCAATGTTTCTTGTTTATAGTACCGAGTTTTTGTAACAAGACTTGGTAACTCAGCTCCATTTGTAGCCATACCGTCAGTAAAATTTAACCAGAAAATACGTTCCACAATCAATATCACGAAATTTCATCAGCATTTTGTTAATTACTTGCTGGGTACTTCTTGAATACTTTGAGTGTATTAAAATTTTTGCTCATTTGATTAAAGTTTTGAAGGTTCTATAAACTTATCTCTCGATAACATAATTTGTTATTTCTTTACTAATTTCAGTTCGCTCATCTTTACTAAAGTTGTTGTTGTTAGGTCTATGATGTATATTTAATTAGTTTATTTTGGCTTGTACATTTTATCTTCTTTTATCCATTTACCAATTTCTGTTCATTTAAAATAATTGTGCCTGACACACAAAATTATTTCTAGCGATGTGGCAATTACTAGTTATTGGTACTATAGTGGTGGTTGCGCAAGGACGATATGAAAATGTAAACGTAAGGCAGGACTGGTGGGAAACTGCAGTGTTCTACCAGATCTATCCTAGGTCCTTCATGGACAGTGATGGGGACGGCGTGGGCGATATAAATGGTGAGTGTCTTTTCCATCTTAAATATAACATAATAAAATCTCTCGCCTGAATTTCGGCCAAAAATTCCAATGGGAAGGCAATTCGGCACGATCGAAAAGAGATCTAATCTACCTGATCACCAGTGTTATACTACCAATTTCGTTACCCCAGACCGATACTGATAATATAAGAAAAATTTATACATATATGTACTAAGAAAAATCTTATATCACTTAGCTCGAGCCAAGAACAGACCTAGAAGACCAACTTGTAACTACAAGGTCAACATAGCAGTAATTGTGGACCAAATAGTATTTAAAAGAACATACCTACTTTAGCAGACTTCAGAAGTATTTTTTTTTTAATTTTACATGTGAATGGAGCTCTATGATTTAGAACCTACTCTATAATGAAGTTTCTCACCGACCCTTTCATTTATTGCCATTATTTAAGTTATTTGTTTTTTCTAAAATCTTTAAAAGATTATGTATTCACAACTGTTTTTACTTTTCCATTACGAAGCCTTTTTAAATAAAAAAACAAATTGGGACATTGTTTCAGTTTGTATTTTCTTTGTCGTTTTTAGTCCATCTGCTTTCATTAACTTATCTGACATTCAGTTCTAGGTTGTTATCTACCCAAAATTTTACAGCACGCACGTTTAGAAATATATTATCACCTTTACTTTTACCTTGTACGAAGTAAAGATTTATTAGTTAACGTCTTAGTTTGGATCGCGTACGGACATATCTCCCAAAGACCTTTCTTTAGAGTTCAAAAATAGTTGTGATTTCGAACCAGATCCTCAAAAGGTTGTCTGTACAAAAATGATATTAGCGATAAGACCGCATATTGTTTAACCCTATAAATTAAAAACAGCTACTGTAATTGTTTTTGGTGTACAATTAGAAGTATACTCATCTGTAAAAGTCTAGCTATCTATATATCTCTTTTGCCAGTATGGATGATTGTTACAATAACTTAGATCTGTACTTTGTTTTCAGGAATAACATCAAGGCTAGAATATTTGAAGGAGTTAGGAGTGGATGCAACATGGTTGTCACCGATCTTCAAATCACCAAATCACGATTTTGGTTACGATATCTCCGACTATTATTCTATTAATCCCGACTATGGAACCATGGAAGACTTCGATCAACTTTTAAAAAAAGCTGGTGAACTAAGTCAGTACGAAATTATTATTCATTGAAATTATTATAAATCTATGCATAACCCGAAAACGAAATTATCGAAATTTTCTTCAACGAAATTCGATAGCACGTCGGATCGGTTATTTGAACTTTCTCAATAAGATTTCTCTTTAGAATTTATATTCAGAAGACCCTGCCTGTTTGTATAATTTGAACAATTTATTCCGATGTTGTTTTTCCTCAATTGTAATTATTTCTGATTGGATGGTTCGAGAAATTCGGGAGTGGTTTCAACAATTGTAGTTTAGAGTGGTTACATTTTGTTGATTTTTGTCTTTTGTGCCGAAATTGAGATGGGTTTGTGAAGGTCTAATCAATTCAAATGTTTTTCGATACTTTTTTTTATTTGTTTCTAAAATATACGTACATGTAATAGGTACAATACAGAAGACGCAAATCATAAACTCATTAGAGTTTTACCGTGCATCATAATCATCGACACAAAAATTTTGCTTATTAAAATACAATAAAATATCTTATTCTAGATCAATAACAATAAAATACATAATATGTTAAATATTCTTATGTATAAAATATTATAGAATTAATATGTAACGATGATACACATACATAGAACACAAATGATTTCAACCGATTGGAACTTAATACCCAAACTATAGCTTTATAAATGAGTAGCAAGCCGTGTAATAAATACATAAACTTGTAATTAATGTCAATACACTATTCATATTTACCATTTAATCAAGTCATTTTATGTTTAACACAAGATATAGCCGTCTAATAAAATTACCGTCTCACTTACTAATTAATCTAGTCAAGTAATTTCTCATGCCTCTATTGGACTGTATAATATTTATTTCAGATATAAAAATAATTCTAGACTTCGTACCGAACCACTCAAGTAACGAGAGTGACTGGTTCATTAAGTCTTCGAACAGAGATGAATATTACAGCGACTGGTATATTTGGGAAAACGGACACATGAATGATCGTGGTCAAAAAAGCCCGCCTAATAACTGGGTAAGGAAATTAGCTATCTTTTTTTACTGCTAGGCTCAAACTTGACCCCTATCATGTACTGTTCCCGCGCACCTCAAGGAGTTGTGCACCAATCGTAAGGGCCCAGCAGGGTCGAAGCTTACTGGGGCCAAGGGTTTAGTTCCGAAAAGGAGGCTCGACCTCGGTATGAAAGGCAACGAAGGAACGGGGTGGGTTTTTTAGACAGTAAGAATCTGACACTATCTCCCGCTCTGCCCAAGGATCTGGATCATTTTTACCCACCGAAAAAAAAATATAGCTCCATGAACTTGCAAGAACTGGGGCTCAAGGTCATCAGATAGGACTAGAACCCTTCTGTGGTATCTCAAAGAACCAGGCCATCCAGACCCTTAAGGGCAACCTAATTGGCGATTCAAAAAAGCACTGGTTGGTACGACCAGAACTGCTACACACCAAATCTCTTATTGAAGGCTATTCACAAAAACGAACTGCCGAGCTTCTTGAGCTTAGCAGGACGAACATCTGTGCGATAGCCCGCGCCTTAACCTGCCCCTGCAAACTAAACAGGCACCAATTTCACATGAAACTGAGTGACACTGATGTTTGCCGGTACTGTAATCAGGAGAGGGAGACGCCTAAGCACCTTTTGTGTGCGAATGCGGGCCTGCGTTTGTGGATAAGGCCACAAACGCAGTGTCCATCTGGGCCGACACATTATTCGCCCGGAGGAGATTAAAACTAAAAGCTAGGAGTATTCTAAATTTCTTGGAAGCCTCCGGGCTAAAAGAGTTACTCTAACAAAGTGGCGAGTCACAATAGATCTCATAGGTCGCAGTGACTACATCCCCTACACTACGGGTGACGCATAGCCTATCTTCTAAATAATAATAATATATAGCTCCATCCCTTTAACAGTTTAGTTCCCTTTGAACTGTAATCGTTCTCTTTGTAGTCAACTACCGACTATAGCATGTACATATTAGAATAGATCTATGCAGTTCTACTTTCATACGATATTGCGGTCAATTTTGGCAGGCACTGCTACATAAATGACTTATTTAGTATATCCTCCGTGAATGTGACCGTGGCATCACCGCGGGCCCTAACAGAATACCAGCGCTGCGTTATTTATCTTTTTAAATATCGCAGCATATGCTGAGTTAGGCGCCCTTTTGGTCTTGCACAGATTTTAAAGTTTTCTTTTTTTTAACATTAATCGAATTCTACTGTATGTGTGAGGTACGAATAAAAGTTTTTTCTTTCTTCTTTCTTTCTTTACATTGTAGAATTAGCCTGTATGGTTTACATATTTAACACCAAATCTCAAAAACATTTTCTTTTGTAGTTAAAAAATTCATACTCACGAATTTTGTAAAAAACATTATTTATCAAAATCTTTAAGTACCTATAACTTTAATTTCTTCAAATCTATATTTTTCTATATTTCTTTTTTATTTTTTTTCTGTATTTTTTCAGGTTAGTTCATTCAGAAAAAGTGCTTGGACTTACATGCCGTCTCGTGATCAGTACTATTTTCACCAGTTCAGTCCCAGCCAGCCTGATTTCAATTATAGAAACCCTGTAGTTGTTGAAGAAATGAAGGTTAGTTTCTATAGGGTAATAAATTAACAGAAAAGAATATAGATTGAGGCACGTCAATTCCTTTTTTTTTTGAGGTGAATAATCATCAAGTTACTCTCACTGGGTGGTGGTTCCTTCAGTTGCCCTTTACGTTCGAGAACCGCGGTGACTGTGTCGAACAATCCCACCGCTAGATTTCTATCCTCACGCTGACTACTAGCCGTGGTAGGCGAGGCGCTTGCTGACGCGCTTACGCTGACGCTGACGCTTGCGACGGCGAGCTATCCATAGTTCGCCGTCATGACTCGTTACAGGTGGAATCGTAGTCAAGCATTATACCAAATGAAAAAAATATATGGATCAAACAAGTCAAAACTCGAAGAGGTTGTACCATCATCTGATCAGCTTCATGTTATAAAATTATATGCAAAATTTCAGTTCAATCGGTAACTGGGAAGTGGATAATTTGGAATATTTTATTACAGACAAACATCGGTACTAGTGTACCTAAATAAAAGTTTGTAAAATCGCTCGAGTCCTAAAGTACTGTAATTTGTAATGGAAAATTCCTAATAATATAACCTTCGATTCACAAATCCAAACTATTTACACACGTAAACGATTTAGCAGAAAAGTTTGGTTACTGTCTACGTTTGTTTTGTAAATTCACAATAAACAGATACGTACTACAGAATCAGACATTATCTAAATTAAGATTCAGACTTCTAAATAACATTATTTTGTGACTCGGCAACGGGTTATGAAGATTAATGCTTTCATGGGTCACGGCTCTCTGTAATGTTACTTAAATGTTTTGCTTTTTTTTTGTTCAGATAATAAATAAAATTTTCGTTGGAGGAATTTAACTAAAAATGTGCTATGTGATAACAACTTATGATCACATGCATAACATTATCAGCCTTATAATGTTCCCACTGCTGCGACTCAGGCCTCTTTAAGAGAGGGAATGAGCCGTAACCCACCACGTGGACCCAGTGCGGGTTGGTGAATGTCACATGTCTTCGAATTTTTAGTTCTAGGACATGCCAGTTTCTTCAAGGTGTTTTCCTTCATCGTTTTAAGAGCAATGGTTATGAAATAAATTACACAAAGTAATGCGCCCAGCTGCGTTTAAACCTGCCACCACTGCTTTTCACTTACGCCGTTATACTTAGAAAGCTTTCTTGTAGTTCTTTTCTACCAAATACTGTGCTTTTTTTTTTTTATTACTAAGACTCTGCTGACTGTCTGTCTATCTCTCTGTCCGTCACCAGTTTGTAACACGTGAAACGTGACAGTAACAATCTTAAAGCATGAATTACAAAATGAAATGTCTTTTACCTACAGAACATCATAAAATTCTGGCTAGAAAAAGGAGTAGCTGGTATGAAAATTAATGCTGTAAATTACCTCTTTGAAGTTGACAAAGATGTGTATGGTGGAAGGTACCCTCATGAACCGATAACTGGTAAGCCAGGACTTGGACCAGATGACTATGGTTACCTTGAACATATTTACACTAAGGATCAAGAAGAAACTTATGATATGGTATCTCAACTACGAGATGTATTTGATGCTATAACTATCAGGGATAATTTAACGAGGTATGTTATTTATTTATTTATTAAAACTTTATTCAACAAAAAGAAGGTGGACTTAAAGCTTTAGGCATTCATCCAAGGATGTAGAAGAGAAAACATGGCAGGCAAAAAAAAGAAAAGATTTACTAATGTTAAAAAACAATTTCTTAGAAAATTAACTAAAAAGCGACAGTACTTAACTAGCTGAAATTGTGATACAGCGATATAGAGAATAATCTCAAGTAAACAAAAAAAGTAATACAAATAATAAACAGCAAGGATATAATGTCTCTTTTCCCTTGAGAAATCTGTCCTCACGACATCCAAATGAATGCGACTGTAAAAATAATAGCCAAAGAAAAATTTTAGACTTCCATGAATATTAAAATGAGACATTTGCAAAATCTTCTAAACAAGTGGTAGAATAAAATTATCTACAAAAATTAGACTTTGAAGAAATTAAATGAAGCATATTCGCTTGCGCTTCGATAGTACCTCGGGCATGTTTGCAGAAGCACGTACCGTCTGTTTTACGGAACTATTCGCAAATGGTGTGTGTTCTTGGTGCGCAAGGTGCGGGCAATAGCTCCAACACAGTTATGGCGCTGATTGCCGGGAGATTCGATTGCTCTTATATCGGACATTACTGTAGCAGATACATTGCTGGCTGTGTCCTATACTCGTAGTACGAGTATAATGCATTTTTAATGTGTGTGTTTTGTTTTATAATTACTTTATGGTTGCTATTAGTTACCTCAATGAATACTTTTTATATTCGCTCTCCATCTCTTTAACCAATAACCTCACTCTTAATACAATGTGAAAAAGTATATTTTATAATACCCATTTGATTTTCCTTTTCAGAGTAATGATGTCAGAAGCTAGCACGAGCATCAAAAATGCAGTGCGATATTATGGCACGGGCAATCACGCGGGTGCTCATATACCATTTAATCTCGCTCTCATCACGGACCTAAACAAAAACTCCGACGCTAGGGACATAAAGTACGCAGTAGATAGATGGCTGACTTACAAGCCTTTGAGGAAACAGGCTAACTGGGTGGTAAGTACAATAAGCATTTTTAATATGCAAGTACAAAAGCGCGTGACTAGGTAAATAATAATTTTAAGAATACCGAGAATAAAAGTGTCCAGGGTCAAAATAATTACATTTTATTTAGTCCGTATTTTAGATTATAAAAAAATATTGGACACGTATTTTTTCTTATTTCGATTAAACAATAAATAACAAATATATAGCCCATTAAAATTACGTGTGACGTCACCCCGTGCGAAAAAATGTAACACGGTGTGACGTTACACGTAACTTTAATGGGCTATATCTTGTCATTTTTGGTTTAATTTAAAAATAAAAAAAAACGTGTCCCTTATTTTTGAATAATCTAAAAGACGGACTAATTACATTTTTTACGGCCACTAGCCTATTACGGTAGAAGGACTATCGTGTATGAGAGAGCATACACAATAAGGACTAGAAATCTTTTCCAACTTTTAAAAGGCTATTAAAAATCACGTTTCAAATATTAATTTTACAGTAATATTGCTTTAGTTTTTTTTCTTTCTGCTATATGCGATATTAATCCTAAATTTATTTTTGTTTTCCTCACAGAAGTGAGTATGTTATTCTTTTTAAATTAATAAAGTTTCGGTAACTTTGTTGACCTGATTTTTTGAATAAAGACTAGATGACTACTTATTAGCAGTACTTTAGTCTAATATTAGGCCCTCTTAGTTAACATAGGTACTTACCAAGACAAACTCGTACAATTTCTTCTCAAAATAAAGTGACGAATTAAAACAATAAAGGTTATTAAAGTCAACGTAAAACAGCATGACATTATAAATACCTCTAATGAGTTTGTTGTTAAGGTAAGCTTACAAATTGACACTTGTAACAACTTTGTGAACTTTACCAAACCGCTGCTGGCCCCCAACGGTGTCGTCTAATTTTCGGATACATTTGCCCTATAGGGAAAAGTGTTACAACAGCCAACATTAATTGCTACGCGTCAACAATATGTAACAAGGTCAACAAAATAAGCCGTTTCGTTATACCCAATTTGACTGATATGTATTTAGCCTTAGGGAATGTGCAGATTTCGTTTCTTTAGTAAACATTGTAGGCGTGTCTATTTTGATATTGAAAAGACCTTCCTTTCTACTCTCGCAACATAATAAGATAATTATTATGATCGATGATGTTGCGAATGGAGCGCCTCGGGAATGAAGTTGTGTGTCATCTGACAATGTGTTTATATTATGGGAAGGTTGCTGGTTGATATTTAGATACGATATAGAATTGTGATGTGGTCAAAGATGATAAACGAGCTTCTACAGGTGTTCGATGAGAATAATCACATATGTGTAGTGTAAAAAATAGGACAAGGCTACATAAAAAAGAGATTGACACGTTTAGTGTGGAACGAGGTCTAATAGGCCTCGTATGTGTCTTCCTTGCAGTGCGATTAAGAAGACACAATTTTCTCTGCCGTGTAGAGGCCTTAACTTTAATTGTTTTAGATTAGAAAAGAGATGAATCTAAGACGCCCTATTAAAACAGAATGCAGTGGTGTATCTACTATAATACGGGGTCACTTTGACCTCGTATTGCACTTAAAAAAATAAGCCTTTAGTTTCTAAAATGTTACAGGGTCTAATAAGCCAATATAATACTAGTTTTCAAATGAGGTCTTAAAGACCCCGTACCGCAGGAATAGAAATAATACAAAAAATATTGTCACTGTCAATGTGTGACATAAACAACTAATACGTATGAGATAGGAATCGATGTTAAAAAAATATCGTTTTCAATGGTTTTTTTTGTCTTTCAGTCAGGCAACCATGATAACAGCAGAGTTGCCTCACGATTCAGACCTGAACTGGTAGATGCTTTCAACATGCTGGTCTTACTGCTCCCTGGCATCGCTATCACTTACATGGTAAGCAGTTACGACTTCGAGTTTTAACTTCCCAGCTATTCCAGCTATTAAAAAATCTTAGTAGATATGCTAAGCATAGATTTTTGGCTTGTAGACAGCGAGCAATAAGTAGCTTGCCATCAGGCCTTCCAGGAAAGACCAGCGGTGCTATTCTCTAAGAAAACAACCTTGAGCGCAGCGCTGGCCGCAGCGACGAGTCGAGAGCGCAGTACAATGAATTAATAATCCAATGTATAGGTCTATTAGATTGTTAATCCAATGTACCTATTTGGATTTCATCGCTGTGGCCAGCGCTGCGCTCAAGGCAGTTTACTTAGGGATTAGCACGCCAGGACCGGGTCGACGATGTGTTCCACACTCGCCTCAAAAAAATGTCAGCAAAATTGACGGAGCCAGTTAGGGCCGATACGTGCCAAGGCTAGGGATTGTTTGAAAGATTTACCGTGACCCTTGCTAAGGAATAATTTCCCACGTAACAAAAAAACACACTTAGGCTCGCTAGTTAATTGCTGGGCATAAAAATAAATCTAGAACGGGAACGGGAGACTCGGAGGGCAGATTGTGGGCACAATAACCAATTATTGTAGATTCTGGCACCGAAAGAGATAATAGTACAAAAGGATATAGGTAAGTGTGTAATGTTCGTGATTATCACTAAGGCAGTATTTAGAGGCCGCAAGCCGAGGACGGTAATCATCAGTACTCACGTGTATCATACGAGGTTTTTCAATACACTTGTGAAGAAAAACAATTTAACTATTACTACAACAGTAAAACTAGTAGTTGTGATTTTTTTGTGTTATGTCAGAAAAATGTGTTGGTAAAAAAATAAATGTCTTTTCTTATATGGGTGCGTCTAAAAATGGCGGCCATAGACTAGCTAGACTGCTTTAATAAAAATGAAAATGAGACTTTCTATATAAAAAAAAAAACATGTACAAATTAAAATTGTTTATTTAAAAACGAAATTGCATGAAATAAGCAAGTAAGACACTGATTGTAATGCGTCTTACTTCCTTATATCATGTAATTTTGTTTTAACTACACAGCAATAGCACAAAATAGATAGGTACAGAAGACAATCTCATGTATGTACTTCACTTTTTATACCTACGCTCGGAGGACGCACTTAGATGAATGTTTGAGCCGGAACTGTTCGACGAACGGGCCGAGGTGCTCCGAGATATCGTGTCCGTGAGCGGCGTCTATGTGTGCGTTGCTCGAGCGCGCTTTGTATGTAGATGATGATGTGAGTTCTGTACCTATCTATTTTGTGGCAATAGTGTGTAGTCGTAATAAAAAAGTCACAGTTTGGTTGCATGCGCCATTACATACCTAAATGCTGTGCGGTAAATAGTCACTTTTGAGCAAGTGTATTTTAAATATAAATTACATCAAATTGTGTATAATCAACTAAAAGTTTTTGTATATAGTCAATTACATATTCATGTGCGCAAATTAGAACAAGCTGTTATATTACAGTCCCTTTTGATCTCTGAACTTTGATTACATGTCCCTAAAATTGGATAGGATCAACACACGTTGTTTCTAACCTAAAAGTCTGTTAGCATGATTCTATTATTTATTTATACTAACGTAAATTGTACGTAAATATTAAAGGGCGAAGAAATAGGGATGGCAAATGGTTTCGTGCCGTGGAGCGAGACGAGGGACCCTCTAGCCTGCCGGACGGATGATCCTGTTAATTTCATCGAAGTGTCCCGCGACCCTGTCAGGACCCCGTTCCAGTGGAGCAATGGAAAACACGCAGGTAGGTACCCAACCTTCTGAATATTTCTCATTTACACATGAATAATATCGAGGTCAACTGACGACAAAAAAGGGAATGTACT
This sequence comes from Mythimna ferrago, assembly GCA_910589285.2. Classification (NCBI taxonomy): domain Eukaryota; kingdom Metazoa; phylum Arthropoda; class Insecta; order Lepidoptera; family Noctuidae; genus Mythimna; species Mythimna ferrago. The sequence continues at coordinate 23,126,755 of OU342683.1, forward strand.
TTTAATCTTTATATGTTTAAGTCACCGGCAATCTGTATGATTCGGGTATTCTATACAACACCTAGGCAATGTATAGAATACCTGGGGCGTCCTGGTAATAATTGAAATTATGATTATTATTGAATACCTTGAGATTGTATAGTGTTGGTTTATTAGCAATATGTAAAATATAGATTTTGGTCTATATTTGTTAAAGTTAACTGATCAACATAAAATGATGGGTAAATGCAACATGTTCTATAACTTAAAATCAATGTGTGTAAAAGACATGAGCAGGGAAGGAATTGATGTAATTTTAGGGCAAGGTTAGGGTTATTTTTTTATAATCATTCGGACCCCGTGGAGAAGAAAAAGGACTTGAGTTTACATAATAAAATTAAAGTGAAATTAATTTTTTTTCTGGCTGTAAGTAATTTGATGTAATTTGCTTAGTTTAATTTTGCATACAAACTTTCCCCCTTTTCATCTTCTTATAAATGGATTTTCTTAGTGCTAGCCTACATCACAAAAGGAAGGTTTATGCATATTTCACACTACAAGACCCAGCAGTTTCAGAAGGCTGTGCATTTGACTGGAATGATGATGATTATTGGGCAAGACCTCCCCTTTTTTGGAAGTAGAAAATCATTGAATCTTTTACACCAGGTGGAGACAGGGTCTGTCAGACTTTTACTAACTAAAATCCACTCTTGTTCCTTCACTTGACTTTTGCCATTCAGGGTCACTCTTCAGAACAATTCCATAGCCTGACTAAGGCCACCCCTAAAAACCAACATCACGACTGCTCATGTGAATCCCTTTGATTGACTTAATGTGTGATTCAAACCTCTTTACAATAATATTCCCATTTTTTAAATTCATAAGAATAACTTAGTGTTCGACCAGACTGGAAGAGCAAGTGCGGTGCTGGCGTGGCGCAGGTTGTTCAACGTGAAAAGCGCGAGGGCAACTCACTCCATAGGTTGTTCATACAAATGGCCACAGTAAGTGCGCGGGCGATGAGCGGAAACCTTATCCCTGCACCCGCACCACTCCCCGCACCGCGCTGTCAGTCTGGCCAAGCAAATCGCGCGCGTTTCCACACACGCGCTGCCAGTGTGGCCGAGCACTTCAACGTTTTTTATCACCTTACTTTTCTAAAAGAAGCTTTTTAAGAACATTAATTCAAAAGGGTTCGGTTATTTAAATTCAAAATCGAATGACGCACAATTATGCGAAGTGAAGTATGTTTTTCTTTCTGAAATTACCCTTCAAGATCTCGTGTTAAGAAGGTTATATCAACATAAACCTGCTTAACTTACAAAGATTGACCCTTGTGATATTTTGACTGTGATTTTCCCATTGTATAGCCAACTTTAGTGTTCTTATTCAGAAAAACTGAAGGATTTTGTTAACTCTTACTTACTGTATGATGAAAAAAAGGGAATTACTGCAGTTTATATTATAACAGCTTCGTTGATATACGATCTATATATACAAAAGAAGATACTGACTGACTGTTTCACCACTGCTCTCTAAATGGTGAAGGAAAACATCGCGAGGAAACCGGCATGTCCTGTGATATGTGACATTCACCAATCTGCACTGGGCCCGCGTGGTGGATTACGGCCCGCTCCCTCTCCTAGAGAGGAAGCCTGAGTCCCAACAGTGGGAACATTATAAGGCCGAGTATGTATGTATATATGACTGACTGTCGTATAGACGACAACTATTCGACATAGGCTAGTTGTTTACGATCCAGGCGGTGCGTTTGTGGAACGCGTTGCCATTAACTATTAGGCAAGTCCAGTCACTAGTTTTTTTCAAAAATCTACTTAAAAACCATTTCCTTTCTCTCTAACATTATCTTCTTAATTTAATTTAATTTCTTCCACCAACCCTACTTTACTCTTTTATTCTTTCCTTTTTTTTTAATGAAATTGTGTATACATATATATAATTATGTATTATGTTTTAAATAGTTTGATCAATTTGTTAGCAGTACACCACAGAGTATCCCCTGTATTATTTGAAGTTCTTATCCATCCTAAGGTTGTCTGGAAGAGATTGCTCTCAGCGATAAGATCGCCTTTGTGCCCGTTAATTTAAGTTTTTGTATAAGCTGTATTACTTTTTGGTGTACAATAAAGTTTATTCTATTCTATTCTATTCTATAGGCCTCCCCCTAGTGTTACCATAACTATCGATCCTGTCCGTTTAACTTCCGTCGAATTCCCGCGACCCTCATCAGGTCATCAGTCTGTTTTGTAGGAGGCTTTCCAACGCTACGACTTCTGGTTTGGTCGCCTCATGTTTGACTCCAGTACCATTTGCCCATCGACTATCTAATCTGCGAGCAATGTATCCTGGCGTCCCTGTAGTCTATAGTTCTTTATCATTTTTTTCTTCTTCTTTTTCTTCAGGTTTCTCAAATGCAGACTCTACATGGCTGCCAGTAGCTGAAGGTTACGAGCAGTTGAACGTGGCTGCGCAGAGGTCTGCTGTCCGTTCCCACTACCAAGTGTACCGAGCTCTGACAGCTTTGCGCATGCGACCTGCTTTTAGACTCGGCAGATATGAATCTTTGGCTCTCAACAATGACGTCTATGCTTTTAAAAGGTTTGTTGAACGATTTGTAAATTGTTATGAGCAAAGTTTGTTTCAGAGTTTAAAATATTTTTTACTTTTGATTAAACGTAGGTAAGCGTTCGATCACTATCTCAAACGTAAGCGATTATGTGGTCGACGATGTAGCACACTTGTTTAGAAATATTTGTATGCCCTACAGATATGTTTTCCGGGTCTGGGTTTGTTGAGTGTGTGAGTTTACAAGTTTGTTAACTCTTTCAAGATACAGGAGACTTTCTTAGTATGGGACACAGTTTTTTTTTTTCAATATTTATTTATTTATTTTAAAATTGACACACTAACGACTCATTCACCGAGTAACATTACAAATAAAAGAACATTACAAATAAATATTATGGTGAATTTGTCACATAAAGGCGTGGACAGCACATATACAATAAAATAATTAAAACAAAAATATTTAAAAATTGCATTGGAATAAATTAAATTAAAAATTACATCGAAATGTCAGTGGGATAAATTATAAAAAATTATAAAAAAATTAATATGTAGGTATGTTTATTAGTTGTCTGGTACGCATAAGACAAGGTCTTCTTTTATTATGGATAGGCTTGCGTTTGACCACTATCTCACCGGGTGGTAAGCGATGACATGGCCGACGATGGAGCATGCTTGCCTAGAACCAACTCTTTACTTAAAGTTGAAGTTGTAGAATATTCTTTTCGTTTTATTTAGGCGCATACCCGTTTACTCGTATATAGAAATGTATATATTTGTGTCATTTCAGATGGTATAACGACGATACATATGTCGTTGTCATGAACGTGGGCAGAATCTATCACGTGGTCAATCTGACTGCCTTTGACTTAATCTTTGGACAGTTGGAGGTTGAAGTAAGCAGCGTGCTTTCTTCCAGGACCTACAGGTATGATATAATTCCCTAAACTTTAATATTAGACCGCTTCTCTGTCAGCATGCATCTAGCTTTTTTTTACTAGTCATTACTGTCCCACTGCTGGGCAAAGACCTTTCCCAAGTCCTTCCCAAGCCCTTCCCCTTCAGTAGGAACCCACTGTGTGGCGACGCTTGCACAGCTGTCCTTGTGCATCTAGCTCACACTAGCTAAACACTGTTATTGTCCGTACGGAACCAATATTTGGAATTACGAGTACTTCGTATAGAAACAGATTACTTATGTTTCTATTGTAACAAAATAAAAAAACTATACACGTTTCACTACTATGTGTATATATATAGCAGTCGAAGATTGTCCAATTGTTAAGGGGGCTCTTTGCCTTCGAACAGTTTTTGTCCTAGAAGGTCCAAAAAAAATGTCCGGCTTTCTAACAAAGATATTTCTCTTTCTCAAAGTTCTGAAACAACGCTACCCCTAGCGATCATATTAATCTTTGACAATCATATTTTGCTAGTAGGATGTTTATCCTAACTAATATTATAAATGTGAAAGTGTGGATGTTTGGATGTGTGGATGTTTGGATGTTTGTTACTTAATCACGCAAAACGGCTGAACGGATTTGGATGAAATTTGCCATGCATATAGCCTTTGACATGGAAAAGAACATAGGCTACCTTTTATCCCGATTCCTTAAGTACCTAATGCCACGCGGGCGAAGCCGCGGGCAAAAGCTAGTTTTTAATATTTCTGATGTACCCACAGAACATAGGAATCATGTACCCAATTAGTCTTTTGAAACGAAATACAAAAATATACGTTTAGTAAAGAAATATCATATTTTTTTTTATTTTTGTTGCAGTATTAGTTTCTTACAACAAAAAACAAACAATAATATAATGTATTTCAATTCTTCTTCAAAAGCTAAAAAACCCTGGTTGATAGTATTCGTCGGAGGAAAATTTTGTAGAGAACACTTTGCTATATTTATTTTGTAGAACGTTTTGTGGGTCTTTCATCCGCTCTTGACAAATGAAACATCGTGTATATACGCAGAGTAATAGGCGACATATATACTCGTGTTTACATTTGTAGACTTCGTAAATATTTTCTTGTTTATTTTTCTTGTTAAAAGAAATAGAGTAATTATCGGTTTGTAGGTTTAGTAATATCATTTTTAGGGTTCCGTAGTCAACTAGGAACCCTTATAGTTTCGCCATGTCTGTCTGTCCGTCTGTCTGTCTGTCCGTCCTCGCTTAATCTCTGTGACCGTTAGCACTAGAAAGCTGAAATTTAGTACCAATATGTATATCAATTACGCCGACAAAGTGGTAAAATAAAAATTGCAAAAAAATGTTTTATTAGGGTAGCCCCCTATATGTAAAGTGGGAAGTGATTTTTTTTTAAATTTCAACCCTAACGTGTGATATGTCGTTGGATAGGTATTTAAAAATGAATAGGGGTTTACTAAAATCATTTTTTGATAATGTCAATAATTTCGGAAATAATCCCTCTAAAAGTAAAAAACAATGTGTCCCCCACTAACTTTTGAACCATAAGTTTAGAAAATATGAAAAAAATCTGAAAAGTAGAACTTTATAAGGACTTTCTAGGAAAATCATTTTGAACTTGATGGAAAGAACAGTTTTGGTACAAAAAGACAAAAAGATTCTACAAAATAATTTCTGGACTAAGTTTGTAGTATAATCGTATAAGCAAGCATTTTTTTAAACTCATAAGTGGGTACACTTATTATGACGGACGGGAAACTACGGAACCCTACACTGAGCGTGGCCCGACACGCTCTTGGCAGGTTTTTTAGCTCATAAATTAGCAAATATTTTGGGGTAGTAATAAAAGCTCCGACAAAAAAAGAAGAATTGTCCTTACTCAAAATATTAAATCTACTGCCTAAAATACTAACTTTCCGACTACTTTTGTCCGAATAAAAATGACGAAACGACCGAATGAGATACTGAAATCTTCGAAAAATAAACATGACTGTCTATTGCTATAATACTTTTCTACCAGCATAAATTACGTTCTACTGAAAACTTTGCTTTGTAATTTTTATCTTTACTTGCCTACTATTAATTCATAAATTACCTTTCATATTTCATAGATTGTGGTGGTATTTTAACTGTCACATTATACTGAAAATATTATTCTGAGTGGCTTTAAAGAAACTTATGAAAAATATAAAAATGTACTTGTAACAATAACATTTAATTGCATCATATATGATGAATTTTACTTACCACGGGTATGCTTCGATATCGGTACCTATTTCAGGCGTCAAAAAGTTAAAACAGTCGTATTCATGGGTACGTATAAAAATCCCGAATTTTAAATTACCGATGGACGAAATCCCGAAAATTGAAACGCCAAATGGACGAAAGTTTAAAATCCCGAAAGTTCATCTGTTCGAATGTTTAAAATCCCGAAGTTCAAAATCCCGACTCGTCCGTGTCGGGGTGCCCTAAGGTCCCGATTTGTTTTATTTTGAGAAGTAGCACTCGCCAGCCGCTGCCGCGGCGCCGCTCGCTACGCTCGCTCGGCTCGCGCGCTTTTGGTCACAATTCTAACCTAACCTATTTCAGCCACAATCTCTCGTAAAAATGTGTTTACCATTGTCTAATAGTCTATTCACAGATAGATTGTATTTTGATTGCTCTTGGAACTGGGTGAAATAGGTTAGGTAACGTTAGAACTGTGACCAACCGCTACGTTCAAGTTGTTTCGTCTATTCGGGATTTCGTCCTTTCGGGCATTTGAACATCGGTATTTTGTGTTTCGATATAACGACTATCGGCATTTAAACCTTTCGGTGTTTTGCGCGTCAGTATTTCAGCCATAGGTATAATGAACTTTCGGGATTTTGATACGTACCCCTATTCATGCCTTAATCGAAAACCAAGTAGACTTTGGTTTCCTAGAATATTATACTGTATTATTATTCGACAAATTTCCTAACTTTTATAATGTCAGCGAGAACAAAGATAAAAATAAAACAAAACTCAGTTTATTATGAAAATGTAGTTACATAGTAGATCCGAACCCCATCGCGCGGGCCGAACAGTTATTTTCATCATTATTGAGAGCTAAAAAATAAATTTGATAACCAACAATAGAAATTAAAACAGTTCATGCAAGTTGTAAAAATATGATTATTTTGACCAAACCTCTGTTGTCGGTAACTTAGTAATTTTGTCGGAGGTTCAGTATTCTATTCGGAAGTTTAGTTTTGTTATTCGAAGATCCATTTTTTTTTAGGAGAAAATGTAATTTGAACATGCTCTTATTTGTTGTTAAATTGGATATTTTTTTTCGTTTATATTTTGGATTTTTTGTCGGTAATTCATTATAACGCTAGTTAATTAGAATAATAGTCGGCCACAGATCGCTGGAGATTAAATTGTTTTTCGGAACCATTATTATTTCCCAATATTTTGTATACCTTATTGAAATAAAAAGTAATTATTAGACTAATTTAACTCGATAGGTGTCAATGAGACGGACAGACGGACGGATGGCGTTTGTTGACTGTGGTGATAAGAGGAATCGTTTATCTTGGTATGGCCATGTAAAGAGGAGGGATAAAACGCATGTTAATAAAAGAGTTATGGGTATAGGTACATGTGGATGAACGTAGAGGGAGACGGGCAAAAGAAAAGATGGATGGATTGTGTGAGGAGTGATTTGAAAGAAGAGGGAATTAGTGATAGCATAACGGGTATCATGACAGAATGTTGCCATAATAAAAACAATTAGATGCTTTGAAAGACACTCGTTTCAAATCTATTGGTTTTGAGGGACAGTTTCACGCAATGCCCTTTGTCAAATGTTTTTGTAGAATCATGCAGGGCTTGCCGAGCCGCATTCAAAAATGAACGACAGTACTGTGTTATGAGTATATTTAAGGTCTTGAAAAATACTTGAGTTTGCTTAGGTTCTTAAACTCTATACTTTTGAGGTATGTATTCATAATACAAAAAGAACTTTATTCAACTAGACGCTTCGAATGACACCGGTTTCAAATCTGTTGGTGGGTGGGGACAGTTTTACGCAATGCCCGTTATGTAATGTTTATTCCATTTCCTACAATTGAAAAATATTTTTGATTGTGCAGGTTTTTTTTTAAGGTGGAATATCATCCAATGACTTTACTAATTAACATTTGTTATTTGTAGTGACAGTGTGCAAGCGAACTACATGGATTTGGCGGCAGATGAAGCTCTCGTTCTTCGGATGCAGGTTTAGACAGCAATAGCCAACAGTGTTTACTAGTAAATAGAATAGATTAATTTATTGCACGTTTATTAATAAATAAATGATAATAAGTTACCATACAACCAAGAATTTTATTTTAGTTGTCATACCTATAAGTTGGATGGAATGTGTGTGATTTGATACGGTTTTTTCATCCATTCTGTCTTTTCACTTGTCACGCTATCACTAACTCCCTTTTCTTTCATATCACTCCTCCTACAATCCATCCAATTTTTTTTTTGCTTCCCTCTCTCTCTCCATCTACATGTATATTCATAAAATCAAATCATTTTATTTGTCTTAATGCAGGTATGTAACATACAAAACGTTTTTTTTTTATTAGCCTATTGTGTGTCCCACTGCTGGGCAAAGGCCTCCTCTCCTTCCACAGTTCTCTGTCTAGGGCGATCTCTGGCCAAAGTTCTCTGTCTAGGGCGATCTCTGGTCAAAGGTTATGGAGATGGAGACACCTTCGACGCCGTCGAGGTCGACCACGGCGAAGGTGGTGTGACGATCTGATCATGTTCGCGGGGCAAACTTGGCCAGAGACCGCCCTAGACAAAACGTGTTACAAAATAATAAAAGTGTGATTATAATTTGGGGGTCTTCAAGACTAGAGTGAATAGGCTCTTAATAAACTAGTGCGCCTCACCATCAGAGATTGCATCACTGCTTACCATCAGGTGGGATCGCAGTCAAGCACTAGTTTATATAAATAAAAAAAATAAAAAAGTGCTCTACATTCTACTCGCAAGTATATAAATTCTACAAATAGATACAATAATATGTTTTTTAATACAATCTTATGATGATGATTCTAATGTCAATAACTATGTAATTAAAATGTAAAGCACTAAAACATTGGATACTTTATTACTATTTTATACTATTGCGACGATATATTAGTTTGATTTTGACTACGCCAAGAGATGGTAGACTTGAGTATTTTACATTAATTTTTCACGCATTCCTGAGAAAAAGGGTCTCGACAGATGGACCACAAAGTGGTAATATAAACTTATATGGTTTAAAAAAAACCGTTTTTGCCGACTGAGTTAAGGAACCCTAAAAAAATTGTTGTTGTTGATACTAATATAATCGCTTCATCATCTTACAATCCACTACTTTTGTTGACATTCTCTTGAATCTTATCTTGTCAAAATAGACTGTTTTCTATTGTTCAGCGGAATTTTACTGCGATAGATCATTTCAGATCTATTGTTACATAATATATTCAGCCTTATACGAGCAATGTTCCTTCTGTTGGAACTCAAACCTCCTTTCTAGGGAAGGAATTTGCCGTAATCCACCACGTTTGCCCAGCGCGAGTTGGTAGCTGTCAGATGTATTTAAATTATTGGTTCTAGGAAAAGCAGGTTCCTTACGATGGTTTTCTTCATTGTTTCGAGAGCAGTGAAGATGAAATAAATCACATAGAGTTTGAACCGGCGACCTTACTATTTGTAAGTTAGCCGTAAGAAGCCGTTACCACTAGGCCAACACAGCTCTTCTCTATTGATAAAGGAATTTTTTATTACTATTAGTCTCTGCACTAACAGTCGAAAACAACACATGCAGAGAGTAATTAATTTTTAATAGTTTATGCACTAGTAAACATTATACAAAGGCGGGCTTAATGCTTTAGGCATTTTCTACCAGTTAACCTTAGGATGGTGGAGAAACATAAAATGGTAGGTGGTATCATATACTATCAATTTAAAAATAAATACAAAATACAACATTGTAAATCTAGCGAAACTAAAAGACAAAACACAAATAACATAAAATACAAAACTACAAAACCAATCGCACACTGGAGTGAAATATGTTCACATACAAATGCTGAATAGTCAAGTCAGTAATAATAATAATAGGTACTTTCTCTCGTCACAACACATTATCCTCCTGAATATGAAAAAAAGTCCTTTAAAATACCTTTTCAATCTTCATAATAAAAGTGAAATTCAACTTTTTTTTTTTGAAACTTGTGATAAAAACACTTATTCAATAAGCTAAGTTGTGACCATTGGCCCATAAAATAAACTCGAGGGAACATCTTTTTTCTAACAAATAAATTCACATCTAAGAAATTTCTGAACTATCATCCTCTCAGGTATAAAACTTTGAGGGCAACGTTTATTTTTAGGGTTGCGTACGCGATATTACTAAACCTCCGTGATCTGCTTGTCCATCTGACAGTGGGCTCTATCTCAAAAATGTAAAGGTAGAAAGTTGAAATCGTCAAAGAATGTATATTTCTTTTTCCGCTACCACAACAAAATCTAAAGGGGATTCTCATACAAGAAACGTTAATTTGTCAGATCGACTTTAATATTGTAGTACGGAACCCCCTCAGACTTTTACAGACTAAAACTATAACTATGTTCCTTCAGCTGTCTTTTGCATCCCAGGACCTCGATTACTCTCGAGCCCCGGTATGAAGGCTAGAAGGAACGGGGTGGGCTTTTATTCAGTAAGAGTCTGACACTATCTCCCGCTCCGCCCAAGAGCGGGGGTTGTCATTTGAAGATTTTTCCCACCATAAAAAAAAGGACCTCGATTGCTCTTTCAAAAATTCATGCGACTCTAGCGGGCATCAACCTTACTGTGCTCCTACGGTTTTGATGACATACATACATCTCTTTGAGGTGCGCGTGACGCACGTCACGCGCACTTCGCTACGCGCTATCGACAACTCGGTCTCGGTCTTTACAGGACTGCCGGACAGGTTAACCCACCCTTTTTAAAAGAGGACTTTTGGCCGAAAGGTGTCGTGTATCGACGTTTCCGAGGACGGCTACGCGACACCACGCAGCGGAACACGACGCCGATGTTACGTGTTTAATTATAAATAGTTTATTGTTTGTGATATTTTAATATGTATTAGTTTATTTTGTTTATAAGATTGTAATGTTATGTATTTTATCTATGGGCCTTAGTTGCCTGACAATAAAGAAATAATAATAATAATAATTTAAAAAAATACGCTAACTTTTTACCGTATTCGATTTCGACATCAATTTTTCGTACACTTTATTAGGTATGTCACTATCAAACCACCCAACATTCCGATTTTAGTATTCACGATTGGCCGCGACCCGTCCCTTTAGATAATTTCACGGAAAATACCAGGCTCTGTTCAATTTCGTGAGTTTAAAGGTCAAAAGATTACCCAAAAAATTTGACGATAAAAAATTTGGTCTCTACTGTCCAATTCACTGTGGAACTTCAGATTACAATTACTGCAGCAAATATTTGCAATAACTATTTTAAGACCATAATTATATATATAATAATTAACCCAATGATTATGGTCTTAAAAACAATGTTAAACTAAATTATAACTCTTTTACTAAACATAGATACAAAACAACATCAGAAAAGACCTCAAATCGAAATGTATTATAAAATGTTGTATATGTCACCTGACAATTGCAGGCTTCGTATAATTGTAATAAATCATTCGTAGATTATAATATTTCGATAAATTCTGATGAAATCGTAAAACACATCCAAATTCCTTAGTTTCTGACAAAATCGTGTATTATTTAGAAAAAATGGTTTACAATTACTTGGGTTATTCTACAGTCTTACGGTGCTTGCAATTTTCCCGTAACATATTTATCCGATTTGATCATTCTAGTTTAGATAGATCAATAACATAGGCAATGCCAATTGCTCTTTCATGCAATTATTTATTGAGCTGCAAAATTCCCCTAATTGTATATTTACTTCTGAAGGGTATTTTTTTTAAGCTATACGCTCATTGAACCAAAATGTTTCAGAAAAGCTTGCTTCCTGAAAACGTTTTCACTCATGTGTGTAATGTCCATTATATAATGACGGTATCCTTATATCTTTACTATCTTGATGATTGGCTGATAAATTTTCTACGGGATGAGCTCGTATTATGTAGAAAAGTAAAGAATCATCTTGAACATTTGCACCAAAGTAATCTTAGTATGTTATCTAATATCTTCGCTTCACGACGCTGGTGGGTGACATTGGATTTACGGTAAGATTAATGTTATTTAGAATCTAGAGCATGCCTTACTTATCATATTTCTTCTTGATAAGTAAGACCGACCAAAGCGTGTGTGATAATCCAAAATTCAGATAGACACTTATCTCCCAATCTCCTCTATTGGAGACTAAGTCTGATCTTGAAAATCTTATCTTATTTTAAAGAACGGGTCGGATTTTAAATATCACGCTAGGTATGAATGAACTTTAAAAACTTTTAACAGATTATTAAAATTAAAATATATTAACGGAACTTAATGAAAAGGTACATTCTGTTAATGCTGAGCTAGCAAAAATTATAATGCAATATACGATAGACTTTAGTATACAAGATGGTGTTATATATGTGATGCAGTAATAAAGTACAGGTTTTCTTCATAGGTTACATTTTAGCATGGACGTTTTTTGATTTGCTAAGAGCAATATAAGTTATTTACAACTACACTAATATTGCTCGTATAAAGAGGTAAAGTTTTTTTTTTGTTTGTAGGTTTGAAAATACTGATCCGATTGCTAAAATTTTTACACTGATAGAAAGCTATAAGTAACATAGGCTGTTTTATGTACGCAGGCGAAGCTGCGGGCAAAAGCTAGTAAGCAATATACGGAACTATGCTACTCTATGAGAACAGCCATCTTACATAGTTTATTTTGGTAACAGTCATAACCAAATACTCCTCTCATAGACAGAATCCAAGAATCTCAACAATAAGACCATAAGCTGCTTATGTATTAGTTCACAGGGTTTGCAAGGGCCAAAACCTGTCAGGGCTGTGGATTGGTCGTAAGCGTCATTACGGCTCTAGGTCGCAAAGAGCAATTGAAGGAACATGTATTCATTGAAGAACCAGTTCCACAGCCAGGGAAGTTTTTTGATGATATCCCAGACAAAAAAGATTCTGACAATACATATAAAGGAAAGGTTACACAACATATAGGTATATTTTCTAAGAGATACAATCATTACTCAACATGTTTGTGTATTTAATCTCAAGATCGGTCCGCATGATCCATTTTTATCAGGGCACTCAGTTAGTATCTTATTTTGATATAGATACAGAATCCATATAAATCTATGTTTTCTTAATATTCAGTAGCTGAATTCTCATTGAAAGGTTTGTAAGCTAAGTAAAATGAGGGCAGTAATATTGCTGCCAATTTTGTTGGTGCTTTGTAGTGGAAATGTTTTGAAACAAGAGGAAAAGGACCTCGATTGGTGGGAGACAACGATCTTTTATCAGATTTATCCCCGGTCCTTTGCCGACAGCAATGGCGACGGTATTGGGGACTTGAATGGTAGGTGCTTTTATTATTTGTATTCCCTACTTCTAAATAAATTCCTCTTACGAATTGTTTATACTGGAAATTTAAAGCAATTTCTTTAGTACGCTAATTTTCGTATTGTTGGAATTGAAAATTTAATTGACCGGAGATTTACACTCAGATTTTGCAGCTTCACAAAATTATCGCGGTGTAATAAAATTTGCCAAATACTTAAAATTAAACATCATTGTTACATACAACTTAACGTGATATTTGTAAAATTTAATTTATTCATTTGTCCCCATATTGTAGTACAAAGCCTGTATAGTGCGATTAGCGAAGTTGATTGATTGCTCCACACAATACCTCTAATTTCATTAAATGATCCGCATTTGCGTAAGCCTACAGTAATACCAAACAAGCCTGTTCCATTTCCCGAGATGATCATTCAGCTCACTTTGAGCCAAATTTCACAAATGAAAACTAGAATTTAGAGCTTTGTCTAACAATTCACGTGGGAAATATTCAAGTATGTTAACGACGGGGTCGATTATACTATCAAGAATTTGAATTATAATGTCTTTGGCAGGTATAACATCAAAGTTGGAATACATCAAAGGATTAGGTGTGGGCGCTATTTGGTTATCTCCCATGTTTCAATCCCCTATGTATGATTTTGGTTACGATATTTCTGATTTCTATGCTGTTCACGATGAGTATGGAACTATGGAAGATTTCGAAGCCTTGGTGGACACAGCTAATGAACTTGGTAAGCAACTTTATGATTTAACTAGGTAAAATATCAATTTGTTAGAAATAAATTAAATTAAAAGTCATATCACGTTAAAATTTAATAATGAAGTCCTTGAAAGTGATAAGTTAAGTAATAGAAAAGATAAATACTCCATTACAAGAAAAAAGACTGAATAGCAATGTGACGAAGTTACAAGTACCTCTATTCAACTCTTAGAAATAAAGCCTCTGAAAGTAGGTGTTGAAAATATTCTTAAAAAACATTTCAAAAGATTCTTCAACGAGTCGTCAAGTGCTTACAATAAAGAAAATAATATTCAAAGTCTGTTTTCAACAGGGATAAAAGTAGTTTTGGATCTGGTGCCGAATCACACATCAAACGAGAGCGTCTGGTTCCAAGAGGCTCTAAATGGTAATGAGAAGTATTACAATTATTTCGTCTGGGAAGATGGCGTGATCGACGAAGAGGGCAATAGGCAGCCGCCCAATAATTGGGTAAGAGTTTTAGTACAATGAGAGGCGCTTGGATTACACTCTGTGGACTTAATGATTGTAATGAAGAAAGTTTATTGGGTGCCATTTTCTTAGAAAGATCTGTCATCCTTTTAACTTTGAGTTAGATGAAATAAAGAAGCGTGTTAGTGTAATGATTAACTTTTACAAGATCTTTGATCTAATAAATAGTAATTTTAAATGTTTTAGTTTGCTTGATATTTTAAATGAGTAAATCTGACATTCCGTCCCACTTCGCCCTAGAGCGAGAGAAGTTATTTAAAAAATATAATTACTTACTTATATTACCTACTAATTTGAAAACTATATTTTAAATTGACGGTTTTCTGTTTGTAGAGAAGCCACTTCCGTGGCAGCGCTTGGGAATACAGAGAAGAAGTTGGCAAATATTATTTGCATCAGTTCGTTGTTGGTCAGCCTGATTTGAACTACCGTAACCCTGATGTAGTTGAAGAAATGAAAGTAAGTTGCCTTTTATGACCTCCCGTGACTATAATTAAATATTTTGAACTGTCTAAAATATTTTTTGTTGTTCAGAACATTATCCGTTTCTGGTTGGGTAAAGGCGTAGCAGGATTCAGGGTAGATGCTGTCAACTGCTTATACGAAGTCGACAAAGAACTTTTCGGAGGCAAATACCCCGATGAACCCTTCTCCGGCAATGTTAATGTTGATCCTGAATCTCACGACTACCTGAGCCACATTTATACTAAAGACCAAGAAGAGACTTACTACATGGTTTACGAATGGAGAGACGTTTTCGACGAGTTCAAAGAAAAGGATGGCCTAACTAGAGTGATGATGACTGAAGTTTATGCACCCATTCAAGATGTAGTAAGGTATTTCGGTGAAGGTGATAGACTAGGAGCGCAAATGCCATTCAACTTCGATTTAATCACTGACGTAGATGCATCATCATCAGCCGCTGACATCAAACGTGCCGTAGACAAATTTTTAACTTACAAACCTGTTGATCAGGGCGCAAACTGGGTGGTAAGTGTTTTGTAACGATTTACTCAAATGTCTTGAATAAGGAAAGAATAAAAATAAATAGAAGGAAATATTTCGCAGGTCGGTAACCATGACAACAGCCGAATGGCAACTAGATACAGCCCGCCTTTGGTCGACGGAATCAATATGATTGTATTGTTGCTTCCTGGAGTGGGAGTAACTTATATGGTGAGACTTGTTCGTTACTTTACTGAAGAACTTTATTTTGTATAATTTTAACCATTGTTTGCTAACCATTATACAAATTGAATTCTGGAATCCTAGACTAACTCACCTCACTAACTATTATTAATAAGAGAACATCCAAATAATAAATTACATATATATATATCATTCTTGAAAGTTCAGATCTTTTAAAAATGTAGCGTTTGTAAATCAATTTATCAAACCGCCATTTTATTACCTACTTTATTGCTTATAAGACTCAGTTTATCTTTTGCATAATCTAAAAACTTTTCGAATATACGAATTACGGACATTTTGATCCCCAGGGAGAAGAACTCGGATTAGTTGATGGGTATGTCAGCTGGGAAGACACAGTTGATCCATCTGGATGTAACACCAACGATCCTATTAACTATGTGTTTTCATCTCGTGATCCGGAAAGAACCCCATTCCAATGGAACGCGGAGAAAAACGCTGGTAAGATATCAGTTAGTTATAATCGAAATTGTACAGTAAGGTGATAAGAAAGATGACTGTGGTGATGACGTTAACTGCATCCACAAAAGCAATCATATCATATATAGGCTGCTTTACAAATTAAGCGTGAAATAAATACCTACTTTATTCAGCTTGAAATTGTAACTGTCATTGTATCGATAGTTAATGATCCATCTATACAGGTCATATCTATAACCGTCAGTGGTAGCTCGATAAAAAAAACATATTTTATTAAAAGAAGCTTCCTCTTTGAACAAGAACACTATCTTTAGTCAGGATAGTAGAAAGTATAGCACTTTCAATAAATACAATCTAAGCGATCTTCGTTTGTTTTCACTTTAGAATAGGAAAACACGAAGATGTTGAGTTTTCTTGTCATTCCGCACTGGATCTGAATCAATGTTATTTTAGTCTAAGATCCGATTAAGAACGACCTTCACCGGTCTGTTTAATGGATGAAACGTATTTTATTATAAATTTAGTGTATTAAATAATATAACGCGGGTGGGTTGCCTAAGAAATTCCTGGCCAGACTATTATTAATTAAAAATTGAAAATTTATTTTATTTTTAGAAAAATGCACAACCGTTATCCATACCAGATTTTTTTGCAGACAACACTATAACATCGTATTCGTAATGAAACAGCGTTTATTTTGATATAGAATTTGTTGTAAATAAAAAAAAACACACCTGTTTATACATACCTGTTTATACCTGGCAACCAATAGCTATGCCAGGAAACAAATAGGCAACCCAACATTTTTATGTTCTAAAGGCTTCACTCTTTCGGTTAGTATTAAATTTATTCGTTAAACACACCGGTGCATTTTACAAAAAAAAAAAAAAAATTGTTTGGCCAGGAATTTCCCAGGCAACCCACCCGCGTTATATTATTTAATATACTAAATTTATCATAAAATAGGTTTCATCCATTAAACAAACCGGTGAAGGTCGTTCTTAACCGTATCCTGTACTATTTTTGAAAGAAACGATGGACAGCTTTTGATGATACTGAATGGTGATGTAAATACGGTTTGTTAGTAAATAGTGGAGCTGTTGTTTGTTTGAGAAGTAGTTGATGATTACCATGCACTTTTCGTATTGTAATTCTTCATTCAATAAACAATCCACAATTATTATTTTTTTATCATATCAAATACTGAAAACGATATATCAATAAATTAAAGTAAATTTTAAATTGTCACAGGGATAAGAAAATATAATATAAGTGTTCACATTTCTATAGTTAATGCTAAAGAAGGAATGATAGAGTAAGTTATTAGATTCTTGCCATTTGCCGTAAATAAAAAAAAAATTGGTTGCCTGTAAAGTCGGTATACGGGAGAAAGTTTTACGTGACAACGACTTTGAGTGGTAAAATAATTTTAATGTGAATATTCATTCGTATAGTAGGAAGAAGGATGAAATATGTCTGTCTCTCTCGCTCTTAGGCGGGCTAACCATGCCCGAGTGGAAGGGACGCGTGCCTCTCACTCGCTCTCATTGTGAGCGCATAACGTGAGCGGAGCGTAACGCAGTTTCTTGAAGTGTCACCCGGCAAACCAATTTATAAGACGTTGTCACGTCAAAAATGTTCTCTTTTATTTACCATATTTCCGACCATAGTTACAGTTAATTTCAACACTACCTGTGTTGAAATTAATTTTAAGTTTCTAAAATATTTTTTAGGTTTCTCAACCGCTGACAAGACCTGGCTGCCAGTAGCTGAGGGTTACGAAACTTTAAACGTTGAAGTACAAGCAGCCTCAGAAAGGTCTCACTTGAAGGTTTACCAGGCTTTAGCTGCTTTGCGTCAAGAGAAGGTTTTCAGATATGGACGTTACGACTCCTTGGCTATGAACCAAGATGTCTTTGTTTTCAGAAGGTATATTAATGAATTTTATGAAATAGTCAACTGTATTGAATCACTTCTTGTTAATATTTTATTTATTATCCAAACAAGGTCCCTTGTAAATATTTGATTTTTTAATTCATTGTAGTCCAGTTTGATTTAACGGGTTTAGTTCTATAGAAATATTTTTGTTTGCAAAAATATTGAAAAGAATTCCGTACCTGTCTAAAAAGTAATAATTATAATGACTCTTGTACTATGTCTCTCAACATTTAAACGTTTGTCAAACTTCAAGCTTTATCTTGGAGTTCTGATAAAATGCTGTTTAAATAATCGAGTTCGGCAAAAATTTGTTATGGTAATTTATTTTTTACAAAATTATTCTACTAACTGCTTATTGCCGTGTATTCCATATCCTTTTGTTATAAATTCTTAATCATCATCATTACTATTCTCTTATTTGAGGTCGTCTTCCAATACTACTTTATCATCATTATCACAGTAGGCACTTCTTTTGTGACCATCTTTGTAGTCCTTACCTTTATAAAAATATTTTAAAATTTCAGATGGTATAACGGCGAGATCTACCTAGTCCTCGTTAACTTGCGCGATGATGACTACGTCATTGATCTGACGTACTTTGAAAATGTTGTCGGTGACGTCAGTGTTGTACTGAGAAGCATTCAGTCCCCTAAGAACGAAGGGTGAGTTTCTTGCTTAGTCGAAATTACTGAAGATGTCATTGTAAAAAAACTAGTTTCTACTAATGCAAGTAGACAATACTTAGGCTATAGAGTAGAATAAAAACTATTGTACGCCAAATCAGTAACAAAACTTTTAAAACCATTATAGCGCTCAGTGATGTAGAAACGTTCTGTCTACTTGTGAAAGAATTTATAAAATTGGTACAGTAGTTGAATTGTTCATAATGAAGAAAATTATAAAAGTTCAAATCTTTTCACTTGTATAACATTACTATACATAGAAGCACAGTTACGTGTGTAGTTACTGCGTCAATAATGGACATCTGCAAATAAGTATTGTATTGCGGTGTAGTACTAGTAGTTTTGAGATGGTTAGCTTTAGTTTTATTATTATTGCAAGTATTCTATAGTTTCTTAACAATAAGCCGAAAGACCAAAATTTGTCATGGTATTTTTCTTTTTAATGGCGTTATCTGTAAACCAAAAGTAATAAGAGGAAAAAGCTACACATACCTAAGGTTAACGTATATTTCACATATGTATTAAACATAAGAAAAAAGAAGAAATAAGTTAGTGATAGCATGACGGGTGACAGGAAAGAATGGAAGAAAAAAACGTGTTACGCCCACCCCAAATAACACGGGACAAGGGCAGGAAGATGATGATGATGATTAAACATAATAAATAATTATGCAGAAAGGTAATCATTACAAATTTTGAATTTAAAATATTATTATTTCTTTTGTTACAGTGACGTATTCAACGCATCGGCTGTACCAGTCACTCTGTTCGAAGGACTTGTACTCAAATTGCAATAAATAAAAATAATAGTATTTATTGTTGCTCTGTAAATAAAAAAAGATGAATCAAAGTTTGGTTACATTATTTATTTATTTTTATATACATATATTTACATTTTTAAATATTTATTAAAAAAAAACTATTTATTATTTATTAATTTATTTACACACAAACGCTTGAAAATTAAATGAACAAATACAGATAGAAGAGTACTAAGGTACTGCTTATTTCAAATGAAATTTCTTCCAGCAGGTCTGCGACAGGAGGATTATTATACACCTAGCGTTAAATTCCATTTAATTGCCATGACTACTCTTAGCAATTTGCCAATGATTACGATAGGTAGGCTGGATGAATGAACAAAATAATCTAACTAAATGCCAAAAAACCTATTCACTCAAGTAGGTAACATAAGCCCGAAATTAACAAAAGAAGTACTTCCGAATTACTTTCCTTAACCTTGTACGTAAGTAATTAATTATAAATGCGTTGGTACCTATGTGAGGGGAAGTAATCTTTTTTCCTCCTTCATAAAATAAAAAAAAGGTTTTGCCCTTTAGTAGAACCGTAACGGGCTTATATTATTTAGTATTAGACAGTACTACTTCATCGCTTTTTTGTTGTGGGATTTCATCGAATTATTCCTCCTGTTCTATGTGGAGCGAATAGGACTGTCACACTTTTACTTACGACATCCATCTGTGTTTCTTTAGTTGCTTTTTGCGTTCCAATGTCGAGGTACGTAACTCTTTGAAAAAATCTCGCACTTCCTAATCCCTGTCAAAATGTGAAAATGAATTTTGATGAAATTCGGCACGGATTAGGCTAGAACCCTAAGTTAGAAGAACCTCAATTGAGAGATATGCTACTCTTATCTAGGTTCGACTTCGGTTTCCTCTCCGCATTAACAGTCATTTATGGACAAAGTTACTAAGCTGTATTTTTACCTTGTTAATCCCAAAAATCGGTATAATGGCGGAATTTTATCTACAATGTTCTGCTTAAAAATTGTCTTAAAAATATCCGTTATTTACGTTATCTAGTTTATTGCTGAGTTCTGAGTATACATGTAGATGGATGGAGTGGGAGAGGAAGGCCGAAGAAAAAATGGATGGATTGTGTGAGGAGTGTTATGAAAGAAAAGGAAGTTAGTGATAGTTTGACGGGTGACAGGACAGGATGAAAGAAAAAAAACGTGTTGCGCCGACTCCAAGTAATGTGGGTTAAGGGCAAAAAGAAAAAAAAAATAATTCTGATGAAATTTACCAAATGTTAGGCCGCAAAAATAACAGGTCACATAAGAAAACTGCAATAACTCTCAAAGTTATGTTCATAGTTCGTATATAATACATAAATAACATGCAGATTAATTTGGGCATGCTATAATCGTGGCAGTAAGCCTGATAGGGAAACTGGGTTTTGTTTGACCTTTTGTAAGTTATTGTGTGTCTATTTGGGCAGAATAAACAAGTTTTCTTTCTTTCTTTTTTAAGTCATTCTCTCTAAGGAGTGGCTGTAGAGACGTTATGGTATCGTCAAAATATGCGCTTTAGTCGTGGAGTTGCGGAAAACAGCCTGTTATACTTTACAATACTATACTACCATGGTATCCCCACCTTCGGTATGACGTAGGTTCTCACCGGACATGGTTTTTAATTACCATTCCTAATTTTATTAGTAATACTAATTAAAACCCTAAAAAAGGTTTCCATTTTACCAATTAAAGCTCAAAATTTAGAATATCAGGATTCAGAAAAAATAATTTCTCCGCTACTGTTTTTATTCCGAGCTGTAATAATAAATAATTTCTTAGATTGATCACAGAGTTCTGTGTAATGTCATGTGACAAACTCTAGTAGATTTTTTTTACTATCATGCGATGCCATCTAATCCTAAACTAAATATTATTACCGTGGCTATGAGTAGTAGACAACTGATAAACATACTTGTATATATCTATTTCTAAAGACATACATATCATAGATAAATGTATACGATTACCATGGTAAAGAATAAGAAGTCTGCTGGAGAGAACCTACTGATAGAACAGTGGGATTATTTTTATCTACTGTCCAAAAAGTACTCTAGCCATTTAAACATACCGGCATGAAAAATAGAAATGGCAGGCCAAGGTTTTCAACATCACAAGAAAACCGATTCATTAAAAGCACTACGCTAAGGGCTTTATCGTACTAGCGGATTGCAAGTGTAGTCAAAGCGAAGTATGTGCGCAAGAAATACGTTCCGCACGCGCAACGAATACGCCTCGCATGCGTAGCGAATTCATAGCGGACGCACAACGAGGTCCAGCAACGAGGTGCGGATCTCCGGCGTCTTCGAAGTAACAAAACCAACAGCAGTGACTCCTCGTCGGAATCCATTTTGTTACTGAGTATATTGTACGTCGTTAACTTGCTACAAATACGAGTTGAAAACGTTGCAAGTTTCCAAGCGTCCGCGACGTCTTCGCTGTGTAGCCGTGGCGTGTTTACGACGTTTTCGTTGTGCACTCGCTACCGCCCCGCAACCGCTCGCAAACCGCTAGTGTGATAACACCCTAAGATATTGACATCTTGCTGTTAAAAAGCTGTCTAAGAAATCTCCTAAACAATGTGGCCTTTAGCATGAAATAACTTCGAAAGCTGCTATGAAGTCTTATAGGTTCGCAATTAGCCCCAAACTGTTTACAAAAGTACTAGTTGTCAGATCAGTTTCTTCGAGAACACATTTGATGGACAGATAAAAATTAGTTCAGATTTTATTTATTTCCACACGGTGAGAGATGATGAGTAATAACAATACTAGGAAGAAAAAAGTGTCATCGAGCCTATATTGAAGGTAGGGCCTTTGTTTGAAACTTAATTTAATAAAGAATCAGACACAATAAAAAGACAATGAGAGAGAGAAAGCTGGCGTTCGCTTGGGGTTTAATAATTGAATGTAGTTAGAAAAGATGCGGATGTCTTGCATGTCAACGAAAGTCTGGCTGTTCATTCAAGCTGCGAAAGGCGACTTAACTTGGTGAGGGACAGCTCAAGACCCAATTAAGCGTTTCCTAAGCAAAAAATCATATTATAAGGCTAAAGACTATGTCAAAGACACGCTTGTTTGGCATTTTTTAAAAGAGTTCAACCACTATGGAGCCATGGAGTTTCTTGCCGATTCTTCTCCATGGGAAACGATCAATTTGGAAGCGTGCACTAGCTTCTGACATTTTATAAGCGCCCATGTAGGCCTATGTGAAATAAAAGTATTTGAATTTTGAATTTTTTGAATAAAGCAAAGCCCAGGTGATCAATGTTAAGGCCATAACCTGAAGATTTTTTTATAGATAATATAACAACATCACCTACTGTTTCAGTGAACCTTACGTTGATATCTCCAAGTATAACCCCAGCATCAGACACCGACATTATTTCAGACTGTGCAAGCTTTGCGCGTGGAGATGCAACGCCGGGGTGAAAGTCCGCTGCCGCGACATGGCGGACAGAGCTCCGGCGGGATCTCATGGTGAAATGGCGTCAACGACTATCGCAACCCAGTGCTGGGCACGCCATAATCATGGCGGCAAGTCCCCTCTTTGAGGCGTGGCTGGAAAGACCTCACGGCGTCCTTACCTTCCGCATGACACAGGTCCTCACCGAACATGGTTCGGTCGGGAGGTTCCTGTTCCAAATTAAAGTGGAAGTGACGCCCGGGTGTCGCCATTATGCGGAATGCCCGGAGGACACGGTGGAGCACACAGTCGAGGTGTGCCCTGCTTGGGCGGAGCAGAGCCGTGGCCTCGTGGGGGCCATCGGCGGCGGAGACCTCTCGCGCCGGGCGTTGGTTGAGGCCATGGTCCGGAGCGAGGAGGAGTGGATGGCGGTCGCCGACTTCTGCGAAGCAGTAATACTCGCAAAGGAGGAGGCCGAACGCATCAGGCAACGGCGTTATCGCCGCTGCGGCCGGCGCCGGGATACTGATCCCGATTTCCGGCCACCGTAGGCGCGGGCTTGCGGACAGTAAGCAATGGGTAGCTCGCTGTCCGGCCGTCCGGTAACTGTCCGGACCAAGCCCAAGTCGATGATTGATGATTGATTGACATGATTTTTCCCATCGGAAAAAAAAAGACTGCAAGCTTCACAAACGTCTGTTTTGATTGGGCTGTTGGTCTAGTGGACAGTAGCTCTGACTGCTTTGCTGGAGGTCGTGGATTCGATTTCCAGGACAAATGTTTATGTGTTGAACACGATCATTTGTTCTGTTTCTGAGAAATTCTTTTATTTTCTACTTTCATTAAAAAGAAAGATATTTTTTTACTATTAATTCACGCTAAATACTCTCCAACGTTTGATGGTTTATTAACAGTCCGCATGTTTTATTGGCAAAATTGTGGTGTCTCTTGCACAAAGGCCATTTTATATATAAGAGTTGAAGTTGATGTTAAAGTTCTGTATCTGGGTGTAATTTATCCATTATAATGTACGTATTTAGAAATATATAAGTATGTATATCAATTGTCTAGTACTCATCACACAAGCCCTGCTTAGCTTGAGACTAGATGGCCTTGTGTGATAGTTATGGATTATTATCATTAACTCTGAAATGTTGCCGAAATAATCTTGCGATGTCATCGGGCTTATATTTGTCTTCAACGCTTGCACACATTTGAGTGTGATAGTAACACTTTTTCGGCCTAGTGTAGGTATCTATAGTTTCAAGTCCATAGTCACATTGACAATAGTTAATATAATCATATGATAATATCCACTATTCTCAAGATAAAGATCGTTTTCAAAAACTATGTGGTGTTATGAAAGTCCAGATAAAACCCAAGTGTCTTCAGTTTATCAGAATTCAGTATCATTTATCTCAAATATAAGATACGTTTAGCTATAAAGACAGATGTTGGCAGTGCCCTTCACCCAGTAGCTGATATTACGGGGTGAGTAACATTGTGAACATTTCTCTCACTCTTATACAAATTTATTTGGCGTGGGCGCAATAAATAGTTCATTTTAATATTTTGAAACAAGTTGAGAAAGTTTGCATTACGACCGAAGTGGAATTTGCTAGGCCAGGGTGTTATAGAACCGAGAGCTGCAATGACAAATTTTCACATCTATCTGTCAAACGACGTTTTGCAATACACTTACGAAACTTAAATAAACAGGAATTGACCAGCGACTCGTAGGGGTCGCTAATATGGTAAATAAAATATATTGTGGTGCGGGCGAGCTCGCGTACTTTTCCGCACTAGTGCGACAAACAGTAAATTGCGTTTCACGGTAGAATTAAGATCCCTACCGCTTAAAGTAGGTTTTTTAAGTAAGTATATTGAAAACAGTCTTATTTTATATTACTGTTTGTTGTATTCTCAGCAGGCGCCACCTTTCTAGACTATATTGCATTTTATACATTCCTACTATCGCTTATCTGATCTTTCTCTACTCTTAAATTTTGAATGTTGCTTGACGGTTTGAAGAAAATACTCAAATGACCTTATAAACCTACCCATAAGGATCAAAATGCCTTGACCCTTGAGGCAATTTGGGATAAGGAGATAGGAGTTTGAGGCGCTAATAACATCTAAACATATAAACTTCTACTTAGTATCATGAGTGTAGTCTACTGACGGTTCTTTTTCTTCTTTCATGTTGATACATCTTGTTATATTCAAAGTTTGCTGGTTGTGAACATCACTTACATTTGACCTTTTTGGGACATCGATAGTACAATTGGCTTTTATTATTTTTGGTGTCCCTTCGTCTATCCTATTCATATCTACATCAAAAAGTTGTAAGCATGAATGAAAAGTTTTTTTTTTTTTAATTTATTTCGTAACCTTATGGATATAATATCCTTCACTCCATAGAGTTTACATGTTCCTAAATACGTAAAATTTTTACTATTAGGCGTACATATTCTAATCTTTTTGTAGCATATGGCAGCAAATGTATCAAGTCAACCTTCTTGGCAAACTTCGCTGATGTAGTCCACACTATTATAAAATTCTCAGCTCCATTTAACTTAAATCGCGCCTGTTTCAATATTTCCACCCAGTAGCGCAGATACTTGAGATACAAAATTCTATCAATTTTACATCCCAAAATCTGCTAAGAATCAATTTGCGAATAATTAAAACAGTCATTGACCTCCACTCGAAAAAATCCCGCCGAAAAAATACTTAAGACAAGACAAGACAACACTACTTACTTACTTACTTAAGACAAGTGTTGCTAGCTTCAACATAACTAACATTAACAAAACAACAATGGCAAATGATCAAAATAAAAATAATAATGCACTGGAGATAGAGTCTGTGTAAAAAGTCAAACGACTTGGGTAATTATTAGGATAAAACTAAATCTGATGTAATCAACACTGGTTCAGTAATAATGGTTGATTAAGAGATCTTAATCATTGTTTACTAATAGAAGAATCTTATAAAAAGTTTCGAATACGAGTATAAGTATTTTTTAAATGATTAAATATTATACAAAATTCCCAAGTTGTTTGGCTTTTTAGACAGACTATACCATAAATTATACCTACGTATTTTCTTATTATTCTTTAATACGAATGAATTCTTTGAATGGACCGTGACGTAAACATGTACGTTGGACAGTGTTGCGTGTCAGCTCATGACATGCTCACGTTATTTTTTTAATATTCTTTTCTTACTATCGTCAGTTTAGAATAATTTGCTACCTATTCTGTTGTCAATAATAAACTAAATACCAAATTGTGTATTTGTTACAAGTGAAATGATGCACTGATATTGGTGAAGTGTGTTGTGTTATTTTTAGCGCTTACTAATTTTCCACTGGTCATAGTTCTATTTACAACTTTGTTTTCGTATTCAATTGTGTTTTTCTAATCACCTAATGTTGCTTCTAGTAGTTCATTAATTAGCGTATAATGCTCTTTTTATTTCAACAATATTCTAATTAGCATATTATTTATTTTCAGGGTCAACATGAAGAGCATCCTAGTCCTACCGTTGCTGTTAGCACTTGCTCTCAGTGCGCAGTCTAATAACAAGGAAAAGGAACTTGATTGGTGGGAGACTACCATCTTCTACCAAATATACCCAAGGTCATTCAAGGACAGCAATGGTGATGGCATTGGAGATTTAAATGGTAAGACGTTAGAATTTTTTTTTTTGTTATATGATATAAACTAGTGCTTGACTGTGATCCCACCTGATGTTAAACAATGATGCAATCGTTGATGGTGAAGCGCACTAGTTTATTAAGTCTATTCACTCTAGCTTTAAGGACACCTAAATTATTATGAATCACTCTGAGTATATGTAATATACAGTTTTAGTATATCCATATTGTTTTCAGGGATCACACAAAATCTGGAATACTTGAAAGAGCTGGGAATCGGGGCTACATGGCTTTCTCCAATTTTCAAGTCACCCATGTACGATTTTGGTTACGATATCGCTGACTTCTATGCTATTCAAGAAGAATACGGAACTATGGAAGATTTCGAAAATCTAATGGCGAAAGCTAAGGAATTAGGTAAGTTTTATGTTCACACTTTTAAATTAAAATGATAGCCTATAATAAAGTAATAAAAATAACCACGTTCCAGCTTTGTCCAAGTAGGAAATTACCTACTTAAAACGAAAACATGGAAAGAGTTATTCAAGAAATAAATAACACTATTTATTCTCTCGTGAATAAAATGAATACGTGTTAAAATAAAGAGTGACATTAAGCCACTACTAACAGCAAACAGTTATCGAGAAAAATCAAAAGCCACTTACGGTTTAAACAGAAACTTTTAACAAAATTAAAACCAAACTATAAAATTCATAAGCAACAGAGAAAACTCATTTGATAACTTTGTTTCGAATATTTGTTTCCTACCAATAGGACATACAGACGAACAAGAAATATAAACACTATCGTTTACCGTTCTAGATATTAAAATAGTTCTGGATTTTGTACCAAACCACACGAGTAATGAAAGTGTGTGGTTTGAAGAGGCGTTGCGAGGTCATGAGAAATATTACGATTACTTTATCTGGGAGGATGGAGTGGTGGACGAAAATGGGGTTACGCATCCGCCTAATAATTGGGTAAGTTCGGGAAATGTTGAATTTATTATTTGAAATAGTATACATTTTACTCTTATATTGTACAAATGTATGCAGACATGACCTGTTTGCCTGAAAATAAAACTTGTTGAAAATTTCATTGATGATGTACATGAATGATTAATTATTTATTTATTAGTAAATTATTGCATGGTGGATTATCATAATGGTAATTAATTTTATGTCACATGCATAAACTGAAACTGTTTATAATAATACACACTCAAATAAATTTATCACAGGAAATTGTCCAAATGAATTACATTTTGATATTTCTTAGGTCAGTGTTTTCCGAAAGAGTGCCTGGGAGTACAGAGAAGAAGTCGGAAAATACTACCTCCACCAGTTCGTCATCGGTCAACCAGATCTTAACTACCGTAACCCAGATGTCGTTGAAGAAATGAAAAATGTTGTTCGCTTCTGGTTAGAAAAAGGTGTCGCAGGTTTTAGGGTTGATGCTATTGCCCATTTATTTGAAGTTGACAAGGCAGATTTCGGAGGAAAGTATCCTGATGAGCCTTTGTCTGGATACACAAATGACCCTGACAACTATGATTATGTTTCCCATATTTACACCAAAGACCTTGATGAAACTGTAGAAATGGTATACCAATGGAGGGAAGTCTTCGATGACATTAAGGAAAAAGATGGATTGACAAGAGTCATGATGACTGAAGCATACTCTAGTCCTCAGATGACGATGAAATACTTTGGTGACGGACAACGCAAAGGAGCCCAGATGCCATTCAATTTTGTCCTGATTTCTGATGTGAATGGTGGTTCAAGTGCTGCTGAAATCAAATACGCTCTTGACAAGTTCCTCACATTCAAACCTATTGAAGAGCACGCTAACTGGGTGGTAAGATTTTTGACTATGTTTTGACAATTATTTGAAGGATTTTCGATTACTACCTACTATGTTACTTTATTTTCCAGGCTGGAAACCATGACAACAGCCGTGTTGCTTCAAGATTTAGTCCAGAATTAGTTGATGGAATTAACATGATCACATTATTGATGCCTGGTATTGGTGTCACTTACATGGTAAGCATAAAATTAGTTTCGCAGATTGTAACTGTGTAACTGAATGTACCAGTTCAATTAGTGAATGAATTCTAAATATATATTGTTTATGTTAGGGTGAAGAAATCGGCATGGTCGATGGTTATGTAAGCTGGGAAGATACCGTAGACCCCAGTGGCTGCAACACTGATGACCCTATCAACTACTGGATACCTTCTAGAGACCCTGAACGTACGCCATTCCAATGGAGCGCTGATAAAAATGCAGGTATGAGTGAACCTTATTACTTTGTACCGGTATACTCGTAGCATCAAAATAATGGCTACTATATCAAAAGTGTTGCCAGAAGTAACGCTAAAAATGAGCTAAAGACGTTTTTTTGAGTGTGGTAATCAAAATAATATTTTTTGACAGGTTTCTCAGATGGTGATAAGACCTGGCTCCCAGTAGCAGCTGGCTATGAGAACCTGAACGTTGAAGTCCAGAAACTGGCTGAAAATTCTCACTTGAATGTCTACAAGGCTTTATCAGCTCTACGCACTGATAAGGTCTTCAGATATGGCAGATACGAGTCTGTTGCTTTCAATGAAGGTGTCTTCGCTTTTAGAAGGTATGATCCAAAATTTCGCTTGTACTTGGAATGTTAAAAATAGTGATGACACTTGCGTCACCATATTATTTTTATCATTTTTATCTTGACAAACGAAATGTCGGAAAACCAACATAAACAAATGAACAGCATCAATTTGTCTATTTCTGATCAAGATATACATGACATTATCAATATCTACGTGAATAGAACAACGTAATCATTTTGAAGTTCTAAACTGAAAACTAGAGTTTCCTATGCCATGTGTTCCGGCACGTACACATTACACACCTAATATTTACAAACATCTAGGTTTGGGTCAAATGTAGCAAACATTTGATCCAAGCTTGGATGTTTGTGGACCTGCTGTGTTACTACAGTCTATATAAATATCTTATAGTATATGCCAATTTATTTTAATTCAGAAATTTATTACCATAAATTGGTCAACGCCATATTCATGCATTGATGATTGGATTTATAAAAAATGAAGAGCGAATTCATTGTCTCAGTCACACGTGCTCGTAAGTCGACCAGAATATTTATATTAATTCTTTGGTCAATTTATTTTTTATTCTGCAAAAACGCGTTCACGTCAGGAAAATGACATTACGTTTTGAGAAATTATTTTATTCATATTTGTAATTTCCATTTGTATGTAGAGAACGAACATAATATTATTTTAGCAGGGTATTTAACGCTTCAATAAACAGTCTTCAGTAACAGCAAAAAATTTGTTTATTCATGAAATAACAAGAAAATCAAACCTTTTGATGGTTTGATTTTCTCATTAGTTCATGAATGAAATGAAAATAAGGATTTAATTCGTAACCATAACAGATTTTGGTACCATAGCCACCTTGAAACTTTTACGATAAATCACGAACAATTATTATGAAAAATTTATAAACACCGATGAGACAGATTCACAGTGTAACTTTTTATTCTTTCAGGTGGTACAACAAGAAAACTTACATCGTCGTCATCAACTTCAGACAAGAAGCCTACACCATTGATCTCACCTACTTTGAGAACGTCAGCAAGAAAGTTGAAGTCGTCATTAGCAGCATCCAATCACCCAAAAATGCCAGGTGAGAACTTACACTATTACAGTATTACGGTATTTGAATTTCACATATCCTTGACAATAGAACTAGATCAGACAATGTTGTTATTGAAGCCTACCTCTAATCTAAGATGATAAGTTCAGACTTCTCAGATTATAAAAGTTAGAAGTTTGGGCATAATGCCAGTTGGCCAAAGGTCAACACACTCAATATTACCTTAGAATTTGGAGCAAAACCATGAACGATGATTATCTTGTTATGAGCCAAAAGTTTTTGTGCTCCCCTATGTTTTTTTTTCTTTTCTAACTACTAACTTATCCTTTAAACCGTTTTATTTAAGATGAAAATTCTGCTTTGTTATTAAGATTTTCTTTAAAAATAAATCAGTATTAAAATTACCAGAATCATTAAAAAAATCATCTATTTATTTCAAACTGAAATTGAAAAGACTTCTATATCTTGCAATTTATCGGCAACTGGAATTCATCATCAGTGATTGCATCACTGCTTACCATCAGGTGAAATCGCAGCCAAGCACTAGTTTACGAGTGTATAAAAAAAAGCAATTAGATTCTGCAAGAGGTTTGAAAGTGAAAAATAATTCTAAGAGAACATGTTTCCGGGATAAGCATATCCTTTGTGATTCGTATTTATCTCAATAACTTTTATAACATTTGAGCAATGATTACTGAGCATATGAGAGAATTCAATAACTTCCAAAACAATAGCCTTTTTTCTCAAAGGGTTGAATCTGAAAGTTATTGTTGTGTGTTTTCAACGAATACAATATACACTCCTTTCGAGGCGAACAAGAAAAATCTTTCTTTGGTACTGTCAAGTAAAAACATTGCATTTGGAAAAAAATCTTAAAGTACTGTGGTATACCGATTCTAAAACAGTGAAGAAATTGCTACTTATTGCTCATAACCGTGCCGAAAAGACCGCAATAGGAAAAGTTATTTGAAAAGTTTTGCGAAATTGGATTTCTTTTTTAAAATCGTTCCAAAAAAAGTTTACAATCTAAAAAGTCCTTATTTGAAAATTGAACTACAAGATTGCACTGTTGTTGTGTTTAGTCAGTAGAGCACCTCTATTTTAAAATCAGCAGTGAGATAAAGCAGGTATATTATTTAGGTACAGATTCTCAATGTAAGATACAATTTCTCCATATGACAGTTGAGTAGTTGACACGTGTATCTTGCCTTTGTAACTCTAAATTTAATTAGACCAGCCAACCAAACTGAATGATTAATCGTATTATCATCACTAGCACAGCTCGTGACTCCATTTGCGAGAGTTTTCGTAAAAAAATCTACACAGTATTTTGAGGGTAGTTTTATAAAAAAAAACTAATAATGCCAATCATTATTATTTTTTTAAGTTAATTTTTGTGCCAAGTTTCAAGTTCATTAACTTCAGAAATGAGAATCCTTTATAAAGTCTTTAACACCTAAATCGTCTTATAAGTCCGTTCCATCATCGGACCACACGACGTACAGCGTTGCGCCACCGGTACATGGTAGACATCCCACCTATACGCACAATGCGTTTTGGGAACACATTTATTATGCGTACAGCCAAGGAGTGGAATTCCCTGCAGGAGTCTGTGTTTCCTGATAGCTACAACTTAGGGGTCTTTAAGTCAAGAGTGAATAGGTTACTTCTGGGCAAGCATGCTCTATCGTCGACCACATCATTGCTTACCATCAGGTGAGATGGTGGTCAAACGCAAGCCTATCAATAATAAAATAAAAAAAGGGTAGATTTTAAAATCTAATAGTGCTTGACAAGTTTTATTATTTATGCAGGTTGTTCACCTAAATAAATTCGTGCTAAGTTTCAAGTATACTGGACAATGGAATAAAATTTTGTATACAAACAAAATCCCTTCTTAGTGCTCGCCTACGGTACAATAGGAAGCCTTGTTGTTGTTGTTGTGTAATTTTAAGTTCCTAGTTTCAGTAGTTTCGACTGTGCGTTGATATATCAGTCAGTCAGTTTCTCCTTTTATATAATATAGATAACAATAAATTTCTTGTCATCTTCAATATCTACAAAGATCTAGTTCAACCATTATAACTTGACTAAGAAATTCAATAACTCAGGTCGTGTTCTTGTTTGTTTATTCCTTGTTTTAATATCAATAACCCAGTTTTCCATTTCATCTTTTCAGGGATGTTCTTCAAGCGAACCAAGTGGAGATTCTCGGCGGCGAATCTTTAGTGCTCAAAGTTGTCTAACTATCATCAACTTGATAAACTTTTATAAACTATTGAATCACAACTGTGGTCTACATTAACTTATTTATATACCCTGAAGATTGAACGAAGCAAGCTCTGACTACAAAACTAGGTTATACTGTTGTAACAACTTTATAAATGTTATCAAAATTTGCTATTGTGTAATAAAAAAGTATTCGCTGAAATGGAATTTTTTTCGCCCTATTTAGTCGAGACCAGTTTTGTTTACTTTTGAGAATAAAATGGAACGACTCAACAAAATTGATTTAACTTTACTCTGAAGGAAATTAAATTCAAAAACCCTAACGGGTAATAAATTTGCATTTATTCGTCATTTATGGATCAGCTGTGTTGGGTGAAGGAGTTGTGTTAATTATGTAATTGTTACATTATTATGTATGCAATGTTTGAATCTATTAGTGATATGTCGATCCTAATTTTCTCTTGGAGCTAGGAATTAATTTGAAATCATAGAAGCACTTGAATATTAATTACATCTGATATAGACCTAAACTCATTGGTAAGTATTTCATTAAGTATGAACTCAAATTGTATGGAATATCGAAGGAAAAAAGTAAAGGGAAAATTAATCGTATGTTTGTAACTATGCTTGCCTTTGGTCGACGAACTCAATAGAATTAGAGATGGGATTCGTTCGATTTTGCCTACAATTCTTTGGATACACTGCTGAAAAATTATGGCCTAGGCTGTCAGTTTAAGAGAGGTAACTTTAACATATTTCACCTGCTTATTGTAACTTTTTGCCCCCAACAATCTGGAACTGATGGAGTTACTGAGTTGATGATTGATGATCCTTTCTAGACAAAAACCATGTTCCACATAGCTCACCTTGAACAAACTTTAACTTAGCATAAGCATATTCTGCTTTATAATATTCCCACTGCTGGGACTCAGACCTCCTCTCTGGGAGATAAATAATCATCATTAGGCAGTAATACTCCATGTCGTAGGCCCAATATGGTTTGATGCATTTCACACGTCTTCAAAGTTTTTGGTTCTCGAACATGGTGGTTTCCTCACGATATTTTATTTCACCATTTTTAGAGCAGTGTCAGAGACCAGAAGCCCTACCACGAGCTCTTAACGCGATCCATTTGACGGCGTAAACTGAACTGTTAAAGGGATGGAGCTATATGAGGTGTATAGCTTCATCCCTCTTTCTTGCTCAAACGCTTGACATTTTAGCACGTAGTGGTAAGTCTCCTGATGCGACAACGACAAGACCAGTACCCCTAGCCAAGTTGCAATCTGCGACCGTTAACGCTAGTTGAAAACTAATCAAATGTATGGCAATGATGTCATCTCAACATTCAGTCACGTGGTCAGAACAAAAGAATCGGGAGCATGGCCAACTCGAGGCGTTCGACGCAAGAGAATCGGAACGCAACGGTTGTAATTTGGCTAAGGCTGCAGGTCGTCGTCAATATCTGTAATGTTGAATACGTTATCGATCTGACGTTCTTCGAAAATATTGTCAGCGAGGTCAGTGTTCCAAGAAACATTCAGTGTCTTATGAACGAAGGATTTTTTATGGTGGACAACTTCTCCCACTCTCAGCGGAGCGGGGAGACGAGTCAGGTTTAGTACTCAAACTGCATTTAATGAAGATAAGAATTGATTATATTCTGTTTATTTATTTTATCTATACATAATAATTTGTTATATTTTAAAATATTTCATAAAAAAAAATCTATACTAATACTATAAAGGGGTAAAAATTGTTTTTTTTTGTTTGTAAGAGGTAAGCTCTGCAAGTACTGGTGGTGAAAATCAGAAGGTTGCTTTATTCCCGAGTGACATAGGCTATATTTTATAAATGCGGGCGACGCTGCGGGCAAAAGCTAGTATACAAGGTGTCGTTTTAAAGCTGCAAAATATTTCAGGAGGTAATTATGTTAGTGATTCTCGACCCGAATCTATAATATAAAAATGAATCGCAAAATGTGTTGGTAAGCGCATAACTCAACAACGCCTGGACCGATTTAGCTAATTTTTTTTTTGTTGTGTTCGTTATTATGAGGAGAAGGTTCTTAAAAAAAAATGAAAATTAGGGTAGTGTAGGGTAGAGTAGGGTAGTGTAGGGTAGTGTAGGGTAGAGTAAGGTAGAGGAGGGTAGAGTAGCGTAGAGTAGACTAGAGTAGGGTAGAGTAGGGTAGAGTAGGGTAGAGTAGGGTAGAGTAGGGTAGAGTAGGGTAGAGTAGGGTAGAGTAGGGTAGAGTAGGGTAGAGTAGGGTAGAGTAGGGTAGAGTAGGGTAGAGTAGGGTAGAGTAGGGTAGAGTAGGGTAGAGTAGGGTAGAGTAGGGTAGAGTACGGTAGAGGAGGGTAGAGTAGGGTAGAGTAGAGTAGGGTAGGGTAGAGTAGAGTAGGGTAGGGTAGAGTAAGGTAGAGTAGGGTAGAGTAGGGTAGAGTAGAGTAGAGTAGGGTAGAGTAGGGTATAGTAGGGTAGAGTAGGGTATAGTAGGCTGAAGTAGGGAAGAGCGGGAGCGAAGCCGCGCGGGTACAGCTAGTCAATAATAAAATAAGTAGGTAATTTTTTTTTTTTTTATAACCGCGCTTTTTTTCACACACACAAACACGGAACAATAAAGGGCGTTTTCACACACACTAACTCGCAACGATAGTTTCATAAATAATGTATCATCCAATCATCATCCCGCACGCCACACCCTAGCCACGCCCCCGCGGCCATCGATCAATCGATTTAGTTTAGTGTAATTAAAAAATTAAATAACAAGTATTACTGATTATTGACCAGGTATCGTTTTTTTATATGATTATTTATGAGTTTTATTACAACCTCCTGAAATATTGTGCAGTTTTAAAACTGCACCTTGTATAATATTATGATTGTATTTATTATCTTCGAATTGAAATGATTGAATAAAAGCTTTATTTTATTTCAATACGATTAGCGATAACTGCTATGGTCACTCGGTTCAAGTTGGAAAAAAATGGATATTTCACTAGAAGGTACTATTCCCCGGAATTAACAAAGTAAGTACTTACCGATAGTTTTTGCAATTTCCCTGAAAGGTCAGGGAAAGAAATTTTTATTTTACGTACCTATAAGAATACCTATCTGCATCTAAACTCATATTACAAAAAGGTAGGCAAAGTTTGTTTTTATGATTTTTTGTTGGTAGGAAACTGGAAGTACTATTCCGAAATCTAAAATTATTTCACCAGTAGAATGCTACTTTATCACTAAGTACATAACATGGGCATTTTTTTTTTTCTACAATGACGCGGTCGAAGTCTCTGGCAGAAGCTATTAATATTATAAATACAAACGTTTGTATAAATGTGTGCATTTTTGTTACTCCTTCGCGATTCAATGGCTGATTGGATTTAAATGGAATTTAGTGCACGGGTAGACCTTGTTCTGGAAGCTATTACGTGCGTTTTTACATCTAGGTACTCTACGTGTAAAAAAGAAATGCCATCAAAAACATAGATTATAAAGTTATTTATGCTGTATCTGGAAAACTGTACCGAAATTGCAAATTATTTTAGTTTTTTATTGATTTGTATATTAAACAATAAATGGATTCTAAATTTGAAGCTTCTATGTTTGCTAGAATTGCCTTAGATTTTTGATGATCAGTCAGTCAGTGAGTGACAAAATTAAAAAAACTTTGACCAGTTATAATTCTTGAAGTACTAGTTCAAATTGAATAAAATTTTAAATATACCGTGTTTATACAATGCCTGCTTGGTTACTGAAAATTCAAGCTTCTAGTTTTAAACACAACGAAGTTATGGGGGATCGAAAATGGCCTGAACTGTTTCGAGAAAAGAATGTTACGACCGTGCTACTTTCTTGCTTGCCTTGGTGGGGGCACTGTCGTGCCCCCTAATATTTCAAGAAAAATTATAGAATTGTATTTTTGAGTCGATAAAACACTAAAACCTGTCTAATAATTATTCTTTATTTATTTATTTATTTAGGAATAACTAACAGTTATACATTATGTCTTATTAACTAACTAATACATATATTAGGTACAAGTTCATCATACAAATGTGCTACTCACACCGTTATTGACAAAATACATATAAAATCGTTATTTGGACCAAAAAGAGTAAAAACAATTAATCAATTATTATTAAACAGTGAATACAAATTTCTTTTATTTATAAGCCTTGTATAGTCTCAATAAGGCTATTCCGAAACCTATTGATGCATTGCAAATATGACTAACTTACTATTCTTGTGTATTATTACAACGGTATTCTAATGCGAAACATAAATACCTACATCCAGGTAAACTTGAAAATCTCGTAGCCCTATCTATGATTTTTCAAGATGATTAACATATATCTATATCGTTGTCAGGCGGTAACATCGAGAATAGTGGCCATTATCACAAAATATGGAAGATTACCAAAACTATGTGGTAAGACCAAAAACTAGACGAATCCTAAGTGTTTCATGTTTATCTGCATTTGGTATTATTTATCTCAAATATCAGATATGATTACATATAAAGACGGACGTTAAGCGTTCACTTCACCCAGTAGCAGATGTTATAGTGTAAGTAACATTGTAACATCATCACTATTCTTTTGCCCGCTTCTAAATTTAATTTGTTTCGGTGCTACATAGTTACATACTTATATTTCTAAAGTCATTATTTCAGTATTTATCTCTTGCAGGCCATATTATCTTTCACACAGTTCATCCTTTGCTTTTTTGTAATAGGTCTTCCCATAAAAAATGAAATGAATAAACTATTGTTCTTGCCTGTAGGTGGAGACAAGTGAACGATCCTTTTCTGTCATCTATATTGACAGATCTTGTTACATACAAATGCGTTGGTTGGTTATGCTTACTTGGCATCTGACCTTTCTTATAGGATATTGAGAATACAATCCCTGTATATATTTTTAGACGTACGTTCGACTTTTTTACCAACATCCGCCTCATAAACTTATTTGTTACTATTTTTACATTCATACTCTCAATATGATGAAACTAACATGATTAAAACAACAAGAAAAGGTCTACATAATGAAACTATAATTATTATATTAGAAATAATGTAATATGTTAGAACTACGTATCATTGGTATTCTTTTGAAACTAATTATAGAAATTAATCCTGATACAGACGAACCTGACAGTATTACATGTCAGCTCTTAATTTTATTAGGATTAGATGATACCAATATTTTTCCTCTGATTTATCTCAGTTTAGCTTGATTTGTTATCTATTTTGTGGTTTATATCAAATTGTATGTCTGTTATGTGAGTTAGTGAAATGATACACTTTTTTTTATTAATTTAGTTAAGCTTTTTTACCGTCTTTGAATGTTGTACTGGTTACAATCCAATTCACCACTTCGGTTCCATATCTAAATGTACTTTTCTAAAGACAGTTTTTTGCTTTTACTCTCAATTTTTATAGTTCATTGATCAGCGTTAATGCCAATATTATTTCGACAATGTTCAAACTGGTACGTCTTTTATTTTCAGGGTCATCATGAAAAGCCTCCTTGTTTTTCCAGTGCTGTTTGCAGTAGCTCTCAGCTCTAATAACAAGGAAAAGGAACTTGATTGGTGGGAGACTACCATTTTCTACCAAATATACCCAAGGTCATTTAAGGATAGTGATGGTGATGGCATTGGCGATATTAATGGTAATATATTTGAAAATATTATGAATAGTTCTGTCTTTACGAAAAATATACAAATTGATTCATCTAATACTAACCAAATCGTCTAAATTAACAATGATTATGTTTTCAGGAATCACGGAAAATTTAGAATATTTGAAAGAGCTGGGTATTGGGGCCACATGGCTTTCTCCTATTTTCAAGTCACCTATGTACGATTTTGGCTACGATATTGCTGACTTCTATGCTATTCAAGAAGAATATGGAACTATGGAGGATTTTGAAAATCTCTTGGCGAAAGCTAAGGAATTAGGTAAGTTTTTAAAGCTTTTTTTAAATTAATGTGAAAGCAAACGATACAATAATAAAAAACAAACCACGTCATCTTTTATTCAAGTACATAGTAAGTTGCATTAATTAAACAAACAAAATCCAGAAAGGATATATTTATTTGTGAATAAAATAATAGCGTGCTGTATTAAGAGGGTCCTTTTTCAGTCTTCTATCGTCAACATCGAGCGTGGAATAAAAGCTTGTTGCTTCATCTAACGCAATCTTGCTGATGCTTGATGAAAAGGCAACGCAAAAAAAGAGAGGCAACGCCTGAAAACTCTATTGGCATTCGGTAATTCTGTGATTTACTCAAATATTTCACAAAACTTGTTCCAGGAAATACGTTTTTTTTTTAAACCTTAAGTTTTTCAGAAAAATTACCGTCATTTCCGTTATCTACGATGATGTACTTTTTTATTTTTATAATATAAGAGTACATAATGGAGGGCAAAAGTTCACGTAAAATAGCAGATACTCAGAGTTCTATACTAAATTAGTTTTACACAAATTTAAGTTTTGATTTTTATAGAAGCCTGAATAATATCCACAAGATATGTGGTCTAAAATATCTAGAGAAAGAGGTGTAATAATATCATAATCACGTAAGAGTGGTTGTATGAAATGTACCTCGAAAAGGACGCTCGCATTCGATGCTATAAAGAACGCTTTCCGAGAAAAATCGAAGTTGCCTACGCGACGGTTAGATCAATATCTTTAACGAATAAAACCAAACCAAAGTAATTTGATTACTTTTTCTGTATATTTGTTAAATATTGGATATATAAACAAACAAAAAATACAAACACTACTGTTTACTGTTCTAGATATTAAAATAGTTCTGGATTTCGTACCAAATCACACGAGTAATGAAAGTGTATGGTTTGAAGAGGCGTTGCGAGGTCATGAGAAATACTACGATTACTTTATCTGGGAGGATGGAGTGGTGGACGAAAATGGGGTTATGCATCCACCTACTAATTGGGTAAGTGCGGGGAATATTTATTTTTGTATACTTAAAAAAAGTAAAAACTAATATCGAATAAAAATTTATATGAACTCAATCTGTTTACGTGGAAATAAATCTTATTGAAAACATAATTGATTATACTTAAGAATAATTAAGTAATCATATCGTCATGACGGATTCTCATTTGCAAATGCTATTAGAAATAATAAAAACTGAAATTAATATATCAGTGTGAGTTACATTTAAACATTTCTCAGGTCAGTGCCTTACGTAAGAGTGCCTGGGAGTATAGAGAAGAAGTTGGCAAATACTACCTTCACCAGTTTGTCATCGGTCAACCAGATCTTAACTACCGCAATCCAGATGTTGTTGAAGAAATGAAGAATGTTATTCGCTTCTGGTTAGAGAAAGGCGTCGCAGGTTTTAGAGTTGATGCTATTGCCTTTTTATTTGAAGTTGACAAGGCAGATTTCGGAGGAAAGTTTCCTGATGAGCCTTTGTCTGGAGAAACAGATGACCCTGATAACTATTATTATCTTAACCATATTTACACCAAAGACCTTGATGAAACTATAGAAATGGTATACCAATGGAGGGAAGTCTTTGATGATTTTAAGGAAAAAGATGGATTAAGTAGGGTTATGATGACTGAAGCATACACTAGTCCTAAGATGGCGATGAAGTACTATGGTGACGGAAATCGTAAAGGAGCTCAGATGCCATTCAACTTTGCACTGATTTCTGATGTAAATGGTGATTCAAGTGCTGCAGAAATCAAATACGCTCTCGATTCATTCTTAACATTCAAACCTATTGATGAACACGCTAATTGGGTGGTAAGGGTTTTGATCATGTTCCGACTAGTTATTAAAAAAAAATATCGATATCATCTTAAATTATATATTTTGGTTATTTCTCAGGCTGGAAACCATGATGTCAGTCGTGTTGCTTCAAGATTTAGTCCAGAATTAGTTGATGGAATCAACATGATCACATTATTGATGCCTGGTATTGGTGTCACTTACATGGTAATCACCAAATTGTCTACCAATTTCTGAATTAATGTATCATTCCAGTAACTAAATTCAAAGTGCTGACGATAATTTGTATATTTTAGGGAGAAGAAATCGGTATGGTCGATGGTTATGTTAGCTGGGAAGACACTGTGGACCCTGGCGGCTGCAACACTGATGACCCCATCAACTACTGGATAACTTCTAGAGACCCTCAGCGAACCCCATTCCAGTGGAGCGCTAATAAGAATGCAGGTGCGACTGTACTTTTCTATTTTATAGCGAATAGCATCAAAACAACGATTTGAGATGAGACTAAAATGAAAAAAATATCTTATTAAGTGTGGTGATTAACATATTAAGAACATTTTTTTTTTTTCGAAAGGTTTCTCGATTGCTGACAAGACTTGGCTCCCAGTAGCAGCTGGCTTTGAGAATCTAAATGTTGAAGTCCAGAGACAAGCAGAAAAATCTCATTTGAATATCTACAAGGCTTTAGTAACCCTACGTAATGACAAAGTCTTCAGATATGGCAGATACGAGTCTGTTGCTTACAATGAAGGTGTCTTCGCTTTTAGAAGGTATGATCCAAAACTTTGCTTGAGTTTGAGGTTGATAAAAATAATGATAATACTCATGTCACTATATTATTTTAATCATTTCAATCTTTACAATTTGAACGTTGGAAAATTAACGTGAATAAAATAACAAACACTTGAGATCTAAAGGCGTCAATTTGTCTATTTTCATTCAAGATATACGTGACATTATCAATATCTACGTGAATAGATCAAAGTAAACAGTTTGTAGCACTAAACTGAAAACTAGAGTTTCTTATGTCATGTGTTCCAGTACGTACACTTTACACACATAATATTTACAAACATTCAGGCTTGGTTCGAATGTTCACTGTGTTTCTACAGGCAATTTGTTCTATTGCGGAAATAGATCCAGCGTCCATAAATATTGGCATCACAATATTTAGGTCATAATGTAAGGTGACCGGAACATTTAATTTAATCAAGTTTTCAGCTAACAAATATCTCCAGGAAAATGACATCATGTTGGGGAAAACTATTTTAATCAATACTGTAAAATGATTTTTTATGCAAAAACCACATATTTTATTTTTGAAGCGAGGTTAGCAAGTAACAGTTAATAATTTGTGTCTTCAAACAACTAGGAGAAAAACCAAACATACAGAATTATGAATATAAAGATTTCGTCGTACTTAATTATAACTGATTTTGTGACCATAATATATCGCTACAGCATAGAGTAAGCCATATATCAGTTAAGAATATGGTTTTAGACCTAGAAGTCTTTGAACTAGTTAACTCGCAACATTGCGTGACGGTGAGGTTTTTATTGGAACCGCTTACTTGAATATCGAACGGATAGTCAGTACTGGTCAATAACGAAATTGGTTCAACAGACGCACAGGACCGGTCATTGTGGCGACAGTTGGCAAGGCTTATGTCAGTTGAAATAATGATGATTAAATTTACTGTTAACGTGTCATATCAAAAATAAAAATACAAGTCAATGGGTTCATATAAACTACAAAGATCAATATTAGCTTTTTGATTTTCGCAATACTGGGCCTCTACACTAGGAGAGAATGAATGAATGGGCTGTAATCCGTTCTGCTAGCTCAGTGGTTGTTTACAAAAATAGTGCAATGAGCCATTGCAGCCAATTATACAGATGCACATTTACATACAACCGTTTTTCAGGTGGTACAATAAGACCGCCTGTATCATCGTCATTAACTTCAGACAAGAATCCTACACCATCGATCTCACCTACTTTGAGAATGTCAACAAGAAAGTTGAAGTCGTCATTAGCAGCATCCAGTCACCCAAAACATCCAGGTAAGGACTGATAGTATTACAGTAGTGCCTCTTTTTCTAGACTCCTCTTGGTGCAGCGAGAAACAGTGTTGAAGACTGTGTTGACCACCTGTGTTCTTACAGTTGATATTTGCTGTCCAAGGCCACAGTAAATTTTTCAAATAATCCCGCAGCCTGTACAACAGACCTAAGTTCCAAATTTTTTATATCCTCAACAATAGAACCGGTCAAGACGTTATAATTACAGCTTACCTCAATTCTAAAATAGTTCAGACTTCTTATGTTATAGAAGTTAGTTGTTTATGTATAATGCCAGTTTGCTAAAGGTCACGTCATTATCTTCGAATTTGGAGCATACCCGTAATACCAAAACTTTTTAAGTGAATCCTTATGTTATATTTTCATCACTTTTTATCTTATCTTCTTTTTTAACCTTTAGTATAATTTTATATAATTTTGAATAAAAACTCTACTTCAACATTACGATATTTTGAATAATTTAAATCAGATTTATCATTATTGTTTACATTTAAATTGTCTTCTAAATTCCAACTGAAATAGAATGCAAATTCTGCTCTAACATTATGATATTTTGAATTATTTAAATCAGATTTATTACTATTGTTTGCATTTAAATTATCTGTTAAACGCCAACTGAAATAGAATTTACTTCTATCTCTAACAGTTTATCAGCAATTCGTATTTACCTCAATAATTTTGAAATTTCTTCAGCAACGATCACCTGAGCATGAGATAACACAATAATTTCCAAACCAAGTCACTTGATTTTCAACGGGTTAAAGCCGAAACTATAAGTAGCGTGTCTTTAAGAAATACGTACAAGAGTATTTATTTTTAGGGCTATAATGTAAAAAAAAACGCAAATTTTGAATAATACTGCATAATTTAAATGTGATATTTAATTTGGTTTAATTTTTTTTATTAATTGTTGCATTTGGTTAAATTTTTGAAGATAATTTTAAAAAAAATATGATATTTCAATTTCAAGATAGTCAAGAAATTGGTACTGTAGCATTTACCAAAATTGTTTTTTTTTTTATGTTCGCTTGTATTATCAACAAAAAATTTAATAAAGACTTAATATCTCTTGTTTGAAAAAAAAATAAAATAAAAGGGTGATTCTTTATAGCGGTATTAGAGTAAACGCTACAGTACTTTTACATGATAGTAAGAATCACAATCTTGAAACACACAAAGTTGCTGATGATTTGGACATAATGTTTTTGAACATCTGTTTTTGTCCGAATTGACATATTTCATCATTAATATTTTTTCACTGACGATTTAGACACCATCAAATTAATTTAATCTGTTTTATACAGTATCACTTAATTTTAAAAAAAA
The DNA here is from genome assembly GCA_910589285.2 of Mythimna ferrago. NCBI lineage: Eukaryota > Metazoa > Arthropoda > Insecta > Lepidoptera > Noctuidae > Mythimna > Mythimna ferrago. Next base: position 23,170,272 of record OU342683.1, read on the forward strand.
AATTAGAGAAATTTATGAATTCAGCCTAAAATAGTTTTACGCTTTTTTTTTCCATATAATATATTTTAAACTTTTTATCTGACAGTACTAAGCAGTGTATGTCCGAATCTTCAACAACTCTACAAAATTACCCCATCTATAATAGTTAAGAAGTTGTCACGTATTATCTTGTCGCTCTAATTCCTAATTTCAGTAGCTATTCAATCAAATTCAATGATGATTCAGTTACATAAGCTAACAACACATTAACTACTACTATTGACTGTATAACTATACCTTTATAGATTTCTTGTCAAACTTAACAATTGTAGAGGTAGATATGATAATTATATTCAATATTACTAGTTTCTTTATTACCATCTTGTTTAAATTCTACTTATATTAAAAGTAGTAATAAGAAATTCAATAATTCAGCACCTGTGCTTGTTTGTTTATTTCTTATTACAGTCTCAATAACACAGTTGTATATTTTATCTTTTCAGGGATGTTCTTCAAGCGGACCAATTAGAGATTCTCGGCAGCGAATCTTTAGTGCTTAAAGTTGTCTAAATATCATTTTAATAAACAATTGAAACGAAACTATGTTTTACTTTAATATACTTATTTAAATATCTTGAAGATTGCACGAAGCAGACTCTGGCTACAAAACTGGGTTATACAGCTGTGAAGTTTTTTAAAAATGTTATTAAGTTTACCATTGTATACTGAAGATTTAATCTTTTATTCAAAATATATTCATTCTAAAAGAAGAAGTCAAGACATAGTTTATATTAGCATTTCTTATTTTTTTAAATGAAATAAAACGTATACGCATTTTTTTAACTTTTTGAAAGGCATTACATAAAATGCCTGAATGACATACATACTTGTATGTCATACATACCTGTATGTAATTCCCTTATGAGAAATTTATTTGCATTTATACATTAATTATGGATTAACCGTGTAGAGCGAAGGATTATTGTTAAATAGTTACGACACGATTATGTATGTAACACTTGACTCTGATAGTGATATGTCATTCATAATTATCTCTTGAAGTTATGAGTTAATTTGAAATCATAGAGGCATTTGAATATTAATAATTTAGTGTTGTGTTTGATTAGTTATAGTGTCAGCCTTTTCAATTTTGATCTATTAATGTTGTTGCTTTTCCTCGGTCACATTATGAAACATTTCGTTTTCTGGGTATTGGGAACCAAGTTGGTTTTCATAAATCCATCCATAACCATTATGAGAGAGCAACTTAATGTCAAAATCTTTTCTTTTCCCTATATAAGTACTTATAAAATATAAATTAGAGGAGTAAAATTTGAAAACAGTACTGTAGCACAAATATTCTTAAAAATAATGACATATTAGTTAAATGTCCCAAAAATATAAATGGATTCAGTATTGACCTTTGAGCCACACATTTTTTACCATTATTATTTTTATAAATTAAACGATTGTTATTATTATTATTATTGTTATTTGAGAAACTGTCTATGTAATGATATGAATTCGTGTTCCAAAATACTTTCTTGTTAAAGATTATACGACGGTATCTATAGGCTGAAACCTGGTGTCAGGAGACACACATAAATAAATGTTTGAATAATAAACTAAAATATACAAAATATATAAATGTAATAGAACCAACAGTCTACCTATTATGGTTCATGAGATACAGCCCACTGACAGACAAAGGGACAGATAAGGTGGATTATATATCCATCGGGTATAAAACGATGAGAAAAATATGCGCTTTGATATGAAATTACAGACACCAGTTCGATATGTATATAATACAATACATTGAAGACAATGGAACTCATGAAGGCTGCACAGAATTACCTAGTTTCAGTTCAAATCATCCGACGCGCGACGTACATAGAATTTACTGAACATTGCAACGCGGTAAAGATACAATATTGTTCGGTTGACCGCGGCCACCACACTCGCTCACTGTACCGTACCTAACACGAATTGTAAGGGTGTGTCTCTGTACGTACTTGCAGACGTGAATATAAAACAACCTTGGTCCCCAAGTGTTTGTTGGCAAATGCGTCTTCTTGTTTGTGCATGAGATTATCATAAACATTGAGATTCGTTTAGTTAAATTGAGGTACGAGTATTGTTCCTATATTTAGTGATAGAAATGCTCAATTGACATGGTTGACATTGGCATGTCATGGGTCTGTTTACAAAAATGAAATTTGTATTTGAGAACTTTCATTGTTCTTATCCTACAGAGGAGACCCGAGTCCCAGCTGTGGGAACATTAAAAAGGCCGATGATGATGACTCTACAATATTAAAAAAAATCTATAATCTAGATTAATGTTACAATTTTTACAGGTAAGCACGGCATATCCCATTAAATATATATAATAACTATATTCAAAATTATATAAATGAAGTTAAAATACAAACAAAATATTCAGATGTAAAATTAACATTGATCTTGTGATTAAAGTCGAAATCGATAGTAAAATGGCAATTAAAATTAAAATTCAAGTCAAGAAAATAAGATCCTCCTTTAAACTTATAAATTGCGCTTCAAATATTCATAATTAATATTCACCTATGCCAAAAGTTTTCAAGGTTCCGTACTGTTCCAAATAATTGGCGCTTTCTGTTTTAAACTTCTAAATTGCGTACAGAATGTGCGTGCCTTTACTTGCATGTCCACAATGTCAAACCGCAGTGCACGGCTGTTGCTCTAGACCACATAGGGTGAAGCAAAACCGAGCGTTCCCCGATGCTGTGCGATCGACGCCGACGGTGGATGTATAGAGTGAAATGTTTGTTTTATATCGAGAGGTTCGAGACCTAGTTTTTTGTAGACTCGATTTCATTGGCTTCGAGTTTTTGCTGACAGTAGGCTTTTTGCGTTGTTAGTTAGTAATATTATTATTTTGAGGGTAGGAATATGATTTATTGGAACAATTTTTTTTTGTGTATATGTTTTGAGAAACCCGTTGCCAAAATGGGTCGTTTAGATCAGATAGACGATAGATGTCACGGCCACGCAAAACAGGGAGATTAACACTTATGTTGACATTTGGTAATTGCGTCACTCACTCGAATTTTTACGAGCTTTTTTTAAACTTTAAAAGATTTCGGAAAAAGACATCATTCAGAATATTGATTAAATGTGCAAAGTTCTATAAATATATTTTTTTAAATTTACGATTCCCTTATGAACGGCCAAAGATCACGCAAAATAGCAAATTTTTAGAAGTCGTTACTGGATCAGTTTTATACAATATTAAAAAATAATTTCAATAGAAACCTAGATAATATCCACAAGATATTATTTAATTTGTGTTTTCAAAATATGTAGAGAAATATGTGTAAAAACATCATAATCACGTACGAAACCACTCTTATGAAAGAAAAAAACGTCTCGTCGCATTAGCTACTAGACAGGCCTGTTGGTCTAGTGGTTAGTGGCCTTGACTGCTATGCAGAGGTCGTGAGTTCGATTCCCACCCAGGCCAAATGTTCATGTGATGAACATGATCATTTGTTCTGTGTCTGGGTGTAATTTATCTATATTATGTATGTATTTAGAAATATATAAGTATGTTTATCAGTTGTCTAGCTCTGCTTAGCTTGGGACTAGACGGCGTTGTGTGATAGTTGTGAAATATTATTATTATTAATATTTTATTATTAACTTATTCGTGTAAATTAAAAATATAAAAAAGGAAAATACAATTAAAATCTGTGCAAGGCTAAAAATGCACCTAACTCAGCATATGCTGCGATATTTGAAACGTAACAATATTTGAAAATGTATCTCGCGTTGGACGTTTCTAACACACTACAAGACTTAGACACGAAACACAAACATCAGTGGTGCTGCTCTTGGACTAGGATCTTGTATCACAATAACCAAGCCTAAAGTAACAAATGTACGAGTATCATAGAAACTAAATTTACCTTGTAAATTAATTGGCAACGAACCGCAGTTCACAAAGGTCACCTACAAGTGTAACCCACCTTTTGATCCTTAATTAAACGACTAGAAGCCAATATAAAGGCTACCCTTTGCAAGCTGTTAGAGTATGCTTTTGTCTTGATAATTACTTAAAACCCTAGTTAGTTACGCAGGTGTTGTATAATAGTACCTTAGTTTTACATTTACTTTGAGCCTTGATAAATGTAACTTTAATATAGGTTAAGTAATGTTTCCTTAAGTTTCTTGTAGTTGTGTAGTTTGCGTGGACGCTTACAATAGACCTCATCTGAAGGCTTAAAGTAACCCAAATGGCTTGGCCATTGCTTGGAGTTTTCACGCGTGATCCTATCAGGAATGAAGATCGCAGGAGACCCAAGGTTCGCCAAATGTAAGTGGCAGTGAGCAGGACACATTGCTTGTAGAACAGATGGTCGATGGGGTTGAAAGGTTTTGGAGTAGCAACGCACGCCGAAAGACGCAGCGTTGGAAGACTTCCCATAAGGTGGGCCGATGACCTGGTAAGAGTCACAGGACTGTTCGTTGTGGCGAAACTTGGGAGATGTCATGTCCAGGAGAGATGATATAGTTTGCGTGTTCATCACAAATCATCTGAGTTCATTCTAATAATAAAACATTACATTATGAATACCTATATCCAACATTTTATCATCATATTTTCATACTTTTTTGTATGGTCTACTTATGGTAAGATGGATAACCCTACCACAGTGTAGTATTTTTAAACCCAAACGTTGATTGGTATTGAATACTTTGTTGCATTAAGTCCGTCTATGTTACTATGGTAATCTATTTAGACAATCAAACCTTATATTAAAAAATGTTAGCTTTTGATAGACATTCAAAATTAAACAAATTAAAAAATATAACCAAAATTATTGTTTTTTTTTTGGTGTACAATAAAAAGTATATATCTAACTACATATCTATCATGCCTTAAGAAACAAACTGAAATACAATAAGAAAACTTGTTCCATACAAAACGTTTCCTATAACATAAACTTTGATAGTTTACATCATACGTTACTAGAGTTCATATCAGTCATAGTTCCGTGATGGGTGAAGTATTTGTTCTCGACAGTTCAAGAGCAAAGCGTCCAAACTTGGCATGAATTCAGATAAAATGAAGGGAGTTTTTGGGAAGTTTATAGCGCATATGTTGTGACGTAATGTTTTGGAGCTATGAAAGAGCTATATAAGGATGGATTGGAAGAAATTTCACTATGGTCGTTGTGGTTTAATATACAAACGTTCATTGAACTTAAAACGTATTTTAACCGTTGCAAATGACAATTGGTATAGACGATAAGATTTTGTTTTAACCGTAAAAAAATATATTAATAATAACACATATATACATAGATTATTAATCTGGTTTCTATATAAACAATATGCATGTCTAGGAAAGAGTCCATCTCATCATCTCCACTCACCTCAAAAGAGGTTAAAAAATTTGGGGCCCATTTAATGAATGTGCGCGTCACCTACTGTTTTTTTTAACGAAGTATATTATAATAATTCTTCAGGTATGGGTATTGTCTTTACATAGGTCTTGGTAACATGTTAAGCAGCAGTGGGAACACTAAAAAGTCTGATGATTATGATGATGAACCAGTCCACCTAACCCTAACATTGTGTAAGTTAATGTTTCAGTGGACAAAAAAGTAAAGATAAATCAAACTCAAAGGTTACGAAATAAATAAATCAACTCACAATTTCTTATTAACTAAAAGTTTCTTTAAGTGCAACTAAGACGAAGCACCACCTTATAAAATCAAGAATGTATCTTTATCGAGTCTCATAATCTAAAGATACTAAAGATTATTTTTATTAATGCCGTAGAATGCGCTCCATAACACGAGCTATGTCATCCAGATTGATAGACCACAAATATTTTATGACATTCTACCTCCTGGTATCATGTAATATCTAACGGCTTAATAAATCACTAATAGAATGTGCCTAAGAAAAAAACCTAGCAGACATAAGCCTGCATACGAAAAAGGAAAGACATGTCAATTAACGCTAGATTTTTCGCGTGAAGCCCATATCGACACAGTGTGATAACATCTATACAAATTCCTTGCCAAACCTGACTCTGTATCCGTAAATGGAAGACGAATAGTTGACTTGGTTTTATAAGAATATTAGGATGATATTCCAGCTTTAGTTTTTTAATAATGGGATATGGTTACTTATTTGTAATGGAAGGAATAGAGTGAGGTACAACAGTGTAAGAGTACAGATTAGATATAATCCTAACTAATATTACAAATGTGAAAGTGTGGATGTTTGATACTTAATCACGCAAAAACGGCTGAACGGATTTGGATGAAATTTGGCATGCATATAGCCTTTTATATGGAAAAGAACATAGGCTACTTTTTATCCCGATTCCTTAAGTACCTAACGCCACGCGGGCGAAGCCGCGGGCAAAAGCTAGTAATAATATATACGTAATTGTCACTACTCAAATTAAAATTGATTCTCATAATGTGTGGTCCATTGGATGGTTTATTAATTCCTAAAGTGTATGTTTCGGATCGGTTTATACATTCGCGGGTTTCCAAATCCACGTTCAATTGTGACGTAAGAGCTGCTATAACTTTTTCCACCATAATCCTCAGCTGTCGCCAAACTTTAATAATTTCGAAGCTCTGTCAGAAGATTTAAGTTTGGTTAAAGTTCTGAAGTTATTGTTTTGCACTGTTATGCAATGGTACATCTATTAAAGTTTCAGTTCCGGGTTGTTCTCAATAAAAGCAGTTCTGTCTCTCAGTTTAGTTATGTGTTATGATTTGTCACACGTAAATTTAGCTCGGTAATGAAAACTTGACTTCTTTTACCATTAAATAAGAGAGTAAGAATTTTGGAAGGCCTCCTACAAGGTGGACCGATGATCTGGTGAAGGTTGCGGGAAACCGATGGATGCGAGACGCATAGTAACGTTCGTTGTGGCGACGCTTGGGGGAGGCTACGTCCAACAGTGGACGTACATCGGCTGAAATGATGTGATGTGTCATGTGTAAGAGAGTAAGAAAAAGAACTGTCACTTTTTTATTATCCTGAGAGACATTCATATATTTTCTATCTATTTTAAAAACGAGAGAAGTGTCATCTGCAAAATTATATTTATAATTAAATTGGAAAATTAGTCAATATGTAAAGAAGCTCATTAATATAAAGTAGATACAAGAAAGCACCAAGAATTGAACCCTGAGGTACGCCCATCCTAAATAGAGATCCCATGGACGTCGCCTCGTTAACGGCTACATTTTGCTACCTGTTAAATAAATAGAAAAGACCAAAATCAGCAACTTGGCCAAACATATCGTAATGGTGGAATTTACAAATTAGAGTAAAGTGATCAACACAATCAAATACTTGCGTGAAGTCACAAAATGTGACAACAGTTATTCAATGAAAATTATTCATATTTATATTAGTCCGTTTGTGTTTAAGAATGATAAATAATAAAATGTTAATAATATTTAAAGCTTAAAAATATTGTTGATCCTGTTATACCCGTCTTGTCACTTTATCGCTTATCTTCACCTATAGCTAGAGCTTTACTAACTAACGATGTTCATCTCATCCAATACATTATTTACCTTATAAAGCGTAGTTAGATGTGATTCAAAGGCGCGTTCCGAACTTTGCGAGAAAACGGTCTTGTGCGGATCATTTGCTCTAAAAGTAGCTGCGTGAAATGAGGTGTGAGACGTTACTTGCCGGTTGTTATCGTAGTTATAAATAAGGGGCATGTTTTTCTTTTGGTATTTTTGTGTTGAATTTTATGTGAAATGTAACACTTTTTATTTTGTACAAAGTATATTTAATAAAGCAGGACATTTTGGACATTTATAAAGAAGAATTTGTGTGATATATATATTTTTTTATGATTCATATTTACTAGTAGTACACCTTAGGCTATCCTTTTTTTAAATTCTTACAGTCTTTCCAAAATTTATTTGATAAATATTGCTGTCGGTGATAAAGATGACCATTGTATCCATAGATTTAAGTTCATATAAAAATTTGACTATTTCAGCGTACAATAAATTTAATTATATTAATTTTTTTGAGCCCAAAAAAGGTAAGCCAACTATAAAAAAATCTTTGTTAAACATGAGTCTCGACGTAAAACTAGTAGAGTCTGTGCGGAAAGTAAACCATCGTGGGATTTGAGGGCGCTGCTGTAGATAAATATCGTTTTTGTTATGTAAGCAACATTGTGACGTCATTATAGTGCGACTGTTAAATCTTGATATTTTGAAACTATGTTAGACTAGCTTCTTCCAGCGGCTTCACCCTATAGTAAAAGTTATCCTATTGGCTGAATTTGCTCACCTAATGAAACTGCAAAGCTTATGCTTATGTGCTATATTATTGCAATGTTTATGATTAAGTTCATCTGACTAGAAGTTTTTGCGCGACACATCCATACATACGAGTACCTCCATCCATCTTCACAAACTTTCGCATTTAATTTTATAATATTAGTAGCCTATTTATTGAACTTGCTCACGTGATGAAACTTAGCAAAAATATATATATGGTGAAAAAAATATATGTATGGTGGTTATAAGCTATATTATTGCAACGTTTATCATTAAATTCATCCGTTTATAAGTTTTTGCGTAATGCCGTTAATTGTGGCGATACCTGGGGGAGGCTTATGTCGAACAGTGGACGTCTTTCGATTGTAATGATGATGAACATTTAAATGCAAACACGAACCGGTAAAGGAAAATAGCGTGAAGAAACTGCTGTACTGCCTATCGAGGTAGGTTCCACCAACGACCACTTACCCAGTTCCAACGAAAATGGTTCTATCACTTTGACTAGGATCGGTCTATTATCACTGACTGGAATATTGTAGCTAGCAGCAAGTTTATGTTTACCCTAGTTAAATATAAAGGTAAAAATGGGACACACTACCCCTTTCTCGTTGTCTTCCTCAGTACATTTTTCCCTTTTGCTAATCAATGAAAAATATGAACTTAATGACTATGAAAATAAAGTACACTTCAGAATTTGTAATGTTGCTTCGTAAAAAATCTACTTAGCCTGTAAGGGACCATCTCGCATATAAGATCCTTGGGATCACTTGGTTGTCCGTCTGTTTATCTGTTAAGACCCTTTAACTCGAGAACGCTTGGAGGTATCGAGTTAAAATTAAAACCATAACCTCAAGTCTGCGGTCTTTTGAAGTTGTGAAAAAATCAGACTTCTGAGTTAACGAAAAAAAAAAGATACGGCCGTTTATGTCGCAAAAAAACGTATATTTCTATACTCAAGGGAATCAAAGTTCATAGGGTGAATCTTGTTGACCTAGAATCCTGAAATTTGGCATAAATCAAGGTCTCATAGAACAAGTACAGGGAAAAATCTGAAAATTGTAAATTTGTAGATCCGCCACAAAAAAAAAATTGTTTGCAATTCGGAAAAATCTTCGTAACTCAATTCGGGAATTGATTTCATAGGTAAATTTGTACAGAATCTTCAGTGCGCGAGTCCGACTCGCACTTGCCCTTTTTTATTTTAGTTACTGTATCCTTACTCAAGCCTGAAAAGAAATATTCTAAGTCAGTCGAAATGCATTAAAAATTTAAAGTATCAATACTCTTTATACTAGCCATCGAAAATATTGACCAAAACAAAATAAACAAATATCGTCATGTTTATATGAATTTCCGTTTAATTTATATATATTTGGAGATAACAGGGACAGAAGTTTACCTAGGAAGTCTAAAAACATTAAAATAAAAGTGTTACGTACCAAAAAAACAGCATACCAATGTTTACCAAGTTCGTGACTTTGTTTTGATCAATAATGGTGTGATTTGCCATTTGTTATCTTTGGCAAAACTGTAATATATTAAATATTATTTCCCTTGCAGCTCAGTGAAATTTTTTATCACATTTATGAAGATTTTAATTAAAAATCACAATAAAATAACATAATAAACAGACCCTCTGTCAACATGACATGACGTTTGGCATTTGACAGATGGCTGGGTTGGGTTGCTACTTAAAATCTTTAATGTTGTTTTCACTTTCGGCCACGACGGTTCTTTTATCGCACAGACAATATGAATTACCACAATAATATGAACGAAATAAATATAGCTACAATTGATGGTTGGTTCTTTGTAACTCCCACATATGACGCATGGAGGCACCACCCACCGAGAAACGAAAAGTATTATAGTTACCTTTTTTTTTTGAAGAGGGAAATCGACAAATAACTTTTCTGCTCTAGATTGAGCGAAAGGGAGTATCAGATTTTTACTAACTAAAACCCACTCATGCATTTTATCTTTAATTTTACGTGTGTCGACAACTGGGGCTCGCACCGGACGTTTCCGGGACGGCCGGACGACGAGCTACTGATTGCTTGTTATCCACACGCCCTGTGTGTCTTACTTTGAGTTTTCTTTTGCATTCCAGAGTCACGGTAATTCTTTCAAACAAATCTGCATCCCTTAGTTGACATGACCCTAAAATACTTGAAGATATTTATACTGTGTCAAATTCTGTTTCATTTTCACTTGTTATATTTATTAGCTCTGTATATACAGATATTGTAATAAAATTACTTACGCGTAAAGGAGTTATTTGAATTTCAAATTAGATTGTCTCGTAGAGCAATCTATATACATTTTCTTACTTTGGAAATTCCGAAATGTCTATGAAAATGAATTCATGTTGCTACACAAATACTTGTGTTTTATTTTTGCAAAAAAATTTTAGTTACTAAAAAAACTATAGAACTAAAATTTTTATATTATTTAAACCACAGCCACTTTAATTTCATTTGTAATTTATTATTGTATACGTCGTGGCCAGAGCTTGGAATTGGCCGGCCATATTATGAAATGGTTGCTGAAACTAAAATTGGCCAAATCGTTTAAATGTCAACATTTGATGATATTTCGATTCACGTTTGGCCATATCATTATTTTATGATTAATGGACTTTTTACTATTATTAAGGGACTTGGGACACCACGACTCGGACAGGTTAGGTTAGACGGGGTCTAGTGAGCGAGTGAGGCGAACGAACACAGACCCCATTGTCGCTTTCGTATTTTTTTTTTAACCACCCAGAAAAGCATATTTCAGTACACCGCAGAAGACCGCAGCAGGCAAATTGTTCCAGTCCTTTAAGTATGTGCTAGATAAAAGTATTTTCTCTTTCTTTTCTTTTTGGCCTTTTTATGGTGGGCAAAAATCACCCAATGACAACCCCCGCTCTTGGGAGGAGCGGGAGATAGTGTCAGACTATTACTGACTAAAAGACCCACCCCATTCCTTCTAGCCTTCATACCGGGGCTCGAGCTCCCTTTCGGATAACCCTGGCCCAGTAGGCTTCGACCCGGCTGGGTCCCTGCTGTTGCTGACAACTCCTTGTTTCTTTTTGGCCTGGATACTTTTTGCACACAGTAATAAATTGAAAAAAAAAATACTACGGTATCCCGTTGTTCAAAATTAATATTTCATACTGAATGACCCGGCAAACGTTGTCCCGTATAAATATTGGAGTTCATAAATAAATTTCTTAAAAAGTACTCTGAGATTTTCCCCAATTTTACTTACTCAAACATTTTAAAGGAAAAGAAAAATCAAAACGTACCCGTTTTCAACTGATGTGTCAAGTAACGATCATTCTGTTTTTATTTCTAAGGATAAAAAACCGTACCAATACATTTAAATGCAGAAGGTACAACAAGATGGCAGCCTGACGCAATGCTCATTTGTCACAAACCCTTAAAAATTACCATAATTTCGTCCATTTGACATGGTCGGCATTCATAATACTGATGTAATCTTAACAAAAATAAAACGTGTTTTGTCAAGACTTTTTGGAATTCTTGGCAAGACAGGTGTAACAAATCTGTCATAGAAAAATAAGGCTTTCAATTTTACGCATGGTACCGTAGTAGATGGGACGTATTTTAATTTCTTTGTGTCATTTAAGTAGCTGTTACCGGTAATATATATAGGGTGACTGGTAATTAGTGTACGATACTTAAACACGTGATTGTGCTCATGATAACCAACAATTTTTACTATAGGAACAAACCTGAAATCGCGAAAAAAATTCAGCTGTTCAGTACATTTATGTTTGCCTAATGTACTGAACAGCTGATACTTTTTTTGCGATTTCGGCTTTGTTCCCATAGTAAAAATTATTGTTGGTTATCATGAGCACAATCACGTGTTTAAGTATCGTACAATAGTTACCAGTCACCCTATTTATTCCGAAATGTTACAACATCCAGGCAATAATGAACCTAAATAGCAAGCTCTTAATAAACTAGTTCACTTCACCATCAACGACTTCGCTGCATTACCATCAGGTATCGCAGTCAAGCACTAGATTACTCACATTTACATTTTTTTTTAAATTGTCCGTGACCATAAATCAGTCATTAAGGCCAGGTTCTACTAATTTTATACTTTTTTGAACCTCTGGAAATCCACAAAAAAATTAAAAGAAAACACCATGAAAAATTATTTTATTGAAATTGACCATATATGATCTACTGCTAGGTAAAAAATAAAACATGATATAAATTAGTTGGTTGGATAAAAAAATCACAAATAAGACCCTTACGGCTATACGACTATACTCGACTTATAGACGATTTCAAACGTGTATATCTACGACATTATGTCACAGAAACATGTAAAAGTGACATAAAATAGTAATGCAAGGTTTTTTTTTAAAGGTTATGACCAAAAAAAAATCTCTAATAGTTACTATATTTTTTTTTTATAAAAATAAAATCGCTGTTATGGGGCCACACAATCGATATAGACCCGGGTAAAACCTCTACAAAACACGCTGTGACTACAACCGGCTCTTAAGTTTGTTGATCACCTTTGTCGCATTACAATCTAGGTATGAATATTTTATTATATTGTTAAGTTTTATACGGTGCTACAACATACACAAAATGAGACAGTAATAACAAAACGAGAGACAGTAACAAGTTGTCCATTAAATATTATATTGAACTTTCGTTTTTACTATTTTACAAACCAGGCCAGCAGCTTAACTTTCACCGCCCACGTCGACAAAAATAACATCCCTCTATTGAATTGATTTAACTTGTGAGGGAGGAAAAGCAGAAAAGCCTATTTTTAGCAGACTACGGCAAAGCCAAAGGAGGGTTATGATTTTGACAGGCTATGTACATGTATGTATGTATGTATGTGAGTATGTTCATAATCTGTTCCCTCATAGCTCCTAATCTACTAATCGGAACTCGACATATTAAGTATCATTAGAACCGTCTTAATCATTCGCTGAACATAGGCTTGGTGACGTGTCATATAACTCGATATAGCGCCTTCTAGCGGACAAAAAGTATAATGTGTTAAAAATAAAAATGGAGATAAATACGCCGTGTTTGATATCATTTGAAAGGGCTCAACTTGTACATTTCCAAAATGTTGCTCACATTTAAAGTGACGCCCTCTAGCGGTCAAAAAGTAATGTGTTAAAAAAATGTTAAGATAAATTATCACTGTGTTTGATATCATTTGAAAGGGCTTCACTGGCACTTAACAAAAAATATCATCAAAATTCTATGTGGCGCCATCTAGTGGACAGAAAGTTTTGTGTTAAAAAAATAAGATAAATACGTCGTGTTTGGTATCATTTAAAAGGGCTTCACGTAAATAGTATAGAAACAGTGATTTAACACCAAAATTGTCTAAATAAAAAAAAACCCGTAACGTGTGACTACGGCTTTTCTTTTTGTTCTGTTCTTATTTTTCACCATCCTGAAAATCTTGTTTCATTCTTTTTCAGCGTCGTTTTTTTTGTCGTAGTTGGGTTTCAGTTTTTTACTTTTTTTACCATTAAAGGTCACAGGGACAATATTACTCTTTTCTTTTGCAGATGAAAAACCATCAAATAATTCTTCGACTCTGGGTGAATCGAGAGGAAGTGCTAGACTTTGTCTGAAAAAAACCTCTTACTTTTTGCATTTCACGGCTGCGATGAATCTTTTTTGATTCGGGCATGGTCCTTGTCGGTTGGAGAGTTAGCTATTACTCACTCTTCGCTAGCCGAATTACCCTGCAACTTCTGATGCCAGTGGCCATGGCTTTTATTTTTCGGTGAGTAAAAGTCATCTGAATGATAACCCCCACCCTTGGGAGGAGCGGAAGATAGTGTCAAGTCAAGTCAAGCCAAGTCAAGTCAAAGTATTTATTTCAAATAGACCATTTGCAGGCAATTTTGAATAGTCAAATGTCGGTCAGTCCAAGAAAAGTGAAGCTAAAAGACCCACCCCATTCATTCATTGCCTTTCATAACGGGGCCGAGCTTCCCTTTCGGAACTAGACCCTTGGCCCCAGTAGGCTTCGACCCTGCTGGGCCCCTTGCGGTTGCTGACAACTCCTTGAGGCACGCGACAGTACGCGCCGTCGTCATGTTGGGCTCGGTCCGGATGGTCGAATAGCGAGCTACCCATTGCTCGCCGTCCGCAAGCCCACGCCTACGGTGGCCAGAAATCGGGATCGGAATCCCGGCGGCAGCTGGGGCATGAGCTCCGTTGCCTCATGCGGTCGGCCTCCTCCTTTATTAGCATTATACTGCTTCGCTGAAGGAGCCAACCGCCTGCCACTCCTCCTCGCTCCGGACCAAGCCGCTATGGCTTGAGGATTGCCCCTCCCTTACGCTTCTCACCACTGCATTTGCTGGAATTATAGCTTTGCATCAGAATAGGCGACTGCTTCCTTGGTCTCCGTGCCGATCGCAAGAGACCGCCGTCACTGATCGCCTCTAAAGGAGACTGCGGTGGTCAAGCGGGGATGGCCACCACTGTGTCTTTTGGGCGATAAGACTGTATCTCTCCTGTGCTTGGGTAGAGCGAGATGTAGTTTTAGACTCTCTTTTGTCATTATTATATAAGTATCTGACTCATTTCGGGTCTCAGTAATTAATTTTATTACACTTAAGTAAGGTAAATGGTCTAGTCTGGAGAAGGCCTTTACCCGCACAGGGGTTCCCTTTAATTGAGTATTGTGAATTGCATGAAATATTTTTATTTAATTAAAATTATATAGTGCATGTTTCAAAAAAATAAAATAAAATAAAAATAATGTAATAAAAATTTTTAGAATCAACTATAATTAATAATCTGCTATAGCTGATTATTTTTTTATTATTATAATAATCAATTATAATTATAATGTTTTAATCAATTATTATAAATTTTCAACTAATCTATTGTTAATTGAAATGTATTGTAATTTAAAGGGAATGAAATAAAAGGCTTATTATTATTAATTAAGGTACATCTATCCAAAAAAATAAAATCATCGCTTTCCATGAGGTGAACGGAACATCGTTGCCGAGTTGCTAGCCTGTCGTTTTCTATCATTTATATTTCAGGATTGGTGGTCTAATGATAGAACGAGTTTGACAAAATTAAATTGCATTTCGGGAAGTGTGAAATTCCAATGAGTGTGACAACTAGACGTACGGTGTTGGGCTACCTGTACATGGTGGACATCCCATACATACGTACAAAACGTTTTGGGAACTCATTTATTGTGCCTACAGCTGAGGTGTGGAATTCCCTGTCAGAGTCTGTGTTTCCTGATGGCTACAACCAAAAAAGTCAAATGTGAATAGATTACTTCTAGGTAAACGTTCTCCACCGTCGACTTCATCATTGCTTACCATTAGATGGGATAGTGATCAAACGCGAACTTATCTATACATCTATACATATAAATAAAATTGGAGTGTCTGTTTGTAATATTGAAATAACTGCTTTTTGCATTTGAATATATACGATACATACACCAAAATAACATTTTTTACAATTTTCGTCTATCTGTCTGTTTGTCCAGGCTAATCTCTGAAATGGCTGGACCGATTTTGACGGGACTTTTTGTGGCAGGTATCTGATGTAATAAGGAGTAACATAAACTACTTTTATTTTAGAAAAAATAAATTCAAAATCCTGTAGTCCTCGCGAACGAAGTCGCGGGCACAGCTAGTTTATAAAAAAATAGGTGTGATAGTGGTCAAGCGCAGTCAATAATAAAAGAAACCTATTATTTATTGGTTGCTGGTATTTTATTAACACTAAAAGCTCCTTCGTGTTCACTTATTTCCCGTTTCACCCTGTTCCTTGTATTTTCTGGCAAACCGGAACGTGAAAAATGATGTGGCGTGCAAACATAAATTAACAAAACCTTCCGCAGAGTTGCCTTGATGAATGTTTGTACATAATCTTAATGTGCAGTAACTTATTATGGTTAATTTATTTCGATTAGAGGGAACTTTCGTGAGGATTTATCCATCTACACTAATATTATAAAGAGATAAAGTTTGTTTTAATTTTTTTGTTTTTGTTTGTAGAAGATTTTTTGTTTGTATCTCTGAAAGTATTAGTCCGATTGCAAAATTTTTTTCATGAATTGTTAGCTAGAGCTGTTTTATTCTTAAGTAACATAAACTATATTTTAGGTACGAGGTATTCCATGAAGCAAACCCAAAGGAAGCACACCCAGACGAAGCACACCTAAAGTATTCCACTTAGCACACCCGTAGGTGGGCTTCAAATAAAAATTTAAAATAATTAATTTCCTATTCCACGAATCACACCTACGAATATCACTCGCATAGTGCGGGGACTAAGAAATAAAATTGTCGATAGAAGAAAATATTTATTATTTAAAAGACTAACTTTAATTTCTAACATCATTCAGTTTCATTATAATAATATGACACAATATTTGTCATTTTTGTAATCTTACTTTTAAAATCACAGATTGTTTCATAATTATTTTTCTATTATTTTCCTTTTTTTGTGCTCTTAATAAAATCACAGATTGTTTCATAGTTATGCAATAAAAACTTGGACAAATATGAAAAACATTGTAAATATAGTTTTCCATAGAGATCTATGTTGAAGTTTTTTTATAGCTACCTGTATAGTGAATAATAAAAATACTCTACTTCAACATAAAAATTCACCGATTGTTTCATAATTGAAATAAAATCTTGGACAAATATCAAAAACATTGTAAATACAGTTTTCCATAGAGATCTATGTTGAAGTTTTTTTTATAGCTACCTGTATAGTGAATAATAAAAATACTCTACTTCAACATAAAAAATCACAGATTGTTTCATAATTGCAATAAAAACTTGGACAAATATCAAAAACATTGTGAATATAGTTTTCTATAGAGATCTACGTTGATGTTTTCTTATAGCTACCTTTTAACTAATTATAAAAATACTCTTAGTTTTATATAAAATCACAGACTGTTTAAAATTACAAATCACAATCTTTATGATTCTTAAATAATTATGAAGAAATAGGCAATTTAGTATCTAAACTTATCAATTGCCTTAGACAATGTCCAACTGAAATTAAGCCATTTTTATAATCTTTTATTGTGTTTTTGATTAAATTTTTTTTTTTATTGCAACATATTTTTGATAATTTGGATAACCCACACTTTTACTATAATTTTGGCATAATTATTCCAATTTTTTTGGAAGCTATCTGAAAGTTTTTCCAGATTTATGGCTCTGTTTTTATTGAAAATTTTATTTATTTCAGAGTATTGAGACTCTGTATAATTATTAGTTTTATTTTTTACGTTATAACACGACCACTTGTCGTGCCATAATTTATGTTCAAACCACTGAGTTACAATGTAATGGCAAAACCGTACTATTCCGAATGCTATTCTTATCTAAACCTAAGTCCCTAGATTTTCTTTTTAAGCGCATCATGTTTACGTCTTATCTATGGGATTTATATATAAACATTATGAAAATTACAAATATTGTATCACATTATTATAATGAAACTGAAAGATGTTAGATATTTAAATTAATCTTTTAAATAATAAATATTTTCTTCTATCGACATTTTTATTTCTTAGTCTCCGCACTATGCGACTGATATTCGTAGGTGTGCTTCGTGGAATAGGAAATTAATTATATTCGACAGGCCTGTTGGTCTAGTAGTTAGTGACCCTGACTGCTATGCCGGAGGTCGTGGGTTCGATTCCCACCCAGGACAAATGTTTGTGTGATGAGCATAATCATTTGTTCTGTGTCTGGGTGTAATTTATCTATAATATGTATGTATTTAGACATATATAAGTATGTTTATCAGTTGTCTAGTACCCATAACACAAGCTCTGCTTAGCTTGGGACTAGACGGCGTTGTGTGATAGTTGTGGAATATTATATTATTATATTATATTATTATTTTAAATTTTTATTTGAAGCCCACCTACAGGTGTGCTAAGTGGAATACTTTAGGTGTGCTACCTCTGGGTGTGCTTCGTTTGGGTGTGCTTCATGGAATACCTCTTAGGTACACATACGAAGCCACGGGCAGAAGCTAGTATGTTATAGAGATAAAGTTTGATTTTTTGTTTCTATGAGGTAATCGCTGAATGTAGGTACTAGTCTGATTGCTAAAATTTTTTCTTAGATAGTAAGCTACTTTATTCCTGAGTGACATAAGCTATATTTTAGGTACAAGGGCGAAGTCGCGGGCCAAAGCTAGTATGTTATAGAAATATTGATTGATTTTTTGTTTCTATGAAGTAATCTCTGAATGTACTACTACTACTACTAGCTTTCTATCAAAGAAACAATTTTAGCAATAGGACTACGATTGCTAAAATTGTTTCTTTGATATAAAACTACTTTATTCCTGAGTGACATGGGCTATATTTTATGTACACATACGAAGTCACAGGCAAAAGGTAGTTCATTATAATATTGAAAGGACGAATGTTTGTGTTACTACTTTACACTCAAATGGCTGAACGGATTTGAATGAAATTTTGCAGATTGTTAGACTAAACTCTTGGAATAGGACACAGGATACTTTGTAACCCAGGAGCACGTAGATAGTTTGGAATAATTTAAAAATGAAATGAGGTAACAAGTTTAATGATATGTCAATCCTCTTTGGTCTACTTTCTTTATACCTTTTATTATCATAGAAATCCACCAAACAACAATGATAAGGACAAACGAGGTTTGACATATCATCAAACGTTAACTTTTAAACGATCTAGCCATTCCATTTGGCCACATCATGAAGTGATCAATTCTAAAATCTAGCCACGACATATATACCAAGAACAATGACCCATAAACAGTAACACATCTGCCTCAAACGTCTCATTTAGGTACAAAATAACTTATCTAACTACCGTTCAAACTAAATATAAATATCCTACCGCCAAGGCTAACCGTAGATCGTAGTTAATTGAATGCGACACCTAACGTCTGCGCCGACGCACCGGCTTACCTAACGCTAATGACACATGCCGCAAAAGATCAAAGATTAACTTGGATGTTTAAATTGGTTAATTTGTTGTATGGTTTATGCCTAATCAAGTTGTATCTCATAGAAGGTTAATACAGTGCGACCCCTTAGAGCGCTTGTACATGCTAAGAAATTAGATTTTATTGTGTCAATGGCAGATAGGAACCATTCCTTTTGGAAGTACACGATAAGAATTTGGTCGGATCTAGGCACGAAATTTTATCGCGGCACCCTCTCACATACAACGGGTTTCCTACCTGACTGCGAAACTTGACGATTCGCTTTTTTATTATATTGAACACGGTGTGTCGATAATTCAGTTGTACGATGTTTTTATTCCATCGATACTTTATTGGTGCGATGTATGTAACGTTTGTGCGAATAATCCTGTTGTGTTTTTTGCAACCAGATTTTTACAGGGAAAACTCATTAGTTCGATTGTATGTAGGTTTAAAATTTACGTCAAATATATTTTTGGGTGTTCAGGGTATCAGGCGATTTAGTTTAATGTATTATCATAACGTTTATAATGCAAAATACGGTTTAAATGAAAATCGAATCATCAAGTTTCGCAGTCAAATAGGGAACCCCCTACAATGCCCCTCTACCGCGCCGTAACAACTACACGCGTCGTGTCCTAGCACTGAAAAAATAAATAACGTGTACAAGCGGCCTTCTAGTTAGTATTCAGGTAAGAATTACAATTTAAACCTGATTAGTAAAATCTCGTTTACAACAGAATAAATACAAAATTTAACACTTTACAATAAAATTAACTTTTTCTCAACAACTCTTCGAGTTACTTTAAATTCAGAGCAAAAATTAACTCAACGGTTTTTAGGCTGAAAACTTTAATTTCAACTGTAAAAAATAAAAGTTCTCACGTTTAACGTAATGAAGCAAAATTACGCAAAACTCAAGCGAAGTGAACGAGAGAGCACTTTAAAGTACAAAAGTCGCTTGTGTTTTGTACTTTTTTTTTGGGAAATTATAAAGTATTGCCTACTTTAATTCACTTCACGTAGTTCCCGCAAATTGCTGAATTAAGTACTAAATTGTGTAACTGTGATGTAACAACAGTCAGCGAAAGAAAAACAGCACGGTTCGGTGGTTCTACGAGTAACAATCGACTTGAAAATAATGTTATCGTAAACGCGGTAGGTAGACTATGATTAAAGTTATAAAATTTGATTAACCTTCCTATACTCGCGCCAATTTTTGTTACACCTGTACTCGCGCACGGTGTCACAGACCGATAGATTCATACCCCTACAATATATTTTTTTTAAATATTTTTTTTTAAACATTATATTTATTTTAAAATTTAGGATATAATGAAACAAAATAGTATGGATAGTACTTAATTTATTAATTATTTTATTTACTTTCAGTCTGTCACAAATCAGTCTTCAAGTTTGAGATATTTTTCTTAAGTAATAGGAAAACGAAAATAAAATCTGAACTTCTTCTTAAAAATAAAATAAACTTCTAAATAATAATAAAAAACATAATTATCAAAGGACATATTTATCTATGTTTGGCTTAGTTTTGAGCTTCACCATAACAATCAGGGCATACAGTTACAGCATGTTCCAAACAAAAGTATTTTTTGTAGGTGGCACAGTTGTAACGTGTCTTGCGGTTTTTTTTTTGATGAGCAGTATCCACAACGTCCAATCTTATTATTGTTAGATGTTTCTGAAGACTCGATCTAATTTACATATTTCGGCGAGCCTGAGTTCTCGGCAAGGATGTATTTAGAGCCCAACGTCTAAGATGCGGATTGATCAGATCGTATGCTAAGGCTTCAAGAAAAATCCTACGGCTCATTTTCTTCGAAGGGTTGTTCTGCAGGTATATTATAAACGTGTTTTCTGGCTTCTCTTCTAGCGCCTGGAAGTTAAGTAACTATGTTTCTAACACGTCGCCTAGTTGGGTGTAAGACAGGAGATTTATTCCACCTAGTCTGTGCATCTTTACCTAAGTAAAAATCGCGGGAACTTCCTCTATCTTCTACCTCAGATGTCTCGTCACTGTCGTCGTCTTGTTCAGTATCGTATGTCTCTTCTTGTACCTCCACATGGTCTTCCACCTCACTGTCATTTTGGTCTTCATAGCTAGAGCCAGAACTTAATTCCTCCTCCAGCAACAATCTGATTCGGTCATCGTCCATTTTGATATGATATATAATCTAAAAATAATAACAAAGTTGATTAAAATATAATATAGAGCAACATACATGCATACATTTTATTATACATAAGTAATAAAGTATTCAAAGTTTGTAAAAAATATATAAATTCAATAAATATAAACATTAATACTTACACTAAAACTTGCACCTATACTCGCGTCGGTCTCACGGACCGATTGGCGCCAAATGCTACCACACGTACGCTTGGCACGAACGCACGGCGTGCACTAAAATGAAGTAAGCCCCAAATCCGGCAGCTAGCAAAGAACTCGACTTCTCAGGATTTTCGTGAATAAAAATAATTACGAAAATGTGTTTCGTCGGTCTCAGAGACCAACGCGCGAGTATAGGAAGGTTAAAGAGCCTAAAGTGCTTTTGGTGGCAATTATATTGTTTGATATGTCTGGGCAGTCGAAAATTTCATGAATTTCTAAATAATCCTTAATATCTTTTACTAATGTGGTAGAGCAGTGGTGGCCGAATGGTAACGGCCCCAGCTTACGAGTTGTAAGTCGCGGGTTGAAACCCAGTCAGGCGCATTACTTTGTGTAATTTATTTCATCACCACTGCTCTTAAACCACTGAAGGAAAACATCGTGAGGAAACCGGCATGTCCTGACATTTACCAACCCGCGCTGGCCCGCATGGTGGATTACGGCCCATTCCCTCTTCTAGAGAGGAGGCCGGAGTCCCAGCAACATTAAAGGTTGATTATGCTAATGTGGCCTTTGCAAACATTTTATCATGAAGATATAAACCGATGAACTTTACTCTTGACAAGATAATTGACGCTTGTGTAAAATAAAATTAATTTTTATAATTTACTCATAATAAAGTAAAGTAATTAAGAGAAATGATTGAATACGATTAAAATAATAATATATCTACATATACATATGTGTACTTATTCATTCTATATTTTCCTCCAGAAATCGAACGACGAGGTTGCGTCAGACCACGAAGAAAATGGCAGTCACAGAGCATTCAATGGCATTATCATGATATCTTTACTAATATTATAGAGGTAAAGTTTCTTTTTTATTTTTATGTTTTTTATTTGTTTGTAGAAAGATCTCTGAAAGAACTGCCCCCCTAGCCAAGGTACAATCGAATTCCGTTCTCTAATCGGTAACGCCTCGGTGACAGAATTGTAGAAAACGATAAAGTTGGTAGCCATGTTGACGCGCCTGAGTCGGCCGCTCGTTCTACAATGTAGCGTTTGTATAACAAAGGATGTAGCGTTAAATATTGTAGAAACGATTTTGAACGATGTGAACTTGGCTACGAATTGTCTATTCGTTTGTTCTGACCACGCGACTCTACGTTGAGATGACGTCATTCCCATACGTTTCATCACTTTTCGACAGCGTTAACGATTGCAGAATAACAACTTGGCTAAGCGTGCTGGTTCGATTGCTAAAATTTTTTCACCGGTTGAAAACTGCTTTTTTCCTGAGTGACATAGGCTATATTTTACGTAAACGGGCGAAGCCGCAGGCATAATCTAGTTCAGTTATTTATACTAATATTATAAGAAAGTAAAAGTTTGTTTTTGTTTGTGATCATCTGTGAAAGTACTGGTCTGATTGCAAAAAAATTTAACTAATAGAAAGCTAGATACTTTATTCCTGAGTGACATAGACCATATTTTATGTATGCGAGCGAAGCCCCGGTTAAAAACTAGTTCAGTTATATAGTTTAAATGGCGCAAAACCAACCACAATATTAAAAAAAAAGACGTGTGGCACTCGGGGACTGCCGCGGTAAAGCTATTGCATAGCATTTTTATCAACTTATGCAATTATAATTATTTATTTATTTTATTTATGCAATATTTTTTTTCCTTTGTTTTTTTTTCTTTGATATTAATTGAAGTTACACTTTCACACATTGAATTGAATTTTGATTGATTGTTCACTCATTTGTTTTCTTATCGGTCACCACGCTCAAAAAACAAATGGGTGGGGGGTGTTAGGTTATTTTCGTTACGGAATTTCTGGATTCGGTCTCCACGCTCAAGGCCCGCGATAGAAGCTATGCAATAGCTTAAAAAGCCTGTGAGACAAAATTTTATAACAAGAAACTTTATGACTTTAAAGTGAGTTCATGACTTTATGGTTTCTATATTTGCCATGAAATTGATCCCATTCCCTAATCAAATTTTAATTCAATGCCTAAACACCCATCTATCACCTGCTTTATCTTTTACGACGTCATTTTAAATTACATTCGTACTGCGAGCTGTTAGATACATGCTATTGCACTATTAAGAGGACCGGTTTGGAAATAATATGTTATGCTACCAAGCCGAACTGTTCAGTTGTTGACTTTCAATTGAAATGGATGCTTCTAATTAGAACATACTGTTTTTTGACTCATAAGATTAGATATTCGGAGGCCTTGTAATAGTTTTATTTTGTATAATTTTGTTTTTATTTATGCTACACTGTTTCTAATATGCTTGACTGCGATCCCACCTGTTGGTAAGCAGTGATATAATCGTTAAGTGAAGTGCACTAGTTTATTAAGAGCCTATTTACTGTAGCTTTGAAGATGCCTAAATTATAATCGGACGAGAAGACCGTAGCAATCGAATTATTCCAGGCCTTCGATGTACGCGGTATAAGCGACGAGGTGAAACGCTTATTCCGGACCAGCTTAGTAACACCACAGAGATACCAACAATATAAGGATGAAGACTCGCCGTACGTCGAGTTGTTCGTTGCGTTCAGTCGGCGTATTTTCGTCTATGCTCAAGTTACATGTTTTACTCAATGTTAACGTAGTATATTGTATGAATTTTCATTAACAGATCAGTCCTGTAAAAAACCTCCCACAAAAAAAAATGATTTCATCTAGGTATTTATGAATGTTAGATTCAATAAATAGCAACTATATCGCAAATTTTAACGTATTTTTTTTAACCCTTTAAAATAACCGCTTCACACAAGTAATTTTTGTACAAAAAGACCTTGAAACTTATAAGTACCAGCGCAATTCAATTCCCAAAACACCATTTGTCTTCCTAATGCCCAAGAGATATAATCTACATTCATATAGCCTCGTAACATATACAATCAATATACTATTTGTGCCACTCACTACTATACTGTGTTCATTTTATGACGATTTGCTTGACAGATCTTTTTGTAAACGGCTTTATAGATAGGGTGTTAGAGTAAAACTTTTTGACATTGCCGTAAAGTCGTGTAACTTGTTGCCAGAGTCAATGTTTATAGTTATTGGGCCAAGGATTTGTTTCTGAAAGGAAGATTCGGCTCCGGTACAAAAGGCAACGAACGAATAGGAGTGGGTTTTTAGTCAGTAAAAGTCTGACAGTAACTCCTGCTCCACCTAAGAGTGGGGGATATCATAGAATGATTTTCCCACCTCAAACATGTGTTTATAATTTTAACTTAAGAATTTTCTAAACACAAATTACTAGGTTGCTTCTAGATAAACTTGCACGGCAATCTACCGCGTCAGCGGCTTTCTTGTTTGCTTCTAAAAACACGTATAATTGTGGTACCAAGAAACTAGTGTTTATAAAAACTATAGCTTTTAAACTTGATCTAAAAGAATAAATAAGCGAACGAACACTTAAATTCAAAATATTCAATAGCCCTAAATCCTGACATGTGTCAAATAAGTCATCGTAAAATGGAAGTAGTATAACTGCCAACATTTCATCGTTTCAAAACATTTAATATTTAACTTTCACGCCTCTAATATCCGTTTATCTTTGATGCAATGTCATTAATCGCTGACAACTGGTTCTACGTGGTATTTATAACATGATTTAGTTATGTGATTGAATCGTTTTGAAATTACTCTCAATTTAACTGCATTAATGGGATCTTGGTTTGGTGAACTTTAAGACAAGTTACTATGTTACCTAGCTAGGACACCAAGACACCTTTCTTCTACTTTTAGATAGGTCATTTATTTTGTAAACTGTTTTAGACTGTACCTCATTTTGTGAAATAAATATATTATTATTAACAATTTTGGACTGAACTCATAGTTTTTTAAAATCGAAATAAAAAAGTAGGCTTTTAGAGAAGTTCAATGGTAGCCTAGTACTTCAATATGACTTATTGCTATAATAAGTATTTATTTATTTATTTATTTTTTTTATAATGGATAGGCTCGCGTTTGACCACAATCTCACCTGATGGTAAGCGATGATATTTGGCACACTAGGGACTTGTTTACAAAACTTTGATAACTTACAAAACATTTACGGAAGGCATCCTACGTAAAAAGTCACTTCCGGTATGCACAGCATTTACGGTAGGTCTTATTAGTTAATTAATTATTATAATTGGGTTTAAAACTGAAAATTTACATTACATAAAATATAAAAACTAATATACTAAGAATAAGTTAAAATAAGGTGGACCGATGACCTGGTTAGGGTCGCGGGAATCCGATGGATGCGTGACGCACAGGACCGGTCGTTGTGGCGACGCTTGGGGAAGGCCTATGTCCAACTGTGGACGTCTTTTGGCTGATATGATGATGATGATGATGAAGTTAAAATAACATTTTCATTATTTTAATCCTAACTTATATTACATTGTCACTATCTAAAATGAAATTTGACAGTTGAAAATAAGTTGACGTGGCACTAGGTGGCTCTAGAACAGATTGCAAAAACGCTACTTGCTTTATACAGGTGAAATTGTGTGGGTTCAATGAACTAAAACTAAGTCGGATTAACTTAGTTTCGATTCTAAGCTTTAGCTTAGTTAGCTTAACAAGAATACCTACACGTTGTGAATTAGAAACAGTGTAGCTAAAATAAATAAGCTAATTTATTGACCTAAGTCCTACCACAAAATAGATAGGTACAGTAGACGTTCTCATGTATGTACTTCACTTTTTATACCTACGCTCGGTGGACGCACACTAATGATCGTTTGAGCCGGAACTGTTCGACGAGCGGGCCGAGGCGCTCCCAGATATCGTGTCTGTGAGCAGTGTCTATGTGTGCGTTGCTCGAGCGCGCTTTGTATGTAGATTGACTTCTGTACCTATCTATTTTGTGGTCGTACTGTCCACGGACGCACAGTTTCATAAACGCGTTCAGGTCACTATATGCCTGCTCACAGCCTGTATACAAAAGCGTCAACGTAAGAGCTATAAACAACAAAAAAAAAACGAGTTTTTTAATATCGTGTCAATAGTACCTACTTTTTGATACAAGTGTGTCAAACGAAGTTTTACAATACACTTACGACTCGTGGGGGTTGACCCACGCCTCGAGGGGGTCGACGCGCGCGCAGCCTGATATGATATACACGCACTTTTCTGCACTAGTGCGGAAAACAGTACATTGCGTGCCTAAAAGCGTTGGGATAAGAGCGGGTTTTCGAGTAAGCGTATTGAAAAATCCTTTTCACGCTAACACAAATCTTTTACATTTGCCATCCTCGATTCTAATGCCCTAAGTAAGCCCTCAGTAACATCCAGCATTCCAATTTCGAAACTCAATATCCGTTAATCTTTTGGCGACCATTAAACGTTAACCGGACTATTTTAAGTGTCGGGTAATATGGACCAATGCCGCCGGATCTAATAAGAGACGCAATTTTACAGGGTAATGGTCCAATTGACCGAGAGGCTGTGCCTACCATTGCACACAGTACTTGTATATAAAATATATAATATAACAAGTGGAGGTAATAAAAGTTTTGAAACTAAGTTGGTCATTAAGGAACAGGCGTTTCTGATACCTTTATGTTCTATTACCGATCATAATCATGATTAGTAGGTAAAGGATACCAATTTATTTTGCAAATAGTTTTTTTAACAACACTTTTACACGTCAATTTTTTTCGTCAGTTTAAACTAGATGAGGCCGGTGTTTCCTAGCTGACTAGGTATAAGCGAATATATCGCTTTAGGTATGTAGGTATTTACTTTTGGGGAACCCCGTGATGATGGGAGCCCCGGACACGGTCCACGTGTGCCCTTATGGTAAAGAAGGTACTGCGTGTGACTACTAAAATTATAAACCTGGAAATAAAGATTTATTATTATTTTAAAATCAGTCTCTAAAAATCAAAAAGGTTGTGTTTACATGGTAATTTGATAGTGCATAACTATCTCTAATGTTTTAGACTTTTTACAGGTCCAGTCTCTCTGTGCGACGTAATAAGAGGGTACACTTTCCTAAAAATTAACGTTAAATGGGGTATCAATACAAAAGACTTGAAAAGACGATTCTAAAAACATCACAAAAATGTACAAATTACAAAAAAATAAATAATTAAAAGACGCGACATCCAAGACATGTGTCGCCAACTGCATCAGAATGCAGAATTTTTTTTTTACTATTTTTTGACAATTGTTAATGCCAATGTCTCTTTGTCTAGGTCCTTTGAAATGTTATAACTTACACTTACCAAGCTTTTTTAATAATCCTGCTAAAAGTATAGACTCCTTCATTAAGGCCCAAGCGCCGGAAAAGTGCCATAAAACAGTGACTTTCTGAAGCCTACTCCTCGGTAACGGCAAGGTTAATAGGTTTGAAAAAAATATATGTTTATTATAGATTCATGAACAATATTATCAACATTTGATTTTTTCGTGCTATTAATACTTTTGTCTAAAAAAAAATATTTAGCAATTTCGCAACTTTTTGCAACTTTTCCCTACTCCTTCAAAACGGCTTGGCTCTTTAGAAACATTTTTAGATATAAAAATTGGTGGTTAAATATTCTTCAAAATGAACATTGCATATGTAAATCAATCAATATTTCGCAAAGAAAATGGATTTAAAGGTCAGCCACGCGCTTTCCGGGCGCTGTTGGCCACAAATAAATGCACAGATTTGCGTACTGCCGCCTAGGCGGGTGCGAGAGGTGCGTGCACGTAATTTTGGCCAGATGGTTCAACGGACTATAAGCCTTAATTGCATATCATAGCATAGCGTTTTAATACGTAGAACAAGGCAGCCCGCTTTTGATGCCATCCGTACATAAATTAAAGCAATATAACAAATAAAGTCCCTTTTTATTAAACAGAGCAAATTGTTTCCTTTTAGCAAAATTACAATACACACAAAGAATTTTATTTATTTCTAAAAAACAAACAACTTAAACAAAAATAGAACCACTCCAACCTAAACGATGTAATAGACACAAAATGTATAAAATACAATACAATTCCTTTTCGCAACACATGGAAAAACGGGACAATTAAAAAGCAATACGGCTAAGTAAGAAAGTAATATGACCTGATGGAATCGCCAATCTACTAATGCATTTACCGACAGCTAGCCGACTAGAATGACGTAAAACGTTTTATAAATGACCCTTTACTCTAATAAGGCCCGTCCGTCTAATAAGGTCCACACGGGTGTGTTTCGACATGTATAGCCTACCTATTTTTCGTAGGAAAAATACTGGAAAAACAAAATACAGCGGCTTATATTGCAGGATTGTTAGAAAAAACTCTAATTGGACGTTTTACGCAAAAAGTTGTATTATATGTGGCACTGTTTTGTTGAGTGTTCACTCAACAAATGTGAGTGTATTTTTTAAAGTAAGATTGGTCAGTGTAAGTAAATTATATAGCTTATTACGATTTACTTATATTTTTATTATAAGCATAGGCTGCGATTGACCACTATCTCACCTGCGGTTAATAGTACACCAAAGAGAAACATCGTTTTAAGGATTTCAATAATAACTGTTTATTGTCCTTTTCTATAAATTGGAAGGTGTGTTTCAGTTATATCACGTGAGACGTGTGCTCCTAAGCAAGGCTAGTGGAATACAGTAACTATACCCCGGCGCGGAGGCGTGGCCAACTCGTGGCGTTCGACACAAAAGTTTAAAGTAGAAACGGTTGCAACTTCGCTTAGGGGGCTGGTGGTAAGCGATGCTCTGGCCGACGATAGAGCACGCTCGCTTAAGAGTAACTTATTCACTCTTGATGTGAATTGGAAAAAGATATTCCTACTTTGCGAATAAAATCAACACATGATATCGAAAGTCCTTTTCTTATGCGGTGGGTAACCATAAAAAATTACGCCTCCCGCTCTGCATGGACCGAGAAGGAGCGTCAGATTTATACTGTCTAACACCCACTCGTATTCTTTCAGTTGCCCTTTGCGTTCCACGACCACGGGTTTTCCTTTCAAAAGTCAGGAAGTCCCTTTCAGTTTACCATCAGGTGAGATGGTGGTCAAACGCGAGCCTATCAATAATAAAAAAAAGAAAAGTTAAACCATGGCCCCAATAGGCTATAGCCCTGTTCGGCCCAGGTTTAAACCCACGATGTACAATTCGCACTGCTCTTACATATCTGGATCCCAACTAAATAAGCTAGATTCTTTACAGATAGGTGCTTTAATTCTATAGAAAAACGTTACATATTTATACATATATATCAGAGCAGGTATAACTCGGTGCGTCAGTATTTATATTAATCCTCTTCGAATCGCCGTTTAATCCAGTCAGCTTAGCTGTATGCTGTGTGTCACATGCCTATGTCATCATACCGTGTGCGTCTACATTTTTCTTTTTTGTTAAAGCCCTAGGATTATTGTGTGAGGTATTAATTTGTCGAAATATTTGGGTTATAAATGACGGACGATATTAAAAAATATTCCGTAAAATATTACTGTTTTTACATGTTACAAAAATTAAGATAGATGACTGATAAAGTGCTAGGTTTGTGTATTTACCTCGATAGAATAATAAAATTATGAGAAAAGAAAATAAATTGTTACAGTGATTGATTTCTGTGAGTAAGATCAAAGGAACCGAATAATCTGTATTGACAACCGCGTACCGGAGGACGCAGCCTTGGAAGGATTCCGACAAAGTTGATCGACGACCTACTGAGGGTCACGGGAATTTGACGGATGTGAGACGCACTGGATAATGATGAAATAAGAAAATACAGAACACTTTCATCTATTGCAAATTGTAAAAATCAGTTTTCTATGAAGAAACCAACTGTGAATATGACTAAAGAGAGTGAACTACTGAGATTACACCTAATAAAGGAGCTTAGACAAAGAGAGTGGACAGAAGAGTGGAGAAATAAATTGCGATAAAGGTTAAAAGATTATTGTATTACCATATTAGAACTACTTAGCAAACCAAGAAAACTAATAATTTTAACTAAACTTTAAGCTTTCTGTAGAACGGTGAAAGGTGACGACACTAGTCTTATCCAGTTAGACGAGATGCACCTACCGGCAGAACTTGTATACAAGTATCTCCAGAATGGAGCTTTCACACTACGTAAATCTATGCTAAAAATAATAACAAATGTGATATAGGCGATCCTGTAGAGCCTTGTCGTTAACATGCATGTCAAAACTCTGGGTGGTCTCTACGTTGAGAGTGTTCACCGATTCGTGATTTGACAAACGCCGCCAGGATTCGTAAGTTAAAAAAATGTGTGAAAGAATGTTTTTAGTGTAGTAAATAAATATGAAATAATTTTTAAAATAACTAATAGATCATCGTCATCACTTCAGCAGAAAGACGTCCACCGTTGGATGGTTGGTTTTGTTGTTGTTTGTTGAAATAACGTTTTAAACTTAAATAATTGAACTTTTGTAATAAAATCTTCCAAGGTGTTGATGAGATAGTGATGTCTGATACGGACATTGGTCGCTATTTCTTTTTAAAGTTGTATGTATACTGTAAGAATATATATCTTCAGATCAAATCTGATTTTTCAGAAGTCTTACCGTAAACGTAGTTTCTGGTTTTAGGTAGAATGTCGTAAAACCAACAGAACAAAACGATAATGAAGGAGTTTTATAGACAAAGTTCCTAGACACTCGAAGGGTTATAGAGTTTTTAATTACTAACAACCGATTAAATCCAAATATACTTTTACAAACGCCCATACGAAACTTATCACAAAAACAAACACTAAAAATACACATCGATTCATACATAAACATTCATCTAGCTATAACGAGCTACGTAGCAGTCAAACTAGTTTTCAATGGGCGTTAAAACTCACGCATCGACGATCAAAAGTGTATCGGGTTTCGTAAATAGAGCAGTATTGCTTATTATAATGAGTTCAAAATGTTTTCCGTTTATGACATTTAACATTTGAGTAACGAACTGGCTTGGAAAGTCTGTTTCATTCATTGGATATGGTACTTTTTCTTTCTCTTTTCTTCTTTTCTCTTTCTCCCTTTTTCCTATTTCATTGTATTTGTCTTCTTTATTTTTTTTTTTATTTGATAGCTTCTGCCAGTGACTTCATCCGCGTGAATGTGGAAAATATTCCAAGGGAACACTTACGATACTCTCACGATCAATAGCTCTATGACATCTCATAGAGCTTTTAGAAAATTGTCTTCTAGTGTGCCAAAATTCTCACAAATCCGTTCAACCGTTTCAATCTAAAGGACTAACATATCCTCCCATCCATAAAAACTTTTGCCTTTACGATATTATTTTCATAGCTTGTATCTCGTCTAAATAATTGCAGTTATCGTGCTTCTTTTTTTAAATTAGGTATGAATTAGGCTCGCGTTTAACCACTATCTCTCTGATGGTTAGCGATTATGTAGCCGACGATAGAGCAAGCTTGGCTAGAAGTAACCCATTTATTCTTGACTTCAAGACTCCTCCTTGTACAATCTAAAGTAAAGTGTCATTGGCAAAAAATATTCAAAGAAGTGTTCGTTTTCGACTTAAAACTCAGGAACATTCCAACATCTAGATTATACTCACACTGGCGATCATAAACAGAGAAGGTGTTAACGCAACTTCGGCAGATAAGTCATAAATCTCAAACGAGCTTAACCTTTCTCTCAATCATCACCCACTAAAACTCAATATCGCATCGTACAGAAATTATTTTGGCACAATTTTCTCATTAAAACGCTTATCAAAATACATTTCATACAAAAATAACCTCTATACTGACGTGTACGTACGTTTTGTATTGCGCAGAGAACTGACGTCTATTTATAAGAGTCGATTGTGTTCGATATTATGACAGCAGATGTCAAACGCTAGAGGGGGTGTGAACTGTGTACCGCGTACAAATATCCGCATGTATATAGATACGAGTTCTAATGTTGTTGTTGTACAAATGAATGTCATCGGTGTTATAAGAACATGACTTTCATAATTTGATGATATCTACTATTGGTGTCATGGACCAAGCATCATCATCATCTTTTTTCATGACAACGGCGTGTCAGACTTTTACTGACTAAAAGCCACTTCTATGTTCTTTCTTTGCCTTGCGTTCCTGGGCCCTGGGTTTCCCTTTCGGAAGTCAATCCATAGTCCCTGTAGGCCCAACTGGGCTTCTACGGCTTTGCTAACATTTCTTCGAGACGACTCGGGCTCGGTTCGGACAATTGTTACCGAACGGCTGGACGGCGAGCTACCCATTGCTTGTCATCTGCAAGCCTTCCCAATTAGCTTGGCTTTTAGTCTAACTGAATGCGGCTGAGTAACCGTGTTTTATATGGAGCGGGTACCTATTAGACCTCCACAGTTACTGCGTAAGACCATGCTTTTTGATGGTCTGATGATCAGAATTTCTGGCGTCTGACTACCTGTAACCACTGGCCCCAGAATATGGGTAAAAATGTAAATAGCGTACTTAAAATCGGACTCGCTAGTCAGGTTCTTAGCATGAACATAAGTCTTATAGTCGGCCAAGTGTAGCGATGACCCGGAAGGTGGATTATGGGCACTCAAATGAATTATCCTATGTTCTTGGTACCGAAAAGTAACGAAATTGTGAATAAGTGGCCAACTAATACGATATTAACAGAAAATAAGAGTTGAATAGAATCAATACATAGAAGTCCACCTTTGTCGTTTGTTTTGCAGAAATAAATAAATAAGTAGGAGTTCAATGGATGAAATACCTAATGAGAGACAATTTTACTTGAGATCTTAAAGGAAATATCTGACTGGCCATATTAATTTCAGTCAAGCCAAATTCAAAATAAATAACATTACTAGTCAAACAGCTGCTACAAATACTTCGCTTTAACTAACACACAGATCATAAACGGGAACTAACACGAATATGAATTTAAACGAACTCACTTCAAATTAATTTGTCAAAGCGAGTCCAACTAGCTTTTTAAAGCAAATAAATGCATCCTTTGAAGCGATACTGGATAAAAGTTTGGAAATCTCGTTGGTAAACGGAACGTTCAAAACAAACAAGGGAATGGTGCAAACGGTTCAAATTGTCAATCTAGCGCGGTCTGCACTGACCTAAAATCAAGCGGAAAATGTCAACAAGAGGTCACGTGCTGCCTCAAACAACGGTTTGCGGTGTACTGGGGTCCAATGAGGATGGATTTAGTCTTATATAAATGGTTGACGTAAGAGAGGATGATGATTAGGTTCATTAGTTTGATCTTGTGTTTGGAAAGGGTAAAGAGTAGTAAGCTATTGACGTCAATCTTGGACACAATGCAAGAACATCATTGTTTCTATTGAAGGGATATTGAAATTTCAAAATACCTTGCAAATGTTTGGGAATTTCACAATTGTTTCTTTTCTTCTTTCTTATCAATTGATTGTAATTCATCCGATGGATACGGACTCGTAGTATCGTTCATTGTGGTGACACTTAGAGGAGGCCTATGTCCAACAGTGGACGTCTATCAGCTGACAAGATGATGATTGTAATTCATAAAGTAATATGTATTTTTCTTTATAAGTTAAAAAAATATGTGTCAAAATAAGTATCAAAAATCCGACTTCAAAAACGAATATAAAGTTGGAAATCAATCACTACGAGTATAAGCAGTCTCATGCAGATGACGGCGTCAAATCGATCACCAACTACATCGGATTGCTTTAAGTGAATTGTTTCAAACTTTTTTTATCGTTCATTTATTTATTTATTACTTTTTTGCACACCTTAGCTTATTACAGGACATTTACAAAAAAGAATAAGTGTACAATAGTCGGTTTTATTGCACAGGGTAATTTCTACCAGACAACCTTTGGATGGACTGAAAGAAAAGAAAAGATTTAAGGCGACAGCCTAGCTAGCCTAGCTGACAAGCTACATAAATAATATAAATAAATATACAATAATACAATAGAAAATCGATCATTTTATGTTTGAGGATTTTTTGTAATACTGTCAACTTCTTTTTAAAACTAAATTTCGCGAGGTGCAATGGGTACTGATTAAATTCTTCGCGGAATGTGTTTTATCCCTGCAATTCCGTGCAAACTAAACCCTTTAATAACTGAATAGGTAGATATAATTAATTCAATCTTGTCCATCTTAAACTCAGTCTAGATCAGTAAAGGAACCAGGCCCAACAACTTTCCTTTGATTCTTTGATTACGTTCATTCATTTAATTAAGCTCGTTAAGAAATATAATTATCTACAAAAGCGTTGGTAGTGAAGGCATCCATATTTAATTATGAAAAAGTATTTTGGCTGTTATTACAGATGTTGGGCTTCATTCTTACCATGGCTCGTTTCCAATCATACGTCATTTTTTATTAAAGCGTATAGTCCCATGAACATCTTGCCGGAGTTAAATGCACACATACTCGTACTGCCGTCTGCACTCGCATAGAGCCCCGCAGACCATTAAACCCATTTTTTTGCGAAATATTGATTGATTTACATATATTCAAAAGAATACTTAAGCAGCAATTTTTTTGTGTAAACATATTTCTAAAGATCAAAGGCGTTTGAAAGAAGTAGAGAAAACAAGCGAAGAAATATCAAGTTGTTTTATCATTATTATTTTTTTATTTTTTTTTGCTATAGTATTGGTCATACGAAAAAATAATGTGCTGATAATGTTATGTATGAATCTATTTTTTTTTTTCAAATCTTTTAACCCAGCCGTTACCGAGGAGTAGGCTTCAGAAAGTCACTGTTTTATGATACTAATTGAGATATTGCCTGCACGATCGTTGTATATATTTAAAGTTTTGTCAAAACTGGTCTTGTGTGACGGTAAAAATATTTTTTTGTTGTAACTTGTCAAAAGATAGCGTGAGCTGTCATGTATAATTGACGTGAACACCTAAAGTGTCAGTCGCTTATCTACTTACTTTTTTTATTATAATGTTAAAGAAAATTAAAATAAAATGGACTGCTCACCGCGCTTATACTTTCATCGATTTTGAAAATGCGAATCTTCAAGATCTTTTGGCTTAAGGCTTTAATTTGAAAGCACTTTGGGACATTAAGTGGTACAGAGAAGAGTAGAGGGCCAACATTCTTACAATTGATCATCTACCAGATGGACAGCCCTTATTAAATCATCTTCGCAGTCATGTTCCCTCGTTGTATGTAGACGCAGTGCCATGAATAGGGAGGTGGAGAAGTTTTGCCTTAACCAACTAGCCCACCAGATCATCCATGACCACGACCACACCGCTACGTATGTACTACTCAGAAGAAAAGGTTATTGCGCACGTGATCAGGATTAGAAGTAATATTTTTTCTCTTAAAAAAAAATTGTCGCAACAAAATTGGGCGAAAGTAACTACTGACTGGACTCCGAACAGCAGGAGCCGGCGACGCGGTAGGCCCAGAAGGAGATGGCGTGACGATTTGGACTCCTACCTTGAGGATTGGCCAGAAGTGGCTAAAGACAGAAAAGAGTGGAATAACGGAAGGGAGGCCTTTGCCCTGCAGTGGGACACAACGGGCTCATAATAAATAAAAAATAATAATAATAAATAATAAAAAAAAAATTGTATTCCACTGGGAATTACTTCGGTTTAATGGGTGCGTTTACTAATATTTATACTCGTATGCAAAACATGCCGCATATGCACGGCACAATTATTTCGACAGTGGTTCCGTGCAGGAATTAAACCTGCAATATGCAGCGTAGCAAGCAATTGCTCAACCACTGTGCCAACCATTCCGTCTTTATATTCAGCACTACTTAATTAGCGGCTTATTTTGAAAAACGATCTCATTACAGCTTTTCTACCACTATAGATATTAAATTGAGTTCCGTAAATAAATTAACCAGTTGTTTTGTTCTAAATAAGTCACCCCGATAAAGTTCTTAAAAGCAATCTTAAGGGTAACTTGTAGAAGTTTATTCAATTAGAAGTTGTTTGTACAGTAAGGTCTTAAAGAATTTCTATCAAACTTTAAATGAAAAAGACTGATATTTATGTTATTAAATATAACTGTTATATTTCATAACATAAATATTAGTCTAATTTCAACAGTCAATATTAGTAGAACTAAAAGTCTATGCTAATCACAATTATAATATATCTGAATTAAAAATCGGAGTAACAAGAGTAGATGGGCTGTCTGGCACTGGGGGCTATTTTTTTGTCGCTTTTAATTTTTTAGGGGGTTTGCCATAATTGCCACGCTTGACAAGCTCCTGCTTGCCTACCTACGTGATCGCAGTGTGGTTGTTGCAATGCACAGAGAATGCTGCTGCCATTCTCTGGTGTGTCCCTTAGTCTTCTCTTACGACATCCACAGGGAGAAATGGGATGGTGCTATTTTTTAAGTCCGAACGCCATACGGATCAAAGCAAAGAGGGTCCGAGAATCCGATGGATGCGTCACGCACAGGACTGATTGTTATGGTGACACTTGGGGACACCTACGTCCAACTATGAACGTTTTTTCATGAATAAAAAAAATGAGTCAAAAAATATAAATGATTAGTAAACCAGAATTAAACTAAATCACTAGTTAACTAACCGGTCGAACAATTGACAGCAGTGACCACATTGACAAAAAAGAAAAAACGTTCAAAGGATGTCACACGCCAATCATTTGCACAGGTCTATATTCTTCTCAGCGAATTTGGTTAAATATGCACATAAATGTTTATGTGCTGTAAGATGGTGTGTACAATAGAGTCCAAACAGTTTTGTCTGTTGTAGACAGAATCATTTTGTCTTGCCAAAAGAGTTCCGTTGCGAGCGTGCGCCAACATTGTTATCATAGATCGATAGTATGGCTAAAGAAATCTTTGCTCAGGTTTGAGCACTACCTGAGTATAGTCTTCAGCAAGGATGTTATGAATTTGAAATTTCGGATTGGTATACGGATATACAATATTATTTTTAGTACATAATTGGTTCAGAATCAGTAACTCATTCGGTTCCAATATTTTTTACACCACGTTATATTTTTTCCCAAAAATAAAAAAAAGTCACAAGTTGGACGCCACCGACTCTAAGGGCATTAGGCGCCAACGCACTGCTGGATGCGGGAGTAAAAACAAATGTTGTAGAAATAATATTATATCATACCGGTTTCGTATACGGTTACATATAAGAAATTATTTCAGATTATCCGCCAATTTTGAATAGATTCGATTACGGATATTTGAATTAAAAAAAAATGTCAACAGTTATGTAAATATGCTGTCATATCATATATCTGTGGCCCTAGTGAAAAGGGGTATAAGTTCGATTTTGTCGAAAATGAGTTAAGTATACCGAAATGATAAAAAAAAAATGCTCTATCGTTTGGTGAAAACAGATCTAAGCTAACCCTAAAAATAAGGAAGTTACTTGGTGCAAAAGGATTCAACTGACACCAAAAAAACCACAAAAGTTGGTTTCAAGTCCATTTATATTGTTTTAAACAGAAAAATAAAAACTTTTTTTTTGTGTTTTTTAATCTAAATTAACATAAATCAACCACATTTTAATTTGTTTGGTATTTATCGATACAACAACACATAGTCCGTAAAAATGGTTTAAGTTACAAATGATATTATTAGACTTATATCCGTTTTCACCGAAGTAAAGAGAAAAAATATTTATTTGGATTAGGTAATTAGTTATTAAAAATAATTTCAAATGCGTATCCCTTTTCACATGCATTAATTAATATTTAACTTATGGGAGAAGGGGTCTAACTTATTTTATACCCTTATGGAATTCATTTTGTGATTGGTATAAGTCACTATCTTAAAAACTATTAACTTTACATAAAAAATAACCCAATAATAGTAAAGAGCATAAATTGTTTACCTATAAAAACATCACATGTATTTCACTTGTCAGCGGTTTGAATGACACACGAGGTCAAACACGAATTTGAAGCACGCGGAGTGTTTTTTACGTCTCCTGTAAAGTTGCATTTTTGAACTTAGATCCTTTTTCACTAGGGCCACAGATATATTGTACGATACACCTTATAATATTAGCTTGCAGATATGACAGCAAATTAAATCAGGATGAGACATTTACAAGCCTTTTTTTTTTTTTTTCATCTTATGACAACCCCCGCTCTTGGGCGGAGCGGGAGATAGTGTCAGACTCTTACTGACTAAAAAACCCATCCCGTTCCTTCAAGCCTTCATACCGAGGCTCGAGCGCCCTTTCGGATAACCCTGGCCCCAGTAGGCTTCGACCCGGCTGGGCCCCTGCTGTTGCTGACAACTCCTTGAGGCGCGCGGGAACAGTGCGCGCCGTCGACGCCTTGGGCTTGGTCCGGACAGTTACCGGACGGCCGGACAGCGAGCTACCCATTGCTCACTGTCCGCAAGCCCGCGCCTACGGT
This sequence comes from Mythimna ferrago, assembly GCA_910589285.2. Classification (NCBI taxonomy): domain Eukaryota; kingdom Metazoa; phylum Arthropoda; class Insecta; order Lepidoptera; family Noctuidae; genus Mythimna; species Mythimna ferrago. The sequence continues at coordinate 23,209,283 of OU342683.1, forward strand.
GGCCGGAAATCGGGATCGGAATCCCGGCGGCGGCGAGAGCGCCGTTGCCTGATGCGGTCGGCCTTCTCCTTAGCGAGCATTACTGCTTCGCAGAAGTCGGCGACCGCCTGCCACTCCTCCTCGCTCCGGACCATGGCCTCGACCAAGGCCCGGCGCGAGAGGTCTCCGCCGCCGATCACCCCCACGAGGGCACGGCGATGCTCCGCCCAAGCAGGGCACACCGCGATTGTGTGCTCCACCGTGTCCTCCGGGCGTTCCGCACAGTGGCGACACCCGGGCGTCACTTCCGCTTTAATTCGGAACAGGAACCTCCCGAACTTGCCATTTCCGGTGAGGACCTGTGTCATGCGGAAGGTAAGGACGCCGTGAGGTCTTTCCAGCCACGCCGGATGAGACATTTACAAGCCTCCACAAATTATATGGATATATTCTTAAAGCAGTTATAAAAGTAAATAAAATACAAATAGCTAGATTTGACTTCCATTATATATCATTACCGGGCAGAACTAATAAAAACCTGTCATTTAGAATTTGCCTTTATCCGAAACTAGAGAACTACAACCACAAGTCACTGCAAGTTAGTAAAACTGCAAGTTTCTAAATGTTGTTTCTACAGTGTGTGTGTGCCAAATAAAATGTTTTTCTTTCTCTCCTTCTTTTTTTATCGTTCTTCTTTTTTCTTTTCTGCTTTCTGTCAAACTAACCGAAACTTTTATATCAGTTTCAGTTACGGTTACGGTTATTTTTTTATTTCGGATATCTGATAGCTTCGATTTACCTACGGACCTTCATAGTATATTTGTTCTTCAGTAGCGTATCAATACTAAATATCACTTCTTAACATACAATGTGCTGTTGCATTATGTTTGACATCATTTAGCAGCATTCTGCCATTGTTGTTTGTGACACATGATATTCGTCAAGTATTAGCTTTGTGCTTTATTCTTTACAACTGGCTTGACCAGTGTAGCCTTGCATCCAAGTAGATGGTATTATGTCTAGAAACATAATCAGTAAAACTTGAATCACGATTTGTTTACTATCACCAAACGTAACTTTCTTCAAGGGAAAGCTTAGCATATACAGTATAGCATATCAGCCTTTTAATGTTCTACTGCTGCGAGTCAGGCCTCCACTAAGCATACATAGTTAGCATATCAGCCTTTTAAAATTTTCACTGCTGAGAGTCAGGCTTCCTTTCTAGGAGAAGGAATCACATAGGCCCAGTGCGAATTGATGGATGTCACATGTCTTCGACTATTTTGTTCTTCGACATACCAGTTTCCTTACGATGTTTTTTTTCACCGTATAGGGACAAATTATTACTAAGATAAAATTACTGGTTAAATAATATATTCTTTAATCTACCACAGAAATACTAGTTTTACCAAACAGATAAAACAAATAAACTAATTTGTTCAAGTGTCGCTTAATAAATTATTATTTCATATTACCTTTGTGATCAAAATGATTATGCATGTCTATATTTTGTAAATATTAATGAGTCATTAATTAGTTTATTAATATTCGATACAAATTGAAATTTTCATATGCTGCAATTGATAGATTATGTTCGCTGTATTAATCATTTTGTTATTGGAACTGAGGTTTAATTTGAATACTAAGTATCAGTGAATACGTAATAGAGACGAAAGTATCGTTACCTACCTATAATTTAATCGCAATAACAATATGGCTAGTTATAGATGTATCAGAAGAAACAAATTCATTATAATAATCTTTTTACCTTTATTCTTCTCTGTCTCTCTGGTCAATCTCTCCACTATAAACCAAATAAAATATTGCTGTGTTTTAATGGTTCTACATTATAAAAAAAAAACGTCATACAAACTATTAGTTTTAGAGTTATTGCGATTTTTTATTTTGCCTCTATGTATAAGTTTAACCCTAACAAAAATATCATTAACTTCAATCAAAACAGTTTCACCATCAAAATTATTTCCACGATCGGCATGTTGTGTAACCTTTAAAAACTAATTGAGCGAATGCAGTAAATTATCCAATTTAAACGACTCCGCTGCAATTAACGCGTTTTGTCCGACTTCATCTGTGTATTGTGAACTTGATTTATGGAATATTTCTATAATTGTTCCATTGCAACATTTCGATTCAACAAATAATTAAGCGGTATACCTACAGAATTAAAGAAAAATGAATTTAATTTTGATGAAAAATTAATAATCTTTTATTTTGGAACTTGGTGTTTATAGGCTTTTAGTAGTTCATTGGGGCTCAGATTCACAAGTATGTAAAAGTATGATCATATTCTAATATGATCATAAAAAAATCTGAGAAAAGTAGATGACACGACAGAATTGTGGAAGCAGTATAATCAATTACATGATCAACGCATAATGAGATATTCAGTAAATTATGGCAATGGCAAAAGAAAGGCTGAAAGAGAGATCAAGATCATGATATCACAATATTGGAGACATTTAGTTCTTTGTATCATCTATTCTGAACATGTCTGAACATAATTGTTATACAAATTAAATTTCTAGTTAATTTATTCTCCAATCAAATAGGATTTGATCATTATTATAATGCGATTTCGATAATATTCACACATTACTACACTTTGGATCATAATTTTATTAGGGTTTAATAATTTAGGTTGTACTTCAGTCTTTGGTCTAAAGATTAGGTTAAATACACGTGAAGCAGATATTTAGTCTATCTGGGTTAAAAATAATTGTTCTTAAAACCGGGTGGTCTATAAATTAAATATAATGTTTTATGTAGTAGTAGATGCACAGTTAGTAAGTTCGGTAATCATTTCATTTCTCTAACCTACTCTTGCAAGAGAATTTAAACTCTCTTAAAAATTATCCAACCCTTTTGAATTGTGATCTTTCACATTATGAATCAAGCTCTTAACCTTTAAATAAGAACATGACAGTAGATGTAAGACATGCATTCACGTCAAAACACTGCATTGTCTGCCATCAAGTGAAGGCGGGCCCACTACTCTATATGGCTGCTTGATTCAAATCGACGCAATTACGCCTTTGATAGTTCATACATACGTAACATCAAGCTTATGATCAACAACAGGTTATTTGTAGATACAATTAGTGTCAAAGCTCGATTTGAAATTGCACTTGATATAGACTCTTGATATTCGATATTGATAAAACTGTATTCAAAGCATTACCTAATCACAACAAATCACAGCATTGGCATTTGGCAGCGCTAATAATATAATTTATTGGCATTTCTGAACAGAAGTCTTAGCAGAATCTACTGCGAAATTTAGTTATTCAACATTCATCCAAAATCTTTGAGCCTAGCTAGCTTAGATAAGCTTAAAACGGTCTGCAAGCGATATTTCCATGCATAATAACTTGTGTCTTTCGCAGTAATGTCAAAGACTTGACAGCGTAGCATATCTACGCACAACATGGATTAAAAGCACTTGTTGTTAGCTCCGTACTTATCTCCTTGGTCGTCATTTAGAAATTTGTTATGAATAATTCTAATATTCTTAAAAAAAAACATGTGATTTGAGCTAAATAAAACGGATATACGTTTGAAATTACTCTATCGCAATAGATCAATAGAAGTGAGTTTATTCCCGCTACAGTTTACCCTCCAGCGGTTTGCGTCGCCTAAACTTAATTGTGTTTGACACACGATTAACAAACTTTGGATCCGTTTAATTTACTATTAAGTTTGCATATTCTATCATATTGGTTAAGTATATTGTCAATTACTTCGGCTTGTTGTGGAATAGTATTAATTTAAGCAGGCTTATATGCTGATTTACTAAAAGGCAACGGCTTATTTTCCATCTCATGTGCGTCATTGTTGTCATGAACGAAATAAAGGTTTCTGATGTCATGTTTATCTGCCTTACTTTCAGAGAGTACAGCCATTGTTTGCATGTAACCAAACAGCTATGTTTCATACGTCAAACATAAAAATAAAGAATCCACGATTCGTTTCGTGTTGCGATCTAAACAAAACTTTCCACAGTTTCCGCCTATTATACGTCCTAACACTGACTTCATATTATTATCAGCTACGAGCTGGTAAAACAAAACTACAAACACATTCGATTAGTGATACATCACAGTTATCCGATAACGTGCTATCGCTTAGTTATCACTTACATATCTTCATGACGTCATCGAGGTAAACGCGTAGTCGAAACGGGAGATAGAATGCCAGATTTTGATAATCACTGACGATTTAAGGGCGACGGTCGGGCGAGTTTGAGCTAACACATATTTAGACGGAACACATAATTATTTCTCGATTACCAGTTACACATCATTGCTCTCTGAAATGTTTGCGATAATTGTAAATTGTCGAAATTTGGAATGGAACTCCAAAATTCTGCACTCAAAGTTTTCATTAAAAATGTTTGAAGAGTGAAAAGTTTATCGCTGTTTCTAGCACATAGCTAGTTATCTATACGCTATCGACTACCAATTATAAAATATCAAACGACTTCCTCTGGAGAACGTGCAGCTTCCGTCCATACTGACAACGAAATTATTAGCCTTTGAGACTGCTTTATTACAAGCTGGTCTGAAATATACCAATAACTACATGATAGCTAACCCGTTTGCTTCAATTAAAATCTCAAATACTCAATTTGAAATCAAAGCACTACAGTTGTTTGGAATTTTGCTGACGACTACAGATCTGGGGCCTTACCATAACATGTTAAAATGTCAGACGTGCGAACGAGTAAGAGAGATAGAGCTATACACCCCATATATAGCTCCATCTCTTTAACAGTTCAATTTAGGTCGTCAAACACATCGCGTTTTGAGCTCGTGGTAGGTCTATTCTGCCGTAAAAAGCCAAAATGTACATCAACAAAATCAATCTGGTTTTTTCTCTTCCAAAAGACCTTCGTTGCTTCCCGTCCCAAAGAGCTTAGAAGGATGATTACATTAATAAGTGGGCTACATCATAAGATTAAAGGCATTGTCATCGTCTAATCCTCTCTTACATCGTGTTCGCCGTCTTTGCTTGAAAGTAATCTAAACACACTTCATTTCCACGGCTTTTCTTTGAGAATTATTAGTAAATGAATTTCGGAACTGTAACTTTGTGATTATGAATAACGAAAAAAGGTAAACACCATACCAATTATTAAATTTATTAAATCAATTCATCAAAAATATCTTAGAAATATGGAGGATGTCTTGAAATTCACTTAATTTAGTTTTAGTAATTTACAATTTATGTTATAAACAAATAAGAAACTTTGGATTCAATAGAAGTACCTATCATTATCATCATCATCATCATTTCAGCCGATATACGTCCACTGCACTTATAGTTTCTATAAATTTTGACCAAAATATTTTTTTTTTTAAACTACTACAAAACTGCCGTTCACAAGTTATGATGCCGCTATCTGACTAAACCACTATTTTGAGGAACATGCAAAAAAGTAGCGTTGGATTAAATAGGTATGAAGAAGTGAATAACGATGATTTTAATTTTTTTTTTTAACACAAACGGAACATATTGATGACTAAAAGTACTGCTTAAACAAATGAATAGGGAATTTTTGGTTGATTACCGTGGCATCAAAAAAACGAAAAATCATCACAGTGTTAATGTTTTCATATTGTCGTTTTGGACCAATAGTTTGACAATTTTAGTGTTTTGTAGTTATGTAGTGTATACATTTGAGTATAATTATATTGTATACTAGTTTTATTTTGATTGTATGGTTTATTAGTATATCTATTCTTGTATTTTCTTTCTCTATTACTGCACCTACCACTATTTGTTTACGCATTACCCAAAGGTTGGCTGCAATAAAATGCCTGAGCATTAAACAATTAAAAACCATAAAATGTCACTCAACGATACTTTAGCTTAAAGACAAGAGAAAATATGTGGTATGGAGTTACAAAAATGTCATAGTTCATATCTTTTTGCGTGCCTACGTAATGTAAATAAATAATCCAACGCAATCTTCTAGACAATTGTTTGTGCAATTGCTTACATTCCATTTAGTTCTCGCTATGAATAAAGCCTGATGGGTGAAACAAATAAAGAAAAGAAAGGCATACGCTTTCGTCTATTATTAAGTCCTGAAGTTACGATTATATGTTATTTATTTCTCAATGATTAAAACATACAATCGTCAAAAAAAAATTAATAATATTTATTATTAAATAGGAATGTCCAAGTATCACGATGTTCAGTTCTATATCTATACTAATATTAAATATAGAACTGAACATCGTGATACTTATAAGAGGTCATGTTTTTTTTTTGTTTGTAAGAGGTAATCTCTGACTCTAGTCTGTCGGGTACAAATCTGATTGCTAAAATTTTTTCACTGACAGAAAGCTGTTTTATTCCTGAGTAATATAGGCTATAATTTATGTACGCGGGCGAAGCCTCGGGTAGAAGCTAGTCTAATGTATACATATACATTTTGTGTTTTTTTGTGTATTATTATTAGTAGGCCTGAGACTTGGTCGTAAACAATTTTTTACCATCCTATAAAATATATAATAAATGATCTTCGACTCCCCTTTTTTCTCTTTGATATTTAATTTATATGGAATATAAATTAATATATAGAATGTTTGCCAAATCAGCTAGTAGTTTTATAATAAACTAGATTTAGCCCGCGGCTTCGCCCGCTTTCTATCAGTGAAACAATGTTTTCCTATCGAACCAGTACTTTCATAGATTACCGCCTACAAACAAAAAAACATAAAAATAAAAATGCTTTACCTCGTTATAATATTAGTGTACATTATTAGATATAGTTGTTTTGTTATGTAATAAATTAATTATTAAGTATCTAATGTAACTCAAGAACTAACTTTAATAATTTCTATTTACAGTAGTTGAAATGGAGTCCATATACTAAGTAGATACAACATTTGTATGGAACAGGATATACATAAAAAAAGATTTAATAGTACAAAAAAAAACCTAGAATCATGTTAAAGGAATAAAAGATAATGGTAAACCTATTTACAAAGTTCATGATCGTAATCACAAAGCTATGGTCTTTGAAGGTTTGTCTAGGTTTAAGAAAAGGGAGAGATAATCCTTTTTGATGTTAAAGCAGATCATAAAAAGAAACTGGCCACGACTAACAGTTAAAGGGACCTTGGCTGTATAATACACGTAGTTGGTTTAACAATATCGTACTGAAATAGATAAAAAAAATAGTACATTTTGATACAAGTGCAGAAAGTTTGTTATTGCGATCGAGGCAGAATTTGCCCGAGCCACAGGTGAGGGTATAATGGATTCGAGTGTTGCAGTTTCATATTTTATGTACATATATTTATATCAAACGACGTATTGAAAAATGTCATTTGATATACGTGGAAATTAGTAACCCTTAGGAAGAACGTGTGATTCGTGGGGGTCGTTTAGCACCCAGTCTGATACGATAAATATAACAAATTGTGGAGGGGGTAAGTGCCAACCCTTTTTCGCACTAGTGCGGTAAACTGTATATTACGTTCTTGAATTAGGGATTGGGTTTTCGAGTAAGTGTATTGAAACAATATTTTATAAATGGAATTGAATTCAGGTTTTGTTCAGTTATCACTGTTGCTACTGTAAAGAAATAATATACAGTATTAAAAAGGCGGCCACTCAATTTTGAATGTAGGTTACATAGATAGTGTATAATAAGTACACGTACCAGGTAACTGTAAAAGAAAAATAGTGTGACATTTAAAAAAAAACATCAATATGTTATGTAGATGAGACGATGGTTCCGTTTTTTTACCACTTATTTTGCAAGTCATACAAAAACTGTAACGAAGAAGTTTGATGGCAAAAAATATTGTCAATATAGAACTCAATAAAATTCATATCGAACATACAGAATATAAGAAACTAGCTTTTGCCCGCGGTTTCCCTCGCAAAAAAAAATATAGCCTATGTCACTCAGGAATAATGCAGCATTAAAGAAAAATTGTTCGCCATCGGACTAGTACTTTCAGAGATGGACTAGTATCTCTTACAAACACAAAAAAAACTTCATCACCATCATTTCAGCCGAATGAGGTCCACTGTTGGACACAGGCCTCCCCCAAGTGGCGCCACAACGACCGATCCTGTGCGTCTCGCATCCACCGCATTCCCGCGACTCTCACCAGGTCGTCGGTCCACCTTTTGGGACGCATTCCAACGCTGCGTTTTCCGGTGCGCGCGTTGCCACTCTAGAACCTTTCGGCCCCATCGACCATCCGTTCTACGAGCAATTTGCCCTGCCCACTACCACTTTAGTTTGGCGATTCTTCGGAATATGACGGCCACCTTGGTTCTCCTGCGAATATCTACATTCCTGATGCGATCACGCAAGGAAACTCCGAGCATAGCCCTTTCCACTGCCATTAGGTTGACTGTAAGTCTTGGGTGAGTATTAATAAAAAACACATAAAAACAAACTTAACCTCTTTACAATATTAGAGTTAACAGTGGTCGTCCAGCCAGGCGCATTACACTATATAATTTATTTCATCACCACTGCTCTCAAAACGGTGAAGGAAAACATCGTGAGGTAACCGGCATGTCCTAGAACCAAAAATTCGAAGATATTCACCAACCCACTCCGGGCCCGCGTGTTGGTTCACGGCCCATTCCCTCTCCTAGAGAGGAAGTCTGAGTCCCAGCAATGGGAACATTAAAAGGCTTATTATGCTTATGCTATGCTAATATTGGTGTAGATACAGAGCGTTTTGTCTATTAGAAGATGACATAGAACGTCTAGAAATATCCTAATTTGACAACGAAAAAAAAACATCATATAGAAACAAATGGTGAGCAAAATTGATGTCCTGAAAGTGTCTCCATTCTTTCTTTGTAGGTTTATTAAACGTTAAGGCAAAGACAGGCCTATAATGAAACAGTTACAAGACTTTATTGGATGACAAGGCAATATTATACAGTGGGGCAACGGAACTTTAATTAGAATCAAGTTAGCAAGTTCATTATACTGTTCTGGATAACGTCATTTTTATGGTTCCGTACCTAAAGGGCAGAAACGGTACCCTATTGCTCAGACTTCACTGTCCGTTTTTATTTATTTGTTTTCTGAGTACTGCCACATTACAAAATATTTAACATTAAAAAACAAAAAAAGAATCGATTTCATCATGGTGGTCTGATGGTAACAATAATGGCGTGTATAACATTTGCTGTTCATTTGCTTTATAAATTAATATACTTAGCGATATATGTGCTGCTTGACTGAACCTCAGCAGGCTGCAGTGAAATACACATCTCATCTTTAAAACAAAAGTGGCGCTATACTGAATTTGTGTTTTTAATTGCCATTTTTTGGTAAACCTTTAACTTTTCAATCTGATTATCACAACCCATTCTCTGATTGTCAAAGTCTTTGTTCCAAATGTTAATGTTCCTTGGTAATTGATTCGCAACTTCTTATCGAGTAAATAAGTAAAGATAAAGAAAGAAACAGAAAGAAAGAAAACATGTTAATTCTGCCCGTATAGACACACAAATAATTACAAAAAAGAAAAACAAAACAAATATTAGTTGCCTTATCAGGTCAAGTGTGGACCAGGCTTAACTGACTGGAACCATAGACAAGTTGGTGCACTGAAAGTAACACAGGTACACTGAAAACTTTATGACTGCTGAAAAATCACCTTTTCGGCATAGTGCCACTTTTCTTTTAAGGGTGCAATCCATCTCAGTACAAATAATGTTTAGCAATCTTATGGTGCATGGGGATTTAGAATCTGTCGCTCAACTTATTATTTTTAGAAGGAAACTCAAAGATTCAAAGTTTTTTTTTTTTCAAATATACCATTTACAGGCACTTTTGAAATGTCAAGATGTCAGTCAGTCAGAAAAAGTTATGCTAATTGCACATTCCATAGCGTAGATCTCTATGGAGAAGAATGTGCAAGAAACTCCATAGACACTCTTACTGTATTTCCTTCTGATATATTGTTATTTTACTCCTAGAGAAAATCGGATACGGTAGATTACTATTCTACAGAATTTACAATATGAGTTCAAGGGATTAAACGCTGCAGTATCGGATTGGAGCTAACAACCTGTCATTATTTATGTTATTTATAGCATCTTGATACTAAAAATGATGTTTATTTTAAAATACACATTTACACTAAAACCTAACTAAGTACATAAAATATATAATACTAAAGCATTAAGTACACTCAGGCATCGAAGTATTCCTCCATATCGCTGTCATCCGGAAATGTACCCAAAAGACTGTCAGCATTGCCACGTTGAATGGCAATGCTAATTCTTTGGGCAAAGAGCGAGCCAGCCCTCTGGTCACGCAAAGTATCGATCAGTTGGCGTGAAATTTCCTTGAAAAGTAGACGCGCACTGGAACCCCATGACCCAAGCGTTTCGACCCCAAACTTTATGTTATTATATCTCTCTTGAAATCCTTTGCAGATATAATTAGCATACACGAACGTCTAACGTAGCTTATAACAATGCAGAAAAACTGTATACCTAAAAGTTCTCTTTGAAACTATATTTACTAAACTAAAATGCTAATTTGTAAACATAGGTATTTTTACCTTCAACATCTGGTAGTCAATAAATAAGTGCTTCAATAGATTTGAGAAGCTTCAAAAAACTGTTCTGTTCTTGATAACGTCATAAATATAATAAATAATTTTTGAAATAAATATGCTTAATTAAGACCAGTAGCCGTTACAGAAAATGAAGTCACAAGATTTTAATTAAAACATGAATCAACGCTCATTAGAAATGCCGCTACTGTTGAACTCAAATTAATTGGTAACGTGACACGAAATAAGAATCTATTACAGGGAACCAGTTTGAATTGCTAACAGCTGGTTACATCCAACTCACCAATGACATATGAGTATCCATCTAGAGTCAGCACGCATTTCCTCGTTGCGCCTGATGCAGATCGATGCCTGTGCGTCCTCGGGGCGGCTCCAAGAGCTCGGCCACCACCAGGATCGCTGTGGCATTTATGCACTAGCTCCTTATCATTAGCCACAGGTATGCCCTTGCCGTCGACAGAGCCCTGTCTGCTGCCCTCAAGCAGCACTTTCCCTCGCCTCATCATCACATCATACGCTATCCCCGCACTGACTGACTGTCACAAACACTTCGTCACTGTATCACGTCACTACGTTCACTTTTCACTCGTTCACTAATCGATCATTCAAAAATTCGGATATGTTTATGTTCAACACTATGATTTGATATGGTACAGCACTCGCGTAAATTATGTTTATGTTTTAGACATTTTAATTGCTCTCCGACCTAAAACTAATAAATTGAGAGTAATTACAAAATTGTTCTTTGACAGGAGATAATAGACAGAATCTAATATGTTGCTGCCAGTTGGAGACGGTATTCAATTAGGTGCGGAGGTTTAATGAAGAAAAATTAGGATAAACCGTGTTCAATTTGATCGGAACGTAACTAATAAAGGATTAATTATATTTGATTAATGATCGGGTCATAATACATAGCAGTTCTTTACAACTTTTAGATAACAATCACGCCTCAAATTGAAATCATTGAGTAGCCATCTATCACTCAAGTTTATAACGAATGCGTTCAGATAAAAAATATATAAATAGATTCATCGGTTCAATGAAACTGATCTATTTTAATTCTTTAAGCATTTGGTCTAATTTTCCGTTGTTTATATTATTGAACTCTTTAGCTCTGAAGACGTAATTATCACCTGACTGTTGATCAAACCTTGAACTCGAATAGTGAGCTTAATGAATGACTGTTATCATAATCAACTGTTAATTCCAACAATTCGAACAGTTCTTTGTGTGAGTATGAAAGAATGTCTGTTGAAATAAATTAGCCGCGATTTTAGCGTCCACAAATTAACAGCGCTTTGGTACTCAAACAATACGTCATGTTGCTTACAATTTTTGTATGTACGCACGCGGGAATGTTGGCTTTTTAAACAGATCGTAATTTATTTCACTTCAAGTAAACTGTGTAATTAATGTTTGGTACGCCGCAGGTGGAAACACGGAAATCTATTTTCAAGCTACGAGTGTTGTTTTTCCGCCATAGTAACGCAACACAGGGCGCCCATAAAATGTTGCGTCATGACCCACGGGGGTGGCCCCCCCTCTTGTAAACAGATTGTGACGCTGTCCACTGGACTATGCCAAATCGCGGCCAACAGGTGGTTTCCTTCCTGAATTCACGACAACAAACCCAACTTTGAACTCACTTTATTCTTGTACCGATATGGGGGATTTTTTTTTACATTTGAATTTAGTGTCGGTTAGATATGTTCGGACATGTTCGGACGGAGCGTTCGGAGCGCGGTGAGCGGCATGGCGGCGCTACCGAACCGCGTGGAAGCCTGCGCGCGACTGTCGCTCGCTCCACCGTCCACATGACTCGCTACAGGTAGCTTCTCATTAGTACTAGCACTCAAACTTACAGTTCTATATCCCCGGGACATTAAGCTTTGAGCATAGCAGCTGTATGCGTGAACATTCTGAAAGTTTTCAGGTTCTTAGTGGTGTGAAAATTATATTCCCAAAAGCCTTGAGAATTTTAGACTTGCTGACAGAGAGGAATGATGGAGTACCGATAAAGTTGTGTTGTTATCGATAAACGACCCTTATTATTCAGTCTTGTTTTTAAAGGGTGGGTGCCTACCCACTGAATCAGACAGAAATACCTATTTCTATCTGCTTCGCAAGATTAAAGTTAAATTAAAGATTTAGTCAGTAGTATATGTCAGTATTCAATATTGCGTACCTCTAGATATGCATTGTTTCAATGTAAGAATATATAATCATATTCCAAGAAAACACGAATTTTCTTAGATTTGAATACCTACTACTAGTTCCAATTTAATTGAAAGATATCACGGTTCAAATTGTCAATTTTTTTTAACGATAATGTCATATGTGAAGAGTTATTAAAATAATAATATATCAAAAGTTTGAAATATTAAATTGAATTAAAACGAATAAATACAACAAAATAGAAAAAAAGATCATCAAATAACTATAAAATTAATAAAATATGCTTCTAGAAAACAGTACATAGTCTTGTGTACTATGTGAAAGTCACTGTTGTTTACAATATATTGTGTATGAACAATTGTTTTTCTACAATTTTATTTTTGTAACAATACGAAGGTTATAAGTAATACATTTAAAACAGACGTAAAAATAGATTAATTTGCATTATTTTTCAAGACATTATCATGTACAAAACGTTATTAAATTGTTAATGTTTATTTATGGTTATTTTTTATATATAATATAGTGACAAATAGATGATGAATGGAATGATATATATGTGGCAACACTATAACTCCTCAGATTATTTTCCATTTTGATCCAATTTTTGTATTTTTTTTTATTTTTCTTTTTCGATACACTATTTTGATTGTTATTCACTATTCTCAAATACTAACCTACTAAATGGTAAGTGATGTTTATTTTGCAAATCTATACTCTTCTAATTCCTTGCCAGGCCCAGAATTCAGCAACGGCAATGCCGTCCGCTGATGCTGTCATTAGGTCCCTACGTAAACAGGTAACAGGGCATGTGATACAGGACGGAAGGTAAGACTTGGTCTGCGGAGAGACGCCGCACAAACACTGGGTGCGGAGTCTGTTTAGAGTTTTTCAGGTTGGCCGTGTCAACTCGTGTCCAGGAGAGAGGCTCTCCGATAACTTGACAAAATCATCAGGAGATTTAAACTTCTCACGCCAGAAGTATTACAAAGAAGTAAAGTTTTTTTTTTGTTTTTATATATTATTTTTTTGTTTGTAGGAGACAGTCTCTGAAAGTACTGGTCCGATTGAAAACGAACCGTGCACTAGCTTCTGCCATTTTATAAGTGCCTATATAGGTTTATGTGAAATATTTATTTAAATAACTTAACAAAATCTAGATAAGGAACTCATTTATTAGACTCTCTTTCTAATTTTGCTTGAAATCTTAAAGTAAGATAGGTAAGACTAGTTTTATCTTGCTTTAATTTATTAATATTCATTGAATCTTTAGCAATTCATGATACCTGAAAAGACTAAGCTTTCAATCAAATCCACTTAAAATTAGTTACAAATCAAAAACCTTCTTCTTTGAAATGAGCCGTATGCCTACGCCGTAGCCTTAATTCGAATCTTAGATTTTAACATTTCTGGGCTTATCCAAAATTTATGCAAGATTTTATTTTATTTTATTTTAATAAGTACAGTGTCAGACTACAGACTAAGACAATTTAGACAGTTAATACAAAATACAGTACATAAATCTGAAATCCAATTATTACTGTACATAGCATTCAATGCTTAATGTGCTTCATTAGTGACAGAAAGGTGAAGTATTATGGAGAAGTTAATAAATGAAACTAATGTAATTATTTATACAAACAATTTCTAAATTCGTTAAAACTGTTCAAGGACAAGTCTACCAAGGGCATATTGTATTATATTGATTACATTGTATTATATTATAGATGTTTTTTTTTTTTTTTTTTCGATGGGAAATGTAATCTTATGACAACCCCCGCCCTTGGGCGGAGCAGGAGATAGTGTCAGACTCTTACTGACTAAAAAACCCATCCCGTTCCTTCAAGCCTTCGTACCGGGGTTCGAGCGCCCTTTCGGATTACCCTGGCCCCAGTTGGCTTCGACCCGGCTGGGCCCCTGCTGTTGCTGACAACTCCTTGAGGCGCGCGGGAACAGCGCGCGCCGTCGACGACTTGGGCTCCGGACGGTTACCGGACGGCCGGACAGCGAGCTACCCATTGCTCACTGTCCGCAAGCCCGCGCCTACGGTGGCTGGAAATCGGGATGAGCTTATCTATACTAATATCCTACAGAAGTGAAGTTTGTTTTTTTGTTTGTAGGAGATAATCTCTGAAAGTACTGGTCCGATTGCTACAACTTTTTCACCGATATAAAGCTGCTTTATTCCTGACTGACATAGGCTATATTTTACGCACGTGAGCGAAGTTGCGGGAAAAAGCTATTCCAAAACATTTTGGCATACCCCAAGTCAGAAAGAACTAAACGCATAATTTTTGGCTTAAATCAGAAGTTTAGACAGTAATTCCATTTCCTATTGTATATTATAGTAATTTATATAAATAGAATCTAAGGTGCAAGGGGTACAGCAGGGACCCAGCCGGGTCGAAGCCTACTGGGGCCAGGGTTATCCGAAAGGAAACTTGAGCCCCCGGTATGAAGGCTAGAAGGAACGGGGTGGGCTTTTAGTCAGTAAGAGTCTGACACTATCTCCCGCTCCGCCCAAGAGCGGGGGTTGTCATTGGATGATTTTTCCCACCATAAAAAGAAGGATTCACGTATCCGCTTGGAGAAAAACCCCTTATTTGATAAAAAATTACTAGCTTTTGCCCGCGGCTTCACCCGCGTACATAAAATACAGCCTACGTATATGTCACTTAGGAATAAAGCAGCTTTCTAACGATGATAAAATTTTAGCAATCGGACCAGCACTTTCAGAGATTACCTCCTACAAACAAAACAAAAACAACTTTACCTTTACCTTTTACCTTTTTTATAAAATTATTTCATGGCTTATATACATATTTCATGGCAAACTTCAGCGTTATGGTAGCTACACACGTTCCAGTATACTTGCGCAAGACTTGCACAAGAATACTGGAACGTGTGTTGGAAGATATTTGCGCAGTTTTTGGTCTCTTTCAAATAACATGTGTTTGCACAAATCAAGACTTGCGCAAGTATACTGGAACGTGTGTGGCTACCATTAATGTGTGTCCTCAGTGTTCTATTTTTGACGTTGCGGTTAGCGCAGTGGTTGAGCGATTGGCTGCTGCGTTGCGTGTTGCGGTTTCGATTCCCGCACGGATCAAATGTTTTTTGATTACCTACAGATAGTTATGATAGTTATGAGATGCAGATAGTTATGAGTCTGAGTGTCTAGTTTATATGAATTTCAATGTTTGTGGATAGACTCAATTTGTGCTCGTACTCAAGTTACATGAGCAATTCCTAGCCGCGGCAATAATAAAAAACTGGGCAAGTGCGAGTCGGACTTGCGCACTGAAGGTTCCGTACAAACCTTACCTATGTAAATAGTTAAATTCCCGAATAGAGTCTCAAGATTCTTCCGAATCGCAAAAAAAGTGTTTTTTTTTTCATGACGTAACAATACATTTTCTGTTTTTAGATTTATTCTTATATTTGTGCTATAAGACCTTGCTTTATGCTAAATTTCAGGATTCTGGGTCAGCGACAAGTATGAATTTTGATTCCTTTGAGAGTGTCAAAATATACGTTTTTACCCCATAAACGTCCGTATCTTTTTATTCGTTTGATTTTTCATAGCTTCGTGGAACCGTAGCTTCGAGTATATGGTTTTGGTTTGGTTTTGGTTTTTAGGGTTTTTTTTATGGTTGATAGGCAGACACAGACAGACGGATGGACAACAAAGTGATCCTATAAGAGTTCCGTTTTTTAAGGTTCCGTACCTCAAAAGGAAAAAACGGAACCCTTTTAGGATCACTTTGTTGTCCGTACGTCTATCTGTCAAGATCTCGAGAACGCGTGGAGCTATCGAGTTGAAATTAAAACCATATACTCAAGTTTACGGTCCTCTTGAGCTGTGAAAAAATCAAACTTCTAAGTTAACGAATAAAAAAGAAACAGCCGTTTATGTCGCAAAAAAACGTATATTTTGGTACTCTCAAAGATCGAAAATCATAGGGTACTTCCCGTTGACCCAGAATCCTGAAATTTGGCACAAAGCAAGGTCTTATAGCACAAGTTTAGAAAAAAATCTGAAAACAGTAAATTTGTTGTACTGTCACAAAAAAAAAAATTGCGATTCGGAAAAATCTTCGAGACTCCATTCGGGAATTCTAGTTTTCACGGAACCCTCAGTGCGCGAGTTCGACTCGCACTTGCCCCCTTTTTTCCTTTTGAGACATGGAACCCTAAAAAAACATAAGTTCGACAAAATAACACATCTTACTAAACATGATTTAAAAAAAAAAAAATCTAAGACAGATCTGCTCAATCGAAATCATATTTGTCTGTGATTTTTATGGTAACGTTTTGTGTCGATCGTGAAAAATTGAGTAAATCCGTCACCTGCATAGCATAGTCGGCCTTATAATGTTGCCACTGTTAGGACTCAGGCCTCCTCTATAGGAGAGGGAATGGGCCGTGATCCACCACGCGGGCCCAGTGTGGGTTGGTGAATGTCACATGTCTTCGAATTTTTGGTTCTAGGACATGCCGGTTTCCTCACGATGTTTTCGTTCTCCGTTTTGAGAGCAGTAGTGATGAAATAAATTACACAAAGTAATGCATCTGGCTGGGTTCGAACTTGCGACCTATAACTCGTAAGTCGAGGCCGATACCACTCGGCCACCACTGCTAATATTAATATTGGTATGTCTTTTTAGTGTGTTGATTTATCAATCGATTGTTTGGAGACACTTGTTTTATTTAATTGACTACAATTGTTTGTGTCCAATATAATGAAAATAAACGGAAAATCCAATTATTTTTGTAACGCTAACCAAACATAGAGCACATTTCATCTGCATATTGTGTGTGTTTTTTTTTTACACTTTGAAATGAACTAAATACAATGTTGTAGTTTCAAAGATAACGAGAACACGAATCACTAATTGAATGCATGCTACCTTTTCACCATTTAAAAATATAGCTTCTGCCAGCTGCTTTGCCTGCTTGAGAGAAAGAAAGAAAGAAAGAAAGAAAGAAAGAAAGAAATTCGGACCCCACTTTTATTGAAGCTGTCCGGACATATTGTGTCTGAATCGTCAGTCAGCCATACTTATTTTTTTTAGAAAACCCTCTCTTATTACTCACCTACATCATAAAAGATAGCTGTGTGCTAAACCGAGCAACCTTTAAGGCGTATAGTCCCTTGAACCATCTGACCGAAATTATATGAACGCAACTCTCGCACTCGCCTAGGCGGCAGTACTCAAATCTGTGCATTTATTTGCGGCCAGCAGCGCCCGGAAAGCGCTTTAAATCCATTTTCTCTGCGAGATATTGATTGATTTACTTAAGCAATGTTCACTTTGAAGAATATTTAACCACCAATTTTTATGTGTAAAAATGTTTCTAAAGGTCCAAGCCGTTTCGAAGGAGTAGGGAAAAGTTGCGAAATTGCTAATTTTTTTTTTTTGACAAAAGTATTAATTGCACGATAAAATCAAATGTTGATATTGTTGTTCATGAATCATATAATAAACATATATTTTTTTCAAACCAATTGACTTAGCCGTTACGGAGGAGTAAGGCCTCATTTACGGAGACGCGGGGCGTCTCGCGGCGCGTCGGACGTTTTTTCTGTTTACGGTGGGGCGGCGCGTGAAGCGGCACGCATCATCGCACGCGTAAACACAAACTTATAGCAATATACGACCATGTTCATAGAGAAGCGAGACGGGAAGCGTGGCGGTGCCCGCCGCGGCGCCCGCGGTGAATCCTCTAGCGTGTAGCGAAGCACGCGGCGGGCATCGCGGCGATCATATCATACTCCATTGCGACGGTGACTACGTCTGTGTTGCGCGATTTCTAAATAAGACTGACAGAAGATTCCGCCTCGGACATAGCTTCATCGAGAATTGCCGCTGCGTGCGCCGCCGCGATAAACGCCGCGTGGGACGCGTCGGTGCCATCCGCGGGCTCGGCCGCAAAAAACGCCCTAATTCAAACAAACGCGTCTAAAATCGCTTCTCCGTAAACGCACTCATACAACGCCATATATTTGAATTCAGTGCGGGCCGCGCCACTCAACGCAACGCGCGACGCCCCGCGTCTCCGTAAATGAGGCCTTAGCCTCAGAAAATCACTGTTTTACGGCACTTTTCGGGCGCTTGGCCCTTAATACTCCTACTACTACTTTACATTCCTATTCCTAGTAGTTTCGGCTGTGCGTTGACATGTCAGTCAGTGTCTCCATTTTTATGTTGTATATATAGAAAATTTACTATTTTTGCTTTGTTTGATTTTTATTTCTAACGAAGTTTCACAGATTTTTCATCTTAATTAGTTAATTAAACAACCCTTTTTTTAGGTTTTTGTGTCAACGAAATCCTTTTACTCACGGCTGTCTGTCTATCTGTCTGATTGGCAGAGGACTGCATCTCATGAAGTGCTTCATGTAGCCGGTTGTTTTTTTTTTAGGAATAGTAAAACGTCTAGTTATTGTGAGTGCTTATAATAGACGTCAATCAATACTGATACCACGCAAGAATATGTAAGAAGTATATACCACTCACTCGTCCTAGCGGGCTTACTTGCGCTACCCACCTCGCAGGAGCCATACATTTTCCCGAAATTAAAAATAACTTTTGAGATTCACTGATGATGTAGTTTATTATAAGTAGAAGATAATTTGATAGTAGAAAATTATCCCGAAGGCACATACTCCCGGGATAAAGAGTATCCAGGACAAGTTCTATCCTTGTACCAAGTTTCGTCAAAATCCGATTAGCTGTTCGAGCGTGAAGAAGTTAGTAACGAACGTACACATACACACACTCATAAACTTTCACCTTTATAATCTAAAATATAAAAATGAATCGCAAAATGTGTTGGTAAGCGCATAACTCAACAACGCCTGGACCGATTTCGCTAATTTTTTTTTTGTTGTGTTCGTTATTATGAGGAGAAGGTTCTTAAGGAAAAAAAAAATGAAAATTAGGGTAGTGTAGGGTAGAGTAGGGTAGTGTAGGGTAGTGTAGGGTAGAGTAAGGTAGAGTAGGGTAGGGTAGAGTAGGGTAGAGTAGGGTAGGGTAGAGTAGGGTAGAGTAGAGTAGGGTAGGGTAGAGTAGGGTATAGTAGGCTGAAGTAGGCAAGAGCGGGAGCGAAGCCGCGCGGGCAAAAGCTAGTATAATATATGATTTTATTTATTTATTTAAAGTACATGGACAGTATTGTATTGGTAGATAGGCAGCGGGGCATAGTTAATGCTACAAGACATTTACTATTAGTCAACCTTTAGGTTAAAAAATATAACACTATGGTAGGTGTGGTGTGGTGGATTTTCATCTCATCATCATCTGGATATTTAATGGAATTTTAATCTTAACCATTTGTTATGGTAAAGACGATAACAAATTGTTGAGATTAAAATTCCTAACTTAAAATACTTATTGCACTTATTTTACACTTCTTTAATAATAAAAAAATGGATAACCTTCCAAGTCAAATCTACACCAACTCGTTACAAAAAGCTCAATTCTTCATGAACCTGCACAGTTTGATCTTGTAACATGACAAAGTGGAAACAAAGTACAAATGTCGTCGCAGTTCCAGTTGAGCGGGTCCCTTTGTCTGGACCCTGACCTTGGGCCCCGCTGCCCTTGAAAAGTAATGCAGGGGACTTGAAAAGTAACTTAAGGGACGTGTGATGTTCGGGGCGATGAGTAGTGGGTACATCGTATATTTTTGTAGAAGGAAGATTTATTTTGAGAAAATCTAAAATGTTTCGTCGGCAGCTCTTTTTTCGATGTCTACAACCTTTTTTTTTAGTATATATGAAACCTAAAACACGTGTCTAGTATTTTTATGTAAATAATCTATGTATAAAAATTCAAAACTTTATTATGAAAAATCACAAAAAATTTAACATCGTGTAAAAATTATTGGAATCGATTCAGTTACTGATTCTGAAGAAATTTTATATTCAGGTTTGGCATTATACTAAAAATAATGTTGTTTAATAAGCTCCAGGGTAGACCGCAAAATTATTCCTCAAGTTTTTGCATTGTGCAGATTAGTGTCAAGTTGTTTAGTGATCGAAATGTAATTTGTGACCGTGCCAAATATGATTTATTGAGTCATTTACACTAATATTATAATGAGGTCGTCTGTTTTTTTTTGGTTCTAGGAAGTAATAATCCTGGAAGTACTGGTCCGATTGCTAATTTGTTTTCACTAATAGAAAGCTGCTTTATTCCTGAGTGACATAGGCTATATTTTAACTATATATGTATGCACGCAAAGCCCAAAAACTAGTAATCATTAAACTCATGAATACACTCTCTCGGTGCTGGCAACTTTATTGAATGAATTTTTCATTTTTGCGTGGACATGGCGCATATTTTCCTTATAAAAAGTTTATAATTTGTAAGCTAATCTTAGAATAGCGTCATTTCCCGCAAATAAAATGTTTTTCTTTCTTTCTTTTCATTGAATAGGAAGAGGAAATTTAAAGAGCACGTCCTTTCACATTAACATAATTTTATTTATTAATATGAGAACGACATATTAACAAGATGTAGTAATTTCAAGTAAGAAATTTTATACACATTCGATTTTGTGCAAATAATGTCGATTAAAGGTGTCCACTTCACAGGAGCTTCTACAATTTGACAATACATGAATAGGTGTTGTTTTGAGTCAGCAAAAGTTTGACACGCCCTCCCACTCCTTTCTACAACGCGAGAGTTAGAACATGATTTCCCATCCCAAAGAAAAAAGAAAAGTATTTTAATGTGAGAGTGGTACACAATAGATGCAGCTGTCTTTACCATCACGGTCATTTCTGCCTGATCACTTAAAGACAATTTCGTTTGAATCCTGCAGCGTGGCGTTACATCAAACCCTTTGAAGTTTTCGTTTCGAGTGCAAGCGAAAATAAACTTTGCGGTGGTCAGACAGAAGTGTCTTTGATGGTGCGTATACGTAAAGCCGCGTACAGACATTGGGTATGAAAGGCAAGAAGGAGCGGGGTGGGTTGTTTAGTCAGTAACAGTCTGACACTATCTCCCGCTCGATTTTTACCCACCAAAAAAAGAAGGCGTGCATCGCGAATTCGTTCGTCAAGACAAGATGACGAGCGAGCCAAGACTTCGGTCATCATTACTAGTTCTAAATCTACTATATACAGGTACAGGTGCGACACGACTCTTTGAACACCCATAAAGCCGCATCCACACATCGTGAGGCGTGTGTCGCAAATGGTTTGTCACGCAAGCCTCAACCTGAGGCATACGACGGTACATTCCCGAACGACACATGCTCAAGCTGAGCAAGCAAACCACCACTTTAATAGATTTTGAACCAGTAATGTTGAAGTCTTGGCTCGCTCGTCGATCAGCCATTAAAATAGCTAATTCGATTGTTGTTAGACAGATCGGAATGCTTTGTTGGCTCAATATGTCTCATTGAGATGATTAATATTGTAGCATTGACCACTTTGTTGATATGTGGATTTTGGCAAACACAGTCACGATGACAACAATGGGATATTTTTAGCAAAGACTTACTAGGGTGCGTTCTCTTTGACTTCTACAGGCAGGCAGGCAGTGCTGGGCGGAATGAAGAGGAGCGGATCGTGAATTGACCAATCACAGTGTTCGAATCCTCCACTCCGCGGTAAAACAATACAAAATTACAGTTTAAAATTTAAAAAAGTACAGTTGGCGCAACGCCGTATGTCTCAAGATTCGATGATGGAACAGTTTTGGCTGAATTAAATTTTGAAATTCCAGTGCTTACTCCCCGAAATGTAAACGATAGAAAACCGATACGCTAAAATTTCAAAGTCGATGCTCAAGACTTTGAAGTATCATTGTCAGTTGTTTTATGATTCCTTTCCCCTTACAAATGAAAAATAGGTTAGCTTTGAATGTATCTACTAATTCAATTAAGGCTTATACAAGTAGTTCCTTGAACCATCTGGCCGAAATTAAATGGACGCAACTCTCGCACCCGCCCAGGCGGCAGTACGCATATCTGTGCATTTATTTGCGGCAAGAAAGCACGCAGCTGACCTTTAAATCCATTTTCTTTGCGAAATATTGTTTGATTAACATATGCAATGTTCACTTTGAAGAATATTTAACCGCTAATTTTTAAGTGTAAAAATGTTTCTAAAGATCCAAGCCGTTTCGAAGGAGTAGGGAAAAGTTACGAAAAGATGCGAAATTGCTAAATACTTTTTTTGACAAAAGTATTAATAGCAGGAAAAAATCAAATTTTGATAATGTTGTTCATGAATCTATAATAAACATATATTTTTTTCAAACCTATAAACTTGGCCGTTACCGAGGAGTAGGCTTTTCTGAAGCCTATTCACTGTTTTATGGCACTTTTCGGGCGCTTGGGCCTTAAGTACCTATATAATCATCATATAGTAGAAAACCACCACTGATTGTCATAAGCAATTTTTTAATCCCAAGAAAAGCATGGGAAAAGTGACACTTTCTGTGATTTAGCCCATAGTATTTATTTATTTATTTAATCTTCATGCAACATAAATTACATAGTAGGGAATATGTAAAAAAAAAACCATATTTACCTATCTGTTTATATAAAAAAATAAAGCCTGTTTGACAGACTCATCGACGGCCTCAACCCTTGAACCCAGAAAACTAATTTGAGAAAAAATAGATTTAGTTTGAGAATAAAAATGGATTTTCCAAAATTCAACCCTTTTGGGGGTGAAATGATGCGAGCGAAGCCGGGAGTATTATAAACGAGTTACTAATATTTTTACACACAAGCAGTGAGCACTCAAACAAAACAAGCTATTAGTTCGACACGAACGAACACAAACTTGCGTACAACGATCTACTACGCGACCGCCTGTGCGAGAATTTTCGTAATAACATGCCTCCGCGAAGTATTTAACACCCCTTTACGTATATTATAACATAATCAACACCAAATTATGAATAATTTATTAAATTCAGATTCA
Organism: Mythimna ferrago; assembly: GCA_910589285.2. Lineage (NCBI taxonomy): Eukaryota > Metazoa > Arthropoda > Insecta > Lepidoptera > Noctuidae > Mythimna > Mythimna ferrago. The sequence goes on from OU342683.1 coordinate 23,232,983, forward strand.
GATTCGCAAATAAAACATTAAAATAATCAAAACTAAATAACATCAGATGTCATCATCATAAATACAAATAAAATAACACATTTAGAATAAAACACTCTACATAATTTAAAAAAAAACACCGTGTAACATAAAGCTAGGTTTACATTCGCGTTAATTGGATCAGTAGTAAGCCTTACTTCGCGTGACGCGACGCATTTCGGCCTGGCACGGCAACAATTTGTTTTATCGTTGCACAAGATAAACTTGGGTTTGTGGAAATTCCCCGCCATTGTGAACTTCCCTTTATTTTTTTGTTGTTGTTTTAAATTTGTTTTATGGTGTTCCGTTTTTGGTGGCTTAGTTAAAAGAGACCTCGTAGACACGTAGTATCAACAACGCGGTTTTATTTTTATGCTGAAATAAAAAAAGGTTGTATGTTTTATTTCTACCAAATTCTTTGTTATTTTGTCCTCTCTGTTTTATTCACAACCGCTACGGTTTATGTTCTTAAAATAGATTTAACAATTCGTTTCAAAATTTCTAATTAAAAGTTAAGTAACCATTGTACTTAACACCCACCTACTAAGTACTGTAGACTAAGTCTTCAGTAAGGCTTATGAATGTTTAGAAATGATGGCACATTATAAATAAAACATAAAAGGGTTTAAAAATAAAATTATATTTTTAGATAAAATCTCCCTAACACAATATGAAGAGAATTTTATAGATATGTATACTTATAATTTAGTTTATGTATTGTATCTATTTGTTGTGTTTCAATTACTCTTTTTTTAATATTTATATATGTATTATAGAAGTTAATTTAGATAAGTAATATAGATAGTATATTCTTAATTTTCTGACTCATTTGTATGAGTCAGAAATACTCATTTAAATGAGTAGAGTCTACATCTCTCATCCAACTCTCACGTCGCAGGTCTGCTGGAAGAAATTTCATTTGAAATAAGCAGTACCTTTGTACTCTTTTATCTGTATTTGTCCATTTCATTTTTAAGTGTTTGTGTACGTACATAAATGAATAAATAAATGAAGGTAATGCTTATTCCATTTGAAACTCATTTGAAATAAGCAGTACCTTTGTACTCTTATCTGTATTTGTCCATTTCATTTTTATGTGTTTGTGTGTGTACATAAATGAATAAATAAATAAATAAATGAAGGTACTGCTTATTGCATTTGAAACTCATTTGAAATAAGCAGTACCTTTGTGCCCTTTTATCTGTATTTGTTTTTTTTTTTCTTTTTAAACGTGTGTTTTTGTCTTTTGTAAAATTTTATGTTCTTAGTCCCAGTAGTTTCGACTGTGCCTTGACATGTCAGTCAGTTAGGTTCTGTTTTTTATATACTTTCCTTCTTCTTTCTTTTTTTTATAAATGGATAAGGCTGGTAAAAATATCAATGAGGCAGCAATAAATAAAAATCTATCATAATAAGGTCAAATGTACTCTTCAAATAGTACTATTTCCATAATTATCTACAACAGTAATTTTCCGTTCTTCACATTAACAGATACTATCCAAAATTACATAATAACTCGAAGACAATGCTTCCTAATAAATAAATAATAAATCAGGTAACCAAATAAACATGCACGCGTGTTCCAAATATGGTATAATGATTAATATCAGCTAATAATAATAAATCATTTTCATTGAATCACAAATGTCAGGAATTGTGGTTCTGTAGAATGTGTTGGTTGGTACCGAAGCACGCGATAATCATAGTTCATTTAAATAATGAATAGGTACTTACTTTTACGTGCTTTTACTATGTATTTAATTTTGAGTGATTTATAAGGTTTTCTTTTTGAAGTAAGCAATTATTCAATGAATTTTCTCACTCTAGGTTGAAACGATAGGTATTTTACTGATTAAAATCACATCTGTTTTCAGTTACTCTTTGCGTTTTAGGCTCACAGGTTTCTTTTTCAGAAATTCCCCGTGGTCCTGGGGGGCAATGACTCTACTGGGATCCTATAGTTTTGCTGACATTTCTTTGAAGCGCGCGACGAACACTACTCGACGTCAAATACTCGGTCTTGGTCTCTACTGTACGGCGAGCTATCCATTGCTGGTTATCAGGAAACCTACGGTAGCCGGGTATCGCCCTTTGACTCTCGAAGCTTCTCCGTAAGCTTCTTCTCTGTAAGCACCATACAAATTTTGGACTCTCTTCCTTCCTCTTAGGAGGTAGATTTTGGAAAATTCTCTTAATGTTCGCTTACGTCATAACAGAAAACTTTGTGAAAAATTTCACACTCCTAGTCATAGTACATTTGTCTGTACAATGCGTTCCAAATGAGAATAGGATCGCCCGCCATGTTGTGACATCACGATTTACTGTCAAATCGAGGAAAGAAATTTTTAAACATTAAATAATTTACGAAAAATTTAATTTATTTATGAACTGTGAACGAAAAAAGTTTAATCAGAATACAGTTCTTCAATTTTACTTATCTCTAAGTTCTTCAATTTTGCCAAAATTTCTTCGATTTGACAGTACGACGAGGCGTCAAAACATAGGAATCAGTCCTATTCTCATTTGGAGTTTCTCAGTTTTTCCTTTTGTAATATAGAATACCTGAACGAAGCTTGCTGAGAAGGCTGATAGAGACATTTGCTGCCAAATACTGCAAAAGCATTCGTGCGTGGTACAGCCACATTCTAATTGAAAATAATGTGACTTTATTCTGTATTAAAACTAAATACGTTCTAAATTTGGCACTGTTTGATTGGCTTCATGTCTATGAGAAGCCATAACAAAAATAAAGTCGCATTTAAGAGCAGTCAGGGTCAATAATCGACCACAACGGTGACACAGACAACGACTGATCATCGACTTCAGTTTTATTGGTGAAAATGAAAATTCGTCCTCAGTTAAGAAGACTACAGGACGCGCTAAAAGTGCGCTCAATCTTGGACTGCATACAAAAGAGAGATGCATAAAGACACAATGGTTACAAATAGAAAGCATATCAGTGATTTATTAAAAATCTACAGATTTTATTTAAAATTAATACACTATAACGGTAAAACGTTGCTAGTAAAATTAATGTGTAATGTGATAAACAATCAATGATTGCATGTATATTAGACCGAGTTTTAATCGATACAAATAGTTTTCAGAGGCCCTCATAGGGCAACGGAAAGGCCTAAACTTGAAGTTTCCTTGAATGATCGCATCGGGATTGAAGATATCTTAAGGAGAAGCAAGGTTACCGACATAGCACGAAGAAACGCCGAACTTAAGTAGAAGTAGGCAGAGTTCATTGCTTGTAGAATAGATGGTCGATGGAGCCAAAAGGTTCTGGAGCGGCGACCGCGTACCGAAAGACGCAGCGTTGGAAGGCCTCCCTCAAGATGGATCGATGACCAGGTGAGTGTCGCGGGAATAGACCGTTTATTGTGGCGACACTTGGGGGAGGCCTGTGTCCAAGAGTGGGCTTCTCTCGGTTGAAATGATGATGATAATGATGATGATCTATCTAGCATTTATCCTGAAGATTTATTGTATTAATAATCACATACTTTTGCGTATTATAAAACTCACTATTAGCTCCTAAAGAGTTCCTGATAAAACTCAGGAAGAAGTTAATAAACATTTTAGTAGGTTATTTAAAAAGTTTGCCAGATGCCCAACCATTATTAATTGCGACAAAATAATAAAAGTAGTTCGATTTTTATAACCCGTCATATAACAACTTCTTTATTACTTTATTGTGGTATTATTAAATACCATCGTTATTAGTTAACATTCTAATAATAAAGAAGTAAGTAATCATAATCAAGTAATGACGCAACCAAAAAGTAATGAATAAACCTAACGTAGGAAACGTTAAGTTTATGATCTACATATTATAAAATTATTATCTATCATCTATACATATAAATAAAATTGGAGTGTCTGTTTGTAATATTGAAATAACTGTTTTTTACTACATGCATATGAATATATACATATACGGTACATACACCAAAATATTTTTTTTACAATTTTTGTCTCTCTGTCTGTCGGTCTGTTTGTCCCGGCTAATCTCTGAAATGGCTGGACCGATTTTAAAAAATAAAATTCAAAATCCTGTAGTCCACGCGAACGAACTGGCGGGCACAGCTAGTCTACCTAAACAATGATTATAATTACCTATTGTACGTATGACATCACATCCGTTCCGATGCGAGGATAAACAAATAAACAATAAACAACAATCTGTATAACTTTTATGATTTTCTGGACATAAAACCATTCATCATCATCATCATTTAAGCCGAAGACGTCCACTCTTTCGCCACTACGAACAGACCTGTGCGTCTCGCTTCCATCAGATCCGTGATCCTCACCAAGTTATCGGTTCACTTTGTGAGAAGATGCGGAGAATCAATAAAAAGCTTAAGCACAAGGCATTAAGTCCGCCTATGTACTTTTATGTCGCATGAAGTTTTAATAAATAAATAAAAAATAAATATACATAAATCTATTATGTATATTGAAGTATCATGAATTCTATTAAGACGATTATCTAAGATGGTCATCGCAGAGATAGTCTCTGGGACTGACCTGGAGCGAAATGAAACGCGAAGCTTAAGATCGAACGGGATGGGGCGCACTGTGGACGCTCTCTGTCCCATCTAGGGAATACAGGAATTTAAGTCAAGTAAATCAAGTAAGTTGTGAATTTTATTGAGACATAATATGTGTTAAATAGTTGTTGTGATTAAAACTTTCAATTTCAAATAAATATAAAGTTCGTCAAAAACCTTTAAGTACGGGGTGTCTTATATCTATGTAAATAAAAAAATATTTTTTACGGGGACTTTGTAGATTTTAAAACAAAACGCAACAATAAAGTACTCGTAAGCACACTTTGAATATCTTACAACATTTAACCTACTGTCATAAACACACCATATTTCAAAAGAACCGTATCAAAAGCTTCCACGAAACTTCATAAACATCTAGCGCCACTCAAACACGCGGTGGAAATCCGAACTAACTCGACTCTCACTTACCAATAGTATATGTGGCGCCATCTATCTGAAACGTGGCGCTCTTGCACTTCTTGAAGATTTTGCCACTGACCACCTGTCGCGTGGCGCTGCCGTGCGTGGCAGGGTTCGAAGCGATTTCGTGCCTTGCCACGCGAGGCGCGCTTGTGTCGAACTTATTCCTCAACTCCTCGAACGATAAGTCGGTCGACAAATCGGGCGTTTTGTCTCGGAACCGACGCACTTGCCCGCACAACTGACCGCCCTTGCCGGCTTCGGCCGTGTTCTTGTCCATTTTGATCACTGTTCACTATACATCACTCGTCACAGTACACTTTGTCACTGGAAGGAAAGATAAATGTGTTAGGGAAATCTGGTATATAGCTTATGTAGGTATCTAGTTATTAAGTTATCAAAAACATTGCTGTATAGCAAAAAGATTTTTTCAAATATAAAAAAAAAATCTAAAAAAGTTACTATTTACAAATGTGCTACACGGTACCCCGCTATTTGTCAAATATTTTTTTGCTGACTTATTCAACTTTCAAAATAAAATCTGCAGTGCGTATTTTCCTAAAGAATACGCTTGGTAATAAAAGTGGCCAGTAATGTGAATGTATCGATGGGCTTTTTGTTTTTAAAAATAGAACATCATTAAGTAAGTACCTACGTGTTTTATAAATGGCCTGCATCATTTCAAGTTTTTGTTTCGGTGATACTGCAAATACTTTTTCAATACACCCCGCTCTTATCTTACCGCTTTTAAGCCGCAATAGACTGTTTTCCGCACTAGTGCAGTAAAGTGTGCGTGCTCTCCCCCGCCACAATGTTGTTACATTTATCGTACCAAACTGGAGGCGAGTCAACCCCCGATTATTCTCTGCTTTGTAAGTGTATTGAAAAAAGTCGTTTGATACACGTGCAAATATTAAAATGCACAATTTTTTTTGGAGAGCAGTGGTGGCCGAGTGGTAACGGCCCCGACTTACGAGTTATAGGTCGCAGATTCAAACCCAGCCAGGCACATTACCTTGTGTAATTTATTTCATCACCACTGCTCTCAAAACGGTGAAGGAAAACATCGTGAGGAAACCGGCATGTCCTAGAACCAAAAATTCGAAGACATGTGACATTCACCAACACGCACTGGGCCCGCGTGGTGGATCACGGCCCATTCCCTCTTCTAGAGAGGAGGCTTGAGTCACAACAGTGGGAACATTAAAAAAGGCTGGTGATGATGACAATTTTTTTACTTTATAAGATCGACTCGTCGCGATTTAAGAGAGCCTTTTCCCCACTCATCTACCGTCAACATGAGTATGGTTTAAAAGCTTGCTATTTCTTCCAACATAATCCAACACAATGTTGGATGAAGAGACAAAGTGAAAAAAGAGAGATAACGCCTGAAAAATCTTTTGGCATTCAGTAATTCCGTCATTTACTCGAATATTTTATAAAAAATGTTCCAGGACAAAAACGTGTTTTTTTTTAAACTTTTAAAGTATTAGGAAAAAAAAATTTCGTCATTCAAAGAATCTCAGTTATTTTATAGATATGTGTAAGTGATTTGTTTTTATAGATATGTTTTTTAAGTTTAAGTTTATGCAAAACAGCAGATTTTCAGAGTACTAAAAATCTAGATAATATCCACAAGTTATTTGCGTTTTCAAAATAACTGGAGAAAGTTGTGTAATGACGTCTTCGTCGCATCAACTCCCGTTATTTATGTCTTGAAAAACGTCGTTTGATACACGTGAAAATTTGTCATTGCAGCTCTGGCTTACATTGGCAAACTTTCTCCACTTGTATCAAAATGCACTATTTTGTGGGTTCTAAAAAACAACTTATCAACGTACGGGGCGTTCAGTTCAAACTTGTTACCTTATTTGTAGGAATATGTGTTCATCTTTACAATAAGCTCTTGACTTCTTACCTACTCGAGAATGTCGATTATTCAACCCTTTAGACCTTACAAAAAAATGAAGCAATATTTTTACCTCAGCCTATTCTATCCGCCCCAGTTTCGCACGAGTGCTTTTGGCTTTTTTTTTCTTTCAATATGCTTACATTAGACACTTAAGTAAGCAGTGGTGACAGGATGGTAACGGCTGCGGCTTACGAGTTTTAAGTCGCGGGTCCAAACCCAGCCACGCATATTGCTTTGTGTAATTTATTTCATCACCGCTGCTCTCAAGACCGCGAAGGAAAACGTCGTGAGGAAAGAGCATGTCCTAGAAACAAAAATTCGAAGACACGTAACATCGACGTCCCCGTGTGGTGGGCTGCAGCCCATTCCCTCTTCTAGAGAGGAAGCGTGGGTCCCAGCCCAGCAGTGGGAACAATCTAAGGCTGATTATATGTGCTTATATTATATACACTGAAACCATCTTCGTGATTCACTCCGTTTATTAGTGAAATACTGTATAATAATCCGGTCAGCAGTTAGTTGGCGTTTTACATTTTCTATAACATCGCAATATTTATAACCATGAAATCTATACACTTATCTTCTATTTTTACGAGGATAAAGCCGTTATTTTATTTAGAAAAGGGCAATAATGTTATATACAAGAAGCGAATGTAATCTCTTGTCTAGTGTTGGCGCGTCATTTTATAGCTTATAACAATATCAAGTTAAAAAGTTATGGCTGTCAGTGAGCCCGCCCTGGTTTATTGTTTCTTGAAGAGGCACCTTATTAATGTAATTTAGCTACCCGGTAAAAAGTTTAAGGAGTTGATTGTAAGAAAAAAAAAGTAAGCAAGGTTTGTAATAGGCTAGTTGCCGTAAAAAATGTAATTAGTCCGTCTTTTAGATTATTCAAAAATAAGGGACACGTATTTTTTTATTTGTAAATTAAACCAAAACTGACAAAGATGTAGCCCATTAAAGTTACGTGTAACATCACGCCCGCCGTGCTGCATTTTTTCGCACGGGTGACGTCACACATAACTTTAATGAGCTATATCTTTATTATTTTTTGTTTAAGTAATCGAAAAAAGAAAAAATAAGTGTCCAATATTTTTTTATAATCTAAAATACGGACTAAATAAAATGCAATTGTTTTGGCCCTGAAAACTACCCTATTGTTATATTTTATTTTAGGGGTCCCCGTCCCGTTGTGGTTTTAGTGACTAAAAGTCTTACGCCCTTCCTATCCACTAAAGCGAGAGAAGTCAATAGATTATTTCCCACCTAACGGTACATTCACACTGCGTCGAGTATTTCTCTACCGAATCGGTTTTTTGCAGGATTCGGTTTGTGACAATAATATTTCAATGAATGAGTTCACACATGCATTCATTTTCAAGACATGGCAAAAAAACTGAATCTTGCTGAAGTTGACATACGATTTTGCGACTGCAATCCGATCCGGCCGCACTGTAAAATGTAAGGTCCGGTGCAGTGGTATAGCGCATTCAATACATGCGTTCATACGATACACGCAGGGGTAGATTCGGTTATTTGCCATCGAGGTCGTCGGATACGGCAATGCAAGATGTGCTGTGTGAATACAACATTCGGTTTTTCCAGATCCGATGAAAATAAAATTCGGCAAAACGTGCCTCCGTGTGAACGTAACGTAAAAGTACTGATTGAAGGGCTATTACTGCCTACATGTACGCTTATGTTCCTTCAGTTGGCCTTTGCGTTTTAGGACCACGGGTTTCTCTTTTCAGAAGTGTCTATTTCTCAGGCGTGTTGAAGGGCCATTGGTCGATGGCCCTAGTACCCCCTAGTACGCTTCTTTATAGTGCGCGTGGAACACTATGCACCATCTACGACTCTGGCGTGGTCCGGACGGTTACCAGATGGCCGGACGGCGAGTTACCCATTGTTCGTCGTCCGTCCAATAAAGATTTGACGCGAGGCGATGACGCGTTGTATATTAAAAGGTTCAAAGAGATCCTGAATCTATTTTTCTTCATCTTCTCAGCTAAAAGACATCTGTTGGACATAGACCTCCCCTAAATATCCTGTGCGTCTCGCGTCCATCTGATTCCCGCGACCCACACCAGATCATCGATCTACCTTGTGTGAAAACTTCCAATACTACGTCTTCCAGTACGTCGCCACTTCAGAACCTTTTGTCCCCATCGATCATGTGTCCTGCGAGCAATGTGCTAATTTTTCTTATGTAAAGTATATCAATTACAACGCTGCGTCTTTCGGTACGTCGCCACTTCAGAACCTTTCGTCCCCATCGACCATGTGTTCAGCGAGTAATGTGCTAATTTTTCTTTCGTAAATTATATCAATTACAACGCTGCGTCTTTCGGTACGACACCACTTCAGACCATTTCGTCCCCATCGACTATGTGTTCAGCGAGCAATGTGTCCTGTCCACTTTTCTTATGTAGAGTATATCAATTTCTATTAACGAAAACGTGCCTTGTAAAATAATTCTGGACCCATCATAACTTGTCGGTAAACACTTCAACCTAAAATATTCTATTCAATCCCAAGTTTCAACGGTTTTTCTAGTAATTCGCTTCTTTATTCACATCTAAAGTATAATGCGATGATTCTGCGTATTTCTATCAACTAATGGATGGATATTTGAAAGTTTGTTGAGCGCTACGGTTAGGAAAATCTAATGAACATTATATTTTATATTGATCAATATATAACAGAATATTGATGGATTGATGGATTGATTATGTACTCGGTTTGAGCAGCGTAGTAAGCTAGGGTAATTAGTTAGCGTCACAATATTAATCTATCAATATAGATTAACTATCATGTTTCATGATTTGTGTGGTACCAGTAATTATGGGTAATGTTTTGGGTAGCAATATATATGAGTAGTGAGTAGCTTAATAATACAACGTACAGGGCTCGATCTAATGGGGGGAGGGGGGGGAGGGGGGGAGCCGGGCATTTGCCCAGAGCGGCAAAAAATGAGGGGCGGCAAAATTGACTTATTCCTATCTTCCAACTTAGCCAGTAGCCATTCGCACCCAAGTTGGCAGGTTGAGAATTTTAGGTGGCACCTTCCAACCTACTTCAGGTTGGATAATGGAAATATGACTTAAGACTCATCATGACTTAAATGGTTTTGTGTAAGTATGTAAAAGGTGGCGAAAATTATTTTTTCCCGGAGCGACTAAATAGCTAGATCGAGTCCTGACCACGTATAAAGTTTCCTTAAGAGGGTCCTTCTCAATCAATCTATCGTCAGTGTGATCATGGTTGAAAAGTTTCTTGTTTCATATAACGTAATGTTTGATAGACTGGCAACGCGAAAGCGAAAAACCGGCCAAGTGCGAGTCGGACTCGCCCATGGAGGGTTCCGTAGCAGCAAGTAACATAATATAAAAGTTCTTGTAGTGCGTTGTAACTTTGATCGATGTTTTAATATTAGTGTATTTTTTTAGATTTATGACGTATTAAAAAAAACTACTTACTAGATCTCGTTCAAACCAATTTTCGTTGGTAGTTTACATGGTAATGTACATCATATATTTTTTTTAGTTTTGTCATTCTCTTATTTTAGAAGTTACAGAGGGGAGGGGACACATTTTACCACTTAGGAAGTGTCTCTCGCGTAAACTATTCACTTTAGAAAAAAATGATATTATAAACCTCAATATCATTTTTGAAGACCTATCCATAAATACCCCACACGTATGGGTTTGATGAAAAATTTTTTTTTGAGTTTCAGTTCTAAGTATGGGGACCCCAAAAACTTATTGCTTTTTTTCTATTTTTGTGTAAAAATCTTAATGCGGTTCACAGAATACATCTACTTACTAAATTTCAACAGCATAGCTCTTATAGTTTCGGAAAAAAGTGGCTGTGACATACGGACGGACAGACAGACGGACAGACAGACAGACAGACAGACATGACGAATCTATAAGGGTTCCGTTTTTGCCATTTGGCTACGGAACCCTAAAAAGAGGGTTAGCGTCTAAATGTTTGGTTAGCTTTCGTTGCTCACTTGAGTATTTCAAAAATCTTGTTCCAGAAATCAGGAACATGTTTTTTTTTTAAATCTTTAAACTAATTGGAAATAGTTTTCGTCATTCAGAATCTCGATTAAATGTTGAAGGTTTCTTTAAAAATATAATATCGCTTATATACGTATACATATAGTACTATAGTTATATAGGTATACGTTCAAAAGTTTACCAGCCAGAGCGTTGATTTCGAAGGTGTCATCTGATTCGGAACCTATATATACTCCTAACCAGGTACTATTATACATGGTGCGCCACGACAGAAAACCTCCACGAGTGCCCGCAGGCTGTAGTTCCCTTGCGGATACGTCCGGAGCGAAGGTCAGTCTGCGGGACGGTGCACCCTGGGAGGCGGCCAATGACCCCCTTGGGTATTGCTGCTAAGGGGCCTCGATGGCCGTCTGCAAATGTTCTGTCTGAAGGAACGCTTCAACGCGTGTCCCTCTGCCATAGCAGAGGGCACAGTGGCGAAGTAAGAGCGGGCTCGGTGTGCACTCACACTGCCGCCGGGCAGGTAGGAGGAAGGCTTGCTCCTCCTGCTGCCACCGTTAGTCTCGTAGCCCCAGAGATTGTCCAAGGTCATGTTTCTGACTTTTGATGGTAGACGAGGGTCTTGGCTTAAGCTTATAAGTACAATAATTATGAAGGGCCAAATCTTACGCAAAATAGCAGATTTTCAGAGGCTTTTATTGGATTAGTTTTACAAGTTCATATTTTGATTTCAATAAAAACTTTAAAATATATAGATAAAGATACATAATAACGTCATACTCACGTAACAACAGTTATTTGGAAAGTATCATCAGGTGAACGCTTTTAGGCCACACACAGGCCGTCAGTAGGCCGAATCCCAACACGTGGGTCAGTTGCAAATGAAAAATCGTCAGTTATTTTTTTTTTCTTCGAGAAATGTGGTATTTAAATAAATTGTATAACAAGAGTGCCTTTCTGGATAAAAAAGATAGTTAAGTACAACTGGAATTTAACACAGGTATACTTTAGAATTACTGTCATTATAAACAGTGAACTTACTCACACCAATAAATGAATTTTGAATTTTAAATTTTGAACTTGTGTAGAGAAATATTTCACACGAACCAAATAAGTAGGTATAAAAAACTTCTTATAAAAAAGTCTATTTATATAAAAGAGAAACCGATTGACTGACATATCAACGCACAGCCAACACTGCAGGGCCTAGGAGAGTGAACTTTTGCACAAGGTTTACTTTTATGACGTAGACAAGCACTAAAGAGTATTTCCAAAATTGACCCATATGGGATGAAACGGGGTTCTAAAGCTTGTGGAAACTTACTTTCACGCTGGCGAAGCCGCTGGCAGAAGTTAGTACTGTATAAACCCATTGAACCAAAATGTTTCCGAAATTCGTAGACGATCAAACTATACTACGATTTTAGAAATATCGGCGTAGCACACCTCTACGAGAGTCGTCGTTTTGCTACGAGAACGCTACAAATATACACCAAGTGACCTACAAAATTGTAGTTTACACAAAAAAGATAACCAGAGTTACATTTCAAGAAGTTTACTGCTCATTTTGTACTTAATAGGCTCGACTTGCCTGCCTCAATTTAAGTATAGTACAGCATAAATGTTACGACCTTTTTTGCTGAAACTGCGTTTTCAGGAAAAGTGTAGGCCCAGGCTTAATGAAGGTTAAATAGTAAGATCTTTTATGGGGTATTTGAGTGTTGGTGAAATATATTTTCAGTCGTTTTTTTGTAAATAAACAGGGTGCTGTCAGTCTAAGTTACGATGATAAATTCCGGTCGTCAAGGCTTGGCGAGGTCAAAACATTCGAATCTTATTTTTTTTTTTGTTATAGCTTCATTAACAGTTTTAAATTGCTTTTACGTCATCATCATCATGGTTCTATTATATTTACAAAATATAATTTATGCATTAGCAGCACATATTATTATATGATTACTATCATGTACATTAAATAACTATTTACTGGATCTCTTTGACCGTCGGTTTGTGGTACCACATTCCACGAAAAGTATCAAAGGGGCGCTCTACGAGTTGGCTTCGACCCCTCGTGCGCCTTTCAAAGGACCAGGGATCCCATACCATGGTTTCGAGACAAACAAAAAATTAATTATAAATAGTAACATAAAGGTTATCAAATACATTCTTAACTGTCTCTGCACACGGGCCACAAAAAAACGCCGCTTCAAACGTCTTTTTAAGGCGGCCTTTTTTGTGACTCGTGTGCGGCGGTGCCGCCACAAAAAAAAAACGCTTGAAGCGGCTTCAAGCTTCTCCGGACACAAGGTGTCGCGCCCTTCAGCTGTTTTTTGCGGCCGCTTTTAGCTTTTTTTTTTGTGGCCTCTTCTAGCGTTTTTTTTGTGGCCGCGTTTTTTTGAGGCACGTGTGCGGGGATGCTTACCAGTATCAGTCAAATCAAATCAAGTAAAATAAAGTGAAGCTAAATTGCAGGATCCAAAACCTAGATCTCTATGAAAGAAAGTAAAAATATTTATTTAGCGACAGTCACTAGGATCACAAAAAAAAAAAACAAAAATTAAAAAGTACAACAATATCATATGTGTCTCTCGGCCACGCCAAAAAGGTTCATTTGAGCAATGTTGCCAGATAGAAAAGTACTGTCTGACGCTGGTCTTCCAATGAACCTTTAATGATTAGTGATGGAGTAAACGATGGGTCTACGGAGAAGAACGTGCAAGAAACTCCATGGACACCCTTTTAAATCATATTATGAATTACATATAATCTTGGTTACATATTTCTTGTTGCTTCTAAGGTCCTTAATAACAAAAACATACAAAAAGATTGGGAAGATTTCCTAATCTTTACAATTTGAAATGTAGATACCAATATCATGGAGCGGATTTATGCGTGGAAATTGCCTGTCCATTGAAACGTTTATTTCCAATAAGGCCTGAATAGAAATAAATTGGAACTTTGGTCACGTTTGTGGCATGATTTCGTGGAATTATCAATATTAAGTGCCTGTTTAGTATGCATAGCGACCGGTATTATTCTGATAATTTGAACCACTTAGGAAATTATGGATTTTTGATCTAAAATTCTAGGTAGTTTCTCTTTTTAGTTCATAACGTTAGACGAAAATAATGTTAGACGAAATTCTGGTTACATTATTCATAAAACTGTGACTGTTTCAAGAAATATAACTATGATTTACTTGTAACTTAATTTAAAAGAAGTTTTGTGTCTATGATTTTTTATTGAGACCTAGAACGTGTAGGTTAGGTAAATTCACCTTTTTGATTGGCTGACTCCTCGATAGTTCAAAAGTGCATGTAAAACATCATTTGAAATAAATGCGTCAACAACTTGGTAGAATCGAGTTTTTAGCTATCGAATACAAACTTTGATTGGTAAAACTAGGGACTACTTTAATGTTCTGAAATGCAACTGCTTAAATATTGGTCAGATTAATCCAATGTAGGTGGTTAAAGGGTTAATGAAAATCGCATCAAAATTCGATGCATTATTTTTTTTTTTTTTATCTGTTATAAACTAGTACTTGACTGCGATCCCGCCTGATGGTAAGCAGTGATGCAATCGTTGATGGTGAGGCGCACTAGTTTATTAAGAGCCTATTCATTCTAGCCTTGAAGACACCCAAATTTAGCAGATAGTTAAAGAAAGTACCTAGCTTTTGTAATAATACAGCTCACTTCAGTAGAAAATAATATTTATTACTCAATTATTGGGATTGTCTAGAAGTCATTCAGTCAGAAAAGTGATGCTAGTTGCACATTCCAAAGTGTAGGTCTCATGGAGAAGAATGTGCAAGAAACTCCATGGACGCTCTTTTTAAAATTATGTTATTACAATTATTTTCTTAACACTAAAATAATGCAATAGACAAATTGTGCGTCTTAACTCAACGGCCGCCGGAACAAGACTGGCTCACGCCATGACACTACACTTATGCAACGCCGGGGTGAAAGTCCGCTGCCGCGACAGGTCACGGCATGGCGGACAGAGCTCCGGCGGGATCTCATGGTGAAATGGCGTCAACGACTATCGCAACCCAGTGCTGGGCACGCCACAATCATGGCGGTAAGTCCCCTCTTTGAGGCGTGGCTGGAAAGACCTCACGGCGTCCTTACCTTCCGCATGACGCAGGTACTCACCGGACATGGTTCGTTCGGGAGTTTCCTGCACGGGATTCATGCGGAGGTGACGCCCGGGTGTCGCCACTGTGCGGAACGCCCGGAGGACACGGTGGAGCACACAGTCGAGGTGTGCCCTGCTTGGGCGGAGCATCGCCGTGCCCTCGTGGGGGCGATCGGCGGCGGAGACCTCTCGCACCGGGCCTTGGTTGAGGCCATGGTCCGGAGCGAGGAGGAGTGGCAGGCGGTCGCCGACTTCTGCGAAGCAGTAATGCTCGCAAAGGAGGAGGCCGAACGCATCAGGCAACGGCGTTATCGCCGCCGCCGTCGCCGGGATTCTGATCCCGATTTCCGGCCAACGTAGACGCGGGCTTGCGGACAGTGAGCAATGGGTAGCTCACTGTCCGGCCGTCCGGTAACTGTCCGGACCAAGCCCAAGTCGTCGACGGCGCGCACTGTTCCCGCGCGCCTCAAGGAGTTGTCAGCAACAGCAGGGACCCAGCCGGGTCGAAGCCTACTGGGGCCAGGGTTATCCGAAAGGGCGCTCGAGCCCCGGTATGAAGGCTAGAAGGAACGGGGTGGGTCTAGTCAGTAAGAGTCTGACACTATCTCCCGCTCCGCCCAAGGGCGGGGGATGTCAATGCATGATTTGTTCCCACCATAAAAAAAAAATGACACTACACTTTGTTTCATAGTCTGAATATAGAAATGTACCAAACTCTCTTCAACCGCCAATACGACGCCTATACAACTGGGCTATCGCCATATTTTTTTTTAACAAGACACACTGTTTAGCTATAAATCCCAGAAAGTTGCACAACACAGGGTGTTTAATGATTCCGACACAGTTTTACAAGCAGACGGTGTATTTGAAGGTGATATGTTTACAATAGCAGTGATACATAGAGTTTATTTCTGGCATTTCATTTATGTCTTTCTGCCCTTCTTACGACATTGGCGTACCTGGTATTGAGAATGTTTACAGAATTTTCCACAAATCGAGGTTAGATTTAGTTTAAACGTACCTACCTACCTCTACTAGAGTATACAATTTTATCACCACTGCTTTGAAAACGGTGAAGGAATACATCATCATCATCATTTCAGCCGGAAGACGTCTACTACTGGAATAGGCCTCCCCCAAGTGTTGCCACAATGAACGGTCCTGTGCGTCTCGCAATCTTGACCAGGTCAAGGAATACATTAGGATCTAACTGAAATGTCCACACGTCGACTAACATTCAAAATCCTGCATCACATATTAGGGTTTCCGCGTGATTATGCATGCAACAGCTTTAAACCAACTGTCCAGCACTTGCCCAGGTGGACTTAGCTGTCATAGTACAAATAGCATGTCATTACCGCCAACTATCGAAGCTATCATGGTGTGGTTGGATTAAAAGCTTGGTACAGAACGTACGTACCAATCGATACGAACCGACCAGTTTCCGATACCGGCGGACTATTTCGTTTCATATCTACTCTTATTATTATTATTATACATAATATTATTATTATTGTAATATTACAAAATTACATAATATTATATTAGATACATATTATAATATAATAAAGAGGTAAAGTTTGTTTTTTTTGTTCTTTTGTTTGATTGCTAAAATTTTTTCACCGATAGAAAGCTGCTTTATTCCTGAGAATAGGCTATATTTTTGTATGCAGGCGAAGCTGCGGGCAAAAGATAACTTTTTTACGATGATTTTTAAGAAATGTTTAAATTATTTCACAATGTATTAAATATGTAAAGAAAATTAAATCACCGATTATATCATATTCAAATAAAACAGGTATATATTAATATATATATATATATATATTCCACACAACTATCACACAACGCCGTCTAGTCCCAAGCTAAGCAGAGCTTGTGTTATGGGTACTAGACAACTGATAAACATACATATATATTTCTAAATACATACATATTATAGATAAATTACACCCAGACACAGAACAAATGATCATGCTCATCACACAAACATTTGTCCTAGGTGATTGTGATTTGAAGCTTTTACTTATTATATTATAGGTATCATACACAATCTTTTTAATATACCAAAATAAATAAACTAATACAGAATATGATCACATCCTTTGATCAAAGACGCAAAATTATTTTGACACATAATAATTTCTCTTTGACAAAATTTACTCATAATGGTACGGTGTTTCCTTGAAGGTTAAAAGCTTTTAACAGGGTAGGGAAATGGAATGCCTTAGAATTTAATTTGACTGACAATGATGTTGTATAGCGCTATATATCATATATTACGGTAACTCGCTTTTACCAACGGCTTCGTCCGCATGAATGTAGATTTTTTTTTTAATGGAAACATTTCTACTTCCTGGATTAAAAGTATCCTATGTCCTATTTTAGGAATGAAAACATACCTACTCCCGGGATAAAAAGTATCCTATGTCCTATTTTGGGAATGGAAACATTCCCAAAATCCGAGACTCTCGAGATAAAAAGTATCCTATGTCCTATTTTAAGAATGGAAACATACCTACTCTCGGGATAAAAAGTATCCTATGTCCTATTTTAGAAATGAAAACATAACTACTCCCGGGATAAAAAGTATCCTATGTCCTATTTTAGGAATGGAAACATACCTACTCCCTGGATTAAAAGTATCCTACGTCCTATTTTCTTAATGGAAGCATACCTACTCCCGGGATAAAAAGTATCCTATGTCCTATTTCTGGATATGATCTACCCGTGTGCTAAACTTCATTTCTTCATTTGGAATGTGTAAAAAACATGCATTACCTGTTTTTATTTTTACTAGGATAATCCCATCCATCCGGGGGGAGGGGAATTCCGTAAAATCAACCATTTGAGTAAAGAAATAATAAACACAAGTGATATTTATTTTGCAAATACTCATAAATATTTTAAAAACATTTTTAACTAAATTTTTTTCGTCAGTTTAAACTAGATGAGGCCAGTGTTTCCTACCTGACTACCCTGAGAAGAAACACCGAAACGAACTCAAGGGTGAAAACTTCTTTTAAAGTCCATACAGCAAACATGTAATGGTCTATGAGAACCATGCAAATTAGTGTCTGAGATGGTCTTTTGAGGAAAGAACCACATATACTTGAGTGGACTTGTCCAGTCAGTGTAAATATAGTCAGTATTTGTATAGCTTAACTTACGACTACTAAGGAGCTCAACGATTTGACAAATATTCTGCTTTTATATTTTTTGTCATTCTAATAATATGTTATATTATTATTTTTATTATGTGAGAACAATTGAAATAAAATTTAAAAAAAAAGCAAAATATAGATGTTGAAATAAACTACTGGCAGTTAAGAGATGACCAGTGTCTGACAGTGTCAAACATGACGCGGAGCACCGCTCAGCTAAACCATTTTAAAGGGAACTGAATAATTCAACACCATGTCCCACTATCAGTGAGACATTTGAATGAGCATCACAAACTATCAACTGCTATGCCCGTTTATTTAAAACAAGTAGTTACCTAAAGACATAAATTACTTCATGGTGCTTCTTTTTCTCCCGGTCTAGGGTAGAACAAAAGGGCGATTCAGACTATTACTGACCTAAAACTACATCTATGCCCCTTCAGTTTTCCTTTGCATTCCAAGACCACGGGATTCACTTTTAAGACATCAACCCATGACCCTAGTAGGCTTCGCCCATGCCTTTGGTGGCTGAAGTTGCTCACATTTACAACATTAAAGCCGGTCCTGCTCCACAGCCACATCCACTTTTGCTTACTAATTAGTTTAGCTTTATTTTTTATTTTTTATAAAATATTGGCAGAGATGCTATTGTCCTTTTTTTATTGTTGTTTTCGTAATATTTTATTATTATTTTATTTGTCTATTGAAGCTTGTGATAATTTATTACTTTATGGAAACAATAGCATTGTATAATGTAGAATCACTTTTTTCAGATTTTGAGAATGTGAAGCATAATGGATGGTCTATTTGAAAATAATATTATAAAGAGGTATGAGAACCGGGGTGGGTGGTGGCGTGCGAGGTGTGTTTGTTTAGCTAGTATTAAGAATGCACATTCTTGTTTTTCTTTCTTTCTTTTTTGCGGTAAAGTTTCATTTTTTGTTTGTAGAAGGTAATCTCTTGTACAAGTACTGGTCCGATTGTAAACAGTTTTTTTACCAATAGAAAATTGCTTTATTCCTGAGTGACATAGGCTATATTTAATCATCATCAGTACGCAGGCGAAGCTGCGGGAAAAAGCTAGTTTGAAATAAATGCATTTGATATGATTTAAAAAAACTAGTTGCTACGAAACTTTAAACAGTTTGTGGTGGTTAGCAGACAGCTAATAAAATCCGAATCGAGCTACAAAATCAAAGACCTGTAACCAATTAAATTGATAGCGTAATAACCTAAATAAAATAAGCACGTATGTAGGTGTAAATAAGTAGGCGTTCCTAATTACTTGCCCAAATAGTTTTAATTGACTCTGAGTCTCTACAAACACGATGATTGTAAATACATAGGTATAATAAAATTCACTCCTACGTTCGAACAGGGGCGAAAAGTAAATAAACAAGATGAAATCTTTACAAACTAATTTGAGCCGTGGAAAGAGTTAACTATTTACTGTTGAACTATGTTGCTGCGTCTAAAATTTATTTTTGCCCAGTGTTGGGTTCGAAATTCATATTTTGTGTCTTTTTTTAAATTAATACAAACAAGAGCTTGATTGCGATCCCACCTGATGGTAAGCAGTGATGCAATCTCTCACGGTGAGGCGCGTTAGTTTATGAGCCTATTCACTCTTGCCTTGAAGTCACTCAAATTATAATCGGACGGGAAGACCGTAGCAGGCAAATTGTTCCGGTCCTTCGATGTACGCGGTATAAATGACGAGGCAAAACGCTTAGTCCAAACCGTAGTATCAACAAAGTATATGGGTGAATACACGTCGTATGTCTTTTTGATTTACAGAAATATTTTTGACTAATTCGTTTCAAAGTAAAAATTTAGATTTATATGGAAGATGAATTTGTTGTGTAGAACATCATGGTCATCATCATTTCAGCCTAAATACCGAAGTCCACTACTGTACATGCCTAGGTTTCCCAGGCACACGTGTGTGCAGTCTAGTTCTACCTTCAGAAATGTGTTATACTTTTTGTGTTAGTGTAACTAAAAACATTATTTTATGCTAATGAACTTTCTAAAACTAATTAAATTTTCATTATCGCTTTTATTTTTTACTAGCTGTGCCCGCGATTTCGTTCGCGTGGACTACACGATTTTGAATTTGTTTTTTCTAAAATAAAAGTAGCCTATGTTACTCCTTATTACATCAGCTACCTGCCGAAAAAAGTCCCGTCAAAATCGGTCCAGCCATTTCAGAGATTAGCCCGGACAAACAGACAGACAGACAAAAACTGTAAAAAATGTTATTTTGGTGTATGTACCGTATAATATACATATTTAATTCATATGCAGTAAAAAGCAGTTATTTCAATATTATAAACAGACACTCCAATTTTATTTATATGTATAGAAGATATAGATAGACAAGCTTAAGCCAGTACTTGAAATAAATAGCTAATCGCTTAAACATCTCTAAACTTTGATAATTATGATAATTCTCATCAAAAACATAGTTTACTCGAGCGCTTTAACTAAAGCCTCCACTAAATCATATCAAATATTCTGTTATTGAGGTATTTTACTAATTAAATTAAGGAAACTTTATCAAAATATTCAAGATCATAAGAATTTATAAACCATTCGCAATAAGATTACACATTTAAACAAAACTTTTATACTGTCCGTTCAACCGATTTTGACTTCTATTACGTTTGCATAAGGATGGCATTGAAAGCAAAAAAAGTTTGTATTGTAACCAGTTTTTAGTCAGTTTTCTTGGATAACAAGGCACTAAATATTAAGTTTAATAATATATTCCTTTAAGATAGGTTAAGGTACTTCTTAATTATAAGACAACACGATGATACTTGTTAGAGAGGTGGAGTGGTCTATTGTTTTATCTTACTACAATTTTACGGGTAATAAATGCTAGCTTATTGAATACTTGTTTCTGCAAGCGGCAACGCCCGCGTTAATGTAGAAAATACACCGTTAAATTTTGTTCGTTTTAATCCCGTGGAGGGTCGATCCGGTACATGAAACACTATCGATTTGTAAAGATAAAATTAAAAATGAAGTACTTACCTTTTTTTCAAAACTCGTATTAATTTACGCATGTACAAAATTAATTTCTTTAAGAAAACGTCAGCTGAACGAGTCCAATGACCTGTAGGTAGTTTGTACGCAACGCCGACTACTACCTACACGTCATTGGACTCGCTCAGCTGACGTTTTTTATATGTTACTATTTGTGCTAATTTTCAAGTCTATTGGACCCAAGGAATAAATTTTAGCAAACAAATGAATTTTTCCCTTTTCACCCCTATAAGGATTTGGATTTTCAAAAATCCTTTCTTAATATAAAAGGAAGCCTTGTGCAAAGAAAAAACTTTCCAATCTCAGTAGTTTTGGCTGTGCTTCATCATCATCATCATTTCAGCGGATATACGGCCATTGTTGGACATTGGCCTCCCCCAAGCGTCGCAAGCGTGTGCGTCGATATGTAAGTCAGTTTCTCCTTTTAAGAAAACACAATACATACATGGAACTATTTATATACATGTACATACATATTATGCAAAAACATAACAAAAACAAGATAATAATAAATAAATAAACATTAGTCACAGCGCGCACTGGTGCCTTTGTCTCCTTGACTTTTACACAAAAAAGTCACCGGGCTTATGAACCCAACATGTAGTGCGCGCACTTGGTGACGTGACTAGCTTCTGACGTTTTATAAGTGCCCATGTAGGCCTCCGGTAACTGTCCGGACCAAGCCCAAGTCGGCGACGGCGCGCACTGTTCCCGCGCGCCTCAAGTAGTTGTCAGCAACAGCAGGGACCCAGCCGGGTCGAAGCCTACTGGGGCCAGGGTTATCCGAAAGGGAGCTCGAACCACGGTACGAAGGCTAGAAGGAACGTTGTGGGTCTTTTAGTCAGTAAGAGTCTGACACTACTATGACTACTATGACTACTATGACTACTATCTCCTGCTCCACCCAAGAGCGGGGGATGTCATTGGATGATTTTTTCCGAATGGGTGGAAAAATGGGTGAAAAAATTATTGTCACCGTGACAAAAGTCACCAATGCGCGCTATGTCTTAGTTTGGATTGTAATATATCCTTAGTGTTGCCCAAATTCAGTCTTGGTCTTGCAGTCTTGGTCTTGTTCTTGCGTTTTTGCAAGACCAAGACCAAGAACAAGACCGCGTATTTTTAGCAAGACCAAGACCAAGACTGACCGTGCAAGACTTGAGCAAGAACAAGACATAGCCTGCAAGACTCTTGCGTCTTGCAGCTAGGACTTAGCGCTATTTCACTGAGTAGTTAGGTGTAACAGTTCTGTGTATAGGTAGGTACGCTTAGGAATTCTATGAGACGCAAAAAACTGTATCAAAGAATATGAAAAACTGGACCTATGCGCATTACGACTAATACCATAAACATAGCGAATAAAAAAATATCTATTAAAATCAAACTGAGTGCATGCATAGTTATGTTTTAACTTTGATAATGCGGCATCAAAGGTTTTGTACTTACTTCTCAAAGAAATTTGCCGCTTTTCGGAAGTACATGGTTATGATACACGCGCCGGCGGCTTCTTTTGAAATCTAAAACAATCGTTGCCGCCACGCCGAAATCATAACATTTGTGACACTATTTGATTGCCGCCATAGGGCGTAGGTATACTCATGCAAAATAATTTCGAATTTTTTTAAGAGTACCTACAGGTGTTCCAAAGAATAAATAAGTTTCAGAGTGCTTAGAATGAAAATGAATACATTATACTGATCACGCAAGTAGTATTATGATTAGGATAAAATGGTAAGGATAGGTAGTAGATGTCATATTAATTCATTCTAGTAAGTATATATTATAATATTGATTACTTATATGGTTTTAAACTAATTACTTAGGTACTATTATTGTACATTTAGTCATTATATTTCTTAAGTTTTTACAAGAAAAAATAGCAAAAAAGTGTTCAAATATCACCCGTTTAATAAATATTGTAGCCACTTTTAAATATACTTGAAACGTGTAAAAAAATTCTACAAAACTAATAAAATAATATAAAAAGCGTAGGTACTTACCTACTAATAAAATAAAAAGCCTGAGATAAGAGTTTTGTATTACTTACCAGCCCGAATATCTCTGAGAGAGATGATGAGAGTAAGTATTTACTAGCTGTGCCCGCGACTTCGTCCACGAGGAATAGTAACTTTGGAGGTATAGTGACGTTCAGGACTTATTTATTTATTTTAAAACTTCTGTCATCAAACATACAAACGAACTCTTCAGCTTTATAATATTAGTATAGATGTACGCCAAAACATTCACTTATATGTAAAGAATAGTGATTGGCACTAATTCTATTTTATTCACGCGTCGCGTCTGTACAAGTAGGTAATATTTAGTGTGTGTTTGTACGCCGCACGCGGCATTGTTTGATTTGCGGCGGCATCCTTTTCATAGAGCCGGCACGTGGCGAGGCGGCGCGGTAGGTAGCAAGGAAACGTACTATAAATAAAGGAATTATTTTAATTCCAGTCATTTCCAATTGAGCTGTGCTTCGAGTCTAACTTAATAATTGTTTTTACTAATTCTCGTTGTTTTCTAAAAACGTATCACGTGTACAATTTAATATGAGTGACGAAGATTCAAATTATTCTAGTCCGAGTAACGAGAGTTTGAGTCACAGATCTAAAAGACCCAAAAGCAAATTTGAGGAGTTTTTCGAAATAATTCATGCATCCCAAACTGCCTTCTGTAAATTGTGCCAACATAAAAAGATTGAAATAAAAATGAAAAACAGAAACACTTCAGGCTTAAGGAAACATCTAATATCTTTCCACAAAAAGGAATCAGAAATATTTCTTCCTGTTAAACCAAAATTAAGTGGAGATATCACAAGCTTTTTAGTAACCGCTGGAAGAAGTGGACAGGTAAGAATATTTTTTTAACAGTTAAAAGAATTTTAACTCCGCGTAGCTATTCATGCGATACTTTCAAAAACGCCATTAACTTACGTAAGTATTTTTGAGTTAGTGGTGTTTTCATCTAGGGGTGCGACATATTAAGTATGTAATTATCGTCTTAAATATTTTTTATAAACACCCATATTTTCATTTAATCGGCCAGTAACAACTAAGTACTTTATTTTGGTAAATTACAGTACAGTGCAACTTTAATATAACAAATATCAATTTAACGATTTTCTCGATTTAACAACAACAAACCTCCTCCTCTTATACGCTCAAACCTAGTATGTTTTAAATAATAACACAAGATTTATTGTTTTGTTTCAGTCGGAAAACAGCAGTGACAACATCACGACAGCTACAGTTGATTGGGTGGTGAAAAAATATCTTCCCTTCTCATTTTTCGATGACGAAGCTACACAAGTATATTTTCGACGTATTTGCCCTAATATGGTGTTTCCTAAAAGGTCTACACTTAGAAGGAAAGTCAAAGAGCGATTTGAAGAGCTCCAATTGAATCTCAAGGAACGACTTCAACAATTATCATCTAAAATGTCTTTTACCATTGATGGGTGGACGTCAATTGCTGGTAGGAGTTACTACGGGGTTACTATTCATTATATAGACAACGAATGGAAGTATCAATCTGTAGTTCTTGATTTTATACCATCACGCGGTCGACATACTGGGGAAGATATTGCAACGATTTTCCATGAATGTTTATTGGAATATGGCATAATTGATAAAATACAAGGTATCACGGTCGGCAACGCAACTGCAAATACCAAATTTATGTATGAACTGGGCAAACAGCTGCCGCCACACTTTGATTCAGACAATCAACATTTCCGGTGCTTTGCTCACATTTTAAACCTTGGTGTACAAGATTTATTAAAGACCTTAGCATTACACTGTGAGTCTGACACTAACGCGCAAGATCAGCAGTACGAAGACTATGCAGACGAAACTGAGGATGAGGAAGATGAAGAATCTGCACCAAATATTGCTGACTCGCGTACATCTGTAACAAAGTTACGCAGTATTTCCAGTAAAATAAAAAGAAGTGAGATAGTGAAGAAGAAGTTTCAGTCTGCTTGTGAAGCAGCTGGCGTGCCATCAAATCTAAATGCCATTCTTGACTGTCCAACGAGATGGAATTCCACACATGATATGATTGGATTTGGTTTAAAAGTGAGAGCGGGCATTGACATATTGTGCAGTTCTGTCACCGAATTAAATGATTTTCAAATCACAGCTAATGAATGGCAGGTACTCGAAAAATTACATAAATTTCTAATAAACTTTAAACTTTTAAGTACAAAACTTGGTGGAGACAAATATGTTACATTACCGCTAGTCATTGTATCATTCAATCTCTTGCTAGATATAATTGAATCCATGGTAAAACAGTTAGATGAGAAACCTAATCGATCTAAAGTGGATGAAAGGCTCATTCTAGCTTTCCAAGCAGCTCGAGACAAAATGCTTAAACATTACAAGAAGAGCAACTGGATTTATTGTACTTCTTTAATTTTAGACCCAAGGCATAAGGCTCAGACTTTTGACCTGACAATGTGGGGGAAGCAACTTAAAACAGAAAGTCTGCGCAAGTTCAATGAACTTTATGAAGAATATAAAAGTCTACACTCACTGAACAAATCTCTGGAATTACCAGAAAAAGAAAATAAAGTATGTGATGAAGATGAAGACGTAATAGACTTTGATAAACTCTATGAATGTCCCTCGACGTCATCTGGATCTTGTCTTCAAGGCTTAGTGATAGACGAGTTGGAGGAGTACCTGAGAAAACCAAGAACTGCCAGCTCGGAAGACATTTTAGATTGGTGGAGGACGCATGAGACAGAGTATCCGATTTTATCGAAAATGGCCCGTGATTTTCTCTCAATACCTGCAACTTCAGTACCTGCTGAGAGGTTATTTTCTAAAGCATCATTAGTAATTAGAAAACATAGAAATAGGTTAAGTGATGAGTCAGCCAGATGGTTACTTTGTATTAATTCTTGGTCAAAAAAATTGATATAAAGTATCATAACCTAATGATAAAGCTGTTGATTTGTGTTGTATTTTATTTTTTATTCAAATAAATGATAAATCGTAAAACTCTTTTATTAAATTTCTTATAAGTTGAGGGTTCAATCTCTTTCTAGACAGATAAGTATTGTTCTTTAAAATACAGTCAAGTTATTGTAATTAATTTGTTTTTTTTTTACATGTTTTAGCAAATGTAAGCTTATAAATCATAAATGTTTATTAAGAAACAGTTACTTCCATGGAAAACGACATATAGGTCAGTTGATTTTTCGAATTTCTTATCAAATCTTCAGTTATTTATTAATCTGCTTCATCTTTACTATGGCTATGTTAATTCAAGCTCACAATGTTCCAATTCTAATACGTTTTTCTAAGATTTAAAGTAAACTTTAATAAATAGTAATAGACTAATAGGTAATTGCAAGACTTGCAAGACTCTTGCTGCAAGACCAAGACCAAGACCAAGACTGGGAGCGCAAGACCAAGACCAAGACCAGGTGTATTGGCGCAAGACCAAGACCAAGACTGGCTAAGTCTCGTCTTGTTCTTGCATTTGGGCAACACTATATATCCTCTATCTACCAGGTACCAGAGTTACCACACATTACATTTAATATACAAACTACCCGCAAAGATAGATACCGTAAGGTACACACATTACACGCAAACTTATCTTATAAATCCGTCTGAGTAAGCGACGTGACGTTTAAGTACATTCCCAGCATCGCTTTGATCTGTACCCCCGGCTAAAGAGATCATCTTAATCTGCGTCGTTTTTGACGGCAACCAGCCCTAATCATACGACTTGACAAGGAAACGCGATAAAAAGAGAGGAAAGGAAAAAGAGGGAAGCAGTTAATTTGAAAATAAAATGTTGCGTTTTTTGCAGCCTCCGCTAATAAATCTTGTGATACCAATCAATATGTCTTGATTGTAAAAATTAGAGTTAGGAATCGTTGATTCCTGTGTACATTATTTAGTTTCCTTTTTCTGTAATGATTATTTGTATTATTTCATTATTGTACATCGCATTTAAAAAAATGCAGGACAAGCATTGTAAAACAAGTGGATAATGGGCGTTCTTATCGCACAGGGCCTTTTTTACAGAATATCTCTGGATGGACTGGAGACAGATTTAGGGCACTGAGAGTACAAACATCAGAAGTAATACTAACGAGACATAAAATATAAAATACATGCATACAATACCAAATAATATACTGATAAAATATAATATATGAATGAGTCAGGAGAAGAAAAATCACAGTGAAAGAAAGGTCTTTCAAATTTAAGTAATACTAAGTTGACACAACCACTACACGTAAAATTTTTTTTTTTTCTTATTTTCATTTGTTCATTAATATTTACATGTAACATTCAAATAGAAAAAAAAAATTTATAACACGGTATCGGGAACATGGCTCGAGCTACCGGTGGACTAGGCTCGAGAGAAACGTATCTCGCATCTGCTGGATTCCCGAGGTTCACCTTACCTTCCAATCCTGCACCTAAGACATATAGTAATGAAACTTTAATGAAATCTATCCTTCTTTCCTGGATTAGGTCTATTTTGTAACAGGTATAAAATGTTGAAAAGTAAACAAATTATCATTGCATTATTCAAAGCTCAGTAAATACAAAACCCCTTACAAACAATAGCCTGAATGAATCGCAGAAATCACTCAACTTCCCCATGACCTAAGCCTCGCGTGCACAAACCCATTCGCGTATCGGTCGCACATGTAAACACAAACAAAACGACGCGCTTCCCCTAACTATTATTTGTGATTTTAAATGGTCCGTAGCGCAAGTAGTACTACTTCAGACAGGACGATTTGTTACGTCACACTTACTTTAATGTATGAAGGGTTTGTTTATCAGGTTGTTTATTTGTTTATCTACACTTATATTATAAAGCTTCGCAAGGTTCTGCAATACTTTGGTCACATTGCAAGGAAAGACGGTGGCAACCTCGAAAGGCTAATTGTGACCGGTAAGGTGGACGGGAAAAGGCCTCGCGGGCGCAGCCCAATACGTTGGTCCGACCAGATCCGCACCGCCCTTGACTCCACGATGTACAATGCCCTTCACACTGCCAAAGACAGGAACAGATGGAGGAATAGAGTGATGAAACAGGGGGGTCACGACCCTCAGCATTGAGGAATACGACGCAAGGAGGAGGATTATAAAGAGGGAAAATTTGTATTTTTGTGTGTATGTTTGTAATGAAAAAACTCAAAAATTACTGTGCCGATTACAAAAATTCTCTCACTATTGGAAAGCTACATTCACCCTGAGTAACATAGGCTATATTTATTGCCCGTGCAAAGCCAGGACGAGCCGCTAGTCTTCTATATAGGTACTGAGTTAGTGATAGTGCGCCATACGGGTGACAGGACAGAATGAAAGTTTTAGCCAATGAATATGGAATAAAGGCAGGAAGAAGAAGACACCACTAATTTTTAATTAGTACAAATACTTAAGGGCTTATTAGAAAAGGTCTTGTTATTATTTAAGTAAAGTCACAATAAATAATATTCATAAGCAGCAAAGTTATTAGTGTTTATTTATATTCCAAAATGTCAGTCAATTTATGGAAATATTGTACAGGCTATTGATTATGAATGAATAAATGATGATCGAAATAAAAGAACACTGCGAGTAGTGTTTTTTAGTTGCGATTGCTACGAATGATTGATTTTATTATGAATTTACCAGAACTGGTTACACCTTTACCAGTTCCAAATTCCTTCTAATTATATTTTTCATAGTTTGCGTCAGTCTTTGAGCAACTTTTTAACGAATTGACTAAATTATGATAGAATAGAATAGAATAGCATTTATTCGGCGCAAGCAATACAATATACAACAACATAAAATAATAATAAAAAAAGAGTACACACATACAATACAGTTGCAGTGACCGTGCCTGAACCGATAGGGTCACCAACTCAGCAATTGCTGGGCGTCAAACACCCAGCGCTAATTTTCAGCTGGCACCCCGCAGTGACGTACGGATGATCGTAAATAAATTATACGTAAACAAATAAATATAATCTATATAAATATAACCCATACTTAAAATAAATATTGATACTAGTGTATTTGTGTGATAATATTGTTATATAGGTACGTAACTAAATATTTTATAAAATGTGTCATGGTTGATTGATAAAATAATAATTTTTCGTGTCTTCTATTTTGTGGGTGTACATGAATAGTTAAATAAATATATAATTCACTAATAAGAAGCAAACGTCGAATAATCAGCTTGTGTATTTTTTTTTTTTAATAATAATTGTTATTGTCATTTGTTAGATAATGCTTTTCTACTTGTCTCTTTGAGTTTGGTTTAAGTTTTGTTAAACAAATTACTTTGAGTTACGAAAATGTCATTAAAAAAAGATTATCTTTTTTTGATCTTTAATGCGAAAATGGTAAAAAAGTTTAAAAAATATTTCCAGAATTCAATTTAAAACTCATTCCAAGTAAACTTAAATAAAAAATTCTAGTTAAATTGATTTCTTCTGTAATTACAAAGTTGTTTATAGTTTAGTTAATTAAGTATTCTAATCTTAAAGTTTAAAATTTTACTAAGCCAACATTGATTTAGAGACGTTAATTTCTTTTACGTTACTGCAATGTAAAGTTGTAATGATATCAGATTATCTACACTATAATATTATAAAGAGGTAAAGTATTGTTTTTATGGTTTTTTGTCTGTAGGAGGTAATCTCTGTGAGTACTGGTCCCATTGCTAAAATTTTTATACCAATAGAAAGCTGCTTTATTCTTGAGTGACATAGGCTATGTTTCATGTACGCGGCTGAAGCCGTGGGTAAAAGCTAGTGGTTTTATACACCCCTATTTTTTAATTAGTACACAAAAAAATGGGGCTCTATCTGTACCCGTTACTGATAATATTTTTGTAGTCAAAAGTAGAAAAAAACGAAATCCTAAAATTGACCATGACAAGGTAAATTCATCATAGAAATCACTCATACATAACAATTGCTAGTAGAAAATACTACGGGCAGTGTTTTTCCTTAATAATTGTCAATTCATTCATTAATCAATAGCCTGCACAATATTTCCATATATTGAGTGACATTTTGGGACATAAACCAACTCTAATAACTTTGCTGTTTATGAATATTATTTATTGAGATTTTACTTATAAAATAACAAGGGCTTTTCTAATAAGCCCTTTAAGTGTTTGTACTAATTAAAAATTTGTAGTGTTTATACACTACAAATTTTATTTAATTTTTTTCGTTTATTAGGTCAGTTTAGGTTACGACAAACTTAGCACTCTCTAGTAGAATTCTCAGAGGAGAGTGTCGTCAGATAGACTCATAATTTGAACCGACACTAATTAAATTTATATGCAAAATTATTTTTAGTTTATGTGAAAACTGAATACAGTTTGTTCAGAATTAGTAAGTGAACGGGTTGTAATATGATAACCGGTTTATACCGGGTAAACTAGGTAATAACCGGTTTTGCGTCCGTTGCGTCACAACCACAGGTTCAGTTGAAAACCAGCGTCAGGCACTAGTTGTCTGGCATTCATGCTGAACTGGACCTATTTTGGTGCAGCCATGAGGCTGATCAATGATATTTTTATTTTTATTTTATTTTTTTTGCTTCTTTTATTTTTGATGTGTTTATTATATAGTATTGTGTTTAGGCCTTGTGATGTACCAAATAAATTATTTTTCTTTCTTTCTTCCTTTCTTTCAATAGTTTTTACACCATGTTATATTTTTTCCTAAAAATATTTAAAAAGTTTTTGTTCTTGGTCACCATCAGTTGGACACCACTGACATTAAGTACCTACAACATAGGTCACGGCAGGTCATAACGGGTACTAGGTGTCAGCAAACAGCTGGGTGCAAGTGCAAAACAACCCCTCAGTCGCCTGGATGACCTTAATGACTATGCATTTTTGCTGACATAACAAGCTTAAACTTTGTGATTTTTCATGATACAGTTATGAAATGTTGTACATAGATTCTGTATATAAAAATACTAGACACGTGTTTCGGATTTCGCATTACCTATACTAAAACTAATGTTGGTTACAGGGTTGGTTGTAAAAGACCGGCAACCTCTCAGGACTATGTAACTAACATCATAAACAACAACTTTTGTTCTATGACTTTTAAAAATGTATCATATTTTAGTTCATCAGATTTTCATACAAAAATAAAAATATTTAAATTGAACGTTCTAAATATTACGAAGTTTATGTAAAGCAAGCGATTGTACAATAGGGGAGGGGAGCGGAATCGGGTGGCAGGGGTGCTTGATGCGCTTGCGTCGCGTTGTACAGATGTAGGTAGATATAGCAAAATAGAGTTGAAAAGTGTTAGATAGAACAACGAAATCTTGAAGGTTTGTTTTTGGTAAATTTATTATGTTTTGTAAAAAGTCATAGAACAAAAGTTGTTGCCCTGCAAGGTTGTTAGTATTTTACGATTAACCCTGTATATCTGCCACCCGTATTATGTATACTTAACCTAGTACTTAACTAGATATTATACTGAGAACCTAAGTTGTAACTGACACTTGTGCGTTACGATTAGCTTTTACTGCCAATGCATATGTAATTTTATTAGACTTTTAAACCAGCTATGTTGTAGTTATAGGCTATTACTTGGTTAAATATCTAGACATTTTGAAGACCTCTGCTTAGTATTCTTGGGGTTAATATGTACTTTAATTTGGATAATGGTTATTTAATGGTTGGGTAGTAGTGGCCCAGTGGACTTACGAAGTTACGAGTCGGGCCAACTCAGCCAGACGCATTACTTTTTGTAATTTATTTAATCAATACTGTTTTCATAACAGTGAAAGAACATCGTGAGGAAACTGGCATAACTTAAAAAACAAAAATTCGAAATCCACAAATTTGCATCGGGTCCGGGTAGTAGATTTCTGCCTCTCTTCTAGAGGCCTGAGTCTCAGAAGAGGGTATGAATAAAGCATAGTATTACAAGCCGTATAATTTTATAGGGCTGGTTGGTGTTGCTTTATGCTGAAGTTAGTTTATACTTCGGTAATTGTAACTAAGTATAAATCGATCTGGCTTATCCTCCTCCTTAATCTTTCACTCTTGACAGAGTGGTCGTGGTTGACAATATTGCATTTTCGTTGGGAAGTGAGGCTCTCGCGATGCATCTCCACTTGTCACGGTTTATGATACTTTCCTGTTTACTAGACAGAAAAGAAGAAGAAGAAGACACCGCTAAGTACATCATAATGTTCATGAACTAGCCAGAGGCCTTCACATTACGTCTGGCGTGCGAGCGAGAAACAGGTATGGAGCCATACACCCTATATAATAGGGTAGTGTCCAGGGTCAAAATAATTGCATCTTATTAATCCGTATTTTAGATTATAAAAAAATATTGGACACGTTTTTTTTCTTTTTTCGATTAAACAAAAAATAACAAAGATATAGCCCATTAAAATTACGTGTGACATCACCCCGTGCGAAAAAATGTAGCACGCCGTGACGTTACATGTAACTTTAATGGGCTACATCTTTGTCATTTTTGGTTTAATTTACAAATAAAAAAATACGTGTCCCTTATTTTTGAATAATCTAAAAGACGGACTAATTATATTTTTTACGGCAACTAGCCTATTCCATCCCTTTAACAGTACAGTTCAGGTCGTAAAATAGATCGCATTAAGAGCTCGTAGTAAACCTTCAGGTGTTTATAAGAGCTTTACATCAACAATTTTTGAAAATTGACACCAACTCCTAATTAGCGACGACCCGAAACGAATAATCCTATTTACAAACATCTAATCAACTAATTGGCACAAAATGTAACTCGAGAATGCTTCTTTAGTAAGAAAATCACCTTATTTTCCTCCGGCCTTCCCGATTAAGTCTACGTTAGGCTGCTTTTCCACTAAAGATGTGCTATGCAGCTATGCTGTGAGGATGTAATAGCTAAGCTGTGAAATTGTATGACCATTTCCACTAATGCTAAGCTATATGCCGGGGTAGACCGTAAGCTATTCGAACTAAGCTATGTGAGATAACAAAAATATGCAAAGCTAAGTTAGTTGTATATGCATATGCATAGCTTGAAAAACTGCGTCAGCTATGCGAGCTAAGCTAAACTAACTTAGCTTAGCTCATGGTCTACAACCGGCTATACGGCAATGCGAGTAAGATGTGCTATACACCCCTACTTTTTAATTAGTACACAAAAAAATGGGGCTCTATCTGTCCGACCCGTCACTGATC
The DNA here is from genome assembly GCA_910589285.2 of Mythimna ferrago. Classification (NCBI taxonomy): domain Eukaryota; kingdom Metazoa; phylum Arthropoda; class Insecta; order Lepidoptera; family Noctuidae; genus Mythimna; species Mythimna ferrago. Next base: position 23,266,482 of record OU342683.1, read on the forward strand.
AGCAGACAAAAGTAGAAAAAACCGAAATCCTAAAATTGACCGCGAAAAGGTAAATTCATCACAGAATCAATCATACATAACAATTGCTAGTAGAAAATACTGCGGGCAGTGTTTTTCTAGCCCTTAGCCTGCACAATATTTCCATAAATTGAGTGACATTTTGGGACATAAACCAACGCTAATAACTTTGCTGTTTATGAATATTATTTATTGAGATTTTACTTATAAAATAGCAAGGGCTTTTCTAGTAAGCCCTTTAAGTATGTGTACTAATTAAAAAATTGTGGTGTAGAGATGCGCCGCCGCAAAGTAGCTGCGCGAAAAAAATGTGCAGCTCGAGTAATACGATGTATCGATAGTACAGAAGCTTGACATAGCAACACCACTCGCGATCATCCATAGCACGTATCCATAGTACACATCCATAGCACGCATCCATAGCACGCATCCATAGCACCCTTCCATATAAAAAACATATCTTAGTTGAATCCGTTTCCACCAGTGCTAAGCTATGCGCACCAATGAATATGATTGGTGGATATATCAAACGCATCCCAGATGAGAATGAGAGCAGTGGTGGCGAGTGGTAACGGCCCCTCTTACGAGTTGTAGGTCGAAGGTTCAAAACCTTAGCCAGGCGCATTACCTAATTTGTGTAATTTATTTCATCACCACTGCTCTCTAAACGGTGAAGGAAAACATCGTGAGTGAACCGGCATGTCCTAGAACCAAAAATTCGAAGACGTGTGACGTCCACCAACAAGCACTGGGCCCGCGTGGTGGATTACGGCCCATTCCCTTTCCCAGAGAGGAGGTCTGAGTCCCAACGGTGGGAACATTATAAGGCCGACTATGCTAAACGCATCCATAGCAACGTAGCATAGCACATCTCTGGTGGAAAAGCACCTTTATTCGGAATGTTTAACCCACTCTCAGGTAAGGGCAGGCGTTTCATTATAGCCGGCTTACGTGTAAAATTTATATCCCGTTGTGGAGCCCGGGGGCTGTCCAATATGGCCGCTGGATTCACTTGTCGGGAGGCAGGACGTGAAAATTAACAATTTGGTTTTATGTTTTTATTTAAATACTAGTGGCCCGTGCCGGCTTCGCACGGGCAATAAATATAGCCTATGTTACTCAGGGTGAATGTAGCTTTCCAATAGTGTAAGAATTTTTGAAATCTACACGGTAGTTTTTGAGTTTAATCGTTACGTACAAAAATACAAATCTTTCCTTTTTATAATATTAGTATAGATAAAATGAGAATTGACACCGATATTAGTAACTTACGAGTTGTAGGTCGCGGGTTCAAACCCTGCCAGGCGCATTACTTTATGTAATTTATTTCACCACCACTGCTCTCAAAACGATAAAGGAAAACATCGTGAGGAAATCATCATGTTCTAGAACCAAAAATTCGAAGACATGTGATAGGTATTCACTAACCCGCACTGGGCCCGCGTGGTGGATTACGGCCCATTCTCTCTCCTAGAGAGGAGGCCTGAGTCCCAGCAGTGGGATCATTAAAAAGGCTGATGATGATTTAATTATAAAAATGTGAATTGATGACGATATTGGTAACTTTATCTTACTTTATAAATAATTGGAAATATGGCCGCTGAATTCAGTTGCTTGGAGGCGGGACGTGAAAATTATCAATTTGGTATTATGTTTTTATTTAAGTACTAGCTTTTGCCCACATCTTCGCCCGCGTACATTAAATACAGCCTATGTCACTCAGGAATAAAGCAGCTTTCTTTCGGTGAAAGAATTTTAACAATCGGACCAGCACTCCCAGAGATTTCTTCCTACAAACAAAAAAACAAACTTTACCCCTTTATTATATTAGTGTAGAAAATAAATAAAACAAATCAAAGACATAATCAATCGCAAAAACTTAAAAAGAACATCTAATCTTCAAAATAACGTAATTCCCGGTTCCCGGAACTGCGGACTTCACTAGCCCGGACGCCCGCCCGGTGACGGTAGATTATAACGCAATTTATTCCCGCCGACGTCATCTCGGAATAAACTTATAAAAAATATAAATTACTTGATTTACGGCCTGTACCTGACAGACTAGAAAAGTATTTAAAAGTATAGTAGTTTGAAGTTTTAAGTATCATGATACTTTTGGAGATGGCATGAAAATCATATAGACAAAAATGATGAAATATATTTTCATCCATCTGTTTAACTTAAAGCTGTGCTTTAGAATATGATTTGAATTTGATAGTGAAAACATAATTTATTATTATTTATTTTATTTTTATTTCTAAATCAATCTTTCTTCCGCTTGTGCACTTTGGACTTCCTCACACTACACCCACTCACTCTAATTCCTACAAAAGAAATGAGTATTGAAATAAATTACACAAAACTATATGCCTAGCTGTGTTTGAACCTGCGACCTGCAATTCGTATCACGGGGCCACCATTGCTTAGCCTTAAGAAAAAAAGATGATCATGCAAAATAGTTTCTTGTCATAACTAGCATTATCATATTTCCAAGTATTTAGAGTCTCCTTTTAAGCAAAACAGTGCCTGTATTAGAAGACTCCGCGCTTCCATATCATTGCCATATTTACTAAGTCAGTGTGAGTTACAAAAATTATGACACACATATTGGCTAGTTACTCAGCAAGTTTGGTAGACCCAACGATCTAGACTGCGGTAGAAGTACACATCATCACTCACACACCCCATTCAAGTAGAATAACAGCGTAGTCGTTTGTAGTTGTCATAAGTCTTCCTTTTCACATGTACTCTGGAAGCTCTTGAAGAAACCTTGCGATTCATAATGCGAAAAAATATACAAAAAGTTTTTCTTTTACGTGTCGTAGCGTGAGCGATGTTTGGTGGGAAACACAAAAGTACTTCCAGCCGCAACAGCACATAGCTACTGATCTGGGCAACCCTTAGGGAAATTATGTTCAGAGAATGGTATTGTCAGCTGCCTGTCTATATGATTGACCCCATATGAACCCTTCAACAAACAAGACTTACGAAACAGTTTTTTTTCCTGCTCTTTTTTTACTTTTACTGACTAAAATCTGCTCTTATGTACCTTCTTTGCCTTTGCGTTCCTAGACTCCGGGTTTTCTTTTCAGAAGCGACCCTTTAGAACCCTGCTGGGTCCCTACGATTTTACTAACATCTCCTTGAGGCGCGCGTGTATCACTACAAACCGTCTAGGGGCTCGGCCCGGACGGTTACCGGTCGCCGGACGGCGAGCTAACCATTGCTCGCCGTCCACAAGCCTACGAAAACTTGCAAAACATAAGGTGGTTAAAATTACGATGTAAAGTTAAAAATTTCTTAACTTTTTTTTTCGATTAGATTTATGTTTTTGCACAAGACTTTAAAACTTTAATAAAACAATTAATCCTCTCAAATCTTGTTATTTTCTTTTAAAACTTTTTTTCAGTTTCACAATTTCGCGTCGCCTGTCATTTTACTTTGGTAAAAACCCATTTATTATTTCATTAGCACCGTTTACTCGAGTTTTATCCTACTATTTGTCTTACGTCTCGGGGACGGAAGATTTCGCGAGCAAATAAGACTCTTAGTTTTTATAAGCTCAAAGGAACTTGCTTCCTAAGTAAAGAAAATATATAGTTTATGTGGGTAGAAGGAAAATATAAGATTTCCGATCTATCTTTAATTTCCCTGAAGTCAAATGCTCATATACTATTTAAAGGAGATACTCATAGGCAGAGCAGTGATGGCCGAGTAGTAACGGCCCCGACTTACGAGTTCAAACCCAGCCAGGCGCATGATAACAAAATGGCAGTAGGTATCAGTTTAAACCATGGTAAAAAAAAAACAAATTTCTTTTCTTTATAATTATAGTACCTATTGCCCATTACTTTGTGTAATTTAAATGATCACCACTGCTCTCTAAACGGTGAAGGAAAACACTATGAGGAAACCGGCATGTCCTAGAAGCAAAAATTCGAAGACATGTGACATCCACCAACCCGCACTTGGCTCGCGTGGTGGATTACGGCCCATTCCCTCTTCTAGAGAGGAGGCCTGTGTCTCAACAGTAGGAACATTATATGACCGACTATGCTATGTACTCAAAGGTAACCGTTTTTTACTTTTTTAGAAGCCTTACCATGACATGTTTAAAAGTGACGTGTGCGAGTGAGAAAGCAGAATAGAGCTACTATATAGCTCTATCCCTTTAACAGTTCATTTCAGGTCGTCAACTGGATCGCGTTAAGAGTTCGTGGTAGGACCTTAGGTCAGTGTCAAGTTCTATGCGAGTTAAAACATGTTTGGCGTCCGTAATGCAAATCTATAATTATTAAAATCATCAGTACAGCCACAAAATAGATAGATACAGAAGACAATCTCATGTATGTATTTCACTTTTTATACCTACGCTCGGTGGACGCACACTAATGAGCGTTTTAGCCGGAATCGTTCGACGAGTGCGAGCGGGCCGAGGCGCTCCCAGATATCGTGTTCGTGGGCGGTGTCTATGTGTGCGTTGCTCGAGCACGCTTTGTATGTAGATTTACCTATGTATTTTATGGTACAGCTCTTTTAGTTCTAGCTAGCTAACTCTATTGATGTTGCTAGGCTTGTGCCTTTATAGGCACACGTCCAGTCAACAGTGATGCGGAGATTTTTTTTGTCTCCATATTTTGAGACATTTAGTTACAGTTATCGTTTTAAAAGTATTATGTTTTAGTTATGTTATGTACGTATTTATCACCTAACCTCTCCTAAATAGCTTGATTTATTTGAAAGCAGTTTTGAATGTACATTTGAATGGGACCTGGATGGTTTGAAAATACAATTGGAATCGGTAGGTGGCGCTGCAATAGGATTCTTATTTTTTTTCCTGATAGATTGCTAACTATTGGAAATGACAACGTCTGCCAGGACCGCTAATATAGTATAACTTTTTTTTTTAGTAGATTTTAGTCGACGAGGCTTAACGCTTGGTCCGGACCGTAGAGGTTTCAACAACATTAGGGTGGATACTCGCCGTTCGTCGGCTTGTCGAACTAAAATTAGATTAGGCTAAGGCAAAGACGGTCTGAATATACAAGTCAAAGTAAACGAGACTTGAACCTAAATAAATATGGGATTCAAATATAAGATCACTTTATATTCCCGACTGGTTTTTTCAGAAGTTTGAATAGTTCTTTAGACCTTTCTTTAACATAGGTTTTTTGTAGTTTTGAACTAATAAAAACCTGTAGGTAGTAAAAGTTCGTGATGAGACTAGCAACGCCTCTTGTTTCACTAAAAGAATTTAATTACTGGTGTAATTCATGACCCATTTTCTAATCAAATGCATCCAAACACAAGTACACCACATTTTAACTTTAGTTTTAACGAAAAAAAAATAGTAGATATTTTTTAATAAAAAAATAGTAGATATTTTTTAATAAAAAAAAAATTAGATATTAAAAAAAAAAAATTAGATATTTTTTAATAAAAAAAATAGTAGATATTTTTTTTTAATATTGAAAAGCGATGATGTGGTCGACGAATGAATGTTCTTGGCTAAAAAAATCTTATTCACTCTTGATTTAAAGATCTTCAGGATGTAGCTATCAAGACAAAAAAATTGTCAAAGAATTACTTTCCGATATATCACCGAAACGACAAGAACCAGTTGTTTAAATTGATGTAATTGTGTATGTAGGGGTGTTTTTGTTTGGTGGGAAATAATCCAACAGCGGGAGAAGTTCCGCTCTTGGGCGGAGCGGAATGGCGTGTCAGACTTTTACTGACTAAAATCCCAGTTCTATGTTCCTTCTTTGTATTCGTTCTAGGGCCCAGGGGTTCACTATCACATAACCCATGATTGTCTTAGAATATATATTTGATAATAGAATACTTTGGTACATTGTAAAGATCCAACCTATGACAACGCACCAAACCTTTTGGAACACAATCATTTCGTACAACTAAGGAGTTAATAGGTTACTTCTAGGCAATCGTGTTCCATCATCGACAACATGTCACTTCATCAGATGAGACCAGTGAAACGCACGCTTACTAAAGGAAAGTTTCTTCTTTTTCTTCTTCCTGCCCTTATCCCATATTACTTGGGGTCGATGCAACACATTTTTTTCTTCCATTCTGTCCTGTCACCCGTCAAACTATCACTAACTTCCTTTTCTTTCATATCACTCTTCACACAATCCATGCATCATTTCTTTGGCCTTCCTCTCCCTCTCCATCCATCTACATGTATACTACTAAAGGTAAGTCTATACTGCCTATAAATCATTATGTGAATTTTTATTTTGGTGTAAATTGTGTTTGCCTTTGAAAGATTGATGTATTTCATCCAAAAAAACTTATTATAGACTTAATTTGTTCGGGTAAATTAGACTGAACTTAACACAGCTGAGCTAAACCGCTGACGCGTTGTAGAGTATTATACTAACTATCAATATAACTTGGACAGTGGACACTGTACTGTATAAACATAGTATGTTTTTTATTCTATGTGTCCTGTTTGTGCTTTTACAGTAAAAATAATTATGTCAATAAAGAATTGTTATAATAATAATAATTCTTCATGATAAAGAAGGCATTACTCCTCGATACGGCTCGCATTGTGAGGAGGTTCCTGTTCCCTGGAGCCCTAACCACCGGTAGCTTGGACCCTGCTCTCGACACCGGCGGATAACTGTAGTTTTATATTTTTAAATGTTTTTTTTTTATAATTTTGTTAAAAAATATTTAAAAATGTAATGGTATAAGTGTAAAAAATGAACAAAGAGATTGATTCTTTATTGACATAATTATAATTTGTATTATAGAATTCTCTAACGCCTACTCTAGTAAAACCAGTGTTTCAGGTGGTTAGTTAGTATCTTCCCTACAACAAAGTGACATTAATCTTACCTCAGACAGTGCACTAAATGAGAAAAAAACAAAATAAATTAAAAAAAACAATTAAACTAATAGAAGACAAACATGCTGCTATATGTGTGAGGGTGTATGTGATGGTGTGTTTATGCATGTGAGCGTGTTTTTTTTTTTAGTGTTCTGTTTCATTATCATCATTTCAGTCCAAAGAAGTCCACTGCTTTACATAGGCCTCTCCCAAACATCGCCACAATATTGTGCGTCTCTCATCCATCGGATTCTCGCGACCCTCATTACGTTGTCGGTCCATCTTGTGGGAAGGCCCCACGATCATTTGTTCTGCGAGCAATGTGCCCTATCCACTGCTACTTAAGTTTGGCGATTTTTCGGACTATGTTTGTGACCTTGGTTCTCCTGGGTAAAGCTTCATCCGTTTAAAAAATACCATAACAGTTGGTATACAAGGTGTAAGGGACAGCCCTCCACAATCTTTAAGGGCTTGCTCAGTAGACGAAACTGTACAACCATCCACAATTTTTTTTTTCAAGAAACGAAATCAAAATTCGGCCTCTCCATACAAACTGTCCAATCAAGTTTATAATTTTCTATGGTGAGGCGGATTTTTTTTTTCGTTTCCTGAAAAAAGATTTTGTGGATGGTTATTCAGTTTCGTCTACTGAGCAAGCCCTTAAAGTTTATGGAGGGCTGTCCCTTACACCTTGTATTATTTTTGTTCACGAAACACGCTTAGATGAAATCACAAAATAGAATGTTGATATGATTAGAATAGAAATTACGTATCCTAGTCTACTTTTTGACTTGACGTTATTAAGTCAGTATGGGATTTTTTTGTGTCAGTCAGTGTAGGATGATTTTTTTTTGTGATGGGGGATTATCGAATGTCTTCTCCCACTCCAGGGTGGAATGAGAGGGTGTGTCAGAATTTTACTGACTATAAGCTACCTGTGCCTTTAAGCAGTCCTAGCAGGCTGAATTTCCTTGGCCAAAACGAGGGCTGAAAAGGCCCAGTGCCTTACTCTTTTCACGTTAAATGATTGAACAATCAAACTGTAAGCGCCGTACGATTGAGATTATTCCTATAGTGGTCTCGTCCGAAGGTGATGATATTCGTTTCTTATGTGAAGTCCTACAGTAGCCAGGAAATATACTATATTAGTAAAATTCTTCATCATCAAAGGACGAGACAAATACTGATATAATTCCTATAATCTAACCTAAATGAAGTTAATAAAAATAATAAATTTTAAAAAAATCACAAATCTAGTTTAAAGTCTGTGAAACAGTTCAATAAACTTGAAATTTGAAACGTCTGCTGTAATGTGGACTCATAACGGACTGACTCAGACGGCCGAAGTTCTGTTTATGTTACAAAATAAACAGAGCAATGTTTAGCTAATGAAAATTTAGATTCAAATGGAATTCAAGAAAATAGATCTCAGAAAATTATTACGAGTTCGAAATGTTTAAAGTCTACGTGTTTAAGGGAGTTAATTGTTAATTTAAATTATATTTGTGATTGTTTTTGGTTAGAACATTAAAGGGGAATTGACTTTGGTCGCGAAATAAATAAAATATATTCATAACTCATTATATATTTTTATATTATGAGTGGACGATACATTTGTTATAATATTATAAAATTTGTTAAAAAAGTTTGAACGTAAATCAAAATATTATCCCAGAGTATCATACTAGGTACTTACCTCAAATTATTGCAAATATTTATTCTATTAGACATATTTTATTAGACACAAATAAATAAAGAAGAGTAACTAAAAGAATTAATGCAGATAAAATTATTATTTAAAATATCACGTTTCATTATAAAGATAAAGCAAAATTTCCATATTTTTCTATTTTTAAAAAAACATGGCGACTGTCTTTTTAGCAGCGGCTGGCCATCAAATTAGGGATTAGTTACTTAGTGTAGTATCCTGAAAATAGCTCGATAGGGACTCCGAAAAAGTTTCTCAAGACAGCCTTTTGGCTCATAAACCGAGATATCGTCATTTATCGAGCAATACTGCTAGGTATACCTAGTAAAAAAAATGGTTCTAAGTTTCGAACAGTAATGAATAGAACTTAAGAGTCAGGCCCGCAGGCCCGAAAAAGTCGTATGAGAAAAGTCTTATACGACTATTTAGGGCCTGTAAGGCAGTATTGTACACCAAAATAGTAATAAGGTTCTTAATAAACTATTACGCCTCATCATCGACGATTGCATTAAAATTACTGGGATCACAGTCAAACACTAGTTTGTTTCAAATAAAAAACAGTAATATAATACTTAATCAAGGTAACTGAAACGATATTGTTCGATAAGTAACGTACTTTCTACATCGCAAGAGGCTACCAGAAACCGACCTAGAGCGTAAGTTTATTACGTCATAATGGGATGACTAGCAAGATAAGAATAGTTTGCCTACTCATCCTACAATATAACGGATCGTTATTTCTAATCATCAACACATTTCTACCAACTGCGTAGAATGATATAATTGATATTGTGATTATAAATTTGCTATCTATCATACTGTTCTTTAACAATAGCACTGGGCCTCAAGTCTACTATTACAATAGTGTCAGAATGGTCTAGCATTGATTTCATAATTTTTAATTTTGACAAGTTTTGGTAATCTGTTGTGGCAAATGGCGTCATTATGACTTTCCGATGGTCAAGCACTGACACTCCATTGAAAGAAATGGCATAGAATGGTAATCTCGTACATAATGACAAATGAATATCTGACATATGCGATAATCTGCAAAAATTTTGATTTTGAATTAGAGCTTTTAATAAGCTCGATATTGCCATTCTACCAGAATTCTATTACAAGACCATTGTCTGATCAATGATCGATCATTATGAATTAGCAGATTACAAACTTTTAGCAAAATGATAATGGGATCGTGTTGGAATGACGAATTTATAAAAATAGCTGACTTAGGCCCCTGGGCATATCAACCATACACATAAAACCGTTTTGGGAACAAATTCGTTGTTCGTACAACTTAGGAGTGGAATGCCCTTCCGGAATCTGTGTTTCCTGATAGTGATCAAGCAAGATCAACCAAGTGATCTTGTGATCACACGTGAACGACATTCACGCCGATCTGGGCGCGACGGTCTCCATACGTTTTATATGGAAACTAGACTTGTAGAGCTACACTTGATTCCCGCCACGCGACGCCACGCGACGCTACGCAACGTCGTTCTACGTACAAATCAGGCGTGGTTTACATGTCCGTCAGTCTAATGTAGTTCTGGCTTAGTCAAGAGTGAACAGGTTACTTCTAGGCAAGCGTGCTTTACTGTCGACCACATCATCACTTACCATCAGGTGAGATAGTGATCAAGTGTTGCGTGCTAGCCTATCAAAAATAATAATAAAAAAACACTGGACTGTGGATGTGGTATTTGCAGTCGCTCAGTAACCAGGTTGTGGAGGTTTGATAGGCAGTCGCTCAAAGTGAAATTATACATCCGGTTAGACCGGAAGCCGACCCCAAGAAAGTTAGGAAAAGTCTAGGGAGAAGATGAATGTTCAATGGGCGGTCTTATTGCACTGGACAACCTCTTGTAGACAAATTTTTGAAGGTCCAAACGAAAGCAGATAGATTTGGGACTATTAATAACATAACTCATTCAAAGTCAAAGTCAAAATATTTTATTTCACATAGGCCTACATGGGCACTTATAAAACGTCAGAAGCTAGCAGAATATAATGTCAGAGCATTATAAAACGTCAGAAGAAGCATTTTTAAATAAATCATGTTCACTGTAGTAAAAAGCCTACTAATTTACTGCAGCATTGCGATTTTTTTTTTTGCTGTAATTTGCTGCATCCAATGACTTGACCCGATCTAGGGCGGAGCGAGAGAGTGTGGAGGGTGCACTGTTGACGATTTAAACTCAATCCGGACGGTTAATGGACGGCCGGATTTAGCAAATTATTGTAAGATTTGTAAAAAATATTGGAAATTTCAGTTTACTATTTTACTATTTTTAATGCGACTATGTGACTGCGCATTGACAAATCTAGTTTTAAGTTCGATCGTCCATTGATCGATTAATAATAATCGACTAGTTCAATGTTTGTTAGCCAATTTGCGTTTTGTTGTTTTTAGCCATCTTTATTTTTGTAAACACCTCAACGTATTATGGTTTATTGTTATTTATGTTTCATTTTGTTTATTGTTACTGTTATAACATTAATCCTTGCTGGCCGATCAGCGTCTCGTCTCACCGTCGACGATGGCTGGCTTTCTTCCATGAGCCCCAGCATTTTACTGAACACCAGCCGTTTTGCGCGGATGTGACACATAACCTTACGTGCTACTTTAGTCGAATTTGTTATTTGCTTTATTTTAAGGTAAGCGCCATGTTTGCCGCAAATAAACGCTTTTTGTTTCTTTCTTTCTTTCTTTCTTTGCTATTTACAACTCTCTCATGGAAATTGCATACAAGGTTTCATAATATTTATTAAGAAGTTTTATTTTTTTTGTACTTTACAATATTTAAAGATTTTGACAGTATAAAATACTTCACCGTCACAATCACCAAATAGATATATTGCTCAAGATTTCAGTGATCCTAGTCTTACGATGATTTATTTACCGAGTAAAACATCCCCGCTAGGCGCCAACGTGTAAATATCAATCACGCTCCATTCAACGTAGATACTAAACATGTGTTACGGTTCGGCTCTACTAAATAAATTCACTTCAAAACGTGACCTGAGAATGAGCCGGGCATTTTTTTTTTGCCAACTCAGCATTGAAATTCAACGTGGCAATGCTGCCAGCATTCTGGGCACTAAGGTACTAGTTGGCGCCAGATTACAAAAAAAAACGGTCATTGATTCTCCTACATTTGTTGATACTGTTAACCTTTAACGTCACGGGCGGGGTCTAAGCAGACCCCACGCGTTTCTTTTTAGCGGTATTTTTTCAAATTGGCAAGCTACAATCGCGCGCTTTCGGCTATTATACCCAAAAATATTTATTAATGTTAGGGCACAATAGTAAAGCGGAGAGCAGTGGTGGCTGAGTGGTAACGGTCCCGACTTACGAGTTGTAGTTCGCGGGTTCGTACCCAGCCAGGCGCATTACTTTGTGTAATTTATTTCATCACCACTACTCTCAAATCAGTGAAGGAAAACGTCGTTAGGAAACCGGCATGTCCTAGAACCAAAAATCCGAAGACATGACTGTGACATTCACCAACACGCATAGAGCCCGAGTGGTGGATTACGGCCCATTCCCTCTCCCAGAGAGGAGGCTTGAGTCCAACAGTGGGAACATTAAAAAGGCTGGTGATGATGATGACAATAGTAATTTTGAGGCATCGTAATTTTTTTTTTATGGTTATTGTTATTATTCCTTATGATTACGTTATTTTCATTTATATTTTATTAGACATTTATATTTACGTTTGCCAGAAGTTGATTATTTTGTGAAATTTTAGTACATTCGTTACGGAAGGAAAAGCAAAGTATGTACGTGACGTTTCTTTTTTAAAAGCTTCTAACTGATAAAAATACTGATTATATAAAGAAAAATAAGTATTTATCTTAAATATTAACATGTCTTTTTATTAAAATCCCAATTACTATTTAAAATAAATCTAACATTAGCAATAGGTACTATAATTATAAAGAAAAGAAATTTGTATTTTTTGACCATGGTTTAAACTAATACCTACTGCCATTTTGTACAAAAACTTACGAATTCGATTGCGAATCCGTATTCAAACTCAACGATTAAAACATCTTGAAACAACTTACATTTAAATATGAAGTGAACTTTGTCGACGGATCGAAGTCGAACACTTCAAACCATTGAATCAAAACAACACATCAACGGAAAACATGGATCTCTCTCTCTGACGTGTACCAGATTGAGCGGAAAATAAGACGTGGGTACAGATGAAAAGAAAACTGCTCTTGATTCATGAACTCGTTAGTACTTAAGAAGACACAAGAGGAACTAGATAAAACGATACGATTAATATAGGCTATTTAGTGAAAAATCTATGAGATTGATAAGTGTAGCCAGCGTAAATATTTTAATCAGTGCCAATTATTTTAATTTTATATACAGACTACAGTTACTTTGTTTTCCATCAAAATGTGGATGTAACACATTCTAATGTTTTTGGAGTATTTAGCAGCAACAATGTATCGAGTCAAAGTTCTCACCAAATTTCGCTGACAAAATCAAAACCACAAAAAAAATCTCAGTTCCAATATACCGATATTGTGTGTTACTACGATTCCACATATTGTCCAGTTTATACAACTGTGCATGTGAATACAGATCACTGTATGCCAAAGACTAGCCACGTCTTAGAACCAAAAATTCGAAGAGATCTGACATCCACCAAACCGCACTGGGCCCACGTGGTCGCCGGGATTCTGATCCCGATTTCCGGCCAACGTAGGCGCGGGCTTGCGGACGGTGAGCAATGGGTAGCTCACTGTCCGGCCGTCCGGTAACTGTCCGGACCAAGCCCAAGTCGTCGACGGCGCGCACTGTTCTCGCGCGCCTCAAGGAGTTGTCAGCAACAGCAGGGACCCAGCCGGGTCGAAGCCTACTGGGGCCAGGATTATCCGAAAGGGCGCTCGAGCCCCGGTATGACGGCTAGAAGGAACGGGGTGGGTCTTTTAGTCAGTAAGAGTCTGACACTATCTCCCGCTCCGCCCAAGGGCGGGGGATGTCAATGCATGATTTTTCCCACCATAAAAAAAAAACCTGCACTGGGCCCGCGTGGTAGATTACGCCCCCTTCTCTCTCCTAGAGAGGAGGCCTGAGTACCAACAGTGGGAACATTATAAGGCCGACTATGCTATGCTATTTATTTATGTACATACAAACACTTAAAATCTATAAGAACAAATAAGTAAGTATAAAAGAGTACAAAGGACCTGCTTACTTCTAACGCTATTATGTTATTGCGCTATTGCGCTTTTTATGCTATGCTAAAGAATGGTATGTGGCTACATTCAGCTGAAAAGCGATTCGAATATATAAGTTAAATAAAAGTTACGTAAATGATGCGGAAATGTATTGTAACTAAAGGAAAAGTTGTTAGATAAAATCGATTGCAGTCACAAGACTCTCAACTTCCCACGACAACATGTGATCTCTTATTGAATCTGGCTTCTGTTTACATTAACTGTTTATCTACTACCGAAATCCAGAGATCACTTCCAAATTCATCAGATTGACAAGAATGTGCCCGTGGGTGTGTCCCACCCACACGCCACCGGTATATCCGCAATTATTAAGATGAAAGCTATAGGGTAGCCCACAAAATTCAAGCAAAAAAGCTAACCTTACTGAATTACTTTTTCATGAAATAGCCATTTAATAGGGTTAACACGTTGAGTGCGATACCAGGTATAAAAATCTTTTATACGTCTCGCTTACAGTGCACCTAAGAAAAGTATAGACTTCCTTGTCGTGCGGAAGGCATAACTTCAATTTGGTTCGATGTAGGAAAGAGATATATTTTTACATGAAACCAAAAATAGATTAAGGTTTCTTAAAAGTTACAGGGTCTATAAGCCCTATGCCGTTATGGAAGTATTATTACCAGGTCTATAGACCTTGTACCGCAGGAATGGAAAGTTTAGAAAAATCATTGCCACAGCGAACGTGATAAGTAAACTCAAAGGCTTATGTAAATGACTTTAATGATAATAATTCTGTAAATAAATACATGTTACGGCTGACAATCATATTCAAATCTACGTACAATTTTACACTGACCTGCAAAGTGCAAAAAGACTTAAGAAAATAAAAATTTCGCGGTAAATACTACCCTAGCGCTTTTACTTTCAGAGCGCTCTTCCCGATGCGTCTAACGTGAACATGGTTTAGCAACGCAATTTAAAAAAAAAAGGCAACGCCAAAAAGAAAGAAAACGCCTGAACAAATATTTCAGAAAATTTATTCCAGGAAATAGGTGCTTTTTTTTAAACACTACAAAGTTTTTTGGGAAAAGGGTTTCATCATTCAAGATCTCGATCATATGTGTAAGCTTTTTATAAATATTATTTTCTTCATTTTTTTTTTATTTATGAGTATACTAGCTTTTGCCCGCAGCTTCGCCCGCGTGGCATTAGGTACTTAAGGAATCGGGATAAAAGGTAGCCTATGTTCTTTTCCATGTCAAAGGCTATATGCATGCCAAATTTCATCCAAATCCGTTTAGCCATCTTTGCGTGATTAATTAACAAACATCCAAACATCCACACTTCCACATTTATACCTAATATTAGTTAGGATTGTGAAAAGCCAAAGTTCAAAAATTGAAAAATTTCAAAAGTTTTACTGGATTAGTCTTACACAAATAATACCTTTAACTGTGTTTCCAAAATAACTAGAGAAAATGTAATGACGTAAGAGCGGTTTTATGGAAATGTATTTCGGGTTGAACGCTCTTAAGATTCTATCAATCAACACAACACAGAACGAATTATTTTCTTTTATGGCCCTCGAAAGTAATTTCGTATCGTGTTTGTTCGTGACTGTACTAAAGTGTTAGTATTTTCATCAAATGTTCGATAGTAATCGCTTGGTATCGGTCGGTAATCGGTCGGTATCAATTTGGTACTGGGTCCGGTTTCTGTCGATATTAGCTATTGGTAATGTTTGTTTTGTTAACCCTTACTTCGGCTATAAATATGTTGTATTCACAGCGTCATTTCGTTTGGCCAATATTTCTTTGTGTTGACGATTTACTTGTACGTCAAATAAAATTGGATAAAAATGTGTGAGCATTGAGGTGTGTGGCAGTTTTTGGGACTGCTTTATATGGGACTGCTTTATAATATCCGGATCTATTCAGGTTTTTTCGAATGGTTAATTTTTCAATTGTACTGTTTTCTATTTTACAACCTATAACATCATAATTATTATAATCTTATTTTATTGACCAAATTTGGCTACGATGAAATTTGGCTTCGCTAAAATTTGACTACGCTGAAAAGTGACTACGCAGAAATTTGACTACGCTGACATTAGACTACGCTGACATTTGATCACGCTGAATAGTAACTACGCAAAAATTTGACTACACTGAAAAGTAACTACACAGAAATTTGACTACGCTGGCGTTTGACTACGCTGAAAAGTGACTACGCATAAATTTCACTAGGCATAAATTTGACTACGCTGACATTTGATTACGCTGAATAGTCACTACGCAGAAATTTTACTACGCTGAAAAGTAACTACGCAGAAATTTGACTACGCTGACATTTGGCTACGCTGAAAAGTAACTACGCATAAATTTGATTACGCTGACATTTGACTACGCTGAATACTACGAAGAATTTTTTTTTTTTTTTTCTGTTATAAACTAGTACTTGACTGCGATTCCGCCTGATGGTAAGCAGTGATGCAATCGTTGATGGTGAGGCGCACTAGTTTATTAAGAGCCTATTCACTCTAGCCTTGAAGACACCCAAATTATAATCAGACGGAAAGACCGCAGCAGGCAAACTGTTCCAGTCCTTCGAAGTACGCGGTATAAATGACGAGGCGAAACGCTTAGTCCGGACCGTAGATGTTTTAACAACGTAAGGGTGGATACTTGGAGTAAAATAACTGCTCGACTATGACAATATTGGACTACAAAAATATTTTATGTTATTAATGTTTTTCTTTTTTATAAAAACTATTTTATGAAATGAAATTTAGATGATAATAAATATTGCGATTCATTCAATATCGTTTTAAATTTAAATAAAAAATATAATTAATTCTACTTGTGCCATAAATAATACAGTGAGACGGTTAGTACCAAAAATTATGATGCAGTCAATGTTTCCACTAGTGAGCCCACCACTATATGAGAACAAATAATATTTATAAAACCCGAAGAGCGCAATTTACCAAATAGTTTTAAAATAGACTCTAGTTCATAGTTTACAAGCCACGACTAAGTGTCGCCGCACAAAGGCCACCTTCCACAGCCACAAATGCCGCAACAAGAAGCTAGAAGAGGCCACAAGCCACTTGTGGCTGGTGGCTGCTACTTTTTTTAACCCTTGCGCGCAGTATTATAATGGACTCTGACGAACATGGTTTGAATGCGAGAATGGCGAGCGTCGACGTTTTGTATCGTCGTTTAGTGGCCGTTTCGAGCCATAAGAAGCGCGGCGGAGACTTCTCGCGCCGGGCCTTGGTTGAGGCCATGGTCGGGAGCGAGGAGGAGTGGCAGGCGGTCGCCAACTTCTGCGAAGCAGTAATGCTCGCTAAGGAGGAGGCCGACCGCATCAGGCAACGGCGCTCTCGCCGCCGCCGGGATTCCGATCCCGATTTCCAGCCACCGTAGGCGCGGGCAAGCGGACAGTGAGCAATGGGTATTATAGCTCGCTGTCCGGCCGTCCGGTAACCGTCCGGACCAAGCCCAAGTCGTCGACGGCGCGCGCTTTTCCCGCGCGCCTCAAGGAGTTGTCAGCAACAGCAGGGGCCCAGCCGGGTCGAAGCCTACTGGGGCCAGGGTTATTTGAAAGGGCGCTCGAGCCCCGGTATGAAGGCTTGAAGGAACGGGATGGGTTTTTTAGTCAGTAAGAGTCTGACACTATCTCCCGCTCCGCCCAAGAGTGGGGGTTGACATTGGATGATTTTTCCCATCGAAAAAAAATAGCCATAAGAAGCGAGAAACGGCGATTGGTGACGTGTAGGGGCCACCGGCGTCTACCGTGTACGGTAAATCCATATAAAATGTATGAAACCTACATAAAATATACCCGTCGCTGCTTTTTATGGTTGAGGCCGGTGGCTTGTGTGCAGTGACTCTAAAAGTACCATGTCATGGTATTTCAATATATTTTCCAACTAAAATTTGTACGAGTATTGTTATGACTGACAATAGAAATACCAGCGAGCTTAAGGCCACGGTTGTTCGTTGTTTGAACTGAATTCCACAGCGATATGAGTTCACAGTAATCCTATTACTAAATGCATGAAATCTTTATTACGTTTTCTGTGCTCAACATTGTTGTGTTGTTTAAGAAAATGTGAGCAAATAGTTTTTGTATGGAATTTCATCCTGGAGCAGAAAGGAATACGCAATGAGAAAATTTTCGTCACGAAAAGATTTTTGGTGATTTTTCCTTAATTGGATATCACGTTTTTAAACAAGGACAATCTACACAATGCGTAAATTCTCAAGCTCTGAGCTTTCAACGAATTCCTATGAACAATAAAGTGCGAACACTTTGCTAGTTTGTCTTTGACAATTGCAATGATTGATTAAGAATCATTCAGCTCCAAACTGATCAAGTAAGAGACCTCTTAAGGCCGACCACTAGGTTCTTGAAAAACCAGGCTCGGGATCTTTTATTGGCAACGAAAGTATTTATGCCAGAAAATGCCAGCGAAATTAAATGGCTTCATTTATTTTGTATACAGCATCATCATTATCATCCTTATTCCAGCCGAACTATTGGAACTTCTTCAACGGAACTCAACTGCTGCAATTTACTGCTCCCCCGAGTGTCACTATAACGAATGGTCCTTTGCGTCTCGCATCCATCGGATTCCTTCGACCTTCACCAGGTTATCGGATTACCTTGAGGCAGGCCTTCCAACGCTACGTCTTCCGGCGCATGGTCGCCACTCCAGAAACTTTCGGCTCCATTGACCATATGTTACATATTGTATAATTATGTTTTTTTTTTATTCTTTGTCATTTGTCATACTTAATTTATAATTCAACTTCATTTAGAAATCTGAATTTAATAATCTGGAACAATTATAATCTATGAATTTATTTGTTTTTGAATTGGGAGTTGATAGCTGCACCACAGCATTTTATTTTTGTCGCTATCTCCATTTTTTTTAAAAGTCGTTTAAGAGTAGCATAGCTACATAGTCGCTTAAACTGTCCCAGTTCGATCTGTTTTTGGCAAAGAAGTATAATATATCTTTCCACTTATATATTGTCTACTTTTTCTTTAGAAATCATTAATATGATTATAAATAGTATTGTATTTTCCATTGAAAGTGTTATAGTTTGCCGGGAATAGTCATGACGACATTTGGGGGAGGTCTATGTCCAACAGTGGACGTCTTTCGGGTGAAATGACGATGATGATGAGTCATTTCATTACAACTTACTAATAACGAAAATAAGATAGAATATTCTCCTTGATTTATATCAAAATTAATTAAATCAAGCGCACACCTCTGTATTGACGAAAATAGACAAAACAGAGTCAACCTTATTACTTGAGTTACAGAACCAATTAACTCCGTCTTAACGAGGGTTTATTTACTTGAATACAAGTTAAACATTTGAGTTATAAATAGTTGCTTGTTAAGGACAAGGAGTGAAAGTCAACCTTCCATAGGTTGGCTTTTGAAAGGGGAACCTGTAGCCCTAGCCAAGTTGCTAATCTGCAATCGTTAAAGCTTGAAGAAAACTTTCTGTGGTCAGAACAAAAGAATTGGCGGCGCGGCCAACTTGAAGCGTTCGGCGCAAGCGAAACGGTTGTAACTTGGCTAGGGGGGCAAGTCCTAGAACGCAAAGGACAACTTAAGGAACATCGGTGTGGTTTTAATCAGTAAACTTTCCACCTTAAAAATATCTTCTGTACCATAGAAGAAATGAGGTTTTATCTCTGTCCGTTGCAATCACAAGAGAATCCATTGACATGTCTAAATTTTCCCATCTCTAACTATATAATTTCTCCCGCTCTAAATAGAGAAGAAATGTCAGGCTTAAATGAACTAACACCCCACCACGTGCTATCTCTGTGCCAAATAAAATATTAATGTATTCTAAAAAGTGTCAAGGAAGTGGCTTAAACGAACTAAATCTTCAACCGTGTTTCAATGTTGTCTGTGTCGAATAAAATATTAATCTATTCTATTCTTGTAATAATTTTTTTCAAGAACCACGTCATCTTTCAATCATTCACTAATAACACCTTATCTTCTCCGTAATAATTTCCATCAGCAAACTTATTTTCTGCAAGCATTTTTTCAGACCCAACAAATTCATCTTCCTATATACCTGTACTTATAAAGGTATATAAAGATTTATAACCCCGATCCTTCGTAAACGTCGTGGTTGATACCTACCTAGACAACATCGTCATTAACTACGTGTTCACATACGTCTTCATCAAAAAGCTTCTCTCTGTGAATAATTATTGTTTCAGCAAGTAAATATTTTGATTCATGTTTTGGCGCATCATGTGAAGGAAGTGATAAAATTGCTTATCATCTTGATATTTCCGTCAAAATTATTAGTATCTATCTGTTTGTTTGTTTCTTTTATAGAAGAGTAGCAACTTGCCCCTGCTTCGCACGGGTACAAATTGTATACACAAACCTTTCTCATTTAGCGTTTAGCACGTCTCTGTCTATAGGGCCTATTACACCACTCGATATTCAGACAGTCTTAGTCAATGTCGCGTAGTGTAATAAGGGTCAGACCATCTTACTCGGAATAAAAAATAAGACAGTCTGAATATCGTGAGCTTAATAACGTGTAGTGTAGTGGGCCCTCGTCTCGACCTTCCCTTGAATAGCGATCAGAGGTACTGAAAGTCAGAGCAGATCGGTATGGGCGGACTTTTTGGTTGTTCGTAGTATTAATATTGCCAACTGTTATTCTATTAGCATAACATAGTCGGCCTTACAAATGTTCCTACCGTTGGGACTCAGGCACAACACACAAAGCGCGCTCGAGCATTATTATATTATATTATCTCGGGTCAATTGCCCGGTCGCACTAGTATAGTTCGGCGCAACGCGCTGACGCTAGCGTGATCGCCTAGCGTAGGTATAAAAAGTGAAGTACATACATGAGATTGACTTCTGTACCTATCTATTTTGTGACGCAGGCCTTCTCTCAAAGAGAGAATTCTATTGTTATCATTAAAATTAGTAAACACTTTTCCAGTGGTGCCATTAGAGACAATTTAAACTCAGGATAGCATTAGGCTAATAATGATTAAAATAACAACACACTATTTTAACCGCTAAAAGCCACCGCACGTCCATTTGAGGTTAAGCGAAACAATAGTGCGTAAATTTTGGGTAACAGATTGCTCTGCTATTGTTACGAACTTTATACATTGTAGTATATTTTGTTCCATCCCAGTTTATACAGGGTACACAGAAAGAAAATAAATTTATTTGACCCTGAACTTGATGAGTAGTTCGCTGTCCGACTGTCCGGTAACTGTTCGGACCGAATCCAAGTCGCCGAAGCCGCGTACTGCTCCTGCGCACCTCAAGGAGTTGTCAGCAACAGCAGGGGCCCAGCTGGGTCGAAGCCTACTGGGGCCAGGGTCTAGTTCCGAAAGGGACGCTCGGCCTCAATATGAAAGGCAAGAAGAAACAGGATGGGTTTTTTAGTCAGTAAGAGTCTGACACTACAGCCACTCCGCCCTAGGGCGGCGGTGTCATTTGGATGATTTTTACCCACAAAAAATACCCTAAACTTGATAGCAACAACTTAAGGGTCTAAGTCAAGAGTGAATAGGTTACTTCTAGGCAAGCGTGCTCCATCGTCGACCACATCATCACTGATCATCAGGTGAGATGGTGGTATAATAATAATAAAAAAGACTGGTTCACTTCTATTTTAAACTCTCTAGAGCCTGCCTGTGATATTTCCGCATTAGTGTGTCAAATTTTGTGGCTGATTAATTTTTTTTTAAATAATATGTATGAGTGCTTGACTGCGATTCCACGTGATGGTAAGCACTTATGCAATCGTTGATGGTGAAGCGCACTGGTAAAATTTACACTGCACTAGTAAATATTCGCAAATTAAAACCATTGTGATAGGTATCGTACCTATCCTTATCTGGTAGCGAGCAAACTAACGTAGTTTCGAAGATGTCATTGTTTTAATCAGAAGCGCCGAAATTGCGCGCGAATAATTCGCGAATGCGTACATATGTTGCACTGGCGCAATTTACGGGCCAGGCACGGACGGTTATACATGAGAAATATATTATTATGTACAAGAGAAATATAATATACATTGTGGTGGAGGCTGGCTATCGTACGTTTCTTTACTAGTCTAAAATATACAACATTTCAAGTTAGTGTGCTGAATATAAACTTTTCTAATCTAATCACTGGTGGAACAGAAACATCCTGTGTTTATATAACTGTTTGCCGTCACCCTACCTTGAACAAAGTGACTGAAAGCAATTAAAAGGACAGTTTAATTGAGCTCAAATATTAGAAAGCCTATTCAACAACAGAATTTTCGCGTAATAAATTTGTATATATTTGCAAATGGAAATAAATAAAAAGTTACGATAGGCAAGTTTGATAATATGATGAAATAAAAACCATGCCTAATTCATGTTTAGTATTTAATTAGCTGTGGCCCTGTGATAGCGATCTTGATTTACGAGTAGGTAGGTAGTGTAGGTCGCGAGTTCAAACCCAGCCAGGCGCATTACTTTGTGTAATTTATTTCATCACGACTGCTCTTAAAACGGTGAAGGAAAACTTGAGGAAACCGGCATGTCCTAAAACCAAGAATTCGAAGATATGTGGCATCCACCAACTTGGGCCCAGTGCAGGTTGGTGGATGCCACATATCTTGTATACATACATATGTTGTGGTGGATTACGACCCAATTCCCCTGAAATCATACTAAGAAAACACGCTTGTAGTACCAAACCTAGAAGTAGCAAAACCTTTTTAATTACTTACTCGAAAATCCGTCCTTATCCCTACCGAACTAGTGCGGAAAAAACTGCGAGCTCGCTCCCGCCACAGTGTATTACATTTATCGTATCAGACTGGGCGCTAAATGTACCCTCACGAGTCGCGCGTCAACTCCCGTTTATTTATTTCTCTGTAAGTGTATCGCAAAACGATTGTTGATACACGTAGAAATTTGTCACTGCAGCATTCGGCTCCATAACACTCTCACCTGAGGCTCGGGCAAATTCCGCATCGGTCGTAATGATAAACTTTCTTGACTAATATCAAAATTTATTATTTTGTAAATTGATTAAAATATTCACTACAATATTCGGGTGTGGTTATTGATTGAAGCGTAATATCCCGAGGGATGTCGACGACCTTACGAGGCATGATTCATTCAATAATGTTCCTAATAGGCCTATGCGGAACACGTGTGGAAAGTGTTACGTACCTATCTGTTTACGTAACATAGTATGTGATAATAAGATACCCACGAAGGCTGCATGCTATAGTATTGCATGCTGACTGGCTGAAAATACTTTTGGTAGATTATGAAACAAAAAAATCGAAAATAGAATTACAACAAATGAGTTTTTTTTTAAAAAACAAAAGATTAAAAAAAAAAAATCTTTTCAAAAGTTGGCATTTCTGGTTTTGTTTGTTTGTTATTTAACACCGACTTCCAGAATTAAAGTTATTTTATATTTAAGGAGTTTCCTCAACTCCTCATGGAAGCATTTCCCTTAAAGTAAAAAAAATAGTACATTTTGATACAAGTGGGGAAAGTTTGTCATTGAAACCGAGGCGAAATTCACCCGAGCCGTATAGGCGAGGGTGTTATGGAGCCGAGTGCTGCCGATTTTGCAAATCGGTTCGTAAATGACTGATTTTTGAGGAAACAAATATAAAAAATAAAGTCAATCGAATGACATTTGAAGTCGGCTAAAAATTAAGACCAGGGCCATTACCGCGAGACAGATTTCAATACAAACCCCTTCAACCTGAACGTGGAATCATAGAGTCCACACATCACATCACCAGCCTTTTTAATTTTCCCACTGTTGGGACTCAAGCCTCCTCTCTAGGAGAGGGAATGGGCCCTAATCCACCACGCGGGCCCAGTGCGTGTTGGTGAATGTCACATGTCTTCGAATTTTTGGTTCTAGGACATGCCGGTTTCCTCACGATGTTTTCCTTCACCGTTTTGAGAGCAGTGGTGATGAAATAACAAATTACACAAAGTAATGCGCCTGGCTGGGTTCGAACCCGCGACCTACAATTCGTAAGTCGGGCCCGTTAGCACTCGGCCACCACTGCTCTAAGAGTCCACATAGTAGTTTTTTTCCAGACTGCAGCAGAGAGGAATGATTATATAAAACATCTTAATGCCCACGTATGTGAGTTAGTTTATGTAACAAGAAAAGTAAAATAAAAGTTTCTTTTATCGTGCTTGCTTTACTTCGAAGCCAATCAATTTGGAAGTTACCGTACCGTTCATTAATAAGTTGGTAACTCTTGCTTTGACTTTAGTTGAGAATTAGTATGAACTGAGGCTCTACCACGCGATCCTGACGAACTAAACTGATACACCGTTAAATTTTGATCTTGTAGTTGGAACGCAACGCCGACTACTACCTACAGGTCATTGGACTCGCTCAGCTGACTTTTTCTTAAAGAAATTAATATCGTACATGCGTAAATTAATACGAGTTTTAAAAAAAGATACTTTATTTTTTAATTTTATCTTTACAAATCGATAGTGTTTCATGTACCGGATCGACCCTCCACGGGATCAAAATGATTAAAATTTACGGTGTATACATACACTGGCTTATACACTGGCATGCAGGTTTCGTATATACTAAAAAAATAAGGTTGTATAAATATGAATACCTTATTCACACCTCGTTGTTCATAACAAGCTTACTGCTCGAACTGATAGGATACACAATATATTGCCCCCGCCTTCCCTTCATCCGCCATTTATTTTTTATTGAGTAAAAAAGAAAAACTAGGGCGTTGGTAAACGACAGTAGGATGGAAGAACATTCTCGGCCCGACCCTAATGGGTCTAACTGATATTGGGCTCACACCAAATAAATCTTTTCGGCACTTTCCAATTTCCACCACGATTTATCCTTTCTTTTCGATGTTGATGTTATCGGAGGCGGTCTCTGAATTAATCTAAACAAGTATGTACGAGGTTTTTGAAGAGTGTTGGCCGGATTCTTGATATTGAACTGAAATAGATATTTGACATTTTGATACAAGTGGAGAAACTAGTTTGTCATCGCGATCAGGTAGGTGTGTTGGAAAAGTTTTCAGGATATTATTACACTCCATGCACGTTAAGATTAGACATTGAAACAAACTTATTTTACCGTCCATTCAACTGATTTTGATTTCCATTCCCTAGGCATAAGGACGGTATTAAAAGCAAGAAAGTGGTTACATGCCACCAGTGCAATAAAAGTTAAAATCGGTTGAACAAATAATAAAAAAGGTTTGTTCTAGTGTCTAATCCTAATGTGAATGGAGTATAAAATGTTTTGAAAGCCATTTTAAATGTCACGGTGATTTCTTGGAATAGCTTGGTAATTTATAGTTGATTGGGAACTTAAAGTTATTTTGAAGTTGGATTTCTTGGAAAATTATTATAAAAGGTCACGCAAAATGAATGTCTGAAAAGTCTGGGAAGAAAATGTATAGGCAAAAAATTTTGTGTGCACACTACGTGACATAGTGTCAAGAAATATCATTTATTTATTTAGACTCTCCTCTTAGTAAGAAAGAAAAGAAAGATTGTCATTTTTTGCGTCATTTCACACAAGGAAATTGTTTTTCTTTCGTTTTTACGACTAGTACATCTTTATAAAGCATCTGAGAAGCAGTAATGCTAGCGAAGGAGGCGGCCGCCTGCGTGAGGTATCGGACGTCCTCATGTCCCGGCCGCCTGGACCCCTACCCCGATTTCCAGCCATCTTCCAACCTTGGGCTTTTGGACGACGAGTAATGGGTAGGTTAGGTCAGGACGGCCGTCCGGCGGTCCGGTAACCGTCCGGGTCGAGCCCGTATTGCCAACGATGTGTAGTGTTCCACGCGCGTCTCAAAGAGATGTCGATAAAATCGTACGGGCCTTGCAGGGTCGAAGCCTACTGGGGCTATGCGTTGACTTCTGAAAAGGAACATAGGTGTGCTTTTAGTTAGTAAAAGTCTGACACGCCCTACCGCCCTACTCGAGAGAAAAGTCATTAGATGATTTCCCACCCAAAAAATGTTATTTTTTTATATTCTGTTTACGGCATGGATGGAATTGGACGGCTGAAATAATTAGCTGTCTTAGTCTTCTAACCAACCAACCATTAACATCTCCAACATAATTTAGGTCACAGGTGTACAAACCACTAACACCATTTAAAACAGTAAAACAATTCGCGACGCCATATATTTCGTAGTGTAACGATCCTTTATTTCCAGAAGTAATTCCACCATGTTTATAACTTCCTTCAATACTTAAAACACGTTACTGCAAGTTCTATTTGTATCTGCCCTATATCTGACCTTCTACGCGAATAATCTAAAGAGATAACGGATCTCTGAACCTCCTCATACAATTTAGAAAATTATTTCATTGACTGAAGTACACACAAAAAAAAAAAGAAAAAAAAAAAAGAAAGATAGAATGAAAAAAGGAAAGAAAGAAATAAGAAGGAAAGACTAAAAGAAAGAAAGACTGAATTTATTAAAGAAAGAAGTAAAATAAACGTGCCAATCATTAAAAAAAATAACATGATATGTGTCTCATCTAGTTTAAACCGACGAAAAAAATGACGTGTATTTTAAAAAGCCTATTTGCAAAATAAATATCATTTATCTCACGACTGCGAACAAAAAAGGTTCATTTTAGTAATGTTGCCACACAGACGCTGTTACGCTGGTCTTCCAATGAACTTTGAGTTATGAGTGCTGATGACTGCATTACTATGTCCCACATGTACATAAATATGTGTTTGATACCTATAAATGTACGGCTCCTAAAGGGTTGTCCACAGAAGCAAAGCCGTAGGAATACTGTCAGTTCTCTGATTATGTGGTGTCATTGAACTGGTATATAATATACTCAATGAAAAATATTCCATGGATATAGTAACAGCTGAATCAAACAAGGAAATTGGCATATGTAGTATATTGAATTTCCTTTGGAAGCTGTTAGAGGAGCATTCAGTGCATGAATGGCCCGTAACATGAATACCCGGTTCTCAAGGGTCTTAGTACTGACTGAGGGTCTCAGTGCGGCTAATCAAACTGGCTGTTATCAGTCCAAGTTTAGTTTTTATAAGTCACTAACATAGCCCGATTACCAAACTTAAGTGACAGTCAAGTCGGCAAAGCACGTGTCGCAAGACATGGTGGATGAAGAGGAATGGTTCTGGACTGGTGACCGCGTGCCAGAAGACGCAGTGTTGATAAGCCTGCCACAAGGTAAACCGATGACCGTCGCACGAATCCGATGGATACGAGACGCATGCAGGACTGTTTGTTGTGGCTATACTTAGAGAAGGCCATTGTCTTTCAAATTAGAACATTTTTTTTTCTACCAACAATTGATCGGTAAAAATTTTAATGTAGTAGGGCCGATAGTAGCCCTCTTGGGCTAAAAGTAAATACGCTACTGCTTGCCACGATTGAGCGGTCGATAGTGATTGATCTGTTGGCCACCTCGGCTCTAGAGCAATTATGTCTTTAAAATTGCCTTATGACATTAAGTCCGCCTATGAACCACCAATGTACATGGAGTTTAAATAAATTGTTAACTATTAATCTTTGAATGTTTTCAGATGTCCAGCGTTGCCAAGTTATACCGACGTTATAGAAGGTTCGTATTTTGGACATAGAAACTAACTATAATACAATGTATAGTGCTTTACACAAAATACCGTTTTCGTTTTTTGGCAATACGCCGACAAAATGAATAAAATGATTAATATACAGACATTATGTCGTCTGAATTCTAAACGTATTATTATGTAATTGAGGGCGAATGGGACAACTACTGACGGCCAACCGTCCAATGGGAATTCTATGACGTCACATATTCATTATTTTTTTATTAAGGCAAATAACGCACTTGATGGAAACGCAATTTGATGAACGAGCGAGAGAGATGAACAATATGGTAGCACGACCAGTTGAAAACAAAAACAGTTACTGTTTATTTACCAATAAAGTGGAATCAAAACAATCCCGGTTCATTAATTATGAATCCGTGTATTTTAGCAATTAAAAGCCTGTTGAATATTACAATTTTCCAATATAAAATCTACTATAAAATACACTTTGTCTTAGGGAAAATTCACTTTGGTAGATGCATAAAAATAAAAAAATAAAATACTGGCTTTTACTTCGGTCAGAGATTAAGCATTGCCATACAACATGGCAATGCCATAAGCATTTTGGGCACACTTCCAGTCCACAGCGATGCGGAAAAGTTTTATGACGACATATTTTAGTTAGGAGTAGCCTTTAGTACACATATATATATATAGTTTTAATTTGTTAAGTGTTTTTATGTAATATACTTAAATAATTGTGAATAGATATTTTTTAAATTGAATTGAATATTTTTAATCAAAATCAAAAGCATTTATTTCAAATAGACCATTTGCAGACACTTTTGAATAGTGAAATTTCGGTCAGTCCAAAAAAAAAGTGAAGCTAAATTGCACGTTCCAATGCATAGATTTCTATGAAAAAGAACGTACTAACTTGATAACTAAAACATACATTAACAAATATTTTTATTTATACAAGTAAATTACAAAATCAGAAATTGAACACATGGGACATTAGAGAAGAAATCAACAACAGTCCTACTCAACGCGTTTTCATGAATTTTTAGAGATCGCTTTGAAGAGTGCCAGAGCCGCGAAAGACGACATTTGAATAATGTTATTTTCGAAAAGTAATTTTTATATGTATTCAGTTTCTGATTTTGCAAATATATATATATGAATCAAGAAAGCCCTGTTGCCAAAATTGACTACCCAAGATAGAGCCATTTGGCGCAGGAAAGTGGGGAGACCCGACCCCAAATAACGGGACCAGGGAAGGAAGAAGAAGAATGCGTACGTAAATTTTATTTTTGCATCTACAAAAGTGAATTATTTCTTAGACACCCAGTATATCAATGTATTTCTCTGAAGCTTCTGGCTTAGATTGAGCACTGAAGCGGTTAGTATAATAGGCCTTATTATATTGGGAACATTATACGGCCGATTATACTAACCGCTTTGCTGCTGACTGCTGGGATTCAGGGTTCCTCTATAGGGGAGAGAATGGAATGGGATATCACATGTTTTCGAATTTCTAGTTCTAAGACATACCGGCTTCTTCGCGATGTTTTCCTTAACCATTTTGAGGGCAGTGGTGATGAAATAAGTTACAAAAAGTAAAGCACCCTGCCTGGGTCTATAACGACGTACTATCGTGGTCATTTTTACCTAACCACTAAAAATGCTTGAATCCTGCGGCGCGGCGCCAAACCAAACCCTTTGAAGTTTTTGTTTTGAATACAAGCAAAAATGAACCTAGTCGTTGCCATTGGGACAGGCCTAGCTCCGAAGTGGTAACCGCTTACCTATTATACTGTAAGTACACCACAAGATCAAATTTTGCTTGTGTCTTTATGAGACGTAGGAAATTGAATGCACTATAACGTAAATGAGTTTTCGTAAAAAGTTCCGTAAAAAACGCTGTGGTGCGGCCTTTTCGGCGTAGGCATAATTTTTTGCTCAAGTCATGTATCTGTAGGCTTCAGCTATGATATTATGCCACCTACTATTCTGCCTATTTTGTTAAATTCAGCTTAACATGGCAATTTTGATGGTAACTCTATTTCAATATTTCATGAAAAGATTACATTATTTTGTGCACTTAGAGCCTAACCTAGAGTAAGATGCCTTTGCCTGAATTATTTAGGAAAAAATAAAATTGCAATTTATCGCATAACAATTTTTTCTAAGCGAACACCTGAAATTCAATTATTACAGGTGTGCACTGATGGCTATGGATTTTTTATGACCCGCTTCCAACCCGAGCGAGTCATAAAAAAATTGTACTCCAATGAAGTTGTGCCGACGTAATAGAAACTGAGGATATCCGATGTATATACCAAATTTTTTAGTGACTGTACCGTGAAGTACGATCATTGTAAGAATAGGTTCCTCAACATTCTTTTTTTTTCGTTAGAAAATCATTAAAATAACTGTTCAGATGGCCTTTGGGGCCGAAAGGTTCTGGACGCAGCGTTGGACGGCCTCCTACAAGGTGGACCGATGACCTGTTGAAGGTTGCGGGAAACCGATGGATGCGAGATGGCACAGGAACGTTCGCTGTTGCGACACTTGGGGGAGGCCTTTGTCCAACAGTGGACGTATATCGGCTGAAATGATGATGATGATGATGAACTGTTCTCTGTCTGAGTGGAGTGAGATGGAGTATCAACATTATGCTTCCCACCTGTGTTCTTTTAGTTGCCCTTTGCATTCCAGGGCCATAGTAACTCTTTCGACCAAGTCTGTGTTTTTCACTTTAAGGTTTGCTTTTACTCGCTCTTACGGAATATGCTTTACTGACTCTAAATAATTTTTAATGAAATTCAATACAAGGTGTCGTTTTGAAGCTGCAAAATATTTCAGGAGGTAATTATGTTAGTGATTCTCGACCCGAATCAATAATAAAATAAGTAGGTAATTTTTTTTTTTTTTATAACCGCGCTTTTTTTCACACACACAAACACGGAACAATAAAGGTCGTTTTCACACACACTAACTCGCAACGATAGTTTCATAAATAATGTATCATCCAATCATCATCCCGCACGCCACACCCTAGCCACGCCCCCGCGGCCATCGATCAATCGATTTAGTTTAGAGTAATTAAAAAATTAAATAACAAGTATTACTGATTATTGACCAGGTATCGTTTTTTTATATGATTATTTATGAGTTTTACTACAACCTCCTGAAATATTGTGCAGTTTTAAAACTGCACCTTGTATAATTGTGTAATCAGCTGTTATCATAACCTCAATGTCAACCATATTGTAATTTTTTTAAATTAACGTTATTTTAACAGCTAAGTTGCTCATTAAAATTTTCAAATAAAACCGATCTGACAATTTTTTTTATTAAAATGACCAGTTCACTAAAAAGACTATTTCAATCTATTAAACGAAACAATTTAAAAACTGACGAAGGTATAAACGATTCTTCTGTACAATACCTCTTGGTGCTGAAATGTTTACCATCACTTTGGACGTTAAGGAAAAGAGAGTGAAAGGCAGGTTTTGGCAGAAAATTGATCTGTTTTCGAAGGTTTTGATTACAGAACCGTTCGCTTTGAGTCTTATAATGCATCATTAACCTAATGCTTAATGAAGTTTAAGCTATACTTTAGATAGAAATGTATTATTAATGAGATATTATTTGCTATTTGCTGATCTGTTATACAAAAATCTGTATTTGTATAAAAATGAACTTTAATAAATGTTTCGTAATATTTTTTTTAACAGTTTTTCAAAATTAAAGTTATTTGAAGCTAAAATACTTTTAAGTTGTGGTATTTTATAAACATCGATGATAGAAAATGTGGGTGTACCCTGATATACTGAATACATATGTGCAACCCTTTAGAGTGTATAATGACGGTTGATTTGCTGTCATTTTTTGTCGTTATTTGTCTGCAAAACATGAAATTTAAATTCCGGAATAAGCTCTTTTCGATCAAAAAAAATAATTTTGCAAATTCTGTTGTATATGACAGAGTAATATTCCCGAACAGACATAAAAAAAAACATCCGAATTGAAAACATCCTCTTCCTGTTTTGAAGTTGGTTAAAATTCTGCAGGATCGTGAAAAGCAGGTTTATTTACTTATTTATTAAAACTTTATGCACCAGTAAGTAAGACTGTACTTAAGGCGGACCGCTGACGACAGGTCTATGCTATCCTAAATTCTACGCAAACGATATTATTAGTAGTCGCTCAAAAACATATAGAGTACCTATACATTGATGTTTCGAAACAACAGTTACAAAATCTAATTTTTCTGTGTCACAAGAATGCCTACAAAAATATTTTGTTTCTTATCCAAATCATATTAGGGTTGAATTTACCTAATTTACATTTTTAAATTCTTCTCTAACATAACGCTCAAAATCTTGTTACAATAATGACTATTTTTTGCCTCTAAGTCACATGGTTTGCTTTCTCATATCAAAATTATTCTGAGCTTTTACAAATTCAATCTTGCCAGGCTTTCAACTCGCTAATTTATTTTTTTCTGGGCTCCAACTTACAATTTTTTTTCTTAAATTAGGTCTACTTTAAATTCGGCTACCGTTCTATGTTTAGTTAAGTTTTATGTCTAGAAATTCTCTTTAGGACATTAAGTCAAGCTGTGTTTGAGTTATCTCGTAAGTTCTACTTTGAGTTTTAAGTGTGTAACATATTGTTGTTTTTTTATGATGTCTTATTACTGTATAATCTACATCTACTTACACAGATATAATAAAAAATAAAACATAAACAAACTACCAGTTTGTTTTTTAATTTTTTTGTTTGTTGGAGGTAATCTCTGAAAATACTGGTCCGATTGTTAAATTTTTTTCACTGATTGAAAGCTGCTTTATTTCTAAGTGACATAGGTTATAATCTATGTACGTGGGCAAAGCCGCGGACAAAAGTTAGTATGGAATACGATGAGTCCAAAAAGAGTTACGCATTTTATTAAAGAGTAATGATGGAGTTTCTTGCCGGTTCTTTTCCGTAGGACACGTCCAATTGGAACAATGCACTAGCTCCTGACGTTTTAAAAGTGCTCATGTAGGCTTATGTGTAAGTAAAAATCTGACACATCCTCTCCCAGAAGATAATTGACTTTGACTCCTTTTTATCTCAAAGAACGCTTTCAGTTCCTCTGTGACACACATTCTAGGTCCTTGAGGTCATCGGACAATCTAAAACTTAGTATTCGTATGCATTCCACTTCGTTCTACGATAAATCTTTCACGATACAAGCAGCTCGTTTGTGGAATGCATTACCAATAGAAGTGAGGCGTGCCCAAACGCTACCGAACTTCAAAAAAATGGTGAAGGAGCACTACCTATCACTTTAATTGTTCTTCCCCTTTCTCTATTGTATTTTTTGATATGTATTAGTTTATTATTTGGTAGTTTATTTATGTATTATATATATATATATATTTTTTTCTATTGTACTATATTATTATACTATAATATTTATGTTGTACACTGACAGCCCCAAATCTTTTTCCTTTCGTTCAGTCCATCCAAAGGTTGTCTGGTAGAAATTGCCTTGCGCAATAAGACCGCCTATTGTACACATAATCTTTTGTAAATGTTTATCCTGTATTTAGCTAAGGTGTGCAATAAAGTTATAAATAAATAATAATAATAATTTCCCACATCATAAAAAGTTCAGAATGAAACGTACTTAAGTAAGTGTATGAAAATTAAAAAATATTATTTTTGTAAAAATAATATCTTTTTACCTATATTAAAAAAATATTTTCACTTGAACTGTAATCGATACCAGTTCCAAAGTATGATATATTTTTTTCACTATTTTGGAAAACCGTAAGTGCGCATTTCTAAAAATATCTAAAACGTCAGCTAAAATCAAAAACGAAAATACCGATTCTTATAAAACATCCGTGTCAGCGTAAAGGTAAATAATTTAGCCCTGCGATGTGCCTTTCTTTACTTTCCATTATATTTAGTGAATGACGCCAAAATGGAAGTCAGACACTTATAAATATATAACAATATTTAACAGTAGTAATAGTGTTTAGTTTGCAAGCAATGTAAAGCTCATTTCAGACTACGCTACAATATAATAGCATAAAGCTTAAAGTTCATAGCACAACAATATCGCTCACATACATTTATTTAATTTAGCCAATAATATGTAGCATAGCAAAGTGTGAACGTTTATTGTTATATAATATAAATGTATGGTGAGCGATATTGATGTACTTTGAACTATAAGCTATATGCTATTATATTAGAGTCTAGTCTGAAATGAGCTTAGGAAAACGTGGCGATATTGGTATATTTTTTTTTTTTTCATGACCTTGAACTCTACAAAAAAGATACAAAGTTTGATGCAACCACAGATTTAATAAAGCACTCACAGATCTTAATGTAAGCGATGGTGATGAATACTTGTCTAGAAGTAACCTATTCACACATGACTTTAGAGTAGTAGAGAGGTATCAAGAAGAGTCTATCAGGGAATTCCATTCCTTAGAATTTTTTAAAGAGTTACTGTGGTTTTGGAACACAAAGAACAACTGAAGAACACAGATGGGTTTTAATCAGTAAAAGCCTTTGCTTCACCCTAGGGCAAAAAATAACCTAATTAAAATTTAGTTAGTCACTATCCTAAATATACTATAATAACTAAAAAACTGAATTCATAATATGATCCCATTTTGTTTGTATGGGTAGAAAGTCCATCATGTAGCGGTAGCGTATCACAGTACTAGTGCTCCGATAATGGAACAGGCTTAACAGAATTGAGTTAAGCAATTTTGACGCACACTTCCCAAAATGCAACCGAGTTAGATTAAATTTAAAATATTCTGACCATAACTTTTACAAAAAAAGAGTGTCAATGATTTCAGAGCAAATAAAAATTTTACTGCATCAATGTTTTCTTTTTATTTTTATAAATTGGAACATCGAACAGTTTCATTGAAAACTATTGATAACAGAGGTACAGTAAGGCCGCAAAAGTCCATAGGAACGCTAAAGATTACATTGCTACGAACCGAGCGAGCGCGATTCTTCCGTGCGTATGTGTGCGCATGTATGAGTATCCACATTCCACAGATAACACACACTAAGGAACTGTCGTCGCACTGAGCTTAAAAACATAATTTTTCTGTTCTTACCATAGCATTAATAAAATTCGCCCAAATACGTCATGTGCTGGTAGCCGTGTGAACTAAGTGTTGGATTCGCAAATCACGTAACCCGAGTTCAAATCATGGTCGGTCCGTCGCAGTTATTTCTTACTTTGAAAATTCCCAATCTATATTGATATAGTTGTTTTTTTATATTTCTATGAAAAATACTATTGCATTTTTTGCACTAAATAGTTGCAAATTACGAATGTGATCTATTAACCACAAGAAGAATCACATTCGTAATTTGCAATTATTTAGTTGTTACATCTTTTCGATGTTATAAGGTGGAAATAAAAAAGACGTGTTTAATAAAAATGTTTATTCTTTATATTTACAAATTAAACATTTATGAGAATTGTGACGTCGAATTGTTACCTAGACAAAAAGTTATCTTGTAACCGTTATCTATGTTACGCCTAAGATTGTTTGTTGGAAGTATACCCACTTAGACCATTCATAATATGAATAACGTAACAATGAACGGATATTCAAATTTTAATAAAATAAAATATAGGTAATTGTTTATATCCAGTTATTTATTGAAAAGTGATATATGATTTGGACTTTGTAAACATTTTATTTTTGTGTAACGTCACAATGAATGTATTGAGGTCATAGCTTAATTGTTCATTTTCTTGACGAAAAGAAGATTGAAACCAAACCTCAATTTTTGTTAAAAGAACTTTAGTTCTCACAAGATAATCGTCAATTAGATGAGAAAAATAAATTGAACTATAGTATTATGTTAAAACAGTGCGGGTAGAAGAATAAAAAACGAAATAGACTCATGATTATTGTCAACAAAATTGATAGCGAGTTCACTGCATTCTTAAGATGAGGCGATGGCACAAGTTAAAAGATATAGCTGTTTTAAACGAAAGTAAACACAATATAATACAGTGTTTGTTAACGAATAATCACAGATATGTTAAAATAAAATGGTAGGCCATTTAGTTTAGTTAACATTAAATATTTAGTGCGAAACGTAATCGTTCTTGTTTGTGCCTCTCTGTCAAGTACGGCTTTTTAGCAGGTTTTCTGTGATGCACGCCTTCAGCGTGAAGTGCACGGCGAACAGTATCCATCGAGGTGTCATATAATTCCGCAAAATGTCTCGTTGGTGCGAAACCATTCGTTTCGTATACGTCCACCATATGTCGTCGCTGCGCCTCGCTAATAAGCTTCGGTCTCCCACTTCTCTTTCGACTAGCAAGGCTACCTTCTTCCTCATATCTTTTTAGCCAAAGATTTACAATATTTTTCTAAAATAAAAAAAAATATATTATATTAGCCAACTTCATTTTCATTATATAAAATGTTAATAATCATAATTATTGAATATAATTTTAAAATAAAACTGCATTTATTAATCCAATAACCAATCCAATAAACCCAACGATTTACGTATTTCTCTTTTAAACCTCATAAAGATACGATGAATGGATTCATAAATGGCATACGTTTTAATTAGAAGATTAATTTGTAATAAAGTTACAATTCATTAATAGCTATTATACTCACATTCAGTCCGGTTTCTTCAGATATTTGTGTTTTATTAAGACCACTTTTATGCAGCCCAATGATAGTCGCCCTCACTTCAATACTAATATTAGCCTGCATTTTGCGAATATTACAATACTGTCAACCTCACGTCACTAACCAACAACTACAACCAAACGACAGTTCATTTTGGTTAAGTTAAAACTCATGTCTACCTCGCAGAAATCTAATTCTTTATTTAGTTTTTTTGTGATCTACCTTTCTAACTCTAAGAAATGTGTGAACAAGTTAAAGAATAATTTAATATAATGTAATGCAAATACATAACTTCCAATCGGGTAAGAACTTACAAAAAGTCAATAATTGCGTGAGATTTGAACTTGCGGCACACTGATTTGCGCTTCAAACTGAGTGCCTATACCACTGGGCCATCTTGACTTATGATAAGTTGATGAAATTGTGAATTTCAATCATTTGTTGGCGAAACTTGAAAATAAAAGGTCGTAAGTCAAACTAAACGTCAAACGAATAAGTTTTAAGAATTCTTATGGACTTTTGCAAGTGATAGTACCTACACAAAACTTATGACAATATTGTAGCCCATAACAGTAAAATCACTCGAGACGTCAAGTAATTAAGAAAACTTAACTATCTATGCTAAAAAGAGATGTACGAGTAATATTCGAAGTTGAATGAATAGAGAGAGAAAAAAAAACGTGAAAGCTCCCTAAGTTCCAAAGTTTTACCAAAACTGATATTTATCTCATTCAGCCTCGTCATGATAAAGCCCAGTATAAACACAAAATTATCAGTTACCCTTCAATTATAAACTCTAATAATGAAAACAATAGGGTTGAAAATTGCCAACTATCAATTCTATGTTGTCAGTTGCCCTATAGTTCTGTCTTCAAGCAAGTCAATACACCCAACGAAGCTAGAGATATACTAGATATGCCTATTGTAGGCTCTCCTATAGAATTTCTATGCGGGACGCGTTGCATTGTATATTATGACGTCATCCTATAGAAATTAGGAGGGCGCGGTTATTGGAAATGCCTTTTGTTAAACTGTTTAAACATGAACATGGAAATGGACAAAGGCTTATTCAGAAATGTAAATGAGTAATGGTGTATAATTTACAAGTATTCCAATAAGAGTCGTGCCAGTGGCGGCAAGCGCGAATTTTGTTAATGATTTCAAAGAAACGTACTTGCAAAATATAAAGCATTATACGTACAATGCGTTCCAAATAAGAATAAGATCGATTTTTACGCCATATTGTGACGTCATAGCTGTCAAACCAAAAATTGGGTAGGGTGAGCAAAACCTATAGGAATGGCCAGAAGTAGCTACATAGAAAAGAGTGGAAAAATAGAAATGAGACATTTGTCCTGCAGTGGGACACAACAGGATCATAACAATAATAATATTACTACTACATCCAAACCACACATTAAACAGTTACAAAACCTGCAAAAATATACAATAACGTCAAAAACCAGAAGCCTATTCTTGTTGAAGGACACTTCCGAAACTTACACACAAAGAACGCTCATGTTAAACTTTCTTATTATGTTTAACTTCCACCAGAATTTCAATATAGCTCTTATGGCATAAACAGGAAGACACCTACACGTGTACAAATTCCCTTAAATTTCCACACAATTTTCGTCACCTTCAGGAGTGAATTTGGTTATAAATTGTATTCAAAGATCGCTATCACTAGAAAGAAGTTGGCCTGATGATTCTTGCAAGTTAAATTCATTTTGCTAATGAGTGCGAAGATTGGTACATAGAAATTTTCACATTCCTCTGATTTGCCTTTTAAAGTACTGCAGTGAAATTTGCTAAAGGTTTTACTAACGACATTAGTATTTTTTTTGGTGGGTAATATATCATCAAAATGATTTCCCCCGCCTTTGAGCGGAACGGCAGATAGTTTCAGACGCTTTCTGACTAAAAAATCCAGCCCGTTTCTTCTTGCCTTTCGTACCGGGACCGGGCTTCCCTTTCGGATAACCCTGGCCCCAGTTGGCTTCGACTCGGCTGGGCCCCTGCTGTTGCTGTCGACTCTTTGAGGGGCGCGGAAACAGTGCGCGCCGATCGGCATTGGTGTTACAGTAGCAAGAAAATACATTTTTCATTACTCATACTCTGAAAGTGGGTAAAAGACTTCCTAAGTGAACGGTCTCTCCGAGTTGTTGTCGACGGATGCTCATCAGAGCCCATGACGACTAATGCCGGAGTTCCTCAGGGGTCTGTTCTCTCTGCAACTCTCTTACTGTTGCATATAAACGATCTGCTGGTGCCCGGTATCTATGGGTATGCGGATGATAGCACAGTTGTAGAGAGATACCTGCCCAGTGCTCGGGCTAGTAAGGAGCTAATCCGGTTCGAAAGAGAGGCTATGGTAGAGCGAACGAATATCTCACTTCAGGCAGTCTCCAAGTGGGGTGAAGCCAATCTGGTGGGACTCAACGCCGCCAAAACACAAGCGTGTCTGTTCACCGCTAAAAGGAGCCCGTGCACCTTGGCTCCTACTTTTCAGAATTTATTCCTGGAGTACACCGACCGCCTTCAGCTCTTGGGGGTTGAAATTCCCTCAGGCCTTAACTTTGGGCGGTTCATTGAGTCCAAAGCCAAGGTAGCTGCTAGGAAACTAGGCGTTCTTGCAAAGGCCCGGTGGTACTTCACACCGGGACAGCTTTTAATGTTATACAAAGCACAGGAACGTTCGTGTGTGGAGTACTGCAGTCACATATGGGCTGGTGCTGCAAAATGCCACCTGGCAGCTTTGGACTCGGTGGAAAGGCGTGCAAAGAGGCTAATTGGTGATCCAGATTTGGTTAAGTCCAACCTTCAAAGCCTTGACCACAGGCGTAGGGTAGCCAGCCTTTCGGTGTTTCACAGGATGCATTTTGGAGAGTGTGCGCAGGAATTGCATGACTTGATTCCGTCATCGCAATTCTACCATCGGACAACCCGACGTACGACGAATATTCACCCTTACGTTGTTGAAACCTCTACGGTCCGGACTAAGCGTTTCGCCTCGTCGTTTATACCGCGTACGTCGAAGGACTGGAACAGTTTGACTGCTGCGGTCTTCCCGTCCGATTATAATTTGGGTGTCTTCAAGGCTAGAGTGAATAGGCTGTTAATAAACTAGTGCGCCTCACCATCAAAGATTGCATCGCTACTTACCATCAGGTGGGATCGCAGTCAAGCACTAGCTTTTACCTATCAATTTAAAAAAAAAAGTAGGTCTGAAGTTGCCTGAGGAGCGGGCTGAAAGTGATACTTTTCATCCCTAGGGAGTTTTACTTTACAACTGACAGCTGTCAAATTGTTAAAACAAACTAGTTCTATCTTCACATTTCTATTGAACCATGTTCCAATTTTCCATACAGCCAGTCAATCACAGCGCGATATAAAATTGAAATAACTTAAACATAAGTCTTCTTCTTCTTCCTGCCCTTGTCCCATCTTATTTGGGATAAGTATTAAGATAAGTATTAATTAAATAATATTATATTTATAATGACTTATTTGTTCAACTACATGTTTCTTTAAAATACTTTATTTATAAAAGATTACAATTAATTTCTAATTTTTCATTAATGAGGCTGAATAGCTGGCCGGCCACAGAAAAAAAAACATAATGGCGGGAAAGTGGCAATCAGTCCGTGGTTTTTTCGAGTTTTGTTTACATTTCCGTACAACAGAGATTTGTATTAACATGTTATTTTTATCAGGTTAAAATAGTAATTTAACGCCTAATTTCATAAGAGAAGAGGTTAATGCAGTAGTGGAAAACTTTTTACCGCCTAAATCAGAAGAAAGATACCTACCTAAAATCCGACGTACGACGACTCAGGTTTTACAAACTTTTTATTATATTTTTACTTTCCTTGTATTCGTAATGAAAAGCACAGTGCTTACCTCGGGGTGAAAGTAAATATTTTCACCCCTAGTGTAACAATGTACTATTATTCACTGATAAACTGAGCTGTATTTGAAATAATAATAGCTACATATGTTAGGCCTCCTACAAGCTGGACCGATGACCTAGTGAGGGTCGTAGGAATCCGATGGAAGCGAGACGCACAAGACCGGTCCTTATGGCGACACTTGGGTGGTAGCCTATGTTCAACTGAATGCCTTTCTACTGAAATGATAATGATGATGAAAATTACAAAGATATGTGTTAATCTTCAACGGAAATCGTGGAGTGAATTCCGGTCACCGTAGGCACGAGTTTACGGACGGCAATTAATGGATAGTACGCCATCCGGCAAATCCGGGCCTATTAAGGTCGGCGCCTGATAGAGCTGTGAGATTGTTTGACACTTACCGTGGCCCTATATCGCAAAAGTCAACTGAAAGTACACAGGAGGGTTCTAATTTGTAACTGTCTGATACTCCCTCTCTCTCCACTAGGAGCGTAAATATAATAAATGATGAATTCCAACATCAAAAAAAAAATGAGTTCATCTCCAGGGTTGCTTTTTGAGGTCGATTTCTGAATGGATGACTATTAATGATATACAAAGACTCCATAACTCTTACATGCTTTGGCAAGCACTTTAAGCTATTGGCCCTTTCTTAAAATTGTATATCTTTGACAGTCGTTACGAGTGGCTTGGAGAAAAACTGGCAGCAGTCTTGCTTATGAATGTCGTGTTGCGTAGTTACTAGAGGTTCAGTAGCCGCCTGGATGGGTGTGAACCTGTGACCTAAAACTTGTAAGTTGGAGTCGTTAACACTCGGCCACCACTGCTCCAATCACTCCTTATAAAATACTGGAATTCATTCGCATCTAGTTGTACTAAAACCCAATTCTAACAGTGTAGGAGAAAGACTTAATAGAGTGAATTTTCTAAAATACTGGGTTCATTGACACTATAACTAAGCTATTTATACTGGAAGTTGTAGATTTACAAAACATTAATCCATCTACACGGTTCTTATAGAACATATTTCTATCCAAAATGTTACATACATGTAACTTTGCTTCTTTATTAAACTTTTTTAATAAGATACGCTGCAGGTATAGCGAGTCTAAAAATTTTCAATATTGTTGGGAAGCCGTGTAAAGGAGATTTTCTGCGCTGTTATCATGTGAAGTTATGAGTTCTTTAACCTTTTACTGAATTTGAGACGGCTTGAACAAACCAATTTTTTTATTTGAGTACTAGTGAATCTTAAGTTTAAATTGCTACTACCAAAATATGACAAGTTCCGAAATAAACGTTTTATTATTGTTATTGGTAGAGCATCTGCGCAAACACACACTCTTTTACATCTGAATGGCATTCCAAAACGACCATAGAGCCAACGGTTTTAGCCCACCCCAATTGTCTCCCGACAGCGAGCTGCTACAGAGTAATTCTTGATGGAAAAACCAAATAGCACAACCCAGGACTCGAATCCAGGTCCCTATATTTAGCAGTTGCAGTTGTGCCCATGAAATCTATGAGGCTGTTAAAAGGCTAGTACCTATACAACATTATTTTTAGTTTGTACGAATCCTGAATTTGTTCAGAATCACTAACTGAATCAATTCCAATATTTTTTACACCACGTTATATTTTTTCCCAAAAATATTTAACAAGTCACAAGTTGGACACCACCGACACTAAATACAACACACGTCATGACAGGTCATAGTGGGCATTAGGAGCCAGCGCTCAGCTGGGTGCAGATGCAAAACAACTCCTCAGTCGTCTGGATGGCCCGGTAACTATGTATTTTTACGGGCAACCAAATAACATAACAAGCTCATAACTGTGTGATCTTTAATGGTACAGTTATGAAATTTTGTACATAGATTCTTTGTATACTAGACACGTGTTTCGCATATATACTGAAACTTATGTTGTACTGTGCCCAATGCTCAAAAGCTAGCATTACTATCGAAAGTAAGTAATGTTAATGCCCAGCAATTGTTTCTGCCAATTAACACACAACCACAAACTTGTATTGAACGGCTATTAGTCCAACTGTAACAACATTAGTTCTGGAAACTTGAACTGAAATTACTCAGAATTCAATTGTGAAAGTTGTACAATTGTTAACGATTCCTTCCACCGTGTTGGGTAGTAAACGATTTTAATAAAACATTCGTTCTGGCAAGCAAACGTGTTTTTCAAGGCTTACTGAGAACTATTGGTTGTATTTACCCAAGAGTTTGTCTGTAGCGAACGTATCTTTTTTTTTGGTGGGGAAAATCGTCCTATGACAACCCCCGCTCTGGGGCGGAGCGGGAGATACTGTCAGACTCTTGCTGACTAAAAAACCCGCCCCGTTCCTTCAAGCCTTCATACCGGGGCTCGAGCAACCTGTCGGATAACCCTGGCCCCAGTAGGCTTCGACCCGGCTGGGCCCCTGCTGTTGCTGACAACTTCTTGAGGCGCGCGGGAACAGTGCGCGTCGTCGACGACTTGGGCTTGGTCCGGACAGTTACCGGACGGCCGGATACCCATTGCTCACTGTCCATAAGCCCGCGCCTACGGTGGCCGGAAATCGGGATCGGAATCCCGGCGGCTAGCGAAGTGACGCCCGGGTGTCGCCATTATGTGGACCGCCTGGAGGACACGGTGGAGCATACGGTTGAGGTGTGCCCCGCTTGGGCAGAGCACCGCTGTGTCCTCGTGGGAGCGATCGGTGGCAGCGATCTCTCGCGCCAGGCCTTGGTACAGGCCATGGTCCGCAGCGAGGAGGAGTGGCAGGAGCGGCAGGCGGCCGCCTCTTTCTGCGAAGCAATAATGCTAGCAAAGGAAGAGGCCTCACGCGTGTGGCAACGGCCTTCACGCCCCAGCCGCCGCCGGGATTTCTATCAAAATTACTTGTAAAAAAAAAATGTGCTAAATTATTTGTATATATATTATCTAAATTCGTGAAACCGCTGAGGTGTGCTTGATTCAAACATGTTCAAATTCATAAATATATTGACGTTTCGTTTATAATATTGTACTTGGATAGCATGA
Organism: Mythimna ferrago; assembly: GCA_910589285.2. NCBI lineage: Eukaryota > Metazoa > Arthropoda > Insecta > Lepidoptera > Noctuidae > Mythimna > Mythimna ferrago. The sequence continues at coordinate 23,309,530 of OU342683.1, forward strand.
ATGACGACTCAAAACGTCGTATAAATCGCTTGCATACTTCTCTGAATTTAAATCCGTAAAGAATTTTCTTAGAACGGACGGTTCAAGATAAATTGGTAACAAATCGGATTCGGATCGGATGAAATGTACAAACGGTGACCAGGAAATACGATTCATCGGAACGTGTTTTCAAAGACTTACAAGTGGCCTGACGTAGATTTTTAACTCGATTTTTTTTTTGTTAGATGGGTACATTATACATTGAGATCCGTTGCTCTTGGGCGGAGCGTGAGGGTGTGTCAGATTATTCCTGTGTTGCCTTTCATACCAGGACCGAGTCATCTTTTTAGAAGCAGACTCTTGGCCCCAGTAGGCTTCAACCCTGCTTTTTTTTTAGTGGATAAAAATCATCCAAATGACATCCCCCGCCGCGCGGTGCGCATGGAACAGTACGCGCCGTGGACAACTTGGGCTCAGTCCGGACGGTTACCGGACGGTTGGACGGCGAGCTACCCATTGCTCACCGTACAATGGCCGGAAATCAGGATCAGGATGAGGGCGGGCGTGAGGTCCGCTCCATCGCGCGTGCTCGTACGGCCTCCTCCTTTGCTAGCATTACTGCTTCGCAGAAGGAGACGTCCGCCTGCTTCTAACTCGAAGTTGGAACGGAAAGTAATATTTTTATTATGTTATAAACTGGTGTTTGATTGCAATCCCACCTGATGGTAAGCAGTAATGCAATCGTTGATGGTGAATAGAACTAGTTTATTGAGTTTTACTCTAGCTTTGAAGATGAGAAGCTGAGAAGACCGCTGCAGGTAAACAAATTGTTCCAATCCTTCGATGTACGCGGTATAAATGACGAGGCGAAACGCTTAGTTCAGACCGTAGAGGTGTTGTTAACAAAGGAAGGGTCCATTGTGTTATGATAACATTAAATTACAATTTCATGGTAGTAAGTAATCGTATATAGCTGAGACTTTTCATATACATACGAAATTCATAAACCTTGACTTATAACTCACGAAAAAGTTTGATAAAATAAATATTTGTTAGCAATACAGAAAAGTAATTTATTTTCAAGTTTCATAAGCATATTAAAACTCTGGGAAACAAAAAGTATTTTTGCGATACGAAATTATTTCAGGAACTTTCAAAGATTCTTTATAAACAATTTCAATAAGTTAATTAAAATTTAATGATCTTTTATATTTAAGAAATGAAGTCCCTACAAATTTGTGATATATTAAAATTGTTTTTTTAAGTGACTAATTTTATTAGTTAACCGATTTATACACCGCTAAATTTTGACCGTTTTAATCCCGCGGAGGGTCGATCCGGTACATGAAACACTGTCGATTTATAAAGATAAAATTAAAAAATAAAGTACCTTTTTTAAAGTCGTATTAAAAAAATTAAACGTCAGCTGAGCGAGTCCAATGACCTGTAGGTAGTTGGTACGCAACGCCGACTACTACCTACAAGTCATTGGACTCGCTCAACTGACGTTTTCTTAAAGAAATTAATTTCGTACATGCGTAAATTAATACGATTTTTGAAAAAAATAATTTATTTTTTAGTTTCATGTACCGGATCGCCCCTTCACGGGATTAAAACGATCAAAATTTAACGGTGTATATATTTATATTTTTTATTTTATTACCTGCGGGGTTACCATGACGTTCAAAGTAAGATTGTTTTAATCTTGTTTCAGTGTGGGTAAGAGATGGCGCTAGACAACCTGTATAGCTCTGTCTCTTACCCACACTGAAACAAGATTAAAACAATCTTACTTTAAACGTCATGGTCTAGGTCCTGGATGCCTACCGCGGGGATTGGTTTGAGGTGGCTCAAGAAAAGAATACCTGGAAGAAGTCGGGGAAGGCCTTCGCCCAGTAGTGGGACAGTTTAGGCTAAACAAAAAAAAAAAAAACGATTTATGCCAAGGCGGAGATTAAACCAATACTTGTTTTAATTAAACTGAGCTTTGAACCAAGTAACGTGCATTGACCATCTTTCCGGGTATTGACCGTGCCGATAAACGACCACCTTGAGTTTTTAAGGGCTATATTTTCTTAGGACACCATGGTAGCCAGAACAGTTGCGTCGCCATGGTTTCCCGGTGGAATATAGCTCTAAGCTACCAAACTAGACACCATACAGACACCAGAGTCGCCACACATCCGAGCTGGTCGCGCCAATAAATTGGTTGCGCAACCAAACGGACACCAGTAGCCCGATTCACGTAATGAAAAACGTAACGATATCGTAGCGATTTAGTCGTTTAGACCATTTCCGTATGTGTCGTTCAAATTCGATTGATGGATGTGATCCATCAATCGAATTTGAACGACACAGATTTTAAAGTCGTTTGGTCGAAGAGTCGATTTAAAAAAAAAAGAACCTGTATTACATTATCCTGCTAGAATACTTATTAGTGTAACTGGAAATAAGTAGTCGATAGATCGTTTAGTTTCGAGCCAATTGAGTTGTCGTTCTATCCAATCCCAATTAAGGAACACGTGAATATCGCTTTTGGATAGAACTTCGATCGAACGACTATAAAACTTCAATGATATTTGGCTTGTTTGATTTTACGTGAATCAGGGTACAGGTGAGTAACTCTCAATAGAGCTGCATAGCATACATTTTGTTGGTAGCGGTGACTGTTCGCGCTGCCATGGTGTCTCGGTGAAATATAGCCCTTTGGGTAACATTGTCATCTTCCCTCAATTCCGGCTTTTACATCGAGGCAAAAGCTCAACTCGCTGCCAACAAACTGAGAATCTAGCAAAGGTGAGACGGTACTTCATGCTGGGACAGCTACTCAACTTATATCAAGCGCAAATTCAATCGTGTATTTTTTTTTTTCGGTGGGTAAAATTATCCTGTGACAACCCCCGCTCATGGGCGGAGCGGGAGATAGTGTCAGACTCTTACTGACTAAAAAACCCATCCCGTTCCTTCAAGCCTTCATACCGGAGCTCGAGCACCCTTTCGGATAACCCTGGCCCCAGAGGCTTCGACCCGGCTGGGCCCCTGCTATTCAATCGTGTATGGGCACTGCTCTCATCTTTGGGATGAGTTTGCCAAATATCAGCTTGATACAATGTATAATAATGATCAGTGACCCTCCCTACATTTGTTGATGCCCTTAATTTCAAAAACGGAAATAAAGACGTAAAGCTATCTTCAATCAATATTTATCGTGATGTTTTACATTTTTTAGTAATGAAAAATTGTTAATTGTTTCCTTTTAAGGTATACAGAGATATTAGTAAAAGGTTTATGTACATTATTCTACGTTTATTTGGCGACTTTATACAAGGCGCCAAGTCAGCAGCAAGCTAGTCTTTAAATTTAGTTGACTGTCAAATATCGACAAAAAAAAAGTTAAAGTTTGCTTGTCTATTTGCAGCGTTACTATAATAAACTAAGGATACCAACACACAAAAATAACAGTTTCGTAACTGTACCAGCCCATCAAAGTCATTCACTTGAACTCCAACTAACTATAACTGATAGCGCCATACAAAAGAAACCTCAGTTCTCCCACAACCAACACTACCAAGCACTTGAGCCGACCAGCAGACAATTAATCTTACTTCATGACGACCGACACTAACGGCGACGTCCACGTCGACGTCGTTCCAGACGTCACTAAGAACTAACTTTCCAAGTACTGACAACAAAATAGATAAGCGACCAGGCGGCTAGGTTTAATTAGTTTTAACCTAGGGACACGACGTCTAGTAAGTAGTGGAATGTTTTGACATTATACGCTTTTCCACTTGTTATTCGACTAACTGATGTGAAAAATAGGTAGTCACTGTAACTTTTTTGATTTGCTGGATGATTTAAAAGCAACAAAATACTTAATCTTTTTCTACCCAATTAAATAATTATTTCGGGTCAGCTTAAATTCTTAACAGAAGCAGTTGAATAACCAACATTTACATTCACATCTGACTTCCACATTCCAGTTTAACACAGGCACAGGCACACTCTATAAAACCGCCGCCCGCGTCCACATTGTACAGCTTTAGTTAAAAGTTTGGCCTAAACAGGTTTCAATGGCAAACTATTAAAAGGAAACATTAATAGAGCCAAAAAATATTTTTTTTATCATTCAGCTTTAGATGCAGAAGGCATTGATAGATACAATTTACCCACATGAAGAGTAAGCGCATTTTAGTTTAGCCGAACAGAAATGCAAATATCAATTAATCCTGTAAACGAAGAACAAAACATTTATTTGCCTGCACACCTAACTATTGTGTCCACAGTACGTTTCGAAGGGGATGACATTCTACATTCTAACATTCAAAGTCGCATACAAAAGGTATTGGACAAGTATTCAGTAATACGGTTGGACTTCAGCTTATGTAAACTGTGCATTTAAAGTGGGACGGTTGAAATAGGGATGGCGAATTTTCCTAAGGAAGATCAATTTTTGAATCGATTCGAATTGAAGTCAAAAGAATCGATGCAGTAATAAATCGAATTCTAAAAGATCGATTTCCTCCGTGTGATGTGGTGAAAAATGATCCTACAATTAAATGCACTTGTGTTTCATGACTGTTGAATAATCGGGTGTACAAATATCACTTAAAAATTTGCTAGCTTGAGGAAAACTATGTTCTTCAAGCCTTTTAAATATCAATGTGGTTGCATTCTGCGCGAAAAAAATCAACTTCTTGATTTCACATTGCTGAGATTGATTCACAGAATCGATTCTTCGTTTAAAATTATAAAATAAAATTTAAATTGAATTTCTTAACCCTTAAAATCGATTCTTCGATAAATCGATATCATATTGTCATCCCTAAATTGATGTCGTTTTATTACCTTCCACAATGCATTATGTAGATTTTGTCCAGAAAGTGGATAAACGTTGGATTAAGTTATTTTGTTGATACCACTTTTGGATTCAGTGAGTGGTTTCAAAAAGCTATTTTGATATGCAATTTTCAAACAGCTCATAGTGGGTATTAGACGCCAGCGGCCAGCTATATGTAGGAGCAAAACAACCCCTCAGTCGCCTGGATGGCCCGGTGACTATGTATTTTGCTGAGATAACAAGCTTATAAATTTGAGATTTTTCATAATATAGTTATGTGTACATAGATCCTTTACATGAAAATACTGGACACGTGTTCCGGGCTTCGTATGTACTAAAAGGTTGTATTAATACACGTAGCCAGCATAATTAGAAACCATAGATGTATTCGTAGTCCACATTTAACGTGTTCAAACTTAGTCATAATCCTATTACAAGAGGTCTCAGTATCGATACATCCTCATAATATAGAGACAATAACGATCCCATCCTCTGGCGTTCAAGAGATCACTCAAAACCGGGCGCCGTTCAACTAACAAGCGTCATTAAGCTCATTGTAGGGGATAACAAGAGAAGAGAGCTTTGGGGTTGAAGATAAAACAGTAATTTGAAGTAAAAACTAGAGTAAAATAAACCAATCAGGTAGGAAACAGTTTATTTTAGTATTTTTCATAGAGATGAGACTTAAAAGATAAAAAAGAAAATTAAATACGTTTTTTGCACAAATATTAAAAAAAAAACCAGCTGCGACTTTAACTGCGTGAAAGTAGAAAATTTTCCCAAGAGAAATTTTAGAAAATTTCTTACTTCCGGAAGAGGATTTCCTTGTGTGCTATTTCAGGACATGGTTTACATGCGTGCAAAGTTCCATCATTGCAGCCATTAAAACATGAAGAAGTAACAAACACACAAAATTTTGCCTTTATAATATTAGTATGATAGATGACAACGGTAAGTGATGATGTGGTCGACGTTTGGATCACTTTTACCAAAAAATAACATATTTACTCTTGGTTTAAATATCCCCAGATTGTAGCTATCTGGAAACGCAAACTCACTACTTAGCTGTATGCACAATGAATGTGTTCCCAAAACGTATTGTGGTGGGATGGCCACCATGTACCTGTGGCGCATTGTTGTGCGTCTAGGGGTCCGACGATAGTACATATGCTTGGCAGAATTGAAACAAAGACTTTTTGTGGAAAGTCCCTATAAAAACTAAAATTAATCATCATCATTTTTGCCGAAGGATGTCCACTGTTGATACAACAACAATAACATAGATTTCCCCCAAGTTTCCTTGCGTGATCGCATCAGGAAAGAAGATATCTGCAGGAGACCCAAGGTTGCCGACATAGCTCGAAGAATCGCCAAATTTAGGTGGCAGTTGGCAGGGTACATTGCTCGTAGAACGGATAATCAATGGGGCCGAAAGGTTCTTAAATATCAGTACCGTACTTTATCAACCTCCTTAGGCTTTAGTAAATATATTAAGAAAATAATTAAGGCAGTATATTTCAGTCCAAGCTTATACCTAATTGCTTACTTGCCTTTGTCAACCCAACCGCTAGGTATCTTTATAGGGTACATTGAACAAAGGTGTTCAAAGGAGCCTTTAAATATTTCGGATAATAAATATTATTATGTAATACAATCTTAAACTTGGTAAGGCTGTAGGCTATATACACACATACAGAACACGACCCCTATATAAAATTACATTAGGAGTTATAAAAATAATGTGTTATCTAAATTAATATTATAAAGAGGAAAGATTTGACTATTTCTTTACTTGTTTGTATTTATGTTATGATTTAAGTCAAAACTACTTGATTGATTTCACAAATTCTTTCACCATTAGAAAGCTACATCTTCACTGATTGACATACGCTATTTATTTTCTACTATCATGCGGGCAAAGCCGCTGGTAGAGGCTAGTGATATGTTATAATAATAATATAATAATAATAATATTCCACAACTATCACACAGCACCGTCTAGTCCCAAGCTAAGCCGAGCTTGTGTTATGGGTACTAGACAACTGATAAACATACTTATATATTTCTAAATACATATATATTATAGATAAGTTACACCCAGACACAGAACAAATGATCGTGCTCATCACACAAACATTTGTCCTGGGTGGGAATCGAGTAACCCACGACCTCCGGCATAGCAGTCAGGGTCACTAACCACTAGACCAACAGGTTTGTCTGTATACATACTTTGTAAAAAGGTTAAAAAAAAAACAACACTTACTCGTCAATTTAAACTAAATGAGACTGGTGTTTCCTAGTTCACTACCTACATACAGTTCACGACTATAAACACTGTAATAAATTCTGAGGTTTCTTTTAAAATCCATACAGCAAACATGTAATAGTCAAATCATGTGAGAATCATGTAGTTGAATATATTTGTCCAGTTTGTACAAGCATCTGTCAGTATTCATGTAACTCAACTCAGGACTAATAAGGAGCTCAACGACTTGAAGAATAATACCAAAGAAAGAACATTTGGGTAAGCCGCATAAAGTAGGTTCTCAAACAGTCAGACATACGTTAACGTTACTAGAATGAAAAAAACAACCCACGTTAGGAACTACGTGATAACGCATGTTTATAATAAGTAGTACGTATTAGATTGTTTAGTCCGATTGTCAAGTCAATCTAGGTCATCAAGATCTCTTTTGACTTACGTACTTACTACTTATTGACGCGATACTAGGGGGAGAGCAGTGGTGGCCGAGTGGTAATGGCTCCGACTTACGAGTTATAAGTCACGGGTTCACACCCAGCCAGGTGCATTACTTTGTGTAATTTATTTCATCAGCACTGCTCTCAAAACGGTGAAGGAAAACATCGTGAGGAAACCGGCATGTCCTAGAAACAAAAAATTCGAAGACATGTGACATCCACCAACCCGCACTGGGCCCGCGTGGTGGATTACGGCCCATTCCCTCTCCTAGAGAGGAGGCCTGAGTCCCAACAGTGGGAACATTATAAGGCCGGCTATGCTATGCTATACTAGGGGGAAGCCTGTATCCAGCCGTGGACGTCTTAAAGCTGAAATGATGATGGTGTAAATTTTTAAAGCCTGTATTCTGCGAAAGGTCCGGTAGCGGTATCTAGTATCTATAATAATATATAATAAATATAATAATATTCCACAACTATCAAAATATAATAATATTCCACAACTATCACACAACGCCGTCTAGTCTCAAGCTAAGCAGAGCTTGTGTTATGGGCACTAGACAACTGATAAACATACTTATATATTTCTAAATACATACATATTATAGATAAAATACACCCAGACACAGAACAAATGATTATGCTCATCACATAAACATTTGTCCTGGGTGAGAATCGAACCCACGACCTCCGGCATAGCAGTCAGGGTCACTAACCACTAGACCAACAGGCCAGTCAAGTCTATGGTATGGTATACTTAGCCATTTGTCGGTCCAGAGTGTCCTGTAAAAAAGGTCCCATTATCATTAACTGCAACTAACCTATTTAGCCATCTCTAAAATCACATTCAGCAACTAAAACCATGCATTTGCTACGTACCCCGCACATTGTTCGCGCTCAATTCACCCGCTTGTAGTGGCATCATTAAAATATTCCATCGGTCTGCGACAATGGCTCTGTCTGACTTTGTTCGCAGGCTTTGTGCAGCTTCTGATAATTCAGATCATACGCTATGGGTTCCTACTTGTAGTTGCATACAGTTGGTGAGGAAAAGTTTTATGACGTTTGGTTTGTATAATGATGAGTTAAGAAGTAGTCGTCAATTGACGATTCTGTAAAACTCCATTTTGCAAAGTTGTGTTTGCAGTGGCCTACGTGATCTCGGATAGCCTGTGGGCAGCAAAGAAAGCCATTCTGACTCTTAACACACACACTGCGTTATGAGGTCGAACAAGCCACATGCGTAACTTCTCGTAGGTGCGGCGGTCAAAATCGCTTTCTTTCACTCTGTGCGAGGTCTATGTTAACCTTTCTATGGATATAACACAGACAAATGCGGCGGTGTTTTGTAGAAAGAAAATTTTGTGAGGCCGGAAAGGTCTCATACGCACTGGCTGAAAGACCATGAAAAATGGCTTCGCAATGAGCGTGTTAAGTCTACTCGGGGCTTTAGTGTTTTCAAAGAGGGGATGTTGGGTATCGGATCTTTGATTTTTTTTTAAGCGTGCATATGTCATCTTTACGTACAGTTGGCGGTGCAAATGCAATACTAAAGTTTGTTTAATGTTGGTTCAAGTCATATCGATATAATTGACACGCCTTAAAATGAAGTTTTCTACTGAAAACATCGTTCTATAATGTAACCTGTACCCCTAGCCTAGTTGATAATCTGCAATCATTAACGCTAGTCGAAACTAATCAAATGTATGGGAATGACGTCATCTCAACGTTAAGTCACGTGGTCAGAACAAACTAATAGAAAATTCGCAGCCAAGTTCACTTCGTTCAAAATCGTTTCTACAATGTTTAACGCTATATCCTTTGTTATACAAACGCTACATTTTAGAACGAGCGGCCGACTCAGGCGCGTCATGGCTACCAACTTATCGTTTTCTACAATTGCTGTCACAGAGGCGTTACCGATTAGAGAACGGAATTCGACACAAACTGGTTGTAACTTGGCTAGGGGGGCTGTTTACTATTTTCCCTTCCCTTGAGCATTTTGTACACAATTACCTACATCGATGCCCGGTTAGAGGGTACAGTTAAGTAATTATCTCACTAGCTTAAGTGCTAACAAAATAATTGTTTTGCTACCCAATTATGGTAATTAGTAGGCCGTAGTTAAAAATATAGGTACATCATGGCTGTTTAATAACACCTTGTTCAACTGTAGTGTAGTTGAAAGTGTAAAACACCAGGTTCTCATATTTAGGAGCATGTTCGTGTGTGTCAGTGGCGCTTCTTACAGGCTCTTCTCCATTGAGGTCTACGTTTTGGAACGTGCAAGTCTGTTTCAAATTTCAGATTTTTTTTTTATGTTGGGAAAAAATCATCCAATGACAACCCCCGCTCTTGGGCGGAGCGTGAGATAGTGTCAGACTTTTACTGACTAAAAGACCCACCCCGTTCCTTCTAGCCTTCATACCGAGCCCGGCCCCAGTAGGCTTCGACCCGGCTGGGTCCCTGCCGTTGCTGACAACTTCTTGAGGCGCGCGGGAACAGTGCGCGCCGTCGACGACTTGAGCTTGGTCCAGACAGTTACCGGACGGCCGGACAGCGAGCTACCCATTGCTGACTGTCCGCAAGCCCGTGCCTACGATGGCCGAAAATCGGGATCGGAATCCCGGCAGCGGCGGCGGCGGCGAAAACGCCGTTGCCTGATGCGTTCGGCCTCCTCCTTTGCGAGCATTACTGCTTCGCAGAAGTCGGCGACCGCCTGCCACTCCTCCTCGCTCCGGAGCATGGCCTCAACCAAGGCCCGGAGCGAGAGGTCTCCGCCGCCGATCGTCCCCACGAGGGCACGGCGATGCTCCGCCCAAGCAGGGCACACCTCTACTGTGTGCTCCACCGTGTCCTCCGGGCATTCCGCACAGTGGCGACACCCGGGTGTCACTTCTGCACGAATCCGGTCCCGAACGGACTATGTCGGGTGAGGACCTGCGTCATACGGAAGGTAAGGACGCCGTGAGGTTTTTCCAGCCACGCCTCAAAGAGGGGACTTACCACCATGATTGTATCTCTGAAAGTACTGATTCGATTGCTAAAATTTTTTCACAGATAGAAAGCTGCTTTATTCCTGAGTGATATAGACTATATCCTATGTATGTGGGCGAAGCCGCGAGCAAAAGCTAGTACCCTATATTTTATACCATTAAAAAGTACGGTGGGAGCTTAAAATTAATTCGCTTAAAGCGATTAACATATTTGCTAGAAGAGAGGGGTGGGTGCATGAATGTAAGTTTTTTGAGTCGGATCGAATATCATCCAATCTCACGTGGGACTGTGAGAGACACTTTATACAAACATTGAACTACATATTTTACGTAGGTAAATATTAAATAACCTTTTTTCATCAACACCTTTTAAGGTTTAGAACCAGCACATTAAAAATAAAATAAATAAACATTAATTCGAATTTTAAAAGAAAGAAGATTGTGAGACGTGATTAGGATTGCTGTCATAGACGTGAGTAATCCATACTAATATTGTAAATGTGAAAGTAACTTTTTTTATTTTTATTATCAACTAGTTAATGAATAACTGTCAATGAATGTAGTTTATATTTCAATATAGTCAACCGATTGCGACGAAATAAAGCCTAAGTTACACACAATTTAAATGTTAATTTAAATTCGTATATTTTACATGATGCGAGAACCTGATGGTAAGCGTAATATGTCTATCTTTTACGATTTAACTATCTAATGAAGCGATTTTATTGAAATGTTGCATGGAGTAAGCTTGAAGGAAGGATATAAGCTACTTTTCACTAATCTTCGTCTTCACGTCCGCAATAACCGACTTTCACGCAAAGGAAGTCGAGGGCAAAAGTTGGTATTAAAAAAATAAAATCAAATAGTAATTGAGTAAAAATAAATCCTATAGTTTAACAAATATAAGCCTTGTCATTAATCTTCGGTCCTTAAATTTTTTATTGATGAAGTAAAGTAATTTCAAACAAAACTCTCCATCACTCCTATTTCCACTTCCAAAAATACTAATTTCATGTTCCGAATACATGAAATGAGTTAAAAAAAACGTAGGTACTACTCCCGAAGATAGGTCATGAGAGTGAGCACGTGTGAAGTGTTCTGAGTTCAAAATATTGTACGTATGTTTGCGTACATCAATTACGATGTATATAGTAGGAAGTGATCTTGTATGTATGGTATGTATTCGCACATAAGTATAGTTGTGACGTATGTAGGAAGCCTCGAGGATTTATAAGCTAAGTGCTAACAAATTCTGTTGTGCAAACGTTATTGTGCATGTATTTTAGATGGTGATGGAATAGAGAGATATTTTGTACATTGGAGACAACTGTAAAATAAAAAAAAAATAATAAAAAAAAAAAAAAAAAAAAGCCTTATATTTCTTGCATAAAAAATCAAAATGTAACAATGGCACTTATAACTAATAAATAAAATAAAAATGTTTGCTTAACTATTGTATCTTGCTTGCTACACTGTAAACTACTGTTACAATATTTATTATATTTTAGTCTGCAAGAACCCCTCTGCAGGTGAAGGCCTCCTCCAAAGAAGCCCATTTGTCTCTATCTAGAGCAGTTTGCATCCAACCTGGGCCAGCCGTCTTACCGATCTCGTCCGCCCATCTTGTAAGCGGTCTTCCCCTAGAGCGTTTTCCACTTGGGCCTCTCCATCTTGTCACTCTTATGGTCCAGCGCTCATCTGTCATTTGAGCGACGTGTCCCGCCCACTTCCACTTCAGTTTACGGGCACAGTTTAGTGCATCTACAGCTTTTGACATTTTTCTAATTTTTGTGTGGCGTATTTTTTGAGATTTTTTAATATTTAACATGCTTCGTTCTAGACAACTGTATAGACATGAAATTCTTCATAGCATAATTAGCTTTGTAATGTTCACACTGCCTGGACTCAGGCCTCCTCTCTAGGAGAGAGAATGGGCCGTAATTCACCACGTGGACCCGGTGTGGGTTAGTGAATGTTACATGTCTTCGAATTTATGGTTCTAGGTCATGCCGGTTTCCTCACGATGTTTTCATTCACCATTTTGAGAGTAGTGGTGATGAAATAAACTACACAAAGTAATGCTGACTAGGTTTGAACCCGCGACCTACAACTCGTAAGTCGGGGCCGTTACCCCTCGGCTACCACTGCTCTCGTAATTCTCTACGTACCAATGAATTAGAAATAAATAAAATTTAACTTGTGTCACTATACCATGGAACAGTTACAACAAAGGATTTGCCAAATTCAATGCAATAATTTAATTTTATTGAGGTCATTCCCATGAAAATTGTCAAAAGAAGGTAAATGGCCTCATTCCAAAAAAATATTGTCATCATGAAGAACGTGTTTTTTTACGTGACCATATTACCTACTAGTCCATTCATATTTTAAAATAGAATCGGTCACACTGATTTAGCACATGTTAAGAGCACCCAACCCGAAACGTATTTCCATACAAATGCTCTTACGTGATTGTGGCGTTATTACACATCTTTCTCTAAATATTTTGAAAACACAAATATTCTGTGGATATTATGTAGGTGCCATAAATTTGTATAAAACTGATCCAGTAAAGTCCTCTAAAAATCTGCTTTTTTGCGTGTTTTTTTGCCATATACTCAAATAGATTAAAAAAATCCTAATCCTTGTACAATTAATCAAAACTTTGAATTAAAAATCGAAAACACTTTTAGGGTTTTTTTTTTTTTAAATAAGTAATACTTGGAAAAAGTTTTTGTGAAATATTCGAGTAAGTGACAGAATTACCGAATGCCAACTGTACGTTCAGGTGATATCTCTTTTTTGTCCTGTTGCCTGTTCATTAAATTAAAAAAAATAAATTAAAATTTCTTTATTTCAGACCCAATAGTCCATAATAAGTCCATAGTAAGTAATTAAACATTGCATTGGATGAAACAACAAGCATTTAAACCATGCTCACGTTAACCATAGACGGATCAGAAACGACCCTCTTAACATGACAAATTCAGCTGAATCACACACCAACACAACCATAGCTAACAAACGAATGGAATTGAAATACCATAGTCACACCTGCCACCAATACTGCCTAAAACTTGACCTTCTATGACCCCACGTTCCCCAAGCCAGTCTGTCATGGCCAGCAAAAAAAAAAACCTCAAACAAAAAGCCTTGTTTACAAATGTCAGTATGTCACATCATACGGTTCAAAAAATTCAGCCCTCTTTATCGAGAACGTAATGAAGGGAAAACAAATTGGTTCTGATATAAAAAGGGTTTAAGGATTATTGCCACTCGTGTTTTGAACACATGCGAAAATAAAAATAGGTTTTCGCTGCGTATTTTAAGAATAAGGATTTTTTGTTCTTCTTCACATAATAAAGAGGTAAATTTTTTTTTGTAGTGCTGTTCTCTGAAAGCACTGGTCCGATTTCTAAATTTTTTTCCCCGATAGAAAGTTGCTTTATTCCTGAGTGACAGAGGTTATATTTTGTATACGCTCGCGAACCCGCGGACAAAAGCTAGTCTATACTAATATTTTAAAGAGGTAAAGTTTGTCGTTTGAACAGTCATTGCAATTTTTTGGCCGTGTATAGTCTGTCTAAAAAGTCAACCGACTTGGGAATTTTGTATAATATTTAATTAATTAAAAAATACTTATATTCGATACTTTTTAAATGGTTCTTCTAGTAGAAAACAATGATCAATATCTCTTAATCAATCTTGATAATTGAACCAACGTGTATGTAGTCAATACATCAGATTTCATTTTACCCTAATAATTATCCAAGTCGGTTGACTTATTAGACATACTCTACTACCTATGCTTGGGTTGCAATGACAAATTTTGTCCAGTCCAATATTTTCAAACTGCTCTACTTTATTCACGCGGTTATTTGCAAAACAAACCGTACCAACAACTTACGTCTCCGGGGCATAAACAAAATATAAACAAATGCCATTAACTTAGTTTAATATAAACGTTATCCTGCGTGTCAAATTGGTATTAAGTAATGACAGATTGCGTAGCATGCAGTAAGCAATAAAAAGTATAGGTACTAAAACGCGTTTTCATGTCATGAGTGAAAGTATGTGAATAAAAATTGTTTACAGAAATGGGTTGGCACCTTTATGGGGAGAGATAACTTTATTTTAATGCGAGAAAAAAAATCTTGTTTTGTTTGAATGTTTACATTTTCTACGTGAACTGAATTGTCTGTCTGCATTCTAGAATAAAACGTCTAGATCGGCACTATCTCAATACTTTTCAAAGATACAGAAATAAACATTTGGATAAAAAGTTTTATTAGGCTACCAAGAGACAGCACGTAGTATTAACAATATTATAAAAATAAAGTCATAATACTTCGTTAAAATGTCTGTCGCGGAGAGAGGAGTCTGTTCGAGGTGAGAAAATCATCTAATGTCATCCCCCGCTCTTGGGTGGAGCGGGAGATAGTTTCAGACTTTTATTGACTAAAAACCCACTCCTGTTCCTTTGTTGCCTTTTGTACCAGGGCTGAGCTATCTTTCGAACTAACCCTGGCCTCAGCAGGCTTACTAGTATCTACTGGGAAATCCTACTATTCATAGTATTTTTTTTATGCGTGGGAAAACATCAAATGACTTTTCTCGCTCTTGTTTGAGCAAGAGGGAGTGTCAGACTTTTACTGCCTCAAACCCGCCCGTGGTCCTTCAGATTCCTTTTGCAGAAGCCAAAGAAACACTTTTGAACAATCCCTCAGCCTCGTAAAATCCTGCGGCGTCTGTGTATTTATTGCACTGTAGATCAAGTAGGTAGCTATTTCACATTTGACCTCACGCCCTGACCCCCACCGGAGAAGCTTCGAAAGTAGGAAAACGCAGGACGATTTTCGCGAGCTTATGACGTCGAGCTACCCAATGCTCACCGGCTTCCAGCTCGGTAAGGAGGGCCCGGGTGGACAGCACCCTGTATTCTACGCGCGCCTCAAAGAGATTTTAGCAACATTGACCAATGTCTATCAGGGCTGCTTAGATTGTTTGAAGAACTTACTGATGCCCTTGCAAGAAAGCGCAACTGAAGGCATACTTGTGGAGTTTAGTCAGTAAGTCCGGCACTTCTGCTCTCTCCACGAAGAGCAGAAGACATGATTTCCAATGTTAAAAAGAATAATTCCACGTTTGGTGTAAAACAAAACCAACTCAAAATACCGATATCAACGATACTATAGAAAACAAAGTAAAACCTAGACCGTACGTACTTTTTATCCTTCACAAGTTTTCATCTTCCGAAACTTTTCATCCTCGAAAACTTTTACACGATCCGAGACACGAACACAACTATCAACAAACTACAACATAAAGATTATAGAGATACTACAACTACATGTACGTGAACTCGGTCTAATATTCGTATACAACAAGTATTGACAGTTTCTGATGTGACAAGCCTTCACAACTGTGTTGATAACGTATCTTGTAATCTGTTTCAAGTTTCAATAGACGGTAACACCTGTGTTGCTAGGCAACGTTATATATATTCACTTACTTTTTCCCGCGATTTAGTTTGCATGAATTTACATTCCAACACTATAATACAGCGTTGCTGGAAAGACGTCATGTCAGATGTTCGTGCCTTCCGTATGATGCAGATCCTCACCGATCATGGTATGTTCGGAAGGTTCCTGCACTTGATTTGTGCGAAAGAAACGCCCGTGTGAGGACCACCTGAAGCACACGGTTAAGCACAGGGTTCAGGTCCTCGTGGCCATTGTCCAGAGCGAGGAGGAATGACAGGCGGCCTCCTCCTTCTGCAAAGCTGCAAAGCAGTAATGCATGCGAAAAGAAACGGACTTCCTCACGCCCCAGCCGCTGGGATCCCGACTCCGACTTACAGCCATCGTAGACTTGGGCTAGCGGACAGTAATGAGTAGCTCGACGTCTGGCCGTCATGTAACCATTCCGATCGAGCCTGAATCATCGACGGCGCGTTCCATGCGTGTCTCAAAGAGATGTTAGCAAAACTGAAGAGAGCAGAGCCAAAGCCTATAGGGGCCATGAATTGACATCGGAAAAGGAACCCCGAGGTCCTAGAACGCAAGGTTAAAAAAAAACATAGGTCTGGTTTTAGTCAGTAAAAGTCTGACACACCCTGCTGCTCAGTCCTATGGAGGAAGAAGCCATTGATTGATATCCAGCCTTAAAAAAATAGGCTGAACAAATCCTTACTAAGTATAACGTTAGTAAGAAAATCTGCATAACCTCACAAGCTTTCAAGCTTTAACAGCAAACGATAATCTAATTTTAATCTCTTGCAAATTGCATCACATCATTAACTAAAATGCTAATATCATTTGCAGTTACATTAACACTACCACGTACGTACCACAACTTAACTAAACCTAATTATAAAGGACTTAATTTAATATTCTGCATACATTGCATTACGTCAGAAAATGCAAATCTTTTGAACAGAAACAAAAGCAGCAATGTATGTTGAATTCGAATGTAGAACGTGTGTTTCTCCAAGTAATTTCCCTTCGCTTCTCAGCTATTTCCCGGGGTGGGTACTCGACTCGACTCGTGTGAACATAACTAATATATGGCAAGTAATCGACGGGGCTATTACCAACAGGCGCGTACATTCCGCCTTGAGCGCAAGGATGTTGGAGATAGGCTTAAAAATGGAGCTTTGAAGGCAGCGGATGAGAGTCCCTCGTTTTTTGTATTAAGTATTTGAAGATGGATAAGTTTCTAAAATCAAATAATCAATTCGAGAACGTGTACCCTCACAATTGCACGTCGATGCGGTGCAGCGATAAGTGAAGCGTAACGGACGCTTTCAGTTGGTTAGATATTTTTGCTTGACCTCTTGCAGTGCGATGACTTTAAATACATTGCGGCTGAAGCGGCAATTTCGCGTGCTTGTAGGATAAAACGCGTCGCTTTAAGTCGCATACGCGTTAGATAAAATTTTGGTGCGTTTTGATCACGACATACTTTTTTTTAATTTGACACAGTTGTCTTTAATTTTTGGTAGTTTTCACAGATTTTATTGTTTCTTCATTTCATATGTTCATGACACAAATGTAAACTATTGCCTGCCTATACGCAGTACAATCTCAGCCCTCGCTCTCGTCTTTGTGCTAACAAAAGAAAACTATATATAGGCACTCTAATTGTCTACAGCAATAGCATTTTATTCTGAAAACCTCTTTTTTTAGAGCCCCAGTCTAGACACAACATCTACACGATTTTATAGGCCCTCGTCTAAATAGCTATGAGTGTATACTCAGTGTGGTAGGTACTTGTACTGATTGGCGATGTTCCGACATTTTGAGAAAGGAACCCGATTCCAACGCTACGGCACTCAAGGGCCGGTGAAAATTATAAAAAGTTTCTAATCTAGTGATAATGCTTAGCTTTTAGAATTTTTTTTTTATTGTTGATAGCAAAAATATTGCCGTCCGGCTGTCTTGTAACAGTTCAGACCGAGCTGGACCCGTCGACGGCGCGTAGTGTTCCAAGCGCGCCTCAAGATGTCAGCAAACCATTGGAGCCCAGCAGGGTCGAAGCCTATGTTATGGGTTGTGCTAAAGTGAACCCTAGGGTCCTGTAACGAAGGCAAAGAAAGAACCGGAGTGTGTTTTAGTAAAAATCTAATACGCCTTCCCGCTCCACCCAAGGGTAGAACTAAAGAGCCTAATAATATATTACTCGCTCCCACCCAAAGTTTCATCCGCGTCTTTGGTTACTACTCCACTGCTATTAATCGTAGCGTGATATTTATAGCCTTTCTCGATTAATGGACTATCTAACACTGACAGGATTTTTCGATTCGGACTAGTAGTTCCTGTGATACGAATTATTGGTATCATGTCTTTTTTTTTCAAAATCAAGATCACTTTGTTTTAATGGATAAACTTTTTGTAACATATTATTAGCTATAAAATATCATATTCAGTTATAAAATTTTATCCTCGATAATTGTAATGAAAGGTAAAAATAGCCAGGTACTGTAATAGTAGGCACGGCTTACTCAGAAGACACCAACCGACGCCATATTGTATTCAATAAACTTCAGGTTTGAGGCCAGTAACAATAGGAACAAAAGCGAATTCACGTCAATACAAAAAGTTATCTACAAGAAATGTTAGCGTATCTATTTTTTATTTAATTTCCTCAGAAACAGTATCAAAGAGAAAAATATCAAACTGACTCAATTCCATATAGTGGCCTTTTCAGAAAAAAAAACCTCAATATATATCACTGGCACAATAAACGGACTACAAAACGTGTTCAATAAAGTGGATAAATAAAAAAAAAACTGACGCAGGAAATTGGAATGTTCGTATAAATTGGGAGGACATTTTCGGACATCTCAGAGGTCATCGGGGGAGTATACATTTCGCAACATAAATATGACAGTCGAGTCTTTTGCCAACCCGAAAATGGACGAAAGAATTGGCGGCCGTTTTATATAGAGCACTAGCTGTCCGCCCGCAACTTCGTACGCGTGTACTTCGGGTTTCGCACTCTAAACATGTTTTCCCGTAGGAATAAGATGTTTTTCCGGGATAAAAAGTAGCTTATGTTCTTTTTCATGTCAAACGCTATATGCATGCCAAATTTCATCCAAATCCGTTCAGCCATTTTTGCGTGATTAAGTAACAAACATCCAAACATCCACACTTTCACATTTATAATATTAGTTAGGATAAAACTATTGTATTATATGTATTATATTGTATTGTATTATTGTATTATATGTATTGTATTGTTTATATGTATAATTTTGTGTTTGCTTATATTCTACTAAATATACTTGGTATTTGTAGATAAATTCGTACATACAAGCTGCTGCCAGCGGTTTGCGGACGGCGAGCAATGGGTAGCTTGCTGTCCGACCGTTCGGCAACTGTCCGGACCGAGCCCAAGTCGTCGACGGCGGGCACTGTTTCCGGAACAGCAGGGGCAGCTGGGTCGAAGCCTACTGAGGCCAGGGTTTAGCTCCGAAAGGGAAGCTCGGCCCCGGTCGGTATGAAAGGCAAGAAGGAACGGGGTGGGTTGTTTAGTCAGTAAAAGTCTGACACTATCTCCCGCTCCGCCTAAGGGCGGAGGATTTCATTTGGATGATTTTACCCACCAAAAAAAAAGCTGCTGCCAGCGGTTTTGACCGCATTGTAGTAGAAAATTATCTCCATGGAACATATTCTTGGAATAAAAAATAACTATCCTATGTTCTATTCCAGGAAAGGTTCTACCTGAGTACCAAGTTTCATACATTTTCATTCAGGCGTTTGTGTGTGAAGAAGTAACAAGCAAAACAAATATACTTACAAACTTAATTACAACAAAAAAAAAAAAAACAACAAAATCTACCCTAATATAATAAAGAGGTAAAGTTTGTTTTTTTTTGTTTGTAGGTTATC
This sequence comes from Mythimna ferrago, assembly GCA_910589285.2. Lineage (NCBI taxonomy): Eukaryota > Metazoa > Arthropoda > Insecta > Lepidoptera > Noctuidae > Mythimna > Mythimna ferrago. The sequence goes on from OU342683.1 coordinate 23,329,440, forward strand.
TCTGGAAGTATTGGTCCGATTACTAAAATTTTTTCACCGATAGGAAGCTGCTTTATTCCTAATATAGGTTGTATTTTATGTACGTGGACGTAGCTACGGGCAAAAGCTAATAACCAATATTAATCAATGGGCAAAACTAGTTGTTTTTAAAATAAAAAAATAGTTTAAAAAAACAAAAAAAAAACACGCTTTCATAGCATATCAAACTAAAAAGTGTAAAATAATTTTCAATATAGGTACACTTTTTAGTTTGATATGCTATGAAAGCGTGTTTTTTTAGGTTTTTTTAAACTATTTTTTCATTTTGCACTAAAAAAAAATACAGATTATTGTATTGTCATCAGTCTTTGATGGGTGTGCAAAGTTTGAAGAAAATCTGATCGCCCAAAGTTGGTTAAAATCGAGCTCAAAGGCGTTGGTTACAAACATACAGGTGAAGCTAATATAAGCGTGTTAATAAGCGTGTTAAAAAACAATATCTTTTCATCTATTTAAAAAAAAAAACTGTATTGCAACATCAATATTCATAAATGTTACCAAATACAATCACTCATCATTACTCCGGGCACGTCATCAAACGAAAATATTTCTGAAATATCGTCCCATAGTGCTGATGTTAACCAAAAAATCATATATTTATATGAAACTGTTCAGTCAACGTCACAAAAATCTTTCACCCTTCGACAAATAACATGCCATACGATTCAGTACACACGAAAATAATATACAGGTGTTCATTTTTTCGGGAATAAAATGAACAAAACATAATTTTTTTAGGGTTCCGTATCGAAAAGGTAAAATGGAACCCTATTACTCCGCAGGTATTATCCTAGGATCCGCAGTCCGTCCTTCTGTCCATCTGTCTGTCTATCACCAAGCTGTACCTCATGATATGTTATAGTAAGACAGTCGAAATTTTCATAGATGACGTACTTCTGTTGATGCTATTACAACATAGGTATACTAAAAAAAGACGTGTGGCACTCTGGGACTGCCGCGGTAAAGCTATTGCATAGCATTTTTATCAACTTATGCAATTATAATTATTTATTTATTTTATTTCTGCAGTATTTTTTTTCCTTTGTTTTTTTTTTCTTTGATATTAATTGAAGTTACACTTTCACACATTGAATTGAATTTTGATTGATTGTTCACTCATTTGTTTTCTTATCGGTCACCACGCTCAAAAAACAAATGAGTGGGGGGTGTTAGGTTATTTTCGTTACGGAATTTCTGGATTCGGTCTCCACGCTCAAGGCCCGCGATAGAAGCTATGCAATAGCTTAAAAACATAATAAAACAAAATATTTAAGGGCGCTCTCATTATGACAAACGTGATTTTTTGTCTGTTTTTGCTAAGGAAGGTACGGATCCCATCGTGCGCGAGTCTGACTCGCACTTGGCCGGTTTTTGTCAAATATTTATTTTAGGTGTGGCTTTCGTTACATCCATCATTTAATTTGGTTCGTCAAATTTAATGGAATACTTTCACGTTTATTTGGAAATGTCAGCATTCGCTTATCAATCATCACTACAAACAAACTTGTGCCACCAATTACATTTTTTGTTAGTAACAACATTTAGTTTAAAAATAAGTTTTATTTCGATAGCAATATTATTTTATTTAATGTCAACTTTCAATGACAATGAGTGTCAAGTCAACTGTCAATGTCATCTGTCATTCACTTCATTTTCTGTTCTATTTTTAACAGTAACAGTTTTGTGCAATGTTAAGCGGAAATAAAAATGAAGATACTTTAATGAAGATACTTTTCACCACTGTATTTCATTTAATTTTGTTGTTATTTTCAAAAGACATGAATTTTGAGATTTAAAGATTATTTATCAGATTCGAGGACCTAAAAGCGATTGCAACTTCTTTTTAGTCTGTACAGTACGGCGGTTGCTCTAGTGACACGCGGGATTGCGACAGTCGTTGATAGGATCCAGGAGTTGGAATTCGAGGTGGCGCTGCATAAATCCGAGGCTATGTGTTGTTCACGGCCCTCGGAACGCACCGCCATCGGGTTCCCAACTAACGGTGGGAGCAGTTCACATCGGCGTCGGGTCGACGGTGAAGTATTATTAATACTAAATCTTAATAGTAAATCTTAACAGCGTATTTAAAAATATAAAAAGTCTTCCCATCGACTTAAAAATATAAAAAGTCTTCCCATCGACTTAAAAAAAATAAAATAGAGTCTTTCCCATCTTTCCCCATGCGGGTTTCCGACAGCTTCCATGACTGCCAGCCGCCCACAACGGGGAAAACTCTAAAAAAATGTTTTGATTTTAATCAACTATACTTGAAAACTGTTGAATTTTTCTGTGGAAAACAGAAATATTTAAATTAAAAAAGGGGAGAATTTGTTTCCTTAAATAAAGATTAATGAAATTTGGAGGCGGAGGAGGAGCAGACAAATCGAAAGAGTTTTGAGCATAGAGGATTTATGCAGGGAAACACTTTAATTGTAATGCCTGTTTAACAATAATTAAAAAATTTGCACATACGCATTCGATCTTCTCGTTCAAAATTGGAGTCTTAATCAGGTAAACATTTACCACAATAATTGCTGTTAGCTAAAGAAACCAAACTATTTGGTTCCCTTAGATCAGTACCTAGCATCTATGTTGGAATCCCAACACTAAAACTATTTTATTAGTCGTGTCGATCATGCGCGCATCACTACAACTCGACGCGTGGCGATATATTCGCGCCTTTTCGTGAGTTGCCATTATCTGCTTCTACGCTCCACACCTAACGACCAGTAGCAAAGGGATCAATTTATCCACTGTGTGTTTTTATAAAAGTGAAGTCTTTTAAGTTGTGTCCGTTAAATAAATATTATATATTGAAGTCAGAAGCAGTTTTGGTTACTCAAACATCCTCATCCAAACAATCTAATGGGACCAAATAATATTTTTTTCATCTGTCGTCAGTCGTCACAGCAAACTAAGACAAAGGTGGCTCCTATCGATAAAGCTGAATTACAATGGAAAAGAACTGCTGATCTGCTAATTAAGACGGATGCCCAGTACGGAAATAGACAGATATTTACTGAACAATGCTTTTTTGGTGGATCATCAAATAACTTTTCTTGCTCTGGGTAGGACGAGAGGGAGTGTTAGACTCTTTATACTCTACATGGTAGATAAAACAAAAAAAAAACACGTAGGTCTGTTTATGGCGTAGGAATTAATCATAACGAGTTCCAAACTGCCATTATTCCACACATTATTAGTTATGGGGCTATTTATTACGGATTAGTCATAACATCTGGAACAATAAAAAGTTAAGTCTAACACTTTAGTGCTTTCTCTCCACAACATAATTTGCACGAAGTGATCAAGTTAGTCTATTTTAGGCGGATAAATGTTGAAATGGTGGAAGACAAGCTCCTATCTCTTTATTGTTTTCGGTACTAGTGTGGAAAAGTGCGCGAGCTCACCTCGCCACAATGAATTATTTTTAGCATATCAGGTTAAGTGCCGCGTAGCCCACCGAGAGTCACCGGTCATCGCTGCCATTAACCCACAACTGTCATCATCATAGTCATCATCATCATTTCAGCTGAATTGTTGGACATAGGCCATCTCCACGAATCGCCATAAGACCAGTCGTTGTGGCGACACTTGCAGAAGGCCTGTGCATCGCCCGCGACTCTCACCATCTCATCGGTCCAATTTATGGGAGGCCTTCCAACGCTGCGTTTTCCAGTACTTAGTAAAAGCTGTACTTCACTTTAAATAAGTTCTTGTGTATTTCCAAATAACTTTTGCCAGCGGCCTCACCCACGTACATAAAATATAGCCTATGTCACTCAGGAATAAAGCAGCTTTCTATCAGTGAAATAATTTATCAATTGGACCAGTACTTTCAGAGATTACCTTTATTTTATACCTATTATAAACAATAAAACAAGAAAAAAAAACATACTACCTCTTTATAATATTAGTGTAGATTTGCCCGAACTGCTTTTATTCAGATTAAGAAGCAAATAATTCGTTCAGTTTTTGAAACGTTACCTACGTTTACTCTATTACGTTTATCTATTAATTTAAAATGCCTGACGGGCAATTCTAGAAGTGGTTTATCAGCAGACCATCTTTTCACGGAAAATTCGAATTGCTAAAATTACAAGTATGGCGAGGTGCCAAAAGGTAAGAACATAATGGGATTTTAAACTAAAGCTTGATGGGCAATTATGTCGGTCGATTTATATAGATCATGTGATAGGTCTAGTTATAAATTTAATTTATTTCTTAGACAATAATGCTCCAAGATTCCGAGGAAGTGAGACATTATGTACTTTAAGTACTATCAAATTCCGCTGACTCGGCAAAAGTTGTTCTGTCATATAAATTATTTAAAAAAAATGAAGGAGGGTAGGGGTATAAGTAATAGTTGTATGGATAAAATAGTTTAAGCCCTATTTTTAGCCCTGGATGTACTGTACCTGAGTGTATTGTCTCACATCCCAAATCGTGTAAACATAAGATTACTTAAACAAAATAGGCTAAGAAATACATAGGCCTTTCGTATAATATAAACGTATACGTTAAACAGGCGTTGCGCCACCGGTACACGGTAGACATTCCACCCATACCACAGATTACTGAATAGTTACTACGTAACCCATACGTACAAAGCGTTTTGAGAACACATTTGTTGTACGTACAGCAAAGGAGTGGTATGCCCTACCGGAGTCTGTCTTTCCTAATAGCTACAATTTAGGGGTCTTTAAGTCAAGAGTGAACAGCCCCCTTAGCCAAGTTACAACCGATTCGCTTACGTCGAACGCTTTGAGTTGGCCGCATCGCCGAATCCTTTGTTCTGACCACGTGACTGAGCGTAGAGACGACGTCATTCCCGTACATTTGAAGCTTTTTACTAGTGGTAACTATTGTAGATTAGTAACTTGGCTAGGAGTACAGGTTACTTCTAGGCAAGCGTGTTCCATCGTCGGCCACATCATCGCTTACCATCAGGTGAGATGGTGGGCAAACGCAAGCCTATAAATAATAAAGAAATAAAAATAAACACTAACCAAATTTCATAAAAATGCGCTCACCATTCTAAGAGTTCTTGAATAATCATACATTATCGTAGCGTATAATATTTATGAAAGATGCCGCTACGATTGATGTAGAGATGCAAATGCTCAGTGTATGAATGATGTCATGAGTTTAATTTCCGCACTATACAATTAAGTATGGCCATCAGATGATTGTTTGAGAAATGATATGGTAGAAAATTATAATGAATGATAGCGTGACAGAGGAGGATGAAAGATAGAAAACATGTTACGCGACGTCATGTTAGTAACATGTCCCATTTTAGTTGGGTCGCATGGAGTTGTCAACCGACAAAAAGATGTTGACAGCCCACAGTACCTACGTCCGGGTGTTTATGGATGTGAGATTATACAACGCGACGTTAGTTTAATGTAAGCCTTGAGCACAGGCGTAGGGTAACCAGCCTTTCGGTGTTTTACAGGATGCATTTTGGAGAGTGTGCGCAGGAATTGCATGTCTTGATTCCGCCATCGCATTTCTACCATCGGACAACCCGACGTACGGCGAATATTCACCCTTACGTTGTTGAAACCTCTGCGGTCCGGACTAAGCGTTTCGCCTCGTCGTTAATACCGCGTACGTCGAAGGACTGGAACAGTTTGCCTGCTGCGGTCTTCCCGTCCGATTGTAATTTGGGTGTCTTCAAGGCTAGAGTGAATAGGCTCTTAATAAACTAGTGCGCCTCACCATCAAAGATCGCATCGCTACTTACCATCAGGTGGGATCGCAGTCAAGCACTATTGTATATCCAAAAAAAAAAAATACGAAAACTGAATCGCCTGTTTAGTATTTTTATGTAAAGATTCTATGTACAAAATGTCAAAACCATATCATTTAAAATCACAAATTTATAAGCTTGTTTTGTCAGTAAAAATACATAGGTAGTCACCGGGCCATCCAGGCGACTAAAGGGTTGTTTTGCATCCAGCTATTTGCTGACGCATAATGCCCGCTATGATCTGCCATGACCTGTATTGTACTTAGTATCGGTGATGTCTAACTTGTAACCTTTTTAAATATTTGGGAAAAAAATAACATGGTGTAAAAACTATTGGAATCCATTCAGTTACTGATTCTAAACAAACTTTATTCAGATTTCGCATAAACTTAAAATAATATTGTATAATGTCCAATGCGATTCACAGACAGACCAATTTTTAAACACTATTAGTACAAGAAAATTATTGAAAAAAAAAAGTTATGGTTGCGCTATGTGAAATTAATTAGAACAACAAATATTAATGTCTATACAATAGTAATTATCACAAAACACTTAACGAGGTCACGGCCGAATACTAATACCATTTATGACAAGTCATTATTCACATAGGCAAAGGTAAATTGTAATTAAACGAAATTATAGCTGACGTCATTCAAAGAAATTGGTACTTCAGGGAAAGGCTTGGTCATTGGTCAATTTAAAATATTAGTTCGTGATGAATATTCATTTTCTTTCCCTAAAAAATATTCCCCAAACAGGACTAGGCTGTCTTATCCCTGAGGTATCGTATCATGCGACGAGATTAGGTTTGTTTACGTTCCGCTTTCATGTATTGATAGACTCGCGATCGGGATTTAGTATCCGCCAATGCACGTAATGTCTTATGTAATGCACAAATCTTTTTAGACATTTTAATACTATAACTACTAGTAAGATATTCCCATTTCTTTCTAATGGTCCTTCGAGCCGGATTGTCACTGCCTTCATTTTTAACAGGCCCTGTAATACGCTTACGCTCATACAGTTCGGAGCAATATGCTGACTTGTGTGTGATCGCCTACCGTAGGTACAAAAAGTGAAGTACATACACGATATTGACTTCTGTACCTATCTATTTTGTGACACAGATGTCAACACATTACTGCCAAAATTATATACATTATACAATAGTAATAACTAACCCAAGGACGCGTACAGACGAAAAACACGGGTAAACAACAATTGCCGAAGACAAGACAAGACAAGGTGCATTGCCAATGACAGGTAAAGGCCGACGACAACCAAAGGCCTTCGTTTCCCTGTTCGTCTTAGTCGATTCATCTCCAGAGACGTCTGTCTTGAACAGTCGAAGCCTTGCTTCCGACATCGGTCGACTTCAATCTCCGGTGCGATCCCAGGAGTATTTGAAACAATTTATTTTACCTAAAACAAAAGAAGATCGAAATCTCAATCACTTAAATGTTGGACAATACTGACCTTTCGGTTTGACGATGATAACGTTATAATTACAACAAGCGGTTATCGTGTTTAGTAGCTGGTGGAACTGATTATATTGTATCGCAACATAAACTTAGTTTAGCATAAACATATTCGGCCTTGAGGAACATTACTCCCACTGTTCTCAGGCCTCTCCTTTAGGAGAGGGAATGGGCCGTAATCTACCACGCGGGCTCAGTGTGAATCGGTGGATGTCACATATCTACGGATTTTTGATCCTACCACATGCTGGTATCCTCAAAAGGTTTTCATTTACTGTTTTGAGAGCAGTGGTAATAAAATAAATTACACAAAGTAATGCAACTGGGCTTTTTTTTTTATGGTGGGAAAAAATCATGCATTGACATCCCCCGCCCTTGGGCGGAGCGGGAGATAGTGTCAGTCTCTTACTGACTAAAAGACCCACCCCGTTCCTTCTAGCCTTCATACCGGGGCTCGAGCGCCCTTTCGGATAACCCTGGCCCCAGTAGGCTTCGACCCGGCTGGGTCCCTGCTGTTGCTGACAACTCCTTGAGGCGCGCGGGAACAGTGCGCGCCGTCGACGACTTGGGCTTGGTCCGGACAGTTACCGGACGGCCGGACAGCGAGCTACCCATTGCTCACTGTCCGCAAGCCCGCGTCTACGTTGGCCGGAAATCGGGATCAGAATCCCGGCGACGGCGGCGGCGATAACGCCGTTGCCTTATGCGTTCGGCCTCCTCCTTTGCGACCATTACTGCTTCGCAGAAGTCGGCGACCGCCTGCCACTCCTCCTCGCTCCGGACCATGGCCTCAACCAAGGCCCGGCGCGAGAGGTCTCCGCCGCCGATCGCCCCCACGAGGGCACGGCGATGCTCCGCCCAAGCAGGGCACACCTCGACTGTGTGCTCCACCGTGTCCTCCGGGCGTTCCGCACAGTGGCGACACTCGGGCGTCACTTCCGCATGAATCAAGTGCAGGAATCTCCCGAACGAACCATGTCCGGTGAGTACCTGTGTCATGCGGAAGGTAAGGACGCCGTGAGGTCTTTCCAGCCACGCCTCAAAGAGGGGACTTACCGCCATGATTGTGGCGTGCCAATGCAACTGGGCTAGAATTTAACCTATGACCTACAACTTGTAAGTCGGAGCAGTTACTACTGGGCCACTACGGATCTAAACTGAGTTTGCAAAAACTGAAAAGATTGCAGAGTAAATGGGTAAGTCTAGCAGAAGATTGTAAATTTGACCCCCACCTGATTTACTACAGATGCATTATACATATTTTAATTATGCGTAGGCTCGCGTTTGACTATCACACCTGATGGTAAGCGATGATTCGGCTGACGGTGGAGCACGCTTACCTAGAAGTAATTTATTCACTCTTGACTTAAAGACTGGTTATAGCTATTAGGAAACAGATTCCACAAAGAGTCCAGGAATTTCACTCCTTAACTGTACGCATAATAAATGTGTTCCCAAAACGCTTTGTTCTTAAGGTTGTGATGCAGTGTGTTGTCTACCATTTACAAATAGCGCAATGCCGTACGTCTAATGGTCCGGTATAGATATCAACTTCAGTTGGGTAGGAATAACCGCCAGAAATGGAGACATGCCACACCCTTGGAAGCAAACGAGAACGGCATGCCGCAACCCTGTCCATCATCAACATCCACCATCACTCTGACAAGAGTGTCCAACTAAGAAGAAGAAGTTGGATAGAACAGTAGAAATGCTAGCTTTCAGAGCAATGACGGTTACTTACAAAAAATACAAATTTTTCATGGCGTGTGGCGTCCTAAAATGTAAGTTAAATATTAAGTTAAGGATAAAAACAGTCAATAATTTTTTTAACAATAAAATTTTAAACAACCCACTTAACCAGGTCTCTCAAATAAATCCCGGGACACGCTTTGTCATACAGATTTGAGAGCAGCATATTGATCGACACCTCTCAGCAGCGGTAGCGTCGGGTTATGAAGCGTACCCTAATTTGGCAGAGTCCACAAAGCAAAATTTTTGAAACCATGGACTGCGGCCAAACGTTTGTGTTATGCGGACTGGTGGCTGAATTACGAGCGTAAAATTTGGGTCGCTTTAGGTTAAATAATGTCGAGGTTTTAGACAGTTGGATGGGTTAAAAAGTAGACAAAGTGGTTGCTATCGAATTTACTTTTATGAGAAATATTTTCAAGGTTTTGATTGGTAAGTGTAATATAGTTTAAACTTTATGTAAAACACAGCAATTTTGATATCAGGTAACCTTTAGGTTAAAAAAAAACTACACTGTGGTAGATGTGCACAATAAATTAAGTAATAGATGTTTGAAATATAATGAAGAATTAAAATTAGATTAGGTATTCTAATAATAAAGTACATATTATACTTATATTATGTATATTTTACAATGATAATATAGAGACATTTTCTAAGTAGATTCAAAGACTTGAAAGGTATAGAAGAAGACAAAATGGGAAATGGTATTGAATTTAACTTTTTTCGTGCCACTGCTGAGCAAAGGGCATCCTCATAACTAGAAAGCTATGAGGATGAATTTGGGAAGAGTAAATTTTGAAAATTATATTTGCTACAAGTATCAGAATTTAAAGAGATTTTTGAATTTGAGAGTCAAAGGAAATTGATTAGAATAGGGTATAAAAGAACACAATGGAGGGTGGTATTGAATTTACATATCAGTTAAATATTCTAAACGTTTCTGGCTTAGACGCCACGGCAAAAATCAAAGACACTTCCTAAATTTTGAGTAATGTGTTCCTACTTTTACGATTAAAGCGTCAAGAGGCAAGACACTTGACATACTTTTGATATAAATGTTCTTGATGGGATAAGTCCTTTCTTATTTTTAAAGAGTTTCTCATGACTTTGTGAATACATTAGCTATTCAAAAAAGTTTGTGGCGTTGCTAACTTTCATACCCCAGCCGCATTTGTGAAGGGCTATTTAGGGCATTCTCTATGTAGGTATAAAAGAGAGGAACTTGTGTTTTTTCTGTACTAACTTATTCTCATAGCTTCACACCATGATGTTGTTGCAAGAAATGCGGTACGGTGTTGTAAGGAACTCATACAATACTTCTGCGAATCTTTTTATAGGTGAATACGTGACCCAGCGTTGTTTTATAAGACTAAAAATTCTTTCAAACTTTTCCAATAGTATTTAAAAATAGAAAACTAGTATTTTAAAATCATTAAAAGACTAATATTCAAAAGGGAGTTTAATAAAAAAAACTACTTTGTTATCTCAAAGGCCAACATAAAACTCGACTACCTAAAACATGGAGTAACAAAGGAATGTAAAATAATGTTTACATAGGCGAAAGTTTATTAATTAAAACGGAACAGGAATGAACAATAATGGACATGTCTACACCCACAGTGGGCTTTTAATAGTAATATTTAATCATTAAATTGATAGTCCACATTGCATCATTAAAGGGAACTACCCAAGTGTCTAATGTGACGTCATCGCCGCCATTTTCTACAAACTATTCGTGTGTAAGGCGCTTCGCAGACGGATATCAGAGTTTAGGTAGCTGGCAACTCGCAGCCACTTGTCAGTGAGATTTCCAAAAATGTGTTGATATATATACCATTTTTGGTAAGAACCTCGCAGTCCAACACATAGATACCTAGCCATGATCACTGAACCTGAAGGTTACTCAGTTTCGGTGATCAACAACAACTTAACCGAAAGCTGCACTCGATGAGCAAATTGATTCTAAATTACCTCAACTAACTTTGTACCACTTGTGACAAGGTTTCCGTAACCCGTCATTGCAATACGTTAAGCGACTATAATCTAGTTCAACATCTACACGGCTAAAAAAAAAATATTATATAAAAACATGCACTTAACTACATATACGTAATTTAAATACGCAATAGATTTTTCAGTAAACCTAAGGGTAATAACGAATTGACAGTTGCATCAACTAAGTTGCTCTGCGTGTGAAGCGCCTTATAGCTAGGCCTTACAGACTACGATCGGGGTCAGGCTTCCGTATTATCTAATTTCGTATGCGTGACCCGCGTTTTTCCTATTACCCAAGGAACCAAAGAGTAGATAAAGACTTCTAAGCCGTTTCTACTGGGTATGTGAGGGTAGCCCCAATGAATATGAATAGTTCGATTTGGAACGAGCGCTTGTTCAATTTTTTTTATTGAATTTACGCTTCGGCTATTTTAGTCCTTAAATCAGAACATTTTTATTGTTTCTCTTATAGTAAACTGTATTACATATTTAGAGGTGATCTCAATAAGTTATAAATACAATACACTTTTTGTTTTTAGTTGGGAAATCATCCAATGACATTTCTCGCTCTTGGGTGGAGCGGGAAGGTGTGTTAGACTTTTACATTTACCCACTTTAAAATATGTTTCTTCGTTGCCTTCGTTCCAGGGTCCCGGGGTTCTCTTTCGCACAACCTATGGCTAAAGCTATTATTGGGCGTGGCCACAACACTGCGTTGCGACGTCGTGTCGCAAAAATCTGCGATGTCGCACAACGCATTGTAGAATTTTCTAGTGCGTTACTGCAACTTGACTGCAACGTACAAATCTGCAATGCGTTGACGCGCGACTAACGGCCTGTTTGGTCTTAGCGGCGAGCGACGCGGCGAGCGGGGCAACATTGGTAAGCGGCCGCGCGGCTTTTTGAGCGGTGTCTCGTGGCGTGCTCCAAACTTTTTATTCATTTGTGATTTATTCTTACCGCTCGCCGCCCCACGCTTAGTTCCGCTCACAGCGGCAAGGTCGTGAACGGGCCGTTAGCGTCCATACTTTGTCGTTTTGTCGATGCGATGCCGTAACGCAGAGTTGTGGCCTCGCCATTAGTGAGGCTTCTGTCTGCGGAAGACTTTATTAGGTATATCAATTTCAGGCCCTGTAAGGAATACTGTTTAAACTTAATTACAGACTTCAGATGCGGTCTATTGTTTACATTTTGTTTGAGATTCTGCGAAGGCTTTCAGACAAGAAGTTATTGGTTAATTAATTAACATTAGCCTTAGTTAATGCTCTGTCCACACTAATATTATAAAGAGATAAAGTTTGTTTTTTTGTTCGTAGGAGGTATTAATAAATAGGTTACTTCTAAGCGTGTACTCCATCGACGGTCCCATCATTGCTTACCATCAGATGGGATAGTGGTCAAACGCGAGCCTATCAATAATAATAAAAAAAATCTCTGAAAGTACTGGTCCGATTGTTAAAATTGTTTCACCGAAATAAAGCTGCTTTATTCCTGAGTGACATAGGCTATATTTAAAGTCGCATTTTCACTACATGACAGGGACATTTGTTCCGCGACTCTGTCACTCGACCCGAAATTCACGTGTCCCGCACTATGTCGCCCGAAGTCGCGCGGGATATTTACGGGTCGCGCAACTTGTCGCTATATGCACTGCGAGCGTCGACACGCGCAATCTGCGTGTCCCTCGACTGTCGCCGGACAGGTTTTGAGAAGTAAGAACGTTTGTCGCTTTGTGTTCTGAAAATGGCAGTAGTGTGGTCCAACGAGAATATATTGACCCGATCGAGTTGTATCAAAATTTGCAATTATTATAAAAGTACACAATAATGAACAATAACTATCTCCAGTTGCCAAGTATCTCAATATAATAGCAAGTCTGATATGAGGATCGATAGATTTCCGAAACTTTATATTTTGCTTGACTATGGCCGGCCCAACCATATTTAAAAGTATTTCGAAATCGGTTTTAGACATTAGTTAAAATTTTCGAAGGATCCATCGCGCATTCGAAGATTGCTTATTAAACATGAACTTTCCCTTTGTAGCAAATATTCTCGGAACCACCAACTCTTTTTTTTACATTTTGCTATTGTCTTCCGAATAATTATGTAAGCTGCACTGAACAACACTACCTCCTCGGGCGACATACTGATCACGACTGGCCAATGTGAACAAGGGAAATGTCGAGCGACATTGTCCCATAAAGTTGCAGACACATACCACGTGAATATTGGACATGTCTCCTAGTGAAAACGTAACCTAGCTTTTGTCCGCGGCTTCTCCCGCGTACTTATAGCTAGTATTTAATACAGTTTGTCAATATAGGTAATATGTGACAGCTTTGTGGGCTTAGACAAACGCTTGTAAAAAATGTATGGCAATAAAATTTCTTTCGTACTGCTTTTTTTTTTCTAACTGGCACAAATAAATAAATATAGAGGATTTTTTGCATTCGGATGTTCGTCATTTTTGTCGATGGTAAACCCCGTTGGGTTGACGGCTTGTTACCTTACATTTTTATACGAAAAGAATTTTTCTAACGACCGATTGTGTCCTCGAAACCGTTCTTTTGAACTTTAGCCCGTGAGGCTCTCGGTTAGTTATCGGCATTCTTCTATCTACATTTCGTACGTCTATTTTTCTTTTTGGGTACGTGCTCATGGATTTCAAAGGTGTGTGGAATTTCCGTAATTTAGGATATTTTTTTTTATAAAAGATATAATAATTTCTTTCAATTAAGAAAAAATTCTTTATAGTAGCGTCTGCCGGCCTTATCCGTGTAAATGATACAAAAGTGTAAGCCTGACGCCCTAAGCCTAAGTGCCCTTAGGTAGCGAGTTTTGGAAAATTCTTTCGTATTTTTTGGTTGTATAAAAGGATTTTTGTGCAAAATTTCAGCGTTCTAGATCTAAAGGCTGAGTGTTGATGAGTCCGTAAGTGAGTCAGGATTTTGATTAAGCCATAACATGTTTTCATAACTTTTAAATTTTACTCAATGTAGAATTTTAATTTTATTTCGAATTGCATTTGTTTTTTTTTTTTATGATGTGACTACAGGACTCTCTAGAATTCTTTTTTTTTATTTATTTTACTTTATAAATATTTGAATATCATTCATTGCCCAAGGAAAGCATGACCAGTTATTGTTAGTATGTCAATTATTATTCAAAAAACGAACAATACATTTTTTGTAATACAAAATTTAATATTCGTTTTTTGAAAATTTTCCCACATATGTCATTGTTATCGCGGAGATTTTTTGAAAAATAAACTCGAAGTCCTAGAACACAAAGAGCAACTGAAGGACACAGACGTGGTTTTATTCAGTAAAAATTATGACAAAAAAATCGCATTATAGTACTTACTGTTTTTTTTTTCAACGAATCAATGATTCCATTTCAACGTGCTTGTGGAAATTCCAGACACAATAGAAAGACAATAGGTGCGCGAACGCCGGCGTTCGCTTGGGGTTTAATGAATTAACCGGAATTTAGCCACGTCGATAGCATTAGCATTGATTGCCTTTAAAACTATGGAAGTTATGTGTTTTCCCGTTCATGAAAATTCACGTTTCAGACTGTGAATCCGAAACCTAAATTCCCTTAAGTCCGTAGCTATTACAGCAAACATTGCATTTGAACCGCGAAATCTGTTAGTTAGATCTACGGTTCCCGCGATAAGTTACGGTTTGTAAACTGCTGGGGTTTATGTTTAACGACTTGGGTTAAATATTATGGCTTGGTAGGTGTTTACTTCATTCTGTTTTATATTTAGTTGACCGATAAATCTATTCATCTTTTTTGTTAACAAGATCATGTAAAATGAAAAGTTAATTTTTAGGGTTCTGTACCCAAAGGATCAAAATAGGACCTTATTGCTAAGGCCCGTATTAATAAACGTTCCTCAGCCCAAGATCTCGTACTTGATACCAAGCTTGAGGTCTTGATCGTATTAATAAACGAGATTCACAAGCTTAAGCTCAAGCTCAAATTCGAGCTCAAGCTCAGCATAGGTTTACGGCATCAGCCGAGTGTTGTCTGATTAATAAACGAAACTCGAAACTTAAGTTTACAACAATCTTTGTACTTGAGCTGCCAGATCATGAGTGTAGACCGACCGGGACTTGAGGTCGTGATTAGTGTAGCGCGAAACATGGAGTTTGTAAATATTTTGAGTCGAATTAATCAGGTATTAAGATGAAATAGAGAGTACCATTATGCTATTTTATGGCCTTTGCGATATCGTTTATCAAAAATTTATGTAAGAAATGCTTCAAATCCTTCTGGATTGCCAAGTAAATAAAAAAAAAATCATATTTGTTCAAGATTTGGTATTTTATATTCCTATTAAAAGGCATTTTATTTTAAACTTCGGCCAATGTGACGTAATCGTTCACGTAAGCGAAGCTTGAGTACAGCTCATTGAGGAGCTGATTTTGGTAACTGAGATCCTGTACTCATGTGTTTATTAATTAGCAAAGATCTTGAGCTTCTGTCATCGTATAATCGGGGATCAAATGATATCGCACTTGAGGACGGAGTTGAGCATCGTTTATTAATACGGGCCTAAGACTTCACTGTCCGTCTGGCTGTCACCAGCAATATGTCTCATGAACCTCTCATGTCTCTCTTGTAAACAAATAAACGAAAAAAAAACCGTCATGGCTAGACAGTTGAAATTTTTACAGATGAAGTATTTCTGTTGCCGCTATAACAATAAATACAAAATAATAATATATAAAAATAGATTACAATAAAGTGTAGACACTTGATGCGACAACTGCTTGCTGCTTGCAATTGCTTGCTGCTTGTGACTTAACTTGTGTTGTGATGCTGTATAGATGGTACGGAACCCTTCGTGCACGAGTGCGACTCGACTCGCGCTTGGCTGTTTTTTTTTTACTTTTTTTTTAGATATCTTAAATAATTCTCTTGCCAATATAACAACAAATCTTAAAATCAGAATGAAATAATTAAGTGAGGCTCCCATGGACGGTACGAAATTCTTCGTGCGCGAGTCCAACTCGCGCTTGGCTGGTTTTTTTTTTATAATTTCATTTAAATTTTCGCATAATTTTGTTCTTCATCAACGATTTTTCTTTCAATTTAACAAAAGCAGTCAACACGCTCTGATGCCTGTTCCCATCTCCACTTATTGAATAAATGTATGTAAACAATACAGAAGCATAAAAAAACACTGCAAAACAAAGGGAAACTGGAATATTATATATAAAAAAATAAACAAGACCGCTTGTAGCATCACCCATTACGATTCTCATCACTGCTCCTAAATTCGTATGAATAAAACATTGGGGTGTTTTAAAAGCTGTCTTGGGTGAACGTTTGTGGCGTGACTTATCTCTGTATAGAGCTGAAGATAAGCGTTTGTTCTACATTTAAACGGTAAAATTAAATCTTACTAGAAGATATTACTTTTTATTTTTTATTATTGATAGGCTTGCGTTTAACCACTATATGGTGGGAAAAATCATCCAATGACAACCCCCGTTCTTGGGCGGAGCGGGATATAGTGTCAGACTCTTACTGACTAAAAGCCCACCCCGTTTCTTCTAGCCTTCATGCCGGGGCTCGAGTTCCCTTTCGGATAACCCTGGCCCCAGTAGGCTTCGACCCAGCTAGGCCCCTGCTGTTGCTGACAACTGTTTGAGGCGCGCGGGAACAGTGCGCGCCGTCGACGACTTAAGCTTGGTCCGGACAGTTACCGGACGGCCGGACAGCGAGATACCCATTGCTCACTGTCCGCAAGGCCGTGCCTACGGTGGCCAGAAATCGGGATCGGAATCCCGGCGGCGGCGGCGAGAGCGCCGTTGCCTGATGCGGTCGGCCTCCTCCTTTGCGAGCAACCACTATCTGACCTGATGGGGCCGACGACGGAGCACGCTTGTTTAGAAGTAACCTATTCACTTTTGACTTAAAGACCCCTGGTACGTATGGGTGGGATGTCCACCATGTACCTGTCGGCGCATGATCGCCATTGGAGTTGACGTCACACAAAATTCACAGTCACAGTGATATCAGGAAATGTTTTAGAGTGATAATAAAGAAATACATTGCTTCAGTTTAAGTTGTTTATTCTATGGTCGGTCAAAAATTGCCTTTCTAATCACATTACAACGGTTTTTATACTCAGAAATTGACAAGCATAAAAATTCACTATGAAGGTAGAAAAATATATACTTAGGTATAAATTAATAGAACGGAAATTGTTACAGCAAATTCCTATTTTAAATATGACCGGATGCTTTGATATTTTTAAAGAAATAAAAAGGAAGTGGTCAAGTTAAATCCTCACAAATTCGACCGGATGTTGTGATATTTTCTAGAAAGGAAGTTGTCATTTAATTTGTTATAAATTCAACAACATTTTAAAATAATTCGAAAGGAAGTTATCAAATGAAATCCTTTTATAAATTAAAAAGGATGTCGTAATATTTTAAAATAATTCGATTGGAAGTTATCAAATGAGATCCTTCTATAAATTCAACAGGATGTTGCAATATTTAAAAGAAATAAGTGTAAAGTGATCAAATTAAATCCTTATATAAAATTCAACAGGATGTTGCAATATTTAAAAGAAATTAGCAGGAAGTGATCGAATTAAATCCTCATCAAAATATTCAAATAATAGTTTTGCGCCCACATACCCGTGGTGCAACGCCGTACGTCGTAATCTTTGCTTAAAAAATTGGTAAAGAAGACCATTTTTTGGGTTCCGTACCTCAAAAGGAAAAAAACCGGCCAAGTGCGAGTCGGACTCGCCCATGACGGGTTCCGTAGCAGCAAGTAACATAATATAAAAGTTCTTGTTGTTCATTATAACTTTGATCGATGTTTTAATAATAGTGTATTTTTTTAGACTTATGACTTATTAAAAAAGAACTACTTACTAGATCTCGTTCAAACCAATTTTCGTTGGCAGTTCGTATGGTAATGTATATAGTTTGACGAAAAAAAATTTTTTGAGTTTCAGTTCTAAGTATGGGGACCCCCAAAATTTATTGCTTTTTTTCTATTTTTGTGTGAAAATCTTAATGCGGTTTACAGAATACATCTACTTTCAAAGTTTCAACAGTATAGCTCTTATAGTTTCGGAAAAAAGTGACTGTGACATACGGACGGACAGAGAGACAGACATGACGAATCTATAAGGGTTCGGTTATTTGCCATTTGGCTACGGAACCCTAAAAACTGAACCATTGTAGGATCACTTTGTTGCCAAAAAATAACTAAACCATATCGAACTTCACAACCTTTAATGAAAACATCCCTTTTTTTAAACTTTCCTTGTCAAAATAACGTGACTTGAAACTCGGTTCACCCTAAACGGCCTAATTAGTCTAAACCGTAAACAAAACAATCATGTAAGCACCTAAATACACTGGAGGACGGATTAACAGAGACAGGTAGGCAAAGTAAGGACCGCATACTAAGCAGCTCATTTGGAAAGTGATCAGTTTTGACCTTGACCTCTGTCCTGACTTGAGACCTTTGAGACTGATACCCCTTTATGTGTAAGCCATTTGTATATAAACTTGTATAAATCGAGTTAGTAAGTGCGGTTCGTATTGAAGTAGTAGGTAAGTGCTACTTTAAATGACTGACTTAACTAATAATAATAAAATAATTATATTGTCTTGATTGCGTTATTGTATTAGTATTGAAAAGTGAAGAAGAGAGAGAGTAAATTAGTGTTTGGACTGACTGAGTGAAGTGAAGTGTGTGTGAGCGTTTTATGCGAGTTCTTAGTGTTTGTGTTATTGATTAGGTATTAATTTTTTATTGAAATTGAATTGAATATTATTGTCATTTTTATTTTTGTCTACATATCTATCGCGTTGAATTTCTGTAATGGTAGCTGTATGTGAGTATGTGTACTAAATAAATAATAAAAAAAAAACTTAAAGATATAAAATATTGCAGCTGAGACGTGAAAAGATAGTGATGCGCGACAATGCAATTGCTTGCGATTTTCTCAAAAAAATATTAGTTGGACATTGTTTAAAAATTTTTTGTTATATATAAATGTCAAGAATAGTCTTTCGTTCCGATGCAGTACGCATTCGCGGTGGGGAGAATTATGTGTTCGATATTGCATACCGCAGTGATGTGAGTTTCAATCAAAAGCACAAAGCTTTCGGACACATAATAGGAAAAACGTCTAGATTGATCTTTTGTTTCATCGCAGTATGCGTTAGCGGTGAGGAAGATGATGTGTCCGGCACCGCACATCGCAGCGTTGTGCGCACCAATCGAGAGACCAAAAGCTATGCTATTCTTCACTAAATAACTAGAAGTACTTACTCTACGTACACTAAAGTATTTATTTTCGTAATTATGCCTCACATAATATTTACTGGAACGCTGACTAATTAGTTCCCAACGCCTATTAATATTGTTGAACGTTCTGTTCAGAACAGAATTATTAATGACTACATAGTCAGACCTAGAAAAAATAAATCACCTTTGTACTATATACAAAATTAAAAAGACCATGGAAATTAAAAAGAAAATTATAAATAATTATAGAGATCACATTTTTTTACCGTTGATAGGCTCGCGACTATTGATATTGACGCTTTCCATCAGGTGAGGTAGCGGTATCTCGCCAGATGGAAAGCGTTGCTGTGGTCAACGATAGAGTTAGATAGAGAGCACGCTTGCCTAGAAGTAACCTATTTACTCTTGACTTAAAGATCAGACTCCAGCAGGGAATTCCAATGAGTATTTAAAGCGTTTTGTGCGTATGGGTGGAAAGTCCACCATGGTTTTTTTTTATGTGGAAAATCATTCAGTGACTTTCCCTGCTCTAGAGTTAAGTGGGAGTCATGTTATAAAATAGTTTATAAACAGGAAGTCTGTTTTTTTGTATGTAGGAGGTAAACTCCGGAAATAGGTATTGGTCTGATTGCAAACATATTTTCACCGATAAAAAGCTGCTTTATTCCTGAATGACATAGTCTATATTTTAAATGCAAGCAAAGTCGTGGGAAAAACCTAGTAGTTTATAAAACAATTGTTAAAAAATACACAGTGCTTCATAATTATGAGTAGGTATTTTTAATTTATGATGGTGTACACAATCACGAACTAACAACTAAAACTTCAGTAAATCAGTATGTAGGTAAATGCTTCTTATGTAGATCTGTTGCTACTTGATATTCAGTCCACTTGGTGAGATCGAAACCCTAACCCAAGATATTTGGGGGACAGCCAAAGATAAAAACGAGGTTATGCTGAGAATCTAGGGAACTATTTTACTCTCCAGCTTGTGAATGCAAAAAAGTATAATCATCAAATCCGTTGTAGGTACACTATTTTAATTGCGAAAGTTTAAAATTTCCGACTGTGAGGACAAAAGGTAGAAACTGGAGTTTCTGCATTTTAGTTCAGTTGGTGTTAGCCGGTAAACTTAGATTGAATTTTTCGAATAAAACCGGATTAACAACCACACTTAACCACACTGATGTTTTAAAGACAAAAGTTTATGAGTGTGTGTATACACCACAAATTTGTAATTGTCAAAAGGACTTGTTATTATTTAAATAAAATCTCAATAAATAATATTAATTAACAGCAAAGTTATGACAGTTTATTTATATCCCAAAATGTCACTCCATTTATGGAAATACGAGTATGTACAGGCTATTGATATGAATGACGATAAAAATGAAAACACTGCGCGTAGTATTTTTTAATAGCAATTGTTATGAATGATTGATTCAATTATGACTTTTTGTGGACAATTTTGGGATTTTCTTTTTTTTTTACTTCCAACTATTAACTAGATTAGTAACGGGTACAGATTGAGCCCCATTATTTTTTGTAATAATTAAAAAATAAGAGTGTATATTTGTTACTTTTTTACGCTCGTTTGAATGAACTTCAATTAAACTTAGTACACGAGTAGAACATATCCTGGAATATCACATAGGCCTTTTATTCCAGGAGTATGTTTCCTTACGATAATTTTCTGCTATCACACGGGTGAAGCTATACTGTAGCCTGATTCACGTAAAATTAAACAAGCCAAATATCGTTGAAGTTTTATAGTCGTTCGATCGAAGTCCTATCCAAAAGCAGTAATCACAATCTATCGACTTATTTCCAGTTACATTACTATGTATTCTACCAAGATAAAGTAATACAGATTTTTTTTTTAAATCGATCAATTTCAAACGACTTTAAAATCGGTGTCGTTCAAACTCGATTGATGGATGTGAATACGGAAATGGTCTAAACGACTAAATCGATTCCGGACTTTTAAACATTTTCAATTTGTGCGGAGAACTCATAATATGATGCAGGATTTTGAATTTTAATCCCTATGTACGAACTAAAAGTCGCTACAAATATTATCTTAAATTATTTATTTATCCAGCGATTTCACTCGCGTGGTAAGTAGTAAAAAAATACCCCAAGGCGGAGATGTGGAGAAGTCAGCAAACTGTAGGGACCCAGTAGGGTCGAAGGCAACTGGAGCCAAGGGTCTGCTTCTGATAGGAAGACTCGGCCCTGGTATAAAAGACAACGAAGGAATGGAAGTGGATTTTTAGTCAGAAAAATCTGACACGCACTCTCGCTACGCCCAAGAGTGGAGGATTTCATTAGATGATTTTCCCAGGCAAAATACTACCGGGATTAAAATAATCTACGTGCTATTGCAAAACCTAGTCTACCCGTGTACCAAGTTACCGAAATCCGTTTCAATGTGAAGAAGTAATAAACATACAAACAGAAACTTTAGTCTTTATAATATTTATTATTTGTGACTTCCCACTCCAAAAAAAAAAGTAATAGGTCATTTGGACAGCAAAACTCCTGCTATGCTGTTGTAATTTCTGTTTACCAATCAGCATACTTTTTAGCATAACTACCCTACAAACAGAGTAAACATAATATTTTAATAGTTCCAACAGTATAACTTGACATTTACTACAAAGACAAATGATGGCCAGCCGTTGGAGGTAGCAATTTCTTTCACATTTTAAATAGGTACTGTTTCCCCTGAAGTAATTGCTTGGACAGCCATAACTTTTTTATGTATTGTACTAAAGGTTCTACTTAGTACTTCAATTATGTTATGGGGTAACTTTGTAATAATAGTAAATTGGTTTTGTAACCAAATGGCTTACAAATAAATGGGAACCTACATGAGTTATTGGTTGGCTTAGAAGTATTCTTTACTACAGTGCTTTGGATGGGCTTTCATGCAGCGATCTTGCGATAGTTAGGGGCCAATTTTTTTTTTTTTTTTTTTATATATCTAAATATAAACAAAAGTGATCCGAGGGAGCTTTAAGGTAGCTTAAATACAGCATAAGATGCAGGAGAGCCGCTTGCTTCTCATCTCTTGGTCGCTTGGTCTTCATCATCGTCATCATTTCGGCCGAAACACGTCCACTATTGGACATAAGCCTCCCCCGAGCGTCGCCATAATGACTGCTTTTGTGCGTCTCGTATCCATTGGATCGATTACAGTATAATCATTATTCCAGAACCTTTCGTCCCCATTAAGGCCCAAGCGCCCGAAAAGTGCCTTAAAACAGTGACTTTCTGGAGCCTACTCCTCGGTAATGGCCAGATAATAGGTTTGAAAAAATATATGTTTATTATAGATTCATGAACAACATTATCGACATTTGATTTTTTTGTGCGATTAATACTTTTGTCTAATAAAAAATATTACATACAACAACATCACCCTACTCCTTCGAAACGGCTTGGATCTTTAGAAACGTTTTTACACATAAAAATTGGTAGATAAATATTCTTCAAAGTGAACATTGCATATGTAAATGAATCAATATTTCGCAAAGAAAATGGATTTAAAAGTCAGCGGGGCTCTGTCCGGGCGCAGCTGGCCGCAAACAATTGCACAGATAGTCGTACTGTCGCCTAGACGGGTACGAGAGTAGTGACCATTTAATTTCGGCCAGATGGTTCAAGGGACTATAAGCCTTAACCATCTGTTCTGCGAGCAATGTACCCTGCCAACTGCAACTGAAGTTTTGCGATTCTTTGGGCTATGTCATACATTTTCATTGTCGTTTTTTTGTCGTAGTGGGGTTTTAGTTATTTACTTTTTTTTTTATTTAAGCAATTTTGGTGTTAAATCACTTTGCTTCTATACTATTTATGTGAAGCCCTTTCAAATGATACCAAACGCGACGTATTTATATTTTTTTTAACACAAAACTTTTTGTCCAGTAGAGGGCGTCACATTGAATTTTAATGATATTTTTGATAAGTACTAGTGAAGCTCTTTCAAATGATATAAAACACGGTGTATTTATCTTATTTTTTTTTTAACACATTACTTTTTGTCCGCTACAGGGCTTTACTTTAAATTTGAGCAATATTTTGGAAATGAACAAGTTATGCCCTTTTCATATGTTATCAAACACGGCGTATTTATCTACATTTTTATATTTTTTTAATACATTACTTTTTGTCCGCTAGAGGGCACCTTATCGAGTTTAGTGACACGTCACGTAGCCCATGTTCAGCGGACGATTAAGACGGTTCTAACGATACCTCATAATAATATGTCGATTTTTGATAAATAGATTAGGAGCTATGAGGGAACAGATGAACATACTCACATACATACATAGCCAGTCAAAATCATAACCCTCCTTTGGCTTTGTCGTAGTCGGTTAAAAATATAAGGCATGGGTATTACGACTTATTCGTCAACTCGCTGAAGTAATTCGCGCGAGTCCGCTCGAGTTGGCACCTTCCGACTTCACCTATTTCTTCTTTCGTCATCTCGCTCAAACGTATAAAGTACAGTCAAATAAAAACAGATTGAAAACAATAACTAGCTATTTCCCACGGCTTTGTTCACTCAGGCTATAGCGGTTATCTACTTAGATTTACATTTTATAAGAAGTTTCTGTAGCTGACTGTACATAAATACGTCAGAATTTTACGTTTGAGCGAGATGACGACAGAAAAAGTAGGTGAAATCGGAAGGTGCCAACTCGCGTGGAATCGCGCGAGTTGATGAAAAAGTCGGTATTACCATGGTGTGTCAAATTAACACGCCATAGTAATGCCCCTGATCATACATATAGAATTGAGAAAATATATAATACAAACATTCAATTATTGGCCTGACGTTATGCAGCCCAATAAAATACATAACATATTGGTAATCTCCAAAACTCTGACGCCACTCGATAGAGTTGCTTGTAAACGCAAACGTTTTATTTATATTCCAAATCTATTTATGTTTTATACTACATAGTATCAGACTGGATGCAAACTTTTTGCATATCTAGTTTTCATTCATTCTTAATTTTACACCATTTTTTACCCCGTATAAATATATTGTTGTTATTTTTAAAGCTAACTGATACAGTGCCTATGAATTGGGGCTTTTACTCTCAATAAAAAAAAAACACATAGTAAGCACAGAACATTAAAAGACTTGGATATTGTTCATTAGTAATTTATTTTTGAATACATCTCGTTTATTGATAGGTATATTTTTATTTTTGTATAAACATTTTTATAATGTGAATGTGAAAACACTGTAGAGTCCACGGATTCACAGAATACTATTTTATAGTTGTTTTAGGTACAAAGTTAATTGGTCTACATTGTTCCCTCATATCTATTAATATGGAAATATTGTAGATTTTGCGGGTTCTTTTCCGTAGGTAACGACCAATCAGAGCAGTGCGCTAGCTTCTCACGTTCACGAAATAAAATATATTTTTTTAATTTGAAATGAAGGCAATCTTGAAGATGTAAAATAGTTTAAAAAAAGAATTAGTGACAAACTAATGTTTTTTTTTTTATCTGTTATAAATTAGTACTTGACTGCGATCGCGCCTGATGGTAAGCAGTGATGCAATCTCTGATAGTGAGGCGCACAAGTTTATTAAGACCCTATTCACTCTAGCCTTGGAGACACCTAAATTATAATCAGACGGGAAGACCGCAGCAGGCAAACTGTTCCAGTCCTTCGATGTAAGCGGTATAAATGACGAGGCGAAACGCTTAGTCCGGATCGTAGACGTTTCAACAACGTAAGGGTGGATACTAAAACACGATCAAATACGAAGAAAGAACAAGCAAAAAAAACACATTAAAAAGTGTTTTTGCAAAAACTGAACATCGGACCAGATGGTTCTGATATTGAGAATGAAACTTTCAAGTAGTCCAATAATAACTTAAAGTTGTTTAGACTGTAGTTTAGTTACGCATTTCCGTATGATAAAGTAGTTTGTTTACTTAGGACGTGTCTACACATCATCATAATTTTAGCCGCGCTTTTTTTTTAGTCGATTATTTTAGGCGGGATAGGTCACCTATGTCTCCCCCAAGTGTCGCTACAGCGAACGGTCCTGTTCGTCTCGTATTCCTCGCATTCCTATGACTCTCACCAAATTATCGGCCCACCTTGTAGGAGGCCTTCCAATGCTGAGTCTGCCAGTGCGCGGTCAACCATCCGTTCTACGAGCAATGTGCCCTGCCCATTGCCACTTCAGTTTGGCAATTCTTCGAGCTACATCTACACATCATCATCATTATCATCATCAGCCTTTTTTAATGTTCCCACTCCTGAGATTCAGGCCTCCTCTCTAGGAGAGGGAATGGGCCGTAATCCACCACGCGGGCCCACATACGTACACATACGTAGCTCTAAAGCAGTCTTTGCAAACAATACATAAATAGATATGCGTACACGCGTTCGGTATTCGCTGATGTGTAGAAGGCCTTAGATTCGGTTATGTTAGTTAGTTCGTGGTTTGTGACACACTCTCGGCTTAGTTACGACTTAACGAATTCCCTTGGAAATGGCTTAGTCCTATGTACTTAATAAAGCTTAATAATGAAGTTGTGATTGAGTACGGTGGGTAGATAGCTTTAGTTTTAGTAATGAGAGACCATGGAAGATTGTATAGCTCTCTAGTTATTGCCAGTGACTTCGCCTGCGTGAAAGTAGAATTTTTTTCCAAAAGAACCTACTCCGGGGATAAAAATTATTATATGTACAATCACAAGACATGGTCTACTAGTGTGCCAAATTTCACTCAAATCTGTTCAGCCGTTTGAGCGTGAAGAAGTAACAAACATACACTCATAAACTTTTGATGTATAATGTCATTGTGACAAGTAAGGTATCATGTATCAAAAGAGTCCTTGGTCGTTTTTTAAAAATGTCTAAAAGAGGTTTCAGAAAGTAAAAATTGATTACGAAAATAATAAATTATGATATAAGTGTGTAATGTTAGTGATTACCGACGAGGCGGTATTTAGACCCGAGCCGTGGCGAGGTTCTTAAGAGAGCCGAGAAAGGTAATCATTAATTACTCACGTGTGTCATACGACGTTTTGCAATACACTTGTGAAGAAAATAACTATAAAACTAGTAAACTTTTGTGGCAATAAAAATCTGTTTTCATATGCGCGCCCATATTTTTTTTATTTACCTTTCAATACACTCACTAAAATTAATAAACGGGGGTTGACCGGCGACTCGTGGGGGATGACCTGTGCCCAGCTTATAGGGTTTGAACTACATTATAGCACTAGTGCGTAATGGTAATCAAAATGTCACAGTTTGGTAACAAGGGCCATTATGTACCTAAGTACAGTGCAATAAGAGTCACTTTCTGAGCAAGTGTATTGAAAAAATAATTATAAAAATTGTAACCAGTCGAAGTCTTACTAAGGCGTGTTATTATTCAGTTACTAGATAGTTGAGGTCAAATAGGCAGTAGTTCTATGAAAAAAAAATGGTAATTGCTATATTCGAATTTTATTCGAAAAGTCTAAACAGATAGATTGAAAAAAAAGAAAACCTAATCAAACTTCACAAACATTTATTACAAACCAAACCTAAACTAATAATTAAAACAGCTGAATAAAGAATCTTCATTTGAAATGCTGTCAAAATATGGCCAATGATTGGTTTCCACGCAAATTGAATTTCGAAGCGCCAAAGACACCGAAAAGAATAAAAACAAATGAGAATCAAGTCCCTTTTAGCGTGGAGCCTTTAGAAAATGGCGCTTCTAAGGACATTAATAATCCCCCCAGTTTCCAATTAGCAGTGTTTTCATTTGGAACTGAATTAACAAACCGTTGAAAAACGAAAGGTCCCCTAGAATTGTATCATTTTAAACAGTATGAATAATTTAAAATTTATTAAGACTCCGAGGTTTGGTTAGCCCAATGAGAGTGTAAAAAAGTAAGTAGAACTTTTTAATTCAGGATGGAAATAAAAGATCAACTGATGTTCTAATTTTATAAGTACTAGCGCGAAAAACCAGTATAATATATTGCCCATTACAGGGGGTTACTGATACCCATTCTTTCATCCATAAAATTAGCTACAAACGGACATCCATCGTTTGTAGCTAATTTTATGGATGAAAGAGCTTTTTCTGTCAATTTCATGCCAAAATACTGTACGTTATTATCGACCCGAAATAATAAAAAAAACGTTATAGAGATCTCGTTTGGAATTAATTTTATCACTTATGAAATAACTCAATTAGTACAACAGTATCTAGACCCCTACATACATAAATATTATTATAAATCAAAGGCAACCACTCTTTCTGTATGTTCGCAATAAAGTCAAAAACTCCTGAACGTAATTTTATACAATTTTCACCAATATATAGAAAGATTCATAAGAAAGTTTTAAATGTATATTGAACGAATGTACTTGTAATATCCGTGCAAAGTAGAAACCCATCTGGTTTCTTGTTTAAATTAAAATCTCATATTCTAAACAGAACGGTAGAGTGCGGAAAGGAACTCCTACCTAAATTAATGGCAAAAATGTGTAGCGACATCCTCTTTTTCTTCTTCCTGACCTTATCCCATATTACTTGAAATCAGCGCTACACGTTTTTTTTTCTTTCATTCTGTGCAGAGTCATCTATGGTGTCAAATAAGAACTAAATCCTGCATCGCGCAACTAAAGTTCGCCAAGCGATTTCAACATAGAACAGCTTGAAATCATCTATCGGGCCGTTTACCACCAGACTTAACACCCTTTCCCCTTTTCAACGGAGGTTTGCGGGACTTTAAACTGTAATATAATGAAAAAAGACTGGGGACAAGAGTAGAAGATTACATCACCACTTGAGATCGCAGTCAAGCACTAATTTATTTATTTATTTATTTATTAACACTTTATGCACATGGGTACAGAGGCGGACTTAATTTATATGAGATAAAAAAAAGATGGGGAAAAGGAAGCCTTAGTACAGCAGAAAAGAAATTTTAGGGAAGGTGACAGACTATTCTAAACGATACAGCATTCACATGGCAAATTTTTATATGGCTTTTTTCTGAACAGAAATGAAATAGTGCTCTTGTGTTTTTAAATCATTTGTAACGTAGGTACTCCATTCCAGGCACGCACGTCCATTAGTACGGTTTTTCTACCTTACTTTTTTTAAATTTCATTTAACTGCTAATTGAATTCCCATTGTATCGTTAATTGGGACAGATTTTTTGTTCGGAGTATTTATATTAAAAGTAAAAAGAGTAGATGATGCGATCACAAAGAGTTTTCATTGTAATTGGAAGGATTAAAAAAAAATAAACAGAATGAAATATTATGAGCCTGTTGTGTTCCACTGCAGGGTAAAGGCTTTTTTTTTTTTTTTTTTTTGGCTTCCGTTATTGCACTCTTTTCTGTCCTTAGCTACTTCTGGCCAATCGTTATGGTAGGAGTCCAAGTCGCCACGCAATCTCCTTCTGGGCCTACCGCGTCGCAGCCTCCTGTTGTTCGGAATCCAGTCAGTAGGTTGCCTTCACCTAATTTTGTAGCGACATGCGGCAGATGTGTCCAGCCCAGTTACATTTTAGTTTGGCGGCTGAGTTACCTACGTCTGCGATTTGTGTTTTGGAACGAAGTGTACTGATCCTTATGCGATCTGTTCTTTTGACCCCGAGAATACTTTGTTCCATTACTCGCTGGCAGACCCCGAGTGCGAACTTTTGACGTTTCGTTAATGACCATGTTTGCGCTCCGTAGGTGAGCGATTAAGCAAGAATATGATTATTGATTGTTAATTTAATGATTTAAATTGACTTTAAATTCTATCAATAGTTTTAAATTTGTGCCAAACACACAGAAATGAAATGGAAATAAAATCACAAACCATACGTAGGCTACTCAGCCGGTAAACTAAAGTGGAACTAAGCAGACCATATCCGCCGAATGTAGCAATAAATTCGGGCAAAGGCAACCACTAACACTGGATCCCGAATAATTAGAACGCTGTAGGTACAGAAAAAGGTAAGTGACGAGTTGGACTCCCAACTTAAGAAAAGGAGGCTACTCTGCAGAGGAACACAATATGCTCATAATAATAAAATGAAATGGACTCACCTGTCATTGTTCTGATTATCGGTACTACCAACGGCCTGATAGCCAAAAGCCTCAAGAAACATCTGTCGAAGCTGTCGTTACGCAATTGGATCAAGAGCTTGACGTAGAAGGCAGTAGTACTCCTCGATCATCGGACCCGGTTCCCGAAACCGGTGGACTACTATTTTTATATTTTTTATTGAGTAATTTATATCTGTATTAAAATAAATAAAGATATCAAAAAAACGAACAAGACCATGACATGAATTTTGTAATTTAGAGCCTTACATACTCCACGTCATTCACAAGCCATAAAAACGTCGAGAAAGCAATCCAGAGTGGCTGTTAATATATGCACTCCTGTTATTATTAAATAAAATCATAATATTTTAGCACCAACTGCACTTTACTTGAACAACATAACTGAAGAAATAAAGACGCCTAAAATAAGTATTTTCTCGTCAGCGAAGAACTGCCCAAAATCGCTTTCAAAGCTGGCCATAAAACAAATGTAAGTCATGTCACAATCCCAGCGTTTATACCTTTTCTTGAAGAATAAGAATCCTTTATGATAGACCTTGATATTTTACGTTCAATGCCAGATAGCTAACACATCTACGGGTTTTATAGCCACTGAAACGGATACATAAATGTAATGAGGATGAAAATTTCATTGCTTTACCTGATATAATCTGAAAAGCTAAAGGGGGTATGATTGTTTACAAATTATTAGACTCATGAATGATTTAAGAGCTTGTAAGATAAGAGATACCCTAATTAGAGTGTAAAGGTCCAAAAGGCAAAACAAAGCGTTTCAGATAGGTGTAGTTTGGGAATGAGGTCCAGCTACTTTTCACGATTAATAAACATTTTTTGACTTTGGTTATGTAAAACCTGATTTAGGTTGATTTAATTTGTTTCTGTGTACTTAATTTAAATTTAATAACTAACATAGTTTTAATTAAACTTTGTTACTTACCCTTCTTTGAGTGTAATCTTTACTAATATTATAAAGAGGAAAGATTTGTATTTTTGTATGTAACGAATAAACTCAAAAACTACTGTACCGATTTAAAAAATTCTTAGACCATTGGAAAGCTACATTCACCCTGAGTAACATAGGCTATATTTATTGCCCGTGCGAAGCCGGGACGGGCCGCTAGCCTTGAAATAAAATGATATTATTATTATATTATAAAATGCACTTGACGCATATTTTCCAGATATTTGAATTGTTTTATTTTAAAAGTAAAAAGTACACCATGGCTAGTTTAGGCTTTTTATCTCGGAAATAGAAACGGTTTCTTGAGATAACACTAAACACACACCTACACACACTAATAACACTATTTATTATAAAAGTGAAAGTTTGTTTGGCATGTGCCAAATTTCACACACACAAACTTCCATTTCTTTTATCCATGTGGATAGATCATGTCTTGGCCAGAACTTGGATAAAAAATGGCATTATCTCAGGAGTATGTCGCCTTAGGTCAATTTTATTTTCTACATCCACGCAAGTATAACTTCTAGCAGAAGCTATATTAAAATAAAAATACCCAAATGGTAAAACAATAAACTTCAGCATCGATAACCATTATTAATCGACGTAAGAACAACAAAATAATAGAAGCTTGCAAATTGCGTGCCGTTGCGAATTGGATCGTGAAAACCCGAAATTTTATAGAACAGTTCCGATTTTACCTATTTATAGAAATTTGATGCTTCAGAATTACGTTTTTGTTGAAGAAAATATGTTCGAAACCAAGTTTAACGTACTTTTGTTTGGGTTTAACTAATTGATTAGCTTCAACATCAAACCGAACAATAGAAGAACATAAATTGGAAAATATAAAGTCTTAAGCCCAGTTTTAATTCAAATAATGTACCTACCCATACTTACACTTCTACACTAATATTATAAAGAGATAAAGTTCTTTTTATATGTCTGATCCTTATTGCTAAAATTTTTTCACCGATAGAAAGCTGCTTTATTCCTGAGTGACATAAGCTATGTATATTTTATGCACGCAGGCGAATCTGCCGGCAAAAGCTAAATAAAAAAAAATAAAAAGTTGAATAAATTTAAAACTTGGTCGCTTTTATTAGGCATCTTTTAGGCCAAAAGTTACCTAAAAAGCTGTGGAGAGGATTATGTTAGGAGTTTCCTTACGTAATTGTATCAGGAATGAGGATATAATCTGCAAAAACAAAGGTCATCGACATTGTCCGAAAAATTGCCAAACTTAAATGGCATTACGCAAAGCACATTTTTTACAGAATGATGTTCGATGGAGACGAAAAGTTCTTGAGTGAAGCGTCCGAAAGTCTCCTGTAGCCCGATTCACGTAATCAAAACCGTAACGATATCGTAGCGATTTAGTCGTTTAGACCATTTCCGTATTCACAACCATCAATCGAGTTTGAACGACACCGATTTTAAAGTCGTTTGGTCGAAGAGTCAATTAAAAAAAAAAAATCTGTATTACATTCATCATCATCTCAGCCGATACACGTCCACTGTTGGACATAGGCCTCCCCCAAGCGTCGCCACATCGAACGTTCCTGTGCGTCCCGCATCCATCGGTTTCCCGCTACCTTCACCAGGTCGTCGGCCCACCTTGTAGGAGGCCTTCCAACACTGCGTCTTCCGGTACGCGGTCGCCACTCCAAAACCTTTCGGCCCCAACGGCCATCTGTTCTGCGAGCAATGTGCCCTGCCCATTGCCACTTAAGTTTGGCAATTCTTTGTGCTATGTCGGCAACCTTAGTTTTCCTGATATCTTCATTTTTTATTCGATCACGCAAGGAAACCCCGAGCATAGCCCTCTCCATTGCTCTTTGGGTGACTTTGAGCCTTCTGATGAGGCCCATTGTGAGCGACCACGTTTCGGAGCCATATGTCATCACTGGCAACACGCACTGGTTAAAGACTTTCGTCTTGAGACACTGTGGTATGTTGGACGAGAAGATACCGCGTAGCTTCCCGAACGCTGCCCACCCGAGTTAGATTCGACGGTTGACCTCTTTCTCGAAGTTAGACCTACCCAACTGGACTGTCTGTCCGAGGTAGACGTAATCGTCCACAACTTCGAGTGTAGAGTCTCCGACCTTGATAGGAGTGGGCGCTACATGGTTGTTAATCATGATTTTGGTTTTATCCATGTTCATTTTAAGACCCACTCTTAGAGAAGCTCTACTGAGGTCATTGAGCATTGTGCTGAGCTCCTCCATAGTCTCCGCCATGACTACTATGTTGTCGGCAAACCGAAGGTGAGTGATGTACTCGCCATTGACATTAATGCCTAGTCCACTCCAGTCCAGAACCTTGAAGACATTGACATGTATTACATTATCCTGGTAGAATACTTATTAATGTAACTGAAAATAAGTCGTCGATAACGACTATAAAACTTCAACGATATTTGGCTTGTTTGATTTTACGTGAATCAGGTCACTGGTGAGGGTCGCGGGAATTTGACTGAGACTCACAGGACCGGTCATTGTGACCACACTTGGGAAAGGCCTGTTTACAGAGCGGCTTCACTTGCGTGGAAGAAGGTATCTCCATACAAACTTTGGACCCGGATTTCAACCCCTTTGGCGGTGGGCTTGCGGACAGTGAGCAATGGGTAGCTCGCTGTCCGACCGCCCGGTAACTGTCCGGACCAAGGCCAAGTCGTAGATGGCGCGCACTGTTCCCGCGCGCCTCAAGGAGTCGTCAGCAACAGCAGGGGCCCAACTGGGTCGAAGACTACCGGGGCCAGGGTTAGTTTCGAAAGACTACTCGAGGCCCGGTATGAAGGCTTGAAGGAACGGTGTGGGTTTTTTAGTAAGAGTAAGAGTTTGACACTATCTCCCGTTCCGCCCAAGAGCGGGGGTTGTCATTGATGATTTTCCTACCAAAAAAAAACCCCTTTAGCGGTAATTTTCAAAAGTCTTTATTCCACTACTTTCTTAGTGCTCGCCTTCATCATAAAAGAACGCCTTGTGCAAAATTTTATGTTTCTAGATCCAATACTTTCGGATATATGTTGATATGTCGGTCAGTCAGTGTCTTCTTTTATTTATACGAGTATATTGGTAAACCATGGCACTTCAACTGTCGAAAAATCTGGCAATCAGAAAAATGAAACTTATTTCACATTTCTAAGCTTAGATCTCTATAGTGCAGAAACTCATCTATCCTCCAAAAGAATGTCTCTTTTAAATTATGTTATGTATAACAAAAATCCTGCTCACATACTTTATGTCACTTCTATAATATGAGATGAATTAAAAAACCGGCCAAGTGCGAGTCGGACTCGCCCATGGAGGGTTCCGTAGCAGCAAGTAACATAATATAAAAGTTCTTGTAGTTCGTTATAACTTTGATCGATGTTTTAATAATAGTATATTTTTTTAGATTTATGACGTATTAAAAAAAAACTACTTACTAGATCTCGTTCAAACCAATTTTCGTTGGTAGTTTACATGGTAATGTATATCATATATTTTTTTCAGTTTTATCATTCTCTTATTTTAGAAGTTACAGGGGGGGGGACACACATTTTACCACTTTGGAAGTGTCTCTCGCGTAAACTATTCAATTTAGAAAAAAAATGATATTAGAAACCTCAATATCATTTTTGAAGACCTATCCATTGATACCCCACACGTATGTGTTTGATGAAAAAAAAAATTTTCAGTTTCAGTTCTAAGTATGGGGACCCCCAAAATTTATTGCTTTTGTTCTATTTTTGTGTGAAAATCTTAAAGCGGTTCACAGAATACATCTACTTACTAAGTTTCAATAGTATAGCTCTTATAGTTTCCGAAAAAAGTGGCTGTGACATACGGACGGACAGACAGACAGACAGACAGACAGACAGACATGACGAATCTATAAGGGTTCCGTTTTTTGCCATTTGGCTACGGAACCCTAAAAAGGAAGGAAAATACAAATTAAAATAAGCCAATAGCAATTAAGAGGTGAGATAGAGATGCTCCGAAATTAGGCAAGTTCATTCTAAACAAAAAATAACTAAAATACTCATTAGTGTTATCCATCCTTGTTCCTAAAACACAAGTCACGCTGTCAAAACAGTTTTTGCGCGAAAGCTAATTTAAGTCAGGATCTCTACAAAGACTTGGTAGCTACATAAGCGGTTGTGTAAATAGAGAGACGGCAGAATTACCCGGGTGTTTGCATCAAACATGAAGTGTACTGGCAAACCGCAGGCCTCTGTAGGTACAGTCGAACAAAAAGATTGGGATAAGGGTAACTAACCGGTGCTACTGCCAAGAATGACATTAATTTGTAGGGTAGTACTATTTCTTACAAATACAAAGATACAACACAACTACTTTCAAGATATAAAGGTGGATGGTACGTTGGCGCAGTGACTAAACGATTTACTGCTGTTCTGTGTATCGCGAGTTCGATTGTCAAGGCTTTACAAACTGTTGTTCCGTTCCAACTCAGTGTGAGTTTAAATGCTTGTGAACGCTTCCACAATACAGGAGTGTGTCTTGTGTGGAAAATCAGAAACGTTTATTTTAAAAAGTGAGCTAAATTGCACGAACCAAAGCATAGATTTTGTGGAGAAGAACGTGCAAGAGACTTCGTGGACAGTTTTAAATCATGTTAAGAGTTACACAATCTTGGTTACATATTTCTTGCCGCTTCCATTATGTGAGCTCAATGTAAATAATTAAATAAAAATATATTTGTAGCAACGTATTTAAAAAAAAGGATTGAAATTAAGAGTTCATATTTTATTGTTCTCTTTCCTATCAAGTTTCAAGAGTTATAAAGCTCAAAAACAATATTAACCTTTTGGATGTCTTAAGTTACATAGTTCGACATAAGCAATTGTCTTTCTATTGTGTCTCTAATTACGGCATTCGATGAGTTAAATATTGACGATAGTGGGGATAAATATTTTTGTTTATACATCAAACTCTTAGCTCGACTGTACTGTATAGCAACTGAGTGCCAAGACTGACAGGGCTATATTACTCATGGATTGTCTATCTGTAGTTCTTACTTCTAAAATGTTTATGCTATAACCGAATTCAAGGAAATAACTGTTTGCCGAGGTTAAAAATACATTTAATGATGGTAAACTACATAGTTTTAATTGCGAAATTAGTGTGGGTTGTGATCAAAGATCTTAGTGGTTTTAGTAATTAAAAAAAGTTCAGTAGCCCATAGAATCTTGCATCAAATTATGTAAGATTCTTTAAAAATACTTTTCCAATTTAAGTGACGTTGATACCTAATACTCGAACAGTTGTATCATAAATATTTATTGCTCTTTGTGATATGGACTTAGGATAGTTGTCAAAAGTAAAATAAAATCAAAATCCAGTTTTTTTTTTTTTGGGTGTGCAATCAAACAAATTCGTCCACTCTTGGAGGAGCGATAGTGTCAGATTTTGACTAAAATTATTGTTTCAAATTGCTCTTTGCATTTCGTCACGTGACTCTATCAAACAATCCTGCAGCCCTGGAAATTAATTTCACTGATGTTATATTACATACATTAATGTGTCAGTGAAGTCAATAGTACGGAAGCTAGTTTGACAACGAGACGAAGCGTTATGGGACGTAAACACGCTTCGACAGAATCTGACAAGGCGTTCACAGTGTGTTTGCCTATAAAAGAAGTGATTAAGACCTCATGTGCTCTCTTGTTCTTTGTACTTCATTCGAACAACATTGTCTAGGTCTCTCAGATCGTTATGAATTGAATGCATAAAGGTTTTTTTCATAATAAATCAGTTGCGTGATTTGGAATTGTCTGTTTATTGCTTGTTCTCTCGTCATCACCCACAACATAGGGTTAGGATCAGGATCATTAGGGTGATTACCATGAAAAGTAGCCATGGAGTTTCTTGCCAGTTCTTTGCCATAGGAAACGACCAATTTGGAACCATGCACTAGCTTCTGACGTTTTATAAAAATATTTTGACTTTTGAATTTTGATTGGCATAATATTAGCTGACTCGGCCGTACTTTATATCGCCTAACAGACAATAAATGTAGTATATCTTTCGATATAGTCACGATATAGTCAACCGGTTGCGATGAAACAAAGCCTAAGTAATATATCAAGTTACACACAATTTTAAAGTATAAAAGTGATCTAGATCAATTTCGTACTTTTACGTGATGAACAAAAATCTTCTACAGTAAAAAAAAAAAAAATAATTATGTATAAATAATAGAAACAAATATTTTTGTTTATACACCAAACTCTTTGCTCGACTGTACATAGCAACTTTTACAGATTGATTATATGTACATAAATTATGTAAACACTTTAAGACTAGGTATTTTCTCTTAACATGGTTTTCTTGCAGTTTTTACATAAAATAGTCTCTTTTCACGTTCAAGTTTATTCAAGCATCGAGCGATTTGGGTCGTTGGAAACCTATTCATGTGGAACTCGAAATTTAGCAAGACGTGTGCCAAAATCCATAGGTTTCCTAAAATTGGCACCATATCGTTTGATAGCAAACTGTGTCATATTTGGAATATGAGTTAGTAAAATGTTTCAGTTCTATCCTACGAATATTTGAATGTTATATTACAGGAAATATTTGAATATAATACAGATTTGGATGTAGTATAGAACAGTGTTAGACCATGGCCTGAATTTGGACCTAATATTATGATATCGACGCCTCATCATCATTTCAGTCGATAGACGTCCAGTCACGCTGAAAACCAGCGCTGTGGACTAGTCGCATTTTTACGTGTGCACACGGTATTATGCTGAGCGTTCGAGCATTTTGTGCAGACGTGACGCATACTTATTCGTTTTTAATCTGTTAGTTTTAAGTTTGCGCCTTATCCAGCAAATTAAATGCTTTTCTTTCTTCTTTCTTTCTTTTCTTTCATTACTGGATATAGACCTCCCACAAGTGTCTGTGCGTCTTGGATCCGTTCCCACGACTCTCCCCAGGTCGTTGGTCTACCCTGTAGGAGGCCTTCTAGGAAATACTGCAAAACCGTGTCGCCTCATCGACGCCTATCGCATGAAAAATATATTATGCATGTGGGTTAATCGAACGAATATACTATTAAAGGGTTGTGCACATTTAAAATTGGATAGGAAAATAAATTGTTTTAAGTTATTTATTTTTTTTTAACTTTTGATAGAGCATGTACCCGAAATATGGTAAACATAAACTACTAGATTTTTTCTGCAGCTTCATCCGAGTACATATAATATAGCTTATGTCACTCAGAAATAAAGCTGCTTTCTATCGGTAAAAACATTTTAGCAATCAGACCAGTATTTTCAGAGGTGTTAAAATATTAGTGTAGATTTCAATATTAACACAAAATTCTAGATTGGATTGTTCGCAATAGTTATCGTTGCAAAGGGTAACTGAAATAAGTTTTGAATTGAGCTCGTACGCTTTTTGAAAAAAAAAAAAACAAGCTTCTAAAGAAAATCATTTTTTCATAGCAAGCTTTTATAGCTCGGTATCCCTATATAATTAATACTCGTCAAGACGAATCATACGAGCCCAAACTCGATGGGGTTGTGTCGTTTAACTGCAAAGCTCCTATAGCCACCTTCCAGTTGCATCATCAGATCAGTTCCATGTCATAATAATTTTGCATTGTCATCTAATTTACATATACATACAAAATTTCAGCTCAATCGGTGACCGGGAAGTGGTTCAAATTTAATTTGCAAGATTTGATTATAGACAAACATCGGGGCAGGTGAAACTAAATAAAAGCTTGTAAAAACACTGTGGGATTTAGTTAGTAAATATTTGACACTCTCTCTCACTCTACTCAGAGCGGCAGAAGATGGATAGATTGACGCTTTTTATTGTACACCAATTATAAAAATGCAATAGGAACTTGAAATTAATAGGATGTCACAATGGGCGATCGCTAAAAGCGATTTTTTACAGACAACCTTTGGATAGATTTGAAGATTAAGAGGAAAAGATACGCAAGTAGTTCGTGATGTACTATTAAACTTATTAAATTTAAGGACCGTTTTGATATTTGAGAAAAACCCTAGTAGCTACAGTAATCAAAATACAAATGTCAAAACCCCTTTTATTTTATAATTAGCAAAACAGCTTTCTACTGGTGAAAAATGTAGTATTCGGACCAGTATTTTCAGAGATTACCTCCTACAAATAAAAAAAAAACAAACTTTACCTCTGTACAATATTAAGTGTCGATGACTTTGGAAGTCATTTGATGATTTAAAAAGAATATTTCAAGGCAGAGATGTTACAGTATTCTTTGTCTCAATCCTGTACTGCGTTCCCGTGGAATAAATTCCGGCAGGCAAAACCATTAATTCAGGCAGGCTAAACCACTAGCACTATAAATAAAATAAATGAGGCATAAACTAACTCCAAATCTTTATCTAGATGAAAGAATCCATTCGTTGCCTCTCGGAATCTCCAACACAACCAATCAACAAAAGTTTATCAAGATTTGTTTCTGTATTTGATTGATTAACTTTACCAAGATCAATATATTTTTCCTACAGATTTCTAATTGTGTTTATGTTAAACCCTTACAAGGATACCAAAAAGATAACCAACAAAACTCAACAGGGTTATAAAATAATAATTAAGTCAGTCTATCAGCGGACTGCATCTCATTATAGGCAGTCAAAGTTTACTCAGTATGAATTTTTGTTGCCGCTATAACAACAAAAATATTTAGAATAAAAGATTGTAGTCGGATTTCAAATCGTTTTTGATTTTATGAATACAATTTGTGAAGTTAAAAAAGTACCTACTTCAGATTTTAAAACTATTCAATACAATATTTGGCTCGAATCAAAATGGTGGCAAAAAATTATATCTATATATAATCACATCATATTTAGTCATCCTTAAGTTTAGATCAAGATGTTTTATGTTTAATCATTACATTATAAACTGGCTTCTGCCGGCTTCGCCTGCATCTTTATGTTATTTAGTGTTAGTTCTATTGGTGAAAGATTTATTAAAATCCGTCCAATAAGTTTTTGAGTTTATTCATTACAAACTAAAATACAAACATACAAAACTACAAATCTTTACTCTTTATTTTAAATTAAAAAAGAACTATAGATAACCGTCATGTCCTGAGTTTCGTTAGCTAACCGAATCCTTTCATATTCATCAATGCTCGGAAATATCCACCCGTCGAGGGTGCGAAAATAAAAAAGTTAAATGCAATTTTCCACATCTCTGATACATGCAGTAAATTACAAAAACGTATATTTTATCCAAACGCCTACTTGACACTTCACGTAACCCAAAGACTGGATTTTACCTCGGTCAGAGATTATATACGGGGCAATGCCGCCGTCAGTTTTTTGGGCACACTTCCAGTCGACAGCGATGCGGAGGAATTTTTTTTAAGTCACATTTTAAGAGTTATCGGCTTTAATGTGTAGTTTTTATTAGTTAAGTGATTATATTTTTAAAATTTACAAAAATATCGAAATCCAAAATAGCTGCAGAAATCTCCTTATTCTTTGCACTTTAATACCATGTTGTGTGTCTGTTGTGTTACATCAATGAGCAGATCTTTATTTCAGTTTGCAACCATCGTATTGGAACTGACAGCTCTTGAAATCAGATCGCGTTCAGTTTCATCAGTGAAATTCGCCCTAAGTTATAGACTAGCACTTAGGTAAAGGTATTTGGTATCTTGATAAATCAATATCAGGCTTCAATTAATACACTCCAAATTGGCATCTATTGTGACCCTGATTAAGTTTCTTGTCAGTTTCAAGACTGTTTACTGGTTTTTCGCTACATTGAGCAAATGGAGTGAATTCTCTCAAAATGTCAATATAAGGAACAGCAAGAGGATAGTTAGAAAGAAGATTACACTTTTCAGTCGTGGACTCGTAACTTAAACGTTAAGTGAAATATATCGTGAATGATTGTGTATATGTGTAACTGCCTCATTGGTTTCGTGGTTGAAAGCGACTGCTAAGCGTGTGGTCCTGGGTTCGTTTTCCAGGTCGGGCAGGTAAAAAAAAACTTTACCTCTTATAATATTAGCGAAGATAAGATACAGATACTCACTGCAGACTACAGAAAAGGAGCTAACTTATTTTATAACTGCTGTCAGTGGCTTGGCTTGAGTGACAGTATAAAAATATCCCAAGAAAATACACTCCCGGGTTAAAGAAAAAAACATATTTTTTTTATTTCCCTTAGGTCTACAAGGGCACTTCAGAAGCTAGTGCACGGTTCCAAATTGGTCGTTTCCTATGAAGAAGAACCGGCAAGAAACTCATGGTTACTCTTTAAGACATAGGCATCAAGACATGACCTACTTGTACGTCCAACCAAATCCTTTTAGCCGTTTGAGCGTGAAGATTTGAAGGAGTAACAAACAGACACAACACACGTACGTATTTTTATTTTTTTATTTTATTTTAATAAGTACAGTGACAGACTACAGACTAAGGCAATTTAGACAGTTAATACAAAATACAGTACATAAATCTATATATATAAATATAGATATATAGGGTGACTGGCAATTAGTGTACGATACTTAAACACGTGATTGTGCTCATGATAACAAATAAATTTTATTATGGGAGCAAAGCCGAAATCGTGAAAAAAATATCAGCTGGTACTGAACAGCGTATTAGGCAAACATAAATGTACTAAATTATGAATGAATTAATGACGATTAAAATGGAAAAACACTGCCCGCAGTATTTTCTACTAGCAATTGTTATGTATGATTGAATCTATGACGAATTTACCTTATATGTTGATATGTCGGTCAGTCAGTGTCTTCTTTTATTTATACGAGTATATTGGTAAACCATGGCACTTCAACTGTCGAAAAATCTGGCAATCAGAAAAATGAAACTTATTTCACATTTCTAAGCTTAGATCTCTATAGTGCAGAAACTCATCTATCCTCCAAAAGAATGTCTCTTTTAAATTATGTTATGTATAACAAAAATCCTGCTCACATACTTTATGTCACTTCTATAATATGAGATGAATTAAAAAACCGGCCAAGTGCGAGTCGGACTCGCCCATGGAGGGTTCCGTAGCAGCAAGTAACATAATATAAAAGTTCTTGTAGTTCGTTATAACTTTGATCGATGTTTTAATAATAGTATATTTTTTTAGATTTATGACGTATTAAAAAAAAACTACTTACTAGATCTCGTTCAAACCAATTTTCGTTGGTAGTTTACATGGTAATGTATATCATATATTTTTTTCAGTTTTATCATTCTCTTATTTTAGAAGTTACAGGGGGGGGGACACACATTTTACCACTTTGGAAGTGTCTCTCGCGTAAACTATTCAATTTAGAAAAAAAATGATATTAGAAACCTCAATATCATTTTTGAAGACCTATCCATTGATACCCCACACGTATGTGTTTGATGAAAAAAAAAATTTTCAGTTTCAGTTCTAAGTATGGGGACCCCCAAAAT
The DNA here is from genome assembly GCA_910589285.2 of Mythimna ferrago. Classification (NCBI taxonomy): domain Eukaryota; kingdom Metazoa; phylum Arthropoda; class Insecta; order Lepidoptera; family Noctuidae; genus Mythimna; species Mythimna ferrago. The sequence goes on from OU342683.1 coordinate 23,371,274, forward strand.
TTATTGCTTTTGTTCTATTTTTGTGTGAAAATCTTAAAGCGGTTCACAGAATACATCTACTTACTAAGTTTCAATAGTATAGCTCTTATAGTTTCCGAAAAAAGTGGCTGTGACATACGGACGGACAGACAGACAGACAGACAGACAGACAGACATGACGAATCTATAAGGGTTCCGTTTTTTGCCATTTGGCTACGGAACCCTAAAAAGGAAGGAAAATACAAATTAAAATAAGCCAATAGCAATTAAGAGGTGAGATAGAGATGCTCCGAAATTAGGCAAGTTCATTCTAAACAAAAAATAACTAAAATACTCATTAGTGTTATCCATCCTTGTTCCTAAAACACAAGTCACGCTGTCAAAACAGTTTTTGCGCGAAAGCTAATTTAAGTCAGGATCTCTACAAAGACTTGGTAGCTACATAAGCGGTTGTGTAAATAGAGAGACGGCAGAATTACCCGGGTGTTTGCATCAAACATGAAGTGTACTGGCAAACCGCAGGCCTCTGTAGGTACAGTCGAACAAAAAGATTGGGATAAGGGTAACTAACCGGTGCTACTGCCAAGAATGACATTAATTTGTAGGGTAGTACTATTTCTTACAAATACAAAGATACAACACAACTACTTTCAAGATATAAAGGTGGATGGTACGTTGGCGCAGTGACTAAACGATTTACTGCTGTTCTGTGTATCGCGAGTTCGATTGTCAAGGCTTTACAAACTGTTGTTCCGTTCCAACTCAGTGTGAGTTTAAATGCTTGTGAACGCTTCCACAATACAGGAGTGTGTCTTGTGTGGAAAATCAGAAACGTTTATTTTAAAAAGTGAGCTAAATTGCACGAACCAAAGCATAGATTTTGTGGAGAAGAACGTGCAAGAGACTTCGTGGACAGTTTTAAATCATGTTAAGAGTTACACAATCTTGGTTACATATTTCTTGCCGCTTCCATTATGTGAGCTCAATGTAAATAATTAAATAAAAATATATTTGTAGCAACGTATTTAAAAAAAAGGATTGAAATTAAGAGTTCATATTTTATTGTTCTCTTTCCTATCAAGTTTCAAGAGTTATAAAGCTCAAAAACAATATTAACCTTTTGGATGTCTTAAGTTACATAGTTCGACATAAGCAATTGTCTTTCTATTGTGTCTCTAATTACGGCATTCGATGAGTTAAATATTGACGATAGTGGGGATAAATATTTTTGTTTATACATCAAACTCTTAGCTCGACTGTACTGTATAGCAACTGAGTGCCAAGACTGACAGGGCTATATTACTCATGGATTGTCTATCTGTAGTTCTTACTTCTAAAATGTTTATGCTATAACCGAATTCAAGGAAATAACTGTTTGCCGAGGTTAAAAATACATTTAATGATGGTAAACTACATAGTTTTAATTGCGAAATTAGTGTGGGTTGTGATCAAAGATCTTAGTGGTTTTAGTAATTAAAAAAAGTTCAGTAGCCCATAGAATCTTGCATCAAATTATGTAAGATTCTTTAAAAATACTTTTCCAATTTAAGTGACGTTGATACCTAATACTCGAACAGTTGTATCATAAATATTTATTGCTCTTTGTGATATGGACTTAGGATAGTTGTCAAAAGTAAAATAAAATCAAAATCCAGTTTTTTTTTTTTTGGGTGTGCAATCAAACAAATTCGTCCACTCTTGGAGGAGCGATAGTGTCAGATTTTGACTAAAATTATTGTTTCAAATTGCTCTTTGCATTTCGTCACGTGACTCTATCAAACAATCCTGCAGCCCTGGAAATTAATTTCACTGATGTTATATTACATACATTAATGTGTCAGTGAAGTCAATAGTACGGAAGCTAGTTTGACAACGAGACGAAGCGTTATGGGACGTAAACACGCTTCGACAGAATCTGACAAGGCGTTCACAGTGTGTTTGCCTATAAAAGAAGTGATTAAGACCTCATGTGCTCTCTTGTTCTTTGTACTTCATTCGAACAACATTGTCTAGGTCTCTCAGATCGTTATGAATTGAATGCATAAAGGTTTTTTTCATAATAAATCAGTTGCGTGATTTGGAATTGTCTGTTTATTGCTTGTTCTCTCGTCATCACCCACAACATAGGGTTAGGATCAGGATCATTAGGGTGATTACCATGAAAAGTAGCCATGGAGTTTCTTGCCAGTTCTTTGCCATAGGAAACGACCAATTTGGAACCATGCACTAGCTTCTGACGTTTTATAAAAATATTTTGACTTTTGAATTTTGATTGGCATAATATTAGCTGACTCGGCCGTACTTTATATCGCCTAACAGACAATAAATGTAGTATATCTTTCGATATAGTCACGATATAGTCAACCGGTTGCGATGAAACAAAGCCTAAGTAATATATCAAGTTACACACAATTTTAAAGTATAAAAGTGATCTAGATCAATTTCGTACTTTTACGTGATGAACAAAAATCTTCTACAGTAAAAAAAAAAAAATAATTATGTATAAATAATAGAAACAAATATTTTTGTTTATACACCAAACTCTTTGCTCGACTGTACATAGCAACTTTTACAGATTGATTATATGTACATAAATTATGTAAACACTTTAAGACTAGGTATTTTCTCTTAACATGGTTTTCTTGCAGTTTTTACATAAAATAGTCTCTTTTCACGTTCAAGTTTATTCAAGCATCGAGCGATTTGGGTCGTTGGAAACCTATTCATGTGGAACTCGAAATTTAGCAAGACGTGTGCCAAAATCCATAGGTTTCCTAAAATTGGCACCATATCGTTTGATAGCAAACTGTGTCATATTTGGAATATGAGTTAGTAAAATGTTTCAGTTCTATCCTACGAATATTTGAATGTTATATTACAGGAAATATTTGAATATAATACAGATTTGGATGTAGTATAGAACAGTGTTAGACCATGGCCTGAATTTGGACCTAATATTATGATATCGACGCCTCATCATCATTTCAGTCGATAGACGTCCAGTCACGCTGAAAACCAGCGCTGTGGACTAGTCGCATTTTTACGTGTGCACACGGTATTATGCTGAGCGTTCGAGCATTTTGTGCAGACGTGACGCATACTTATTCGTTTTTAATCTGTTAGTTTTAAGTTTGCGCCTTATCCAGCAAATTAAATGCTTTTCTTTCTTCTTTCTTTCTTTTCTTTCATTACTGGATATAGACCTCCCACAAGTGTCTGTGCGTCTTGGATCCGTTCCCACGACTCTCCCCAGGTCGTTGGTCTACCCTGTAGGAGGCCTTCTAGGAAATACTGCAAAACCGTGTCGCCTCATCGACGCCTATCGCATGAAAAATATATTATGCATGTGGGTTAATCGAACGAATATACTATTAAAGGGTTGTGCACATTTAAAATTGGATAGGAAAATAAATTGTTTTAAGTTATTTATTTTTTTTTAACTTTTGATAGAGCATGTACCCGAAATATGGTAAACATAAACTACTAGATTTTTTCTGCAGCTTCATCCGAGTACATATAATATAGCTTATGTCACTCAGAAATAAAGCTGCTTTCTATCGGTAAAAACATTTTAGCAATCAGACCAGTATTTTCAGAGGTGTTAAAATATTAGTGTAGATTTCAATATTAACACAAAATTCTAGATTGGATTGTTCGCAATAGTTATCGTTGCAAAGGGTAACTGAAATAAGTTTTGAATTGAGCTCGTACGCTTTTTGAAAAAAAAAAAACAAGCTTCTAAAGAAAATCATTTTTTCATAGCAAGCTTTTATAGCTCGGTATCCCTATATAATTAATACTCGTCAAGACGAATCATACGAGCCCAAACTCGATGGGGTTGTGTCGTTTAACTGCAAAGCTCCTATAGCCACCTTCCAGTTGCATCATCAGATCAGTTCCATGTCATAATAATTTTGCATTGTCATCTAATTTACATATACATACAAAATTTCAGCTCAATCGGTGACCGGGAAGTGGTTCAAATTTAATTTGCAAGATTTGATTATAGACAAACATCGGGGCAGGTGAAACTAAATAAAAGCTTGTAAAAACACTGTGGGATTTAGTTAGTAAATATTTGACACTCTCTCTCACTCTACTCAGAGCGGCAGAAGATGGATAGATTGACGCTTTTTATTGTACACCAATTATAAAAATGCAATAGGAACTTGAAATTAATAGGATGTCACAATGGGCGATCGCTAAAAGCGATTTTTTACAGACAACCTTTGGATAGATTTGAAGATTAAGAGGAAAAGATACGCAAGTAGTTCGTGATGTACTATTAAACTTATTAAATTTAAGGACCGTTTTGATATTTGAGAAAAACCCTAGTAGCTACAGTAATCAAAATACAAATGTCAAAACCCCTTTTATTTTATAATTAGCAAAACAGCTTTCTACTGGTGAAAAATGTAGTATTCGGACCAGTATTTTCAGAGATTACCTCCTACAAATAAAAAAAAAACAAACTTTACCTCTGTACAATATTAAGTGTCGATGACTTTGGAAGTCATTTGATGATTTAAAAAGAATATTTCAAGGCAGAGATGTTACAGTATTCTTTGTCTCAATCCTGTACTGCGTTCCCGTGGAATAAATTCCGGCAGGCAAAACCATTAATTCAGGCAGGCTAAACCACTAGCACTATAAATAAAATAAATGAGGCATAAACTAACTCCAAATCTTTATCTAGATGAAAGAATCCATTCGTTGCCTCTCGGAATCTCCAACACAACCAATCAACAAAAGTTTATCAAGATTTGTTTCTGTATTTGATTGATTAACTTTACCAAGATCAATATATTTTTCCTACAGATTTCTAATTGTGTTTATGTTAAACCCTTACAAGGATACCAAAAAGATAACCAACAAAACTCAACAGGGTTATAAAATAATAATTAAGTCAGTCTATCAGCGGACTGCATCTCATTATAGGCAGTCAAAGTTTACTCAGTATGAATTTTTGTTGCCGCTATAACAACAAAAATATTTAGAATAAAAGATTGTAGTCGGATTTCAAATCGTTTTTGATTTTATGAATACAATTTGTGAAGTTAAAAAAGTACCTACTTCAGATTTTAAAACTATTCAATACAATATTTGGCTCGAATCAAAATGGTGGCAAAAAATTATATCTATATATAATCACATCATATTTAGTCATCCTTAAGTTTAGATCAAGATGTTTTATGTTTAATCATTACATTATAAACTGGCTTCTGCCGGCTTCGCCTGCATCTTTATGTTATTTAGTGTTAGTTCTATTGGTGAAAGATTTATTAAAATCCGTCCAATAAGTTTTTGAGTTTATTCATTACAAACTAAAATACAAACATACAAAACTACAAATCTTTACTCTTTATTTTAAATTAAAAAAGAACTATAGATAACCGTCATGTCCTGAGTTTCGTTAGCTAACCGAATCCTTTCATATTCATCAATGCTCGGAAATATCCACCCGTCGAGGGTGCGAAAATAAAAAAGTTAAATGCAATTTTCCACATCTCTGATACATGCAGTAAATTACAAAAACGTATATTTTATCCAAACGCCTACTTGACACTTCACGTAACCCAAAGACTGGATTTTACCTCGGTCAGAGATTATATACGGGGCAATGCCGCCGTCAGTTTTTTGGGCACACTTCCAGTCGACAGCGATGCGGAGGAATTTTTTTTAAGTCACATTTTAAGAGTTATCGGCTTTAATGTGTAGTTTTTATTAGTTAAGTGATTATATTTTTAAAATTTACAAAAATATCGAAATCCAAAATAGCTGCAGAAATCTCCTTATTCTTTGCACTTTAATACCATGTTGTGTGTCTGTTGTGTTACATCAATGAGCAGATCTTTATTTCAGTTTGCAACCATCGTATTGGAACTGACAGCTCTTGAAATCAGATCGCGTTCAGTTTCATCAGTGAAATTCGCCCTAAGTTATAGACTAGCACTTAGGTAAAGGTATTTGGTATCTTGATAAATCAATATCAGGCTTCAATTAATACACTCCAAATTGGCATCTATTGTGACCCTGATTAAGTTTCTTGTCAGTTTCAAGACTGTTTACTGGTTTTTCGCTACATTGAGCAAATGGAGTGAATTCTCTCAAAATGTCAATATAAGGAACAGCAAGAGGATAGTTAGAAAGAAGATTACACTTTTCAGTCGTGGACTCGTAACTTAAACGTTAAGTGAAATATATCGTGAATGATTGTGTATATGTGTAACTGCCTCATTGGTTTCGTGGTTGAAAGCGACTGCTAAGCGTGTGGTCCTGGGTTCGTTTTCCAGGTCGGGCAGGTAAAAAAAAACTTTACCTCTTATAATATTAGCGAAGATAAGATACAGATACTCACTGCAGACTACAGAAAAGGAGCTAACTTATTTTATAACTGCTGTCAGTGGCTTGGCTTGAGTGACAGTATAAAAATATCCCAAGAAAATACACTCCCGGGTTAAAGAAAAAAACATATTTTTTTTATTTCCCTTAGGTCTACAAGGGCACTTCAGAAGCTAGTGCACGGTTCCAAATTGGTCGTTTCCTATGAAGAAGAACCGGCAAGAAACTCATGGTTACTCTTTAAGACATAGGCATCAAGACATGACCTACTTGTACGTCCAACCAAATCCTTTTAGCCGTTTGAGCGTGAAGATTTGAAGGAGTAACAAACAGACACAACACACGTACGTATTTTTATTTTTTTATTTTATTTTAATAAGTACAGTGACAGACTACAGACTAAGGCAATTTAGACAGTTAATACAAAATACAGTACATAAATCTATATATATAAATATAGATATATAGGGTGACTGGCAATTAGTGTACGATACTTAAACACGTGATTGTGCTCATGATAACAAATAAATTTTATTATGGGAGCAAAGCCGAAATCGTGAAAAAAATATCAGCTGGTACTGAACAGCGTATTAGGCAAACATAAATGTACTAAATTATGAATGAATTAATGACGATTAAAATGGAAAAACACTGCCCGCAGTATTTTCTACTAGCAATTGTTATGTATGATTGAATCTATGACGAATTTACCTTGTCGTGGTCAATTTTAGGATTTCGGTTTTTTCTACTTTTTAATAAAAAAATATGATCAGTAACGGGTACAGATACAGCCCCATTTTTTTGTGTACTAATTAAAAAGTAGGGGTGTATAAACTTCCAAACTTGCGCTTTTATAATTTTTGCATGACAATTTATTTACTTAGTTTTTCGTAGAATGACTTTTGTATTGTAGGTGCGTTCACAAGTTACTTTTAAACTTAAATACAAGACACCCAGACCCGGAACACTTTTCTCTAGGTCATACAAATATTTGATTTCAAACTTAAATGTTACGCTCTATTAAAAAAAACCGGCCAAGTGAGATTCGGAATCGCCCATGAAGGGTTTTGTAACAGCAAGTTACATAGCATAAAAGTTCTTGTATTTCGTTGTAACTTTTTTTTTTTAAATCTATATTACGGAGCTTTGTCACAATTTTGACCATGTCGCTCCATCATAGCAAAATTTTGTGTTTTGATTTATTTTAGATGATTGTAATAAATGTTGTATATAATAAAACTCTTGCCTCGTCTGACGTAGGCTTAGCTAAAATGTTGTTGCAAATACCGATCTCTAACAAATTTAAAGTGCTAAACATATTTCTTCTGAGGCATTCGCCCCGCTCACACTCCACCAGAATATGTTGTACATCCTCAATTATTCCGCACTTTACACAATTAGGTGAATCTGTGATACCCATGAGGAACGTAAACTACCTCGATGGAATGTGACCAGATCGAAGCGGATTTATTAAAAAAAAACTACTTACTAGATCTCGTTCAAACCAATTTTTGGTTGAGGTTTGCATAGGGGGGGGGGAGGTGGGTACATCATATATTTTTTTAGTTTTATTATTCTCTTATTTTAGAAGTTACAGGGGGACATACATATTTTACCACTTTGGAAGTGTCTCTCCGGAAAACTATTCAGTTTGATATTAGAAACCTCAAAATCATTTTCGAATACCTATCCATAGATACCCCACACGTATGGGTTTGAAGAAAAAAAATTTTGAGTTTCATTTCTTAATATCAAAAAATTTATCGTTTTTTTTACTATTTTTGTAAGAAAATCCTAATGCGGTTCACAGAATACATCTAATTACCAAGTTTTAATAGCATAGTTCTTATAGTTTCGGAAAACAGTGGCTGTGATATACGGACGGATATGACGAATCCATAAGGGTTCAGTTTTTTGCCATTTAGCTACGGAACCCTAACTATAGCGTATCTTAGATGCCAAAGTTCAGACCCATATTTTTTACTGCCAAGTCATGCGTTTGTAACGTCGCCATCTAACTAGACCTTTGCGGTGGTAATCTCCAGTTTCTTGCCTGTCCTACATAATCCGGGATTACATTCAGCGACCCCGTCAGCGCTTGTTCTTTTACCCGTAATTTTCACAAGACGTAAAAAGAAAGATTGTGTTAGGACTTAGTGGAGCGCTGATCACGAAATGTTTTGCACCGTTTGTGCTTCCGTTTATACGGATAAGGTTTGCAGCACTAGTTAACGCATTTTAATCTTGGCACGTGTAAGCTTATTTGATTCTATGATGTGTTCAGTGAAATAGTCGTCTTAGGTTATTGGATTGCCTTCATCATCAGTAGTTATAGTATAATTAATGAGAATGACAAATCAATTTCAATCCATTCATTTTAATTATAATCAATTTTTTAAAGTTTAATTTGTATTTATTTTATGTTTTACTATGTTTTCATTAATTACAAAGGAATGATGAATTTTCAAAAATTAATTTATTACTGTTTTTTTATGTTATAAATTAATAAATTTAATGAATAATAGCAATAGGTTAAATATAACTAGATACTTAATTAACTGAAAGATAATGTGTAAAATGTATTACAGTTTATTTATATGAACAACAACATCAATCAGTAGTTGAGTTTGTAGTAAGACGATTTTCAACCTTAAAATTTTACAGTTTGTCTCTTAACCTATATTTTTATATTTGTTATTCTAATGTAAATAGATTCGAATCCTATTTCAGTCGAAATATATTTATGCAAGAGGGTATTGTAATAATCTACGATATGCGACACTCGGATCAACCTCCCAGAAAACACATATGTGACGGACATCAATAAAAATACATACTCGGTTGTGTTGGATCCGCTCTAAGATCCGTTTGTGGTATCTAAAAATAACCGGAGAACCGTAAATCGCTGTTCGGTTGAACGAATTTGACTCAAGAATTTCGATTTATAAACTTTATGATCTTTAGTTAGACGAGATTTATAGATATTTATATCACTATTTCCACGTCTGTTTTCTACAAATGCTATAGAATCTTCTTCAGGTGTCTGTTTTTGTTTGAAAGTTTTAGTTTTTGGAATCAGTTCGGAAATATATTAGTTTGTTGCGATTTAGTTAATGTTAATGTGTGTCTTTAGTCTAATTTATGTAGTTTCGTTTGAGATCGTATAGAATGAAAGAAAACGTAGTGTTTATGTTTATAAATCGTAATGGTGTTGGTAAGCGCATGCGCCGAGTGAAGTCGTAGGTAGCAACAGCTTCTGAAAGTGCAGTTCGTTTATGTTTTTTTTGCGCTTTTTTAATTTATATTGCCTGCATAATCAGCTCTCATCATTATCATTTCAGGCAAAAGACGTCCACTGTTGGACATCGACAGACACGTTGGTTCTCTGAGTGACTTTAATTCTTCTGATGAGGCCCATTGTAAGCGACCACGTTTCACCTTATAATTTAATTTATAATCAGCTCTGGTTTTATCAAAACTGAGTTTAAATTGACCTATCATACTAACATTATAAAGTCGAAAGTTTATATTTCTTAGTGTATAAGTACGTGTGTCTTCATGTCCAAACGGCTGAACGGACTTTGATAAAATTTGGCACATAGGTAGACCGTAGAATACATTTTTATACCGGGTTCCTTATTTATTTTCTCAATGTGTACTAATACAAGTACCAATTAAAAAATTATCTTAATTTTCACTATTGAGATTTTAATAAAAGTAAAATGGTTCTAAGTAATCAAAATGGTAATTAGGTTTTTAATTATTATACAAGCTCTAAACGTTAATGGTCTCTTTTAGGGCTTGAGTAATAATTAAAAATATAATTACCGTCTGGATCTATTGATTTGTAAAACACACAACTGAAATCTATATATATAAAAGAAAGTCGTGTTAGTTACACCACTTATAACTCAAGAACGGCTGAACCGATTTGGCTGAAAATTGGTGGGGAGGTAGCTTAGGGTAGAGTAGGGTAGAGTAGGGTAGGGTAGAGTAGGGTATAGTAGGGTAGAGTAGGGTAGAGTAGAGTAGAGTAGGGTAGGGTAGAGTAGGGTAGAGTAGGGTAGGGTAGAGTAGGGTATAGTAGGCTAAAGTAGGGAAGAGCGGGAGCGAAGCCGCGCGGGCAAAAGCTTGTTAATAATAAATATTGTTCTTACGTCTACCTATATTGTGAAGGTGAAATGTATTTCAATACTATTAATGAACTTTTAAGTTTATTAAAATAATACCTCTTTTATTTTAGTTAAATTATCAAACTAAATTTTTACACTAATAATAATATTATACTCGTAAAGAGGTAAAGATTGTTTTTTTTGGTTAAGTTAGCTTAGGATAAACGGATTTCGAAGAAACACTTGTGTACATGATTAGAGGTTTTATCCTGAGAGTATTTTTCCTTTATGTAAATTCTACTATCACCCAGGTAAAGCCACAGGCAACAAGTAGTTGTACCTATATAAAACCATTCTGAAGTGTTATTATTGAGTGCGTATGTTTTAATAACTAAGCTAAACAAAGATTTTTACGTTATAAAAAATATAACCCCGACTATCAGCCATCGTAGGCGTGAACTTGCGGATAAAGAGCAATAAGTAGCCCTCCGTTCCGCCGTCAGGTGACAAAAAACGAAAAGCGTATGTAGATATTTTGCAGACCATCCAACAATTTGTAAATAACACACGGAAATAAATCGTGCCTTCAGGTAGCACACATGACATAAAAAAAAATTGTTCCGAATAAGAAATATGTTTTCATTTACAGCTTTTTTGGGAGAATCGAATTTTGTTTCCTCTGAGAATACAAACTGATTTATCCGATATAAAACCCAGCAAGGCAATGAAGAAAATCTCTCACCTATTATTTGGGAAACTCAAAAAATGTGGATATATACTACACATCTCTCTATTTTTTCCTTCTGGGAATCCGGGCGTGAAATTATGTTAATTTGTGTTAAGAAATTCAGACGCTTTTTGCAAATAAAGTTTGGTTACGTTTCTAGTTTTACAGGTGATAGTTTCGGGTGGGATTGAATAAAAAAGAATCACACATAATAATATCACATTATCAAGGACTGAAACAATTTTTCTGCTGCAGTCTTCCCGTCCGATTATAATTTTAGTATCTTCAAGGATAGAGTGAATAGCACAGCATAGCAAACCCGGCCTTATAATGTACCCACTGTTGGGACTCAGTCCTCCTCTCTAAGAGAGGGAATGGTTATCCACCACGCGGGCCCAGTGCGGGTTGGTGGATGCCACATGTCTTCGAATTTTTGGTTCTAGGACATGCCGGTTTCCTCACGATGTTTTCCTTCACCGTTTTGAGAGCAGTGGTGACGAAATAAATTACACAAAGTAATGCGCCTGGCTGGGTTTGAACCCGTGACCTACAACTCGTAAGTTGGAGTCGTTAACACTCGGCCAACACTACTTTCAATAGAGTGAATAGGCTCTTAATAAACTATTGCGATTCACCATCAACGATTGCACTACTGCTTACCACCAGGTGGGATCGCAGTCAAGTACAGGTTTAGATCAATAAAAAATATACACCCTTAAATTTTAATCGTTTTAATCCCGTGGAGGGTCGATCCGGTACATGAAACACTATCGATTTGTAAAGATAAAATTAAAAAATAAAGTACCTCTTTTTCAAAACTCGTATTAATTTGCACATGTACAAAATTAATTTCTTTAAGAAAAAGTCAGCTGAGCGAGTTCAATGACCTGTAGGTACTTTTTACGCAACGCCGACTATTAACTACAGGTCATTGAACTCGCTCAGCTGACGTTTTCTTAAAGGTACTAATTTTGTACGTGCGTGAATTAATACGAGTTTTGAAAAAGAGGTACTTTATTTTTATTTTTATCTTTACAAACCGATAGTGTTTCATGTACCGGATCGACCCTTCACGGTATTAAAACGGTTAAAATTTAGCGGTGTATATATCCCCTCCCATCTTGTGGAAGGCCTTCCAATGCTGCATTTTCCGGTACATAGTTGTCACTCCAAAATGTTCGGTAGCATCGACCTGTTTTACGAGCAGTGTACCCTAACCACTACCTCTTAAGTTCGACAATATGTCGGGCTATGTCAGTAATCTTGGTTTTTTGTGGATGTCTTCATTCTTGATTCGATCATGCGACGCATAAAATTCATGAAATGAAATTCCTTCTCAGAATTTTAGGTGCCTGCGAAGCTGACCCGGCGAACTTTATACCTCCTAAGAGTCAATAAATAATAATAATATTCCACAACTATCACACAACGCCGTGTAGTCCCAAGCTAAGCAGGCTTGTGTTATGGGTACTAGACAACTGATAAACATACTTATATATTTCTAAATACATACATATTGTAGATAAATTACACCCAGACACAGAACAAATTTAATGATTATGCTCATCACACAAACATTTGTCTTGGGTGGGAATCGAACCCACGACCTCCGGCATAGCAGTCAGGGTCACTAACCACTAGACCAACAGGCCAGTCCAGTGAATGTAGTGTATGTAATGTATCTTTCGATATAGTCAACCCGTTGCGATGAAACAATGTCCAAGTAATATATTAAGTTATGCACAATTTTAATATATAAAAGTTATTTACATCAATTTCGTACATTTTACGTGATGTGCGCACAACTAAAAACTTCTATAGTTTTATTATAAATGTGCAGATAGATAGACAAAAAGCCCTAAGTCTCTGTTCATGTTACGAAAAATCAAACACCAATTTATAACATAAACATAAAAAATAACTTTTTGCTTCAATTTATGAATACATTCAAAACAGTACAGAAGCTATTCATCAAGTAATATTTACGATCGAATATAACGAAAAAAGTTTTTCAGAAACTTTTCCGAATGTATTGAAATATCAGTTTGAATGGTTAAAGCTTTCATTTTGTAGTGCCTTCAGATTTATGGCTTAAAGCTGTGGTTTGATATGACGGGAGAGTTCAGTATCCATAGATTGATACGGGGTGAACCTGACATAAAGAGACCACACTCTAGCTATGCGAATGTTCTGCATAGGTACGTGTTTTTTTTAGTTGGGGCAATTATCCAAGGAGTTCTTCCTTTATAAGGAGAGCTTGGAGTGAAAGGGCGTGTCGGACTTTTACGACCCGTTCATGACTGTGAGCGGTAGCTAAGTGCGGGGTGGCGAGCGGTAAAAACAAATATTTGAAATTGTTGGAAACACGTCACAAAACGCCACTTATGGCGCCATGCACCCGCTCACCGCGCCGCTAAGACTGATTTCGTGAACAGTCAGTTCCTGACTAAAACCCACTCCTCGGTTCTTTTTTATCTTGCGTTTCAGGACCCCGGGTTTTCCTTTTGGAAGCGAAACCATGGTATCAGTACGCTTCGGTCTTGCTAAACCCCTACGGAAAGTACTACGCATAGATTGATACGTTGTGAACCTGACACAGAGAGACTATGTTCTAGCTATGCAAATTTCCTACTGTACGTTTGTGTAGTACCTAATCTCTAAAGTGCTGACAGAAGTGGAAGTGTATGTACTTTAAGACATGTACTACATTGACGTGTTTTTGTTTGACAAAAACACATCAATGTAGTAGTTGCTGTAGTTAGCAATGCTTGTCTCTACATTTATTTTGACACTTGCGACACACCCGGCTTTGCGCGAGTTGACTAACTGGTTTAAATAATATTTAAAGTTTTCCTATCATAAAAACTTTGTATTGACAATTGAGTATAATGTGTGAGTGTATATGTTTGTTACCTCTTCACATTCGAACGGCTGAACGAATCTTTTTAGAACTTGGCACATGGTTAAACCAAGTCCTGGCACAACACAAATAGCACATAGGAATTTTTGACTTTGCAACTTTTGAGTAAATTGGGCCAACTGTATATAGTCTGCCTAAAAAGTCAAACGACTTAGGAATTTTATAATATTTAATAATTTAAAAAATACTTATATTCGATACTTTTATAAAATTAAAAAAATTCAAAATTCATTTATTGGTGTGATTTTTGGTACATTTTATTACATGAAATCTTAATAATTAATATTAGGTTATTCTATTAGTAAACAATGATCAAGATCTCTTAATCAACCTTGATTAATTGAACCAGTGTTGACTACATCAGATTTCATTTTGCCCTAATAATTGTCTAAGTAGTTTGACTTTATAGGCAGACTGTACTAGCTATCACCCGGGAAAAGGTGCTGGCTGCAGCAAGTAGAAAAATTTATTTCTTTTGATCTCTAACAAACTACACACAGTTACAACAAAGAATATACACGTGGGGCTCACAGTATGCACATATATGTAGGTTTTTTGAGAGATATCAGATGACTTATGGTAAGCGATGATGCGGTCAACGATGGAGCGCGACTACCTATTCACACTTGACTGAAAAGATTGCCGGTTTGTAGCCATCAGGAAACACACGCCTCAGGCAGGGAGTTCCACTCCTTAGCTACACGTACAATGAATGTGTTCCCAAAACGTTTCGTGCATATCGGTGGAATGACCATTTGGTGTATAAAACTACCAGCGATTTTATACCATTATTAAGACCAGGTGATATAGTTTGTTATGAATCCGTTACTCAGTCTAGTAGCAGCCTTATTTGTGAGAGCTTGTAGTCTTCTTGAAATACTTTTAGTCAGTTGTAGCATTAGAAAAATTGTTTGCGATTTTTTGTTTGAAAAATAAACGTCTCAGCTAGTTTAACGTTAACTTTGATGTATTTAGTTTAAGTTTTTGGGAGGTTTATTGGATTTTTTTTAAATAAGTAAAGAAGTTATGTGAAGTGCTAGCTCATCTTTCTACTCATCTTTCATCTTTATAGTGTAAATCTTTTTATTGGGTTATATTGTAAGATTTATGCAGAATGATTACTTTTTTTGAAATGGAAAATCGTGACTTTTCTCGCTCCACCCAGAGCGTTAGACTAAGTGTTAGAATTTTACTAAGTAAGTGTCAGGATTTTACTGTTTAAAATTCACATATTTTCCTTCAATTACCCTTTGCAATTCAGGTTCGCGGTAACTCTTTCAATCAATTTCACAGCCGTGGAATTGAACAAATACAAGTTTTTAAATCAAATTCTTAATTTAACTGTTCAATCCTCAAAAAGTAACCAATCAGATCATAGTTGATCTTTCACATTTTTTAGATCATAAGGTCAAAAAATATTTTTAGTTTCGAGGAATCCATGGTACACGGAACATGTTCAGAAATATTAATTTGCAAATACACAAGCGGGATGAGATGAAACTGTTCAATCCATCATTGACTGGTTGTACCTGTCAGCCAACAGTGATCGATGCTCAGCATGGTAAGCAAACTCCCCCTTTGAGGGTAAGAAATCGTTTGGAAAAGGCGCACGAAGGAGATTATGAAATTAAAGGGAATATTTAAACCAACCAAGAATCAAAATAAATAAATATATATTTATACTCATTAGTTTGGTGTTGAAAATCGGTTGTTTTGGTATGGTCATGGGAAGAGGAGGGATGAAGCGCAGATTACTAAAAGAGTATATAATGTAGATGGATGGAGAGGAAGAAGAAGGCCGAAGAAAAGATGGATGGGTTGTGTGACGAGTGATATGGAAGAAAAGGGAGTGGTAGTTTCACGGTTTAATTTAAAACCAAAAATTCAAAGACATGTCCAAACCAATTCGCACTGGGCCCGCGTGATGGTTGGACCATAAACCTCATTGGAGAAGAGGTCTGAATCCCATTAGTGGGAAAATTACCAAGGCTGTTTATTCTTACGCTAACATGGATTCTTCGTAAATGACAAAAAGTGTGATAGATCAACTATGATCTGATTGGTTACCTTTGGGAATTGCGCAGTTAAATTAAAAATCCAAATTAAAAACCTCGTATTTATTCTATGGCTGTGAAATTGAAAGAAATAGTTACTGCGAACCTGGATCGCTAAGAGTAACTGGAGAAAAACAGGTGTTTTTTTTTAAGTTTGTGGTTCATTCCTTAACCTAAAAAGGCGGCTGAGTACCAGCAATAATAACATTATAAGGTTGATTTCTTTAATAAAATAAAAAAAGTAAAATAAAAATTTTTTTACACCACCTGCTCGATAATGTCGTTTTATAACGTCATACAAACCTCACTTAAAGCAAGTCATTCTATCCCTAGGGAGATAATGCAGTATAGCCGATCCCTAGGGAATAATGAGATTTGAATTTGGAGCATCAAGAATCGTCAACATTGTGAATTAAAATGTAGGCGCATCGAACAAATTGACTCGAAATTCAAACCAAAGAGTATGTAATCACTATGATTCAAACTGGCCACTAACAAAAAAAGAAAATAGAATAAAACGTGCGTACTGACGACACGGGAGCATTATAGAAAATTGAAACTATAGAATCGTGGAGTAGTGAATTTTGTTTCTTTGATGAACTAATAAATATATTATAATACTTATATTTCTCTAATATATGATTTGGTCGACTAAATTGTCTTTTAATTATCTCACAGATGGTGTAAAAAGTAGAGTATGCAACACGGGGATAAAGCTGTCTTTGTCTTGGGCGGCTTGAATTCCTCACTTCACTCAGGTTTCTTTATTAACTCCCTCGCAATGCTGTAACGTAATGTGTAACGTAAATGAGATACATACAGGAGTGAGTGTTACATGAGGAGGAGGTAAGGAGGAGGAGTATAGAGGAAGAGTGAGAGTAAGAAGTGTAAGTGTATAGTAAGAGGAAAGGAAGAGTGTTACGCGAGTGCAAGAGGGAGTGTAGTGAGTAAGTGCCTCCAGGGAGTAGCCCTGGCAAGGCACGTGTGGTGAGTAGTGAGAGGTTGAGTGTGGAAGTGAGGAGTGTGGGAGGAAGGTATGGAGGGAAATAATATATATAGATATGAATCCTTGTGAGGTTATATTACAAATAAAAGCATATAAAAACAATAGAAATATAAAAAGATATAAAGTTATAAAAATATCAGCTCAAACGGCGTCACGGCGGAGCGCAGCAGCTGGTGTAGGCGCAGCCTTCGCCGTCCCACGTACGGCTGAGGCTGCGCAGCCGCAGGCAGCAGCAGATAGTGGTAGGCGACACAGCCCTCCAGCGTAAGGGCCGGCAGTGGTAGAGAGGAGGCCCTCAGAGGCCAGGTCCAATTGTAGAACAGCCCTCTGCCGTCAGGGCCGGCAGAGGCAGAGAGGAGGTCTTCATAGTTCAAGGAGCTCAACCAAGAATCTCACACCAGGGAGCTGAGCCAAGGAGCTGAGCCAAGAAACTGTCACCAAGGATCTGACACATGTAACTGCACCAAGAAACTGTCCACAAGGAGCTGACACCAGGAGCTGAACGAAACTGTCCCAGAAACTGACTAAGAATCTCACAAACATGGTTTTTTATCAATTTTGACGGCTATGCTGGCTGTCAATTCATAATTTAAAATTTGAAAACAGGTTTCAGCCAGCATTGCTGTTTCACAAGAAAGATATAAATTACAATTTAATTTTAAAGAATGATTCGCAGATAGGAGAACATATAATTTGTTAGCAAATTATATGTTTACAAAATAAATAATATTAAGAGTAAAAGAATAAAACCTAAGACTATAAAAATACTCTTTGTTGATACCTAATCAAAACCATAGAAGAAAATAGTAGTGACATGACAGATGACAGTGATCAAAGAAAATAAACAAACTAAATATATAAGAAATATTATAAAGAGATGTGATTATTGTGAAGTAAAGTAAACGTAAGTATTAATAACATTACAATGCTCGGGAGTTAATTTTATAAATCCCTCACTATCGTTCGGGATTAAAATCAGCAACCTACGTTTCGTTCGGAATTCAACATGCCGCCCGCGACTTACAAGACACTGCTTTATCCCCTAGTCACATAAACTACTATTTTTTTTCTTTTTGTGATATTGTTGAATGTTGTTTATATCTTCTTTACACTCAAACAACTAAATGAATTTCGATAAAGTATCGCATCGGATAGACCTTGTTCTGGAATTGGACATAAGATACTTTTTACCATATTAGCATGTTTCTATCAATCTTCAACAGAAACTGTTAAAGCATATAGGTAATAAAATATGTCTATAGGCTCGTTTATTACAAGCCTTAGGTCTATTAAACAGATTACCTCGTGTGGCGAATATTGACCACAGTATTAATTTCATACTCAATTAAATGACAAAGCCCTATCGTCACTTCTATCGAGCGGATTCGACCGCACTACCTTTGGCAAAATGGCTGCTTGTGGTAATGTTGACAAAATAATAATAATAACTAAAAAATCTTTTACTCTTAGGCAACAAAGCCCATAGTTTCTTAGTACTGACAAAACAAAATTTATTTCATCACCACTGCTCTCAAAATGGTGAAGGAAAACATCGTGAGGAAACCAGCTTGTCTTAGAACCAAAAATTTGAAGACATGTGACATTCACCAACCCGCACTGGGCCCGCGTGATGGATTACGGCCCTTTCCCTCTCCTAGAGAGCAACTGTCTATGTGATCTCCATAAAACAGTAACTGGTTGGCTTTTTTTATTTACCTCTTGACGAAAAAAAAAAAAAAAATCTGAATTGACTTGTAAGAATCCCTTACCAATAAACTACTATGATTACTATGACTATGACAAGACTGGTGTTAGATTTTTCTGGATTTTGACTATCCATCACGGATGTCAAAGAGCCTTCTTTGACATCCATGATAGATAGTCAAAATCTAAAATCCATTCCTCAGATTTCCAACGCACGGAGAAAACTCGATATAGTCATGGTCAACCATTCATGGTTTGACCTCAGCAACCCTTGCTTGATCTTGGGGATCGACAGTTAAGGCTGATATTTCTGGTTTTTGAATAATATTACTGTAGAAACTAAACTACAAAATTCGGCATCGCAGTTTCAAAGTTGTTGGCGTGATTAGAATATACATATACAACAGTCCGAAATTAACTATCGGACAGTTGTCCAGACCAGACAAACCGGCCTGGCCCTCGAGGTTCTTTCCTTTTTAAAAATTCACGGGGAATTTGCGGGACTTTACACTCTGTTCCGCATCTCAGTAAATTACTTATTTAGAAAGGGGATCCTTAACATTAGGTGTAGTAATTTATGTCCTCCTGGGGTGAGGTTTTTACAAACCGATTAGTGCAGTCAGGTAAATAAATATCAACAATTTCATTATTGTGAGAAAGTAGAAAATATAACAATTTTCAGGTTAGCTTGATATCGTTTCTCACAAAGTTAAACTGTACACAGATTGTTTATAAAACAGACTAACGCTGTTAAAACCATGGAATTATTAAGTACGTACTCATTAACTGTACTTAATAATTCCATACATTGAAATTAAACATAGTGCAATGTGTTTATGTGAAATGTTGTCGTATGTTAGGTAATAAACCAGACTTTTTTTTCTGACATGATTGAAGATCTTAAAAATTGTGGATGCGTAATCATCAAAGTCAAATCAAAGACAAAAATCTATTTGACACAAGACGCGCTCATTATGTCTCAACAGAAAGATTACAATCCTTTTGTTCATCAAGATCGTAACCAAAAACCTGTAATAAAGTAACTGAATTTCGGCTGATGTTTCAAATTCCAAATCAATGCTTTGCCAGTACTAATTCAGCCATCTTCAAAATATTTAAAGCTTTTAAAGTACCGTCAAACGGTGTGAATAGATATAAAGGGGTGAATAGAAACAAACATTTTCATGGGGATTTTTATGTTATTCAAACATTGAGTACCTACTCAAATTATACCCAAAATTATTTAAATATTACATAAAAAATATAAACGCTTTATTGACACTAAAATATATTAGTGCAGCAATGTAGTTTATTATTTTGAGTATAATTATGTTGTATTATATCTTTGGTTTATTAGTATTTATTGCACCTACCACAATTTTTCTCTGCATTACCCAAAGTTTGATTGGTAGAAAATGCCTAAGGCATTGTGTCTGCCTCTGTACTTTTATGTGCTTTATGGACTGAGTCCTCCTCTTTAGGAGAGGGAATGGGCCATAATCCACCACGCGGGCTCAGTGCGGGATGGTGAATGTTACATGTCCTCGAATTATTGGTGACATGCCTATGCATGTAATTGGTGTGATTAGACATGCCGGTTTCCTAGTGATGTTTTCCTTCACCGTTTTGAGAGCAGTGGTGATAAAATAAATGACAAAATAATGCACCTGGCTGGGGTTGAACTCATGACTTTACAACTCGTAAGTCGGGTCCACTCGGCCACCACTGCTCTCAAATAAATAGAAATATGATATCAAAGTAAAAATCGTAATCAAAATGTTGCTTCTACTCGCCCCTGTGTTTCTTTTCACCCCATTTGACTATAAGTAATACGACGCTGTCAGAATGTGCCGCAGATTCGATGTCCCAAACAGAGGAATTTGATCTGGTAATAGAATTCCCTTAAACCTATTGCGCAGATGCTCAACACTTCGCAAATACGATTATATACATATTAAGTGAAGTTGTTACGCTCACTAATGTTTATGTAGGTTTTTATGTAAATAAAATGTTTTCTTTTCAAGAACACTGGCTGTTTCATTATTGTTTCGTAATATTTTATGTCATCATAAATATAAATATTTTTTTTTTATGGGACGCCTTTAATGAGACCCAATAAGTGACTCTTTTAGCCGATATGTCATCTGAAGGCAACATCGTGGAATACAAAGATGGAGGTGGTAAGATGGACTTTCCTATACAGGAATAACTGGCCCGTAATGGCTGAAGACACACGTGTGTGGAAATGCCTTGTCCCAGCAGTGGGACATTTCAGGCTGATTAGATTATTTATAGTAACTTTTATTTGTTTTGTTAATAGATGTTGAGTTACATCAATGGAGTAATTACTTTAGTGTAAGAAAGTCAAAACATATATTTTCATGAAAAAAAAAAGGAAATATATTTTGTAAACAGACACCAAAGATCTATTAGGTTAGTAACATTCTTATTCTAAATATCTAATATTGTTATATGATGATTAAACTTTAATTTGCTATTTTAATAGGAGTTGTGATAGATACATCAGAATATTGATTATTATATGGTAGAAAAACCAGAAATATTTTCTTACATAAAAAAAGAATAGGTATGATCTTTATCTTTTGGCTGCAAATTACTAATGTCAACACAGTGAATATCTTTCTCTGTTATACTCATCATAACTATATCAGTAACATGGAGAACTGGCTCCAAAGTTAGGGCAATACTTGGTGAATGATGATGAAACATCCGCATTGTCTTTTCAAACCCTAAAATAAGGGTGAAAGCGGAAATACAACCCGTAAATCGGTACTGAAAATACATCATGATTGATATGGAGAGGTTCCGAAAGTAGATTAATAACTAATGTACACTAATAACTTATGTATGATATTGAATGATAATTGTATAAACAAAGTTTGTGTAGTCGCTAAACAAAATATGTAGTTCATTCTATTTCTGTTCGTGTATCGTATTTATAGGACTTTAGTTTTTTATTTGGTTTGGTTGGTAATCTCTGTTCTGCTATTGTAAAAGCCCAGTTAAATATAAATACCGGATTCAAAATTCAGATCTAAAATTGATGTACTTAAAGTCTTAAACCGATCATTGCGTTGAATACATATGTCAAAAATTATTTAAAAATAAATTAGTTAGCTATGTTAAAAGTGGAAATATTTTATTTTGCCTGCAGTAAAATGCCGTAAAAAACATGGAACAAGTTTTAATCAATTGTGAATGGTAAATAAACTTCTTTTAGCATTTCTCTTGTCAATATGAAAGCCGAATAAGTTTTTTCTTATAAACTAAGTTAATACCTCAATCAATTCAGATTTTCCCAACGTAGATAAACTATAAAGGTATCATGTAGCATCCTATATTAAACAAAAACTTTCAACTAATTAAAAAAACTTACGAAATTCCAAAACTTTTTGCAAGCAGAAAAAAAATTACACAAACCTTCACATAATCCACAAAAACGCACAAAAAATATCTTGAAAGTTCACTTCAATAGTACACTTGTATTCAAAAACACCGCTCACACAAGAACGCGTCGGTTTGCGTTTACGTAACTGGGAACGCTCACGTTTCCGCGGCCCGTGCTTTCGGTGAAGCGTTATCGGCGCGTCTGGCGATTTCGCCTCACGCCGTCCCCGTTTCAACTACTTCTATAACTGCATTGCGCTCGTACAAACCCAAAACGCTCATTACTACTACTTAATTCTTTATCTAGTGGGTAGTAGGTCTGGTAGTAGGTTTAGTTTCAATAGCAAAACTTTGAATGGGATTGGTTAGTGTATAACGGCTTGATTGCTTTACAGATGCGCGTGGCTTTTGTGACTGCGATTATTAAACTCGACGGAGTTTGTCAAAGCGGATTGTTATCGCAGTAACGAGTGCTGGAATAATCCCTTTTCACCAACTAGCTTAGGATGATCTCTGTTGATAGGCATTTTTTTTTGAGCTAAATAAAGTGAATAATAACTCTCCTTCCGTAGCGGGAGGAGTGAGAGGTGGAATCTGGGTGTAGTGAGAGGTAGTGTCTAACTTTTTCTGACTGAAACTCACCTGTGCTTCTTCATTTACCCATTGCGTTCCAAAGTATCGGTCCTAGTGGGCTCGTCCGTATCCGTGACATCACTTTGAAGAGCGCGTAGAATACAATACTTCTTATCAGACGGATGGTGTGCTATATATCTATTGCTCGCCGTTAGCAAGCCCGTGCGTTGATAAACATACCTAACAATTTACCCCTTCTCCATGTAAGTTTACTCTTCAATCATTGTAAAGCGCATTAGATAGCTAATAAAGGAACCGATTCGCCTAATGGCTAAGATTTGAGTGGTGGAGTCATAACATAATATGGCTTTATTGCAGTCATTCGGCTTTCCTCGCCTTTTGAGGTAATTTAATCGTTTCCCGGATTCCCCGGTGAATTAATGCAGACTTTTTCGTCCGTGAGGTTTTTCCGCTAATGAAAATTAGGCGAGTTATTATGTTTCCGTTTGTGTTTCCGACACAGCCAGTTTATAAACAGTCGTTTTGAAATGTCAAACGGTGTTTTCAACGAGTTTCATAATGGCTAAACTTTGTGTAGAGGTTGAGAGGTGAAAAATTGTCAAACATTTTTGTTTTATTGAGTGACTGAGTAGTTGATTTTTAGTGCACTGATTTTTAAGTCCTATATACAGATTTGTGAGGATTTATGAACTTCGGAACTGTGTGGTTCTTTCTTCAAAAGACCATCTCAGACTTCGATCTACATGTTTCTCAAATAATTTGACCATTACATGCTGCTATATGGACTTAAAGAGAGACTTTGATACCTGAGTTAGTTTCGGTGTTTCTTCTCAGGGTAGTCAGCTAGGAAACACTGGCTTCATCTCGTTTAAATTGACAAAAAAATTGACGTATAAAATGTTTTTAAAAACCTATTTGTGAAATAAATATCATTTATTATTTATCATTTACTAGGACTAAAATTACGAGATAACTTTTTTAATTTACGAAACCAAAAAAAAAATATGGGCAAGAAAATTGTTAATGAAACTATTAAGTGAAAGTGACTACACATATGACACATGCGACCATGATAGATACTGTCCAAATAATTTCCTAAGTTTTATCAAATCAAGCTAATGCATGTGCTAATAGTGCGTCATAAATTGGTATGAAGTCCCAAAAAGGTTGGATAGAAGCTTTTAAAATGGGTACATATATCCGTACTCAAATAACATTTTCTTACAAGATAAAACAGTATTAGAATCGTTTTGAATCCCGCCGTTTGACCCTCATATTTTTATGTCAATCCCTAAAGGAATATGATAGAGACTTATTGCCGTGTTTGAAATATCTTGATCTAAAAAGACCAAAGGGTAAATGTTACATTATACCCGCAATGAAGTTGACTTGACTGGCCTGTTGGTCTAGTGGTTAGTGACTTTGACTGCTATGCTATCGTTCATAGGTTCGATTCTCACTCAAGATGATGATAAGCACGATCATTTATCCTGTGTCTGGGTATAATTTATCTATAACTAGCTTTGGCCCGCGAATTCGCTCCCGACAATTAACTACGTACCTTACCCTACTTACACTATCCTACACTACCTACTTACCTACCATTGCTTTTACATATTCCCTGTTGCTGGTTAATCAAACAAAAAAAAAAGAAGTATTAAAACTCGGTCCAGAAGTTCTCAAGTTTTGCGCTTATCAACATTTTAGAAATATACACCGTCAGCTGAGCGAGTTCAATGACCTGTAGGTAGTTTTAAC
Source organism: Mythimna ferrago (assembly GCA_910589285.2). Classification (NCBI taxonomy): domain Eukaryota; kingdom Metazoa; phylum Arthropoda; class Insecta; order Lepidoptera; family Noctuidae; genus Mythimna; species Mythimna ferrago. Next base: position 23,395,878 of record OU342683.1, read on the forward strand.
GCCGACTATTACCTACAGGTCATTGAACTCGCTCAGCTGACGTTTTCTTAAAGAAATTAATTTCATACATGCGTAAATTAATACGAGTTTTGAAAAAAAGGTACTTTATTTCTTAATTTTATCTTTACAAATCGATAGTGTTTCATGTACCGGATCGACCCTCCACGGGATTAAAACGATTAAAATTTAGCGGTGTATAAGTATGTTTATTAGTTGTCTAATATTCATATCACAAACTCTAGTTAGTTTGGGAGAAGATGGCCTTGTGTGAAAGTTGTAGAATAGTATTATTACTATAGTTTTTTGTCCACGATTTTTATAAAAACAAAACATCGTTGTGGGTTAAACCCTCATATTTTCTTTTATCTTTATGAAAGCGACCGTTTTAAAGGGCATATTTCTGAGCGAGGGAAGGAATTCCAGTATGCGCGGTTGTGGTATGAACTGGACATAGACATGACGTAATCTGACGTCAGACGAAAAAAGGTTACAAGCCATAGACAAGTTAGACTTCGCCACATTTCACATATTCGTGTGAATAAAAAGTCTAAATGTCATTTCTGTAGGTGTTAAATAAAGTACTTATTACTCGTTTAAACAAATGTAAAATAATTTTATAAACACTGTCTTCAACTACGAAGTAATACAAGTTGATCATTTATAATTAAAAAGAGAAACTCGACATGCACTCTGACGTCAAAGTTCATGACGTCTATAAAATATGGCCGCCATAGAAAATTGCGACTTTGCGAGGGAGATAATTATATTTGTTAAAAATTGTTAATATCTCATTTGCTCTTTGATCAAGTTTAGTTTTATTTTAAGAGCTAGTATAGTAGTAGTTTTTTTTGGGTTTCTATACTAATCACACTACAACAATACACTAATATTATAAAGAGGTAAAGTTTGTTTTTTATGTTTTTTGTTTGTAGGAGATAATCTCTGAAAGTATTGGTCCGATTGCGAACATTTTTTCACCGATAGCAGGCTGCTTTACTCTTGATTGAAAAAGGGTGTATTTTATGTATGCGGGCGAAGCCGCGAGCAAAAGCTAGTATTTTATAGAGGAAGATTTGAATTTTGGTTTGTAATTAATCAACTTTCGAGTTTCTGATCCCGATCACTACAGGAGCGATTTTAAAAATTCTTTCGCCAGTTGAATGCTACTTTATTACTGAGTTATATAGGCATAATATATTATATTTTCTACTACCACGCGGGCGGAGCCACTAGCAGAAGCTAGTTTATTTTATAAACTGGTTAGATATTAAATATTTTGGCATGCACGTTTCATGCTAGTGACTCTGGTGACCTTGTCTTTACAAGAATGTAAATTGTGTATGTAATTTTGTATTCACTAATAGGAGAAGACATTGACTTCTGTAATACAGGTTTCTACTTAGCTCAGAAGTCAGGGCTTCAAATGTTATTGTGTAAAATAATTGTTTGTGTCAATAAAATATTTGGTTTGATTTTGATTTGATTTGATTATTTGCTTCCAATTAGTGAAAATCACAGCTAAATCCGTGTCATGGTTTAGAAGTTAGCAAATAAACAGACACAGAAAGTGACTTTGTTAATCATCATCATCATTTCAGCCAAAAGGCGTCCACTTTTGGACATAGAACTCCCTAAGTGTCACCACAAAGAAGGGTCCTATGAGTCTCGCATCCATCAGATTTCCGCAACCCTTACCAGATCATCGATCCGCCTTGTGAGAGACCTTCCAAGGCTGATTATTCCGGTGCCTTATACAATGTAAAAGTTCAGTTTAGCTACTAGGGCTACATAGATAAAAACAGTTGCCTTCGCTTGCGAACGCTACCCGTTTTCCTCAATTAGCTTTTACTACAAGCGTGGGAAGATTACCACGTGACTATTTCTAAACGAAATCAGTGTTGAAATCTAAACTTCATACACGTATTTTACTTTCAGAAAATACGCCGTGTTCGGAATGTTATGAAACCGCGCGTTATGTACTGCATTTATTAAACGACCTATTTCATCACTTTATGAAAATTATTGGTTAAACTTTCTATCTTCAGATACATGTAAAATCAGCCCTATAAGTTAATAAAGTCTAGATCTTACTCACCTCTCCCGCTAAGCCCTGGTACATGTTATGATCCAGAGTGAGGAGGAATGGCAGGTGGTCCCTCCTTTTGCGAAGCAATAATGCTAGTGAAGGAGGCGGCCGTGCACGTTAGGGAACGGAATTCCTCACACCCCAGCCGCCGGAAGCTCGACCCCGATTTTCTGCCACCATAAGCGTTGGCTTTCGGATAACGAGCAATGGGAAACTCGCCTTATAACCATCCGGTTTGAGCCCGAGTCGTCGACGGCGCGTAGTGTTTAACGCGCGCCTCAAAGAGATGTCTGCAAAATCGTAGACGCTCAGCAGGCCGAAACCTACTAGGGCCATGGGTTGGCTTCATTTTAGAAAGGAAACCCGGGGTTCTGGAATTCAAGGCAAAAAAGGATCATAAGTGTAGTAAAAGTCAAACACGCACTCCCGGAAAACGTTGGATGATTTCACCTTATTGCGCGGAAAAAAAAAGATCTTACACATAGTCTCGTGCATACCATCCATTAACTATATAGTCACGACGCACTATAATGTCAATCTTAAAACAACTCTATCCGTAACCAATCAAAGTACATAATTGATTGTGTGACCTCAAACAGACTTGTCTGCATTAATCGTCTCCGAGCCCAGTTTGTCTTCCATCTGTAACACGATCAGGGTACAGTGTACAAACAGAATTTGGGTCACTACTAAGTTTTAAGACTATTACTTGATTGATTATAAAGAGTTGAAGACTATAGAAGTATTCCTAGTTTTGTATTGTACTTTTCGAGTTTGGAACTATTTATAAAGTAAGTGCAATAGTAAATCATAAGCTTTTGTAAGCAGTTTTGCTCATGCGAAAGTAGAAGCTTTCCCGAGACAAAAAGTACCTTATTCCAGGGTTTGGCCGTGTGCCCAATTTCATTCTAATCTGTTCAGTCGTTGCAGCGTGAAGAACAAACGCACACACATGTAAAAAATTAATGTGTCACTAATCACTCTAGTCAAGAAAAACTCATCAGCTTCACGAAATAGTGCAATTTTGAGTAGTTTTTTTTAGCTGTTACAAATATATACACATATGTATATTTGTAACAAATATACAAAAATACACCATCTAAATGTTCGCCTTTAGGTATAATATTAGTGTGATCGTTTTAGATTTTTAATATCTAATTTAATCCTCAAATACTTTTATTGCGGATTCAATCTATACTAATATTACAAAGAGAAAAGATTAGTTTTTTTGTTTGTAGGAGGTAATCTCTGAAAGTACGGGTCCGATTGCTAAAATTTTTTCATCGATAGAAAGCTGCTTTATTCTTGAGTGACATAGGTTAAATTATTTTTATGAACGCGGGTGAAACCTCAGACAAAAGTTAGTCAGAAATACAAGGTGTCGTTTTGAAGCTGCAAAATATTTCAGGAGGTAATTATGTTAGTGATTCTCGACCCGAATCAATAATAAAATAAGTAGGTAATTTTTTTTTTTTATAACCGCTCTTTTTTTCACACACACAAACACGGAACAATAAAGGGCGTTTTCACACACACTAACTCGCAACGATAGTTTCATAAATAATGTATCATCCAATCATCATCCCGCACGCCACACCCTAGCCACGCCCCCGCGGCCATCGATCAATCGATTTAGTTTAGTGTAATTAAAAAATTAAATAACAAGTATTACTGATTATTGACCAGGTATCGTTTTTTTATATGATTATTTATGAGTTTTATTACAACCTCCTGAAATATTGTGCAGTTTTAAAACTGCACCTTGTATAAATTGCGATGGGCAATATTTTATAAAGCAAAATAGGGCCCACCACAATTTATTCACAAAAACTGTTGGCATACAGTGTAATGAATAAAAACAAGTTTGATATATCAAACTTATTTATGGGCAAGTTCAAGTATTTTACTGTAAATTATGGGAAATTCTGTATCCCAATTTTTTGAAGACTGAACATAGGAAAACCATTTGAGAAAGACGAATAAAACAAGTCTAGAAAATCTACACTCACTAACTATTGGTCTTTGTTCAGCAGCAGCGAACAAAACAGTGTTTATTTTGGCAAACAGTGTATCGAAACAACATTATGAAAGGGTAGAATCCTGAATTCAGGTCAAGAGTCACGATGTTACTAAACTATTTGTGAATGTTATATATTGTGAAAATTATCCAATCGAAAAGAACACGTATGAGTTTTAGTAAGTGAAAATCTTACACTCATTCCATCCAGAACGGAAGTAGGGGCCCAGTCGGGTCGAAGCCTACTGGGGCCAAGGTTATCCGAAAGGGAACTCGAGCTTCGGTATGAAGGCTTGAAGGAACGGGATGGGTTTTTTAGTCTGTAAGAGTCTGACAGTACCTCCCGCTTCGCCCAAGAGCGGGGGTTGTCATTGGATGATTTTTCCCATCGAAAAAAAAAAAAACTAAAAGATCCATCTGACAGAAATGGATTTTCTTCAGAACCATATACATTTCGCTACTTATTACAGCTTTCTTGTAATGAATCATATCATACAAGAACACATCATCGCTATATTACACTATAAAACTGTTTCACGTGGGTTTTCAACTGAATCTGTGAAGCAACTTCTCCACCTCAGGTTCAGTTGAAAACCATCGTCAGGCACTAGTTGTCCGGCATTCATGTTAAACTGGGCCTATTTAGCTATTGCAGTGAGGAACACAACAGTATTTCAATTTATTTATTTTTTTGTGTTTACCTAGCTAATGTTTGTGTCAAAAAAAAAAGAATATGTGCCTTGTTTTGTGCCAAATAAATTAATTTTCTTTCTTTCTTTTCTATTACTTGCATCTAAAATTCTTCTTTGGTTTTATATATGTCGTGGCCAGATCTTAGCACTTGATCACTTCATGATATGGCTGGATCGTTGAAACGTAAACATTTTATTGTTCTGTCGATCCTCGACCGACTAAGGATTGACATATCATCAAATTTTAACGTTTAAAACGATTTGTAGCCTGATTCACGTAAAATCAAACAAGCCAAATATCGTTGAAGTTTTATAGTCGTTTGATCGAAGTCCTATCCAAAAGCGGCATTCACGATCTATCGACTTATTTCCAGTTACATTAATAAGTATTCTACCAGTGTAATACAGATTTTTTTTTTAAATCGACGAATTTCAAACGACTTTAAAATCGGTGTCGTTCAAACTCGATTGATGGATGTGAACACGGAAATGGTCTAAACGACGAAATCGCTTCGATATCGTTACGGTTTTCATTACGTGAATCGGGCTACTGATCAGTTTTACTCGGTCATTTCATGAAGTGCTCAATTTCTAAAAGACAATATCAATCAAGACGGCCGTAATAATATAAACAGCTATGTGCTAATGTTTTTCTCAGCCAAGCAAAAATAATAAAGTAACCAATGGAAGGAAACGTCAAATTATCTTTGAAAAATATTGCGAGAATATTATAAGTGGATTTCTTTTAGCTATTATTTTTGTAGTGATATTTTGTTAGATACATTATAATCACATCAGTCAAATAAAAGAGCACTATCTTTCCTCTCTTGTGTGATAACTATATAAATAACATACAAACTACTGTCTATATTTCTTCATATATAATTTATCTCCTTTCGCAGGTCTGATGGAAGAAATTTCTTTCAGAAATAAGCAGTACCTTTTTACAATCTTTATAACAATGTATCTTCTATTGTTGATTTATGTGTGTACATTAATTATAAAATAAATAAATAAATCAATTCATTAGGTACAACGAATGAAAATGACGGATTCAAAAAAAGTGTTGGTTGAGTTTTATGTCATTACAAGCGGCTGCCAGCGACTTCGCCCCTTAGGTAGAAAGTAATCCCAGAGGAACATATTCCTGGGCTAAAAAGTATTCTATGTGCTATTCTAAGATAAGTACCTATAGTCTACCTGTATTAGTACACATTGTGAAACTTTCACGCGGGCACAGTCCCCAATTTTCCCAAGGCAATATAATAATTATGATGCTAGTTGCCGTAAAAAGTGTAATTAGTCCGACTTTTAGATTATTCAAAAATAAGGGACATGTATTTTTTTATTTGTAACTTCAGCTGCATTTTTTCGCACGGGGTGACGTCACACTTAACTTTAATGAGCTATATCTTTGTTATTTTTTGTTTAATCGAAAAAAGAAAAAATACGTGTCCAATATTTTTCTATAATCTAAAATACGGACTAAATAAAATGTAATTATTTTGACCCTCGAAACTACTCTATTAAACCTTTTACTTCCACATTTAATTAAACTACATTTCAAATGTTTGTTAGTTGAGTTAGTACATTTAACTTATTAATCTAGTGTTAGTATGCTTAGTTTTGCTCCTGGGATGTGGATCTCGTATGGGAAAAGGCCTCCTCTTTCTCCTTCCAAACATCTCTTTAGCGAGAGATCTCTCCATCCAGTTGCTCTGCTTTTTAGGGTTCCGTAGCCAAATGGCAAAAAACGGAACCCTTATAGATTCGTCATGTCTGTCTGTCTATCTGTCTGTCTGTCTGTCCGTCCGTATGTCACAGCCACTTTTTTCCGAAACTATAAGAGCTATACTGTTGAAACTTAGTAAGTAGATGTAATCTGTGAACCGCTTTAAGATTTTTACACAAAAATAGAAAAAAAGCAATAAATTTTGGGGGTCCCCATACTTAGAACTGAAACTCAAAAAAATTTTTTTCATCAAACTCATACGTGTGGGGTATCTATGGATAGGTCTTCAAAAATGATATTGAAGTTTCTAAAATCATTTTTTTCTAAATTGAATAGTTTACGCGAGAGACACTTCCAAAGTGGTAAAATGTGTCCCCCCCCCCTCTAACATCTAAAATAAGAGAATGATAAAACTAAAAAAAATATATGATGTACATTACCATGTAAACTACCAACGAAAATTGGTTTGAACGAGATCTAGTAAGTAGTTTTTTTTTAATACGTCATAAATCTAAAAAAATACACTATTATTAAAACATCGATCAAAGTTACAACGAACTACAAGAACTTTTATATTATGTTACTTGCTGCTAGGGAACCCTCCATGGGCGAGTCCGACTCGCACTTGGCCGGTTTTTTTACAATATCATCAGTCCACCGTATTGATGGCCTGCCGACATTTCTTTTTCCTGGTGGCCAAGGAAATATTACTCCCGGGATAAAAAAGTATCCTATAGCCTACCCGAATGCCAAAATTCATCCAAATGCGTTCAGCCGTTCGAGCGTGAAGAAGTAACAAACATACACACTTACAAACTTTCGCTTTTATAATATTAGTGTGATAACGACTACGAAAGATGGAAACAGCGAGAAAAATCACATTATGAGGTTGGGTAACCTTACATAAATTCAGATAATTTGAACAAAAACACTCGATTTGTGTCATTTATTACACGAACAGCGTCACATAATATTTATTACCTACTCTAAAATACCGTTATTATCACTCTATCCTCATTTTCTTATCCTTTTTACCGTCATAAAAGGATAGCACCAACCTTTCACCCACTTATCGCCAACCGCCAATCTTTGGAGGGTAGATAAGGAACAAGTTAAATTGGATGGGCCTGTAGACCTGCTAATCTGTGTGCCGTAATTATAAATTAATTGAGAACAGTCTTACATGTGTACGAGTATGTTAATGAAATCCTTACCAATATTATAAAAGCGAAAGAGAGTTTGTTTGTTTGTTACGTCTTCACGCTTAAATGGCAAAATCGATTTTGATGAATTTTTGGTACAGAGATAGTTGGGACCCTGGAGACGGACATAGGCTATTTTTTTAAAAAAAGTGAGAAAAGGGGGAGGAAGAGAGAGAGTCTTTTATATACGCGGGCGAAGCCGCGGGCAAAAGCAGAAAATAAAAGGTTTTTAAGCTATTGCATAGCTTCTATCGCAGGCCTTGAGCGTGGAGACCGAATCCAGAAATTCCGTAACGAAAATAACCTAACACCCCCCACTCATTTGTTTTTTAACCGACTTCTAAAAAAGGAGGAGGTTCTCAATTCGGATGTTTGTATTTTTTTTTTTTTTTTTATGTATGTTCGGGCATAACTTCGTCGCTTGCCAACCGATTTGAAAAATTCTTTTTTTGTTGGAAAGGGTATACTTCCCAAATGGTCCCATAGTCACCAAGTTGGGATCCGATGATGGAATCTTGGCTAAATCGAGGGAACTCCTCAAATATTATAGGCAACTATATAGTCATTTTGATATTTTCATCAAGGAATTAAGCATTTACAGTCCAAAAGTGACATTTGATGAGGTGGAACTGGTTAAGAAGACCAGAAATTGCCAACGGAACTTCATACTCAACCAAATATCACAATGAACATAGTTAAGCGACTATGACAATACAAATAAATGAATAGTTCTGAATAGTTATGTTGAAAATGGTATCATCGAAGTAACCTGATGATAGTGATGGAGCTGGAAGATAGGCACCGGAACTCCGTAATTAATCAATGTATCCTACCCGTGTTTGGGCTTATTAGAAATGTCATGAGATGCACTTTGGCTATAAGGTACTATCGAAGTGATCTGATGATAGAGCCGGAAGGTGGAAGGTAGACACGGGAACTTCATATGAAAATGATTTATTCTAGCAGGGTTTGAGTTAATTGGAATTGACACGAAAAAAAAGTACTCTGGCTGTAAGTGTGTTGCAACTAAAAAGTATGAAATAAAAAACTTTTTATAAAAAAAATATAACCGACTTCACTAAAAAAACACTAAAACGATCAAAATAATTTTAATTTCGGAAGTCGGTGTTAAATAAAGAACAAACAATAACGAAAAACACCGACTTCCGAAATTAAAATTATTTTGATCGTTTTAGTGTTTTTTTAGTGAAGTCGGTTATATTTTTTTTATAAAAAGTTTTTTTTGAGCGTGGTGACCGATAAGAAAACAAGTGAGTGAACAATCAATCAAAATTCAATTCAATGTGTGAAAGTGTAACTTCAATTAATATCAAAGAAAAATAAAACAAAGGAAAAAAATACTGCATAAATAAAATAAATAAATAATTATAATTGCATAAGTTGATAAAAATGCTATGCAATAGCTTTACCGCGGCAGTCCCCGAGTGCCACACGTCTTTTTAGGGTTCCGTAGTCAACTAGGAACCCTTATAGTTTCGCCATGTCTGTCTGTCCGTCTGTCTGTCTGTCTGTCTGTCCGTCCTCGCTTAATCTCTGTGACCGTTAGCACTAGAAAGCTGAAATTTGGTACCAATATGTATATCAATCACGCTGACAAAGTGGTAAAATAAAAATTGGAAAAAAATGTTTTATTAGGGTAGCCCCCCTATATGTAAAGTGGGAAGTGATTTTTTTTTTAATTTCAACCCTAACGTGTGATTATATATCGTTAGATAGGTATTTAAAAATGAATATGGGTTTACTGAAATCATTTTTTGATAATGTCAATAATTTCGGAAATAATCGCTCCAAAAGTAAAAAACAATGTGTGTCCCCCACCTCTAACTTTTGAACCATAAGTTTAGAAAATATGAAATAAATCTGAAAAGTAGAACTTTGTAAGGACTTTCTAGGAAAATCATTTTGAACTTAATGGAAAGAACAGTTTTTGTACAAAAAGACAAAAAGGTTCTACAAAATACACTTGAGAGCAAAAAAATCGCACATGGCTTGTAATTTTGTTTAATACTGTTTTTTTCTTAAATCTAAAGATATTGAGTACAAATTATTAAGCAAAATTGAAGCATACAAAGTTAGCTTTATAAAAACACAAAATTAAGATCATTGACCTTCACGTAACTCACAAAAACCAGCGGTATACCCAATTCCCCAAATTCACCCATTTGCATTTCACTACTTGCACCTTTACCTGGAACTACAAATAGGGTGCTGTTTTAGAGTTTTAATCAGTTTCCGTTAACGTGATAACGGCTCTATTAGAAACAGACGGATTTACTGGAAAAATATGGATACCACGCTCGCAGAATCCGTTCAAGTTATTGCCTTGCCCAAAGCAAGCCATAATCAAAATGAAGTCGCACGGCAGCTAAATTTTAGCTGCTTTCCTTTTCGTCTGGTATACCAGAGGTTTTAAGAGACCTGTGGGTATATTCGGCGACTAGGATATGGCCGGTGGCGCATAGGATCAGGGCGTGATTGTCGCTTTTCTGTAACAAGTACTTTGAGAAATCGACTACTGAACGCGATTGAACTGACACAAAAGCTTCAAGAAGTTTGCAATGTCAGTATAAATTAGTGGACGATTAGGAAAAGACTGGGTGAAGCAGGTCTGACTACACATCACTCAGCAAATGGAACCAAATTGACCACAGCTCACCGACAAGCCCGGCAATAATTTGCCATGAAACACTTAAATTGGATGTATGCCTAATGGCAGGCTGTTGTGTTTTCTGATAAGTGTAGAATGACTTAGATGACCATGATGGATGCTATAGGGTCTACAGAAGGTCATCAGGGCAATTTTGACAATGCTGCATAAGCGAAGAAGTGGGTTTTGGAGGCGATTTGGGGTAGCATAATTTTGGACACTAAAACTAACATTGTATTCATCACTGGGCCATTACTGGCCTCATATCGAAGGGTTGACGGCTTTATGATACATCAAAAATGTGCTCGAAGAATATGTGAAGCCACTTGTGTAGCTTATGGTAGACTTTTTTTCCTTAATGCAGAACAACACCAGATCTCATGTCGCTAGAACAGTTTGCGACTACACGTAAGACGTTGGAATCATTGCGATAGACAGGCCAGCTCGTAGTTCTGATCTTAATCCAATTGAGCATATCTGAAATGACTTCGAAAGAAGACTTAGTGCAAAAAGCCTGGCTCACCACGCCTTCAAGAGCTTCAATTTGTCATTGACGAAAAGTGGGACGTTATACCCTAAGATTTCATGGTAAAATTAATGCGGTTGATAAAAAATCGAGTAACAGCTGTAAATATGGCTAAGGGAGGGAATACACTTTATTGATAAACAGGCTGACCAAGAATTTCAAGTTGGACTCTCATTCTTTCTTAAGTGAAATTTGGTAATTTTTCCCATTTGTTGGATTTTGTGCTCTAAACCCTTTCAAGGATATTTTTTTACACTGTATTTCATATCATTAGAAAGGTAATTAAATAAGCTTTCAATTAATGTACAACATGTTTTCAATAACTATTCACATTCATGACAAAAACTGCCTTAACAAAAAGAGTTATGATGTGCGATTTTTTTGCTCTCGAGTGTAATTTCTGGACTAAGTTTGTAGTATAATCGTATATGCAAGCATTTTTTTAAACTCATAAGTCGGTACACTTATTGTGACGGACGGGAAACTACGGAACCCTACACTGAGCGTGGCCCGACACGCTCTTGGCTGGTTTTTTTTTTATATAATCTTTGGGATGAATTAGTTTCACCTAGGCCAAACTAGCTCTCCTTAGAGAGACGCGTCCGCGGGGAGCTCCTATCACTGGATGGAAAAAAAGATATAAACATGAAGGCTAAGGTGGGAGCGAAGAAGGTTTGTCAATGTGACCAAGACTGCAGTGATTTTTCAGGTGTATTACATATGAAACGTTTATCAACACTTACGAAGAAATAAATAAACGCAGGTTGACCGACGACTCGTGGGGGTTGCTCAGCACCCAGCCTGATATGATAAATACAAATAATTTGAGGCAGGGGCGAGCTCGTGAACTTTCCTACACTAGTGTAGAAAATTGTAAATTGCATGCCTAGTAAGCGATAGGAATAACAGCGGGTTTTTGAGTAAATGCAAATTCCACACACACATTCGGTCGCAATGAAAAACAGTCCACTTGTATCAAAATATACTATTTTCATTTCAAGCTATTCATTCGGTTTTTTGTTAGCAAGGTTCTAAATATGAAACTAGTGTTTATCCTTAGAAGTAAGCAGACCTTTCATAACTCTTTTGAAAAGAATCTAAAACACGTGTGTAAGGAGCTCCACATAAAAGGTGCGGCGTCGTCCGTGTGCTGAGTTTAAATACAAAATGGAGGGTAAAGTCATAAAATGAAAACAAAAGCTTATTATACAGCCTCTGATGTGGACGAATTCTTTATTTTCTACCTGGTTATATAACCGCAACAAGAAGACCTAAACAAACCGACCCTGTTTAAGGGGGATATGCATGCAATAAATAGTTACTATACTTATAAATATGCAAAAGACAACTATAAAAACAAAATCACAATTGATGGGAAAGCAAAGGAGATATAATAATTTATATTTTATATAGTGTAGGTACCTGTCTCTCTCGGAAAAACGCTGTTTTCTGTGGAGATCTTTGACGACTTCTTTTTCTAATTATCAACTTTGAAGCTGTAGACTCGTAACTCCGCCGTTGACATGGATGTTTTTAGTTTTTTTTTCCATAATATGAGTTAATTCCAGAACCTTTCGTCCCCATCGACCATCTGTTCTGCGTGCAATGTACCCTGCCCATTGCCACTTAAGTTTGGCTATTCTTACATGTACCGAAAGACGCAGCGTTGGGGCCTCCAACAAGGTGGACCGATGACCTGGTCAGGGTCGCGGGAATCCAATGGATGCGTGACGCACAGGACCGGTCGTTGTGGTGACGCTTGGGGGAGGCCTATATCTAGCAGTGGACTTCTTTTGGCTGATATGATGATGATGATAAGTTAATTAGTGGTAATAAAATATCTTATTTAGAACTCAATAAAAATAAATAAATTTGATCTAAAAGTCCAAGATATAAGGGATTGACATGCGCTGCTTAAATGTAATGTGATGGGTATCAAACAATTTGGACTTTTAGCATAATATCTGATAGAATATCGTTTTGTTTTTGTTTTATGTTTTCGTCTCAGTTGCAACTTGTATTTTATCTTTGGGGTTTTGTTTCCGCACTTCAACTATAATGGATCTAGTCTACCTCTCTCCGGAAGCAGATTAGCTCCCCTAGCCAAGTTGGTTATCTGCAATCGTTAACGCTAGTCGAAAACGAATCAATCGTTAAACGTTAAATCATGCGGTCAGAACAAACGAATAGAAAATTCGTAGCCAAGTTCAAAATGATAGAATGAAATGTTATCGTTTCTACAATGTTCGACGCTACGTCCTTTGTTATAAAAACGCTACATTGTAGAACGAGCGGCCGACTCAGGCGCGTCAACATGGCTACCAACTTATCGTTTTCTACAATTGCTGACACCGAGGCGTTACCGATTGGAGAACAGAATTCGACACGAATCGGTTGTAACTTGGCTAGGGGGGCAGGTCTTTAAGTTTATCCAAAGTATTAATGACGGAATTTGATAATCCTAAGGTTAACATACATATTTCGGTGTGCAGCCGTTTTCTCTGTCTCCATGCTTGCTCTATTCGTGGTGTCTATAGTGTTGAAGTTTTTAGTTTGAGAGCAATGTTGCCTTCATTCACTCACAGAAAGCTTAGTTGCTACTAATTTTGGCTTTTAACCCAAGAAGACTAAGCCACTTCAAGGTTTCCGCCAAGGTGACATAAAAAGACAAAAACGGCACCTACTCCAAGTGTAAATCATGATTACAGATGATTTTCTCCACTGCTTTATGGATTGCTGCACTGTTGGAAATGTTTAAAATACCTATATCAACTATAAGTTAATGACCTGGAAAATTGCTGTTTACGTAAATCATCAAAAACATTTTTTTTTTGGATTTTTCTATGAAAAGCAAATGTAGAATAATATATGTAGAAACCAAAATTTACGACCAAATACATTTCGTACAAACGTGTGTAAAACATGAAAAATAAGCGTTTTTCGAGATCATCAAGTTGTACAGATGTATGTACAATCGGCGCTCGAAGGGTTTTAAAGTGTTATGTTTAATTTACCTTTTTATGTCCTGTAATAAAGACTTCCACTTGAAGTAATGGGAACTGCAATTACCTGGAAAGAGCAAAACGTTTATGTTAGTTGTCAGTAATGTAATGTTGGCTTTTAACCTAATTAACAATTACTTTAGTTAATCTTAGCTGTATACACATTAAAAAACATTAATTTGTGTAAAGTACTGCCACATCACATATATTTAAGATTACAGAAAAACAATTGCTTCCCTATCGACCTAAGGCCCTACCACGAGCTCTTAATGCGATCCATTTGACGACCTACACTGAACTATTAAAGAGATGGAGATGTATTGGTTGTATAGCTCCACCCATCCCCCTTTCTCAGTCGCACGCTTGATATTTTAACACGACATGGTAAGGCTATGTAAGGCCGATTACGCTGAATGCTATGTAGGCCCTTATTGTCATATATAAGGTGTAAGGGATAGCCTTCCACTAACTTTAAGGGCTTGCTCAGTAGACGAAACTGAACAACCTTCCACAAAAAATTTTCAGAAAACGAAAAAAAAAAAATCAGCCTCACCATACAAAATGATAAACTTGATTGGACAATTTGTATGGCGAGGCTGATTTTTTTTTTCGCTTCCTAGCCATTTTAAATGTTCCCATTGCTGGGACTCAGGACTCTTCTCTACGGCGGCGGAGAACTCTCGCCATGCCATGGTCCAGAGCGAGGAGGAGTGGCAGGCGGTCGCCGACTTCTGCGAAGCAGTAATGCTCGCAAAGGAGGAGGCCGACCGCATCAGGCAACGGCGCTCTTGCCGTCGTCGCTGGGATTCCGATCCCGATTTCCAGCCAGCGTAGGCGCGGGCTTGCGGACACTGAGCAATGGGTAGCTCGCTGTCCGACCGTCCCGTAACTGTTCGGACCGAGCCCAAGTCGTCGACGGCGCGCACTGTTCCCGCGTGCCTCAAGGAGTTGTCAGCAACAGCAGTGGCCCAGCCGGGTCGAAGCCTACTGGGGCCAGGTTTATCCGAAAGGGAACTCGAGCCCCGGTATGAAACGGCCAGGGTTATCCGAAAGGGAACTCGAGGCCCGGTATGAAAGCTAGAAGGAACGGGGTGGGCTTTTAGTCAGTAAGAGTCTGACACTATCTCCCGCTCCGCCCAAGAGCGGGGGTTGTCATTGGATGATTTTTCCCACCATAAAAAAGGCCTCTTCTCTAGAAGAGGGAATGAACCGTAATCCACCACGCGGGCCCATTGCGGGTTAATGAATGTCATATGTCTTTGCAGTATAATATAATTAATTATTTGTATTTGTAATTTTATGTTTCTGTTAATCAGAATAATTTAAAAAAAATGAAAATATCCAATAAAATGAACAATCAAATTAATACAAAATACAATTATAATAAAGCAAACATATATACAATACAAATGATGAAATATTAGTTCTTAAGTTATTAATACAAATTAATTTCAATAATAAATCTAAATTTGATATTCCTCAACTAGATAGATAACTTTGTTTTCTTTAGTCTTTCTTTGCTTAGTTTTGAATAGGATTATAATTAAATTATGAGATTCAGGTCGCGGAACTTTTAAAACTTTTGGCACCGGCTTGCGGAACTATTGAAGTAAGGAGAAGAGTTCAGGCGCTTTAGAAACTAACTTTGTACATAAGATGCTTACAGCATTTATAAAGAAAACTACTCTTTAATGTTTTATAGGATTAAAAATCAATAGTTAGGATTGATCAATAAGAACCAGTAAAATGACCAAACGGCAAAGAAATCGTACAATCGTTTGTGGTTTGGGAGCCCTCTTAAATATTTATTTTATTCTTTTTTTAGCATTTGTTGTTATCTAGCAAATTTCAACCGTCTAACTGTCACGGTTTATGATACAGTGTGGTCCTCAAGTCTGCTATTACAATAGTGTCAAAATGGTCTATCATTGATCATAATTGTTGATTTTGACAAGTTTTGGTAATCTACTAATATAATGGCGTCATTATGACTTTCGGATGGTCAACCACTGACACTCCATTGAAAAAAAATGGCATACAATGGTAATCTCGTACATAATGACAAATGAATTTCTGACGTATCTGCAAAAACTTTGACAGTTCCTTTGATCAGTGACCTACCATTACGACGTCATTGCGCAGTTAGTGCTTTTAATAAGCTCGATATTGTCATTCTACCACAATTCTATTACAAGACCATAGATCGATCAATGATTGATCATAATGAATTAGCAGATTACAAACTTGCAATTTGATTACAAAAAAGCAAAATGACAATGGGATCGTGTTGGAATGACGAATTTATGAAAATAGCAGACTTAGGCCCCTGGTGACAGACGGATAGAAAGACGGATGGACAGCGAAGTCTTAGTCATAGGGTTCAGTTTTAAAATTAATTAAAAGTTCTTTCACGTATAAGGGTGCAGGTTGAATGAAGTGCGTGAGGGAACAGACATCCTCGCATTCCTCACGCCCTAGCCGCTGAGAGTTCGACCCAGTCTACCAGTCACCATAGGCGTGGACTAGCGGACGACGAGTAATTGATAGCTCGCTGTCCATTGAAAAAAACTCACTCAGTTGAGATTGATTGTAACGTGGTAGTAACCAATTGTAACCGTACTTATATGTAACTATAAAAATATTTGAGAGCAATTTGGCAAAAAATGTTGTACCTGAAATGTCTTGACACAATGATATCGCAAAAAAGTCTTTATCAAAAACCTTTTTAAAACAAAACAAACGCTACCTGGTCAGTGAAAATAAAGTGGGCCAGACAAATGAATATCGTTGAAAGCTTACCTATTCGAAACTGCGAAGAAGGAGTAGAATGACGTGAGTGAAATAGGAAGTTCTGCAGGCTTTGTGTAAAATGATTTGATGTACAAATCTGATAGAGTACGGGGTACACTATCAGATTTAGAGACGTATTATTTACTATTACCTGGTTGTTTAACAGAATTCTATCCCTTAAAATGAATGTAAAAGTCTAAATTTTTATCAATATTGATAGGCTCGCGTTCAAAAATCATCCAAATAACATCCCCCGCCCTTAGGCGAGACATAGTGTCAGACTCTTACTGACTAAAAAACCTTCCTTCCGAGCTACCTTTCAGAGCTAACCTTGGCCCAAGTACGTTTCGACCCAGCTGGGCCCCTGTTTCGTGTTGACCATTATCTCACCTGATGGAAAGCGATGATGTGGCCAACTATGCAACACGCTTGCCTAGAAGCAACTTATTCACTTTTGACTTAAAGACCCCTAGGTTATAGCTATCAGGAAACACAGACTGCAGTTGGGAATCCTCTCATAAGCTCATTAGCTGTACGCTCCATGAATGTGTTCCCAAAACGCTTTGTACTTTTGTCCACCATGTACCGGTGGCGCAACAACGTACGTCTTGTGGATGAATAATAATAAGCATAATTAGTTCATTGTTACTAAGAGAAATAAGTATACACTGATGCTGACTACGCTGGAGGTGTACAGATATTGTGAAACCTGCTTCTTGTATTTAAAAACTTGTGTCTATAGAGTGTTCAGAAACCGAAGAGTGGCAAGAATAGGTATTATATAACTACAAACTATTTCAACAGTCAGATTTACTTTTTAAAAACTAATATAGAAATAACAATTATACACCGCTAAATTTTGATCGTTTTAATCCCGTGGAGAATCTATCCGGTACATGAAACACTATTGATTTGTAACGATAAAAATTAAAAAATAAATTACCTTTTTTTAAAAACTTGTATTAATTTACGCATGTACGAAATTAATTTCTTTAAACGTCAGCTGAGCGAGTTCAATGGCTTGTAGGTAGTTAGTACTTACGCAACGCCGACTACTAATTTTATTTTTATTATTTAATCAAAGTTTAGTTGTGTATATCTATATAATAGTAATGGACGAATGTGGATTTATTTATTTTTTCGAAGTGGGAAACCATTAAATGACTTCTCCCGCTCTAAGGTGGGTGTGTGAGAGGACTTGTTACACTTTTACTGAGTAAAACTCACCTGTGTACTTCAGTTGTCCGATGCATCCACATTCCTTCAAAAATTTCCACAGCCAGCAAAAAGATGCGACTCGAAATCTACTCGACTCATTAATTTAAAAGAGAGTGTGACGAACGAACATACTAGATTTTCACGGCCTAAATAACATAGAATAACTAATTGCGCGGTAGCAAATTATTTTAACTAAATTACATTCAGTTGATTAACTTGTCAAATAAATTGGCTACGTTTTAATTGGGTTTCAGTGGGTATTAGAAAATGGATGTTCTTTACTTTTGAATTTTATTTTTTGTTTACTAGTATTGCGGTTCACCATGGTTGACTCCCATAAATATTTCTAACTTAGGACCTACCATCTCAATTTGTATCATCAACATCATCATCACTTCAGCCGAAAATGGCCCATTAATGGACAAAGGCCTCCCCCAAGTCTCGCAAAAACGAACGGTCCTGCGCGTCTCACATCATTTCCGCTCCCCTCACCAGGTCATGAGTCCACATTGTGGGAGACCATCCAACACTGCGTCTTCTGATACGTGGTCGCCAATTCAGAACAGAATTTGTATGGAAGCTGCAGCGGGCAGCGGCAGATTATGACAGTGGTAGGATGACTTCGATGTCTTCTTTTACACTTCGCGCCGTCGAGGACTTGGGCTTCCTCTGGACGGCTACTGGATGACTTCCGAACTATGTTTCTCTGAAGGTGGGATGTCATCCTATGACTGTTCCCGCTCTAAGGCAGAATGAGAAGGTATGCGTTCCAGGACCCCGGGTTGCTTCTCGATGTGAACCTATGGCACTAGTAGTCTTCGGCTCAGCTGGACCTCTACGGTTTTGCTGACATCTCTTTGAGGCGCGCGTGGGACACTCCCTGCCTTCGACGACTACGGTTCTGTCCGGACCAGTTAGGATAGATGAGCTACCCATTGCACGTCGTATGCAAGGCCACACATACGGTTTCCAAACTATGTTGAGCTTGGCTTCCAGTCTATCCAGATGCAGATGAATACCAGTATTTTACATGAAGAGACTGTCTATTTGACCATTACAACCCAGTAATTGGATAAAATTATACCCCTCGGTAACACAGCTCTCATCATCATTCCATCCTCGGACCACAAGACATACGGCGTTGCGCCACCGGTGCATGGTGGATATTCCACCCATACGCACAAAGCGTTTTGGGAAAACATTTATTGTGCGTACAGCCAAGGAGTGAAATTTCCTGCGGGGTTCTGTATTTCCTAATAGCTACAACTTAAGGGATTTTAAGTGAAGAGTGAATAGGTTACTTCTAGACAAGCGTGCTCCATCGTCGACCACATCATCGCTTACCACCAGGTGAGATGTTGGTCAAACGTGAGCCTATCAATAATAAAAAAAAACATTTCAGTCAAAAGACGACCACTGTTGGACATAAGTCTCCTCCAAGTGTCGTCATAATGAACAGTCCTATGCGTTTCGCATCCATCGGATTTCTGCAACCATTTTCCAACGCTGCGTCTTCCAGTAGACAGTCCCCAATCCAGAACCTTTCGGCCCCAATGGCAATCTGTTCTGCGAGCAATGTGCCGTTACTATTGCCACTGAAATGATTTCTGACTATCCATAACAAATGATGGTTGAGCTGAGTGGTTCTGACAAACGCTTCATGTCAAAGTCAAAGTCAAAGTCAAAGCATTTATTTCAAATAGACCATTTACAGGCATTTTTGAATAGTCAAATGTCGGTCAGTCCAAGAAAAGTGAAGCTAAATTGCACGTTTCAAAGCGTAGGTCTCTATGGAGAAGAACATGTAAAGCCACCAGACTGATTATTTTAACCACTCCAGCTCTATTTTGATAGTACCATTGGGTACTTAATCACTTTTCTTATCACTTGTCTAATGATACTTAGGGGTATCCATAACACAAAGTACCTCTTAACTACGGGCCATCCCATTAAACGAACCATTTAAAGCATTACTCCGATTTTTATTTTTCTTCAGCAATTTGTTAGTTCGTTTGGTCTTTCTTCTCGAATATTTATTTAAGAAATATTTTTCTGTCAAGAATTTCTAGACTTTTTTTCTGGTGTGAGTAATCACGATACTTCTTTTTTTAAACCAACTATCTAATAAATTAAAAATGGAATACTCAATTTACTCAATGTAACATCCAACTCCTCAAGTAGCCTTTTTTTGAGAAAATCATCAGATAGCTTCTCCCGCTCTAGGTAGAGTGAGAAGGAATGTCAATTGGTCTCTGACTACAACTCACTTGTGTTTCTTCAATCAAACTTAGTTTATCTTGGCAACAATAACCCTTTAGAACAATCCCGCAGCCCTACGTGGACCTACCCTTAATTGCGTTCTGAAACTTAAAAGTTTTCGTTTAAAAAATAAAGGCATTTTTTGCAACAATTTGTTAGTAAAGTAAACGAATTTACAAAATGTATCTACTCTTAAATTTATTTAACTAGAGAAGAGATTAAAATATATATTTTTTTATATTGTAAAGATATTTGTATACATACAATATGATGCCGAAAATATGACAATAAATAAAAACGCTCGTAGTACTAGTCCATAGAAATATTATTAAACAACCAAAAAAATCCTAAAATCGTATTTTTTTTGTTTTTCCAAACAAATAAAAAGACTGAAATTCCCAATTTTTTTTGAGATTCCTTTTACACTAATATCAGATAGGATTTTTCAAAATTTATCTGCAAAGAAGATGAAATGGAGACGCGAAGATTGCATAGATAACACATATTAGATCATGTTATCATTTATTGATATTAGTTAGCTACCTGTGTAGTTTATTAATTTGACTATATAACTGTATTATAAATACATGGTTTATACCTATATCTATTCTTGTATTCGTCTTCTTTCTCTCGTTTAATGTACCTACCACTATTTTTCTCTGCGTCACTCAAAGGTTGACTGGCAGAAAATGCCTAAGGCATTAAGTCCGCCTCTGTACTTTAGTGTCCAGAATTTAATAAATAAATAAATAACATATTTTCACGCGGGTGAATCCACTAGCAAAACCAGTGGTTCCACCAGCGTGAAAATACGTCTAGTGGAGAGATATATACTGTTTACAGACACGTCACTTGGATAAACTTTAACAGGAAAGGTACTTTTATGCCTCTACAAGGTGTCAAAAGTCATTTAAAAGTATAAATTACTTGATTTTGGAGAGGCACTTAAGATATTACAACTTGTAGTTCAAGTTCAAAGCTGTATCGTAACTTCCACGACATAAAGTTACTAAACAACAAATTAAACTTTTAACTTTTTGATAACTTTTGAAACCACTTATAATATCCAGTCATGAGCCTTACCATAGATAGCTACATGGGAAGATATTTTTGTCACGTACTATTGGCATAGTCACCATTACCTTGAAAACGATGTTTGGTTTTTTATTGCAGTGAATCATTGTCCGATAGGAGTGGCGACCGCGTACCGGAAGTCGCAGCGTTGGAAGGCCTCCTACAAGGTGGACCGATGACCTGGTGAAGGTTGCGGGAAACCGATGAATGCGAGACGCACAGGAACGTCCGTTGTGGCGACGCTTGGGGGAGGCCTATGTCCACAGTGGACGTATATCGGCTGAAATGATGATGATGATGATGATTGTCCGATAGGACGGATTGCTGTCCCGTCGGACAATGAGAGTAAAGAATAGAGAGAGCACCTGTGTTTGCACATATACTTATGCACTATAATATCTCCTGCGTACTTGGCTAATCAATCAATCAGATTCAATAAATCGGTCGATGGTTTCGTAAATTGGTCGTGTCAACTACGAAAGAAAAATATATATGTGACTAGCTTTTGCCCGCGACTTTGCCTGCGTACATAAAATATAGTTTTTGTCACTCAGGAATAAAGCAATTTTCTTCTTCTTTTTCCTGCCCTTATCCCATATTACTTGGGGTCGGCGCAACACGTTTTCTTCTTCCATTCTGTCCTGTCACCCGTCAAACTATCACTAATTTCCTTTTCTTTCATATCACTTCTCACAACATAATCTATCCATCTGCAAATAAAGCAATTTTCTATCGGTGAAAAAATTTTAGCAATCGGACCAGTACTTCCAGAGATTACTTACCTCCTACAAACAAAAAAAGAACAAACTTTACCTCTTTATCATATAAGTAGTAGATAGTGTGTAGATATACCAACTCCAAATAAATTGGAGTAGCAGGGCAAGAGAAAAATTAAAAGACAGAAACAGACATGCTGGCTACAATCCCACGTCCTAAATCCACTCAGTTAAAACATAATTACTAAGTTCAATACCAAACTGTTTTGAGGACGATCAATCATGTCTCCTAACTGAAACGACGTCGAGAGCCTGACTTCGCATCCCGCAAGATGCATTAAATGCAGCGCCTTATCTTTGCTTCACAGATAGTTTGAGTTCATTGACACTTCATCATAACTTGTCTGTACATAATCAGACTTAGTTTGATGTAGCCTCAAAATAAATCTTAGTGCCAAGAGATAATACTGGTTTTAAAGAGGAAACAAATAGAAAGATAAGTTAGTAAACTAACTTACGCTTAGCATAGCATAGTGGCCTTTTAATGTTCCCACTGCTGGGACTCAGGCCTCCTCTCTAGAAGAGGGAATGGACCGTAATCCGCCACGAGGGCCCAGTGCGGGTTGGTGGATGTCACATGTCTTCGAATTTTTGGTTCTAGGACACGGGTTTTCTCACGATGTTTTCCTTCACCTTAGGCTTATACACCGTTAAATTTTAATCGTGTTAATCCCGTGGAGGGTCGATCCGGTACATGAAACACTATCGATTTGTAAAGATAAAATTAAAAAATAAAGTACCTTTTTTTCAAAACTCGTATTAATTTACGCATGTACGAAATTAATTTCTTTAAGAAAACGTCAGCTGAGCGAATTCAATGACCTGTAGATAGTTTGCACGCAACGCCGACTACTAACTACAGGTCATTGAACCCGCTCAGCTGACGTTTTGCTAATATAGAATTGCGGGTACAGACAAAAAATCTGTAATTGTTCATCATCATTTCAGCCGAAAGATGTCTACTTCTGGAAATAGGCCTCCCCTAAGTTTCACCGCAATGACCGTCTAACATCCTTTGGATTCCCGCAACCCTCACCAGGTCAGGTTTTGTGAGGTCTACCAACGCTTTATTTTACGGTACGTGGTCACCACTCCAAAACCTTGCGGCTCCATCGACGATCCAGTTCTGCAAGCAATTGTTTATCACTAGGCTTTTATTCCTGTCTCTACAGAATTGTGTCCTGACGGGCGTTATACAAAGGAGGTTTCAGTGTGGTCTTTCAAGAGGTCACGGGGCCCCTTTCAAGTGCTGATGGTAATCACTGGGATGGTTTCAACGTGGAAAAAAAAACTATCCTCTACCTGATCTTACCCTAAAAAGTGTAGGCGCGTTTTAAAGGTTTTCTGCGACAGCAAAAAATAAAAGAAAAAGATCATTTGCATGTATCTCCGGCACGTAGGTTATAAGAGCGACCCTGATGCCAAATAATGTAAAAGATCTTCTAAAACTTTAATATCAACGCCAAAAAAATCTTTACCAGGTAGAACCTATTTTGCAGCTTCTTGGTCTAAAATAAAAATACGTTTCACATCGGTACAATTTTTTTTTTTTGACGCAGTTAGGTTGTTTTTAATATCGTGCGGTTTCAATAACGCATATAGGATTGCTCCGCACGCGTAACCCCCGTAAATGTCCATTTCATACAAATATTTTTTGTAATGCGTGGAATACGCACGCGAAATGCGTTTTTTGTTGTATTTTGAAATTTTGTGCATGGGGAGCAAATCCGCATGCGTGAGGATATCCGCAAGATATTGAAAGTACCATATGACCTTTGAATCCACCTTCCTTTATAACGACTTTCTTAACTATTTGCTCCTTGAAATACCTTTAGCGCCATAAAATGAGATTTTAATCCAATAAATCTAAAAACTTAACAAAATTTGAAATCCACAACAAACATACAGAACAAATATTTGTATGACCTACAGATAATTGTTCCGGGTTTGGATTATGTCATGTTTATGTGACTTTTCATGTTTGTGAACACACCCACGATAGAACGTCAAAATATGTAATCGAGACATTTGTAATACATAATATGATTTCGACGTGTCCATGGAGTTTCTTATATATTCTTTTCCATAGAGATACGCTTTAGAATGTGCAATTAGCACAATTTTTTTGACAGACTTCTTGACAATTCAAAAGTGTAGGAAGTAAATGGTTTATTTCAAATAAATTATTTGATTGACTGATACAGGAGTAATCAATACTTTGGGAAAAAACTACATGAATTCTGCCACACACTCCGAGTTTGGGAGTCAGGGAGTTAGGGTTTTCTCAATCTATGTGATTTATAATTCACTGTACATTTCATGCACATCGACTATTACTATATAAGTCATGTTAAAGGTTTCTATATAAATAAAGATTATTTTTACATTATTCATTCGAGACAGTAAGTCCCCCAAAGTGGCTGGAGAGATAACATGGCGTCCTTACCTTCCGCATGACGCAGATCTTCACCGGACATGGTCAGTTCGGGAGATTCCTGCACCGGATTTGTGCGGAAGAAACGCCCGGGCGTCATCATTGTGTAGATTTCCGGCCGACGTTGGCGCGGGCTTGTAGACGGTGAGTAATGGGTAGCTTGCCGTCCGACCGTCCGGTAACCGTCCGGACCGAGCCCAAGTCGTCGACGGCGCGTAAGGTTTCACGCGCGCCTCAAGGAGACGTCGGGCCCAGCTAGGGCGAAGCCTACTGAGACTATGGGTGATGTAAAAGAGAACCCTGGGGTCCTGGAATGAAGGCAAAGAAGAAACAGGAGCTGGTTTTAGTCAGTTAAAGTTTGACACGCCTTCCCGCCCCGCCCAAGGGCGGGAGATGTCATTAAATGATTTTCCTCCTAAAAAAAAGTCCCCAAAGAATTCTGGCCTTTTAATAAAACTTGTGTTATTTCAATTATATAGAAACAAATTGGGTTGGAGAGGGCGACTAACCCCATTATTTTGTCTTGCTAATTGAAAATTGTAATCAGAGGTCTTTGTCCCTCAGTATATTAAGCTGTTCAAAGACAATAGATGGTGTGTTGTGCATTTGTCTTAGTTACTGATTGCTTTACGTGTTTTATGGCCATCGTTAGTAACTTTGTAGGATCATTATTGCGAGCTATATTTTGTGTCTTTAGCTATAATGAATATCTTAGTTAAGTTGGATGTTGCAATAGTAGTTGGTTGTTGTTGGTGTGTGGATACAGTAATTTTAATTATATTGCCATTTTTTAAAACATATATAGAGATAGGAGTTTTTTTTATTTTTCTATTTTGAATATATATTTATATTATCACACCAATAATAATAAAGGTAGAAGGGGAATGAAACTTTAATTTTTTTTTCTTTTCGCAAAAAGTGAAACCTAGTCCATATCTTAAAAGACTGTATGATAAATAAATAGCAAAAAGAGTTATGTCTACTAACCGTAACCAAACGAAGTTAGAGACTATTATTTAGTATACTGCTATAATTTGATATCAGGCGTTATTTTTTTAAATAAAAATACTCTATGTCTGATTATTGTTAAATTAGAGTGAATCACTATCACAACACTAACGCATATCTTTCCGATTCGTTTATCAATGGAAACCGCCAGTCTTCAAATAACTGAGATGATAAGTTTTAAATTCATTTATTGTAGACATGGTACTGTAAAGATATAATACGATTAAAACTACCTGTCTGTCCCAAGCTTATCTTAATGTCTACATTCCCTATTATAATAGTCAGCCGTAATCAGAAATCCTTTGTCTTCACCCGTTTTGTCATCTATAACTGTACTAATGAATTATAACAACCGCAATTATGGCTTCACTAATTTATGAATTAGAATTAATTGGATATGATCATCCAAAATGTTGGAGGAAATTTTACTTTAAGAAGATGACCACTTTACCTAACGTCGCAGTTAGGAGAATCAAATGACCGAGATTCAAGAACTTTCCATGACTAACTGTTGTAATTGCTACGAGTTTATATATGTTGAAAGCTTGCAGTTTTATTTTTAATAAATTTTCGAACTTTAGAGCCAAACCAACTCAAGATACCTACAATTTCCATACACATCTTTTTTTAAATATTTTGGTAATACAGATATCTTGTTTATGTTATCTCGGTTTCTATTCAAATCGAATCCTAAAGTGTAAAACTAATGGCCCTTTATAATTTACTCATAAATGAAAAAAGTAAAAAAATATATCCATAGAGAAACCTTGCATAATCTATTTAAACAAGAGTCTGAATGATGATGAAAATCTTATAAAGTAAAGAAATTAAAAACATTTTTCTTGGAACAAGTTTTGTGAAATAAGTGTTCTCTTTTTTCCGCATTGCCTCTTTATCAAACATTGCGTTGAAATACGTTAGACGAAACAACAAACCATGCTTACGTTGATGATAGACCGCTTGGGAAGTTTCCTCTAAAGGGTCAGACCTTGTAAGACAGACAGTTAATGTGTTCGAAAAGTTTGGAACACGCAGGATGGACCCCAGAATGTGAATATATGACCTCGTGAGGGTTGCGGAAATCTGATGGATGTGAACCGCATAGGACCAATCGTGGTGACGCTTGGGGGAAGCCCAAATTCAGCAGTGAACGTTAAAAATTATAATGGTAAATATGGGCGAGAATCTTCTTCTTCCGTCGCTGCTCCCATTATCTGAAGTCGGGTCTCCTTACAATTTTGTGCCAGGACAGTCTGTCCTGTGTTGTCGATTTTTCTTGTGGCATCTCTCAATGTTAGACCACCAGGTTAATGGCAGACGGCCTCTCCCCCTCATTTTTTCGGATAAATTCGGGGCTGTTTTTACCACATGGTCTTCGCTATACCTTATTACATGCAATACCATCTTAGGCGGGCTCTGTCATTTTGTCGGTGATGAGGGCAACAATATGGGCAAGATTAATACCAAATTATGTAAAAAAGTCAGTATCGATGCCAATATGACTTCAGCTAGTAAAAATTCATTGTTCTTAAAAAAAAAATATTCGTGTTTTAAAAAAATAAACACACTTGTCGAGTCGTAATGGCACTTATATCTTTTGAGCTGCAAACAAACCGTGTATCACAATGAAACGCCTCTTTTTGTTCGAAAGACAATTCTCTTTCAAGTCTTCCTAACAAAAAGTGATAAAACTTTTAATTTATGTTCATAATAAACACCGCACCGAAAGATGCAGAGATGGCTTTCGACAAGGATCGATGAACTGGTGCGAGTCGCGGGCATACGGTGTATGCGAGATGCATAGGACCATTCGTTGTGTCGACACTTGGGGGAGGCTTAGGTCCAGCAGTGGATGTATTTCGGCTGAAGTTATGATGATGAGAAATGTATTCTATAATAATAGTAACAATATAAGTCTATCTTCTGCAGAGGTCGGTCTTTAGATTGGTGACCATTCCTTTAATATCAAGACGCCTACATTCTTTGGAAACCATGTTAAACTGTTAGTTCTGGCTGTTAATTTTTGATTTTTGACACATTATCTAAATTTTTCACCAATTTTGCTGAGGGGTGTCACGTGACCCCAGTTACTGTTACTGTTGTTTAGGGCAAATAGGCGGTTCTCTTAATTTGAAATACTGATATTCAGCTACATCTGGTAAGACTGAAAGCCAAGCTTAACATTGTTTATTTTTTTGTAGGTGGGAAAATCATTCAATGACATCGCCCGTTCTTGGACAGCGCGCGAGGGTGTGTCAGATTTTTACTGACTAAAAACCCACTCCTGTTCCTTCGTTAACTTTCATACCAGGGTTAAGTCTTCCTTTCAGGAGCAGACCCTTAGCCCCAGTAGGCTTTGACCCAGCTGGGCCCCTATAGATTTACTGACATGTCTTTAAGGCGCACGTTGAAAACTACGCCTCGTCGACGAGTCGGGCTCGGTCTGGACTGTTACCGGACGGTCGGATGGTGAGTTACCCATTGCTCGCCGTTCGCAAGCCAACACTTACGATGAGATATATCTGGTAAGACTGGAAAAGTCAAGCTTAAAACAGTTAGGGAAAAGGCGTAAGGGAAAAGGCTTAGAAAAATATGGTATACTGCAGTACATCCTGTTTTCAATCTACACACATAATGATGTACCGAAATAGATTAGTTCCCTGATTACCAACAGATGCAAACAGATTTGGTTGTGTCTATTCAATTCCGCCATGCTCATTACAGTACGTAATCAAAGGTATATTACATGTTAGATGCTGTCGGATTGAGAGCAAAATAGCACTATGTACATTGTATATATATACAATGTACATAGTGCTATTTTGCTATACAAATATTTGTATATCGTTCAAGCTTATCCTAATTTATTCACAAGATATCGAAAAACTATAAAATTTAAGATCCAATACAGCACTTACTTAACTAAAAAGGGCTATATTGGATTTTACACTAGATGTAAATCCACATGCATACAGGATTACTTGTAAAGTACTGGCAACCTATCAGGACTATGTTAAGAGGGACCCAGCCGGGTCGAAGCCTACTGGGGCCAGGGTTATCCGAAAGG
The DNA here is from genome assembly GCA_910589285.2 of Mythimna ferrago. Lineage (NCBI taxonomy): Eukaryota > Metazoa > Arthropoda > Insecta > Lepidoptera > Noctuidae > Mythimna > Mythimna ferrago. The sequence continues at coordinate 23,424,429 of OU342683.1, forward strand.
GCGCTCGAGCCCCGGTATGAAGGCTAGAAGGAACGGGGTGGGTCTTTTAGTCAGTAAGAGTCTGACACTATCTCCCGCTCCACCCAAGGGCAGGGGATGTCAATGCATGATTTTTTCCCACCATAAAAAAAAAGGACTATGTTAAGAACATCATAAACAACAACTTTTGTTCTATGTCTTTTAATTTATCATACATTGGTTCATCAGATTTTCATACAAAAAAATAAAAATATTTGAACGTTCTAAATTTTACGAAGTCTATGCGAAGCAAGTGATAGTACAATAGTGAGGGGAGCGGAAATCGGGCGCGGGAGGCGTAGGAGGGTATAACAAAATACAGAGTTGAAATTTGTTAGATAGAACAAAGAAATCTTGAAGGTTTGTTTTTGGTAAATGTATTACGTTTTGTAAAAATTCATAGAACCAAAGTTGTTAGTTATTTATGATGTTAGTAGTCCAGCAAAGTTGTTAGTGTTTTACAAATAACCCTGTATATAAAAGGAGAAATTGACTGACTGACATATCAATGCACTGCCGGTACTACTAGGACTAGGATCTAGAAATTTTGCGCAAGATTTTCTTTCATGATTTTCCGAAATTCACTCTCTAAGTGGATAAAACGAGGCTCCAAAGTTTATAAAGAGAAACCTACTTTCACGTGAGCGAAGCTGCTGGCAGAAGCTGGTATACAAAAATAGCTATTTTATATATTTGGACATATGTGTTTCCCGATAGCTACAACTCGGGATTCTTTAAGTCGAGAGTGAATAGGTTTCTTCTAGGTAAGCGCGTTTCATCGTCGACCGCATCGTCGCTTTCCATCAGGCGAGATAGTGGTCAAGCGCGAACCTATCAACAATAAAAAAAAAATGATACTTTTTGTTGAATTATTATATGACAGCCATGCTTCTGTGAAATTAACAAAAAACCCTACTCCGTGCCTAAACCCAAAAGATTTCACATCTTCATTGAAGAAATTTCTTCAAAAAGGAGGCTGGTAGCCATCAACTCGCTTATGTGTTTGTCTTATTTACTCGTATAATGTGCCACTCATTATATAATTATTATAAACTCTCTAAATAAATACTGATGAAAGAAGCTCTACAGAACCAAGTATAAATAACTTCTACCTACGTCAAAGTCTCCTCACAAATTCGTTCCTTACTTCACAAAACTGCTTCAACGGATCTTTGAAAGCACTTCCTCTCGTCCTCAGTGGATAAGAAACTAAATGGTGAGATGATTCACAAAACTTTTAACAACAAATGTAGCGATTCAAATCGCAGCATGTTTATTCTGTACGGGAAAGTACTCGTAGTTGGAAATTGTCCAGACGTGGAAAACATTGAGAAAAGAGTTTGCTTGGTAAACTGAAGATCCGGTTTTGTGAACTAGGGAATGGTTTGGATGTTTTTTATCATATCATACTTTTTTTTTAGCTGGGAAAATCATACCTATAAATGACATCTCCCGTTCTTGGGCGAAGCGCGAGGGCATGTCAGACTTTTACTGACTAAAAACCCACTCCTGTTCCTTCTTTGCCATGTTCCAGGGCACCGAGGGTCTCTTTCACATCACCCTTGGCCCTAGCTGGCTTCGACCTTGCTGGGCTCCTACGTTTGCTGACAACTCGTTGAGCACGCGTGGGACACTACGCCCCGTACCGTATCACACTTCACAGTAATATTCTAAAGGAGAAAGTTTGTATGTGTGGAAGTATTTTTATTATTTCATCACGGTTGGAGAGCTATCGGCAGTAACCTCTCGCGCCTGGCCTTGGTTTAGGCCATGGTCTGATGCGTAGTGGAATAGGTGGCGGCCGCCTCCTTCTGCGAAGAAGGCCGCACGCGTAAGCGGATATCTTCATGCCTCAGCTGGCTGCTGGAAGACCCTCACCCGGACTACAAACCATGGAAGGCGCAGGCTTGCGGGCGACGAACATTGGGTAGCTCGCGGTCCGGCCATCGGGACAAACCTATTGCATCAACAATAAAATACTAAACTATTGCGGAATAGAATCCTAGTGTTATAATAATTTAAGAGGTAGTTGAAGATAAGCCAATTTTTTTTTGAGGTATTAAAAGATTAAAATAAGCCATTTTCTTTTCCAAGTTGAGGCATTCATCACACGACGCTGCAAACTCTCATAAATATCATTTAAAATCTTAGGTAAGAATAAACTTAGTTAAATGCGTTCGCTATTAATGTTCAAGTCTGGTTTTTGCATGAATAAATGCGTGTTTAAACTTGAAAGCTATCAAAAGTTCTACTAAGTAATCAAATTATTCAGAACTAGTTTGATGTCAGCGGTTTCGTCCATGCGAAAATAGAAAACTTTACCGGGAACATGGTAAAGGGAGATATGTATATTGGTGATTAAGTAATGTGGTGATATTTTTTTTAAACAAAATACCACACAGTTCCAAGCAAGCACATTCATAAGATAGCGCTAGCGAGTTGTTACGAGCGTGAGAAAGATAAATATCTTCAAACTAGTAACATATTATGCATAGGAAACTACACTGGTCAGCAAATAAACCGAGCCACCCACTACCTAGGAACTCTGATTCGATTTTCTCAAAAAGTATAAAACTTACAACTATCAAAGTTATACCTACAAAAAGTGCGTTTCATGGTGATTAAAATGACTACAAATTAATTCGAAAGTACCGTCAACTCACATTGTAATCAAGCAACAAACACAATGCTAACGATTTGCTCTGTTTTCACCAGAGTTTGAAATTAGCGTTCTTTTTCTTTACAATGAGGGTAGTCGGATATTTCTTATCATTTGTTTAGTTTTTGTCCATAGTTTGCTCAGACGCGTGTGTTTTTGCTACTTTTTTCGATTAATAATGGATACAACACCTCAGGAAGCAGCTCAAGCTGTAGCATTACTTCAAGCAGGCATTGCGCAACGTGAAGTCGCTCGAAGGCTTCGAATCAGCAGATCTTCGGTGCAACGAGTTTACAGACGATACCTAGAGACTGGAGCATTCGATCGCCGTCCAGGTACGGGCAGACCTAGGGCTACATCAGCAGCAGATGATCGTTATATCCACCTTACTGTTCTGCGAAATCGCCACCTCAACGCAGTTCAAGTCCAACAAAGTCTGCGTGACGAACGCAAAGTGGTCATAAGTTCAGATACCGTCAGAAGGAGACTTGCTGAACGGAACCTGACCCCAAAAAGAGCTGCAACAGGCCCAGCATTAACGGTAGCACACCGTCGAGCACGACTTGAATTTGCTCGAGAGCATAGGGATTGGACATTAGAGCAGTGGAGTAATGTACTCTTCACTGATGAGACCAGGGTGAGTCTACATGGAAGTGATCGACGTCAGAGAGTATATCGTCGCCCTGGAGAACGTTATTCTCAATGTTGCATCGAGGAAACTGTTGCTTATGGAGGAGGATCTGTAATGGTCTGGGGCGGCATCTCGTTAACAGCACATACAGCGTTAGTTTTCATAGAACCGACGGGCCGTACACGTGGACTGACTTCTCATCGCTACATTACTGAAATCCTCGCAGACCATGTGGTACCTTACGCAGGATATATCGGACAGGATATGCAATTGATGCATGATAATGCACGGCCTCATGTTGCTCATGTGGTGACCCAGTATCTACGCGACGTCAGCATTCGTACGATGGACTGGCCAGCTCGAAGCCCGGACTTGAATCCGATAGAACACTTATGGGATAAGCTGAAACGTCAGGTTCGAGCCCGGGTACCTGCTCCAACAAGGCTTCCAGAGCTGCGAATCGCAATTGAAGAGGAGGCTCGTAAGGTCGATGAATACAAGGATGCTGGCAGTTATCCGAGCAAGGGGAGGGAATACGGAATATTGATCAAAAACTTTTTTTTGATTTTATCTTTGTTTTTGGCTTTAATTTTTTTTTCACTTTATCATTATTAACGATTGTCACGACTGGAAAACGACTCTTCTTTGTAAAATCCTTAATAAACACTGAAATATTGATTAAACCCAATGAATTTCCTTTCATTTTAATCACCATGAAACGCACTTTCTGTAGGTACAACTTTAATAATTGTAGGTTTTTTAGTTTTTGAGAAAATCGAATTAGAGTGCGTAGGTAGCGGGTGGCTCGGTTTATTTGCTGTCCAGTGTATATGGTATTATACCCCGTTAAATTTTGATCGTTTTAATCCCGTGGAGGGTCGATCCGGTACATGAAACACTATCGATTTGTAAAGATAAAATTAAAAAATGAAAAGCTTGTATTAATTTACGCATGTACGAAATTAATTTCTTTAAAAAAACGTCAGCTGAACGAGTTCAATAACCTGTAGATAATTAGTACGCAACGCCAACTACTATCTACAGGTCATTGAACTCGCTCAGCTGACGTTTTCTTAAAGAAATTAATTTCGTACATGCGTAAATTAATACGAGTTTTTAAAAAAAGGTACTTCATTTTTTAATTTTATCTTTACAAATCGAAAGTGTTTCATGTACCGGATCAACCCTCCACGGGATTAAAACGGTCAAAAATTAACGGTGTCTATTATATCTCCCTTTACCTATAAACCATATTTCCAGGACAAAAGCATCCTGTATTCTATTTCCTTTCTATTTATATATATAGCCGTTAGCCCATTATCATCATTTCAGTCGAAAGTCGTCTATTCTTGGATATGCCTCACCCACATATTGCCAGAACGTCTCTCATTCATCAGATTCCCGCAACCCTCACCAGGTCACGATTGTTCGTACAACTTTCATACGAATGTAAACGAAAAACTATTTCAGACTAGTTCAGTACTATCCTCACTCAATTGAATTGGACCACGATTGATCGGATTTAAACTAGCTCCGGAATGTTTTCAGGAACTGGCTCAGCAAATAATTGTGTTAGAACAGTTCTTACTTGTTTTCTGAATCGTAGCGCGGTCAGCTAAGGTGATTTTATGTAATATATATTTAAATTGAGGAACTGACCGACTGACATATCAAGGCACAGCCAAAACTAAAAGGCCTAAAAATATGATATAGGGTAGTTTCCAGGGTCAAAATAATTACATTTTATTTAGTCCGTATTTTAGATTTAAAAAAAGTATTGGACACGTATTTTTTCTTTTTTCGATTAAACAAAAAATAATAAAGATATAGCCCATTAAAGATACGTTTGACGTCACCCCGTGCGAAAAAATGCAGCACGGCATGATGTTACACGTGACTGTAATGGGCTATATCCAATAGTCATTGGCTATATCTTTGTAATTTTTGGTTTAATTTGCAAATAAAAAAATACGGGTCCCTTATTTTTGAATAATCTAAAAGACGGACTAATTACATTTTTTACGGCAACTAGCCTATTATGCACAAGGTTTCCTTTTATGAAATAGGCGAGCACTAACACAGGGTTTTCTAAAATTCACCTCCTTTTAAGGGTTGCAACGGGGATCCAAAGTTTGTACGAAGAAACCTATTTTCACGTGGGCAAAGCCGCTGGCAGAAGCTAGTTATTACTAAAAGAATAGAATGGCTATAAATCCGCATCTTATTTCTGATTACATTGATATTATAAAATCAAGTTCTGGTCTGTGCTCGTACGGCAGAACGCCATGGCACAGGCGCGACGTAGTGTTATCATTTTATACATAATATTTTCATTTGTTTATTTATCTCAGGACCCTGAGGTCCTAGGCCTTTGGGAGGCGTACAAAGGGCCGAAGCCAACTCGCAGAGGCCCTTTTAGGTTATTATAATGGAAGTAATATTATTATTATAATATGGTATTTCCTCTTTATTTAATAATTATTATATTTTTTTATCCTAGGTGATCACGACAAAATAGAACAGAACCAAAATTATATTTTACCATAAACGATTGTGTCACTATTGGAATTGCAGTCAAGCACTGATTTATAACATAAAAAAAATGGCTACCAAATTTTTTTATCACAATCCTATAATCAAAAGAAGTTCACCTAAACGCAAACTGTGCAATCGGTACCCTCTGAGTCGGAACAGCTTACTTCACAGCTCGCTGAACGCGATGAACCAAACACCGAATTTATGGACCCCTGGATTGTGAGCACAAAAGATGCTCGTATGAGTTCACCCTTAATTGCTTATTTGAAATGGGAAGTGACATTTACGATTCAGGCATTTGTTGGACTTTGATACGTGTTTTATTTGGTATGTTTCTTTTTTTTTTCATTTTTATGGGTTGTGCTTCTTGAGACGAAAAACGAAAAACGGCTTGATTTTAATCAGAAGAAGAATCAGTCTTATGTTTTGTACCCATACTTAGAGATATGCGGTAAACAGGGGCTCAGAATTTATTTCGTTAACTAAACGCACTCTCCTCTTAGGCGTTTCATTTCGGACCTCTGCCGCAAGATTACCGTGCTGCAGCCAGCCCGTTGCAGTACGTTTAACGTACGCGCTTATTGTCGGATTGCTAACTTAGCAGTCCGACAATGAGCGCCTACGAATGCGCCTGAATACGTACCTGACTGCTGTGCATTTATATGCCAGTGATACGCTATTCAACACGTACTATTCAACGCTGATTTGAACACGTGGTGCTTGTGATGTTGCTGTACTGTTGTCGACTGTTCGCCGCACGGTTGCCTCGCGCGCTTTGCATGAAAAATACGATCGTAACGCGTAGGTATACTGTTATTTATTTGAAGTCTGTGACTCAAAGTAGTTCAGTGATATAATGTAGTATGTGGTCGAACCAGAGAAATACATCAGCCCGAGAGCAAAGAATACATTAAAATAATACAGATATTACATTAGGTAAGTATTTTATATTTTACGCTATACGAATAGTTACAAAACTATCCTTAACGATAATAATATAAATCTAATCTATGTCCCTCTGAATTTCGGATCGGATTAAAACCGCACACTATCCCGCCTCCGTTGCACCGACCGCAGATCGAATGGTCAATGGCTTGGACAGACCTGCACGTACGAACATATTCTCTGTTTTTAGGGTTCCGTTGCCAAATGGCAAAAAACGGAACCCTTATAGATTCGTCATGTCTGTCTGTCTGTCCGTCCGTATGTCACAGCCACTTTTTTCCGAAACTATAAGAGCTATACTGTTGAAACTTAGTAAGTAGATGTATTCTGTGAACCGCTTTAAGATTTTCACACAAAAATAGAAAAAGAGCAATAAATTTTGGGGGTCCCCATACTTAGAACTGAAACTCAAAAATTTTTTTTTCTTCAAACCCATACGTGTGGGGTATCTATGGATAGGTCTTCAAAAATAATATTGAGGTTTCTAATTTCATTTTTTTATAAATTGAATAGTTTACGCGAGAGACACTTCCAAAGTGGTAAAATGTGTGTCCCCCCCCTGTAACTTCTAAAATAAGAGAATGATAAAACTAAAAAAAATGTATGATGTACATTACCATGTAAACTACCAACGAAAATTGGTTTGAACGAGATCTAGTAATTAGTTTTTTTTAATACGTCATAAATCTAAAAAAACACATACACTATTATTAAAACATCGATCAAAGTTACAACGAACTACAAGAACTTTTATATTATGTTACTTGCTGCTACGGAACCCTCCATGGGCGAGTCCGACTCCCACTTGGCCGGTTTTTTTTTACTATGTATTGATTTTAAAACATTTTTATTTTGATTCTGTGTCCAATGTTTTTGTATTTGAAGAGATATTGTGTGTTGAATTTCGTTGATTTGAAGAGATATAATTCTTTTCTGCTTTGAGGAACACCATACAATTTAAGTTCAAACTTAGTGGCAGTGGGCTGGGCTGATGTGATATTTAGTAGAACGGATGGAATATTGAACCAAAAGTTTCAGAAGTCGCGAACGCTAGTAGAAATTGCACTTTAAGAAAGCTTTTTTCAAAGAGGTGCTAAGGGTCTACTTTTGAAAGGAAGACTCGGCCCTGGTATGAATGGCAACGAAGAAACAGGAGTGGCCTTTTAGTCAGTAAAAGCTCACCCGCTCTCCCGCTCCGCCCAAGAGAGCGGGATGTCATTGGATGATATTCCCACGTCAAAATAAATAAAATACGAAGAGGTCTGATGACTTGCAGTTCATCGGTAACGCCTTTGATACCTTTGTTCAGACCACGTGACTTAACGTTGAGATGACGTCATTCCCATACATTTGAAGTTTTCTACTAGCGTTAACGATTGTCGATTTTCAACTTGGCTAAGCCCTCTGGTGTATAAACGTGGTCAATTATGAGACCACTTATGTTAACTGTGGGTTCGTACCTGTATAAAGTCTTAATAAACTGGTGGACGAAAAAATTAGGCCACTCCTATTTTGTGATTTTTTCAAGAAATTCCATTCTATTCCATTCATTATACTCCATACAAAGACAAACCGTAGACCAGGAGAACGATATGCACAATGTGACATATTTGAAAGGGTAAGCTTTGGAGGTGGTTCAGTTTTGTTTTGGGGAGGCATAAGCTTAAAAGGCCGTACAGAGCTGGTTATCGTAAAAAGAGGAACTGTTACTGCTGAATCGCACATAACTGACATTCTTGAAGAGCATGTAGTGCCATATTCAGGGTTCACTGGTCAACAATTTAAATTAATGCATGATAATGGGCGCCCGACACTGTGATGTGTGTTAAGAAATTACTTGTGAGAAGTTGAGATATGGGTTCTGGACTAGCCAGCACAAAGTCCAGACCTTAATCCTATAGAACATTTATGGGACGAGCTAAAATTAAGAGTAAGACATCGAGAACCAGCTCCGCAGAACTTGCAGCAGCTGAAATCGACTTTATTAGAGGAATGGGAAATCATAACTCAATCTACCATTAGAAAGATGATAAAATCCATAAATAAAAGGATGGTATATGTTATCAAAGCCAGAGGAGGCAATACATGTTACTAAAAGAAAGATTACATAAGCGAAACCATTTTTTTTTTTTTATTAGTGTGAAGTCATACTTAATTTATTCTTCATTTTTGTTATTTCTTGTTTATCGCTACGAAAAAAAAAAATGTTTCATTTAAAAATGCATTATTTCATGTTCGAATTAACACATAATACATATAAAAAAAAGGTTTTTGTTATGAAACACCGTCAAAACAACACATTTTGTAGGTGGCCTAATTTTATTGTCCACCAGTTTATTTTAACCTATCTCAAAAATCCCAAGTCTTTTTTCGACTACGATGTGGTTGACTTCCAGTCTACCCAAATAAAGCTGGATACTTGAATTTTACAGGGGTGGCTGCCGATCTGACCTCAAAAACACTATAATTAGATAACACATAACTCCTTGGTAAGACTGCTATCAGACTTTTTAGCTTGTCTATGCGTTACGATTACATACGAGTAATATAACATGCCTTTGCCCGCGGCTTGGCCCGCGTACATAAATGATAGCCTATGTTACTCAGGAATAAAGCAGCTTTCAATCGATGAAAAAAATTTAGCAATCGGACCAGTACTTTCAGAGATTCCCTCCTACAAACAAAAAAATAAAAAGAAATCCTTTATAATATTAGATAGTAATGATCCTTTTATTAGGTGGTGTTGACAAAATAGGCATTCTAGTTAGGACATAAACTATGCTAACATTAGCAGTGCTGTTCATTGATTTCAAAGGCCTAGGTAAACAGCATAAGCTTAAAATTTTTAGTTCTGGCTCATGTATTAGCAGTTTGTAACAAATCTTTTTTTTGCATACAGTTTTTGCTATAGGTAGAGAGAAATGAACCCAATAAAGACACTAGAGCTAGCTCAGTTTGTAAAGAAAATAAAAATGGTGCCAGACATAGAAATTAAATTTTACAAAACCAACTAGCTGCACAATTGATATTCAATATACACTTGGCATCAGAGAAAAGTATCAAATTCTAAAGATTTTTTATCGTTAAATTAGTCTCTATTGAAACCAAAAATAAATAATATGGAATTCATAAATCCAGATTCGCTGTCTTAGTATAAGCCTTAGGCTGAAAAAGAGGCTTTATTAAATAGTTCTTTTGTTGAACATTCTTTACAAACCGAAATCGAATGAGGTTCATTGTCTGTAATGTACCTAGTGATTGTTTGTACCTTCTGAGTGTTTAAGGGACGCATTATGATGTTCTTTCAGTTGTATCATTGTTCTCATAATGCGTGATGTTTTTAGGGTTCTGTACATCAAAAAGAAAAAAAACGGAGCCCTTTTTTTCTGACTGATCTGTCAAGATCCTTTATCTCAGGAACGCGTGAAGGTATCGAGTTGAAATTAAAATTTTAGTATACTCAAGTCTACAGTCCCTTGATGCTGTAAACCTGAAGGCATCGTGTTGAAATTATAACCATATACTCAAGTCTGCAGTTCTTTAAAACTGTAAAACTTCTGTAAAACTGTAAAAATCTAAGTTCTAAGTTAACGGAAAAAAAGATACGGCCCTTTATGTCGTAAAAAAACGTATATATTTCAACACTCAAGGGAATCAAAATTTATAGGGTACTTACCGTTAATCCTGTTTGGCATAAAGCAATGTCTTACAGCACAAGTACCTACAGGAATAAATCTGAAAATAGTAAATTTGTTTTACGTATCTTAAAAAAAAACTACTTTCCTAAGATTCGGTACTTACTTATAGTCTAAGATCCGATTAAGAACGACCTTCACCAGTCTGTTTAATGGATGAAACTTATTTTATGATAGATTTAGTGTATTAAATAATATAACGCGAGTGGGTTGCCTAAGAAATTCCTGGCCAGACTATTATTAATTAAAAATTGAAAATTTACTTTTTTTATACAAAAATGCACAACCGTTATTCATACCAGATTTTTTTGCAGACAACAAAATTTTTTTTTTTGCGTTTATTTTGATATAGAATTTGTTGTATAAGAAAATAAACACACCTGTTTATACATACCTGTTTATACCTGGCAACCCATAGTTATGCCAGGAAACAAATAGGCAACCCAACATTTTTATGATCTAAAGGCTTCACTCTTTCGGTTAGTATTACCCACCCGCGTTGTGTTCTTTAATATACTAAATTTATCATAAAATACGTTTCATCAATTAAACAAACCGGTGAAGGTCGTTCTTAACCGTATCTATTAGGTAAGTTTGTATGGTGCGCGAGTCCGACTCACACTTGCTCCGTTTTTTTTATTTCTGGTTTAACGCAAACCCATCAATCAACACTTGATTTTACTATGGCACGTGATTATTATCTTTTATTACTCGTTAACTATAAAAATGCCATAAAATCGTTATTACAGCGCCTATGGTATGTCCGGCAATCTGAGGCGGTTATCACACTGCCGCGCACTACGCAGCGTAGCGCGTGAAAACGCACCTACGCACGTACTTGCGGAAGGGCAGATCTGCATCATCGTGAGAGTTTTTTACGCACTCACGCGCGTAGATGCGTTTTGTAAATTCACGCAGTTATGCACTCATTTCATACAAAATCACGCACGGTACTCTGAGACTCAGTGTGCTATACCCCGCGTGTCGCCCCTTTTTTTTTTAATTTTTTTTTTATGGTGGGAAAAATCATGCATTGACATCCCCCGCCCTTGGGCGGAGCGGGAGATAGTGTCAGACTCTTACTGACTAAAAGACCCACCCCGTTCCTTCTAGCCTTCATACCGGGGCTCGAGCGCCCTTTCGGATAACCCTGGCCCCAGTAGGCTTCGACCCGGCTGGGTCCCTGCTGTTGCTGATAACTCCTTGAGGCGCGTGGGAACAGTGCGCGCCGTCGACGACTTGGGCTTGGTCCGGACAGTTACCGGACGGCCGGACAGTGAGCTACCCATTGCTCACTGTCCGCAAGCCCGCGTTTACGTTGGCCGGAAATCGGGATCAGAATCCCGGCGACGGCGGCGGCGATAACGCCGTTGCCTGATGCTGCGTGTCGCCCCGAACCCACGCGCGTGCTTGTGTGTTTCTCCGCATGTAAGTGCGTAATCTGCATGAACACATGTGAATGCATTTTCAGTGTGTTGGACTGTGCGTGTTTTCTATACAAACGGAGATACTTACAAGCAACGTTAAGACACGCATTCACGCACTACGCTGCGTGGTGCGTGGCAGTGTAATAGCCGCCTAAATGTCACTGGCTACATTTCCAATTTCGGCCATTTTGTTGCCTTCGTGAGATATGGTGCTACATTGGCATCGATTTGCGGTCGCCATTTGCGAAGTATTCCAATTTCAAAATGTAAATTGACTGTCATGTATTTGGCAATTTTAGTAAATTTTATTTCAGACTATACTGGATTGAATGTCAAATTCGTAAAATTATAACATTCATGGATAACTCTATATCACAATTTACACTAATGTTATAAAGGCGAAAGTTTGTGATTGTTAGTGTGTACGTTTATAACTTCTTTGCTTAAGAGATTTATATGTATGTGTGTATAGATATGTATCAGGCTGTGCACCAAGCGGCCTCTACGAGTCGCGCGTCAACCCTCGTGTATTTATTATTTCTTATACAGTATTAAATACGTCGTTTTTTACACGTGATAATTTGTCCCTGCAACACTCAGCTCTATAATACCCTCGACTGCAGCTCAGGGGCCCAAGTCTGCTATTTTTATAAATTCGTCGTTCCAACACGATCACATTGTCATTTTGCTAAAAGTTCGTAATCTGCTAATTTATAATGATCGATCATTGATCGGTCAGTGGTATCGTAATAGAGTTGTGGTAGAATGATAATATCGAGCATATTAAAACTAATAACTGCACAATAACGTTCTAACGGTAGAACACTGATCAAATAAACTGTAAAAGTTTTAGCAGATTACCGCATACGTCAAATATTCATTTGTCAATATGTACGAGATTACTATTCTATACCACTTCTTTCAATGGAGTGTCAGTGGTTGATCATTGGCAAGTCATAATGACGCCATTATATTAGTAGATTACCAAACTTGTCAAAATCGACAATTATGACATCAACGATAGACCATTCTGACACTATTGTAATAGCAAACTTGAGGCCCAGGTAATTTCCGCTTTGAAATATTTACATTTGCACTGTTCCCGCGCGCCTCAAGGAGTTGTCAGCAACAGCAGGAACCCAGCCGGGTCGAAGCCTACTGGGGCCAGGGTTATCCGAAAGGGCGCTCGAGCCCCGGTATGAAGGCTAGAAGGAACGGGGTGGGTCTTTTAGTCAGTAATAGTCTGACACTATCTCCCGCTCCGCCCAAGGGCGGGGGATGTCAATGCATGATTTTTTCCCACCATAAAAAAAAAAAAAAAAAGACAGCGACGTAATTGACATTTCCCAGTCTGAACGAGAAAGTTATTTAACGCTTTCCCATCCTCAGAGTGGAGCAATTGATTATAACCTCGGTGATTCCATCATTCTTTCCCACCTTACATTTGAAGCATCCTGCTATGAAGATTAAAATTTTAATAGAAAAGGAGTCATGAATATTTTCTATTTTCTCATAAAATAGCTATAACAAATACACGTATATAATCGTATTCTTGCAATCAAACAAGACTGCCAGTTGTCTACCAAGCACTTTCCATTGAAAGCCGCAACTTGATGGGCACATAAAATTTCATCGCATTCGAATGTTATTGCACGGGAACGTTCAGTTGGGGACGTATGTATACCACACGTGGTGGGTTCGTGATATTTTTTTTTTTCAATACACTTACTCGAAAACCCGCTCTTATCCTACCGCTTTTAGGAAGCAATGGGCGGTTTTCCGCACTAGTGCAGAAAAGTGCGCGTGCTCTACCCCGCCACAATGTTATTACATTTATCTTATCAGGCTGAGCGCGCGTCGACCCCCACGAGTCGCCGGTCAACCTTCGTTTATTCATTTCTTCCTAAGTGTGTTGAAAAAAGTCGTTTGACACACGTGCTTTGTCGCTGCAGCCCTCGGCTCCATAACATACTCGCTTACGGCTCGTGCGGATTCCGCTTCAGTTACCACGACAAACTTTCTGCACTTGTATTTAATGTAATGTAATTTTAATGTACTATTTCCGTGAGAAATCAAAGGAGCCGTCGCGCTCTCGGTAAATAGAAAGGGAGTATCAGATTTAGTCTTAATCATGGCTATAATTCCACTCTTTGAGTTGTGGCTGGAGAGATGGCGTCCTCACCTTCTGCATGAGGCAGGTCCAACCCGGACACGATAAGTTCAGGAGTTTCTTATATCGAATTCGTGGATGTCGCCATTTTGCGGAGAGAGCAGCGCGGAGCATTATTATATGTATATTGGAGGTGAAGCCCCGATAAGCCATGAGAGCTCGCCAAGTCGTTATATAGGCACCGAATACATCTTTTTTAAGCAAAACTTAAGCATTTGGTAAAATAGTGTTATTTTGAAATGACAGATAATTTTTTTTTTTTCACTTTTGATAGGCTCGCTCCTGACCACTATCTCACTTCATGGAAAACGACGGTGTGATTCAAGCTAGAACTACATTAGACCGACGCACACATGTAACACGTCTGATTTGTACGTAGAACAACGTCGCGTGGCGTGAATCAAGTGTAGCTCTACAAGTCTAGTTTAGTATGGAGACCGACGCGCCCAGATCGGCGTGGTTGGCAAGCGTGTGAACAGTGTAGTTCTATTATTATTATTATTATTTAGAAGATAAGGGGCTATGCATCACCCATAGTGTAGGGGATGTAGTCACTGCGACCTAAAAGATCTATTGTGACTCGCCACCTTGTTAGAGTAACTCTTTTAGCCCGGAGGCTTCCAAGAAATTTAGAATACTCCTAGCTTTTAGAGTTTTAATCTCCTCCGGGCGAATAATGTGTCGGCCCAGATGGACACTGCGTTTGTGGACAAGGGGCCCGCATTCACACAAGAGGTGCTTAGGCGTCTCCCTCTCCTGATTGCAGTACCGGCAAACATCAGTGTCACTCAGTTTCATGTGAAATTGGTGCCTGTTTAGTTTGCAGTGGCCGGTTAAGGCGCGGGCTATCGCACAGATGTTCGTCCTGCTAAGCTCAAGAAGCTCGGCAGTTCGTTTTTGTGAGTAGCCTTCTATGAGAGATTTGGCGTGTAGCAGACCTGGTTGTACCAACCAGTTCTTTTTTGAATCGCCAAATAAGTTGCCCTTAAGGGTCTGCATGGCCTGGTTCTTTGAGATACCACAGAAGGGTTCTGGACCTATCTGATGACCTTGAGCCCCAGCCCGTGCAAGTTCATCGGCTTTTTCGTTGCCGTTGATTCCAGAATGACCTGGTACCCATCTCAGAATAACTTTATTCCTTTGCCCCAGGTCATTCAGTTTGTTAACGCAGTCTTTTACCAGTTTCGAATTTAAAGTATTCGAGTTCAAGGCGTTAAGAGCTGCCTGGCTATCTGAGTAAATCAGAATTAATTGATTTATGTAGTTTCGTTGACGGTTGGCCTCCACACATTCTATAATGGCGTATACCTCCGCTTGGAATATGGTAGCATGTTTACCCAGATTCAAGCTTTTGCTGAATTTCGGGCTAATGCCAAATATTCCACATCCTACATTCTCACCCATTTTGGACCCGTCTGTAAACCAGATCAGGCTTCCAGCCTTGCAAGTGATGAGGTTGTTTGACCAATCCTCT
The DNA here is from genome assembly GCA_910589285.2 of Mythimna ferrago. Lineage (NCBI taxonomy): Eukaryota > Metazoa > Arthropoda > Insecta > Lepidoptera > Noctuidae > Mythimna > Mythimna ferrago. The sequence goes on from OU342683.1 coordinate 23,439,983, forward strand.
CTGCTCGGCAGTTCCACTGTGTAATTCCTTGTGAAATTACACTGTGGAAGCATGACGTCTGTTGTCATAGCTAGTTGATCGTGTTCAAGTACTGATTCGTGTAGCGATCTCAGTGCTTGAGAGCGCCAGTTTGCTTTGCCAGTGCTGTTTGTTCTGTACATGCTTGCCTTCGCCTCCTTCGCAATGAATAGATGAAGTGGCGGTAGGTTAAGCAGGGCATTTAGAGCAGCTCCTGGGGTTGTGGACATGGCCCCTGTTGATATGAGGCATGCAAGTCTCTGCAAACCATTAAGTTTGTTAATGACTGTCACTTGAGTTGTTTTCCTCCACCATACTACGCAGGCATACGTTATTATCGGCCTGACTATGGCGGTGTACAACCACAGGGCGATTTTAGGGTTTAAGCCCCATTTCTTCCCTGCTAAGCGACAGCATATTCCTAAAGCTATTTTAGCCTTTTGGATCACATTGTTAATGTGAGTGTTCCAGGTCAGTCTCTGGTCGATAGTTACGCCCAGGTACTTGACTTCGCTGGAGAATGGTATGAGAGTCCCCTTTACAGTGGGCGTTACAAGTTTGTCCAACTTACGCTTCCTAGTAAAGGGGACTATTGTTGTTTTACTCGGGTTAACCGATAAATTGTTTTCTGTGCACCATGTGTTAATAATGTTCAGAGATCTCTGTAGTATAGATGATACCGTGCTGTGACAGGGGCCGACAACACAAGCCACCACATCGTCAGCATAGCTATGTACATCTAAGTCTCTTGTAGAGGCTTCAACCAGCAATTGGTCAACAACGAGTAGCCATAGAAGTGGCGATAAAACGCCTCCTTGCGGGCACCCTTTAGTTGTTTTGAAGCTCTTTGTAGTTCCGTGTAAGGTAACACTGATAGTTCTGTTGAGGAGCATGAATTCGATCCAACGAGTAGTTGTTTCGTCAATCCCTTTCGCCTTCATTCCCTTGGAAAGGGCGTCTATGGTGACGTTGTCGAAAACTCCTTCAATATCAAGGAAAGCACATAGGGCTATCTGTTTATCTTCCAAAGCCCTTTCGATCCTGTCTGTTAGTTCTAACAGAGCAGTTTCTGTAGATTTTCCTTTTTGGTAAGCGTGTTGCTTCGGATGCAGAGGGTTATCCCTTAATGGTCCATCCCTGATGCATTCGTCAATAACCTTTTCCATACTCTTGAGTAGGAAGGAGGTAAGGCTTATTGGTCTGAAGGACTTTGGTTGAGAGTAGTCCTTCTTACCGGCCTTTGGGATAAAACAGACTTTAACCATAGTCCATTTCTCTGGTATATATCCCCAGGCAAAGCTTGCTCTGAAGATTTTGATTAAAATAGGGATGAGAATAGTCTTCCCTTGCTGCAGAAGAGCTGGGAAGACATCGTCATCCCCTGCAGATTTAATTGGCTTGAATGAGTCTATAGCCCATTCTACCTTGTTCGGTCTAAAATACCTCGCCGCTCTTCTCCAGTCTTCATTTGAAGGCCTGGTGAGGCGGATATGAGGAGTATTTTGTACGATGTTATCTGGTGCCATCACCGAGCCAGGGAAGTGTGTAGACGCCAGAAGTTTCAGGGTTTCTTCCGCTGATGCAGTGAAGGCACCGTCTGGTTTCTTTAAGAATCCCAGTTGATTTGTAGGCGATTTGGATAAGACTTTGTGGATTCTGGCTCCTTGAGGGACTTTAGTAATCTCCTCGCAGAACTTCCTCCATGACAGTCTTTTCGCCTTTCGGATTTCTTTATTATAGGTAGTTAAAGCTTTCCGATACCGATCCCAGTCGTCAGTCGATTTAGCCTTATTAAACAACCTACGTGATTCTTCCCTTAAAACATCGAGCTTTTTGTTCCACCACGTCACTTTTCTATCCCTCACAGTTCTTAGAGGGCAGCTCTCTTCGTAAGAGGCTGTAATGGCTTCCGTAACTTGAGCAACAGCATAATCCAATGTTTCAGGGGAGCGTATGGTTTTAGGGAAGTCTTGGAGTCTATCCTGGAGCTTTATTCTGTACAAGTCCCAGTCCGTGGCTTTTGCATCCCTAAAAGTGATGGTTTCGCAAATGTTGGATGTATTCAGTGCGAATTTAATTAGTCGATGATCAGACATAGATGGTTCATCACTGACATGCCAATTGGTTATCAGCCTGGCAGTGTGAATAGTAGCGAGAGTTACATCAAGAACTTCCTTCCTCGATCTAGTTACAAAGGTCGGTTTACATCCCTCATTAACTATTTGGAGGCGGTTAGTTAGTACAAAATCATGAAGCAACTCACCTCTGTCGTTGATGTCAGTGCTGCCCCAGTTGGTATGGTGGGCGTTGGCGTCACACCCAATGAGAAGCTCGGCATTGTTGGCATAGGCGTACTCGACTACCTTTGCAAGCTCCTCGGATGGGTCGGTATTCGTCCCGTCCAGGTATGCCGAGCACACGATGAGGCGTCCATTTCCGCTCTTGAAATTAACATAAGCTGCAATCAGGTCATCGCTGCACAGGCCTGGTATGCATAAGAAATCAATATTATTATTGAAAAGTATACACGCTCTTGGTTTGACTCCTCCGATATGGTGTACGACCTTACCTGCAGAGCCCAGTCCAGACACCGTGTTAGTATTAGCCAGCCACGGTTCCTGAATAAGAGCAATGTGAAGGTTCTTCTGTGTGAAGTGTTTTTCCAGAACAGCCGTGGCTGCTCTGGCATGGTGCAGGTTGATCTGCACCACTTGTGTGTTTGTGTGTGTCTGTGTTATGGTGTGTTTGTGTTGTGTTAGTGTTGTGTGTTTGTGTCGGTGGGTGGGTTAAGTGGCGTTATTCGACCCGCTTGGCTTCGGGGCTGTAGGGCAGCCCCGAGGTTTGGCCGGTCGGCTCTCCACTCCCGATCGATTGGGACGTGTAGCCCTTTTCGTCGGTGGTGCTCCGAGGGGGCGGTTCCTGACGCCCTGGCCTCCAGGTTTCGGCTTGGCGTTTTGCCGCTTTGCCGTTTTACCAGAGACCTGGACGCTCGGCCCCGCCCTAGGAGCGTGTTGAGCAGGTGGCAGAATCCCTGCGCTAGATTGGCTAGTTCCTGCCACCTGCTCAGCCCTCGCCGGCGTATTATCGCCGCGAATGCGAATCCAGACTTTGCGAAAGCCTAGTTGCGGCCTGCAGTCTAGCTTGCGCAAGGCTTCTACAGAGGCATCATCGATAGAGAGGGCGGTCGTGATTCCGTCCCTTTCTTTCTTGACGCTCAGCACCTTCCACAAGCCAGTCTGCAGGTCGTTTTGTTTTTCCAGGAGATTGAGGGCATCTCTTGGAGTTTTCAGGACATCTTCTGTCTTGAAGTGGAGGATCCCAACCTTAGCTTTTGGCAAGTCCTTCTCGTTAATGAACGAGAGTTCCGCCTCTGGCCACGGCTTTAGTGTCCCCACTTATTCTTCAAGCCATTTCAGGCTGTAGTCGTTTTTAATTACGACTTGCAGCCATCCCGGCTTGAAAGTGCAGCCCTCAATTCGAATTTTGAATTCGGGGGCTTTGGGCATAGGGGCGTTAAGAATCGCCCTCAATATGTCCTTGTAAAGGAGCCCCAATTGCGCGTCCGGCATGGGCTCCTTGTTACGGATTCCCACCCGGATGTTAGTTAGGGCATCCTTAAAAGACATAGCGCTTGTCTCAGGCGGTGGTCCGACCTGAGTTGCGGACGGCTCATCAGGGATCATTGGAATTGACCCTGACTTTTCGTCCACACGCGTAGTCTTTTTGACATGATCCTTTGGCGACTCGTCCTCGGATCGGGATCGTTTTACCGGCCTCTTCCCCGAGGACATATCGGCCATTAGACCAGTCGAAGGAGTATGCGCACTTGCCAACCGCTCCGTGACCAGCTTGTAGGCCTCAATGGGGTCCATACCGCCAGCCTTGAGGCGCCGCAGGCGCTTACGCGCTGCTCCTGTCAACCGTCGTTTCCTGGGACTGAGGTCAGTTCCCGACGGCACTTCCGAGTCCATCTCAGTAGGCCTCGTGCCATCGTTTGCCGACTCCAGCTCAGGAGGGTTGAGTTCGGTGTCCAAGGTGACTAGGGAGTCTCCCTCAGAACCGAGCAAGAGAGCAGTCAGATCGGGAATTGACCCAGTCAGACTACTCGAGAGTTCCGGACGTTCGTCATCGTCCAGAGATGGAGTATTTTTTTTAAAAAGGTGTAGATCCATACAGTTCCCACGAGAAGCTAGGGAAATAAACAGTCCACCTGGGCAGAGCCCCGCTTGCCCAGGTAAGGCGAAATTACTACTCCAGGATTGCCATCTCCCTGGAGAGACACCGATAGGAACCAAGCTCCCCCTTGGCCACGCATCCCTCGGCTCGGTACGTATGACACCTTGGATTGGGTTTTGCTGATTATTCGCCACCACTGTAAGTGATTCCCCTACCCATGCCATAAGTAATGACACACGTAAGAGAGCCACCTACAGTGGCGCCCAGGATGCACCGTCCCCCCCACTGTTCTTCCCAGCGAATGCCTACATACAGCCGCATATAAAATGCAGATGCATACATGCATGAACTGGGACGAACAGCAAGAGAGCACACGTGGAGGTTATCTAGCACGCACCCCCTGTGTAGTTCTACCTTCACTCTTGATGTATTTGGCCTTTGTTCTGGTACTATTCTGTCATCATCATCATCAGTCTTTTTAATGTTCCCACGGCTCGAACTCAGGCCTTCTCTCTGCTCTCTCTCTGGAATGGGCCGCAATCCACCACACGGGCCCAATGCGGGTTGTTAAATGTCACATGTCTTTGAATTTTTGGTTCTAGGACATGCCGGTTTCCTATCGATGTTTTCCTTCACCGTTTTGAGAGCAGTGGTGATGAAATACATTACCCAAAGTAATGGACCTGGCTGGGTTCGAACCCGCGACCAACAACTCGTAAGTCGGGGTCATTACCACTCGGCCACCACTGCTCTATTCTGCTGCTACTATTCTGTGCGAAATTATTAAAATAATGCTTTAAAGTAAACTTTCTACTAATAGGTAAGTTACTAACTTCCAATAGTTTGTCTTTAAACTACGTTCGTGCGGTGAACCAAATTAACTTAGTTTGTAAAATTCATTATAATCCTGACTTCATCTACTTTATGTTATGAATGGGACTTTGTTAGTGAAGTAAAGTCAAGTATTAATACTCGTATAAAGAGCACAACTGAAGGCATAGCATTAGCAGAATATGCAGATGATTAAAAGAAATTTCACTAAGTAGATCTGATGTAACTGCGTTTGTCCTTCTGACCATATGCTAACTTATTTGGGATCGATGCAATTCATAGCCAAAATGATGTAATATATTTTTAACCTAACCAGATATATGTTATGTATTATATACAAGACATATAATATACAATATTGAAAATAAAAACAATTTTTTTTCGGTTGGTAAAAATCATCTAATGACCTTTGGACGGAGCGGGAGATAGTGTCAGACTTTTACTGACTAAAAAACCCATCATGTTCCTTCGTTGCCTTTCATACCAGGGCCAAACTTATATTGCCAAATGTTTTTATTAATATAAAAAATAAATAAAACATTTTGCAATTTTAAACTTTTGTTTTTTTTTTTGATATGGGAAATCGAGACAGATACTCTTTCATTTGTTACGTGTGAAAAATCACCAAAATAAATAACTCAATCCAAGAGCGAGAGTGGACTAACACTCCCGTGTTAGACTTTTATTGCTTTAAACCTACCGGTGTTTCTTCAGTGGCCTTTTGAGTTCCAAGGTCGCGGTACCTCCTTCAAATAATCCTGCAACCCATTTCACAGTTCCAAATTTTATACGTTTGCAGCCTAAAACTTCCGTACTACGCATCTGGAGTCTGGACTGACAGATTTATTATCGGACATCCTGGACCGATCGAATTCACTACTGAAAATAGGTCTTCCGCAGGTTGAATGACCTGGACCGTATTGTGAAATACAGAAGAAGGTTGCTTACTGTCAAAAATGATGCTGAAATCTAAACCGTTTATACGACTTCTTCTTCTTCTTTTCGTGTCGATGCTCTCAAACTATACTTTTTTTACCAATATTTGGCAACCTGTACAGCTCAATTGTTGGCCTCGTATATATCCTGAAAACTGCAGGTGGTTATGCAAGATGGGGTGCATAGCAGGTGGCGCATGTCCCGTGAAGAGGCTCCACTGGCACTGTGTTAGAGATGGGTCGAGGGAGCCCCATTTACCGGACTGCATTGACACTTTAACTCTCAAATTAAAATAAACACAGCGTTGTCTCCTTTCTTATTTTTTTTAACTTTGCTTCACACTAAGAATAACGTGTGTATCGTGAGTGCGTTCACAAACATGTAAAATCACCTGAACAAGACACCCAGACCCAGAATACTTATCTGTAGGTCATACAATTATTGCCCCGCGACAGAATCAAACCCGTAACAAGCAGCACTGTAGTCCATCGCTCGCTAACCGTGTCGTCGTATATTGTCTTCGTATTAGAAATCAAATAAAACAACCACGATAGCGATAGTCGCTAACCGATTATACTAAGTGACTTTCCAAACCCTTCACATAATAATTTACCTTTATAACCCTATAAAAACGTAACACGTATCTTATGGTGAGCTCTGAGATTGCATAATGACACGCTGAAGAGGGTCGAGGGTTAAATGTGTGTGAAGATTTGCAACGTGGTGAGATGATAATGAGCTGACTGTATTTTCACACTATTTTAGCAGCGGGAAAAAGTTTTCACACCTATGCGTGATTTAATAAGAATCTTTACGACATGCAGAATGTAATATCTTGGTAATATTTTTTCACCGTCATCTTTCAGCCGAAAAACAATGAACACTGTTGCACATAGGGCGGGAGCCCAACGCTTGGGGGACCAAGTGTTGCCCCAACGATTCGTTCTATGCGTCTTGCATCCATCAGATGACAACGACTCTTACCAGGTCAACAGTTCACCTTGTCGGAGGCCTTCCAATGCTGCGTCTCGTGGTCACCACTCCAGAACTTTTCGGCCTCATTGACCATTTGTTCTGCGAGCAATGAGCAATGCCCACTGCCATGTGCCATGCACCTTATAAATAGCTGAAAAAAGACGCTGAAAAAGAATGAAACAAGATTTTCATTCTTTTTACAGTCGGGTTTTAGTTTTTTACTTTTTTTTAAATTTAATCCCTTGAACGCCAGGGAATCACGTGACCCGGAAAATTGCACTGTGTACGTAAATCACCAAAAAAATAAATAAAAAAAAAACAAAAAAATTGTTTTTTTCTAGGAAAAACAAATAATATAATATATATAGAATAATATGTATAGAAACCAAAATTTTCGGCCAAATAACTTTCATACAAACGTGTGTACAAAACGAAAATTAAACGTTCAAGGACATCCAAGTTGTATAGACGTAGGTATGTCACAAATGGTGCTCGAGGGGTTAAACAATTTTGGTATTAAATCACTGTGTTTCCATACTGTTTATTTATTTATTTATTAAAACTTCATGCAACACATAGGTACAAAGGCGGACTTAATGCCTTAGGCATTCTCCACCAGTCAACCAATAAGAGAAAACATGGCAGGTGCATAAAAAAAAGAGAATAGATTAATAAGAAAACAAGGGAAAAATATATATATATAATAAACATACATACATGTTCAATATAATATAAACCTACATATATATAAATATATATAATTATAAGGAAAATGAAAGGATTTTTGAGACTACTCCGCTATTTGTGTAGAAAATAAAACCGTAACTTCCACTTAAATGCATTCTGACTGGTGGCCGTCCTGATGTCAAAAAGAAGCGCATTCCACAGAAGTATGGACTGAATATGAAAGAAAGAATAGACAAAATCAGAAGTATGAGAAGGACAAAGCAGTAGAAGATTATTGGAAGAACGCAGATTCTTAGCATGAGAAGAACATGGATATTGAAAGTTTGAAATAAGATAAGAAGGAGGGGTAGGAGAGTTGAGCAGTTGTTTACGTGAAGCCCTTTCAAATGATACCAAACACGACGTATTTGTCTTTTTTTAACACACTATTTTTGTCCACTAGAGGGCGCCACATTGAATTTGAGCAATATTTTGGAAATGTTCAAGTTAAGCCCTTTCAAATGATCCAACCACGGCGTATTTATCTCCGTGTTTATTTATAATACATTACTTTTTGTCCCCTAGAGGGCGCCATATCGAGTTGTAACACGTCACGTACGAAGATAGAAGCGGACGATTACGAAAACGAAACGGAACAACGATGACGACGACGAAGACGTGGACGATTAAGGAAGATGGTTCTAACGATACCTCATATGTTGAGTTCCGATACGTAGATTAGGAGCTATGAGGGAACAGATGAACATACTCACATACACACATACATGCATACATAACCCTCCTTTGGCTTTGCCGTAGTCGGGTAAAAAGCGTAATTTACTTTTTTTTTCAGGTATGTCAAATTATCAGATAACAGATTTTTCATCAAAATATAAGTCAGTATGAACTGAATAAATGCACATCCTGCAGCAAAATCCTAGTGCATATATGCAAAATCGAAGAAAATGAAAAGTAACTTATGGCGAAGAAGTCATCTTTTATGACGTCATAACTTCTAAGAATGTGTCGAAGAATATTGGATTTTGTTATGTTGTGGGGTTAAATCTAATACAATCTAAGTGGCAATGCACTTACCCTTCAAGTTTGGATAGTGTATGAAGTTTGAAGCTTAGTATCGAATCTTAAGCAATGTCAACATTACTATACTTCATATAATGACGTTACAGCTTTACTTTATCACTATTCTTCGTCAAAATATAATATATATTTCAAGCTTCTGTGAGTAGTTTTATTAAAATTATTATGTCTTAAAAAATCTTTCACGGGTAACCGTGTGTGATGGTCTAAAACCAGTGTTACATACGACAAATGAAAGTTAGGATGCGAGATATATTGACAGTGAAAATGAAAATCTCTTATAACTCCAGTTCTTGTGGTCGCCCTACAATTAACCTATTCACACTTAACTTAAAAATCTCCAGGTTGTAGCTCTATCAGGAAACAAGCTGAGAATTCCACTTTCATCACAACTTTCATCTTTATCTGTATCTTTAAGTCGAGAGTGAATAGGTTTCTTCTAGGTAAGCGCGTTTCATCGTCGACCGCATCGTTGCTTTCCATCATGCGAGATAGAGGTCAAGCGCGAACAAAAAATAAAAAATAATAATAATAATAAAAGTGGAAACTGACTGACTGACTTATCAAAGCACAGCCTAAACTACTGGGACTAGGAGCGTGAAACGAACGCTTTGTATGTAGATTGACTTCTGTACTGATACCTATATTTTGTGGTACCTAACGTGGTCAACGTCATGTAATGTGTTGGATGGGGTCGTAAAATTGTTTTTGGAAACGTCTATACGGGACACATAATAAGATCTGTCGCTGGTCGGTGATTGGAACACGTACGACTCGAAGCTGATTTCGTGGTGCGCTTCCAACCTTTCGACTCTCAGAATCCAATTGCTCACTTTCAAGTAATCCACAACTTCCTCAACTTTCGACCCGAAATATATAGCAACATGTACAGTAGGCACAGCCCAATGTAGCAACATGTTCGATCCACGCGGTGTGGTACTCGGTGGTGCGAGTAAAATAACACCTTCCTTGTTGATTTAGAAACGCAAAGTCCATTCTTTGTATTCTAGTCCACAAATGTTTTGCACCTAAAATAACCATCCAGTTCCAACTTCATCGCAGAACTACGACACCGATTAAATCGTTTAATCCTAATCCGAAGCCCGCTTAGCACAACAAAGCTGTTCAAACAACGTCCGCTGTACCGTAAAACCAGTCCCGTTGGGCCTGCAATCTGGGTATAATGAAAATAGACAGCTAACAAGTTCATTTACACAGGAATTTATGCTGCCTGTTCCTATATTTCTGTCGATTTGTAAAGTAATAGGAAATGAAGAAGCGATGGACTTGACGACTAAAAGACATATTTACACATTTAAGTACATAAATAATTTTATTTTTAGTAAGTATATGTGAAACCTGAACATACAGGGTGTAAGGGACAGCCCTCCAAAAACTTTAAGGGCTTGCTTAGTAGACAAAACTGAACAACCATCCACAAGACTATTTTTCAGGAAATGAAAAAAAAATCAGCTTCATCATACAAAATTAAAAACTTGTTTGGACAGTTTGTATGGAGAGGCCGATTTTTTTTTCGTTTCCTGAAAAAAATCTTGTGGTAGGTTGTTTAGTTTTGTTTACTGAGCAAGCCCTTAAAGTTTGTTGAGGGTTGCCCCTCACACTCTGTAGTTTGTTCAGAATCAGCAACTGAATCGAATCCAATAATTTTTATACTATGTTACATTGCTTTTTCTCAAAAATATTTAAAAAAGTTCACAACTTGGACACCACGGACACTAAGTATAAAACAGGTCACGGCAGGTCACAGCGCACAGCTAGGTGCGGAAGCAAAACCACCCCCGGTCCCCTGGGTGGTCCGGTGACCATGTATTTATGTCCTCAACCAGGTACCATAACCGGCTTATAACTTTGTGATTTTTCATAATACAGTTTTAAAACTTTGTAAGTACATAGATTCTACGAAAATACTAGACAGGAGTTTCAGATTTCGCATATATTAAAAGTAGGTTGTACAGGTAGTATTGCCAGGTCCATTGCCTCTTTGTACTTAAAAGTTCCATATACCACCGTTGAAAAGGAAGGATCCTTCGACCAGACTGGTGTTGTATCTCATCCGGACAACTGCCAAATAGTTAATTTCGGGCTGTTGTGTATTATGTTCTAATCGCGCGGAGCACTCTGATATCATGAATCTTGATGCAAGATTTAGTATGTTTTAGTTCCTCTAAGACGTCTTAGATATCGCTACAAAACCTACGTTTAACAAACCTTTTGTAGAATAGCAAATTTTGATACAAGTGAATTTTCCCGAGCCGCAGGCGAGATTGTTATGGTGCCGAGTTCTGCAGTGACATACCTAGTTCCACGTGTTTCAAATGACATTTTTCAATACTCGCGACACGTGGAGCCTGATACGATAAATACAATAAATTGGGTTGAACTCGCGCACTTTTCTGCACTAGTGCGGAAAACACAAAATTACGAGCTTAAAAGCAATAGGGATAAGATTGGGTTTTCGAGTAAGGGTATTGAAAAATATCTATTCGTCTTTATTGTAGACACAGCCCAGCAAAATTGTGTGAGAAAGTCTCTATTGTGTTTGGTTTTGACGTGCGATCGATGGCCATGAAATTTTCCTTATACTACCTGAACCACGAATTCCGTGTATTTTCTAAGACTTGTAAATAATCTCTTTGTCCTATTATGTTTGAGACGGATTTATTCAAGGAATACAGCTTTCCTTTTGTTATAAAATACTGGTTTAATAATACTGTTTGTGGGCTAAATTGTTTAGCGGTTATATTAAGTTTTCTTGGGTTAAATAAAGTTCACTTTGATATATTTTTTTGAGATAATTATTTGTGGCTTTTTTCAGGGTTTTCTTTTTCATTGTTGAAATTGGTCTAGCTCGTTTTATTTAATAGCCCAGACGATTTTAATAGATATTTGGTACATTTATTTCCATGCAGACCGAGCTCTTTAGCCCAGTTAATTCACAAAAGAAAAGTTTGCACCTATACTTCATTTATTTATGATAGAGCGTACACTCACAACAGAAATGAAGATATCTGCAGGAGAACCAATGTTACTGACATAGCTCGAAGAATCGCCAAACTTAAGTGGCAATGAGCAGGGTGCATTTCACGCAGAACGGATGGTCAATGGGGACGAACGGTTCTGAAGTGGCGACTGCGTACCGGAAGATGCAGTGTTGGAAGACCTCGCAGGTAGACCGATGACCTGGTTAGTATCACAGGAATCCGATGGACTCGTGACGCACTGGACGATCGTTGTGGCGACGCTTGGGAGAGGCATATGTCCAACAGTGGATGTCTTTTGGCTGATAATTATGATGGTGAGAGTGTATGAGTAGATATCAATTAACAGCCGCAAGAAAATAATAAAACTGTCACTTGTTGTACTTTTATTACGTATTTAGTTATCACACTCTGGGCTGCTGAATTGCTTAAAAGAATTTCTGAAACGCAAAAACTTACTGAAAGCACACGGGTGAGTTTTTTTCATAGGTGGGTTTTGGTAAAAATCTGACTTCCTTTCCCATTTAAAACGATAGAAGTAATTTAGTTACTAGATGATTTCCGACCTAGAAAAAGAAGTAGTCAAGTCTTGACGTGCATTTACAAACGGAGTTAATAAAGATACAAAATCTTTCAACCTTTTGTGCTACAGCTGCCCTGAGAAATCCCTGTTCATCTAATAAAGAAGACAACGACCTATTTCTAAGATAACCACGCAAATATGTTACATTACTGAAGCGGAACGTTGTCTGAATTTCTGTGAACAGGAAGCTTACCCGTACTTTTCTGAACGCTGGAGATTTTTCGCGACCGTACCCTGCATTGTTCAGATAAAAGGGCTTATTCCAAGCTGGTTGCGCTGCGGACGGGCTTAGGATTACGTTTGTGCCATATATGGAACCATGTTGGACGTGTGTTATTCTTTTTTAAGTGGCTTAGTCTCTCTTCTTCGATTCTTTGTTGGAATATTGTTATGAAAATATTGAAAGTTTTTTTTTTAATTTACGACAACTTGTATGCAACTAGTTCTAGTCTTTGGGACTAGAACTAGTTGCATGCTTCGCAGAGCTTTTGGTGACCTTCCACAAAGTGGACCGATAACCTGGTGAAGGTCGCCGAAATTCGACGACTGTGAGACGCACAGGACCGGTTAATGAGGTGACAATCAAATCAAATCAAAAACATTTATTTCAAATAGACCATTTGCAGGCACTTTTGAATAGTCAAATGTCGTTCAGTCCAAGAAATGTGAAGCTAAATTGCACGTTCCAAAGCGTAGATCTCTATGGAGAAGAACGTGCAAGAAACTTCACAGACACTCTTTTTAAATCATACTATGAGTTACATAGATCATGGTTACATACTTCTTGTCGCTTCTAAGACACTAAAGGGAAACTTGTGTCTACTATTGGAGGTCTTTTAAACTTGTCAGTTGGTATTATACAGCTATCCCAGGAATGTGCTCTTTCAAGCGATGCATAGAGTGTTTTTTGGTGATTATTTAAAGAGTTACGTTTCATGTATTGAGAGTTCATTAAAAATCCCTGGTCTTATATCAAAATGTCCAGGTACCCTTCAAAGGTTTCCCTATTCACTTTAAGTCAATAGTGAAACATCAGTTGTAGTATAGCATCAAAAAAAGTAAAAACTTATCAAGCGTTAAAAATTTAATTCATGAGCTTCCTAAGCTTTTTTCTGTAAGCGACTGTATTTCTGAGCTAAAGCCAGGCTTTGAAACCGCAAGCCTTCGTAAATGCACTGGATTAAGTTGTACGTTCGCGATTCAGAAAAGAACGAACGTAATCTAAGCTATATACTCCATATATATACTTTACAATATTATCCTCTTATACAATTGAAGACTTTTTTTCAAAGGTCATTTCATTTATAGAACTACCTTCTGCTAGTGGCTTCGCCCGCGTGATAAAAGAGAATTATAAATTATTCCAAGGTAACGTACTCCCGGGATAAAAAAGTATGCTATGTGCTATTACTTTATACCAATTTCTATTGAAATCCTTCAGCCATTTGAGCCTGAAAGTAACATACACATATTTATAAACTTTCGCTTTTATAATATCAGTATGATAAAGAAAAAAAAATTAAGAACATTTCCCATTTCAATTCAACTAAAAATTCAAAATGTTTTTATTTCACATAGGCTAACATGGGCACTTATCAAAAGTTAGAAGCTAGTGCACATTTCTAATTGGACGTTTCCTATAGAAACGAACCGAAAATAAACCAGACTACTCTTTAAAAACCAGAGAACACAGATCAGTCAACATTGTGACCAAAAGTATAATAAAAATAATAATATTAAAAAAGTGAGTCGATATAGAAAGTAATCTATGAATTCATGGAGTCTACAGTTTTCGCACATTAGCATTAAAAAAAAAGAAGCTAAATATAAATAAACCACTCTTGAAGTTGTGATTGAATAAAAGTGTAATACGAAAAAACATTTCAAAAGCAATTTATTAGAAAGAAAAGAATGTGAAGTTATATTACACCTATTCCAAATATTATTTTAACGTATTATGTTTATTCACGCTCACACTTCAACTGTCTTTTAGGTCGTAAAAAATCTTCAGCACCAAGTTAACACCAAATACACATTGTTTTACAAAATGCATTCTGTTTTATTAATATACTTTATCATGCCTTTGTAATCTTCACAACACAGTGACACAAAAGGGATTTTTCCCTTTATCCTTTTTCTAAAAAGCTTTATATGTAGTGCATCAGATATTCAAACAGATTTGAATCGTAAGAATTATTTAGTAATACGAAAAAATTAACTAGGAATAATTCTTGCCAACACAATAATTTGACAAGCGATGTTGATATTTCGTTGTTGCTATTCAACACTTAAGTTTGTTTCGGTGTTTCTTCTCAGGGTAGTCAGCAACACCGGCCTCATCTAGTTTAAATTGCCGACAAAATGTACGAGCAAAAGTGTTTTTTTTTAACCTTTCAGTAAAATAAGTATATTTGTCATTTGTCTTCATCGTTACTAATATTGTAAACATATAAAGTTTGTTGTTTTGTTTGTAGGAGGTAATCTCTGAAAGTACTGGTCCGATGGCAAAAATTTTTTCACCGTTAGAAAGTTGTTTTATTACTGAGTGATATAGGCTACATTTTATGTACCCAGGCGAAGCTGCAGACAAAAGCTAGTTATTTATCATCATTAACATCTTTTTGCTATTCTCCCATTTTACTTGGCGCATGGCGTCGGCTCAGCACGTTTTTATTCCATTCTATTCTGTCAACCGTCACGGTATCACCCTTCTCTTCACACAATGTATATTTTTATATATATATCTTTCTATTTTTATGTTTTGATATCTATATTCTCTTTGGCCTCTCTTTCCCTCTCCATTCATTCACATGTATACTTATACCTCTTTTAGTAACTTTTGCAATTCAAAACCCATAATTTATTAAATTTTATGTAGAATTAAAAAACTATGAGCTGTATCAAGTTTTGAAACAATAACTTAGTGCAGTTTAATTTACGGTTACATAAATTTTATACAAAAAGCTACTCCATGTAATAACTGAGTAATTCTCACAAACAGAAAAAAGGATGCGAACATTTCTCAGTTTTGGCGGTTAATACGTGAACCGCATCTTAAGTATATAATCCGATCCCTTTCGATGAAGCAAAGTAATTTGCAAGTAGACTGCCTGCATATCCAATTTATATCCATCTGAATAAATCATTTGCATACACGTATAACGTGTATATATAAAAAGAAATACGTATCACATCATATCGTAAAGGTAAAAGTTTGCGGGTATGTACATAAGCATAAGCATAAGCATAATCAGATTTTTAATGTTCCTACTGCTGGGACTCAGGCCTCCCCTCTAGCAGAGGTAATGTGCCGTAATCCACGAGGTGGGCCTAGTGCAGATTAGCGGATGTCACACGTCATCGAATTTTTGGTTCTAGGACACGCCGATGTTTTCCTTCACCGTTTTGAGAGCAGTGGTGATAGAGTCTGACACTATCTCCTACTCTGCCCAAGAGCGGGGGTTGTCATTGGATGATTTTTCCCACCAAAAAAAAAGAGCAGTGGTGATGACATAAATTATACAAAAATAATGCGCCTGGCTAAATTTGAACGCGCAATCTACAACTCGTAAGTCAAGATTGTTATCACTCATGGGTAAACTACGTCCTGGAATAGCACAAAGGATATACTTTTTTTGCTTCGACTTAAGAGTTTTAGGTCGCGGGTTCGAACCCTGCCAGGCGCATTACTTTGTGTAATTTATTTTAATACCATTGCTCTCAAAACGGTGAAGGAAATGATCGTGAGGAAACCAGCATGTCCTAGAACCAATAATTCGAAGACATGTGACATTCACCAACCCACACTGGGCCCGCGTGGTGGATTACGGCCCATTCCATCTTCTAGTGAGTCGGCCTAAATCTCAGCAGTGGGCACATTAAAAAGGCTGATGATGATGATGGTGATATACTTTTTTATCGTGAGTGTCTGTTCTCTTGAGATATTTTTTTACTTTCTGACTGACAAAGATACTGGCAGAAGCTGGTTCCTCCATAAACATTTTTATGGTTCAAGAAAGATTTTAGACCAGAGAAATATTTGGCTATGCAGCCAAAAATGTCCCAGATATAAATGTTGGCAAGAAATATGTGCTAGTATAATTTAAATGGTGTGCGTGACGTTCTTTTCCAACAAGAATCCTAGATCTTTTATTGCACTTCCTTTTACAAATATCCGTAAGAATATGAATGGGCTTGAAATAAAATTTCCCTGCCTAGTAAATAATTTTATTTATTCGTTTACTCTCAAAATTATTTGTATACTAGCTGCCGCTATCGGCTTCGTCTGCGTCAAAGTTGAAAATTGTATCAAGTGTACTCCCATTATAAAAAGTATCTTATTTGCTAAATGTGGGTATACGAGAGATGTTCTATGTCCTGAGGTAGCTCCCAGAATATGGTCCACGATCGTGTACCAAGGTTCATTTAAATCCATTCAGGGGTTAGAGCGTGAAGAAGTAACAAACACATACACATTCTCACAAAATTTCCCCTCTATACTATTAGTGTGATTTAACTAGAGCCACTATCGAAAACTAAAGGCTGCAGAGAAGAAACTTCGGCTTGTAGTTTCTTCTCTGCAGTGTATTTCGAAATGAATCTTCTGGCTGTGATAATGTCCTGTGATTTACTTGGGTACATCTGCAGGCTAAATGACTTAGCCCAAGCGCTGATACAAACCATGATTCATTCCGGACCGAGCTCAAGTCATCGATGGAGCAGTTTTTCACGCACTCCTCAAGGCGGCCAGCACGGTTGAAGTCTACTGGGGTCATGGGTTCGTTTCTAAAAAGAAAAACTGGCCCTGGAATGAAAGGCAACGAAGGAACTAGGAGTGAATTTTAGCCAGTAAAATTCTTACACAAAAGGGTGATGATTTTCCACCTAAAAAAAGCTTCTTCTTCTTTCTTTCTTCTTTCAAGCAGAATCCACGTCAGCTTCAGTAAAATGTCGGCAAAGTTGCATGTCATCTGCGATATCTAGATGATCAAATTGTTGATTTTACCTTACCATAAATAAATAACTTCAAGTTATTTTTATGAACTTACCAAAAATGACTCTACGTAATGCGGTATCTAACAAGAAACGCAAAATGCTTTTTAGTGAATCCAACCATTGTATTTCATTAAAGGTAGACGCAAATTTACTCAAATATGTACAAACCGAGCCTAAAATAACAAAATTATTAACTGAAGGGTCCATCAAATCGAGAATCTACAACCACAAAGGACATAACGCATCCAGATTCAGGTCTCTGTGTTCTTGGCAGTAATAACGGTTTGGCAATAAGGATGTAAGCCTGTTTTATAGGGGGACGTACGTTATACTATGGTCAAGGCCTTCTGGGATCTGCGCGGGGTTAAAAAAAATAAGGAAATGCCAGAATCTGTGTAGTTGATGTCGGAGATATTACACTTACAGCTTGTGATCGTGTGGGACTTTTTCAGGGTCAAAAGTAAAGTTTTTTTTATTATGGATAGGCTCACGTTTGAACACTATCTCACCTGGGCCTCAAGTCTGCTATTACAATGGTGCCAGAATGGTCTATCATTGATTTCATAATTGTTGATTTTGACAAGTTTTGGTAATCTGCTAATACAATGGCGTCATTACGATTTTCCAGTGGTCAACCACTGATATTCCATTGAAAGAAATGGCATAGAATGGTAATCTCGTACATAATGACAAATGAATATCTGACGTATGCGGTAATCTGCAAAAATTTTGACAGTTCCTTCGCTAAGGAGGAGGCCGACCGCATCAGGCAACGGCGCTCTCGCCGCCGCCGCCGGGATTCCGATCCCGATTTCCAGCCACCGTAGGCGCGGGCTTGCGGACAGAGAGCAATGGGTAGCTCGCTGTCCGGCCGTCCGGTAACCGTCCGGACCAAGCCCAAGTCGTCGACGGCGCGCGCTGTTCCCGCGCGCCTCAAGGAGTTGTCAGCAACAGCAGGGGCCCAGCCGGGTCGAAGCCTACTGGGGCCAGGGTAATCCGAAAGGGCGCTCGAGCCCCGGTATGAAGGCTTGAAGGAACGGGATGGGTTTTTTAGTCAGTAAGAGTCTGACACTATCTCCCGCTCCGCCCAAGAGCGGGGGTTGTCATAAGATGATTTTTCCCATCGGAAAAAAAAAAAAAAAAAAACACTTCCTTTGATCAGTGACCTACCATTAGAACGTCATTGCGCAATTAGTGCTTTTAATAAGCTCGTTATTGTCGTCATTCTACCACAATTCTATTACGAGACCATTAACCGATCAATGATCGATCATTATGAATTAGCAGATTACAAACTTTTAGCAAATGACAATGGGAACATGTTGGAATGACGAATTTATAAAAATAGCAGACTTAGGCCCCTGATGGAAAGCGATGATGTAGCGGACGATGGAGAACGCTTGCCTAGAAACAGCCTATTCACTCTTGGCATAAAGACCCCTAAATTGTAGCTATCAGGAAACACAGACACCGACTGGTGGGATAAAAATCATCTATTGACTTCTTCCTCTCCAGGGCGGACCGGGAGAGCATTTTAGACTTTTACTGACTAAAATCACACGTTTGTTCCTTCAGTTGTCTTTTGAGGTTCTAGGAGCACAGGTTTCCCTTTCAGAAGTCAATCTTTGGCTCCAGTAGGCTTCGGTCCTGCTTGACTCCTACAGTTGATTTATGGTGGAGATATTACTACTTGTGATAGTGTGGGATTTTTTAGGAGCAAAAGAAACTGAATTATGCTAAGGAGGATCATGTACCCAATTTAGTAATTGGCTCCATAGTCTTATGATTGTTGATGTCAGATTGGCCTTTTTTCCTCGTAAAATATTTTGTATTCAGCTCTGCATCCGGAGTGACTGAAAATCAACGACAATAAAGTTAAGATAGGATTAGGTAGATTGATTGAAACAAGTTATCTGAATGCCTTCAGAATGTCCATATTTTGTGGGAAATAATGTATGTGCCTTAGTTTAATAATCTACTCATCTTACTTCCATAACCAGCCCCTGGGCTAGCCATGTTATAACCGTATCGCTTGCATCGAACGCCTCGAGTTGGCCACGCCTCCAATTCATTTGTTCTGACCACGTGATTGAGCGTTGAGATGACGTCATTTGAAGTTTTCTACTAACATTAACGATTGCAGATTAAAAACTTGGCTAGGGGTGCAGGTACCTGTAATTCAGGAATAATGAAGCTTTCTACTGGTGAAAGAGATATTACTTCCTACAAACAACTTTCAAACAATTGTACTCGTAACAAGTGTAAACCAATATTATATAGCCGAAAGTTTGTGAGTGGGTGTGTTTAGGTTTGTTACTTCTTCATGCTCTAATGGCTGAACGGATTTGGCGCTTAGCTACACCATTATTTATTTATATTTTTTATTGCACATCAAGATTATAAATTAACAAAAACCGGCCAAGTGCGAGTCGGACTCGCCCATGGAGGGTTCCGTAGCAGCAAGTAACATAATATAAAAGTTCTTGTAGTTCGTTGTAACTTTGATCGATGTTTTAATAATAGTGTATTTTTTTTTAGATTTATGACGTATTAAAAAAGAACTACTTACTAGATCTCGTTCAAACCAATTTTCGTTGGTAGTTTACATGGTAATGTACATCATATATTTTTTTTAGTTTTATCATTCTCTTATTTTAGAAGTTACAGGGGGGGGGACACACATTTTACCATTTTGGAAGTGTCTCTCGCGTAAACTAATCAATTTAGAAAAAAATGATATTAGAAACCTCAATACCATTTTTGAAGACCTATCCGTAGATACCCCACACGTATGGGTTTGATGAAAAAAAAATTTTTGAGTTTCAATTCTAAGTATGGGGACCCCCAAAATTTATTACTTTTTTTCTATTTTTGTGTGAAAATCTTAAAGCGGTTCACAGAATACATCTACTTACTAAGTTTCAACAGTATAGCTCCTATAGTTTCGGAAATAAGTGGCTGTGACATACGGACGGACAGACAGACAGACAGACAGACAGACAGACAGACATGACGAATCTATAAGGGTTCCGTTTTTTGCCATTTGGCTACGGAACCCTAAAAAGGAAACTATATAATAATAAACACACAATTGGCGGCCTTACCGCACTAGGCGATAAGGCCGCCAATTAACAATGTTTTGAAATAACAGGATACTTTTTTTCTGAGAGTGCATTTCTTTGGAATATTTTTTTACTATTGCGAGTGAAACCACTCACCGGGAAAAAATGGTTATTTTTATCTAAATAATTATATTCATCAAATTAAAAAAAAAAAAAGTTTTTTATTTGATGATAGTTTAAATATAAACCAGTGCTTCATTGCGACCTCACCTGATAGTAAGTAGTGATGCAATCGTTGATGGTGAAGCACACTAATTTAAGAAGCGCCTATTGAGTTATTTAATACGACGGAAAGACCGCAGCAAGTACATTGTTAGATATGTTACATTGATTAAAAACTTATCTTCAAACCCTAAGCTCAGAAGCTCCGAGCTATAAAAGAAACTTATCTCCCATCCTTCAGTACAATCTCGTACATTATGCATGAAAATCCAATACACGTCATTTTCGCAGCAAGGAGTTTATGCAAAAACCCAGACGCGGCACACATGCTAAATAATTTTGACTTCGAAATATTGTTTAGTACAAATATTTCGTTCGCCTTTTATTGCAAGGAACATTGAGCTATTTTGAACGATTGTCTGAATGAAATGCTTGCAAATTGACGGGTTGTTGAACTACGCTTCTATGTTTTACTTAAATATATTTGAAACTAGCTTTTGCCCGCGGTTTCACCCGCGTGCCTAAAATGTAGCCAATGTCACTTAGGAATAAATCAGCTTTCTATCGCGAACATTACCTACATGGTAGGCTTTGCTGTCAGTTTTTCCACAGTCAAATCCTTGATTGACGAAAAACCTACGGTCTAATGCGTTGAATGACGGTTTTTGGTACTGATTGACTACAACCATCATTCATGGTTGATGGAATTGATTGACGCTTGAATGACCGTGTAATGGTCGCCTAACGGTGAAATAATTTCAGCAATTGGACCAGTATTTTCAAAGAAACACTTTACTTCTTTATAATATAAGTGTAGACGGACATATGTTTTTTTTTTTTCATTTGGATAAATCATCTTATGATTTCTTTTGCTCGCAGTCCTATATTATATGTCCGTCTCCTGGTTCTAAGCTACCTCCTCACCAATTTTCAGCCAAACCGGCTCAGCCGTTCTTGAGTTATAAATAGTATAACTGACACGACTTTTTATTTTGTATTAATACTGTCTTTATGTATATCTAAATGTTGTGTTTTGTATCGTCTACTTTTTTATCGCCGCCTCTAAAGAATTGTAAAACTTGAAGAGTAATTTAGTGAAAGTAGAAAATTAGTCTTCGTGTCCCGCTTGCTTTTACGTCGTTTACGTTATTTATTTTTCTTAATTTAATTACCTAATTTTTGATTGTTCACAAGCCGTCCATTTGATTGAACTCCTCGCCCGCAAACACATGGCATATGGCCACATTTGG
This sequence comes from Mythimna ferrago, assembly GCA_910589285.2. NCBI lineage: Eukaryota > Metazoa > Arthropoda > Insecta > Lepidoptera > Noctuidae > Mythimna > Mythimna ferrago. The sequence continues at coordinate 23,461,794 of OU342683.1, forward strand.
CCATAAAACTGTAATAAATGTCTATAACCCACACTTACAATAATTTCTATGTTCTAATTGACTAATAATAAGTAGTATTTACTTTATATAATATGTGAGTCTGTTTTTAAACAGAAATCCATGTTAGTCTGTTGTAGATTTATGGCCCAAAATGCCTGATAATTGTTGATGTTTTCATTTTATTTTTTTAAGTTTTCAATATTTGTTTGTTAATTGTGTGCCAAATAAACATGTTTTTTTCTTTGACAGTAAATGATTTATTATTATTTTAATACACATTTATAAAATATACTTACAAAAGTGTTACCATTTTGTATCTGTCTGTAAAAACGCGTTGTTTTTCTAAACTATAAAACCCATTTTGATGCCTTTTTCACCATTATTTACAGGATTTATTTTTAAAGGTTTACTAATAATAAGGCTTAATAATGAAAAGTGTGCAAAAAAGAGGTAGACAACTTGCCTAAAATTATCATAATTTGTGTATGTGTCCAATTACTGTTAATCCAATAAGCAAAGGCCAAAATGGTGGCAGAGACTAGATTAATCTTTAAATGGGATAAAAAATAGACTTAGGCCTTTGTTTAAGTCTTTATGCGTTAATTTTTTTTTCACTGGCTTTTAAAACCTAAGCGCTATATTGCTGTTAAACCATTTGTTGTTATTATTAGTTCACCAAAACTGAATATAATTTGTCGGCATATAGTTTAAACCACGGTGACGTGTTAAAAATTTTTGTTTGCTGTTTTTTTTTTTTGAGGTAGTAATTCGTCCTATAATTTCTCTCGTTCTTGTGTCGAACGGGAAGGCGCGTTGGACTCTTACTGGCTAAAATAATATCTACCTGTATCTTTTAGTTGCCCTATGCGTCCTAGGATCACCGGAAATTCCCCGAGGCCCTAGTTTGTTTGCTAGTTAGAGATATTTTCTTGAAATATCAAAATTGTTTGCAAAGAAAATGCTATTGACATAAAACTACTGTTTGGGCGTCGTCGGTTACCTTCGTCATTCATCGGGCTCCTGCGCAAAATATATCATACAAAGCGGGGCCGCGGGCTTCCCTAGCTAGAACAACCGACAACACGCGTGCGCCTTGTAGTATCTATTTTGTGCAATTTCTCTAAATATACTCGTACTTTTGTCAGTTTGGCGGCAAGCACATCCACACGAACTAGCAGCCGCTACAGGAGTTGCTCCGATCATCGAGAGGCGCAGGGCGATCCCCAGCCACCGTAGGTACGGGCTTGCGGAAGACGAGCAATGGATACGCCATCCAGCCGTACTGTAAGTGTTCGACCAGACTGGAAGCGTAAGTGCGGGGCAGGCGCGATGTTCATTTGAGATAAGAAGTTCATTTGAGCGTCCATAGTAGGCACGCAGGCACGAGAAGCCGCGCAGGTTGTTCACGCCACATAAATGGCTACAGTGAGTGCGTGGGCGATGAGCGCCAACCCTTGTCCCTGCTCTGGCACCGCGCTGACAGTCTGGCCAAGCGTCAAATCGCGCGCGTTTCCGCACCCGCACCGCTCCCCGCACCGCACTGCCACGGCTGAGGCCGAGTATACTACAGCGTGTAGTGTTTCACGCGCCTCAAGGAGATGTCAGCAAAATCGTAGGCACCTGGCAGGGTCACTGCCCGCTAAGGTGACGGGAAATTTCTCAAAAAAAAACCCTAGAACGCAAAAGGACAACGTCTGACACGCCTTCTCACTCATCTCTAGAGCAGCTGGATCGGTTGATTTCCCAGCTAAAGGCGCCGCACGTTGCGGCTAATTTGAAGGCAATTAAACAAAACTATTTTGGCGAAAAACAAAGTTTATTCTATTCTATGAGTCTTTAGCTATCCAATTATAATTAAGAAAACGATTTACAAAAAGCCTTTGACTTAATTTTAGCTTTTCACCATTGCTAATAAGTTTTGAACAATCCACTTGGAAAAGTCCTTTGTCTAAGTTTTAATTACGAAAAAAATATGAATTAAGTATAAGTTTTTAAAGTGCCTTTTTCTGTTTCAATTTTAATTCATGAACTTGATTTTAATTTTTTAATCTCCTATGGCGGTAATAAACACTCTCGCGTTTATTTAGTCAGGGTTGCACCTCTAATAGCAAATACACCATCTCGTTAGCACTTCTGTGATCTGTGGGGATTGAAGAGCTAAACGAGATGGAGCATCCAGTCGCAAACACACGACCCTTTTTTCTTTTTTTTCCGATGGGAAAAATCATCCAATGACAACCCCCGCTCTTGGGCGGAGCGGGAGATAGTGTCAGACTCTTACTGACTAAAAAACCCATTCCGTTCCTTCAAGCCTTCATACCGGGGCTCGAGCGCCCTTTCGGATAACCCTGGCCCCAGTAGGCTTCGACCCGGCTGGGCCCCTGCTGTTGCTGACAACTCCTTGAGGCGCGCGGAAACAGTGCGCGCCGTCTACGACTTGGGCTTGGTCCGAACAGTTACCGGACGGCCGGACAGCGAGCTACCCATTGCTCACTGTCCGCAAGTCCGCGAAACACACGACCCTGGCGAATTGGACACGAAATTACTCGTCAGACCAAATCGACGCAAAACGATTAAAGGTATAAAATAGAATCCAACGAATAAAAGATCTTATTTATGTTAATTTCAGTGATTAAAATGTAGCCACTCAGTGCTTTAACATTGAAAGAATATAATTTAGTAAAATTCATTTTCACCAGTCTCCATCCGAAAATTAGCAGCATTTTATCATTATAATTTATGACAAGTTTGGGTCATAAATCTTATGGAAACATTTGAGCTAGCCTCTTCAGCGCCGAATATTATCAAATTAATTGAAATTTCACTGAAAAGAGAAAAATATTTTCAAAGTAGAAAGAATCCAGTGCCGTGGCTTTTAGGCATTCAGTTTATAAAAACAACATGTGTAGGTAATGATTATTGTTCTTCGGATTTTTTTTATTCGTTTGCTAGCTGCTGACCGCGACTCTGCCCCTTGAAATTACTACTTTTAACTTTACTAGAAGATTACCATTATAACATTATGTGCTATTTCAGAGAAAACAAATTATGAAAAACAAATATGTAGATATATTTTCTTATTACGAGTTAAGATTAGGCTTCAACTCTGGTTGTCGATTTACTGCAGTGTATTTTTAATATTCAAATATTGTACCTATTTAGATAATAAATCATAGAAAACAATCCATCTAGGAATTTCATATAACATATTTATGATCTGAATAATCTGTGGTATGGCGTCGAAAATGGAGTATCTTAGGCAAGGTCACAAGAAATCGCACGTTAATAATAAATTCTAAGCTCGTCCGTGCCGAGAAAAGTACCTACAAACCACTCGTCATGTAAACATATTTTTGTATATAGTATTGTTCTTTTTTTTTCATAAATTCTTATCATGTTATTAGTCATGTGGACTTTAAACAGATGAGATGTAGTCTGGATGGTTTGTAGGGTGCTACTCCCTACGGGACTTGTCCTTCCTTAAGTGTCGTCAGATATAGGTAACTTTTCTGGTCAAAGATGTCACGCCGGTCCTTTAGTCAGCGAATACTTTCAGGAATAGTAAGCTCTCCTGCTAGCTGGTTTGAGTGCTTTTGGAGACGTGACTTGTAATTGGCACCATGGCAGTTGATTTCTTTAACCATAGGCACATTCAGGATTAGTTGGATCTGCTCTGTTTTGATGAACTAGGGTGCAATAGTATTGTTCTAGCGCTTTATGGCTTAGGCCAATAACGTACTGGCTGGCTTAGCGTCTTTGGAAACCGCGACTGTCGAGACTTAGCGTTGAGCGCGCCATGATCCGGCAACAACTCCCCGCTTTGAAAAGAAGTTACAGAAGCGCCACAGCCCTTAACCTCCCGAAACACTTACATATGTTGTATGTGTTTTGGGAGGTTTTTATTTCAGTTTCGGTAGGAAGAAACACTCGAATATCACTATTGTGCTGATTACCCGGGTGTCACGTTAGGCCATTGGGAGGAAATCTGCCCCACTTGGGTGGAGCAGCGCTGTGCTCTTGTGGAGGCGATCGATGGTGGCCAACTCTCACACCTAGGGCTTTGTAGTTCTTAGAGCAATTCTCAGCAACCAAAGGGCAGGCAGACGGCAGACAATGAGTAACTGGGCGTCTGGTAATTTTTTCCTTTAGTTGATAGTAAAATGCGTGTATAAAACTTAAGCATGCATATTCCTCGAATACCGTCTAAAAATCATCACTGGCTAGATTCTTGTTGCGGACCATTTTCAAGTGGTCTGTGAGCCTGATGCAGTATATCTTTAATATGCCTGCAACCAATGTTCTAAAATGTTTGTAACCAGCCACACCTAGCACACAGCACGTTACAACTTGTGCCCTACTAAAAAAACTGAAAATCTTCAAGTGTTGATTTATTAATTTTTCTAACAAACTTTTTATCCATCCTCTGGTAAGTTATTATAAACATCCACACACAGCATACCCTCTCCTAGAGTGGAGGCCTGAGTCCCAACAGTGGGAACATTATAAGGCCGACTATGTCTAGGACACACAGCTACACACACCACAGCATCCTGAGTACCATATCTAATAGACTTTACACGATTGTCACTTGTCTATAAGATGAATCTCAGTTATCTGATTAAATGAAATATATTATTATTTATTATTATATAGAGCTGTTAACTTACATATATACTTCTCTACTTTTTTTCTCACATCCAGAAAAATGTCACTTCGTAAACTAAACTAAAACAATGCCAGCACAAGTTAGAGGAAGTTTAAATCGAATAGAAACTTCGTCAACACCACAGAGTTAACAGGATTGCTGAGTTAAAAACTGGAACCTTTTCCTTCTAACTCCAGACAAACTGATGAAATATTGCACAATATTAAATATTGAGAATGCAGTGAGGGGCATTGACAAAATTTTTGTCAATACCCTCACTGCATTCTCATGTTACAAAATATTTTTTTTAATAGCCTATACTGTCCCACGGCTGGGCAAAGGCCTCCCCTAACATTTTCCAGGTATTCTTTTCTTGAGTCACCTCGAACCAGTCCTTGCGGTAGGCATCTAGGTCGTCTCGCTACCCCAGCTTTTTGTAAAAAAATATTGCGAAAATATTGTAAGATTCGCAAAAAAATTCTAAGCTTTCAGAAATTTTTTGACAGTTCTATATAATATTGAATAGCACTTTTTTTGTATATGTCCTCCTTACACTTTCAATATTTTTTCACAAAACCGTTAACTTTCAATAGGTGTGAAAAGTTAAATTTATTCCTTGGGAATAAAAATGTTTTTGCCAATGGATTAGCTTGAACCTCTCACTGCACTAGGGATTGAAGTTTAAACTTGTACGGTTCGAGTTAAACTCTAAATTCCCTCATTCTGTTCGCGAATGAAGTCTGGCATCCTTAATTACGGTCAGGATTCAATATGACGCTCATGACAAAAGACACTTTTATGTTCTATATTAATATTATAAAGTTAAAGAGTTTGTTCAAAAAATCTTTTAGTGTTGGATACCCCATTTATCGAGGCTACGCTGCGGAGCGGAGGGGTAACCAAAGATGCGGGTAAAACCTATAAAATATCTAAGCAAAATAGACAATGATTCTCCCCTCATATTACTATTTTTTTTTCTAAAAAATATAATATTAACCACAATTCTTATGTGAGTGATTTCAACGCAACGTGTCCAGCTTATAATAAAATTACTGTGATCACCAATATGCCTAATGGTCCTTTAATATTTCAACCCACATGAAATTCCAACACAGAACATTTGACCCCTCATATTTCATTCATAAATCCTAAATGTAACACAGACTACATAAAATGCTTTGACGGTGTGGAGTATCAAATGCTTGTGAAAATACATTTTGACAGTACACTTGAAGTATACCTACGAAAGCTCGACAAATGGATTTGCGATTAACGCGTGTTAGCACACGCGTTTGTTTTGTCGCCAAAACATTATTGCGACTCACCATAGTTCGAATACAGGCTTGTACGATACACTGAAGCTCGACATTACTCTAATGCAACATGAAGAATTGAAATATTTTAGAACACCCTGACACGGATAGGTTAGGTTAGAAGGCTAAGGTAGGAGCGAAGCGGAATGCAGCTCCCGCCTTAGCCTTCGTAGTTATTTTTTTATAACCACCCAAAAGTGGGAGCCCCACGGGGTGGGGCTTAATCGAGCAATCTTGGCAGGTAGGGTAGTCACAAACTACCGTAATACTGCATGAACGTATAGTACTTAGATAAGAATTACAGTACTCACACAAGTAATAGTCACACAATTATTGTTGGACGCACTACCGTAGTATCGAACTACAGTTGCACAATTGTTTGTCATACCAGCGTGATGCTGAGCTTCAGTGTGTCGCACAAGTGGACATTCGAATTAAGGTGAGTCGCAAAACAATTTTGTCTCATATGCTATAATCGCACATCCATTTGTCGAACTCCCGTAGTACCTACACTCGAACACTTGTCATGTGCGCATTTTATTTATGAGTATTTCAAAATGTAACCTTTATTGCATCGTTAAAAGGGAACTCATTCTCTGTTTAACGTTCCTCTAAAGTTTTTATTTCAACTGAAGTGTAGGATCAAAACTGTCTGACATGAAATCGTGAAAGAATAAATCTAGTGATATTGTGTTGAATTCTAAGTACGAATTGCTTTCAGAATGACATTTTGTCTACGGAGAGAGAAATTTGAAGAGTGCTGTGAGAAAATGTGTCGAGGTCAGATAACACGTGCTGAAATAAACTTTTTTTTTAAAACTAGCAACCTTCGTTGCTCTTTCAAGTTTTAAATCTATTAGATTTTTCTGGAAATTCTCCAGAACTTGCTTTGCTTAAAAAGTTGCTTTGTGTTTGTTTTATTTGTTGGTTGCATTTTCTTTTTAGCTCATTGCAAAATAAGTTTTTAAATATACGCAATCCTAACTCTAACTTGAGTTTTCTCCCAGCAAACCTTTTATCGATAGAGAAAGATCACAATAGAGAGTAAAATTATACACTACCTTCATATATGCATACATATGTGTGACGTGTACTGTTTTTATATATCGAAGTAACGCACATTAAATAATGGAAACAATTACATTTGATTTTAACCAGAGACATCATTTTTTTTTATTTTCCCAAAATGTTCCTAAAAACCTGTACCCCTAGCCAAGTTGCTAATCTGCAATAGTTAACGCTTGTAAAAAGCTTCAAATGTACGGGAATGACGTCGTCTTAACGCTCAGTCACGTGGTCAGATCAAAAGAATTGGCGGCAAGGTCAACTCGAAGCGTTCGGCGCAAGCGAAACGGTTGTAACTTGGCTAGCGGGGCAGGTTTTGCACGTTTCATAGGCGGTGGAAACGAAAAATAGATTTGAACACTTAACTTTAGATTTATTAAAAAAATGTAACTGCATAAAGTTAAAAAAAAAAAAAACTAAAACAAACAAATAAAATATAATGTTCGAATCTTTATTGTATCTGAATAAATAAAGTTTCCTAAACTGACTTCTGCCAGCTTCAATTCTTCTTCTTCTTCTTCCTGCCCTTGTCCCATTTTATTTGGGGTCGGCGCAACACGTTTTTTTCTTCCATTCTGTCCTGTCACTCGTCACGCTATCACTAACTCCCTTTTCTTTCATATCACTTCTCACACAATCCATCCATCTTTTCTTTGGCCTCCCTTCAATTATATTATGTAAAAAAAATTACTAAAAACGGTCCAGTACAATTTGAGTCTATTCATTACAAACTAAAATACAAATACTTCCTCTTTATAATATTACTATAGATAAGTAACAGGAGAACCATGATTATGATTATGATTGATGATAGTCTGAAGAATCGCCAAACTTAAGTGGAAGTGGGCAGGGCATATTGCTCGCAGAATAGATGGTCGATGGCATCGAAAGGTTGTGGAGTGCTGGTAACCATGTAGGTACCGGAAGACGCAGCGTTGAAAGGCCTCCCACAAGGTAGCCCGATGACCTGGTGAGGGTCGTGGTAATCCGATGGATGCAAGATGCACAGGACCGGTCGTTATGGTGACGCTTCGGGGAAGCCTATGTCCAACAGTGGACTTAATTCGGCTGAAATGATGATGATAGATTTCATTTGTTTATAAGAAAACATATTAGGTTAATGGTTTCTGTATCTCCAAGTATTTAAATTTATTCTCGTGTGTGTTCCGTTGAGTTCACATTTGTGACTTTGCCAACAGATTTTGGCTACTTCTGGAGGGCGAGGCATTATTTATAATACTGAATTCAAAAACACTTGACATTTTTTTAAATTTAGTTATTTATTGCACATCATCCGCAAAATTTCTAGTATAAGTTTACCAGCTTTCCTTTCCTCGGTGCACAGTACTGAAACATTAACCAGGAATATTTTATCTTCCTCACTGGTTGATGTTGAGGTACCGTGCTTGTCCGATGCGTTGAACACTTGGAAAATGGCTTGTCCCAACACGGATTTGCCCGACAACCTGTCCTCACAGAGACGGTGGGATGTGCCGCTCTGCAGTTTTGTACGGAATAACCTATTAAATACGTCGTCAAGTACTGCTGAGCGTGCGCGTCTGCTGGCTGTGGGGGAATGGGAGTCGGGCTTATTTCTTCAGGCACTCCCATCATCCACCATAGGCACTATGATGGATGACGCCTCGTTTCGGCTCGCTACCTGTCTACGCTTAGGCGCACCTTGTGTTGCTCCACATCGGTGCCACTGTGGTGAAGGTGTCGACAGCGTCGGACACCATGGCTTGTCCTGTTGCAGGAGCGCAGGCCGCATACCACGACACGCTAGCATCACCGACATTATTCGTCGAGCTCTTGTCACCGCCGGCGTACCTGCCGTATTAGAACCAAATGGTTTGGTACGTGACGATGGGAAGAGACCAGATGGTATGACGTTGGTACTGTGGAAGGTGGGTAGGCCTCTGGTGTGGGACGCAACCTGTGTCGACACCCTTGCGCCATCCCATATTCCAAGTACGGCAGGCTGTGCTGGCGCTGCCGCTGCTGCTGCTGAGACCCTTAAACGGCGCAAATAATGTAACCTTACTGGTAATTACAGTTTTAAGCCGTTTGGGGTCGAAACACTTGGTTCATGGGGTCCGAGTGCGCGTCTCCTGTTCAAGGAAATTTCACGCCGACTGATCGACACGTCACGTGACCAGAGGGCTGGCTCGTTCTTCGCCCAAAGAATTAGCATTGCCATTCAACGTGGCAATGCTGCCAGTCTTCTGGGCACATTTCCGGATGACAGCGATGTGGAGGAGTACTTTGACGCCTGAGCGTACTTTTTCATTTTGTATTATATATATGTACATAGTTAGGTTTTAGTATAAATAGTTTTTTTGTATTTAAGTTTTTTATGTACATATGTATTAAAATAATTAGTTCGAAAAATAAATTCCCCACATCATCATCATCATCATCATCATCATTTCAGCCGACAGACGTCCACTGCTGGACATAGGCCTCCCCCAAGCGTCGCCACAACGAACGATCATTTGCGTCCCGCATCCATCGGATTCCCGCTACCTTCACCAGGTCGTCAGTCCACCTTGTAGGATGCCTTCCAACGCTGCGTTTTCCGGTACGCGGTCGCCACTCCAGAACCTTGCGGCCCCAACGGCCATCTGTTCTGCGAGCAATGTGCCCTGCCCATTGCCACTTAAGTTTGGCGATTCTTTGTGCTATGTCGGCAACCTTGGTTCTCCTGCGGATATCTTCATTTCTGATTCGATCACGCAAGGAAACTCCGAGCATAGCCCTTTCCATTGCTCTTTGGGTGACTTTAAGCCTTTTGATGAGGCCCGTACGTAATCGTCCACAACTTCGAGTATAGAGTCTCCGATCTTGATAGGAGTGGGTGCTACATGGTTGTTTATCATGACTTTAGTTTGGTCCATGTTCATTTTAAGACCCACTCTTTCGGAAGCTCTACTGAGGTCATTGAGCATTGTACTGAGCTCTTCTGTTGTCTCAGCCATGACTACTATGTCGTCGGCAAACCGAAGGTGAGTGATGTACTCGCCATTGACATTAATGCCTAGTCCACTCCAGTCCAGAACCTTGAAGACATCCTCCATTGCGGCCGTGAACAGTTTCGGAGAAATGACGTCTCCCTGCCTCACACCTCACTGCAGGAGGATAGGTTTCGAAGTCTGGTCCTGAAGTCGGACTGACATAGTGGCGTTTTCGTACAAACACTTCAGCACCTCGATGTACCGATAGTCAATCTGGCACCGTTGGAGAGACTGCAGTACAGCCCAAGTCTCGATCGAATCAAAGGCTTTCTCGTAGTCCACAAACGCTAGGCAGAGAGGCAGATTATACTCCTCGGTCTTCTGTATAACCTGTCGTAGCGTATGTATGTGGTCCACGGTGCTGAAGCCTTTTCGGAATCCGGCTTATTCGGGAGGCTGGAAGTCGTCGAACTGCTGCGCGCGAGACGATTCGTGATGACTCTGGAAAACAGCTTGTAGACATGGCTCAGAAGTGAGATGGGCCTATAATTCTTCAGTAGGGCCTTGTCGCCCTTCTTAAAGAACAGTACCACCACGCCTCCGCTCCATGCCTGTGGCGTTTTTCCCTCGAGTATGACGGAATCAAACAGCTTCTGAAGGGCCTTAAGGATCGGTTTTCCACCCGCCTTCAAAAGTTCGGCCGTAATTCCGTCGTCACCCGGCGCCTTATTGTTATTAAGCTGCTTCAGAGCCATCCTAATCTCGTACAGGCTGACGTCCGGGATATCTTCGGTATAGTGTCGGCTCAATCTAGCTCTTGGGTCGTTTGCTAGATTTGCAGTGGGTTTAGTGATTGACGTGTACAACTGTCCATAGAAAGCCTCGATCGCCCCTAGAAGCTCTGGTTTGGCGGATATGACCCTGCCATCTTCGGTCTTCAGTTTCGTGAGCTGGCTCTGCCCAATAGACAGATCTCTTGCAAACACCTTGGAGCCCTTGTTTCGCTCAATCGCGTCTTTAATTTTTCCCGTATTATAGTGACAGAGATCGCGTTTCAAGGACTTAGAGATCCGTTTATTGAGCTGCCGATATGTGTACGAATCGTCTGAAGACTGCAGATCATCTCACGCCTCTCCTTCATGAGCTGGAGAGTTTGATCGGTGACCCTCTTGCTCTTATTTGTACGAGTCTTAAAGAGTTTAGAGCCGACCGTATGGACAGCTTCCACGAACCCATCGTTGTATTCGTCCACGGAGCTTCCTAGGCATTCGAAACGATTTTGAAGTTCGAGCTGAAAGCTTTCGGAGTTATGGATTTGGATCTGTGCAGGACGGAGCGTAGACTTCATCAGTCGAGATCTTTCAAGCTTGACATTGATATTCAATGTGCCTCTTACCATGCGGTGATCACTTCCGGTTTTCACCTTATTGATCACGGAGACATCATTGAATATTTGCTTCTTCGTCGACATGATGAAGTCAATCTCATTTTTAGTTGCACCATCAGGGCTTTGCCAAGTCCACTTCCTGTGCTTACGCTTGCTGAAGAAGGAGTTCATCATGTAGAGGCCCTCCTTCTCCATAAAACTGGCCAGTAGATGTCCCCGGTAGTTCCTACGTCCAAATTCAAATTGCCCCACTCGCAGCTCGTCACCGTCTCGTTTGCCCAGTTTCGCGTTGAAGTCCCCCATGACCACGGTGAAGTGACTCTTAGAACCATGCATGGCTCTGGATACGTCCTCGTACATGGTCTCTACTTCGTCGTCAGGGTGTGTCGAGGTCGGAGCGTAAACCTGTATGACCTTCAGCGAATATCTTGATGATATTCTGAGTATAAGGTACGCTACCCTGGTCGACACACTCTCAATCTTCACAACATTGTTCACGAGGGACCTGTGGACGATAAACCCGACACCACCTTGGGACTGCTTGTCCCCTTCCCGGAAATAGAGCAGGTTACCAGATCTTAGGATTATCGTATCCTCCGTCTGAAGTCCGAAGACAGGGTCTTCGGACTTCAGACAATCCCACAATACTCCATCGTAACCCGCTCAACTCCTCCTCGAGTTCGGTGATGCTCTCATCGGACCGGAGTGTACGTGTGTTGTACGTTGCCAGGTCAAGTCGTCGACGGTTTATCGCTCTCGCCCGGAGATTCTTAGCACCCCGGACCCCAGGGCCGCGCTCACGCCCGTCAACGTTAGCACAACCGCTGGAGTCGCCGAGCACTTGGGGCCTGATTTTTGTGCATCTGTGCATTTGGGGGGGTTTAGGACCGTAACCCGCCACGCTGGTCCAGTGCGTGTTGGCGGGTCGCCAGAGCCTCGTTTGTTAGTCAGCAGGGTTTTATTGCACACAAAACACAAATGAAATATGGTTACATTTGTATTATCATTGAAATACATGATACAACTTAAACTCGATAAAAAATAATAGACCCCTTTTGAAATTTGAGAAAGACCCTAGAATGTAACTTGGGACGAAACTGAAAGAAACAATAAAATATTAATTAATTAATTACATTAAAATTTTTAAAAAGTATATATATTTTTGGCGCGACATATACTGCGAGTATAGACTTTTTGGGTATTTTAGTGTTCATTTTGACATTTGTCAATGTGTGGCCGTTTATTTTTTTACAACTTTATTAACATTACTTGACATTATACACTTATTTTTCACTAGGAGCTGCCAGCCGCTCAATCTGCGTGATATTAGACAATTATCATAACGAAAGATACTACCGCGATATCAAATCCTATGTTCTATTCAGCAAAACCGTAAGAGTCTAGCGGGGCTGAAGCCTACTGGGGCCATGGGTTGAGTTCCGAAAGGGTCCTGGAACACAAGACAAAGAAGGAACATAGGTATGGTTTTATTCAGTAAAAGTCTGACACGATAGAGCGGGAAAAGTCATTGGATGATTACCTTTAAAAAAAACCAAGTAAAAAAAAAACTTTCTTTCGTTAATCTGTATTTCCTGATAGCTACAACCTAGCGGTCAAAACATACTCCCCCCGGATGAAAATATAGTATGTTATCTTCCGAAAATTTAATACTTTCACGCAGGCAAAGCCGCTAGCAGCAGCTAGTTTAAATATGAAAATCCTTTCAAGCCAACCAGCAAAGCAACCTTGATTACATTAACATAACCTTCTCACCCCGTTGATAGATGGCGTTGTCTTCAAGAATAATATTATAAACTATTACCTCTAGGATGCAGATGCATCCTATAGATATAGTAGGGGAGGCCCGGATGCTAAATTTGCAGTTACTAAAGCGTCATCATCATCATTAGCCTTTTAATGGTCCCACAGCTGGGATTTAGGCCTCCTCACTAGAAGATGGAATGGGCCGTAATCCACCACGCGGACCCAGTGCGGGTTGGTGAATGTCACATGTCTTCGAATTTTTGGTCTTAGGATACGGTTTCCTCACGATGTTTTCCTTCACCGTTTTGAGAGCAGTGGTGATGAAATAAATTACACAAAGTAATGCGCCTGGCTGGGCGACGCTTGAGGGAGGCCTATGTCCAACATTGGACGTCTATCGGCTGAAATGATGATGAAGATGATGATGATCATGTGGTAGGGGCACATTACTAGGTGAAAGGTTTCTCCCCATATGATTTTCTGACACGCTCGAGTATGTCGCAAAATCCACATCTGGCTCCCCTACTACTAGGACCTAACTATTTACATCTTCGAGTGACACTCAATTAAGGATCTTGAGCATGAGCATGAATAATGTGGACATCGTTCATGATGTTGTTACTTGTAACTGGAATTTATTTTTTTAAGTATTTTTTTTAATATTTTACTTTTTTAAATGACGTGGTCTAAAGAAGACTGAGTTGGAGTAGTGTTTAAAGGTAGTGTATAATAGTGATCAATGCTGCTATGCACATGAACAAAATGTTTTTATTAATATCAGACTCTATGAAAGTGCTTGTTTATTATTATATATTATTTTGTAAGTATTCTTAGTTTCAAAAAACCTATAACGTATAATAATAAGTTAGAGTTACATTACTTATTAAATTTTTATGAAATTTGTTCTTAATAATAAATAAAAAAAAATGATTTTCATCTTTCACAGTTTTTACACCATGTTATATTTTTTCCCAAAAATATTTAAAAAGATCATAAGTTGACCACCGACACTAAGTACAACACAGGTCACGGCAGGTCATAGCGGGTGTTAGGCGCCATCAAAAAGCTGGGTGACCTTGTATTTTTGCTGACATAACAAGCTTATATTTTTTTGATTTTTCATAATACAGTTTTTCAAATTTTGTACAAAGATTCTTTACATAAAAATACTAGACAGATGTTTCAGGTTTCACATAATTATACTAAAAATAAGGTTGCATATTAGAGGAATATTTTCTAAATTTGCCAAAACGTTTATATTATTATACGAAAAAATAGTGAGATGATAATAACAAGTTAAATAATGATATTGTATGAGGTTATCCTCGATACAAAAAGGTTGTTTAACTCCGTATTACATTATGAAGATTTGTGAAGATTACTTTAATATTCCGGCACAATCGAGGGCAATATATTCTGCCGGATATTCTTTCACGTAATACGCGCGTATCAAAAAACTTGGCTGCGTTACCCATTTACCATAAAGTAATACTGTTTTGCGAGGAAAGAAGATTCGGAGAAGGCATTTTGTTATTATGCCAGCAAATCAACAATACAGTATGCAGTTATTTATTTTAAGAATTAGAAATCATCTACACTAATGTTATAAAGAGGTTAAGTTGTTTATTGTATGTTTTTTTTTTGTTTGTAGGATCTAATCTCTGAAAGCTCTGTTCCGATTGCTAAAACTCGGTTTGCCGATTGAAAGTTGCTTTATTCCTGAGCGATATAGACTTTATTTTTGGTATGCGGGCGAAGCTGCGGGCAAAAGTAAGTTAAATATAACTTCAGTCAAAATCAGACATTTTCGAAGAAGTAGTGTTCGGCTTTTTACTGACTAAAACCCACCCATGAACCTTCAATTGCCCTTTGCATTTTTTGTGTGTTCAGGGTAATGTATTAGGACATAAATAATGTTCGGGAAGATCACTTAGAGTTACATATGTGTCCAATAGCTCAGAGGTTTCACGACGACTAATATAGATGGAAACTATGGGCGCAATACCAACTATGGATGAAACAGCTCCAAACACTGTTGTAAGCATCCGCAAAATATAAACACAAACTATGAATTGGGGTAACCCTGGCCCTGAGGTATAACTTTGACCTGAACTCATTAACCTATAAAAACACAGTAAAAACAGTTTCTCATGTTCCTAGTGGTAAATAAGCTTGTGCCAAAGTTATACCCCAAAGCCAAAGTTACCCTATTTTACTCATTATATTCTCATTTCATGCCCGTTTACCGTAAAAGCTGAATTCATGCGTAAAACTGAACAAACGCGTACGCATCTCCATACAAAACTGATATTTTCTATAAACAAAAGCTTCTTCTTCTTCTTATCGTATCGATGGCAAAACTAGTTAAATTCCTTGCCTGGTCCAATATTCGGCCACGTCAATGCCGTCCGCTGATGCTGTCATTAGGTCCCTACGTGAACCGGTAAAAAGAAGGAATATGGAAGGTGTGACATGGTCTGCGGAGAGACACCGTTATGAACGAAAGCTGAATTGAGTTGAATGTAAGTAGTCCCTAATACCACATCCACCGTTTCGAATCTCTAAAACCCAGCTTTTTATAACGTAGCCGAATAAGGCTGATAATACACAAAAAGTCTTTATGCTCATAATTATCATATGAGTTCGCTTAGACACAATCAAAATCTTGCGAGATCCCGTTAGAACTGAAATACAGTTATGATTATGACACTTGTATTATACCCACTTGAGTGAAGTTTACTTTAAAGGTTTACTAAATAACCCCTCAAACCCCAAGTTAAAAGTGGTGGCAAGAATGTTGGAAGGGAATTGGTTGATTTGATGAATAGGGATGGGACAGTTTTTTTCCTACCCTGCACTTTCTCTTCTCAGTAAACGGGGTAAAAGATCATCGATTAAAAATTTCAATAGCCAACTTAAATTAGCATAAGATAAAGCAGGAAGATAGTCATGTTACGATGTAAGCGACAGTGGTAGCATTGGACGAAAGGGCTAGGCGCCGGGAGTTACATGGCGATTTTACCGGCCACCGTAGGAGCGGGCTTGTAGGCGATCAAAGGGCAGCTCGCCGTTCAGTAAGGACTAGGCATCATTGACGGGGCTCGTGAAGGCCGATTACTGCCAGGACTATCAAACTGTTCGAAAGAGTTACCGCGGTCCTGGAATGCAAAGGCAACTCAAGAAATACGGGTAGATAAGTTTTAGTCAGCCTAACCGTCTCTGTCACTTCGAACCCTCAAAAAAAAAGGTAGGATGACTTTAAGCAATTTGTCAATTTGCCTGCTGTGGGCTTCCCGTCTGATTATAATTTAGGTGTCTTTAAGGCAAGAGTGAATAGGCTCTTAAGAAACTAGTGCGCCTCACCATCAACGATTGCATCACTGCTTACCATCAGGTGGGATCGCAGTCAAGCACTAGTTTATATCAATTAAAAAAAAGCAAGATAGAGTGACAAGTTATACAAATATTAGAGAAACCTATGTACAATACTACTAATAGATATTGTAGTAATAATATTGACTTCTTTGGCTTTTGTGTTCAACAAACATGACTTTTGATGTCTTGTAGATCAACAGTAAAAAAACCAATCTTTAATAGATTAAATTCACATTGAAAGCACCATTAACTCATCATCAAATTCAGCTTATATTTATGTTGCATATTTAACTTGAAACCTGGAGTAAATAAGCGCTTTCATAAACCTCTTCCATGAATCTTTTACATTTTGATTTTATCATAACACGCTCATAAGCTGCACGGTATTAGAATTCAAAATTCACGATGCGGCAATCGGTTACTCATAAAAATTGGCGGAAAGCCATTCCAGGATGATTTGCAATTAGTTGAAAAGAAAAATATATTCAATTGAAAACCGAATCTTACTGCTGAAATTTAAAATAAACTCTAAATATTAACTCGATAATAGGTACAAAATTTTTTTAGAAATCCGCAGGATGGACACGTACCTATTCAAAAGAATTGCGAAACATAAATAGACAGTGGTAGATGGCCGTTTATTTATTTATTTATTACAACTTCATGCAACACAAAGGCACAAAGGCGGACTTAATGCCTTAGGTTTTCATTCCATTCTCTACCAGTCAACCTAGGGTGGTTACTCCTAGGGTGGACTCCTACGGGGGACTCCTATGGGGACTCCTAGGGCATAAAATATTCAGCAGTGGACTTGTGTCGGTTGGTATGATGCTGATAATTTCTCATAACGTAACATAAGCATATTCAGTTTTGTAGCGTTCTACTAGAACTCGGAATTTTTCTCTAGGGGAGGGAATGGATCGTAATCCACCACGCGGGCTCAGTGCGGATTAGTAGATGTCATATGTCTTCGACTTTTTGGTTCTAGGACATGCCGATTTCCTGGCGATGTTTTCTTTCACCGTTTTGAGAGCATATAAGTACATAAGCATAGTGGTGATGAAGTAAATTACATAAGGTAAAGTGCCTGGTTGGATTTGAGCTCTTTTTGAGTTCTTAAACGTTTAAAAAATAATAAACCCAATATCTTTATTCTTCACACGCAAGGAATCTGCGTTAGCAAGGAACCATATTGTCTCTTCACCACCCTAGGTTGATTGGCAAAGAATGCCTCAGGCATTAAGTCCGCCTATGTACTTTATGTTGCAAGAAGAATAAATAAATAAACCAGTTAATTAAACGTTGGAAATAAACAGATTTGTTTATTAAAATCACGAAGGTATTCTAAGTCTTCACTAACATGAACAAAAGAGGGTCATATTTTCATATTTTATCAGCAAAGCATTGAAGCGCCTCAACTTTGGAGTCACGTAACGTCCCTCTGTAGGTTCTCATTAACATAAAGTTTCGCTGCGAAATCTCGCGAAGTTGCCTCATACAATATGGAGGGCTCATTTTTAATTTAATTACCGTGTCTGTTTGTGAGCCGTTTTATATATTGTTTCTGTGTGACGTTTGTGTAATCTTGGCGTGATGTGTGTGACAGAATGTGATATGACGTTGTTTGCATAATTGTTTTTTTTTTCTTTTTTGGATGTCTTTTTGTATCGCTTGTGTTTGAAAGGAATGCCAGGGAAAGATTTCCTGCTCACATTAATGACCTTTAAGCTAAAACTAAATTAGACCGACGCACACGTGTAACGTACCTGATTCGTAAATAGAACGACGTCGGCAGGCGTCGCGTGGCGTGGTTTCCTTATAAAATGTGTGGAGCCCGACGCGCCCAGATCGGCGTGTGGCACACTTGTGCGCAGTGTAGTTCTGCCTTTCTTCATCGTCTTTATGCCCTTGTCTCGTGTTATGGCAAATAATTAATAATATTATTTTTTCTTCTACCCTATCCGTCACCCGTCACGCTATCACTAACTCCCTTTTCTTTCATATGACTCTCTCTATCTTTTCTTTGGCCTCTCTCTCTCTCTCTCTCTCGGATGAAGATGGAATCATCCATTCATTTATGTACGCTCATAAGTCTTGGAGTAACATGCGATTCATCCCTCCTTTTCACTTAACCATACTAAGATAAACAATTCCCTTTCAACTTTTCAGTCACTGGTGCTACTTTCTAACTTCTTACCTCAATGTTAACTAAAACATGGTAATAAAGTATTCGGCAAATAATACCTGTAGTAGTACCTAAATGTATCTTCATGCTACGTGTTATGAAGTTCAGTATACTTGATGTTAAACGGATGAATCGCGTTTGAAATATTATAGAGTGCAAATGCTCCAAAATACAGGTCATTGACATGACTCTGAAGGCTGCCAACTTTAGTGTTCGACCTGACTGGAAGAGCGGATGCGGGGCGGGCGTGGCACGGTAATCTCAAACATAAGAACTTCATTTGAGTGTCCATAGCAGGTACGCGGACGCGGGCAATTCACACCATAGCTCGTTCATACAACTGGCTACAGAGAGTGCGCGAGCGGCGAGCAGAAACCCTGTTCCTGCACCGCGCTGCCAGTCTGGCCAAGCAACACACGCGCGTTCCCGCACCGGCGTCGCTCCTCACATCGAGCTGCCAGTTTGGCCGAGCACTAAGTGTGACTGGGCTGGACATCTCTGTCGTATATAAACGGTGGGCTAGTAAAACACAAAATTGGTGCCCTGAAATTGCAAGACAGGGTTGCAGCAGACCACAAAAAAGATAGGACGACTTAGATGACTTCGGCAACGAGTGACTCAAAGTCAGGAACAATGAAAGATGTGAAAGCCTTGCTCAGCCGTGGGAATATGCTGTATGTATGTTATGTATGTATTGTACTAAATTTATTAAACCATGAATCCTAAATGGCTAATGAAAACGCTATAAGATTTTTTTATGTCATACGATTTCATCATAAACTTTTTTATGTTCTATCCTGGAATAAAGGCGCTATTTATAGCCTGTAAATTATATGTGCTAGAAAGCACTAAATATTTAATTCATGATTCCCATAAATACCTTTAGTTCATCGCTAACCTGTTAAGGGAGCCTTTCCGACTCGTCTATCGTCAACGTCAGCATGGTATTGTTTCAGCCAACGCAATGTTTGACAAACAAACTACGCATAAAAACTACGCTAAAAATGACATAACGCCTAAATGCTCGCGTTCGGAAAATCTGTCATTTAATTGAATATTTCACAAAATTTGTTCCAATAACTTAACACTTTTGTGGAATCTGGATCTGGATTAAATGTATTTTTTATAAATTTATATATTTTTAATTTATGAGTATATTACAAAGGGCCTAAAGATCACACAAAAAAGCAAATTTTCAGATCTATACTGGATTAATTTTACACAAAATGTTTTGAATTCAATAGAACCCTAGATAATATCCACAAGATATCTGTGTCCCCAAAATATGTAAAGAAAGTTTTGATAATAATCACGTAAGAGTAAATGTATAGGTATGTATCGCGGGTTGAACGCTCTTAACCCTTGCCTTCAGAAAAGAAAAACAGAATGTGATAAAAGAAAATCCCGCGGTATTCGATTTCAGGATAAAGTGTCCGATCTAGTTTATATTTATCCTGTCCGTTTCACATGCTTGGGCAAAAGCAGACGTTATTCAATTCTGTTAAGCGAGGAACGGGTTCAAGTGACAGCGATTCTAAAATGGAAGCAGTTTTTCTTTTTTCGAGGTGAGATATCATTCAATGAATTTTCCCGCTCCAGGGTAAAATTCTGACTAAAACTTACTTATTTTTTAAGTGGGACATCATTTAAAGACTGCGGTTCTTTTTTTTCCTTGCGTATCAGGACCCCGAGTTTTTCTTTCAAAAGCGAATGCATGGCTCCAGCAGGCTTCGACTGTGCTAGGCCCCTACGGTTTTGCTGTCATCCCTTGGGGCGCGCGTGGAATACTACGCGCCGTCAAAGACTTGTCGGTTGGTCGGTTACTGAACGGCCGGATGGCAAGTTACCCTTTGCTCGCCGTCCGCAAGCCAACGCCAACGGTAGCTGGAAATCGGTGTCGGGATTCCGGCGGCTGGGACTAACTTTTTTACTATAAAGGCGTAGCTTTGTGAATGTGTATATGTTTTTCACTTCTTCACGCTCGAACAATTGAACGCATTTTGATGAAACTTGGTACACGAGTAGACGATGTCCCGGAATAGCAAATAGGATATTATTTATCTCGAAAGTATTTTCCCTTGGAATCATTTTCTACAATCACGCTGGGCCTCAAGTCTGCTATTACAATAGTGTCAGAATGTTCTATCATTGATTTCATAATTGTTGATTTTGGCAAGTTTTGGTAATCTACTAATATAATGGCATCATTACGACTTTCCAATGGTCGACCACTGACACTCCATTGAAAGAAATGTCATAGAATGATAATCTTGTACACAATGATAAATGAATGTCTGACCTATGCGGTAGTCTGCTAAAATTTTGGCAGTTCCTTTAATCAGTGTCCTACCATTAGAACGTCATTGTGCAGTCAGTGCTTTTATTAAGCTCGATATTGTCATTTTACCACAATTCTATTACGAGACCATTGACTGATCAATGATCGATCATTATGAATTAGTAGATTACGAACTTTTAGTAAAATGATAATGGGATCGTGTTGGAATGACGAATTTATAAAAATAGCAAACTTAGGCCCCAGGACAAAAATGCTGACGGAAGCTAATTGGTATTTAATCATTTTTAAACATAAGACAATATTGTAGTGACATTTTTTATCTACTTTAATATAATATTAATAAACTTTTTACTCGCTACAAGTAAGACCTTGGCCCATCACATATGTATAACTTTTTATGCCACGAACTTCGTCGTCTTTTTCATTCACTACAAACGATTTGCATTTTTCCTCGAATCGATCCAATTTACTCTGAACACAGTCTTGTTTTAAAAGTTGCTCACTACTAACACGTTGTTTAAAAATTAGTATAAATATCATTTATCATCTTTCGACCGCGTAGAAATACCTAGTATTTTCCCCATATAATTTTTATATTTTTTCCCTTAATATAATTTCAAGCTATTGTGTTAATTCAGGATATAAGCTTACCTGGTACTTTTCTGCCGAACTAATTCATCCATTTTGCTTGCAGCCGGCGATTAATGGGGAACTCGCCGTCTAGCCGTCTGGTAACTGTTTAGAGTGTGCCCGAGATGTTGAAGGCGTGTAGTGTTCCACACGCGCCTGAAAGAGACTTCAGCAAATATGTAAGGGCCCAGCAGGACCGAAGCCTACGTGGGCCATGGGTTTACTTTCGAATGAGAAACCAAAAATTCCTGACTGAAAATAAACTCCCATGAGGAGATAAACGGTAAATGTTGGCTAATCTAAATTTAAATATGAATATAACTCTGTTCATTTGTTATGCTTTCACGGTTAAACTACTGAACCGATTTTGATGAAATTTGTTACAAAATAAGCTTGAACCCAAAGAAAGGACAAAGGCATTTTTTACTCCGCATCGACTTCGCATCCACAATAATTTACAACCTTCCCGTCGATTATAATTTAGGTGTCTTGAGGGCTAGAGTGAATAGACTCTTAATAAACTGATGCACCTTACTATCAACGATTGC
This sequence comes from Mythimna ferrago, assembly GCA_910589285.2. NCBI lineage: Eukaryota > Metazoa > Arthropoda > Insecta > Lepidoptera > Noctuidae > Mythimna > Mythimna ferrago. Next base: position 23,483,959 of record OU342683.1, read on the forward strand.
AACACTGCTTACCATCAGGTAGGATCGCATTCAAGCACTATTTTATATTATTTATAAAAAAAAACCGACTCCGCTAGCAAAATCAAGTTTGTAATATTGACGAAACCATGTCTTCACCTTTCAGATCTTCAATAAAAGAGTAACATTAAAATTAAATAAAGCCTTCGGTTTTACTCGAAGTTTTAATGGGCTTGTTTATAAATTTATAATTTGAAGGAACAACAATTGGCTTCAGTTAATAATAATTCAACGAAAGTTTACAGGAAATGTAATTAGTTATTCAAACTCAAAGGTTTGAATATTTCAAATCTCGGCGGGATTTACGACTGCCCACAAAATATGCATAATCATCCTATCAGCCGAAAGACGTCTACTGCTGGACATAGGCCTCCCTCAAGCGTCGCCACAACGGCCAGGCCTATATTATATGCATAATATATATAAATATACATTTTTTTAATGAATGAATACCCTTTCTACAAGCTTTTATTTAGTTTCATCTGTCCCGATGGTTGTCTGTCATCAAATCTTACAAATTAAATTTAATCCACTTCCCGGTTACCGATTGTGCTGAAATTTTGCATGCAAGTGTAAATCAGTTGACAATACAAAATTATTATGACATGGAGCTGATCTGATGGTGGAACCGGTAGGTGGCCATAGGAATTCGGTAGTTAAACGACACAACCCCATCGAGTTTGGGCTCGTATGATTTGTCTTGACGGGTATTAATTATACACGTATACTGTGATATAAAAGCTTGCTGTGAAAAAAAGATTTTCATTTAAAACTTGTTTGATATAAATATTTTCTATAGTGTATTCTTACTTTATTTAGAAACTTAATGTGTTAGTTCCTAAAAGCCTGACAGAGTGTTATATTATATAACTACTAACAGTAAGGGCCCAGCTGGGTCGAAGCCTACCGGGGCTAGGGTCTAGTTCCGAAAGGGAGGCTCGACCCCGGTATGAAAGGCAAGAAGAAATGGGGTGGATTTTTTTGTCAGTAAGATTCTGACACTATCTTCCGCACCGCTCAAGGGCAGCGGATGTCACTTGGACGATTTTTACCCACCGATAAAAAAAAAATATAGCTACTGAAACCAGGACTTCAAAAAATAAACACCTCGTTAAAATATCGTAAGAAACATAGAATTCGACAGGGAATCCAATCCTTAGTTGTATGCACAATGAATGCCCACAGACTATGTAGCAGTGATACGTCGCCGAACATCTAGTAGTCTGAAAATGGAACAGGTTTTGCGGGATAAAGTTATGAAATTCCTAGGCACTCTCCTCGAAATGTATAACCAATAGAAAACTGGACTGGACTAGACAAGACTTTCGACTGGAGTAACTGGAGATTTTTATTTATTTATTTGTTTATTAGACACATTATATACAGCTATTATAACAGACTAATTCAAAACTATAGTATAAAAGGTCCCTTAATGGGAACTAAATAAATTAATCGACTTTGACGGACATGGATCCCACAACATTTTACGTTAAAAGAACTGAGTTATGAGCCTTGGTTTTTTCACAAGTTATATTTTTGGTAACTGTCCGGACCGAACCCAAGACGTCGACGGCGCGCACCTCAAGGAGTTGTCAGCAACAGCAGGGTCGAAGCCTACTGGGGCCAGGGTTAGTTTCGAGAGACAACTCGAGCCCCGGTATTTAGGCTAGAAGGAACGGGGTGGGTCTTTTAATCAGTAAGAGTCTGACACTCTCTCCCGCTCCGCCCAAAAGCGGGGGTTGTCATTGGATGATTTTTCCCACCATAAAAAAGGGGATGTCATTAGATGATTTTCCCACCGAAAAAAAAAAATGCATATAAATTACAATATTAATTTTATGCCATTAGATCTAATTCTTAACATTTACAAAACAATATAAGTAATACATCTTTGATTTGTTTCGATTAGACAGAACTAATTTAGTAAACTGACTCATAGGATTAGTGTCCTTTTGATTTCTTATGATTTAAATAAGACCATGATTTTGTATCATCCAGTCACGAACTTGATAAGTTTTCATCCGAAAAGTTCGGGGTCGCTTTCTGAACGAACAATGAATCTGACCTTGTATTAAATACGAAGCCTTATGAATAAATCAAGTTTGTTTTGATGAAAACACAAAATATTATTATCTTTTATTTACCTAATAGCTTTTGCTCGCGGCTTCGCTCACGTACATTAAATAGTAGTCAAGAGTAAAGCAGCTTTCTATCGGTGAAAAAATTTTGGCATTCAGACCAGCTATGCTATTCTCTAAAAGTCACTTTCATGGCCGTACGCCGGGACGAACTCGACGTCGAGACGGCCTTAAGATCGACAGAGAGTGCGGCACTGATTAAAACGGTATTCACTAACGCGAATATGGTCGTCGACGAACACTAGGCCGTAGCGTCTCGTCGCTGGATCTTTAAAGGAATAGGGACTTGACACAATTTTCTTAAATCATAATCGATCAATCTCGACTTCAGAGTTTTATGGGTTTAAAATATATATAGAGGTCTATAATTATTAATATAAAGAAAAAAACTAAAATTACATCCAAATTTTATAATTTTTATAGAGATAATTGTGTTTTATTAAAAATTAAAAGGCTGAATGATATTTCCATTGCTTATTTTGCGCGCTATTTTTTCAATACAAAGAAACCAGTTGAATAGAAAACAGTTTGAATTGAAACTTCTAAACTTTTGCAAGATTTTTAACCATTTCATTTTCATTCATATCGTCAATATAATTAGAATACTATTATAGTATTCTAAACGAGTCCTCTGACAAATTCTTATATCTATCATTTCATGAGTTTTATTTCAATCATGCCAAGAAGTACGGTCCCGTCTCGTGTGCAAGTGGATTTGTTATTGGAAAGTTTGGAAGAAAGACGCTGGCTAGGAACCGGGCACGCTAGGACATTACATGCTAGAGACCGCGTACGAGCTGCATGGGAAGAGGTAGCTACAAAGCTAAATAGCGAGGGGAGCGGCTGCATTAAGAGTTGGCAACAATGGTCAAAGGTTTGTAACAACTTGCATTTATACATTACTTGTGGATCGCACATATTATCTTTGCTTTGATCGTGTAATTTCTGTTTTAGTATTCGAAGGATAAAAAATCAGCAATAAGAAAAAAAGCTAGCCAAATTAGAATGGCCAGACAGCAAACTGGTGGTGGTGCATTGGACGAAGGGCTTGCCTTATCTACTGTCGAAGAATGCATAATTACGCTAATGGGCGGGGATAGCTTTGTTACTGGTGATAGGGAGTTGGAAATTGAGCTCATTCATGTACTATTTTTTTATTCATTCATACAAATTCCTCAGTAAATTTTATTTAATAACAGCATTCCTCATATAACAAAATTTCAATAAATACCAATAATAATTTTCAGCCATCTACTAATGAACCGAGGCCATATATAAGCATTGATATTAATCCTGATGCACAATCTTCAAATCCTCTACTGGTATGTATAATTAAACTTCGCTCTAAAATACCCATTTTTATGCCCATAAGCAATTTTTGATGCAAGATTTTGTTTACAGAACATACAAGAAATCGTCACGGAATCTTTAACACCGGGGTCAGAGAGCATACTTCAGGTATAACAGGATTTAAATTATTTTACACAATATAAAAACTAATGTGCTGTGATGTTAAATTCTCAAAATATATTGCAGGGTCATGTGCAGCTTTTCTCCGGAGAACAACCAGGCCCATCTTGGAGTAATATGCCAAGGGAAGATCAGCCTTCCACAGAACAAATGGTAAAGTTTTAAATAAGTTTTATTTGGACACTACCTTTTAAACTAACAATTTTTTTTTGTGTTTACAGTTTGAGGCTTCTACACCACCTGCATTGCCCCATAGAAATAGTACCTCATTTGCTGCTTGTAAGGATAACTTATTAGTATATGATATACTATTTTTTGTTATCTCTAGTAATTTATTATAATATGTATGTTAACAGCACCACGTAGGCGTCGTGTGACAGCGACACGACGCCGGCTGAACCAACGGACGCCACCTTCACAAAGGCAGTCACAGCTGGCAAGCCTGTCTGAGCGGTTCATCGCTATTGAGGAAAAGCGTTTGGACAATGAAAGGCTTGTCATTGAGAACCAACAGAAGATGCTAGACCTCTTTCAAACGATGAATGAAGTTTGGGCAAGGCAAGCCCAAACAATGAGTGAAGCATGGTCAAGGCAGGCCCAAGCAATTCAGGATTTATGTGAAACTATTAGACGAGGGACGTGATTATTATAAATGAAATATCTTGCTTACTAACAACACACAAAATTTAGTGATATGTTTGTAGGTTTTTGTGTTTTAATTATTAAGTAAGTTTTATTCATGTATGTAGGTATAAATAAAAGACTAAAATATCTGTATAATATAGGTAGTTTAATTTCTTACTCTATTTTATAATATGTTTTCCTAACCATAGAAATATAAAATAACCTAAAATCTGTTCTAAATATACCTTAGAAACAATTAAAAAGTATACATACTAAAATTAGTTTGTGCACTATTTTCACCTGCATTAAAACAAAGTCATTAACAATACAAAAAATACTATTTCACCATGACAGTAGCTAATAAAGTAGGAATTCCAAGAAATTTATATTAAAAAGAATACCATATAAAGTATAGCACAAACAAACTCAAACAAGTGAAAAGGTAAAAACAATGTAAAAAAATAAATAGACAAATTACATTTATATAATTTATATTTATTAACAAATTATATTTATATTAAATATCTTAAATTAACTAAATATTAAACATGTTTATTTGTAAAAAAATATATTCACTATAGCACAAAAGTATTTCCTATCTAAATATCTAGTAGGTAGTAATAGCTTTCCCTTCTGATAAAGCTAGTAGGTACATTTAATATTAAATGATCTATACCTAAGAATAAAATTAGATTGTTTGTAATATTGAAATAACTGTTTTTTACTACATGCATGAATACATATACGGTAGGTACATACAGTCATACACCAACATAACATTTTTTACAATTTGTGTGTCTGTTTGTCCAGGCTAATCTCTAAAATGGCTAGACCAATTTTGACGGGACTTTTTTGGCAGGTAGTTGATGTAATAAGGAGTAACTTAAGCTACTTTTATTTTAGAAAAAATAAATTCAATATCCTGTAGTCTACGCAAACGAAGTCGCGGGCACAGCTAGTGTAGAATAAGTTGCGTTCCACCATGATAGTAGCTAATCAAGTAGGGGCTCTAAGGAATTGACCAGAGTGAAATTTAATAGATGCGACAAATTTAAATATACAATAATACGTGTTGTCCAGAAAATTTAGATCATATCAAATGAAAAAATAGTAAACTTTTATCAGTGTTACGAAAAACGTTAAAATAATTAAAGTATCAAAGTCTGTGATTTCATGGTTTTCACAGTTTCAAAAGCACTCTTAATTTTGTTTTTTAGGTCGTCTAAAGTTTCGGACTCGTAGTCGTAAACCAATCTTTTCATTTCTCCCCACAATTAAAAGTCTAACGGTGTTAGGTTAGGTGACCATCCGCCGCGACCTATCCACCTATCACCGTATTCACTTTCTTTTAAAAACTCGCACTTCACTGAAACAATGAGCCGGAGCTCCGTCCTGTTGAAAATCATACCGGCAAGATACGACTCGGGTACGTCTTGCAATAGGTAGTTCAGGCACTGCATTCCTTAAAAGTTCCACCACCCCGGGCGTGTGCCAGCACGTGTACACTTGAAAAGTCCAGCATGTTCTGAGAGATTCTTATAATCCTTCCCAATGATGGTGGAGTGACATTGGGATATTTTAGCCGAAATCTTCACTGCGTTTCACGTAAATTTCTTACGGTGTTGTACCATACAATAATATCGAGATACTGTACGTTTGTAAGCGGTTCACGACTATTTCGTCTCGTCCTAGGCATTGTTAAGCCGGCCATTGACGATCAGTCCAAACATAAAACTGCGGCATAAAACTAGGGCGTCACTCCAAAATTTGATCGTCAATGGCGAATCATCACTCCAGAGTTGACGCCAGTGAATGGGAAATCTAAAACTATTTGGAGTGACGCCCTAGTTTTATGCCGCAGTTTTATGTTTGGACTGATCGTCAATGGCTGGCTTTACATTTATTCCATTTCAGCCTTTAAATTCATATGCGTATGAATGTAGGTAGTAAAAAGCAGTTATTTCAATATTACAGAAAGACACTCCAATTTTATTTATATGTATAGATAATATATTCAAAAGGCCATGCCATATTATAGAGTATAGCACAAATTTAAATTATGTGTAAAACATATACATATAAAAAACGAAGTGGAAAAAAAATTACAATATTATATAATAGCATAAATTAACTAAATTACACTGTCATGCAGGCGTAAATGAATTCCAACAATCATGAATGATGGTTTTCTTCAATCAAAAGATTGACTGTGGCAAAACTGACAGCAAAACCTACTGTGTAAAGTTATAATAATAGTTGGGTGTTTCCTATTTAAATAATATCTACTACCTAATAATAGCTTCCTCTTTTGATAAAGCTATATACATTATATCTATACATAACGTGCTCGCCAAAGTTGATTTACTAATTCTCGCCTACTTACCTGTCCACTTAGTAAATTATCATGTGTTTCAGCCTGCTGTGTCAGAGACCCAAGTACCCTAAACTCTTGTTCCAAGTCATGTTGGTCTAACTGAGGAGCTGGTAGACCAGCACGATTGCAGATGTTGTGTAAAACACAGCATGCTATCACAATTTTCCCTACCATTATAGGATCATAGTGTAGCACCCTATGTACTAGCAAGCATCTGAACCGGCCTTTCAGAATTCCAATGGTCCTTTCCACACTGTTCCTTGCACTGCTGTGTAACTCGTTAAAATGGCTCTCAGGTGTTCCAGCTTCTGGGTTATTAAAGGGAGTCATTAAATATGGCCTTTGTGGGTATCCTGAGTCACCTAAAATCAATGAATAAAACTGGAGTTAAGTATAATCCTGAATTATGTTATCAAATTGGTACCTTCTTTAGCGCTTCGATCTTCTTGAGCATTTAAATAGGTATAAATACGGAAAAATGGAAAGGTTGCTTATTTTCGAAATTTACAGACTAATTTATGAAGAATTTCTTATTTACATTCTTAGATACATACCCAATAAATAAGATGCTCAAAATTTTAATTATCTACGCGGACTTTTAATAATCTTAGTGTTCAACCGAATGGCGCGAAATCACGCGCGAACGCCGGCGTTCGCTTGGGGTTTGAAGGGAATAATAACTTACCAAGTAAGTACACTGTTTCTCCATTATTATTTAAGCTTTCTAATTGTGCCTTAACTCTGGTATTTGAAAAGACATAACTATCATGTGTTGCACCCCCAAAAGTCACATCCACATGCAAAATGTTTAAATCTGCATCGTTTATCTGAAAGAGGTAAGTAGAACAAATATTTTGGATTTTTTAAAATCCTCCAATAAACAGGAAAAAACAACAACTTACAATTAAAACATTCCTGGCGTGATAGCCTTTTCGGCAATAATACCTCTCCTCATTTTCTTTTGGACGCACCATGGAAACTAGAGTACCATCAACACATCCTAGAACCCCCGGTATTTTGAATTTTTCATAAAATCTGTAAACAAACAATGTCCTTTGTTCTATATACCTAGTGAGATTAATTATGAAATTGCAGATGAACAGGTATTTTTGAAACTTACCTTGATTTGAGCACTTGTCGTTCATTGTGGTTTTGGGGAAATCTTATGTATTTTTTGATAACGTTTCTGTTATTTAAAGCATCAACAACTTCATGGATTGCCCTAGAAGCAGAAGGCTGAGAGATGTATGTTTCTATATTCTTGCCAATGATTTTTTGGTAACTTCCATTGGCCAAAAATGAAAGGGTACATAATATCTGAAACATCACAAAATTCAATAAGTTTTTGCTGTTGCGTTGCTGCCATTAAACTGTATTGGAAATCTAGCTTTAAACAAACCTTTAGTCTCTTGGTTAAACCATTGGAACGAACTCCCAAACGCATATAAGGAGATAGATCACTTTCCAACATATTAATTAGATCTTCTGATAGCCTGTAAATGTGGATGAAGTCAACATCACGGGATATTGTCTTGTACATCCTGAATTGCTTAGCCTGTCGAGCTTTCCTTAAATCATCACTTTTTTTAGCTTCTTTCAACAAATAAAGCTTGGTAATTATCTCAGCTGCCATTTTTAACACAGTCGTAATGAAAATCCGCGTTTAAATAGTAGCTTTTAGATTTGACGTATGAAATCGAGGCCGCGAGTGAGACTGCAAAGCATCTCGACGCTATTTTTTTTTAGAGAATACCAATACGTATGAAAAACTGTCAAATTGCGCGCCATTGAGTAGTTCCAACTCACAGCCGTCACAGCCTTGAGCGCTAGTGTAGCTTCTCACAGCTTAGTGAATACCTATTTGGTTTTCGTCGCTACGGCAGCGCTGCGCCTAAGCCCATTTTTCTTAGAGAATAGCACTGCTGTACTTTCAGAAATTACCTCTTACAAACAAATAAAAAACAACATTCACCTCTATATATTAGTGTAGATGTAAATTCAATAGTGTAGATGACATCAAACAATGCATCAATTCATTGAAGATTAAAAAGTGAGGTTTTTAAAACGCACTTAATCTGTATCTAATTTACCAAAACATCAACCATAAAATCTAAAACTAACAGTAACCCGCAAAATACCAATATAAATAGGCTCATCAAAACTTTAGTAGGGGGGCCCGGGGGGCAACAACCGGCCCCCGAGAATACTGGTGGAACGGTCGCATGTCCTCAAAAATTGGTTTTGGTATATCCAGGCTATTTAATTCACAGTTGTTAACAGTACACTACGAAGACGTTAATTCAATATTTTTGATTATAGAAAAAAATTTCAGCTTCTTAGCGTGTCGATAGCAAAACTAATTAAATTCCTTTCCTAGGCCTAGTACAGCTGTCATTCGATCCCTTCGTGAACAGGTAACAGAGCACGTCATGCAGGATGAAAGGTGGGACATAGTCTGCAGAGAGACGACACACAAACACCGAAGGTCGGAACTGTCCAGTTACCCCCATCTATGAAGATTGTCTTTGCTGCGCCCAACTTGGGTGCGGAGTCTGTTCAGAGTATTCCAAAATGGCCATGGCAACTCGTGCTCAGGAGAAAGGCTCTACGACGGCTCGAAGGAGGTTTAAAGTTCTCCCGCCAGAGGTCGCATCTCTCCGATGTGGTGTTACTTTGGGATGCGCTTACGCTTGCAGCAAAACTTTTCGACTTTTGAGACTGAGGGGCACCGAGCTGTAATTTCAGCTATACAACGATGATCGTTTGTTTTAAAAATAAAATAAAAAAGAAACATAATCACATTATACAATGAATTGCTGTGTTCTTAATAAGGCGTTTGTGCTATCATGTCAATTTTTAAAGTTTTTATTCAATAACGACCGGCTTTATTGTCTGGAGGTCCTTTTATATTTAATCTACTTAACAAAATATAATTTCGATCAAACTGCTCCGATATATTCAATGAAGATGGATCAGTTTGCTATGAGGAAGATCTTCCTTTATACATACAAAAGAAAATTTTCCTCATCACATAAATACCTCTTGAGAATAATACATTCTTAATTTTGATTCTTATTATTCAAATTGGAAATACGCTGCGGCAATAGTAGATCAATATTTAAAATTTCTATATCCTTCATAGGTATTATTTGTGACGTGTGTGTTACATAGGCATGTTGACCCACATAGCTCGACCAATCGCCACATTGGCAGTGACAGGGTATATTGCGTGGCCAAAGCGCTTCTGCCACGCTGCATTGTTATTCCACTATAAATAAAAAAACGCGTGACTGCTGCGCTACACTGGCGCTGCAGCCACGCTGCTGGCGTGCGGCACTTTGCCGCTAATTTAAGGCTTATAGTCCTTTGAACCATCTGGCCGAAATAAAATGGTCACAACTCTCGTACCCGTCTAGGCTACAGTACGACTATCTGCGCATTTGTTTTCGACCAGCTGCGCCCGGACTGACTTTTAAATCCATTTAATTTGCGAAATATTGATTGATTTAGGTACCTACATATGCTATGTTAACTTTGAAGAATATTTAACTACCAATTTTTATGTGTAAAAACGTTTCTAAAGATCCAAGCCGTTTCGAAGCAGTAAAGAAAAGTTGCGAATGTAAATTGTTGTATGTAATATTTTTCTAGACAAAAGTATTAATCGCACGAAAAAATCAAATGTTGTTCATGAATCTATAATAAATATAATTATATTTTTTCCAGACCTATTAACCTGGCCATTACCGTGGAGTAGGCTTTTTTTTTTTTTTTTTTTTTTTCGATGGGAAAAATCATCTTATGACAACCCCCGCTCTTGGGCGGAGCGGGAGATAGTGTCAGACTCTTACTGACTAAAAAACCCATCCCGTTCCTTCAAGCCTTCGATACCGGGGCTCGAGCGCCCTTTCGGATTACCCTGGCCCCGGTAGGCTTCGACCCGGCTGGGCCCCTGCTGTTGCTGACAACTCCTTGAGGCGCGCGGGAACAGCGCGCGCCGTCGACGACTTGGGCTTGGTCCGGACGGTTACCGGACGGCCGGACAGCGAGCTACCCATTGCTCACTGTCCGCAAGCCCGCGCCTACGGTGGCTGGAAATCGGGATCGGAATCCCGGCGGCGGCGGCGAGAGCGCCGTTGCCTGATGCGGTCGGCCTCCTCCTTAGCGAGCATTACTGCTTCGCAGAAGTCGGCGACCGCCTGCCACTCCTCCTCGCTCCGGACCATGGCCTCGACCAAGGCCCGGCGCGAGAGGTCTCCGCCGCCGATCACCCCCACGAGGGCACGGCGATGCTCCGCCCAAGCAGGGCACACCGCGATTGTGTGCTCCACCGTGTCCTCCGGGCGTTCCGCACAGTGGCGACACCCGGGCGTCACTTCCGCTTTAATTCGGAACAGGAACCTCCCGAACTTGCCATTTCCGGAGAGGACCTGTGTCATGCGGAAGGTAAGGACGCCGTGAGGTCTTTCCAGCCACGCCTCAAAGAGGGGACTTATCGCCATAATTGTGGCGTGCCCATGACGGGGTTGCGATAGTCGCTGACGCCATTCCACCATGAGATCCCGCCGGAGCTCTGTCCGCCATGCCGTGACCTGTCGCGGCAGAGGACTTTCACCCCGGCGTTGCATCTCCACGCGCATGTCGTGCATGTGTGCAAGGACTGTTGCCTCCAGATCCCACGGTGGTAGGCCAGCCAGAAGGCTCGCCGCTTCGCGGGAAATCGTGCGGTATCCCCGCACCATCCGAATTGCCATGGCCCTCTGGCAGGCGTTCAGAATGGCCGCCGGTCGCTTTTGCAGCGACAGCGCCCACACCGGCGCCCCGTAGAGGGCCATGGACCGAACGATCCCCGCGTAGAGCCTCCGGCAGGAGGCGTCTGGACCCCCAAGGTTGGGCAGGAGCCGCCCGAGAGCGGCCCCAGTCCGGTTGAGTTTGGGAGCCAGACGTCGGAAATGCTCCTCGAAATTCCATCGGCTGTCGAGGATGAGTCCCAGATACCTCATCGATGTCCCGACGCCGATGCGAACTCCTCCTACCGTTAGTTGGGAACCCGGCGGTGGCGCGTTCCGACGGCCGCGACCGTGAAAACACATGGCCTCGGATTTGCGCAGCGCCACCTCGAGTCCCAACTCCTGGATCCTACTAACGACTATCGCAACCCCGCGTGTCGCTAAAGCGGCCGCCGCCCGGTACGACTCTCCCTGCGCTAGAACCAGCGTGTCGTCTGCGTAGCAGACCACGCTGACCCCGTCAGGGAGGTCGCCCCGCAGCACGTAATCGTACCCGATGTTCCACAAGGGTGGCCCTAGTACCGACCCCTGCGGAACACCGCACGACATCTCCCGACGTTTCCAGTCTCCCTGGTGACCGGGGTAGACAATATACCTGTCCGACAGGTAGGCCTCGACTACTCGACAGAGGTATTCGGGCACCCGGTGTTACCGGAGTGCCCTCCGGATCGTACTCCAGGGCAGGGAATTAAAAGCGTTGGCAATGTCCAAGGACACTGCCACGACACGCCTACCCTGGGACACCGCATCCCCCGTCGTGAGGGCTCGCACGCGCATGATGGCGTCCACCGTCGAGCGCATCCTGCGAAAGCCGAACTGTCCGTCCGAAAGGTCCGGCCCCACCCGTGAAAGGCGCGCGACGAGGCGGCTCGCAATCACTCTTTCAAAGAGCTTGCCCACCTCGTCGAGCAGCACAATGGGCCGGTACGCGGACGGAGAGTCCGCAGGGCGCCCTGGCTTCGCGATGAGGACCAGTTTCCCCGTCTTCCAGCGAAGTGGGAACTGGCCCCTCTCCAAGCATGCGCTGAAGAGCCCTCTCAGTCGAGGCCCGAGAGCCTCCATGGCCAGGACCCAGGACCGTGGAGTAGGCTCCAGAAAGTCACTGTTTTAAGGCATTTTTCGGGCGCTTGGGCCTTAAGGCGCCCTTAGTGTTAACTGTTTATTACAATAGCCTTTAACACAAGGTCTGAAAGACAACCGGAGCAAATGGCTGAACTCAGCTATGTTAAATAAAACACACACAGAGCTTTGTGTTCTAAGGAAAAAAAAAATATGTAAGCATATCAATATGAATACAAGACTAACAAAAATATATAGAACAAGCGATTCTCCTAATTTTTGGGATTTGTGGAAAAGAATTTCCGCCAGGTACTGAGTAAGACAGACAGTTTATCTGATGTTGTGATGTGAGGATTTATTCGGAATTTATATAAATTGTTGTGCGAGCAAAAATATACTTTTCAATACTATACTCGAAAACTGGCTCATACCGCACTACGAATAGTTTCAACATGACATGTTTATCACCCTCGTGTTTTTTTTTTTTAATTTATCATAACAAGGGCTATGCTTTTTTCATTCCTATTTTGTCACGGTCAACCGTAATTATATTTTTTTTCAAACCAAAGAGGTTTTAAGGTTTTAATATTTAATGAAAATTTAAATTGTATTTATGAACAGAATATCCTGAATAAATAAGATTATTTACACAATAATTTGTTATTATCAACAAATTAACAATTATCTGTGTTCTAAATTCAAAAATATTTGAATTTCTATTTTTAATATTATGTAGGATGCATAAGATTTGATATCTTTGCTTCTTCTTCAATCCGCAAATGTAAAGCGCGGGAAAAAAGTCTATTAAATATTATTTTTTATTTGTGATAAATTTTGTGAAAAAAATGTCGAATTTAAGGTTTGAAGAGAGTTCTTTAGATGGTATGGCTGCCGCCAGATATTGTGATTTAGTTAATAAGTACTTGCGATAGCCTGCTTTCATCTAAATCAAAACTAAAATGTATGGCAATTTTGGAACATTTTCTTCTGTACAAAATGAACAAAACTGAGTCGTAATTTTCAGAGAAAGTAAGTATTTCTTCGTAAGTGTATTGAAAAACGTCGTTTGATACACGTGGAAATTCGTCACTGCAGCACTCAGCTCCATAACATCCTCGCCTATACGGCTCGGGTGAATATTGCCTCGGTTGCAATGAGAAAGTTTCCCCACTTGTATCAAAATGTACTATTTCATACTTAAGACTAAACAGCTTGTTGCTTTCAATGAAGCATTTTTTTGAGCTGAAAATTCAATATAGAACTCATTCCGATCTGAGTGGAGCGAGAGGACGTGACAGACAATTACCAAATGAAACCCATCTGTACACTTTCAGTTGCCTTTTACGTTCCAAGGAACTCCTACGGTCCCGTCTAAGCGTTTCGCCTCGTCGTTTAACCGTGTACATCAAAGGATTAGAACAATTTGCCTGCTGTCTTCCCGTCTGATTAAAATTTGGGCGTCTTCTAGCCTAGAGTGAATAGGCTCTTAATAAACTAGTGCCACCATCAACGATTGCATCACTGCTTACCATCAGGTGGGATCGCTGTCAAGCACTAGTTTATATCGATTAAAAAAAGGACAAAAACTTGTTCGTATAATTTAGCAGATGATGTAGATTAAACTTAGATTTAGATTATTTATTTTATCACTAGTTCCATGTTTTTTTGCCAGTTTATGAAAATTTTGCCTAATTCGTTCCGTCATCGCCTTTCAATTCATATTTTTATTACCAATCAATGCGTAAATGTGCAGGTCAAACTTCGGACTGAAACAGTATGCAAAAAAATATATAGATAAATTTTACAAGCGACTTATAAACAGTAATAAGTCACCAGATTAGTTCATTATGTTTTCCATAGATGGCGCTCCTCGTCTCAACGCCGCGACGCGACGTCCATGCGAAACTGGTTATCAAATGTACCAGGGTGGCATGAAATGCAAGCGGTTCACTTGCGTTACTATGGCAACGCACTTGGTAAACGATAAACAATTATTAATGAACCAATTTTTTTCAAAGATGAGAACAAAAAATTGAGTTATTAGATTAGATTTTTGTTACAATATTTTGTAATTTTGGAAATATCGATGTCATATTTTAGTAGTACTAAATCGCAATGATTATCTAAAATCAATCTAGAATGCAAATAATAAGCTTTTAAATATGTTATGACATTGATGCACAACCGAAAGTACTTGGTCTAGGAACGTGAAATTTTACACCAGGTCTCCTTGTATAACTAATGTAGACGAGCACCAAGAAGAAGTTTTTGAAAATTCAACTTAAAGGGGAAGTTCGTTTATTTCTTGGATCCATCAGTACTTGAACTTAGTGTATAATATATATGTGTCGTTTTTAAAACTACCCCTTTAGGATGATTTAACATTATATTAAAGGTTTTAATGCATGCATTTTAATGAATCCTATTCCTTGGGTGGATAAACTTGAAACTTGGTACAAATTCCAATCAAACTAAATAATAAAGACTGTCATTATTAGTTTTTCAAAAGTACCCTTAAAAAGCCGTTGGGGTCGAAAAATTCTGGAGTGGCGACCGCGTACTGGAAGATGCAGCGTTGGCCGGCCTACAAGGTGGACCGATGACTTGGTAAGGATTGATGAATCCGATGGATGCGAGACGCACAGCAACGTTCACTGTGGCGACACTTGAGGGGGCCTGTATCCAACAGTGAATTTTTTTGGCTGAAATTTTATTGTTGATAGGTTCGCGCTTGACCGCTATCTCACCTGATGAAAAGCGACGATGCTGTCGGCAATGTGGATGATCACATGACCCTTAAATCACGGTTTAAAGGGTGTTAAAGTTTAATGAAAATATTTTTACGAACGAGTTTGCTGGTAAAGTTAAATGCGAATAATCTATTCAACATAGATGGCTCTACTTAACGTCGAGGTGTGATGCGGAAAAGTTGGGAATTAACTCTCCAATAATTCACAACCCTAATAACGTCATAAGTTCATTCATTTTGACGCAGATGGCGCTGTACAGGAACAAAATTTCCCGTAGTGTCGATCGTGGCCAAAAGGCGTTGGTGCTCCGGCCATTTGTACTAGGATCACATGATATGTAAGGGGAAGAAGTTCATAGTGAAAAAGTGAAAAGGCGCGTGTTCGATGGTAATAAATATTGGTAGCATTGGAAATCTAAATTGCCTTCTTAGTAACTTAGACAGCCACAATTATGGGAGCATCATAATGTTAGTTAACTATCTTAGCCACTAGTAATCTTCTACAATTTCTCTTTCTGGGTGGTTATAAAAACAAAAACCATGAAGACTAAGGCGGGCCTTAGTTTTCTAATCTGACCTGTGCGTGTCGGGGTGCCCGACAATTCCGAGCTTGCTACCCTCACTCTTGAACTAAAAATATTTAGTTGGCGTTATTAAAAAGATGAATCTCATTTTTCCATCGCTTAACTATAAATAATAAATAGTCTTTGGTTCAATCAGGTGGCCAATAAAGAAATGTGTGGCTTGACTTATAATTTTTCATAAATATTGAAATGTAACAGAATCAGGATATTTCAGAAACGCCACATAAAAACACAACCCCCAAGAGTTTGTATTGAAACTGAAATTTTAGAGAACAGGTATAAATATAATTTTGTCCACAAAATGACTCGCACACTCATCATTTTTGTCCACAAAATGACTTGCACACTCATCATTTTTGTCCACAAAATGACTTGCACACTCATCATTTTTGTCCACAAAATGACTTGCACACTCATCATTTTTGTCCACAAAATGACTTGCACACTCATCATTTTTGTCCACAAAATGATTTGCATACTAAAACGACTGCAGCACACTTTAGAGGATCTTGTGAACGCCACTGTCGACTGCGTGGCTAAATGCTGCTGGACATCGATTCGAAAACGAGATTGTCTCTTTTATTTAGAATTTTCAATTATTTTCATGGACAGAATTTTAGTCTCTGACTCTTGTCTACAACTAAAACATGGTCATTATTGTTAAAATACGAATAATAAATATAAGTTTAATTACTCACAATCAAACATAAACTTTTACTAAAATTTATATCAGCTGACGACGCAAGTAGACATTTTCGTAGCACTTCGTAGCGTACATAAATCGTAGACACTTGTAGCAGATGGGATATTCGTAGCAAGTCTGAACTTTCATTGTTGGCATACAGATGGCGCTACGTAACTTGTAGCCCGTAGAGCGCCGTGTCTTGATCGTGTTTCGTACCGACGATCGCAAACGAAGAGTTCAGCGCTCCAAAGAGACTAGGGTCGCATAAACAAAGAGAGATTGCGGGAAAGTCCTCTAAAGACCGCGTGGTTTGAATTTCCGTTCCCAAGAAAAGTTAAGCAAACTTATTTCCATGAAAACTGTGTCAAAACTGTTAACGTAAAAAAAAGTTTGTCATTTTCATATTAGTTATTACTTTTATTTTTGTATTTGTTGATTATATTGTAAGATAGGTTTGATTTGTTTATTATTATAAATAAATCATCGATATATATTTATGGTATACATAGATCTCAGCAGTTGTAAGCAATTTTAATTTTATAATATGTAGAACTAATTACACTTAATACAAGTACTTCGATGTTTTATTATTTTCCTCCTTCTCTCGTCGCTTTGAGTGATTGAGGCCATTTTTCTTGGCTATGTGGTCAAAAACTAGAGTTTTTGAGTAGACTGTCAACAATTTGTATGCGAAAAATACTAGAATATAGTACTTTTTGCATACAGGTAGTTGACAGTCTACTCTTGATATTCATTGTGTAATTACATTTTCCACAAAAATAAATAGAATTCTATCCTTTGTCAATTTATTCTATATTTGAATAGTACGAATGCCGTAATTAGAGACACAATAGAAAGACAATTGCTTATGTCGAACTGTGTAATTTAAAATATTCAAAAGGTTAAGGCTAAAAATTTTACGTATGAAGATCATTTAATCATTACGTGGTACACCTAATAATTTTTACACTCAGCATGCAACCTTTAGCATAAAATGATAACACCCACATCTATCCTTTTTCACAAAATGTGTGATTTTCGAAACAAACAAGAATGTAGTTAGTTATACGGGACCCGAAATTCTGTTAGTGCAGCGACGTCGTCATCCTCTCCGAAGACTTCAATTTTCGGTCTTAAATACCAAGACAGCATAAAATAACAGGAGTTCAAGCTGCTTTTGAAGTCAAGGAAAGTTTCAGTATTTTCATTCTGGAACTGCAAGAAAAGTTTGAAATATTCAGAATGTTATCACACTAATATTATAAAGGAAATTTATAATATGATGTGTGAGCATAGGTTTTTTAATCCTTCACGTTCGAACGGCCGAACGAATATTTTGTATGTGAAAAAATTGAATGAAATTTGACACACGATTACAGCATGTCCTGGGGTCAAAGGAAACTTTTATTGCAGGTGTATGGGATTCCCACAGAATAATATAAATTTTAGACTTTCTTGTAGGCAAAGGTACTGGCACAAATTAGGAATTTTATATTAGCCAGCGCTATTCGTCGAAAAATCTAGAAAAAGGCAACTAAGTTAATCAAAAAGTATTTAATATAACTAGCTGACCCGGCAAACGTTGTTTTGCCATAAAAATAATTTTTAAGTAATTTCTTAGTCTAGGGGTATGAAAAATAGATGTTGGCTGATTCTCAGACCTACTCAATATGCTCACAAAATTTCATGAGAATCGGTCAAGCCGTTTCGGAGGAGTACGGGAACGAACATTGTGCCACGAGAATTTTATATATAAGATATAATAAATATTTAATATTATATTTAAGTGCTGCCATCTGTAAGTTTATAGCACAACTGTTCAACTTTTGCCTTCGCCTGGAGTTAGCGAATGCTATATTAAAGTTCGCATAGATGGCGCTGTTTTCATTTTCAAGTGTTATGACGACAGCAGTGACGACGTGACTTGTTGCGGAAAGGCTGCAACAACTCAGTGGCAAGTACTAGGATAACATAAGCTGTCACTGGTGGCTGCTTTCTTTGGCGATGGAAAGTTGGGGTGAAAGTTTACTACGTAGTCTATCTAGTCTGCTATGTGACGCTGAAAATGACGTGTTCGTTGCGGGAGGTTCAGATTGCCTGAAAAGGGTACTAGGAGAGCAAAAATTGGAAGCGGTGGTTTTCAACTTGAATATTGCTTAACTTTTATTTACCAACTTTGTCTTGGTTAATTAAATAATAGTGTAATAAAACTTATTTCACCTGGCATTATTTATAATTGTATAATTTACCCGTTTGATGTATTTCAATTTAACTTTTACTTATTTTTTGTTGACTTATTAATTTGTGTGTTTTGTAATGTTTTAGTCAAATTATATTAATTTTAAACTAATATTATGATTTCAATTTTGTAATTTATTCATATGAATTGGTTTCCGCAGTAAATTATTTATTTTAGATATAATTTATACAACTAAGAAGGTCCAAGAATAATACTCGTAGATATTGAATGTTTCAATCTAGTAGGATATAATATCTTTGGTTTCAATAGTTTGCGGCTGTGTGACGTAAATAGTGACGTTTTCGATGCGGGAGTTTCAGTTTGGCAGGAAAAGGTACTAGTGTCGCATAAGCAGCAGAAGGTAGACTGTGAAAGCTTTTCATAAAAGTTTAGCTGAAATATCTTCTCATATAAATTAGTTTAATATTATTCATATTATTTTCACAAAAATATCAACTAAGTACCTTTTCTTTTTCTTTTGTTGTAGGTAAGAAAATCATCCAATGACATCTTCGCGCCCTTGGGCGGAGCAAGAGATAGTATCAGACTTACTGACTAAAAACCCACTCCAGTGCTTTCGTTGCCTTTCGTACCGGAGCCGAATCCTCTTTTTAGAACCATATCCTTGGCCCCAGTTGGCTTCGACCCTGCTGGGTCCCTACGGATTGTTGACAACTCCTTGAAGCGAACGTGGAACAATACGCGCAGTCGACGTCTTGGTCTCGGTCCGGACGGTTACCGGACAGTCGAACGGCGAGCCAAAATATCAATTACCTGCTCTTATACCGTGTTATTTGGAGTCGGTGCAACATGTTTTTTTTCTTCCATTCTGTCCTGTCACCCGTCATACCATTACTAGCTCCCTTTTCTTTCACATCACTCTTCACACAATTCATCCATCTTTTTTTGACCTTCCTCTATATTCTTTTCAGTCTCCATACATCTACATATACACTCATAACTCTTTTAGTAACATGCGTTTTATTTCTCCTCATCAAATGACCATACCAATATTTCGATTTCCTTTAATTTTTAATTAAAAAAAAAACATAATATGTTAGTATTTTTTTACTACAAAATAGATGGCGGCCATTTCTTGTCTAAGCGCTTCATGACGTGGCCAAAGTGACGTTTTCGATGTTGGCCTGGCTTCAGTTCATTGTGAAAAAGTACTAGGGTAGCATCAACTTAAAAGGGTGGACGGCAATAATTTCCTGAAAATATCTGTCAGATTCATTCAGTCATTTGCGTATACTGTTACGATATATGACTGGGTTATAATAATATAATAATGATAATATAATAGTAAAACCAGTTTAAGTTTTTACAAAACCTGTATAATATGACTGGAGCCGCCGTATAGGCAGATGCTTACGATCTCGCTGACCATCAGGTGAGGTAGTGGTCAAACGCGAGTCAATCAATAATAATAATAAAAAGGTAATGCTAGCTAGGAGACTCCGCTCTTTCATAATAATAGGTGTGATGAAGGCAAACAAGACATATTATATTTTGTACTAAATCTATTTATTGGGTATGGTTAAGGGTGTGTTACAAGAATATATGTTTTTTAAATTATTAAAATGTTAGTTATTGCTTTTGATTTACTTAAGTACATAATTTTGTGATATATCTTACAGTAGCTTTTTCTATTTTTAGGCACGAAATCAAACAATGACTTCTCTCACCTTAGGAAGGAGCGCGAGAGCTTATTAGATTTTTAATGACTAAAACCCACTCCTTTATTCCTTTTTTGCCTTGTATTCCAGAACCATGTGACTTCATTTCAAACTAACTATGGATGTTCCAGTGGCTTGTGTTTTCATTTACTTTATATTCACAGAAAAACGAGTGAGACTTCTATCAAAGTGAAAATAAAGGAAAAGTTTTCCGACGAGCATACGGCGAGCGCTAAGTGACGTTGACAATGACGTTCTCGACGTGGAAGAAACGAGGAAGCGTACTAGGGTAGCATAAACTGAGAAAGATGGATGATACAAGTCGACTGAAAAGTTTTTGTCGGTTTTTTACGAGATACACAGGGTGTAAGGGACAGGTATCCGCAAACTTTAAGGGCTTGCTCAGTAGACGAAACCGAACAACCTTCCATAAGATTTTTTTTCCGGAAACGAAAAAAAAGTCAGTCGGCAAACTGTCCAATCAAATTTATAATTTTGTATGGAGATGCTGAATTTTATTTAATTATTTGTATATTATTACTTTATTGCATATCAAGATTAAAAATTTACAAAAAGAAACCATTATAATAAAAAACACACGATTGGCGGCCTAATCGCACTTGGCAATTTCTTCCAGGCAACTTAGAATGGACAGAGATTGCCAGGACACAAAAATGGGGTTGTGGATAAAAAAGTCTTGTCGAAGGTTGTTCAGTTTCATCTTCTGAACAAACCCTTAAAGTTTGCGGAAACCTGTCCCATACAGCCTGTATTTAACGGTGTTAACATAAAATATGTTGAATAAATACTACAAAGAAAAAAACTCAAATCTACAATGCATCAATATAATATAAGTATGTTGTTGTTATTAATCCTAGTTTTGTTACTTAAAAATAAAAACAACACTACAAGTAATTTGTCAAGACAAAAAAAAACATGATTTAAATAATTTATTCTTATTGATACTTGTTTTATTTTCACCACAATTTTGATAAATAAAGGGGATAAGTAATAGAACCGTCGCCGCGTCGTGACGTCAGGAGTGACGTAATAGTTGCGGAACGTTTCAGCAAAGCGGGAAAATGTACTAGGGTAGCATAAACTACGAGAAGTAAGATTTCAGGCACTGCAAAAGGCTTTTTCATGTTCCAGCGCTCGGTGACGTTGAACGTGACGTTTACGTTGACGTGAAGGTTTCAGCGTCCCGATAAAACGTATTAGGCTCTCATAGATAAAAATGGGTGGTTATGACGTCATGAAACTTTCAGAAAGGGCAGTAAACAAAATACGGTAGTGGAAAGGTTTAGCTTTTCTTGTATATAAGTTATTTAAAAAAATATTTTCTACAAAAATTTTAATAATAAATGATTTTATTGGACAATAAATAACATCCCTTCATTGCAGTAATTGCACAACCTTAAACTATTACATGTGTTACTGTGTTTAAATTATTACATGCTAGCTTTCACCCGCATAAAATAGGAAATATTATTATAACCATTTATTGATAAAGTAGAATTCTATTGGTTAAACATTTTTTTATCAGTCCTTTAGTTTTTGATTTTATTAAGGCGTATAGTCACTTGAACCATCTGACCGAAATTATGTGAACGCAACTCTCGCACTCGCCTAGGCGGCAGTACGCAAATCTGTGCATTTATTTGCGGCCAGCAGCGCCCGGAAAGCACTTTAAATCCATTTTCTCTGCGAGATATTGATTGATTTACATATGCAATGTTCACTTTGAAGAATATTTAACCACCAATTTTTATGTGTAAAAATGTTTCTAAAGGTCCAAGTCGTTTCGAAGGAGTAGGGAAAAGTTGCGAAAAGTTGCGAAATTGCTAAATATTTTTTTTTGACAAAAGTATTAATTGCACGAAAAAATCAAATGTTGATATGATTGTTCATGAATCTATAATGAACATATATTTTTTTCAAACCAATTGACCTAGCCGTTACGGAGGAGTAGGCCTCAGAAAATCACTGTTTTATGGCACTTTTCGGGCGCTTGGCCCTTAATTACAAACGAAAATTCAAATCTTTCTTCTTTAGTATAAAATTAGATTTTTTGAAATATTATATTAAACGTTTTAAATACATTGTTTTAGTTCAAATGTCGGAATATGTACATAAAGTAATAAAAATATATTTAATACTTGAAACTGGCTACCAATAAAATAATACCTGCTTTAGATTTTTTGACGTAAATTTTGCTATGGTGCTACGGTGCTACGACGCTACGTTGCTACGATACTCGTAGCTACTTGCTACGGTTTTCGTAGTCATGAGCTACGTTGCTACGGTTCACGTAGCCGTAGTACTCCATGACGTCGAACATGACGTTACCACAGTGAAAAGTTTCAGGCCATGCAGAATAACATACTAAGGCTCCATAAACGAAAAACGGTTATGAAAAAGCTCTCCTATTGCTATATTACGCTTTTTGGTACTGAGTTTGCGTGAAAACTATAAGTTGTGCTTTAGTAGGTCAGCTTAAAATAATTAAGTTTTTAAAAAAATTTACTATGAATCTATTACCTTTAATTATGATTTTTTGTGATATTTAATTAGCTACTGGTTCAGGCACTCAAACTAGTCGAAAAGGAGGTTGGAAATATTTTAACTGTAGCTTAATCTGTGTGTGAATTACAGTGCTGACTAATGATTATATAATTTTTGTATAATTTTATTCGAAAGCAGATAAAAAAAGACGTGTGGCACTCGGGGACTGCCGCGGTAAAGCTATTGCATAGCATTTTTATCAACTTATGCAATTATAATTATTTATTTATTTTATTTTTGCAGTATTTTTTTTTCCTTTGTTTTTTTTTTGATATTAATTGAAGTTACACTTTTACACATTGAATTGAATTTTGATTTATTGTTCACTCATTTGTTTTCTTATCGGTCACCACGCTCATAAAACAAATGAGTGGGGGGTGCTAGGTTATTTTCGTTACGGAATTTCTGGATTCGGTCTCCACGCTCAAGACCCGCGATAGAAGCTATGCAATAGCTTAAAAAAAAATGATTAACTATACTCGACGGTTGAGTTAAAAATCAATGTCAGGCAACTGCTACGTAGTTATCTGGCAATATGCTGAACTGAACCTAATTGGTGCAGCTACGTACCTTTTTCTGTTTAATTAAGGTTTCACATTTGTTAATTGTGTGCAAAATAAACATATTTTTTTTTAAGATTAGGTTTTAATTTTAGTTTTTAGATATAACTAGCTGTCCGCCTGCGACTTCGTCCGAGTGTACTTCGGTTATGGCACTCTAAACGTGTTTTCCCGTAAGAATAAGATATTTTTCCGAGATAAAAAGTAGCCTATGTTCTTTTCCATATCAAAGGCTATATACATGCCAAATTTCATTCAAATCCGTTCAGCCGTTTTTGCGTGATTAAGTAACAAACATCCTAACATCCACACTTTCACATTTATAATATTAGTTAGGATTTGTACACACAACGATAGAAATAATTAAAAAAAAATCAAATCATGAAAACTTAAATATTATTTTGATACCAAAATAAAACATTTTTTATTTGAATTATATGAAGATGCATAATCACTTGTGTAGTGTAAAGTGACATATCACCACCATCATAAGTACCACACCATGTCACTACCAAAGTAGGCAGTACTGTCTGTTATCTATGCGAGACAAAGCTATACTTATTGGCAACAAGGGTGTGAGAGAGAGAAAACATTTCAAAGCACGTGTCTGCTGAAAATTCCCCTCTTCGAACAGTATGTTATCCTAGTACTTTGTGTAGGAAAACTGAAGCCTGTCACCACGGTAACGTCATCGGCTACGTCACGTAGCAATCCGTAGCACCGTGCTACGATATATTTTATCTCGGCTACGACTTTCGTAGCGTCACGAGACATTCGTAGCGTCACGAGATTTTCGTAGTGTTTCGAGACTTCCGTAGAAATGTGCGCTACGAAATGGATCAGGAAAGTAAAGCCTGTTGGTCTAGTTGTTAATTGACTTGCGTGCTGCTTGAGGTCGTGGTTTCACTTCCCACCCAAGAATTTGTTCTGTGTCTAAATGTATTTTATCTATAATAAGTATGTACTTATCAGTTGTTTAGTACTCATAGCACTAGCTCTACTTAATTTAGGACTAGATTATGAATATTAAAAGCGAATTCATTCATAGCTGAAAGTAAAACATTATAGGCGTGTCGAAAAAATTTTTAGCGACTTTATTTACAGGTCAATATTAGTAAGTAATACTTTTCTCCTTTTCTTTTTTTTTAGCAAGCTTTAAGTCCGCATTTATACATTTGTATTGCATGAAGTATACGACCAAAATAACTTTGAGTGTAAATCACAAGATGCTTTAAGCCAGTCTCAAGTTCTGGCATAGCTTGGCAACTTGCCTGCTGCGGTCTTCCCATTCGATTATAATTTGAGTGTCTTCAAGCTAGAGTGAATAGGCTCTTAATAAACTGGTGTGCCTCACCATCAGAGATTGCATCACAGCTTACCATCAGATGGTATCGCAGTTAGTTAACACTAGTTTACATCAATAAAAAAAAAACTAGTTTTTTACCCTAAATCTATTTTAATAAAAGAAATCAGTTGTTCGCAAAGTTGGCGATTGCAGTTGAAGAATCGAAGACTTGGCCGAAAAGTACTAGGATCACATGAACTATGAAGAGCACGCATTAAAATTTAGTGAAAAAATGGCACTGAAAATAATTTAACGTAATTCGAATTAAAGCCCAATCGTATATTTTACCACATATATTTTATCTGAATAATAAAGATGGCTGTTTAGCATACTTGCCAAAATCTATTAAGCCATGATTTTTATTATTGATCAAGTGAGAAACGTTTTCTGAAGGTCAAAAAGTAGGAGCTAAGGAACTATATGTTATGTACCTAATGTATTTTAAAATCCTCTTTTATTTGAGTTTCTACACTATTTTACTGTATCTACTATTATCTAACTTTATTCACGGCTGAGTGTTCAATAGTCTGATAAGTTTTATAAAAAAAGAAGATACGATAAGATAGTTGTGTTTTTATTTTGTTCAGCTTGTTTTCTCGCTGTTTTTTTGCTTTTTTTTAATCCTCAAAAATTTTAACTGATTCTAGCATTAAAAATGTAACCCTTATCGACGTACAATTAATTAACCCTAAATAAATTATCCAAATCCAAATTTAGAACTACAGTTGCAGTACACTTGAATCGTACCTTATTGTGTAAATCCCCTAACAACTGAGTTAACAGCGTGCAGTCTACGCCACGTCTACGCAGTCTACGCCGATTGACCTCGACCGTGGCGCCAGAGACCTGCGCATTCGGTTGAAAATTTACCAGGCAAGCATAAACCTAAAGGAAATGTTGTATGCTTCAATTATTTTCTGAACTGATTGTTTCAGCAATTGCTCAGGCGACAAAGAAGAAATATTTTCAATAAAGAAAAAATAAAATATTTGCTTTAATTATGTATAGAACTGTTTTATTTTTGTAATACAGAAACGATAAAGGCCTTAATATTGTGTCATAAAATAGTACATTTTGATACAATTGGAGAAAGTTTATCATTGCAACCGAGGTGGAATTCACCCGAGTCGGTGAGAATCTTATGGAGCCGAGTGCTGCAGTGACATGTATCAAACGGCGTTTTTTAATACAGTCACAAAAATATAAATAAACGAGAATTGATGCGCGACTCGTGGGTGTCGCTTAGTGCTCAGCTCGATAAGATAAATACAATCAATTGTGGCTGGAGCAAGTGCACGCAATTTTTTGCACTAATGCGAAAAACAGTAAATTGTGTGCCTAAAAGCGATAGGGGGATAAATGCGGATTTTTGAGCACGTATATTGAAAAATATTATTAACAATAACTGTAAACAAATATTTTTGTAATCTGCCTAAAGAATACCAGACAAGCATAACATAAATAAAACAAAAACTACAGTTACCGTCACGTTTACACAAAGTGTTATAATAAAAACATAAAACTCAGTCGTTGCTACGCGCACTCCAAACGTCTGAAACGCTTCAAAAAGTTTCAGCACTCCGGTCATATGTACTAGCACTGCACGTTATAAAGAGCTTTATGATTGTTAGTAGAAGCTTTCATGAAAGCACACGGACTGCACACAGGCACGATTTTTGACAATACAGGTACACTTCTAAGTAAAAGAGAGATAGTTTTAGATTGAAACGTTTGAAAGAGTGAGATAGATAGACAGACGTACACATAGGTACACGTGGGCATCCATCATACATTTTCATTTTTTTTTTAATATTATAATAATTCTACTAATATTATTTTCGCGAAAGTTTGTATGTATGGATGTTTGTTACTCTTTGACGTAAAAACTACTGAATGGGTTTTTACCAAACTTGGTGCACAGGTAAATCATATACTGGAATAGGCATGCTTTTTATCTCGGGAATTTGTTTCCTTGGGACAATTTTCCATTTTCACGCAGGCACTACCGCTAGAAGCAGCTAGTTTTCAATAGAACTCAAACTTTGGCTATATTATAACGTAACTAAAGGTTAAGTTAACTAATGTGGTTCAATGTACCCAGACACAATTACTTTGGTGACAGAACACTAAATAAGAGAATACCATATCTATTGAACAGTCTGCCACAAATAGATTTAAAAGTAAATTAAAATCATATTATTTAGAAATGTTTTAAGTTTTTTAAAAGAGTAATTTTAAATAATATTTAGTTATAAGTACATTTAAACAGAGATTCATCGACCCCACAGTCAAAGCATTGAAACGGTTTTGTGGGGCTTAGCCTATAAATTACTTACCTTTTGTAATAAAGATAAATAAATAAATAATAATAATAAGTCTTGTTATAACAAGACTCGATACGTAAGATAGAAAATTATGTGACATTAAAACATCTAAAAATTAACAATAATATTTTTTAAGGCAAAATAGTGCGCTCAAAGTACAACATATTAATAAAAGAAAAGTTAAAATATTGGCGAACTACAAAACTAGCTCAATGTCAATTTGTAGTTTACGCGCCCTTCATAGCGACCGTCAAACGAGCGGAAGGCTTCAGCGCTCCGGTCATGTGTACTAGGAGAACACGTTATGAAGAGGCAGAAGGAAAACTTTCCTGAAATTCCATGGATTACACACCGAGGAAGTTGTAATTCACACAAGTAAACTTTCTAGTGAGAGGGGTAGTGATAGGCTGAAATCAATTTGAGAGTGCGACAGCATACAAATAACGTGATAAGGACAATCATGTGTTAGATAGCTAGATAATAAAAAACACAATAAACAACAGGTGGAAACTCCCCATCATTCCCGTAACAGATCGGTAAAGGTGTAAGTCCCAAGTTATAATTTTTTTCAGTTAGAGCAGCTCAATAACTCAGCGTTACGTGTCTAAAAATACTGTTTTTTTTTTAAAGATCGATATAATTTATTTGAAAACGTTAATATGAAAAGTCTTGATTTCAATTAGGTTGATTTTCAATAGGTGGGTTCATTACAAGTGTTAAAATAGCAGAACTACTCACAAAGGCATAAATAAAAATTTTATCAAAACGATTTTGTCTATGACAAAGTCTCTGTAGCGACCGCCAAACGAACTAATCTTGAATGAGAAAATATACAAGTTTCAGTGAAAGCACACGTAGACTCTAAACTAACTTGGGGATATTTATCGACACGAATTTCTCGTGGACTGCCCAGCTACAGGAAGTTAGCCGTAAATTATTCGCATCTGCTTCATCTTTGCGAAGACTGCGTAATTTTCTACCAACTGCCACCAAGATTGCGCTTGCTCAATCTCTTCTTCTTCCCATCCTTGATTATGCTGATGCCAGCTATCTTGACCTCACTGAAGTACAACTGGATAAACTTGAGCGACTTCAAAATTTTTGCATAAGGTTCATATTTGGTTTACGCAAATATGATCATGTTTCCGAATTCCGTGTTAAGCTCAAGTGGTTGCCAATCCGCCTTCGCCGGAATGCTCATATTCTCTCTCTCTTGTATAATGTGCTATTTTCCCCTTTCACCCCTCTTTATCTTAAGAAACGGTTTGAATTTCTTAGTGATTCGCATACGAAATCTCTTAGGTCATCAGATAACTTGAGACTCAAAATGCCGATGCATTCCACTACGTTTTTTGACAAGTCCTTTACTGTCCAGGCCACACAGAAACTGTCCAGGTCTCTGGAATGCTCTGCCAGATACAATAAAACGCGCGCAGTCACTACATACATTCAAAACACTTGTGAAGGAATATTACTTGTCCTTATAATCTTGTTTCGTTTTTAGCTGTATAAATTGTAGTTGTTACTTGTTTTCTTGCCTATATAATTATTATTTAGTATGTATGTATTTTAGTGTTAAGTATAGTACTTTGTTTTTTTTTTTTTTTTCTTTTCTTCACCAGTAATTGTTTAGCTTGATTTGTAATGCACCATGTGCAACCCCATTTTATGTCCAGTCAATCTCTTTCCATACCAGGTTGCCTGGAAGAGATCGCGGAATGCGATAAGGCCGCCAATTGTATATTTTAAATATAAGGCTCAAATCTGTAATTTATTATCTTGGTGTACAATAAAGGATACATAAATAAATAAATAACTGTACTATATTACAATTGAAACAAAAATTTGAATCTTAAAATATGTCGTGTAAATTTTCATGGCCATCGTTGGCGACTGGAAGTGTACCCATAGGATTATCGGCCACGTTGTTTATCAATGCTTAACATATACTTTACTACACGTAAACTTAATACGTTGTTACGCTGCTACGTGATATTTGAGTACTTTCAATCAAGCCGAAGGCTTCAGCGTTTCGGCCAAGGGTGCTAAGAAAAAACGCTTAGAGAAGGTAAAACATGGAACTTATATAACTTAAATAAGTTCTTTGGGTCAAAGATTTCGTCTCTGTGGTCAAACGAATAGTCAGAAAACCGAATTCGTCACTACGGAACAACGAATTCAGTCACCACGTAATCGTACACATGACTGAGACGAATTCATTCGTAGATACGGGGCTACGCGACTGTCGTAGACACCATCAAACAAGTCAAAACTTCAGCACTCCAGCCATATGTACTAGGACAACATGATTATAGGAGGTTAATATTTCCCACAATAGAAAACGCCAACCAATTTCAGCGACAACACAAGTAAAACTTTGACCGAGAAAGAAAACATAGGCAGTAACTGTGGAGGGAGTGAGATAGCAGAGTCACACGTGCGTTACCCCAATTGTTCAACAGGTGGAAAAAGACAACCCTTCACGCCCCTACATTTCTCTAAGGGGTGATAAACAGAGTACCCCAAATTGAAACACGTTGACAGTGGAACTCATTTTTGTATTATTTTAATTCCTGCAGTACGTAGTATCAGTAAGCTTATTAAACCCCGTAACGTTTAAGAAACTAAAAAACTTTTCTGGGTAAGTGCTCAAGTGTCTAATTAGTTTCGGGGTCAAAAGAACATACCACATGTAGCGACATCTATGGCGTCACATAAGAATTAATCCTACATTGCGAAATTAAAGTTCTTTTCGCGACTTGAAAAAATAGAACAGCCCGAAATCATATATTAAGCAGTTGCCCACCAGACAACACCGGTCTGGTCGGACGATCATCCCTTTTCAACGGTGATTTGTGATATTTTACTCTCTGTTTATTATTGACACTCCACAAAGAATGTCAGCGCAGCCACTTGAGCCACTACTTTGTACCTACCTCCACATGCATAAGGAACAGTATATGTACTTCGTTCCTAAATACAAATGGCAGACGTAGGAAACTCAGCCGCCAAACTAAAGTGGAACTGGGCAGGTCACATCTACCGCATGTCACAACAAAGTTGGGCGAAGGCAACCACTCAGTGCGTCCTGAAAAGCAGGAGTCGACGACGAGGTAGGCCCAGAAGGACATGGCACCTACAGGATTGGCCAGAAGAGACTAAAGACAGAGAAGAGTGGAAGAATGGAAGGCAGGCCTTTGACCTTCAGTGGAACACCACAGGCAAGATAATAATAAATTGGCTAAGTGCAATACTAGGTCATAGTGACTCTAGATAAAAGTAGATTCTCCACTGTATTTTGTTTTAATGTTGTATCTTAGGTATATATTCATCCCTTTTTTAAGCTAAACCAAATTAAAGTAACAGTCTACGCACGTCAAAGAAGACTATGGTTTTCTTAACCACACCAGATGAAAGACCTTGTTCCGCACCGAAGGTGTTACAAAAACCTAAATGACAGAATGAGAAATGGTACCAAACTAGGATACCGTGTCAAACACGACACGGACTGACTTTTTTACAAAAACAAAAGTTTGAATACATGAACCTTAAAAAATCTATCAGTGGTAGAAGTGGGTTTTAGTCAGCAAAAGTCTGTTACGCTCTCCCGTTCCATCCTAGAGCGGGAGAAGTCAATGGATGATATACCACCAAACAATATTTATAAAAAAATTAAAAAGTTATACTAAACGTTAATGACATAATCCGTGATCAGTACACGCCATTCGTAGCGCCCGTCAAACGAGCGGAAGATTTCAGCACTCCGGTCTTGGGTACTAGGAGAGCACGTTATTAAGAAGTGATTTTCAGTTAAGGCCTTTCCTGAAAGCACATAAACTACACACATATGTAATATTGATATGCACACATATACCAAAAACCGTGAGGGAGACAACGATAGACTGAAATTTGAGATAGCAGATTAATGACGTAGCATCCACGTTCGTTGCCATAATAAACAAAACAAACAAAAACATAACCCTTCTTCACTGTTGGATAACAGTAATAAAATAAAAACATACAACTATTTTCTTGCAAAAAAATTGTAAGCAAACTATTGAATAGAATATACGAGTACTACAATAGAAAATATTTTTAAAAGTCTGATAGCGTATCAGACTTTTGTTGTACTAATTAAAAATTGAATCGTTCCCGTTCCGTCCTAGAGCGAGAGAAGTCAATGGATGATACACCACCAAAAAAAAAAAAACTAAATGTTAATGAAATAATCTGTGATCAGTACACGTCATTCGTAGCGCCCGTCAAACGAGCGGAAGACTTCAGCGCTCCGGTTATGGGTACTAGGACAGCACGTTATGAAGAAGTGATTTTCATTTAAGGCCTTTCCTGAAAGCACGTGAACTACACACATATAAAATATTGATAAGCACACATACACCATAAACCGGGAGGGAGACAACGACAGACTGAAATTGGAGATAGCAGATTAATGACGTAGCATCCACGTTCGTTGCCACAATAAACAAAACAAACAAAAACATAACCCTTCGTCACTGTTGGATAACAGTAATAGAAAACCTACAATTATGTTTTTCTTGCAAAAAAATTGTAAGCAAACTATTGAATAGAATATACTTCAAAAGAAAATATTTATTCGGTACAGATGCAAGTCAATGGCAACTAACACAAGGACACAATAAAATATTGTATATTGTATGTTGTATTATTTTATTTATTTTTTCATTTTAATTTATTTGAATTTTTGAGGAGTGATATGAAAGAAAAGGGAGTTAGAGATAGTTTGACGGGTGACAGGACAGAATGGAAGAAAAAAACATGTTGCGCCGACCCCAAGTAATATGGGATACGGGCAGGAAGAAGAAGAATTTATTAATAATATAATATTCCACAACTATCACACAACGCCATCTAGTCAATGATGGTAAGTAAGTAATTGAAAAGTTTTAGGTGAAATGATATTCTGTCAAATAGTTTTTTTTTTTTCACGTCTAAATAATATCTAATAATCACGAATAAATAATCACTAGGTATATATATACAAACTTAAAATAATAATATGTACAAACGAGTAAAACAGGCTGAAAAACGGGGAAAACTCAGAGGGCATCAAAAAATTCGTCCACATCGATGTCAGTGGGAAAAGTGCCCAGAACGCTGGCAGCATTGCCACGCTGGATGGCAATGCTGATTCGTTGACTGAAGAACAGTCCAGCCCTCTGGTCACGCGAAGAGTCGACCAACTGTTTGCTGATATCTCGGACAACTCGATGAGCGCTCGGACCCCATGGCCCTAGAGTTTCAACCCCAAACGGCTCAAACACATAACTTCCAATGAGGTTATTATATTTACGCCGTTTGAGGTTTTCTGCACCTGCAGCAGCCGCCCCAGCACAGCCCGCCGTACTCAGAAGATGGGATGGCGCAAGGGTGTCGACACATGTTGCATCCCACACCAAAGGCCTACCCAATTTCCAAGGCATTATAGTCATTCCATCTGGCCTCTTCCCATCGTCACGTGCCAAGCCATTGGGTTCTAAAACAGCTGGCACCCCGGCGGTGACAAGAGCTCGACGGATGATGTCATTAATACTGGCATGCCGTGCTATCCGACCAGCGCTTCTGCTGCAAGATAGGCCATGGTGTCCGAGGCGGTCGACTGCTGCGCTACGCTGACATCGATGTGGAGCTCCACTAGGAGCACCTAGACGCAGGCATGTAGCGATCCGGAAGGTGGTGTCACTTAGCAATGTACCTATGTTAGGTGACGGTAAAACCTGTAGCCAAAGGCCCAACTCCCATTCACCCACAGCCAGTAGGCGAGCGCGCTCAGCAGTATTGGTGGACGTATTAATGAGATTATTCCGTACCAACCTGCAGAGCGGCTCATCCCACTGTCTCTGGGAAGATGGATTTTCGGGCAACGCCTTGTCCGGGCAAGTGATTTTCCAGGCGCTTACTGCATCGGCCAAGCACGGCACCTCACAGCTAACCAGTGATGGAGTCAAAATTCTTTTGGTCAACTGTTGAGTGCTGTGGACCGAAGACAGGAACGCCGGTAGGCTTACACTAGAAATTTTACGGAATTTATTTGAATTAAACTAGTGCTTGACTGCGATCCCTCCTGATGGTAAGCAATGATGCAATCGTTGATGATGAGGCGCACTAGTTTATTAATAGCCTATTTACTCTAGCCTTAAAGATACCCAAATTATTATCGGATGGAAAGACCACAGCAGGCAAATTTTTTCAGTCCTTCAATTTATGTATTGTATGTATTTTATTGTTGTTAATACTTTTAACTACAAATTGATTCAATTCACTTATTTGCGCTTTAGTATTTTATATGAATTACGAGTTTCCTGAATATAATAGCAAAATTAAAAATTAAAAAAAAAAGCTCCCGACGCATAAAATCTATAAAAGCAAAAGAACTGGTTAAGACGAGTCTAATGAGCCCAAATTCGACTTGTTTACTAGTAGGCATTCCAGGGTTCCATTAGCCATCTCCCAGTTATAGCATCAGGTCTTCGTCATCATGAAAAATATTTAGAACTAGTTAATACGAATCTAATGAGTCCAAACTCGATGTGTTTACTAGAAGGAATTCCAGGGTTCCATCAGTTACTTTCCAGTTCGAGCATAAGGTTCTCATCATCATGAAAAATATTTAAATCTAGTTATGACGAATCTAATGAGCCCAAACTCCGATGTGTTTACTAAAAGGCGTTCCAGGGTTCCATCAACCACTTCCCAATTATAGCATCAGGTCTCCGTCATCAGGTTATTACTATCATGAGAAACGAACTGAAAAATTTTTAAGGTCTAAATCTAAATAAGCTGAAACTGGATAGGTTTATTAATAGGCATTTCAAGGTAACATCTCTTACCTCCGACCTCTATCATCAGACCAGCTTGATAGCGTCGGCATGTAGGTACATAAGTATTTCAAACATTAGGTCACATATATGTGTTATTAGTAAGGTATAAATACACCAAGTATTTAAGATTCCTGCCACAGCCAACAAATGAGCCTTATGTCCTTGAACATCTGAACAGATCTTCATAAATTGTATCTAAGAACCATCTCGATAACTTCAGCTTTAAATAAAAAAAACCGCATCAAAATCATTCCATTCGCTGAGGAGCTACGATGCCACGGACAGGCACACAGACACCCCAAACTTATAACACCCCTCTTTTCCGTCGGGGGTTAAAAATAACCTGTACAAAAAAGTTTCTTAAAACTACTAAAAATGGAACATAGTCGATCTGTATAAATAAAAGGAGAAAATGACTGATTAACACTAATGCACAGCCGAATCACATGAGACAAGAGCAAAATGTCACGCGCCTAGCGTGACATTTTGCACAAGGTTTTCTTTTATGACGTAGGTGTATAAAGTTTGTATGGAAAAATCTACTTTCACGCGGGCAAAGCCGCTAGCTGTAACTAGTCATTTCATATCTTTGTGACATTCATAGCGACCGTCAAACGTCCAAAAGGCTTCAGCGCTCCGGTCATTCGTATTAGGAGTGTGTAGAAATGTTAACCTCTTACTAACGGTAAGCGGTTAACATTTCTACTGAAAGCTTTCATGAAAGTACACCGGTAGCACACAGGCAATGTTCATATTTACTACAACATAAAGAAACCGTCAAGTGGAAAAGAGACAGAGATAGTCTGAAACAGTTTGTCGCGCTCGTGAGATAGCAGTCCATTAGCCTCCTCAAACATGTAGTTTTCACTAATAATATAAAAAATGTTGAATGGGGTAACAGACAAAAAGAGCAATGCCACATAATTTTCTACAATACCCTTTTTTTTTATCTGGTGCTAAAATCATAGATGAATTTAATGATAGTTTCAAATCTCTGTCATCATAGGAGTAGTACTCGTAGATTTCATTGGAGTTAAATATTGTACTCGTATTGTAAAAGAGAGAACCACATTCAATTTAAATGAAAGAACTTGTGAAATACTATTTAACACCAACAACCCGTCTCACAGGTGTTATAAATCTGTGAAATGTATAGTGTGTGTATAAGAAGAATGCATTTGAATCTTCCTTATGATCATTCTATCTTTTAGTGGAAACTGCTTGAAAATCGATTCAGTAGTTTTTGAGTTTATTGCGAATATAACTTAGTCCCAGTAAATAAGTAAATAAAAATCTTTACAGCCAGATTAGATCAGATAGAGAAAAACACGATGAGGGACTTAGTTTTATAATGTACTTAGTCGCTTGGCTTCTACGCGACACTTGTAGCGACAAACGTGTCAAACAGGTGGAAAGGCTTCAGCACTCCGGTCGTGTGTACTAGGAGAGCACGCTTCAGGAGGTTTTCGTTTCTGAAGCCAAGGAAATTTGCGAAAGCAACAAGTGATTAGGGTAGGTCATGATTTGTTAAGCTATAAGATTGAAAAGTGTTTCTTATGCATATTTGTTCCGGTCACAAAAAAGGAATTAAGTTTCTAATTTAAATACCATACCTTCTTTTTGTCTGTGGTCATTTTTGTATTGTATTATGAAAGCCAAAGTTAGTGTATATTCAACTTTATCCCGATAATTAATGTTAATTAATAAAAAAAAAAATTCTTTTACATTATATTACTAGCTGCTGCCAGCGGCTTTGGCCGTGCGAAAGTAGAAAATTGTGCGTTAAGAACATATTCCCGTGTGCAATTCCAGGACATAGACTACCCGTATATCCCATTACACTCCAATCCGTTCAGCTGTTCGGACGTGAAGAAGTAACAAACATACACACATACTCACAAAACTTTCGCCTTTAAACTATACTTAAGAACGTTATGAAGAGGTAAAAGGAAAAATTTCATGGACTTCGCACCGAAGTTTTATTTCACACTAGTAAACTTTCTAATGAGAGGGACAGTGATAGGCTGAAATAAATGTCAATTTTTACATTTTATCAGTTAGAATAGGTCAATAACACATCACTAGGTGATTTTTTTTTAATAATAATAAACTAGTGTTTTACTTAAATGGGATCACCATTTGATTGATGGTAAGCAGTTATGCAATCGTTGATGGTGAGGCGCACTAGTTTAGTAAGAGCCTATTCACTCTAGCCTCGAAGACACAGTTCTTTGGAAATCAGGAAACTGAATTCGTCACTACGGAACTACGAATTCAGTCACCACTCGTATTCGTACACAAAACTGACACGAATTCGTTCGTAGCCATGGGGCTACGGGACATTCGTAGACACCGTCAAACAAGTGCAAGGCTTCAGCAGTCCAGCCATATGTACTAGGACAACATGTTTTGTAGAAGGTTAATGTTTCACACAATAGGAAACGCGAGCCGATTTCAGCGACAACACGAGTAAATTTTTGACTGAGAAAGAAAACATTATAGGCTGTAATAGTGGAAAGAGTGAGATGGCAGAGTCACACGTGCGTTACCCTAATTGTTCAACAGGTGGCAAAAGACAGCCCTTCACGCTCCTACATTTTCCAAAGGGGTGATAGACAGAGTACCCCGAATTGACACACGCTGACAGCGGCACTCATTTTTGTATTATTTTCATTCCAGCAGTACGCAGTAGCAGTAAGGTAAGTGTAAATAAGTGCAATTATAGTAATTAATGAAAAATTATACAACCATTGAAGCAAGCATTGTATTTATTTAATATTTAGTTATTAGATTTGTCATTAGACGGACAGACCATGACACCGTCGTCAATAAGTAAATTTATTAAACCCCGTAACAAAAGTTTTTTTTTTGGCTAAGTGCACTAGTGTCTAATTATTATAGAGGTCAAAAGAACAGACTGCATAAGGAACAGCATACTTCTTTCCAAAATATAAATCACAGACGTAGGCAATTCAGCCGCCAAATTAAAATTAGAACTGGACAGGCTACATTTGCCGCTTGTTGCAACGAAGTTGTTCCGCACTGAAGGTGTTAAAAACCTCATTCTATCAATGAATGAATGAGAAATGGTACTAAACTGAGGTACCGTGTCAAACACGGCACGGAATGAGCATTTATTGCTACATAAAACGCATGAACTAAATTAAATTATGTATTGTATCTATTCATGTGTACATTTATTTACTATTATTGTTATATATGTATGTATTATGAGATTTTATTAAGATAATAATTATAGTCTATTTAATTATATATTTTGTTTGTTTATTTTTTCATATATAGGTACACACTGTGTCTACATATCTTATCTAACTGTCCTGTCGCAGGTCTACTGGAAGAAATTTCATTAGAAATAAGCAGGTCCTTTGTATTCTTTTATCCTTATTTGTTCTTGAATAAATCTACTTCTCAATAGGTTAATGAAATTAAGTGAACCGATTTATTTCACTAAAAAATATTTATTTGAATTCCTGCAAGCGTGATAAAAAATGACGCTAGTTTTCTACAAAGTTTGAATTTTCGTTAAAAAATCTGTCAAAGAAACTAAACACTGAAAAAAATTAACAATGTGATCAGTACACGCCCTTCGGAGCGACCGTCAAACGAGCGAAAGGCTTCAGCGCTCCGGTCACGTGTACTAGGATAGCACGTTATGAAGAAGTGATTTTCAGTTAAGGCTTTTCCTGAAAGCACATGAACTACACACAGACATAATATTGATAAGCACACATACACCATAAACCGGGAGGGAGACAGCGATAGATTGAAATTGGAGATAGCAGATTGATGACGTAGTAACCACGTGTTTTCCCAAAACAAACAAAAACATTAACCTTCTTTACAGTCGGATAATAGTAATAGAAAACCAACAACCATGTTTTTCTTCCAAGTACTTGTAAATTAACTGTTGAATAGAAAATACTAAAAATAAAATGTTTTTTTTTTCAGTACAGACGCAATACAGGCACCCTTCGAACCAACCGTCAAACGAGCGAAAGGCTTCAGCGCTCCGGTCATGTGTACTAGGATAGCACGTTATCAAGAAGTGATTTTCAGTTAAGGCTTTTCCTGAAAGCACATGGACTACACACAAATGTAATATTGATAAGCACACATACACCATAAACCGGGAGGGAGACAATGATAGATTGGAATTGGAGATAGCAG
Source organism: Mythimna ferrago (assembly GCA_910589285.2). Lineage (NCBI taxonomy): Eukaryota > Metazoa > Arthropoda > Insecta > Lepidoptera > Noctuidae > Mythimna > Mythimna ferrago. Next base: position 23,522,210 of record OU342683.1, read on the forward strand.
ATTAATGACGTAGCAACCACGTGTTTTCAAGTAATAGAAAACTTACAACTATGTTTTTTTTTCCAAATACTTGTAAATGAACTATTGAATAGAATAATACTACAATTGAAATGGACACAATCAAATATTGTATGTTGTATTGTATGTATTATGCTTTTGACTACAAATTGATTGAATTCCATTATTTGCGCTTTAGTATTTTATATGAATTACGTATTTCCTCAATAAAATAACCTGTGCGAAAAAGTGTCTTACAAGCTGTACAATAATAGAATTGTAGTGTAGTGAATCTGTATAAATAAAAAAATAAACTAACAGACTGACATATCAAGACACAGCCAAAACTACTGGAACTAACAGCGTGTTTACACTTGGTTACTTTCTTTGACGCAGGTGTTCACTAAGAATGGATTTTCAAAATTCACCCACTAAAGGAATGAAACGGGGTTACAAAAGTATGGAAAAAACCTATTTTCATGCGGGCGAAGCCACTGGCTGTAACTTGTCATTTCATGTCTTCGTGACATTCATAGCGACCGTCAAATGTCCAAAAGGCTTCAGCGTTCCGGTCATTAGTACTAGGAGTGCACGTTAGTAAGAGGTAATATTTCTACTGAAAGCTTTCATGAAAGTACACCGATAGCACACAACCAATGTTCATATTATCAACACAAAGAAACCGTCAAGCGAAAAAGAGACAGAGACAGAGATAGTCTATGGGGGGTGAGATAACAGTCCAGTAAGCTCCTCGAACGAGTAGTTTTCACTCAAAATATGAAAATGTTGAATGAAGCAACTGACAAAAAAAACAATGCCATATAAGTTTCTAGTTTTTGAGTTTATCGCGAATAAATCAAAGTCCTCCACGGTGTATGTCTCTCTGTCTGACAAATGCGATGGGATATAAAAAATATACACTTAAATTTTTCTCATGAATCGTTTCGTCTATTGGTGAAAAGTGTATGAAAATACGTTCAGTAATTTTTGAGTTTATCGCGATTAGTAAATAAAAATCTGGCTGTAAGACAAACACGATGGGAGACTCTTCGCTTCTACGCGCCACTTGTAGCGATCGTCAAACAAGTGGAAAGGCTTCAGTGCTCCGGTTATGTGTACTAGGAGAGCACGCTTCAGATGGTTTTAGTTTCTGAAGCCAAGGAAATTTGCGAAAGCAACAAGTGATTGGGGTAGGTCATGATTTGTTAAGCTATAAGATTGAAAAATGATTGCCTGTAGTGTGTCTTACGCATATTTGTTCCGATCACAAAAAAGATACCTTAGTCTTATGAAAGCCAATGTTACTGTGTATATTCAACTTTATTCTGCTGATTAAAGATAATTAATGAAAAATTGAACTTCCTTTACATTATATTACTAGCTGCTGCCAGCGGCTTTGCCCGCACGAAAGTAGAAAATTGTACTACAGGGACAGGGGGCAGTGGAATTCCCTGCCGGAGTCTGTGTTTCCTGATAGCTATAACCTAGGGGTAGTCAATAGAGATTGCTTCTAGGCAAGCGTGTTCCATCGTCAGCCACATCATCGCTTACCATCAAATAAGATATTCATCAAAAGCGAGCCTATCCATTAAAAAAAAAAAACATACTCCCGTGTATTATTCCATGAAATATTGTACCCTTGTACTGAATTTCATGCAAATTCATTCAGCTGTTCGAACGTGAAGAAGTAACAAACACACATACTCTAACTTTCGCCTTTAAACTATATTATTAATAAGATACCTCTGTTCAAAACATGAGCCACACGTTTGAGTACCGCAAGTGCCCATACTACTGTACTTTGGGAGGCTTTAATTAGTGTTACCAATGGTGCAGTTAACATAGCCACCTACTGGGCAAAACAGTTTGACGACTTTACTGTCGATTCGAAGATATCAAGAAGATGATTAGTGTGCTGTACTATGTTATTTATTTAACGACTAGCTTTTGCCTGCGGCTTCACCCGCGTACATCAAATATAGCCTAGGTCAGTCAGGAATAAAGCAGATAAAAAATAACGCTAGTTTTCACAAAACGAAAAGTTTGAATGTACGTTAAAAAATCTGTAGTATAAAGAAACTCATCACTGAAAAAAATTAATAATCTGTGATCAGTCACGCCCTTCGAAGCGACCGTCAAACGAGCGGAAGGCTTCAGCGCTCCGGTTATGTGTACTAGGATAGCACGTTATGAAGAAGCGATTTTCAGTTAAGGCTTTTCCTGAAAGCACATGGACTACACACAGACATAATATTGATAAGCACACATACACCATAAACCGGGAGGGAGACAACGATAGATTGAAATTGGAGATAGCAGATTGATGACGTAGTAACCACGCGTTTTCCCAAAACAAACAAAAACATTAACCCACAAATTTACGTTTTTGTATAAGCTGTTTGCTTGTTTACTGTTTGGTGTACAATAAAGTCTATTCTATTCTATTCTATTCTAATAGTAATAGAAAACCTACAACCATGTTTTTCTTCCAAGTACTTGTAAATGAACTGTTGAATAGAAAATACTATAAATGAATTTTTTTTTTCAGTACATACGCAATACAATGGCAACAGGCACAAGGACACAATAAAATATTGTATGTGGTATTGTACGATTATACTTTTGACTACAAATTCATCATCATCATCATATCAGCCGAAAGACGTCCATTGTTGGACTGTCCTGTGCATCACGCATCCATCGGATACGCAGGAACGTACTGGAAGACGCGAGCGTTGGTCAAATGTCCAAAAGGCTTCAGCGCTCCGGTCATTAGTACTAGGAGTGCACGTTAGTAAGAGGTTATATTTCTACTGAAAGCTTTCATGAAAGTACACCGATAGCACACAACCAATGTTTATATTATCAACACAAAGAAACCGTCAAGCGAAAAAGAGACAGAGACAGAGATAGTCTATGGAAGGTGAAATAACAGTCCATTAAGCTCCACGAACGAGTAGTTTTCATTCAAAATATGAAAATGTTGAATGAGGCAACTGACAAAAAAACAATGCCATATAATTTTCTAGTTTTTGAGTTTATCGCGAATAAATCAAAGTCCTCCACGGTGTATGTCTCTCTGTCTGATAAATGCGATGGGATATGAAAAATATACACTTAAATTTTTCTCATGAATCGCTTCGTCTATTGGTGAAAAATGCACGAAAATACGTTCCGTAATTTTTGAGTTTATCGCGATTAGTAAATAAAAATCTGGCTGTAAGACAAACACGATGGGAGACTCTTCGCTTCTACGCGCCACTTGTAGCGATCGTCAAACAAGTGGAAAGGCTTCAGTGCTCCGGTTATGTGTACTAGGAGAGCACGCTTCAGGACGTTTTCGTTTCTGAAGCCAAGGAAATTTGCGAAAGCAACAAGTGATTGGGGTAGATCATGATTTGTTAAGCTGTAAGATTGAAAAATGATTGCTTAAAGTGTGTCTTATGCATATTTGTTCCGATCACAAAAAAGGAATTAAGTTTCTAATTTAAATACCTTCTCTATATCTGACCTAGTACATTTTCGTATTGGCATAAGAAAGCCAATGTTACTGTGTATATTCAACTTTTTTCCGCTGATTAAAGATAATTAATGAAAAATTGAACTTCCTTTACATTATATTAAGAGTTGCTGCCAGCGGCTTTCCCGCACGAAAGTTGAAAATTGTACGACAGGGACAGGGGGGAGTAAAATTCCCTGCCGGAGTCTGTGTTTCCTGATAGCTATAACCTAGGAGTCTTTAAGTCAATAGTGAATAGATTCCTTCTAGGCAAGCGTGTTCCATCGTCGGGCACATCATCGCTTACCATCAGATGAGATATTCATCAAAAGCGAGCCTATGCATTAAAAAAAAAAACATACTCCCGTGTGTTATTCCATGAAATATTGTGCCTTTGTACTGAATTTCATGCATATTCATTCAGCTGTTTTAATGTACGTTAAAAAATCTGTAGTATTAAAGAAACTAATCACTGAAAAAATTTAATGATTTGTGATCAGTCACGCCCTTCGAAGCGACTGTCAAACGAGCGAAAGGCTTCAGCGCTCCGGCCATGTGTACTAGGATAGCACGTTATGAAGAAGCGATTTTTTTTTTGATTTTGTTTATTGTGCAAACCTACCACAGTGATCTCTTTTTTTAACCCAAAGGTTGACTGGGAGAGAATGCCTTGTTGCATTAAGTCCGCCTATGTACCACTACTGTACATGAAGTTTAAATAAATAAATAAATAAATAAATTTTCAGTTAATGCTTGATAAGCACACATACACCATAAACCAGGAGGGAGACAACGATAGATTCAAATTGGAGATAGCAGATTGATGGCGTAATAACCACGTGTTTTCCCAAAACAAACAAAAACATTAACCTTCCTTACAGTCGGATAATAGTAATAGAAAACCTACAACCATGTTTTTCTTCCTTGTAAATGAACTGTTGAATAGAAAATACTACAAATGAAATGTTTTTTTGTCAGTACAGACTCAATACAATGGCAACAGGCACAAGGACACAATAAAATATTGTATGGTTGTATTGTACGATTATACTTTTGAGTACAAATTCATCATCATCATCATATCAGCCGAAAGACGTCCACTGTTGGACATAGGCCTCCCCCAAGCGTCGCCACAACGACCGGTCCTGCGCATCACGCATCCATCGGATACGCAGGAACGTACCGGAAGACGCAGCGTTGGAAGGCCTCCAACAAGGTGGACCGATGATCTGGTCAGAGTCGCGGAGATCCGATGGACTACAAATTGATTGGATTGAATTATTTGCGCTTTAGTATTTTATATGAATTACGTGTTTCCCCGTGTGTTTACGTGTGAGAGCAGTGGTGGCCGAGTGGTAACGGCCCCGACTTATGAGTTGTAAGTCGCGGGTTCGAACCCAGACAGGCGCATTACTTTGTGTAATTTATTTCATCACCATTGCTCCCAAAACGGTGAAGGAAAACATCGTGAAGAAATCGACATGTCCTAGAACCAAAAATTCGAAGACATGTGACATTCACCAACCCGCACTGGGCCCGCGTGGTGAAGTACGGCCCATTCCCTCTCCTAGAGAGGAGGCCTGAGTCCCAGCAGTGGAAAGATAAAAAGGCTGATGATGATGACGATGACGTGTTTCCCCAATAAAATAACCTGTGCGAAAAAGTGTCTTACAAGCTGTACAAAAATTGGAGTTTAGTGAATCTGTATAAATAAACAATGACATCTCCCGCTCTTGGGCGGACGTTCTAAGTTTGCGTGTTTTAATATCAAATTATACCTGTGTGCCATACTTGTAGTATCAGGAGAGCTTTCACTGAAATCGACCTCTTTATAACGTGCTCTCCTAGTACATATAACTGGAGTGCTGAAACTTTTCGCTTTTTTGACGGTCGCTATGAACGTTGCGTAGCCACGGAGCATGGGAATAATTTTCATTTGCTTTGCCACGTCAATAAAAAAAAATCCTTTCAGGGGAAACCGACCTTCATAAGTTGATGTAGAAAAATTTAGGAAAAATTTAAATTTTATCAGCCTAGGGTATTTTAAGATCAGTCACATAAAAGTCAGTTTTAGCTTTTCTCTTACCTTCTATGTTTTCTTTTGTTGATATCAAATTATAACTGTGTGTCATCCTTGTAGTATCAGGATAGCTTTCCCTGAAATCAACCACCTCATAAAATGTTTTCCTAGTACACATGACTGAAGCGCTGAAGCCTTCTACCTCTATGATAGTCACTACGAACGTTGCGTAGCTTTTTGTTGCTGTGTAGCAACAGAAAGATTTTCATTGCTTTGCCTCATCAATATAACTAATTATTATAAGAAAGTAAGAAAAAAATGTAAACTACTAGTTTAAATTTTTCTTTTACTCTCTAAGTTTGCGTGTGTTAACATCAAATTTTACCTGTGTGCCATCCTTGTAGTAGCAGGATAGCTTTTCCTGAAATCAACCTCTTCATAACGTGCTCTCCTAATATACATGACTGGAGTGCTGAAGCCTTCCGCCTCTATGACGGTCGCTACGAACGTTGCGTAGCTACGTAGCAACGAAAAGATTTTCATTGTTTTGCCTCGTCAGTGTAATTAATTATTATATGTAGCAGTTTAAATTTTTCTCTTATTCTCTTTTCGAGTGTTGACTTCGAAATATATCGGGCCTTTTTAGGAAGAACGTCGTAAGTGACAGTGAGCATTTTTGGAGGACTAGATTTTCTTTTCCATAATTTTATTAACAAAGTATTCATGATAATTGCATTTAAAAAAAAAGACGTGTGGCACTCGGGGACTGCCGCGGTAAAGCTATTGCATAGCATTTTTTATCAACTTATGCAATTATAATTATTTATTTATTTTATTTATGCAGTATTTTTTTCCATTGTTTTTTTTTTTTCTTTGATATTAATTGAAGTTACACTTTCACACATTGAATTGAATTTTGATTGATTGTTCACTCATTTGTTTTCTTATCGGTCACCACGCTCAAAAAACAAATGAGTGGAGGGTGTTAGGTTATTTTCGTTACGGAATTTCTGGATTCGGTCTCCACGCTCGAGGCCCGCGATAGAAGGTATGCAATAGCTTAAAAAATAAACTGACTGTATGACATATCAAGACACTAACAGCGTGTTTTCACATGGTTACTTTTTTGACGCAGGTGTTCACTAAGAATGGATTTTCCAAAATTAACCCACTAAAGGGATGAAATTTGGTTACAAAATTTGTATGGAAAAACCTATTTTCTTGCGGACGAAGCCACTGGCTGTAACTAGTCATTTCATATCTTCGTGACATTCATAGCAACCGTCAAACGTCCAAAAGGCTTCAGCGCTCCGGTAATTAGTACTAGGAGTGCACGTTAGTAAGAGGTGATATTTCTACTGAAAGCTTTCATGAAAGTACACCGATAGCACACAATCAATGTTTATATTATCAACACAAAGAAACCGTCAAGCGAAAAAGAGACAGAGACAGAGATAGTCTATGGGGGGTGAGATAACAGTCCATTAAGCTCCTCGAACGAGTAGTTTTCACTCAAAATATGAAAATGTTGAATGAGGCAACTGACAAAAAAACAATGCCAAATAATTTTCTAGTTTTTGAGTTTATCGCGAATAAATAAAAGTCCTCCACGGTGTATGTCTCTCTGTCTGACAAATGCGATGGGATATAAAAAATATATACTTAAATTTTTCTCATGAATCGTTTCGTCTATTGGTGAAAAGTGCATGAAAATACGTTCAGTAATTTTTGAGTTAATCGCGATTAGTAAATAAAAATCTGGCTGTAAGACAAACACGATGGGAGACTCTTCGCTTCTACGCGCCACTTGTAGCGATCGTCAAACAAGTGGAAAGGCTTCAGTGCTCCGGTTATGTGTACTAGGAGAGCACGCTTCAGATGGCTTTAGTTTCTGAAGCCAAGGAAATTTGCGAAAGCAACAAGTGATTGGGGTAGGTCATGATTTGTTAAGCTATAAGTGTAGGCAACTCATTTTTTAAATGTATTTTTATTATTAGTTTTAAGTTGGCAATATTTACGCGCGAACACCAACTGCGATTTGATTTTGTTTCGCGCGCATTTTTGAACTGTGGGCCCCGCCCACGACGCGCGCGCTCGGTCGCCGAGCAGTCGCCGCCAAAAACTCGACGCGCGCGGGCGTGTATATAAATGTTCCAAGTTCCCGCCAAAACCTTTTCAGTTTCCTAACTAATTTAGCTTTATGTGTGTATTGTACTGTTTTTAATAATCTGTAACTGTCGCGAGTTCTGTTGCCTAGTTTGTAAAGTGATAATATATGGAATTCACCAAGTGACTGCTGCGTCTTATTGTGTACAAAACCCGGCCCTATTTAACATTGGTCCTTCGAGCCTGGATCACAATGAATGACAAAGTTACTGGTGTCGTCACACGGAGCAGAGCCCATGCTGAAGCTGAACAACGACCTGATGCGGATACCACGTGTGTCACTGCGGCCCCGCGTAGTGAAGTTGTTGCCACGTCGACCAGGTCGCGATCAAGCCGGCTCAGCCGCGAAGCGCTTCGCCTCCGTGCCGAGTACAAAGCCGAAGAAGAACTCGCCAAAATAAAAAAACAGCTCATAAAGAAGAAATTAGCATTAGAAATCGCCGAGATTGAAGATGAAGAAACTGAAAATCGCGCCATGAGTATTTACAGTGGTCCTAATAACGTGGATGAGTGGTTAAGCACAAGTCAAGCCCCATGTGAACTCGCGGAAAAACCGCCAGCGCCCCACGCGCTGGCCGGCGCGTGCCCGCAACCGACCGAAGGCCTAGAACGAGAGCGCGCGTGCGACATCGCGCATGCGCGGAACACCGTACGCGAGCCGTTCGCGCCCGCGGTGGCGTCCTCTCCGACCGCCGCGAAGTGTACGCCGGCGCCGGGCGCTCTGCCCCCCGCTTCCGTCGGCGCCGTCGCGGCCTCTGACATCATGCATCTAGCCGACGTTATTATTACGAACATGTCGAAGCGACCACGACAAAATTATGATCTCCCCATGTTTGATGGCAGCCCGGCAGACTGGCTAGCTTATCGACGTACCTATGAAGCTACCGCGGCCACGTATAGTATGTTCGAGAACACCGTACGACTGCAAGCATCACTGCGTGGCGCGGCAAAGTGTGCCGTTGAAGACCTATTACGTACCGGGTCCGACCCCATGGATGTGATAAATGCCTTAGAAGAGGAATTTGGTCACCCCAATTTACTACTAGAATCGGCATTAAATAAGATAAGAAGTTTGCCCCGTGTGTCCGAAAGTGGCGTCGAATTGCGAAACATGACTTGCGTCGTTCGAAATTGTGTGTACATTTTGAAAAACATAAAAGCGGATGGCTACATAAATAACCCCCAATTAACGCACGAAATTCTTAGCAAATTAACAAATGTACAACGTTCGCAATATGGCGAGTTTGCTATGAAAAGGAACACCGACAGCAAAGAAGATCTTCGCTTATCGCCAAACATAAACATAGTCCTCGAGTTTATAAGTCACCTGGCACGGGCATCAGCTTATTACCTACCGCTGTGCGTAAACACTGAGCATAATAATAGTCGTAACCGGACCACCACTGTTGCGAATCCTGCCGCCGCATCGTCGATCACCAGGCGCGCTGAGGTCACGCGTCAACACCGGAAACCTGCAGACCGAGTACACCTCACCAGCGAGGAAACTACGTCAGCGTCACCGAGTACGTCATCGTCATCAAGTGAGTGCGCGTTGTGTCGTAGTGCGGATCACCGATTACCCGAGTGCGATACATTCATTGCAAAAAGTGAGCCAGAAAAATGGAACTTTGTAAAGGTCAATAAACTTTGTTTCAAATGTTTAGTGCATAGCCATTCTCGTTATCGTTGTCGCGCTAAACGATGTGAAAAGTGTCGTTCTCCGCATCACACACTTCTACACTACGAGAAGCCGAGAGCCCCGGGCGCCGCCGATGGCACCGGAGCCCTGCCCGCGCCGGCCGCTGCGGCGCAGGCGGCCTCTATACAGCCGCCCGCGCCGTCTCCGACGCCGTCGGCGCCGTCGGTCGCCGAGTCGGTAACGAGTATGGGTGAGCGCTGTCGAACCACTAAAACTTTATTGAAGATTATACCTGTAAAGATTATTGTTAATAATGTTGAACATAGTGTATACGCGTTATTAGACGATGGGGCCACTGTGTCATTAGTAGATTCTAGTATGTGTAATTTTAGTGGACCATTATCTCCGTTAAGAATTGTGAGTGCACGCGGGCTTGTTATGACTGATAACAATTCCTGTAGGGTAACTGCGCTCATTCGCGGCCCCAACGGGGTATGTCATGATATCGTACTTCGAACGATAGAGAATTTAGACTTGCCTACCCAATCCGTGCCTGCTAGAGTTTTGAATAATAATAAACATTTGCGTGATTTAGATTACTGTGAGACGTCGTGCGCTAAACCGATGGTTTTAATTGGTCAAGATAACTGGAAGTTGATCGTAAATGAGGAATTACGACAGGGTAAATCCGGGCAACCCGTAGCATCGCTTACAAAGTTAGGGTGGGTTGTTCACGGACCTGTAACTTTAGGTATCTGTGACAAGTCTGACAGAGAGTCAATTAACCTAGCCTTCGATGGTTTAGACGATCTCAATGACCTTGTGAAACAGCAATTTTTGCTCGAGTCCATCGGTATCACGGAAGTGTCACGCAAAAATGTTGAAACTGAACGCGCGTGTAAAATTCTAGACAGCACCAGCCGCCGTGTCGACGGAGGTTGGGAGGTAGGATTACTTTGGTCACGTGACATGGTACACTTACCTGACAATTATGATTACGCTCTCAAACGATTACGCGGCATAGAGAGTAAAATGGACAAAAATCCAGAATATGCTGATGCGTATTCGCATCAAATTCAACGGCTAATTTCGGAGAAATATTGTAGGTTATTAGAAACACCGCTGAGGGTGAACCCGGTATGGCACCTACCGCATTTTGGGGTCATTAACCCCAACAAACCCAATAAACTTCGACTAGTCTATGATGCCGCGGCTAAATGCAAAGGTGCGAGTTTGAATGATTATTTGCTTACAGGGCCGGACTTGCTAAATTCATTATTGGGCGTTTTGTTTAAGTTCCGGTCTGGCCGTATAGCGTATACAGCGGACATAGCCGATATGTTCTTGCGTATAAAAATTAGGGAAGAAGATCAGGGAGCGCAACTCTTTTTATGGAGAGGTCACGACAGAGAACGCGACCCTGATACATATGTTATGGTCTCGATGATTTTCGGTGCTAAGTCGTCCCCTGCCTCAGCCATACACGTTTTGAATAAAAATGCTGATGAGTTTCGAGATTCATATCCTGAGGCGGTCAAGGCAATCCATGAAAATCATTACATGGATGATTATCTAGACAGTGTAAACTCAATAGAGGAAGCGCGTCAGTTGATTGAAGACGTTTCCATGATACACGCCGCTGGTGGTTTCACTATCAGGGGGTGGGTGACCAATTCACCTGAACTTCGGAAAGAGTTACCAGCTGTCGTGCCCGGTACTGTAAATTTTGACAAGTCCCCGTATAACGGTGAACGGACCTTAGGCATGATATGGGTTCCGGAATCAGATGAGTTAGCGTTTGACTTATCGTTCAAAAAAGTGACACCTGATGTAGTTGAAGGTAGAGTTATTCCTACCAAACGGCAATTTTTGAAATTCATTATGAGTATTTTTGACCCTTTAGGTTTACTTTATCCTTATACGATAAAGTCTAAAATCTTGTTACAGAAAATTTGGAAATCTGGTATAGGTTGGGACGATCAGCTGATGGAGGCCGAGTTCATTGAATGGGAAAAGTGGCTGTTAGATATAAAGCAGTTAAGTAGCATACGTGTGCCACGTTGGTACAGGCTTGACCCTTCAACTCTTGAGTTACATGTTTTTGGTGATGCTGGGGAGTCGGCCTATGCTGCGGTTGCGTATTTGGTAGGTAGGGACGAGTTTGGCATACCTACCGTTTCACTTGTCATTGGTAAAGCTCGCGTCGCCCCGTTGAAGGTTATATCTGTGCCGCGTCTCGAATTGCAGGCTGCTGTGCTGGCGTGCAGGTTGGCTTGCACCGTTGTCAGGGAGCAAGGCTTAGCAATATCTCAAAAATACTTGTGGTCCGATTCAAAAACCGTATTAAAATGGGTGCACTCGTCTGATCTTCGCGACTACCATAAGTTTGTCTCACATCGATTGGTAGAAATCGACCGGAAGTCCAACCCAGGCGAGCGGTGTTTGGTGCCATCAGCAGAAAACCTTGCTGATCAAGCTACCAGGTTGCACTGGCCTACAAATTGTAAGTTGTGGTTTACAGGTCCATCTTTTTTGTACCGGGACAAAGACCAGTGGCCGGTCAGCGAGTTTGAGAACGTGGATGATACTGATTTGGAGCGTCTTGAGAAGGTTCACTTTGCTAAGCAGTATGTACCACTGTTCAATGTCGGTATGTTTTCTAGTTGGACACGGGCTGTTAGATCGACAGGTCGAGTTCTTGCCTTTATAAATATGTGTCGCAAGAGCTAGGTTGAGAAGTTAACGGCTAGTAATATTCGTAAAGCTAAGATTATTTTATTGAAACAATGTCAGCCGTGTTTGATGCGTCGTGCTCGCCCCTCAATGCCCAAAATAGGAGATCTACCAGCCGCTAGGCTCGTGAACACACGTAGAGCTTTTGTGCATTGTGGGGTAGATTATTTCGGTCCCATGGAAGTTGCAATAGGAAGGCGTCGTGAAAAGAGATGGGGCGTTATTTTCCCTTGTTTAGTCACTCGCGGTGTCCATATTGAGCTGGCAGCTTCATTGTCAGCTGACTCGGCTATAATGGCAATCCGGCGTTTGATAGCTCGCCGCGGGCAACCGACAATTATGTTTAGCGATAGAGGCACCAACTTTGTAGGTGCTGACGCAGAAATGAAAGCCGCTCTTCTAGCAATGGAGAAGAAAGTCCACGATTTCGTCATAACCAAAGGCATTTCTTGGCAGTTTAACCCTCCTGCAGCGCCACACATGGGTGGATGTTGGGAGCGCCTCGTTCGCTCAATTAAAAACGCACTTAAAGTAACTTTGACAGCGCGTGCGCCGAAAGAGGAATTATTAAATACTTTGCTGGCTGAGGTAGAGATGACCCTTAACAGTAGGCCTATAACCTTCATAGGTACGGACCCCGATGGGCCCATCGCGTTGACCCCAAATCATTTATTGATAGGTACAGCTACCGGTGCTTCTACTTTAGGTTACTTTGAAGCGTCTGATTTAACTAGTAGGAAAGCTTGGGTAAAGGCTCAAACTCTAGCAGACATGTTTTGGCGACGGTGGCTAAAAGAGTATGTCCCCACTCTTCAAAAGCGTCAAAAGTGGCGAGAAGAAGTGCCGCCCATAAAAGTGGGAGACATGGTGCTGATTCTGGAAGAGAACCAGCCTCGTAATGCATGGCCTAAAGGCGTTATTAGCGCAGTCCACCCAGGCCGTGACGGCCATATTCGAGTCGTAACTGTAAGAACCAGTAAGGGTTTCATGAAGCGACCAGTTGTTGAGGTCGCTGTGTTGCCTACTGACGAGTTTGTTCAGGAACAAGGGGGTGGAATGTAGGCAACTCATTTTTTAAATGTATTTTTATTATTAGTTTTAAGTTGGCAATATTTACGCGCGAACACCAACTGCGATTTGATTTTGTTTCGCGCGCATTTTTGAACTGTGGGCCCCGCCCACGACGCGCGCGCTCGGTCGCCGAGCAGTCGCCGCCAAAAACTCGACGCGCGCGGGCGTGTATATAAATGTTCCAAGTTCCCGCCAAAACCTTTTCAGTTTCCTAACTAATTTAGCTTTATGTGTGTATTGTACTGTTTTTAATAATCTGTAACTGTCGCGAGTTCTGTTGCCTAGTTTGTAAAGTGATAATATATGGAATTCACCAAGTGACTGCTGCGTCTTATTGTGTACAAAACCCGGCCCTATTTAACAATAAGATTGAAAAATGATTGCCTGTAGTGTGTCTTACGCATATTTGTTCCGATCACAAAAAAGATACCTTCGTCTTATGAAAGCCAATGTTACTGTGTATATTCAACTTTATTCCGCTGATTAAAGATAATAAATTAATGAAAAAATGAACTTCCTTTACATTATATCACTAGTTGCTGCCAGCGGCTTTGCCCACACGAAAGTCGAAAATTGTACGACAGGGACAGGGGGGGAGTGGTATTCCCTGCCGGAGTCTATGTTTCCTGATAGCTATAACCTAGGGGTCTTGAGGTCAATAGTGAATAGATTGCTTCTAGGCAAGCGTGTTCCATCATCGGCCACATCATCGCTTACCATCAGATGAGATATTCATCAAAAGCGAGCTTAAAAAAACATACTCCCTTGTGTTATTCCATGAAATATTGTACCCTTGTACTGAATTTCATGCACATTCATTCAGCTGTTCGAACGTGAAGAAGTAACAAACACACATACTCTAACTTTCGCCTTTAAACTATATTATTAATATGATACCTCTGTTCAAAACATGAGCCACACGTTAGAGTACCGCAAGTGCCCGTACTCCTGTACTTTAGAGGCTTTAATGAGTGCCACCAATGCTGCAGTTAACGTAGCCACCTACTGGGAAAATCAGTTTGACGACTTTACCGTCGATTCAAAGATATCAAGAAGATGATTAGTGTGATGTATTATGTTATTTATTTAACGACTAGCTCTTGCCTGCGGCTCCACCCGCGTACATAAAATATAGCCTAGGCCAGTCAAGAATAAAGCAGATAAAAAATAGCGCTAGTTTTCTAAAAAACGAAAAGTTTGAATGTACGTTAAAAAATCTGTCAAAGAAACTAAACACTGAAAAAATTTAACAATGTGATCAGTACACGCCCTTCGGGGCGACCGTCAAACAAGCGAAAGGCTTCAGCGCTCCGGCCATGTGTACTAGGATAGCACGTTATCAAGAACTGATTTTCAGTTAAGGCTTTTCCTGAAAGCTCGTATACTACACACAGACATAATATTGATAAGCACACATACTTTCACCATAAACCGGGAGGGAGACAACGATAGATTGAAATTGGAGATAGTAGATTGATGACGTAGTAACCACATGTTTTCCCAAAACAAACACAAACATAAACCTTCTTTACAGTCGGATAATAGTAATAGAAAACCTACAACCATGTTTTTCTTCCAAGTACTTGTAAATGAACAGTTGAATAGAAAATACTACAAATGAAATGTTTTTTTTTTTCAGTACAGACGCAATACAATGGCAACAAGCACAAGGACACAATAAAATATTGTATGTTGTATTGTACGATTATACTTTTGACTACAAATTCATCATCATCATCATATCAGCTGAAAGACGCAGCGTTGGAAGGCCTCCAACAAGGCGGACCGATGATCTGGTCAGAATCGCGGAGATCCGATGGACTACAAATTGATTGGATTGAATTATTTGCGCTTTAGTATTTTATATGAATTACGAGTTTCCCCTTGTGTTTACGTGTGAGAGCAGTGGTGGCCGAGTGGTAACGGCCCCGACTTATGAGTTGTAAGTCGCGGGTTCGAACCCAGACAGGCGCATTACTTTGTGTAATTTATTTCATCACCACTGCTCCCAAAACGGTGAAGGAAAACCTCGTGAGAAAACCGACATGTCCTAGAACCAAAAATTCGAAGACATGTGACATTCGCCAACCCGCACTGGGCCCGCGTGGTGAAGTACGGTCCATTCCCTCTCCTAGAGAGGAGGCCTGAGTCCCAGCAGTGGGAACATTAAAAAGGCTGATGATGATGATGATGACGTGTTTCCCCAATAAAATAACCTGTGCGAAAAAGTGTCTTACAAGCTGTACAAAAATTGGAGTTTAGTGAATCTGTATAAATAAACAATGACATCTCCCGCTCTTGGGCGGACGTTCTAAGTTTGCGTGTGTTAATATCAAATTATACCTGTGTATGGCACTTGTAGTATCAGGAGAGCTTTTACTGAAATCGACCTCTTTATAACGTGCTCTCCTAGTACATATAACTGGAGCGCTGAAACTTTTCGCTTTTTTGACGGTCGCTATGAACGTTGCGTAGCCACGGAGCATGGGAATAATTTTCATTTGCTTTGCCACGTCAATAAAAAAAAATCCTTTCAGGGGAAACCGACCTTCATAAGTTGATGTAGAAAAATTCAGGAAAAATTTAAATTTTATCAGTCTAGGGTATTTTAAGATCAGTCACATAAAAGTCAGTTTTAGCTTTTCTCTTACCTTCTATGTTTTCTTTTGTTGATATCAAATTATAACTGTGTGTCATCCTTGTAGTATCAGGATAGCTTTCCCTGAAATCAACCACCTCATAAAATGTTCTCCTAGTACACATGACTGAAGCGCTGAAGCCTTCTACCTCTATGATAGTCACTACGAACGTTGCGCAGCTTTTTGTTGCTGTGTAGCAACAGAAAGATTTTCATTGCTTTGCCTCATCAATATAACTAATTATTATAAGAAAGTAAGAAAAAAATGTAAACTACTAGTTTAAATTTTTCTTTTACTCTCTAAGTTTGCGTGTGTTAACATCAAATTTTACCTGTGTGCCATCCTTGTAGTAGCAGGATAGCTTTTCCTGAAATCAACCTCTTCATAACGTGCTCTCCTAATATACATGACTGGAGCGCTGAAGCATTCCGCCTCTATGACGGTCGCTACGAACGTTGCGTAGCTACGTAGCAACGAAAAGATTTTCATTGTTTTGCCTCGTCAGTGTAATTAATTATTATATGTAGCAGTTTAAATTTTTCTCTTATTCTCTTTTCGAGTGTTGACTTCGAAATATATCGGGCCTTTTAAGGAAGAACGTCGTAAGTGACAGTGAGCATTTTTGGAGGACTAGATTTTCTTTTCCATAATTAACAAAGTATTCATGATAATTACATTAAAAAAAAACCGGCCAAGTGCGAGTCGAACTCGCCCATGAAGGGTTCCGTAGCAGCACGTAACATAATATAAAAGTTCTTGTAATGTGTTGTAACTTTGATCGATGTTTTAATAATAGTGTATTTTTTTCGATTTATGACGCATTAAAAAAAAACTACTTACTAGATTTCGTTCAAACCAATTTTCGTTGGCAGTTTTTATAGTAATGTACATCATATATTTTTTTTAGTTTTATCATTCTCTTATTTTAGAAGTTAGAGGGGGGGGGGGACACACATTTTACCACTTTGGAAGTGTCTCTCGCGCAAACTATTCAGTTTAGAAAAAAATGATATTAGAAACCTCAGTATCATTTTTGAAGACCTATCCATAGATACCCCACACGTATGTGTTTGATGAAAAAAAAAATTTTGAGTTTCAGTTCTAAGTATGGGGACCCCCAAAATTTATTGCTTTTTTTCTATTTTTGTGTGAAAATCTTAGTGCGGTTCACAGAATACATCTACTTACAAAGTTTCAACAGTATAGCTCATATAGTTTCGGAAAAAAGTGGCTGTGACATACGGACGGACAGACGGACAGACAGACAGACAGACAGACAGACATGACGAATCTATAAGGGTTCCGTTTTTTGCCATTTGGCTACGGAACCCTAAAAAAGACGTGTGGCACTCGGGTTTGCCGCGGTAAAGCTATTGCATAGCATTTTTATCAACTTATGCAATTATAATTATTTATTTATTTTATTTATGCAGTATTTTTTTCCTTTGTTTTTTTTTCTTTGATATTAATTGAAGTTACACTTTCACACATTGAATTGAATTTTGATTGATTGTTCACTCATTTGAAAGTTGGGCTGTGAAAAAGAAGGATGAAAAAAGATTGCATGTAGCGGAGATGAGAATGTTAAGATGGATGTGTGGTGTGACGAGAATGGATAAAGTGAGAAATGAGTATATTAGGGGAAGTTTGAAAGTGGCGCCAGTAACTGAAAGGTTGAAAGGAAATCGTTTGTCTTGGTATGGTCATGTAAAGAGGAGAGATGAAAAGCAAGTTGCTAAAAGAGTTATGAATTTACATGTGGATGGATGGAGAGGGAGAGGGAGGCCAAAGAAAAGATGGATGGATTGTGTGAGAAGTGATATGAAAGAAAAGGGAGTTAGTGATAGCGTGACGAGTGACAGGACAGAATGGAAGAAAAAAACGTGTTGCGCCGACCCCAAATAAAATGGGACAAGGGCAGGAAGAAGAAGAAGAAGAAGTTCACTCATTTGTTTTCTTATCGGTCACCACGCTCAAAAAACAAATGAGTGGGGGGTGTTAGGTTATTTTCGTTACGGAATTTCTGG
Organism: Mythimna ferrago; assembly: GCA_910589285.2. Classification (NCBI taxonomy): domain Eukaryota; kingdom Metazoa; phylum Arthropoda; class Insecta; order Lepidoptera; family Noctuidae; genus Mythimna; species Mythimna ferrago. Next base: position 23,540,001 of record OU342683.1, read on the forward strand.
ATTCGGTCTCCACGCTCAACGCCCGCGATAGAAGCTATGCAATAGCTTAATAAAAAATAAACTGACTGTTTGACATATCAAGACACAGTCAAAACTACTGGGACTAACAGCGTTTTTGCACATGGTTACTTTTTTTGACGCAGGTGTTCACTAAGAATAGATATTCCAAAATTAACCCACTAAAGGGATGAAATTTGGTTACGAAATTTGTATGGAAAAACCTATTTTCTTGCGGGCATAGCCACTGGCTGTAACTAGTCATTTCATATCTTCGTGACATTCATAGCGACCGTCAAATGTCCAAAAGGCTTCAGCGTTCCGGTCATTAGTACTAGGAGTGCACGTTAGTAAGAGGTTATATTTCTACTGAAAGCTTTCATGAAAGTACACCGATAGCACACAACCAATGTTCATATTGTCAAGCGAAAAAGAGACAGATACAGAGATAGTCTATGGGGGGTGAGGTAACAGTCCATTAAGCTCCTCGAACGAGTAGTTTTCACTCAAAATATGAAAGTGTTGAATAAGGCAACTGACAAAAAAACTTTTTAACTACAATATACAATTTTTGCTTCGGATGCTAATGTCAAAGCATAAGTATAATCAGCATTTTTAATGTTCCCACTGCTGAGACTCGGGCATCCTCTCGGGGTTTAGTGCGGGTTGGTAATGTCATATAGTATAATTTTATGGTAGAGTCAAATCTTTTTTATCAGAGGAGTAGTCATCATAAATTTCACTGACGTTCAATAATTAACTTGTGGAATAAAGAGTGTAAGTCAATAAAAACAATATTGGAATAATTTTTCTGAAAGATCTCGTGCATTTAACATCAACAACCGATAGCTTTACGCGGGTGATATTCGTAAAATTTTCGGCTTTTCTCTACTATTCTATGCGTATTACTGTAACACTATTGTATGCCACCCTAAGGTCGACTGGCAGAAAATGCCTAAGGCGTTAAGTCCGCCTTTGTCCAGTGTTTACTAGCACATAAAATTTTAATCAATAAATATATTATTATATTTGTACATTCCTCACCAATCATTCTTTCTATTGGTGGAAACTGCTTAAAAATGGTTTCAGAAGTTTTTGAATTTATCGCGAATAAATCAAAGTCCTCCATGGTGTATGTCTCTCTGTCTGACAAATGCGATGGGATATGAAAAATATATACTTAAAATTTTCTCATGAATCGCTTCGTCTATTGGTGAAAAGCGCTTGAAAATACGTTCAGTAGTTTTTGAGTTTATCGCGATTAGTAAATAAAAATCAGGCTGTAATACAAACACGATGGGAGACTCTTCGCTTCTACGCGCCACTTGTAGCGACCGTCAAACAGGTGGAAAGGCTTCAGCCCTCCGGTCGTGTGTACTAGGAGAGCACGCTTCAGGAGATTTTCGTTTCTGAAGCCAAGGAAACTTGAGAAAGCAACAAGTGATTGGGGTAGGTCATGATTTGTTAAGCTATAAGATTGAAAAATGATTGCCTGTAGTGTGTCTTATGCATATTTGTTCCGATCACAAAAAACGAATTAAGTTTCTAACTTAAATACCTGTCATATGAAAGCCAATGTTACTGTGTATATTCAACTTTATTCTGCTGATTTCTATGGTTTCAATTAAAAAAATAAATTAAGAAAAAATATGCTTAAAGTGATATTTATCACTTTAAGCATATTTTTTCTGATCACAAGAAAGATATTAAGTTTCTAATTTAAATACCATAGCTTTTAATGTCAGACCTATATATTATTCAACTTCATCCCGCAGATATCAATGAATTGAAAGTTGGATTTCCTTTATATTATAATTATTACTAGCTGCTGCTAGCAGTTTCGCCCGCGTGAAATTAGAAAATTGTGCAATAGGAACATATTCCCGTGTGCAATTCCAGGACATAGACTAACCGTACATCCAATTCCGTACTCACAAACTTTCGCCTTTATACTATTAGTGTGATACATCTGTTCAAAACATGAGCCACACGTTAGAGTGCCCCAAGTACCTATACTCCTGAACTTTGGAGGCTTTAATGGGTGCCACCAATGCTACAGTTAAAGTAGCCACTTACTGGGCAAAAACAGTGTGAGTTTACCTTCGATTCAAAGAGAAGAAGAAGATATTAGTGTGGGGTGCTATGTTATTTATGTAACAATTAATAAAGCCGTATTGAAATTACAACTGATTTCATATATTTTATTAACTAACTGAAAAACTTTCGAAGAGTAAAAGTTTCCAAGAAAGCCAATTCATTGCTATGCCGTTCTCATAGCGACGGTCAAACGAGTGGGGAAGGCCTCAGCGCTCCGGTCTTTTATACTAGGAGAGCATATTAGAAAGAGATCACAATATACAGTAACAACTTTCATGAAAACGAACTGACTGAAAACGGCATGGCACAGTGAATACAGAAAACATACAGATATGATTTATGATAATACTGATAAGACTTTGAGTGAGTGGGATAGTTATATGTTAAACAGGTTAGGGAGTGAAAGAGCCAAAAATTTTAGTTTCACGTGGATTACCCACGTGTTGGAAACTTTTCATAACATCAATCCTGTATTACCTTTAGCGATTCATCATCATCATTTTAGCTGAAAGACATCTGTTGGACATTTATGCCTTCCCCAAGTGTCACCGTAATGATTGGTCCTGTACGTCTCGTATCCATCGGATTCCCATAGCCCTCACCAGGTCATCAGTCTGCTTTGTGGTAGGTATACCAACGCTGCGTTTTCCGGTACGTAGTCGCTACTATAGAACTTTTTGGCCCCATCGACCATCTGTTCTGCGAGCAATATGGCCTCTGCCACTTAATTTATTTTAATATACTTTATTGTACCCCAATATTATAAGTTTGGCGATTCTCGTAAATATGTCGGTAATCTTTTAGCAGCTAGCAGGGATGGTTGTGTGTAGTAAATAATAATTTGATAGTTTAGCACGGTAGTTAGTAGATTACGTAGTCATGTAAACAAGCAAAAAAAACATGAAGTGGTTGAAGTCGGTCACTTTCTTCTACAAAACCTTTTTTAAAATAAAACAATATCTGGATTTTTCAATATTTATTACTCTCAAAGGTAATCGACAGTTTAAAAAAAAAGTTCATAAATTATTATTTTTTATAATATCATATCTTAAAATATCATATCATTCGCATGTTTCAGAAACAGTTTCATAAAATCGCAACAAATTTCTTTCGATGTGGTTTTCTGCACGAAATGAACAAGCAGAATCAGTCGAATTGTCCGTTGCTACCATCGGTTGCTACAAAATTCAATCCGTTGCTACGCGCCCTTCATAGCGACCGTCAAACGGCTGAAAGGCTTCAGCGCTCCGGTCATTAGTACTAGGAGAGCATATTTTGAAGAGATCATGTTCAGTGAAAGCTTTCGTGAAAGCACACGGACTGCACACAGCTACGATGTTTATTAACACAACTGTCAATAAATTGAAAAGGAGACAGAGATAGGTTGAAACTGTCGTGGGAGAGAGATGACAGTATATTATTGGTCTAGACGACCACGTGCATCTCTTCTGTCAACGTGGAACAATAAAATAAATCGTGGAAAGAAAAACATATTTATGTTTTTCAGCAATGGAAAATATTGTTATACTTATTTACAATAAAAATTATTTATGTTTTATTAATTCGTGTCTTGCATTCAACGTCTTTCATTCGAAATGAAATATTTTAAAATTTAAAAGAAGATAAATGGATATTTTAGTGGACTTCAAAGGTGTTATAGGTATTTTATTTATTTAACTTTTTTGTAAAAGATTTTGACATGCGGGAAAGTCTAAGCAGCTTAAGATAATTAACGAAATACTGGAAAAATATTTTTTTTCCGACTTAAATAGAACGGGTTTTGGTCAGGTCAGGTTGCATGTAAAACACGGGATTGGTGCCCTGACACAGCAACACGGGACCGCGACAAACAACGAAGGGGATGGCAGGACGACCTGGATGAGATACATTAAAAAAAAGAAGTGAGCAATTTTAACTATTGGAAGGAATGGGGGAGACTTTTTGCCAAGTAGGGGTCAATACGGGGTCGTAAATAAATTTAAAAAAATCCATAGCTTAATTATTCTTAATTCTTTATTGTAAACATTGGTTAGATAATTTATGTACAAAGGCCAGTTTAACCCAATAATGAGTTTTCCGCTAGCAAACCTTTGAGTGATGGGGAGAGATCACATTTGAGGGTAGGATCCAGTGTACAACATAAACCTACATAAATACGTCTAAAATACAAATGGATATTTATATGCTTATATTATGACAATTGAGAAAGGAAGTGCTCATTAATTTATCTTCTTTTCTTTTTTTACCATGCTCGCAAGTCCCGTAAGTCAATATTATCACTACATATAATTAATGACGAAGCGAAGCAAAGAAAATTATTCCGTGGCTCCGCAGCTACGCAACGATCATAACGACCAGCAAGCTGGCGGAAAGTTTCAGCGTACCAGTCATGTGTATTAGGAAAGCACGTTATGAAGAAAGTTTCAGTGAAAGCTACTCTGATACCACAAAGATGGGCATAGAAAGTTTTTTTTTTTTTTTTAACATTATCAAAATTTTTTATTATAAGACTTAATTAACAAATAATCACTAGGTATATATATACAAACTTAAAATAATAATATGTACAAACGAGTAAAAAAGGCAGCAAAAAACGGGGAAAACTCAGAGGGCATCAAAAAATTCGTCCACATCGATGTCAGTGGGAAAAGTGCCCAGAACGCTGGCAGCATTGCCACGCTGGATGGCAATGCTGATTCGTTGACTGAAGAACAGTCCAGCCCTCTGGTCACGCGAAGAGTCGACCAACTGTTTGCTGATATCTCGGACAACTCGATGAGCGCTCGGACCCCATGGCCCTAGAGTTTCAACCCCAAACGGCTCAAACACATAACTTCCAATGAGGTTATTATATTTATGCCGTTTGAGGTTTTCTGCACCTGTAGCAGCCGCCCCAGCACAGCCCGCCGTACTCAGAAGATGGGATGGCGCAAGGGTGTCGACACATGTTGCATCCCACACCAAAGGCCTACCCAATTTCCAAGGCATTATAGTCATCCCATCTGGCCTCTTCCCATCGTCACGTGCCAAGCCATTGGGTTCTAAAACAGCTGGCACCCCGGCGGTGACAAGAGCTCGACGGATGATGTCATTAATACTGGCATGCCGTGCTATCCGACCAGCGCTTCTGCTGCAAGATAGGCCATGGTGTCCGAGGCGGTCGACTGCTTCGCCACACTGACATCGATGTGGAGCTCCACTAGGAGCACCTAGACGCAGGCATGTAGCGATCCGGAAGGTTGTGTCACTTAGCAAAGTACCTATGTTAGGTGACGGTAAAGCCTGTAGCCAAAGGCCCGACTCCCATTCACCCACAGCCAGTAGGCGAGCGCGCTCAGCAGTATTGGTGGACGTATTAATGAGATTATTCCGTACCAACCTGCAGAGCGGCTCATCCCACTGTCTCTGGGAAGATGGATTTTCGATGAATGCATGATGAGGAAGATGGATGCATAGAAAGTAAGAGAAAAGTAAAAACTGCTACTTATATGTAGGCGAGGCAATGAAAATCATTCAACTGCTTCATTCTACGCAACGTTTATAGCGCTCATCATAGAAGCGGAAGTATTCGGCGCCCCAGTCATGTGTACTAGGAGAGCACTTTATGAAGAGGTTGATTTCAGGGAAATCTGCCCGGATACTGAAAGGATACAAAAGAGATTAAGGGTGAGTTGAACCATTTAACTATAACGATAACCTAACCATAACCAGCCGTGAAACGACGATTTGACAACTGTAACTCACCCTAAATATAATAATAATTAATTATATTGACGAGGCTAAGCAATGAAAATCATTCCGTTGCTTCGTGGCTACGCAACGTTCATAGCAACCGCCAAACGGGCGAAAGGTTTCAGCGCTCCAGTCATGTGTACTAGGAGAGCACGTTATGAAGAGGTTAATTTCAGGAAAAGCTATCCTATATAATACTACTAGCATGGCACACATATCGAGTCTTTTCAGAAAAAACATCGTAAGCGACAATTTGCGTCTTTTGCGGGAATGAGCTTTCTCTTCCATAATTAAAAAGTATTTATGAAAATATGTTAGTAGCAACAATTCTATTAGATTGGTAATTATATCAAGTTATATATTTCAAAAAAAATGTAATTATCATGAATACTTTGTTAATTATGGAAAAGAAAATCTAGTCCTCCAAAAATGCTCACTGTCACTTACGACGTTTTTCCTAAAAAGGCTCGATATATTTCGAAGTCAACACTCGAAAAGAGAATAAGAGAAAAATTTAAACGAGGCAAAACAATGTAAATCTTTTCGTTGCTACGTAGCTACGCAACGTTCGTAGCGACCGTCATAGAGGCGGAAGCCTTCAGCGCTCCAGTCATGTGTATTAGGAGAGCACGTTATGAAGAGGTTGATTTCAGGGAAAGCTATCCTGCTACTACAAGAATGGCACACAGGTATAATTTGATGTTAACACACGCAAACTTAGGGAGTAAAAGAAAAATTAAAACTAGCAGTTTAAATTTTTCTCTTACTCTCTATTATAATTAGTCATATTGATGAGGCAAAGCAATGAAAATCTTTCTGTTGCTACATAGCAACAGAAAGCTACGCAACGTTCTTAGTGACTGTCATAGAGGTAGAAGGCTTCAGCGCTTCAGTCATGTGTACTAGGAGAACATTTTATGAGGAGGTTCATTTCAGGGAAAGCTATCCTGATACTACAAGGATGACAAACAGGTATAATTTGATATCAACAAAAGAAAACATAAAAGCTAAAACTGAATTTTATGTGACTGATCTTAAAATACCCTAGGCTGATAAAATTTAAATTTTTCCTGAATTTTTCTACATGAACTTATGAAGATCGGTTTCCCCTGAAAGGATTTTTTTTATTGACGCAAATGAAAATTATTATTCCCATGCTCCGTGGCTACGCAACGTTCATAGCGACCGTCAAACAAGCGAAAAGTTTCAGCGCTTCAGTCATATGTACTAGGAGAGCACTTTATGAAGAGGTCGATTTCAGTGAAAGCTCTCCTGATACTACAAATATGGCACACAGGTATAATTTGATATTAACACACGCAAACTTAGATCGTCCGCCCAAGAGCGGAAGATTTCATTGGATGATTTTTCCACAAAAAAAAAATACATTGAATAGGCGAAGCGACGAAAATCATTCAGTTGTTCCATGGCTACGGAACGTTCGTAGCAACCGTCTAGTGGCGGAAGGCTTCAGCGCTACAGTCATGTGTACTAGGAGAGCAGGTAATGAAGAGGTTGCTTTCAGTAAAAGCTATACTGATACTACAAGGATGGCACACAGGTATATTTCAATGTCAACACATGAAAACTTAGAGAGTAATAGAAATACTGAAACTGCTACTTATATTTGTTTATTTATTAAAACATCATGCAACACAAAGGTATAAAGACGGACTTAATGCCTTAGGCATTCTCTACCAGTCAACCAAAGGTGGTGAAGAAAAAACATGACAGTTGCCTAAAAAAAAAAGATTAATAACAAGGGAATAAATGCATATAAACTTACATGTATATTCAATATAATATAAACCTACATAATACATATAAATAAATTTATAAAATAATATTTATTTATTTATATGCAGGTTTATATTATAATAAAATTTGGTTTATATTAATATTTAAAGAAAATGAAAGAAGAGAAAATAAAGCCGCAACTTCCACTTAAATGCATACTCACTGTTGCCGTCCTGATGTCAAGTGGAAGCGCATTTCACAGAAGTATATCTTATATCACCATCAACGATTGCATCACTGCTTACCATCAGGTGGGATCGCAGTCAAGTACTAGTTTATAACAGATCAAAAAAAATATACTGACGTGGGGAAGCAATGAAAATATTTCCGTTGCTACATTGGCTACGCAACGTTCATAGCAACCGTCAAATAGGCGGAAGGAAGGCTTCAGCGCTCTAGTCATGTGTACTAGGAGAGCACGTTATGAAGAGGTCGATTTCAGTGAAATCTTTCCTGATACTACGAGACTACACAGAGTATAAAGGTGATACACAGGTATAATTTAATTCCAATAAACGCAAACTTGGCAGGTAACAGGGAAGCTGAAACTGCTACTTCATTTACTTGACTGCCTCTAAAAGACCCTAGGCCGACAATTTTCCTACATGAAGTTATGAGGGTCAGTTTCCCTCGAAAGGAAAAATTTAAATTGACGTGGCAAAGCAAATGAAAATTATTTCCATGCTTCATGGCTACGGAACTTTCATAGCGACCATCAAACATGCGGACGGCTTCAGCACTCCAGTCATGTGTACTAGGAGAGCATGTTATGAGGAGGTTGATTTCAGTGAAAGCTCTCCTGATACTAGAAAGACGGCACACAGGTATAATTTGTTGTCAACACACGCAAACTTAGAGGGTAAGACAAAAAGTGAAACTACTGAAAAAAAATCAAAAATATTGAGATAGCAGTCCATTGTTTACCACGTGTTTTTTATACTGTCTAGATTGCTTATAAAAAATTGGAAAGTTAAGTTGTTGAAGGAAAAAAACTGAACTGATTCAGAACTGCTAAAGACCGACGTCTTTAGCAGTTTTGTCTTTTTTTTTAACACATAAGATTACGAAAGTTATTTGAAGAATAACTCCAATAATCCTAAGTTCTATGACTTGAATAAAAGGTTTCATGTTTTTTGGTTTTATATGGGTGGTTTTAATTTCTGTATTGGTGATAGTTTCATATTATGTTTCGACAATCTCTTACTCTTTCTCTGTTCCCAACAAATGTATCCGAAATACGTGTACACAATTGATCTGTAAATGTTGGAAAACTGTTATACAGTGAACTTTAGCTTCGTTTAGCAATTTTAGCTATTGTTTAAGATTGTTTAGAAAATATTACTGCCAGTCGTCATTATACCCATAGATTTTCGTTTGCGTAAAGTTTATATTACTATTTCGGTGTAAAATTTGAATTAATCATTAAAAAAATTAAGAATTAACTCTTTATTCTCAAATTTTTTAACGATTAATTTATTTACTTGAATACAGCTACAATAACCTTACTAAATACTAGCTTCACTCCTCGGTTTTCCCGCGTAGAAGGAGAAAATAAATGGCCTATGTTACTCGGTGATAAAATACCATTCTGTTGGTTGACAGAATTTTCTAGTAGTTTATGAGTTTATGCTTTACAAGCAAAAATACGTTTTCTTTTTATAATATTGTCATGTTTAAAAATACACAGTATTTTTAAAAGAATATAATAGATTACAAAGTATCAAAAAATGTCATTTCGTTAGCTATGCGACACTTGTAGCAACCGTCGAACAGGTGGAAGGCCTCAAGCTCTCCGGTCATGTGTACTAGGAGAACATATTTTAAGAGATTGTTTCCGCACTCATGAAAACGTGAAAAGCAGCAAGTGGTTGAGGTAGGTCAATTTTATCAACATAACTTTCCTTTGAATTTCCATAATGACATAATTTTTCAAAGGTAATTAATTAATTTAAAATGGAAAACATTTTTGAAGTTGTATTCACAGAAATCTGGCATAACAGAGATATTTATTACAATATCGTGCTTTTTCAGTATTGCATAGATAAGTTATCATTTCGTGTATGGAAGTGATAGATTAAAATTTTAATGTCAGTTTAAGTACATATAAACATGCTTAAAAACCCTTCTTTTTTTCTTTTAACCCCTCTATATATAGTGTTCTTTCAGATTACATTTATGATAACAATATCCGTCTGTAAACATGTTAAATCTTCTTCTTCCTACCCATCTTATTTGGGGTCGGCGCAATGCGTTTTTTTATGTTAAATATTTATTAGAATTTCAAAAGGCTTCTGTCATTTTTATTTGTGTAATATTTATAATAACTAAATATATACCTAATACATTTTTATACATTCCTGATCCTATATCCATGTTATTCCAAAATCATTTACCTTTCCTTTTTAAGTTAAATGTTTCCCTACCTTTGTTTTCTAACCCAACCCGAAATAACTCAATGCTGGCGGATGCACAAGAGTGCTGAGCCATAATCTCCTGTCATTGAAATGGGAGAAAAAAAATGCTGCGGTTAAGTCAAATGTATTGATTACACAGTTAACAAAAACTAAATACAGTTTAAATCAGAAAATAATTTCACTCATATATCTCGAATAGTTTGACACTTGATTCATTGTTAGTGATCGTCAAACGCATGCAAGGCTTCAGCGCTCTGGTTATGTACACTAGGAGAGTACGCTTTGAAGAGGTCGTTATCAGTGAAAACTTTCATGAAAGCACACGGTCTGAATACAGGTGAAATTTGTGCTATGGGTAAACAGGAGAAATAAAACTAAACTGAAACTCTTGGAATATTGAAATATTGACCACGTAAACTAGACGTCCATCAGGTGACTGCGTTTTGTTTTTCTTCAATCTCATTTAAGTGTTCCCGTTGTAGCTAGAATTTATATTTTGAAAGATTTTTGTACAGTTCTCTACAATATTATATGAAAGTTTTACGACATTGTAGCACAGTGGTGGCTGATTGGTAACGGCCCGACATACAAGTTGCAGGTCGCGGCGTCAAACCCAGCGAGGCGCATTACTCTGTGTAATTTATTTTATCACCACTGCTCTCAAAATGGTGAAGGAAAACATAGTGAGGAAAGTGGAATGGCCTAGAACGAAAAATTTGACGACATCTGACATCCACCACCATTCATAATATAAGAATTTACAATTCTAGCAAGCTTTGCAGGCCGCCACTACACTACACGGGGACGCCTCTTGTTGACCCAGGTCAACAAGAGGCATCACTGGCGGCCTCAAAAGCCACGGTGAAAATAATCTAAAGAGTAAATCAGTATAGAAATTGAAACTGACAAGATAGCAACCAACGATCTGAATTTTCACGTAGCAGTGACCGTCAAACAGGCGAAAGACTTCAGCGCTCCGGTCATGAGTACTAGGACAATACGTGGTGAAGATGTCGTTTTCAGTAAAAACTTTCGTGAAAGCACACCGTTGACACACACGTGTATACTGTAAACACACATAAGATATCAAATTAGAGAGAGACAATGATAGTCTGCAAATTTTTTTTTTTATGGTGGGAAAAAATCATGCATTGACATCCCCTGCCCTTGGGTGGAGCGGGAGTTAGGGTCAGACTCTTACTGACTAAAAGACCCACCCCGTTCCTTCTAGCCTTCATACCGGGGCTCGAGCGCCCTTTCGGATAACCCTGGCCCCAGTAGGCTTCGACCCGGCTGGGTCCCTGCTGTTGCTGACAACTCCTTGAGGCGCGCGGGAACAGTGCGCGCCGTCGACGCCTTGGGCTTGGTCCGGACAGTTACCGGACGGCCGGACAGCGAGCTACCCATTGCTCACTGTCCGCAAGCCCGCGCCTACGGTGGCCGGAAATCGGGATCTGAATCCCGGCGGCGGCGGCGGCGGCGATAACGCCGTTGCCTGATGCGTTCGGCCTCCTCCTTTGCGAGCATTACTGCTTCGCAGAAGTCGGCGACCGCCTGCCACTCCTCCTCGCTCCGGACCATGGCCTCAACCAAGGCCCGGCGCGAGAGGTCTCCGCCGCCGAAACCTCCGACGCTTAAGACGAGTCTAATGAGCCCAAACTCGACGTGTTTACTAGTAGGCATTTCAGGGTTCCGTTAGCCACCTGCCAATTCTAGCATCAAGTCCTCGTTATCATGAAAAATATTTAGAACTGGTTAAGATGAATCTAATGAGCTAAAACGATTTTTTATTAGAAGGCGTTCCAGGGTTCCATCAGCCACTTCCGAGTTCTGGTATCTGGTCCTCGTCATCATGAAAATGTATTGAACTGGTTAAGACAAATCTAATGAGCCCAAACTCAACGGGTTTATTAATAGGCAATCCAAGGTTACGTGTCTTACCTCCAACCTCCATCATCAGACCAGCTTGATAGTGCCGGCATGTAGGTACAGGAGTATTTCAAACATTAGGTCACATATGTGCGTTTATTAGTAAAGTAAACACATACTCGTATATGTGACCATTAGGTGTTTAAGGTCCCTGCCACAGCCAACAAACGAGCTGCTGACCTTGAACACCTAAAGAGATCTTCGTAAATTGTATTGTAGCGACATCTATGGCGCCACATAAGAACTACGAAGAAAGTACGAAATCCTGCATCGCGCAATCAAAGTTTTCCGCGCGATTTGAACATATACGACAGCCCGAAATCATCTATGGGGCAGTAGCCCACCAGACTATAACACCTATCTGGTCGTAGGATCCTCCCTTTTCAACAGAGGTTTGCGGGACTTTACTCTCTGTTCCACCTACCTCCAAACTGGTGACCCTCGACAAAGAACTTCAGCGCAGCCTTCGTGCAGCTACTACTTCGTGACGTCATCATCACTTCCTCAAGCTTTCGAGCAGCGAGCCATACAGCCAGCACCCACGGCTATGAAGGGTATCCTGACCACCAGCATGACTACCTGATCAAACCTGATCATCCCCCTCAGCCTCATCAGTGACCTTGGCTCACCGCACCTTCGGCCAGTCACATGAAGAGCTATGAAGAACCTCTCCTGGTCGATGCCAGCTGTCAAGCCCTACGTCGCACAAGCACCGCTCCGGCTCACTGGAGCCAGCAGCACTACTCCGACTCACTGGAGCCTGCAGCATCATCCCGACTCACTGGGATAGCACCACCCCGACTCACTGGGACATCATCACCCCGACTCACTGGGGCACCATCCCGACTCACAGGGATAGCAACACCCCTACTCACTGGGGCATCACCGCAGACAGTTCCGACTCACCGAGAACAATGCGGCATCGGTTCCGACCCACTGGAACCAACCTACGCTGGCCTGGCGCGCATCAAGAACCATCGATCTCCGATCTCCGGAGGAGAGTGATGTAGCGACATCTATGGCGCCACATAAGAACTACGAAGAAAGTATGAAATCCTGCATCGCGCAATCAAAGTTCTCCGCGCGATTTGAACATATACGACAGCCCGAAATCATCTATGGGGCAGTAGCCCACCAGACTATAACACCTGTCTGGTCGGAGGATCCTCCCTTTTCAACGGAGGTTTGCGGGACTTTACTCTCTATTCCGCATACTTCCACCTCCAAAGTATCTAAGAACCATCTCGATAACGTCAGGTTTCAAATAAAAAAAAAGGCAAAATCGGTCAATCAAAGACAGACACACAGGCACCTCAAACTTATAGCACCCCTCTTTTTCGTTGGGGCCGCGGGGGTTAAAAATAGTACATTTTGATACAAGTGCAAATAGTTTGTCATTATGACCAAGGTGGAATTCGCACGATCCGTAGGCGATTGGATTATAGAGCCGAGGGCTGCAGTGATCACGTGTGTCAAAGGATGTTTTTCAACACACGTATGACTTGTGGGAGTTGACCCGCGCCTCGTGGGGGTCGATGTGCGCCCAGCCTGATACGACAAACAATTTTATTACTATAAAATTGTAGCGGGAATAAGCACGCGCACTTTTCTGCACTAGTGCGGAAAACAGTCTATTGCGTGCCTAAAAGCGGTGGGATAAGAGCTGGTTTTTGAGTAAGTGTATTGCAAAAACCCATTTTTGTGTATTCTTTTACAGACTTTTTTTTTTGATAAAATAACTGTGTTTACCCAAAATAAAGTGATACTAAATTGAAACCATTGAAACTGAAACCGCTGCTAGCAGCGCTCTTCATAGTGACCGTCAAACGAGGGGAAGGCTTCAGCGCTCCGGTCATGTGTACTAGGAGAGCACGTTATGAAGTAGTTATAATATACCAACATGAAAACCTGAAAATTTGTCAATGAACATGAACCAATTGTATGATTTAATAGATACACTTTCAATATGAAGGAGGCAGTTAGACGAGACGAGAGGCAGAGAGACTGATAAGTGTGCTATCGGTGATAAATATATTGATTTTCGGGGGTCATTATCTCATGAACAGTTTGCGCTTTTTCTGTAGAAATTCTAGGATTTGATCTTGAGAATAGGATCTTATTGTGTAGGCATATAGATCAATTAGATTTCATTTTTTGGTAGGGTAGTTATGGGAGTGATATGGTCGATGCCCATTTTTGTGAACTAATTTGACTCAATTATTAATTTACTAGCTTTTGCCCGCAGCTTTAGCCTATGTCACTGGGGAATAAAGCAGCTTTCTATCGGTAAAAAAATTTAAGCAATGGGTCTAGTACTTCCAGAGATTACCTCCTACAAACAAAAAAAAACAAACTTTACCTCTTTATTATATTAGTGTAGATAACTTTAAAAGCGCTTTCAATTTATGCATACTGCTACATTAGCAGTTTGACAACAAGCGCCTAAATTGTAATAGAATTTGGCTACCGTGCGTTTGTATGCTTGTAACGTTGCCGTTCTGTTGTCGACCGTTTGCCGCACGCCACGGTTGCTGCACCGCGCACTGCAGCAGGTTGTCAAAAAACCCATAAATTGAAAGCATCCCACATAGCAAACAGCATAAAGATTCAAAATAATGAAATTAAAATTATTGCTATGGCTACCTGACATTCGTTGCGACCGATTCGTTGGTCCAAAGCCTTCGGTACTCCAGTCATGTGCACTAGGAAAGCACGTTCAAAGAGATAATCATTTTCCAATAACAAAAGCTTTCATAAAAGCACACAGAAACACAGATAAAATTATCTTTCAGTGAGAGAGAGACAATCATATATACTGAAAAGGCTGAGGGAGTGAGATAGCATTTCACAACGAACAACACAGCGGCCAACGCGCTTAATCTAAACATAACTAATTCTCAAAACATCATTGTTTATATAATTTTTTTATTTATCTGAAATCAGTAGTTCTTTTTGCATATATGAATAATGAACAAACATCACCTAGTGCATTTTTTTAAACAACAATAGACAATAATCTGGCCAAGTTTAAAAGTAATGACTAAACCGACAAAACTGACTTTATACTGCCGATCTTTTCAGAGACCGTTAGAGCCATATTTCACCGGGACACCCGGGTAGCGCCACTGGTTGCGCTACCGTGGTGTCCCAGTGAAATATAGCAAGACACCAAACAAGACACCAAACAGACACCAGAGCAAAGATTTTATGTATCCTACGGATAATCTAGATTGCCTGCGCAGCAAACACACTCTATAGTGTTCTTTATTCTCATTGCCATTAAGTTCATATTGACAAGCAAACGGGGAAAAATGTACTGAACAAGACAACGAGAAAGGGTCGGTGTATCCCTTTCTTACCTCTGTTTTAACTAGGGTAACCATGATTTTACAAAATTAATTGTTATTATTTTTGTCACTGCAGCATTTGATATTAATTAATGTATTTTTTTATATCGACAGCAAAGTACCAATAACACCAAACTGTCCGTCAGACCTGAAAACAAAAAAAATTACTCGAATTTTACTAAGACGATTATCGTATGATTTTGTATGAAATGAGTCAGAGCCTGCGTGAATTTACAAAACGCACCAACGCGCGTGAGTACGTAAAAAACCCGTACGATGATGCAGATCTGCACTTCCGCAAGTACGCGCGTAGGTGCGTCGACACGCAACGTGCAGCGTCATGCGTGGCAGTGTGATAATCGCTTAAAACACGCGGAAAAACCTTTTTAAATTCATAGCGGTAAATTATGATTTTCTTGAAAAAATATTTTTAGGTGGTATTGGTACTTCACGGTCGATAAATATAATATTCTAGCATTTGCCCGCGGCTTCGCCCGCGAACACCCCACTCAGGAATAAAGCAGCTTTCTATCGGTGTAAAACTTTTTGCTATCGGACCAGTACTTCCAGAGATTACCTAATATGGCTTGTTCGTCAACTCGCTTAAGCAATTCGCGCGAGTCCGCGCGAGTTGGGACCTTCCGATTCACCTACTTTTTCTGTCGTCCTCTCGCTTAAACGTATAAAATACAGTCAAATAATAACAATTACTATAAATAACTAGCTATTGCCCGTGGATTTTTTCACGCAGGCTATACCGGTTATCTACTTAGATTTCGGGATATTATGTTAAAGGTGAGGAATGAGGCGAGTAGGATGTGGCCAATGGTACACGATACCCAAGTTACTTTAAAAACATTTTACGTTACTTTTGACTTTCTCATGTTACCTGCACCTGCATGGTCCTCACCGAAAATGGCAAGTTCGGTCGGTTCCTGCATCGGATTCAGACGGCAGTAAAGCTCGGGTATTACTATTGTGTGGACCACTCGGAGGACACGGTGGAGCACCCGAGGACATGGTAGAGTTGTGCCCCGCTCGGGCAGAGCACCGCTGTTGCCTCGTGGAGGCAATTTTTGGCAACAACCTTTCACGCAGGGCCCTAGTTCAGACTATGGTCCGGAGCGAGGAGGAATGGCAGGCGGTCGCCTCTTTCTGCGAAGCAGTAATGTTAGCGAAGAAGGAGGCCAAAGGACCATCGGCCGCCGAAATTCCGAGCCCGACAACGGACCACGGTAGACGCGGGCTTGCGGACGTCGAGCAATGGGTAGTCCACTATCCGGACGTCCGGTAATTAACCGAACCGAGCTCAGTCGTCAACAGCGCGTAGTGATCGACGTGCTCCTCAAAGAGATGACATCAAACCGTAGGAGTCCAGAAGGGCCGATGCCCGCAAGCTAGGACCCCGGCGAATTCCTAAAAAGGAAACCCGTAGTCCTAGAATGCAAAGGGCAACTGAAGGTCTTTGGTTAATCGTGAAATGGAACGCATCCAAGAAAGATTTTGTTCATCGTGTGGGCGCTCTTAACTTTTTTGACACATACATGACGTATCGATACTGCATATTCACTCACTTACGTGTATTTCTAAGTCTCCTATTCCGCTTACTTAAACGTGTGCTAACATTAACTAATATTTGGACGTCAACTTTGGTTGCTTATTGCTGATAATGTTGTGATTTGTTGGTAATTAATAGGTAAATATGCAATATTATATTATTGTAATGTTGATTTATAAGTGTTTTATTTTAAAGTCAAGTCGAATACAATTTCTAATACATTTTTAGTGGGTACCTATGTTATAATTTTTTTTTTTAGTTGACTGTACATAAATACGTCAGATTTTCAAGTCTGAGCGAGTTGACGACAGAAAAAGTAGGTGAAATCGGAAGGTGCCTGCTCGCTTGGACTCGCGCATATCGCTTAAGGCCCAAGCGCCCGAAAAGAGCCATAAAACAGTGATTTTCTGAAGCCGACTCCTCGCTAACGGCCAGGTTAATAGGTTTGAAAAAAGGTTGCTTGTAGGTCCGGCTGGTATTTTTTATTTATAGTTTTTTTTTTATTGAGATAATAAAAACAACGAAAATTAAAAGCAAAATTATTTATATATTTTTGAAAAAAAAAATAGATACGTAGTCAATTTGACGAATATTTCCAGAATTTTGTGATAGATTCCATTCATCGTGATATGCTCTCTATGCAAATTCTGGCATCCTGTTGCAGGTTTGTGTTGTTGAGAGCTGCAATTTAATCAGCTAGTGTTTATATAACAATAATAATAAATAATTTATTAGTTTGGTGGTGATCACTTGCTAAGCGATCTCCTGCTTGGTGAGCTCCTACATGTTTTCAATAGCGTTCATGTCTGGTGTATTGATTGACTAGTTTTTTTGTCCTATGATGAGTTCCCTGACAGTTTTTGTCTGACAATTATAGTGATGTGACCTAACGAAATTTAATCGATTTTTTACAATAACGAATCAGTTGGCAAAGGTAATGGAATCGGATTACCGATTTTAGATTTATAGATGATAAATGTGAAAGTTTGTATGTGTGTGTGGATGTTTGTTACTCTTTCACGCAAGAACTAGTCTACGAATTTTGAAGAATTTTTACAGTAAATTAAAAAATCTGACAAAAACTAAAAACCTGAAATAACGCGGGCGAAATCGCGGGGGACGGGTAGTGGTAAATAAAATGCAGTCTGTTTAAAATAATAATTTATTTATTATTCACTGTCAGAACTTGACTCTTGATTTGAACTCATATCCATATCGGAATCGGAATCTTCTTCAACTAACCGCGATGATTAATTATTAGTCCTCTGTTATAGTTTTTTGAGTTTTTTCTATTACTTTTTTCCAATTTTACATGCGATTACAAGATGGCCGCTCCGATTTTGTCGATTAGTGTGTCGTCGAGTAGTGTCAATCTCTATTGGCAGAAGTTCCGTTTAACGCATTACACATTTTTAAGTTCTATTCTTTTTTATTTTATTTACTTAATTTATTAACAGTTAATTATAACCACAATAACTTACTTAGTAATTTACGAAAGACAATATTTTTTTTATCATTTCCTTTTTTTTTGCCAGTTTATTTTTTTAGTAATCTAAAGTAGTATGCGTGCCACGGAAAAAAATGAACTGTCAGGGAACTCATCATAGGGAAAAAAAGGTATAGGGTAAAACATTTATGTTTTTTAGCCAAGTATGCAGTAACACCCCTGGTTTTGTAGCACAATGCAGATTCGGGCATAAAAATGGACTCTTCGTCAATAAGGAACCATTCTTCGAGATGCGGCAGCAGTCCAGTTTCTAGTACTCGCTTGTACTGGTCATGCCTCACGGTCCCTTTCACGATATGTAGACCATTGCTTGAGATTAAAGACCACATCATAATACTAATTGGGAATTTAGCTGTCTCTTAACACCGGTTTTTATGGAGCTATTCTCCAGGGCGTCGTCGGAAAGGAGCATTTTTTGAACGGACAAAAGAGCTTTTGTCAACCAAAACCTGAAACGTCGATTCATCGGAGAAACATGTCTGAAAAATTATATTATTTCATCAGATAATGGCAGTAGTTTATTAACAATGTACTGTACTATTTAAAGTCTTATTTTTAACCGACTTCAGTCTGAAACAGTCATATTTTGATGTTGTTTGGCCCTGTGCAATAGTTTCTTCTTAATGACCTCGGTGAGGCGTGGTTTTTTGGCAGGCCGATGACCTATCAACTTCTCTTTTGCTTACTCTCGAAGAATTGTCTTATCGAAAACTTCTAGGCTCTCGTAGTTTGTAATCGTGGTAAGGTCTTACCTGTCTAATTTACATATTAGTTTTTGATTAGTTTTCTAAAATATAATGTATTAATAACAACTTGAACTTCTTTAGAACACAATGGCTCGTAGTACGAACTAATCTATGGACACACTAGTAGAAAGGGATAGAGAGCGTTCTTGGGTCGCCACACCCAAGAATCTTTTATACTATCTGGATTGATTACGTCAACCTCAAAAATGTACTGAAGAGTACGATGCAAGTACGCCCTTTTTTTAATTTTTTTTTATTTTGTTTTGTAGACTATTCCATAATGTGGGATGTCGTTAGATAGGTCTTTCAAAAATATTGCGAGTGTGTGAAAACTATTTATCAATTTAGGGATCCTATTGTGAATTATAAATATAGTTTTTTACCTAATGCTAGTTTTCAATTGAACCTTATTGAGTTAACAGATGAAAACCAGTTTATTTATTTATTTCCACACTGATAAGGTGTAATTTGTTAAGCTTAAAATAAAGAAAAAACAGGTTAAATAAAGTAACACTTAAAGGTATTTCACCTAGTATGTTTCAGTACATTTGCTATTACAATCTTTGTCTTGGACGGCTTTTAATATTCTCACTTTACTTAGATTTCTATAAACACACTTGTTTTTCCAATTTACTATGGACTTGGCAGAATAGTCGAAATCGGCTCGACTTGAATAAAGAATACACAAAAAAACACTAAAACGATCAAAATAACTTTAATTTCGGAAGTCGATGTTTCTGGTATATTTTTTTATTTAACACCGACTTCCGAATTTAAAGTTATTTTGATCGTTTTACAGTTACTGTAAAACAAACATAAGTAACTAATTGTTGTTATAGATAGTTTTTGTTAAAAAACTAACTATTAGTTTGGTTTGATTCTATAGTTTTGTACCA
Organism: Mythimna ferrago; assembly: GCA_910589285.2. Classification (NCBI taxonomy): domain Eukaryota; kingdom Metazoa; phylum Arthropoda; class Insecta; order Lepidoptera; family Noctuidae; genus Mythimna; species Mythimna ferrago. The sequence continues at coordinate 23,560,021 of OU342683.1, forward strand.
ACTTTATGGTTATATATTTTTGTTAAATTTTTTGTATATTTAATTGGCCATTATTGGTCTTGTTCATCAGTTCAACTTCATCAAATGATACTTTTTGACTGTAGTAGAATGTATGTAATGTATGTATGAATACAGAGACTTCTTGGTAAAAACACCAAAATCCCTATAGATATACACACATACATAATCAGCCTTTTTAATGTTCCCACTGCTGGAACTCAGGCCTCCTCTCTAGGAGAGGGAATGGGTCTCCATCGAATTTAAAAGGAAAAAACAATCGAATTGAGAACCTCCTCCTTTTTTGAAGTCAGTTAAAAAAAATTACATCCACCTTCTTCAATTAAAAGAATGATATATTCGTAGCCACAACCCCCAAAAATGACTTTCATATCAATTTACTCAATTAAAGTTGTTAAAAATATTGTTTTTAGTTTCATTCTATATCAGTAAATCAATACCTGTCTAATTCTAAAAAAAAGTGTGGTAGAGTCTGTCTAAAAAGTCAAACGACTTAGCTAATTATTAGGGTAAAATTAAATCTGATGTAGCTAACACAGGTTTAATAATCAAGGTTGATGAAGGGATCTTGATAATTATTTACTAGTAGAAGAACCTTATAAAAAGTATCGAATAGTATTTTTTTAATGATTAAATATTATACAAAATTCCCAAGTCGTTTTTTATTTTTATACTCATAACTAGGTACTTAATTTTATTTCGAAAAAGTATCAATGCATACAATCGCAGTATACGTTTTTTAAAGAAAGCGAAACGGCCCGTGCTTCTCAGAACGCGGACGCGTTCAGCGCGGACTGAGGCTTGGAAGTGGTGGGTTCAATGAAAAATGTATGAAGAATTTTTTAGAGTGGTTTTATTTTGGTCATAAATCATAAAGTTATTTATGTAAGTTCAAAATAATTAATTAAAGGTGTAGAAGACTATATAACTGTGGTATTTTATGATTTTTAATCTAAAAATGTGCACTGGATTTAGCTTACGCGACCTATTCAGACCCTTGTATTTTGTAATTTTCTTGATTAGTGCGTTGGTAAAATCGTATTTAACTATATGAAAGTTTTATACAAAACCATAATATTTTTTTATGCCATCCTAGAGATGAATATGTATATTATCTTTTATTTGATACCGTGACATCCTCATAGTTATGATTCTTGGTGCATTATAATGGTACCCGAAAAAACGAGATATTTGTCTAAAACGGTCAAAGCGTCCTTAATAACATCTTGAACTTCTTTAGAACAGAATGTCTCGTAGTACGAACTAGTCTATACACACTGGTAGAAAGGGATAAAGATTCTTGTATGGTACTTCTTTATTACATCTTTAAGGTTGTCGTAATCAATCCAGATTGTATTGTACAAGATTCTTGGTTCACTGTCACTAACGTTTGACAGTTGGTTAATTATTGTTTTCAAAGGTTAGATTTCCATCTTATTATACACGTTCTTTGGTGGGGGGCGTGACTGGCGGCCGAACTGGTGTCCGCACTGGTTGCGCCGCCAAATGGGTTGCGCTACCAAACAGACACCAGGTGAGTAACGCTCTATAGAGCTCTATACATTTTACTGGTGGCGCAACCAGTTGCGCTACCAGTGGCGTCCCGGTGAAATATGGCCCTTAAACGGGCGAAAGGCTTCAGCGCTTCGGTCACGTGTACTAGGATAGCACGCATATAAAGGGGCTGCCTTCACTGAAACCTTTCATGAAAGTACACCAATGGCACACACGTATGAATGAGGCTATGAACACAGGTACACTTTCAAGTAAGAGAGAGATAGTGATAGGCTGAACCCTGTACCTGTTGGGGAACATAACAAATATTGTTAGAAAATGGTTCAATGACCTTATCCACCACGTGTTTTTCGCCTGTCCCTTTCGCTCTTGGTAAAAAGAAAATGTTCTAGACGGTTTGATCCTTGGGCCTTGGGCCTCGTCGAATTTCAGGAATTGCAGTGGTTGGAAACAATGCTGGCGTACTTGTCGAAAAAGCGTAAAAAAGGCAAGGAGTTAAAAATTATGGAATCACTACTGTTTTAATTATATTTAAGCACTGTTTAATTTTTAAGTTACATTTTAAAAATTATGATTGCGATTTGTTAATTCATGTAGTTAATTTAGTCTATCTATCTATCACCATCTTTTCGTGTCAAGGTTTTTTTTAAGAAATATTTTTTTTAAAACAATAGTATGATTATGTATCGTTATTTCTACAACACGTAAAATATAGATGTCTTGTAAATTACTGAAGATGACTCTGGTGCAAAATTTCGCGTAGCAGCGCATGCTACGCAAAATTCGTAGCAACCGACAAACAGAAGGTTCTTAATGCTCAATTTCTGAAAACAATTCAATTTTTATCTAACCTGATGAAGAACCTGAGGTTTGTATAAAAAAGATATTTATTTATTTAAGAAGATATTTATTAATTTATGTACACACAAATACATATAGAGAGAAAAAAATAAATTGAAATAGAAGTATACAAGCTATGTTGCTACGCGCTCTTCGTAGTGACCGTCACAAGTGAAATGCTTCAGCACTCCGGTCTTGTGTACTAGGAGAGCACGTCATGAAGAGGTTTATTTCAGTGAAACTAAACTGAAATCACACCGATAACATATAGAAATAAGTTATAACAACACGGATAAATCTTGAAGCAAGAGAGAGACAGAAATAGTCAGTTGACGGGCAAGCCAAGAAAATTTTTGGCATGAAGCTTCTAAGCCTTGAGTATCGACATCGAGTTGCTAGCCTGTCGGTTTTCTATCGTTTATATTTCGAGAAGCGTAAACTGCAATTGCACAATTTGATTCCGCCAAGCCCGTTCCATCATCGGACCACCAGACGTGTCAATTTTCCGCTAAAAGGAGCCAATTCAGTCCTGCTCCAACTTTCCGGGGTGTAACCGTGCCGATAACCGACCATCTTGACCTTCTTGGTGTTACGCTGACATCAACACTCAACTTTGGGCCATACATCGAAGCTCAAGGCTCAACTGGCTGCAAAAAAGCTGGGAGTTCTCGCAAAGGTCAGACAGTACTTCACGCCGGAACAGCTGCTCAATAATATGATACACTCGTCGAGTCGAGGCTTCAAAGTCTTGAGCATCGACGCAGAGTTGCTAGCCTGTCGGTTTTCTACCGGTTGCATTTCGGGGAGTGTGCGTCGGAATTGCATAACCTAATTCCGCCTAGCCCGTTTCATCATCGGACTACCAGACGTACGGCTATGCGCCACCGGTATATGGTGGATATCCCACCAACACGCACAAAACGTTTTGGGAACACATTCATTGTGCGTGCGGCTAGGGAGTGGAATTCCTTGCCGGAGTCTGTGTTTCCTGATAGCTACAACCCGGGAATCTTTAAGTTGAGAGTGAATAGGTTTCTTTTAGGCAAGCGCGTTCCATCGTCGACCGCATCGTCGCTTTCCATCAGGTGAGATAGCGGTCAAGTGCGAACCTATCAACAATAAAAAAAAAAAAAAAAAAGACGTACAGCGTTGCGAAACCGGCACATGGTGGACAATCCCACCGATACGTAGAAAACGTTTTGGGTACACATATATTGTACGTACAGCTTAGAAGTGAAATTCTATGCCGGAGTCTGTGTTTCCAGTTAACTACAACCTCTTTAACCTTTCAGATACCGCCAATTTGAGACAAAATACTAAGACAATATATTCGCGAACGCTGGCTTTTTCTTGGGGTTTAATAATTCAAGAGTGAATCGGTTACTTCTAGGCAAGCGTGCTTAATCGTAGACTACATCATCGCTTTCCATCAGGTGACATCGTGGTCAAACGCGAGCTTATTAACAATAAAAAAAAGTCGAAAATTAGAATATAACGATGTTATGAGATAAGTTAAAAGACATCTGCTACGAGTATCAAGAAGTTTTAATCCCGTAATACCACAAAAAAACGAATTCACTTTTTTCTGTTTTGAGTAAGTTTATACAACATAATTATAAAAACTCTTAACTCCCATTTATTTATTGTTCAATTAATTTATTTAATATTGTGTGTTTACAGTATCATTTTGCATTTTGGAAATTGTATATTAACTTACTATGTATTTATTTGTACCTAACATTTAGGTATAACATAAACTATCATAATTATAACATAACTATAAAGATCCAAAATAATGAAACTAAATCTATTTCAACACGCCATTTGTTGTGACCGTCAAACTTGAGCCAGGCTTCAGTGCTCCGGTCATGTGTACTAGGAAAGCACGTATTAGAAGGTCTTCGTTTTATGTCAAGCATCAAATGGTTGTGGTAGGTCGTGTGAAAGGTGGACCAACCTCAATAACTTGATGCTTTTTCTATAAGAATTGCATAACATCTTCATCTTAGTTTTTTGTCATGACCAAGGAATTTGAAAAAATCCAGTAAAAAAAAATCCAGTATGAAGTTAACCTTTTTGAAAACTGATTTGCGTAGTAAGGAAATTCAGACATTCGCACTACTGTTTTTTATTATTGATATACTTGTGTTTCACTACTATCTCACCTGATGGTAAGCGATGTTGTGGTCGACGATGGAGCACGCTTGCCTGGAAGTACCCTATTCACTAACCATTAAAGAGGCGGAAGATTTCAGCGCTCCAGTTATGTGTACTAGGAGAGTACGCTTGAAGAGGTTAATGTTTCAGTAGTTCAAACTTTCACAACATGCGAACCTGTATTTCAAGCTGGGATAAGCTGTAGTGTGGGTAAGAGATCTGTACAGTGCGCTTTTTAGAGTTTTGTTATTTTCAATACATATACTCGCTTTCTACTGACTATACCTGGCACGGATCAATCTTTTGGGTGGAGATATTAGTGAAATAACTAATGAGATGGTGTCTAATTTATAGTTTTTTTTTTTCTTGTACTATAATAAATTATAATGAAATTTGAGATATAGGAGGTTTTTAAGAGTTTCGAAGCCATACTTTATATTACTTTTAGTCAGTTCTTAAAGGCTTTTATTTTTATTTATTTTATAAATAATGATAGTTTAGTGTTTTTTTAAATAATTATGTAATATTTGAAATAAACTGTAGTTTTTGTAAAAGATTCGTTAGATAAGTACTAAAATGTTTACTTTTATTAGATTACCGATTGATTTTTTAAAACTAAACTAAATTACTTCCAGCAGCTTTGCCCGCATGAATGTAGAAAATTGTCATGAGGAATTTGTACCCCGGAATAAAAAATGAAAATAATATTAAAGTATATGATGTTTCATATAAGAAATCCGTTGCTACGTGGCTACGCACGCAACCTTCGTGGTGGCCGTCAAAACGGTGGAGGCTTCAGTGCTCCAGTCATTTATACTGGGAGAGCAGGTTACAGAGAGGTTGATTTCAGTGAAAGCTTTCGTGAAAGCACACCGATAGCGCACATAAATAAGTCCATACCAACACTGTTTAAGTGAGAGAGAGACAGTGACAGATGAAATCTGAGAAGGCAGCATAATCCAACAATTGAGATAATAGTTTAGTGACCGCGCCCGCCAAGTGCTTTTCACCTAACTCACCTACTATTCTGAAAAATTTAGGACTTGATAAAATATCCCTTGTATCGTTTATATTTTTTTTTTACTGGAATGGGTAATAAATTCATAATACTTAAATTAAAATAAATTAGCTCACCCATATAATTTTTAATAAATATAATGTCGAGTTAGTTAAATATAGGCAAGACAGATTCTTGGTTAGTACCTTCAAATAAGTGTAAAGCTCGCTTTTGTGCTAATAGTTCTCTATTAGCACAAAAGCGAGCTTTGGCAAGAATTGCCCACCCATGGGACAACATGTTTTTTTTTTTCATTTATTTTGCCCTACCTTGGCCATGACCTATCTGTATATTTCCACATCCAGAGTTTCAAATACAAAAACCTAAGAGACACATAACGTTTTTCAGTACAGGACAGCGGGAATCTCATTAAAAATTTCGATGCTAAACGCATAGGACCGTTGCGGCAACATTTGGAGGAGGCCTATGTCAGTGGACGTCTTTTGATTGAAATGACAATGACGATAGCAAATACAACTGAATTCTTGCTACACGATATTTCGTAGCAATTGTCATTCAGCTGAAACGTTTCAGCGCTACGGTTATATGTACTAGGAGAGCATGTTACGGAGGAGGTTGGTTTCAGTGAAAGTTTCGTGAAAGCACCCGATAGCACACATAAATATATGTATTTATGTGTGCTATCTGGTCAACATAGTTAAATCTATCAAGAAAAGAGGACCTAAAAAGAGGCAGTGATTGGCTGAAACTATAAAGGCAGAGCACGTTACGAAGGAGGTTGATTTCAGTTATTGTTGTAGCATTATTGCGGGTAAGTTTATGTCCAGCAGTGGACGCATTAACCCCATTAACCCCTACTTGTTTATAACACTGGACTGGCGGCCGTCAAGGTGCTTTTCTGCTCGTTTGATATTCGCCATTTTGGCGCCGTCGGCCGTAGCGAGTGCTATACATATTACCTGATTTTTAATAGGTTTTACTATAGTTCTTGAAGCAAGAATAATACGGGATTCGAACGAAATTAATTCAAAATGCAAAAATACTTCAGAGTACTGCAATATATCATTCTCTGCAGCTATTTTTACTATACGTCAAAAATAGTTCTCTTGAAGTGGCGCTTCAAATAAACACAAAAAAATAGCTGTTAAACATATGGAACAGTCTGTCCAGTGGTAAATAATAAAGGTCAGTGAGTGGACGTGTAACGTTAAGCCGAAAAACGAAATCTGATAATGACGATGGTTTTGTGAAACTGAGTTTGTTAACGTTACTACACGATATTTCGTAGCAATTGTCAAACAGCTGAAATGTTTCAACGCTACGGTTATATGTACTAGGAGAGCATGTTACGGAGGAGGTTGGTTTCAGTGAAAGTTTCGTGAAAGCACCCGATAGCACACATAAATATATATGTATTTATGTGTGCTATCTGGTCAACATAGTTAAATCTATCAAGAAAAGAGGACCTAAAAAGAGGCAGTGATTGGCTGAAACTATAAAGGCAAAAACCATGATTTAAAATAGGAATTACTTTTGTATTGTGCGTAAATGCTTACACAAACATGTAAACGTACACACTCAAACCCGACATTGCCAAAATGTTTAGGTAACAGTTCAGTGACTCGTGTTTTCTCTTGCCTCGCTTAAACTGCACGAAAGTCAAAATATTCAGTGATAGAATTTTTTTCCAAAGGTTTAACTTTACTGAAACTAAACTAACTTTAAATTTTTTTTTCTTCATATCAATGCTGGACCTTTGAAAATTTTTGCCTTAGTTCTCGTCCTATGGTGGTATCATAATAATTTTCAATAAAAAAAAAAGAAAATGTAACATAAATTAACTAAACTTTAAAGCAATGCAATGATACTGGAATTCGTTGCTACGTAGCTACGCGCCAATTGAAGCAGCCGTAACTGGTGGAAAGTTTCAGCGCTCTGAACGTTTGTACTAGGAGAGCACTCTTTTAAGAAGTAATGTTTCAGTAGCCTTAGATATTTTACTAAATATGTAGTATCAACACTTCCTTCAATTCCCGACACCTGTTTAAGAAAGGTAATGGTTTAACCGTTAAAAATTTACTAAGAACTTTATTTTCTTAAGTTTTAATTTTGAGTTTAAGTAAATAAAACATAATAAGGAAACAAAACATGTCAATGCCAATTCAGTTTAAAGGCCTCCAGCATTGAATATCAGATGAGTAAATATATTATTTTTATTATTATTTATATTCTCGCGCTTAACCACTATCTCACTTAATGGAAAGCGATGATGTGATTGACGATGGAGTATGCTTGCCCAGAAGTAACCCATTAATTGATGGCTAAAAGACCCCTGGAATGTGGCTATTGTAAATGTAGTGTTATTATAGTACCTAGCAGTGGAATAATAATATTCCACAACTTTCACACAACGCCATCTAGTCCCAAACTAAGCAAAGCTAGTGCTATTAGTACTTGACAACTGATAAACATACTTATATATTTCTAAATACATACATAATATAGAAGATAAATTACACCCACAAACAGAAAAAAATATCTTGCTCATCAGTTGTCATTTGTTTGTTTGTTTTGTTTGGAATTATTAGTTTAATATAGTTTAGTTCTGAAAATATTGGCGTTGCCTATAAGAAAACTGGTCAACTCCCCTTTATTGAGTTTTCTATAGTCTTTTTCTATAGACTTTTAGAGTTTAAGTCACTGTTTCGTACAACGAAACAGTGACTTAAACTCTAAAAGTCACTAAGGTAAACCCATCGAGGCCTTTAAAACCGAGTGCTACAACATAAAAAATGTAATTAAACTCGTTTCAATTACGTGACTTTTGCAGTGATCTTCAAACCTTCAGAAGGTTTCAGCGCTCCGGTCTTTTGTACTAGGATAGCATGTTACAAAGTGGTATTTTTCAGTGGAAGCTTATCAGTGGCACACAGGTGTAATTTAGTGTTCACGCAAATAAATGTTCAAGTGAAAGAAAGGCAGTCGTAAACAGAAATTGTTCAGAGAACATGGCAAAGTTCAAAGACCTCGCCAAACACATGCTTTTTTCTTGAAATTTTTTCATACTAGATTACAACATTTTGCATTTGGTAATAATGTCTACATGTGGTCTACATAGACTTATTACCGTCGATCGCTTCCATGAGCACACAGTGGTGCGGTGCTCTGCCCGAGCGGGGCACACCTTCTGCCTATGCGGGGTAGACCTTTTGTTAATGTCAGCTTTTTTTGTAAAAAAAATGCAGCAGAATTCCCGTATTTGACTTTGAGGAAATGCTTCAACCTTCAAAATTGGGTATGTTTTTTTAACTAGTTTATACCATTTTTTTATACGCTTTACTTCAAGTATACGATTTACATAAAAATATTTGATTTATTTGATTTATAGATTTTTTTTAATACCAAAATAGGGTAAAATCGAATTACAAATGAATGAAACTCCATCAGTTGCTACTTGACTACTTCCTGAGTTTCATAGCGATCTTCAAACGAGCGAAAGGCTTCAGCGCTCCGGTCATGTGTACTAGGAGAGCACGCTTTAGAGAGGCTGATTTCAGTGAAAACTTTCGTGAAAGTACACCAATGGCACACAAGTATGAGGCTATGAACACAGGTACACTTTCAAGTAAAAGAGAGACAGTGATACGCTGAACCCGGAATCCGTTGGGGTACATAACTTAGTATTGTCAGCATGTAGTGAAGAGTTTTTTTACAGTGACAGCTTTCGTGAAAGAATACTAAAAGCACACAGCTATATCCGACATTCAGATAGATAAACCTTCTAGTGGGAAATAGACAGTGATAAGCTGAAATTGTTAAAAATCAAGAATCAGAAACATGTGCAAGTGCACTAGTTGCAGATGTTGCAAGATGGTTATCAAAATATTAATTACTTGAAACTGTCTGCATTGTGTTTGAGATTTTAGCCGTTTACTATAATCTTAAAATTATTTTTAAATTTTCTAAACGGATAGCTGGCATTATGAAAGAGTGGCATGGATCGTATCGTCACAAAGACTGCTCTTGTATTTTTATTTCCTTTAAATATAATGTACACAAAAAAGCCGTTTCGAAGTAAGTCGATAACAAATATTCGACACGAGATTTTTTTTTAAATTACAAGAAACTCAATTTCAGCTACGCGCCCTTCTCGTAGCGAACGTCAAACACAGCAGACTTCAGTGCTACAGTCATGTGTACTAGGAGAGCATATTTTAAGAAGGACACACTTCTGTTGCCGTGGAAACCATGTACCTGCTAATAAACAAAAACTGACTGAAATGCAGCGTATTTCAGAATCTGCACTATTATCAAAATGCACAAAAAGAAAACTTTAGATTTAACTGAATTATAAATCCTTTTCCCGAGCACGTTTGCTCTTGCGAATCTCCACTCAAGCTAGCCAATAAAGGCAAGAGACAGCCGACCAATAAAAACAAACCCAAGATGAACTATAAGAATTCGAGTTTTAAATATATTATTATTACTATTCAAAATAGTAGTTTTAGCCTGTTTTATAAATAATATCTAGAATAGAATAGAATAGAATAGGACTTTATTTGCTAAGAATGCAGGTACATACAAATAGGATCGAAAATAACATAATAAAGAACCGTGTACATTCTGCCTTGTTGGCATGCAAATACAATACTTATTATACAACTAAGTTGAATAAGGCAAATAAGTAGTTATAATGTATCATTTAGGAAATCCTGAACAGAATAATAACATTTGTCTACAAGTAATTCTGTAAAACATTTTTTAAATTCCATCAATGGCAAGGTTTTTATGTGTTCAGGAATTTTATTAAAGATAACAGGAGCCATATAGATCACACTTTTTTTTAATAAGCTAGTTTTAAATGTGCCTGTGCATAGTAGGTTCTGATATTGTGATCTTAATGATGTACTTCGTTTTCTAGTTTCTGTTAATGTTGCAAATAAATTACGGTTTGTTATAACAAATATTGCTAATTCAAGGATATAGAGGCATGGGAAAGTTAATAATTTCTGGGACTTAAATATGGGCACACAACTGTCAGTAACTTTGAGGCCAAATATAGCTCTCAAACAGCGCTTTTGAGCTTTAAAAATGCTTTCTCGTTCACTACAGTAACCCCAAAATATTACACCAAACCTTAAGATAGAAATTACGAGACCATGGTAGGCCACTAATGTTGTTGGCAGATTTACTTTTTTGGATAGGATGTATAACATAAACGCGGCTGTGCTTAAACGTTTACATATATCTTCTGCTTGCGGCTTCCATGTTAACTGGCTATCAATTAAGATACCTAAAAATTTTGTGCTATTCACTTTATCGATAGTTTGGCCATTGAAGTTGATATCCATGTCACCTGTAGATATTCGTTGGTGAAAATGCATAGTTTTAGTTTTTTGCAGATTTATAACTAAGTTATTATTGTTAAGCCATTTTATTAAACAGCTGATTGAGTTATTGATGTCATTTACGTATGAGTCTTTATTGATACATGAAACAATTGAAGTACTGTCATCTGCAAATAAAACCATTGGATTAGATATATGACGTGGCAGGTCATTAATATATAATAGGAAAAGTAAAGGTCCGAGGACACTTCCCTGTGGGACTCCATATTTTATTTCTTTAAATGACGATAAAGATTTTAGTTCCTTCTTAGATTTTAAACACAGGCTTGATATCTCTGTACATTGTCTACGGCCTTTGAGGTAAGTTTTTATTAAATTTAGAGCATTGCCACGAATACCGTAAGCATCAAGTTTGGTTAAGAGAATATCGTAGTCCACGCAGTCAAAAGCTTTCGACATATCGGCATATATTGCACATACCGGTATTTTGGAATCTACTTTAGGCATTATTTCATGGAGAAAATCAAAGATGGCCATGTTTATATTTTTGTTTTTCCTGAAGCCCTTTTGTTCATCACATAGTATGTGGTATTTAGTTAGGAAGCTGTCAAGAGATTCATAGATGATTTTCTCTATGATCTTTGAGAATATAGAAATAAGAGCAATTGGCCTATAATTTACCATTTCATCTTTATCATTTTTTTTATATACTGGTAGAACTATTACGCTTTTGAGACTTTCAGGAAATACGCCAGACTGTATGCTTACATTAATAATGTGAGCAAGGGGCTCAGCTATGCAATGTGCAACAAATTTGATAACTGTTGTTGAAATGCCATCGAGGCCAGAGCTCTTTTTATTTTTTAGGTTTTTAATTATACGTATTACATCTTGGGGTATAACTGGGGCTATGAATATCGTATGTGGGTTTATATTTATGTTAATGGTATCGCGTAACGTATGTTTAGATATGCCAGAGGTTTGTTCAATGAAAAAGTTATTAAAAGACTCAGCTATTAAATTAGGGTTTGATATTATTTCATCTCCATTTTTTATTTGAGAAATGGGTTCTCTTACAATTTTGTTATTATTAATAATTTGCCAGGCCGTTTTGGATTTGTTTTTTGAGTTATTTATTAAGTTGTTATTTTGAGCTTTTTGTGTAAGTTTAATAATTTTCTTAAACCTCCTTGAGTAAATCTTAAATTTATTTTTGTTTTCGCACGTTGGTTTTTGTCTCTGTAGCCATAACAGTTGTCGTTGTTTTTTGCTACATATTCGTATCCCTCGAGAGACCCATTTTAATTTTTTCTCAGATTTTACAGTTACTAATTTACACGGGAAACAGAGGTCATGTAACAGTCGGAAAATATCAAGAAAGTTATCATAGGCTTTGTTAGCATCCTCTGTATTATATACATCAGAAAATGATAGACTTTCAAGGTGCGATCGAAATTTAATAAGGTTTTCTTGGGTAATATCTCGCTTTAGTGTTCTCTATATTTTTATTTGATTCGTTTTATTAACTTTTATTTTAATCAATTGAGCAGAGTGGTCAGATAATCCAAAGTCGGTGACTTCATGTTGGCACTTCTGCTTAAGATTATGTGCAAAATTGTCTAAACAAGTATTACTGATAAATCTAGTCGGCTGATTAATTTCTAGTTTAAGGTTAAAGCTCCTGAGAAAGCATTCAAATTCTGAGGTGATTCTATTTCTGTTCAAAATATCTATATTAAAGTCTCCACATAAAATGACTTTTTGTAAGGGTTTTTTACAGACATTTTTTAAAACAAGGTCTAAATTTTCATAGAACTTACTTAGATTACATAATTTAGGAGGCCTATATACACATATAATTATAATTTTTCTTATAATCTATGCAGCTGATAATTTTTCTTATAATCTATGCAGCTGATAATGATCACATACACCTGATTTATATATTGCAGTCAATAGAATAAATTTTTACACCACCTGCTCGATAATGTCGCTTTATACGTCATACAAACCTCACTTAAAGCAAGTCATTCTATCTCTAGGGAGATAATGCAGTATGGCCGATCCCTAGGGAATAATGAGATTTGAATTTAGAACACCAAAAATCGTCAACATTGTGAATTAAAATGTACGTGCATCGCACAAGTTGACTCGAAATTCAAACTGGCCACTAACAAAAAAAAGAAAATTGAATACAATGTGCTTACTAACGGGAGCGTTATAGAAAATTGAAACTATAGAATCTTGGAGCAGTGAATTTTGTTTATTTGATGAACTTGTAAATATAATACTTATATTTCTCTAATATATGATTTGGTCGACCAAATTGTTTTTTAATTATCTCACAGATGGTGTAAAAAGTAGAGTATGCAACACGGGAATAAAGCTGTCTTTGTCTTGGGCGGCTTGAATTCCTCACTTCACTCAGGTTTCTTTATTAACTCCCTCGCAATTCTCGGGAGTTAATTTTATATATCCCTCACTATCGTTCGGGATTAAAATCAGCAACCTTCGCTTCGTTCGGAATTCAACATGCCGCCCGCGACTTAAATGATAAATGATAAATGATAAATGATATTTATTTTGCAAATAGGTTTAAAAAAAACACTTTTACACGTCAATTTTTTTTTCGTCAATTTATGCTAGATGAGGCCGGTGTTTCCTATCTGACTACCCTGAGAAGAAACACCGAAACAAACTCAGGGGTCAAAGTCTCTTTTAAAGTCCATACAGTAAATATGTAATGGTCAAATCACATGAGAACTATGCAGATTTGTCTGAGATGGTCTTTTGAAGAAAGAACCATACAGATTTGAGTGGACCTGTCCAATCAGTGTAAGCATTTGTCAGTATTCGAAAAGCTCAACTTAGGACTACTAAGGAGCTCCACGACTTGACGAACAATACCAAAGAAAGGACATTTGGGTAGGCCGCAGAAAATACTCAAATTGCCAGACATACGTTAAAATTACTGAATAGAAAAGAAAAAGCAATCAACATAGTCCTCACATTTACAATAATCTAGAGAAATTAATAGTTTACAAAATATTTAGCAAAGTAAATATTTGTGTCAAAGAAAAAAAAAAATACTTTAAGTACTTAAAATGTATACACGTCAATTTGTAAAATAAAATAAAAATAATCTCCAATGTCAAATTGTAAAAAATTAAATAAAATAAAAAGAAAAGGCACATTTGAAAATAAAAATAATAATAAAAAAAAATACAAAAAGAAGATAAAAATAAAAATATCAACAGTTGTAGTAAGTACTGGAGCAGGTCAATCCCAAGCCTTCTCGTCCTGAATATAGTCCTTTACAGTGTAAAAAGCCTTTTGACAAAGTTTACGTTTTACAAATGATTTGAACTTATTTAAAGACATGCTTTATCCCCTAGTCACATAAACTACTATTAATGAACATAGAATATTATTCGTTGCAGTTATTCAATCACTCGCAAAAAATCATCTAAGTAGGTACAGTAAAATGGGGTGAATAGAGACAAAAATTTAAAGGGTATTTTCTCGATATTTGAATATTTTTGCAGCATTTAACTATATCAATTTATTAATGATTTGCTATTCTAAAAAATCGATGCTTTGTTAGAGGCCGACATAATGGTATCAAAGTGAAAAACCAAACCAAAGTTCTATCTATATTCACCCTTATGTCTCTATTCATCCCATTTAACCCGGTACCAAATTAAAAATATTCGTGGCACCGTAGTACCCGTCAAACCGGGTGGGGTCGCCTGCTTCAGTCTAAGTACTAGGAGAGCATTTAAAAAAAAAGTTAATTTGTATCCAATGCTTTCGAAAAATTACTTCCTTATTTCTTGAAAACAGACTATGATTAACACTTTTACAAGAATTTGAGCAGAGTTAGTTGCATTATTGTTCCAAAATTCATTTAACATATTTTATTTATTTTCTTAACTAAGTCCATTTAAAATTTCTAAATGTTTTTAAAAATTATGCAGTATCTTTTAAATTAAAAAATAGGATGCTTTTTATTTAAGTTATTGTTTAATTTGTTTATTATTTCTTTGTGCAAAAAAACTAACTGACAATTGGATATTGTCATTCAAACAGACATTAAAATTAATCCACTTTTTTAAACTAAATCAATTGAATAGTCAACTAAAATTATCATAAGCATTACTTTATTGTAGCAAGTAAAAAACAAAGCTTGGTTGCGTTGCTACGCGATCGTAGCGACGATCGTCAAACATCCGAAGACTTCAGTACTCCAGCCATATGTACTAGGGCAGAATAAACTAAAAGATATCCATCGTGAAAACTTTACTGTAAGCTACTCACCACGTGGAAAGCGCACAAGTTAACTAGTACCTAAAAGAGATAGAGTTATGAGTTTTCTCTTTAGTGCGAGAGAAATGGATAGATTCACCCCTGTGTACTTATGCATACTTCCACTTCCCGCCATTATTGCGAGAGACACGTGGTAGTTGTGACGTCACTCAAAGTTACAATACATTCAGTTTTCATGAATACAGGCGGTGGTAAAAAAAATAGTTGGTATAAATACGTAGTGAGGTAAGATAAAGAAAAAAACATTCGTTTTTTAAAAAGCTTACAAAAACTATTTAAAATAAAATTAACTGAGTACGAAGTATAACACAATATAGAAAAGTTTTTATAAAGATATATTATTTTTGTATAATATACTAAGTAAAACTGTAACGAAGTGCAACTTGCTCCGTGGAGCGATGACTTCAAGTTGTACAAATTAATTTCGTAGCATCCACAAAGTTCATTGTGACGTATGAATGCCAATGTGACGTAAGCAATGACGGAAGCAATATGACGCAAAAGCCGGGGCTGGCCTCAGCACTTCGGTGGAAAGTACTAGGGTAGCATAGATCACTAGGGGTGAAGTTCGGTAAAAGCTACACGTGGCGGTTTTAAAAATGAGAACTTAGAGATAGCGCCAAATTCGAATGTATTCGTAATCTAATTATAAAGAATCGGTTTATAGTTATTTACGTGTCCTTGTGGACAATATTCTCGAATGTTATCGTAATATTAAAACTGACTGAACTGTAGGTAGTAGTACAATTCAGTATAATATTGGTATCCTGTCTTCAATATCTAAATATTCATTGAATTGTTCTTAAGGTGTTTCAAGTTTGATGGATGGGATGGTCACCACCCTGTGAGGATCATGATGGAACTGCTGAGTCACTGGGAGATCTATTATGAAATAATTAACTCACTGTTTCCCAGTAAGGTTCGAAATGATAACATCATGTGGCAACCTGCAGAGGTGTTTGAGTTGACAACATACCTGAAAAAAAGAAACATAAGTTTTATTTACGGAATTTATTTAATTTTACTTTATTGGGACGCTTTTATTAAAGTTAGTCATAAAGTCCGTCTTTCCATTAATTCATCCATTCCTCTTCTTTCTCAGCGAACTATGGTATGCTTATCATATCTACTTTGTCGACCTTCAGTTATAATGTCAAGCAGGTAGTTAGTGTCCGAGCGAAACTTGTTTTTCAACCGAAACCGAACACGAATTTCGGCAACAGTCTCAGTTTCGGCCAAAGCCGAAACCAAAACCAAAAATTCCTTACAAAAAATAAAGAAAACTTTATTATAATCAGTAAGTCCTTATTTTTTTAAATTAACGCATTTTAAATTTAGGTATTTATATTCGTTGACAATCATGAATTTTACTGCAGTCGGTTTTAGAATGGGAGTAGGTAAAATGAACTGCAAACACAAACCAGTCACGACATGATTAGGCACGTAGACACGACAAAATGGCTTCGTTGATTACTCGCTTGGAAGGAATTTAGCGCGCTGAACAAGACCGATCATAGCGCGAGAACTCCCGAGTGCAGTTTCGGTTTCGGTCGTAGTTTCGGCAGGTTTGCCACTGAAACCGAAACTAGACCAAAACTCGGTCGGACACTACAAGCAGGTGATGACAACTTATTGAATTTAATGGGCGAACTCCCGGGAACTTCCCGTCCGATTATAATTTGGGTGTCTTCAAGGCTAGACTGAATAGGCTCTTAATAAACTAGTGCGCCTCACCATCAAAGATTGCATCGTTACTTACCATCAGGTGGGATCGCAGTCAAGCATTAGTTTATATCAATTAAAAAAAAAAAAAGTAATTCCGGATTTACGGGAGTTTAGGAACTGGTCAAGTCGATTCGATGTGGCCGCAAAACTACAACAAACATAGTAACCATAATTTTACAAAAATGGATAGGCTTTTTTGAGATGGAAAATCACCAAATTACTTCTCACGCTCTGAGTGGAGCGAGAAGGCGAGTCAGACTTTTACTGACAAAAATCTGACTGTTTTGCTTCAGTTATCCTTTGTGTTCCACAGCTACGGTAACTCTTTCAAACATTCTCGCAGCAAGTTGAATAGTCTTTCTGTTATGTACGACCCACCATCATCACCATCATCATCATTTTAGCCGACGGACGTCCACTGCTGGACATCCCAAGTGTCAACACAACGAACGATTCTGTGCGTCACCGCATTCCCGCGACTCTCACCAGGTCATCGGCTTACCTTGTGGGAGGCCTTTCAACGCTGCGTTTTCTGGTGCGCGATCGCCACTCTAGAACTTTTCGGTCCTATCCACCATCCGTTCTACGAGCAATGAGCCCTGTCTACTGTCACTTTAGTTTGGTATGTAGGACCCATCAACTTTAACGGCACAGTGATTCCGTTTAGCTCTGAAGTTCATGCATGTCAACATGCAAGACAGGCAAGACAAATGTCTTATTTTGATTGACGTAAGCATTATTAAAAATGTCAGTAGCAAAAATACGGGAACGTTATGATCGCTCTATCAACTGAAGAATATTCTAATATCTCACATAAAGGCAAAGCTTTTACAGTCCCTAAATGTTCATGTAGTTAACTGTAGTGATGTGTATACACTGTTATTTATAAATTATAGATAGAGCCTTATGGGGATGCAACTCGACATACATTTTCACTGTTTTTCATACAACCGCTCTTAAGTGATTATGACGTTATTAAACATTTTTCATTAGATATTTTGGAAACACAGTACCTTGTGGATATTATTTAGGCTTCTAATGAAATCAATTTTTATTTTTTTGTAAAATTAATCCAGTAAAAACCTCTGAAAATCTACTTTTTTGCATGAACTAACACTTCATAATTTACTCAAAAATTAATAACAATAGAAGCTTTGAAAATTTTATCAAAATTCTAATTCATGACAATTTTTTACAAAGACTTTTAAGGTTTAAAAAAAAACACGTATTTCCTGGAACAAGTTTTGTAAAGTATTCGAGTAATTCACGGAATTACCGAATGCTAACAGAGTTATCAGGCGTTATCTATCTTTTTTCGCCTTGCCTTTTCATCAAATATCGCGTGACATTGCTTTAGATGAAGTAACAAGCTTTTAAACCATTCTCGATGTTGACGATGGGCGAGTGGAAAAGCAGCGTCTTAAGCCGAAAATTTCATCCCCTAATGGTTCCTTTTTTTTTGTTTTCGAGGGGAAACCTTCAAAAGGCGCCCGGACTTTGGGGATAAGTCCGAGGAGTGTGGGATTTTTACCTCAAGTTTAATATTTATCTAAATATAGCCGAATTCATGTTTGATAAGTTAGATGACGAGGTAATAAATTAAGAAAAGGTCTTTTTTGTTCACTGATACTGTATTCTGGTGCCATCACTAAGCCTTCATCTCTTTTATTATGCGTTGTTGCATGTTTGAAGTAGACATAAAAATAAACACCTGTTTCTAAATCAAAACCCTTTATTTCCATCGCAAGCCACGCGTCGTCGTCGTGACGAAGTTTCAGCGCTGGTCTGAAAAGTACTAGGACAACATACCCCAGAAGAAATAGACTTCAGGAACTTTACAGGCTGCAAACTTAGCATGGATTGGCTACATTGAGGGGGTAGAAAGCAGTCTGACCGATTATTTACTGTGTGCACTCTGTTAATAACAATAATAGTCGATCTATTTGAAATGTTATATCATAGCTTTTAACGTGAATTCGTCTTTAAAAATTGTTTCTATAGCGGATGGCTATTCAAAAAACAAATAAATAAAACAAAAATACTTTATTTTAGACCGTGGGTGGTCCATATTATGTTAGTAATCACACATATTTAAAACTATCTTAGTAAAAGATACAATAAGAGAGTGATATTTTGCGTACACCTGACACACCGGGTATATATTTTTTGCCACAACTATCACACAACGCCGTCTAGTCCCAAACTAAGCAGAACATGTGTTATGAGTCCTAGAAAACTGATAAAAATTCTTATATATTTCTAAATGCGTACATATTATAGATAAATTACACCCAGACACAGAACAAATGATCGTGCTCAACACACGAACATTTGATTTATGGGAATTGAATCCACGACCTCCGGCATAGCAGTCAGGGCCACTAACCACTAAACCAACAGGCTAGTCCAGCCGGTCCAGTATAATCTGTACATGTGCAGCACCCAGTGTGCCAAAGTGACGCAACACGCGCCTTATCACTAATGATAAAAAAATCCGGGGATATAGTTTGGTTTTACAGTTACATATTATTTGCAATCTTCATCCAGAATGAAATAACTTTTTGATCCTTTAGCTATCAAGAATAGCTAAAGGATCAAAAAGTTCGGTACTTATGGTAGAAAATTAAAGGTGAGGACTAAAATATATAGTATAAAATAAAATCCAATTACCCCTGAGTTTGTTTCGGTGTTTCTTCTCAGGGTAGTCAGCTAGGAAACACCGGCCTCATCTACGAGTAGTTTAAAATGACGTAAAAAAAATTGACGTGTAAAAGTGTTGTTTAAAAACCTATTTACAAAATAAATATCATTTATATCATTTAATTATTGTTTTTTGTTTTTTTTTGTTTCATGTCTTTTATAACCACTGTCATATTTTTAGATGTAAAAAATAGTATGAAAAGACGATCCACATATCAAATGCGTCTGCTTTCACATCCACAACTTGCGTAGACAAATGACAGATAATGATAGAAAACACAGTGGAAGGGGAAGCGATGAATTTTGAGTTAATTTCACTATGTTTCAGGATTTTGGTATCATTTTTGACTTTGAGAAGTAACGACGTTCAATTGTTACTACTTTGTTTGAAATCAATCAAAATCGTGTGAGTACCTATATCGCATAATAACAGAATAAAAACATTTAGAAAAAATACTACTCGTATTTCTAAGGACATAACGAGAGCATGATTTTAAACAATGTGTTCGTTTTGGACACAAATTAATATACTACGTCGATATTTAATTTTAAAAAACCTGTTAATTTACTAGTTTCCGGCATTGCACGTATAACTAAGGAGTGGAATTCCCTGCCTTAGTCTGTATTTCCTAATAACTATAACCAGGGATTTTTTATGTCAAGAGTGAATAGATTTCTAGGCAAGCGTGCTCCATCGTCGACTACATCGTTGCCTTTGAACAAGTGAGATAGATAGTGGTCAAGCACGCGCCCAGCAACAATGAAAAAAAAACCGGCCAAGTGCGATTCGGACTCATTCACGAAGGGTCCGTACTGTCCGAAGCAAAGAACTTCAAAAAATCACGTTTTATGTATACTACCTAGTTTAATATTTATCTAAATATAGCCGAATTCATGTTTGATAAGTTGGATGACGATGTTACCAAAACCCATTTCCATCGTACGCCACGCGTCGTCGTCACGAACTGACGAAGTTTCAGCACTTGTCTGGAAGGTACTAGGACAACATACCCCATAAGAAATAGACTTCAGGAATTTTACAGGCTGCGAACTTAGCATGGATTGGCTACTTTGAGGGAGTAGAAAGCAGTCTGACCGATTATTTACTATATGCACTCTGTTAATTACAAAATTTTAATAGTCAATTTATTTAAAATGTTATATCTTAGCTTTTAACGTGAATTCGTCTTTAAAAATTGTTTCTATAGCGGATGGCAATTAAAAAAACAAATAAATAAGACAAAAATACCTTACTTCAGACCGTGGTTCATATTTTGTTAGTAATCACACACATTAAAAACTATAGCCTAACTTAAATATTGATTTTATTCTCTTTTTAGTTTTTATTTTTAGGTTCCTGAGATACAACTCAGACGGACGGAGTTTTAGTAATAGGGTCCCGTTTTACCCTTCGGGTACGAAACCCTGACAAATAGAAATATAAAGAAATTATAATAATGACATTTATTTTTGCAAATACATTAAAAAAAAACCACTTTTACACATATTTTTTTATGATATGAACTAAATGAGCTGAATAATAAATTCAGCAGTTTGGGATGTTATAACAAATGATAAATGATAATGATAAATGATAAATGATAAATGATATTTATTTTGTAAATAGGTTTAAAAAACACTTTTACACGTCAATTATTTTTTTTTTTCGTCATTTTATGCTAGATGAGGCCGGTGTTTCCTATCTGACTACCCTGAGAAGAAACACCGAAACAAACTCAGGGGTCAAGGTCTCTTTTAAAGTCCATACAGTAAATATGTAATGGTCAAATCACATGAGAACCATGCAGATTTGTCTGAGATGGTCTTTTGAAGAAAGAACCATACAGATTTGAGTGGACCTGTCCAATCAGTGTAAGCATTTGTCAGTATTCGAAAAGCTCAACTTAGGACTACTAAGGAGCTCTACGACTTGACGAACAATACCAAAGAAAGGACATTTGGGTAGGCCGCAGAAAACACTCAAATTGCCAGACATACGTTAAAATTACTGAAAAGAAAAGAAAAAGCAATCAACATAGTCCTCACATTTACAATAATATAAGCAAATTGATAATTTACAAAATATTTAGAAAAGTAAATATTTATGTCAAAGAAAAAAAAAATACTTTAAGTACTTAAAATGTATACATGTCATTTTGTAAAATAAAAATAATTTCCAATGTCAAATTGTAAAAAAACAAATAAAATAAAAAGAAAAAGCACATTTGAAAATAAAAATAATTAAAAAATACAAAAGAAGAAAAATAAAAATGACAACAGTTGTAGTAGGTACTGGAGCAGGTCAATCCCAAGCCTTTTCGTCCTGAATATAGTCTTTTACAGTGTAAAAAGCCTTTTGACAAAGTTTACGTTTTACAAATGATTTGAACTTATTAAGGCTTAGTTGTTGAATATGACTAGGAAGTTTATTATAGAAGTGTATACATTGGCATCTAAATGAGCCCCCTATTTTTTTGAGCCTGGTTGCAGGAACTACAAATTTATGTTTGTTTCTTGTATTAAAATTATGAATATCACTGTATTTTTTAAACATGTCTATATTTTTATGGGCATACATAATATTCTCGTAAATATACTGTGAAGGCACAGTCATTACATTTATTTCTTTAAATTTATCTCTGAGGGAGTATCTGGGACTTAATTTATAAATTGATCGAATAGCCCTTTTCTGTAAAACGAAAATTGTCTGTATATCGGCGGCATTTCCCCATAATAGAATACCGTACGACATGACACTATGAAAATAGCTAAAGTAAACTAAACGGGCTGTCTCTAAATCAGTTAAATTTCGAATTTGTCTTACAGCATATGCTGCTGAACTAAGTTTTTTCGACAATTTGTCTATATGTGGGCCCCACTGAAGCTTAGCGTCTAGAGTAATGCCCAAGAACACTGTAGTATTTTCAGGACTCAACTCTTTACCTTTTATTAGCACACTGGTTTCTACTTGCCTCACATGAGGCATGGTAAACTTAATACATTTGGTTTTTTTTTCATTAAGTAGCAGGTTATTTACATTAAACCAGTGTACTATTTTTGAAAGAGCTATATTTATATCGTCAGTAACCTGCTGCTGACGTTTAAGTTTAAACAAAAGTGAAGTGTCGTCTGCAAACAACACTATATTATGATTGTCTTCTATGAGGTAAGGTAAGTCGTTTATGTAAATTAGAAACAAAAATGGACCAAGAATTGAGCCCTGGGGGACACCCATTTTTACAACAGATCCGGGAGATCTCTTTCCGTTTACGTCAACTCTCTGAATCCTTTCACTCAGATATGATGTAAGAAGATCCAGGGAGGAGTTCCGGATCCCGTAATGGTGTAGTTTCCTGATTAATGTTTCATGGGGAACGCAATCGAAGGCCTTGGACAAATCGCAAAAAATGCCCAAGGCATCGCATTTATCTTCCCATGCATTATAAATATGTCCTAAAAGTTCAACACCAGCATCGGTTGTCGAACGACCCCTTGTAAAACCGAACTGTTTGGTATGCAACAATTTATGTCTATTAAAAAATCTCTGTAATTGCTGTAGAATGAGCTTTTCAAATATTTTACTAAAGGTCGGTAGTACTGAAATAGGTCTGTAATTTGTGGGGTCCGATGTACTACCGGTTTTGAACAATGGTATTATTTTACTATTTTTCATTAAGTCAGGAAACTCCCCGCGATCGATACAATTATTAAAAATAAAAGCTAAAGAAGGAGCTACAATGTGGATTATAGACTTAACAACGTCCACAGAATTACCCCATAAATCTGCAGTCTTTTTTACATTTAAAGAGTTGAAGGTCTTAATAATATCTACATAAGATACATGTTCGAAATTAAGTTCATTCATAGTTTACCTATTAAGGCATAGATGGCGTTTGGATCGAAGGCAATAATAGTTCCATTATACACCGCGCGGTTACCGCGACTCAGAAGACAAAGTACTAGGGCAGCATAAACATGATGCAGTTCAACTTTCAAATTCGAAATAAATTTCAAATGTTGTATGATACGTCCTCGCGCTCCACCTAAGAGTGGAAGCCTGTGTGTGGCCACTGTGCGGAATGCCCGGAGGACACGGTGGAGCACACAGTCGAGTTGTGCCCTGCTTGGGCGGAGCATTGCCGTGCCCTCGTGGGGGCGATCGGCGGCGGAGACCTCTCGCGCCGGGCTTTGGTTGATGCCATGGTCCGGAGCTAGGAGGAGTGGCAGGCGGTCGCCGACTTCTGCGAAGCAGTAATGCTCGCAAAGGAGGAGGCCGACCACATCAGGCAACGGCGCTCTCGCCGCCGTCACCGGGATTCCGATCCCGATTTCCGGCCACAGTAGGCGCGGGCTTGCGGACAGTGAGCAATGGGTAGTTCGCTGTCCGACCGTCCGGACTGAGCCCAAGTCGTCGACGGCGCGCACTGTTCCCGCGCGCCTCAAGGAGTTGTCAGCAACAGCAGGGGCCCAGCCGGGTCGAAGCCTACTGGGGCCAGGGTTATCTAAAAGGGAACTCGAGCCTCGGTATGAAGGCTAGAAGGAACGGGGTGGGCAATTAGTCAGTAAGAGTCTGACACTATCTCCCGCTCCGCCCAAGAGCGGGGGTTGACATTGGATGATTTTTCCCACCATAAAAAAAAACCTAAGACTGGAAAAAGTCATTGGATTATTTCCCAACTAAAAAAAAAGTTAAATTTAAAAATTATGCAAATTGCGAATGAATATTTTTTTCTAAGGAAATTACAAGTTAAAGGAAGTTAAACTTTTTGTGAGTACTGTACTCACAAAAAAAATAGACTTTCTATTCAAAGTAATCATAAGCGGATCAAAATTAGTATAAAAAGGAATTACAATATTTCTTTTTGAAAATTGATATTGACTGACTTGAAGAACTGAACTTTTCATTATACTCTGTGTACATACTTAGTAACGTACATGATAATAAAAAAAACATATAATACAATATATTGTTTCATTACCGAGGTCTAGTAATTTCCAGCTTTATCGTCAGATTCTGATTCAGAGCTATTTATTCATAACGTCGTTATAGTTCCTCATAATTTTAGTAGAGAAATAAATATACTAGTACATTTCGCCATCAACGATTGCATCACTGCTTACCATCAGGTGAGGTCGCAGTCAAGCACTAGTTTATATCATTTGAAAAAAAATCTATTGGCCATCTGTGATCTTTTTTATTAGTTAGTGGGAATACGAGCCAATAAACTTATGATACCTTTTAAATTCAAAAAAATGTTTATTTTTTCGATGAAATAACAAAATTGTCATTGAAGTCGGTTGAAATTAAAAGGAAAACATTTGTGGTATTTCACAAGAATCACTTATTTTATCTACACTATAAAAAAAAAAAATAGCCCTTTATAATCGCTAAACTGAGAAAAATCAGGTTTCGTTACTACGAAAAGTGTACCACTGCTACGACGCAACGCGTTCCGTAGCGACAATAATGACCAAAGTCTTCAGCACTTCGTTCAAAAGTACCAGGCTATCATAATAATAAAGTGGCAAACGCTTTCCTCAGAATGAAAACTGGAACTGGAAAACATCACACACACTACCAAAATTTTAAAACACGCCTCCTGGAATGGAGTTATCTATTTGGCTTTGTGAGTGAGCAAGACAGCAGAGCGAATATAGCGGTGTTTTTATTCTGTCTCACTTTAAAAACCATGACCTACGATAACATGTGAAGGTAACTTTAATAAATTCTAGGCCTAATTTTATGTTCGATTGAATATTCTGTGCAAACTAACTTTAAAAGAGAAGAGTAAAGAACTAATAAAATTGTGACTTCAATGATCTTAAAAGTATCAGGTGTACTTTTTGCAAACAGAAGATTCAAGAATGAATGCAACATTCAAAATGACCTTTTATTTACACGTTGAAATAATGTAATAATGTCTAACTCCAAAATTATCTTATTTTCACTGAAAACATTTCGCAACGGCTGGAATTTAACGCGTTTGTTACCGCCCTTCAACAGCGGCAGCCAAACAATTCAATACTCCAAGCATATGTACTAGGCCAACAGTAACTAGGGTGGCTCTGACTACAGTGTGAAGCACATTTCATAGCTTTGCAAACCGTTTTTCAGTAAAAGCGCCTGGCGCTGCAACTTAGCAACGAGCCCGAAACCCAAACGCTTCGGCAAAAGTACCAGGGTAGCATAAAATGGAAAAGTTTGTCTTCAGGGATAATAATAACAATATTTTCTCGAGGGTTGAATTAATAAACAACTTATATGTACTTATTATGAAAATTATTAAAATTTATTATATTTATCCTTTTTATCATCGTCCTACCGCGGAAAAAAATGATCTCCACTTAATAAAAAAGATATTTTCGTTTACTTGAAAAAAGTTTGAATAGGTGCTAATAACCATTCGGTTTCCATGTGACGTCAGTTCAATGACGTAATAGTTGCAGGATTCTTTAAGATTCCGGTAAAAGGTACTAGGACAGCATAAGTAAGAAAGGCACGTTCTGATTCTCGTTCCCGCGGAAAGTCACGTAGGGGTGGAAAATGGACCCGTCATAGATAGTTTCTGTTTCATTTTATTGAATAGAAAGCGGGTTGTTAGAGAGTGAGAGGAGACAACACAAACAGGTGGCAATGACTTGTGTGTATGAAAAAACGGAAGGGGTGTGACAGGGTTAGGATGTTTGTTTGAGTGCATGGAAAAACACAATAAAAAACGTAGGTTTTTCATTAAATAGATAAAGTTTGCAAAGTCTCTGAACTTTTGTTTCAATAAAATATTTAGGAATACTTCTTTTTTTAAATGGAGTATTTAATTAATTTGGGTAGGGAGCATAATAAAATTTATGTGCTTAACGGGCATGACGAAGATCTAAAGGTAATTTTGGAAATATTTAAACCACATAGATACTTAGTAAAAATTTAAATAATCACCATAAATCATTCTTTTCAACATTAAAACTGTAGAGTTTGAGTACAAAGAATAACTTATTTTGCGTAGATACAAATTCACTTTCGTTTTATATGTGACGTCAACAATGACGCAACGGGTGTCGTACGCTTCAGGTTTTAAAAGTAAAGTACTAGGATAGCAATAACAGGTAGAAGCATTATCGGTGCTGCCTAGCCTGAAGCCTGAAGTTTGAAATAGCTGATGAGGGAAATGGCATATGTGGGAAAGCTCAAGTCATAGGCCTTATCTTCAGTTGTGTACGTCTTTTACTATACAATTATTTTAAAGATGTAACTTGTATTTGTTATAAAATATTGTATGCCTTATTGTTTGCAGGGAAATCAGCTGTATCATTTATTTTTGTCTGTTATGCTACGCAAATCTAGTAGCGACAAGCTGTAAATATTTTACTGGTGGTGAATAATTTACAGCTAAAACTAGAAAAGTGTTGAACCAAGAACAACAATAATCTTCTCACAACCTCATCTTAAATAGAATAGATTTATGACACCTAAAAATATCTAAGTTCGTATAAACTTTATTTTATTAAAAACTTTCCAAATCTAGACAAGATGAGGCCTGAACTGCCTGTGTAAGAAGCCAAATTATTCGGTTTAACAACCATGGAAAATAAAAATAAAATAAAACCTTTCAAATAATATAATTATTATTTAAAAAGTTATAAACAGTCGTTTGAAACCACAACTTCTTCTTCTATGCAACTACATTCTCTTTCGGTTTCTATGTGACGTCAACAGTGACGTAATGGGTGTCGTACGCTTCAGGTTTTAAAAGTAAGGTACTAGGGTAACATAGACGGCGTAGAGCATTCTCGTTGTTACCCAGAGGACCCCTGAAAAGACAGTCGAAGGGAATAGCAGACGTGGCGCTGCTTGAAAAGGAAAACTTACATACCCAAACAGTAAACGACTTTTGATTGAAATATTACTTACTTGGAAACCAAGACCCAAAGTGGGAGCCCAAAAAAATCCAGGAGTTATTTAAACAATTTGTTTAGGGTAAACACACATAGTGGCAATGCTGCCAGTCTTTTGGGCACATTACCAGTCGACAGCGATGTGGAAGAGTTTTTTGACTCCAGATTTTAGTTTCAATTAGCGTAGAGTTTTATTATTTATTTATTTTTTAATTTACTGTAATTAAAGTTATTTAGTTGTTTATAAGTAGTAATATTATATAATTTGTGGGATGGGGTAATAGGTTTTACTTATTATTTTCGAGTCAAAGTCGTTTGATGCACGTGAGTAATATCATTACAGTTGCTCGGATTTAAAATGGCATCGCTTTCGGCACGGGCGTGTTTTTGATTCCGCCTCGGCTGTAATGACAAACTTATTCCTCTTGCATTCATATTGTGACTGTCTGTCACTTATTCCAAATTAATAACAAAATATTATATTTGTCTTTGAACACCACGTCTGGCGTCATGGGCCACTTAGACCCTCATAAATTGTCCTTTTAATGTGAAAGGAACAATTACAAAAAAGGGAAATATTTTAGCACACTTATAAAGAAATGACCAAAAGACCCAACATGTGGAGCAAGTCGTGGGAACGAAGCGATCCCAAACCTTCCTAGAAACTATACAAAAAAGAAAGCAATAATAAGTAATTGACAAGCGATACTGGGCCGTAAGGCGAGGGAAGGCACGGGGTTGACTCGGATAGGATAGGGCACTTAGCGTCGGGGCCCGAGAGAGGACAGACGTCCAGGAGGATCTAGCTAAACTAGCCGACTCAGTAGATGTCATAGGCCAATGTCCCGTTGTAATTCTTAGGAGTACCAGTATTGTGATACAGTATTAGATATTATAGGTGGACTGAGTCCAGTTAGGCTTGTCTAATATTTATAGTGCGTGTGAGTCTGAGTTCGAATGGATGGGCGTGGATTGTGATCTAGTGAGTAGTGTGTAAGTACGCGAGTGAATCTCAGCGGCTGTGTTGAAGACTGGATGGGTGAGTGTTGTCTGTTTTATCCTTCCCTATTCCACCCTATGACAAGGTAACCTAAGCTTGCGGTTGGTGTTAGGGACTCGGAGAAGGCCTTCCTTTGGAGTGAGCATGACATTGACTTTCCTTCGAGAGGACTTGACACTTCCAGCCATACTTGGCGCAACCATGACTAAAGCACTGCCAATTGAAGGTTGAACCGAATAAACATTTGCTACATGCTAAGGCTAGTTTGAGCCACACTGAGATCACGAGCCACCAAACGTTAGCGACGGCTACCTCCCCCTAAGAACTGACTGACAGTAGAGTGATTTACATTGCTCTCGTTATACGCACACTTCCAGGGAGCGGGGGTAGGCTTCACCAAGTACCCTAAACTGCATTGATAGTCGTTCTAAGGAACGCTAGGGAACGTATCTCGTTAAAACACACCCGGCCCCCGTAGGCCTCTTACTGATACAAAAAATAATATTTAGCGAGACACGTAATTTGGACTCATCTCTGGAAACTCCGCAAGCTAGACGTAGCTCGGAGACACGTAGGTTATGATGTCCTTACCTTTGGGTAGAGTAAGGAAGTGAGAAGTGTCGATAAACCACATCCGCGTGTAGCAAGGCAACTGTAAATAGTTCTGCGACCGACTGACGATACGTCACGCTTGTTTAAGTTTTGAATTGTCTTAGTGATGAGTGAGTAGGCCGTTATAAGGAGTCAATTGTTAAAGGAAGTGTGTCTTATCCAATAGCAGAGGCCTCACAACCCTTTGCCGTAGGATTGGTCAGGACACGCACGAGCGAAACGGATTAAAGTAATTTCCAAAACTATTTAACTTGCAAATACAAGCGTCACGTGTTATATACCCTTTTGCAGCCCTCTCAGTCTCATAATATTCATAACTCAAAAGAAAAGTAGATTATCCTTCCTTATCCTTTGGATTTCCAACCCTGTTTGATTTTAAATTTGTTTTCTCAATTCCCCACCTCATCCCCTAGCTTTCTAAGTCGGGGGAAGGTGACATATTCCTTGGAAATCCATTACTGTCGGTGGGAGCTGTCCAGGTCTCTGGTTGAAAGCTATAAGGACGAGCGGAGGGGGAGCTCGTCCTCTCCCCCTAAGGGGGGAGCCGACTGTCATACCTTCATGTAGGGAAATTCAGGAAAAATGAAAATTTTATTAGCCTAGGGTCTTATTGGAACAGTCACAATATGTACATTTTTTCTTTGCTTTCCATGACATTTTCGTATTTTTAGAGTAGTAATAACATAACAAAAGGGTTATTGTATCATTTGGTTTACGTTACACATAAAATGATAAACATTGTGGACTAAAATCTCACCGCCAAAAAGTTTTTTTTTTCTTTTTACACAGCTCGCTGGTATTACATTGTTTCTACGTTTAACAAACGACGGTTTTCAATACATTTACGAAGAAATAAAACGGCTAGCCTAATACGATAAATACACACAAAAAACAAACATATAAACTGTGGCGGTGGTCAGCTCTTGCACTTTTCCACACTAATGCTAAAATCACTCAATAGCGGTAGGGATAAGAGCGGGCTTACAGGTGCATAGGTGACGTCATAACAGGCCTGCTCTGTCACATCGATAACAACCGAAGGTTTCAGAACTACGATCAAAAGTACTAGGATAGCATAAACTGTAGATGCATGATGATTTGATGAATTCTCTAGCTCTGAAAACTCACACACCACCCTAAAATTTGGCGGGATTATTTCAAAGTCTTTGGTCGCTGTTTGAATTATTCGAAAATGATTTCTATTGGATGTTGTGATGTAAAATATATATAGTTTTGTATTTCAAGTTTTGGATGAAATGTAATTATCATAAAGCAGAGTTTCAAATTAATATTAATATTTTTTTTTCATAGTTATTTTAGGGCAGACAGTGAAATAATGTTATTAAAAATAGTGGGGCTCGAAATTCTCAACTCGTGATATTGTTTTGCTATTATGGCAACACTATCACACGAATGTTTGTCTCACGTTATTGCGATAAAAACATCGTATATGCAACGTTGTGTTTTACATTAGCCAATCGCATTTCTATTCGGCCGAATAATTAAAAATGCGATCAACTACTCGACCGCATTAGTCGCGATAGCACAAGCATCCACCTAATCCCGATTATGTAGTCACAGCATTATGAGAGAAAATGTATCAGTAAAGGACCATTTATCTACATATACGACACGATATCATAAAGTCACAAGTAAATGTCCCTTGCGTAGCTCAAAATAATAGAGTATGCCGTGCATCCAAAGAAACTTTCATAAAAAAAAACTCGGATATATTATAAAGTGAAAGTTAATCTTTTTTTTTTGTCTTGTGTATGTGAGTTCACATGTTTGTAAACGCACTCACGATACAGGAGTAATTTTTAGTGATATACAAAAAAAAAATGTTTTATGAGATAATGTTTTAACGACGAACGTATTATTAATAGGTCTTTACCTTGTGAGAACTACGATATTACGGAAAATACAGAGAAACCAATAAATACCAAATTTCGAGAAAAGAATAACGTAACTTTCATATAAAGTTTATTTAAACTAATGATATAATAAAATTTAGCACTGCAAAGCAACCTGTTTTAAAAAAAATGGCAATTTCATAGATAATGATTTATTAATTACTGACTACCGATTATGATTAAGTTCAACATCAATTTTAAAAATTACAAAGACGTTCGAAAGCAAAAGTAACAAAAATATAGTACAACAGCGATAAGCAAAACGTACAAACTTAATTTCATAGTAGGTAAGTAGATGGCGCTACGTTCAAACTACTCATCTCTTGTAGGAAGCTTGTATCCGAACTCCCGTGACGTCAGAGATGACGTCATTGATGCCAAAGTCTTCAATATTCCGGCATAAAGCACTAGGGTAGCATAAGCTACAACGACATTTACAGAGCTTCGTTGTCGAGGAAAATTCTGTTTTCAATGACGTCATCTATAAGTTGAGCAAAGGCACGGTGCTCTGGGGGAGACTCCAATATTCAATTACTAGGGTAGCATAACAATAAGGAGGTAGAGAAAACTCAGGAAAATGTAGTACTTAGTAACCTGTTGAGCACACCAGTTTTTTTCGTATCTGATCTGTGCCTTTTATTGTAGCGTATAATTATTTTTGTGTAATTATTATTCACTTAAAAAAATATTACAAATCTATAATATAAAAATGAATCGCAAAATGTGTTGGTAAGCGCATAACTCAACAACGCCTGGACCGATTTCGCAATTTTTTTTTTGTTGTGTTCGTTATTACGAGGAGAAGGTTCTTATGGAAAAAAAAATGAAAATTAGGGTAGTGTAGGGTAGTGTAGGGTAGAGTAAGGTAGAGGAGGGTAGAGTAGGGTAGAGTAGAGTAGGGTAGGGTAGAGTAGGGTAGAGTAGGGTAGAGTAGGGTAGAGTAGGGTAGAGTAGGGTAGAGTAGGATAGAGTAGGGTAGAGTAGGGTAGAGGGTAGAGTAGGGTAGAGTAGGGTAGAGTAGAGTAGAGTAGGGTAGGGTAGAGTAGAGTGGGGTAGAGTAGGGTAGAGTAGGGTAGAGTAGGGTAGAGTAGGGTATAGTAGGGTAGAGTAGGGTATAGTAGGCTGAAGTAGGGAAGAGCGGGAGCGAAGCCGCGCGGGTACAGCTAGTATGTAATATTTTTTTTAAATATTTATCTGTCAGCACTACTGGTGTACCCAGGGGACGCCATCTATCGTACAATAAATTATTTAAAATCCCCAAGAAAACTTTGCGATGTACTTATTTGTCGCATTGGGGGAGAATACAATATTTTGGTACCAGGGAATTACAGATATTAAGAGATAAAGGAAATTCTTAAGCAGTGAGAAACCCGCAAAGCATGTGTTCCCCTTTAGAATGTTTTGCAATACCTTCTCAAGCTTTTAAAATGGTCCCAATGTGTTCCCATATTTATCATTAGATAAAATAAAGAATTTAAGGAAATTAATCCTTCCCAAATCTAAAGGATTTTTTTAATGCTTCCAAGCTCAGCAGCTGAATATTGTATGAAAGTATTTTTTTATTTAGTAACAATAGATCACATTTTTTTTTGTTTTCTATATTAGCGAAGCACCTACGTAGCAAAATTGCTCTAATAATAACATTTTAGCAAACTTAATTTTTTGCAACCCTGATAAATATGTTCAAGTTATTAATAACTTGAAACCAATTATTAATTAGCAAGTTTTTATTTAATAAGCCAATACGTTCTTAGCGCAAAATATTCGTAGCAACGAAGGCGACCGTGATCGTAACAGCGACGCGTAAGAAGAACCTTCAGTGATTCGGTATAAAGTACTAGGATAGCATAAGTGTATACAAGGAGATGGTTGATATTTTTTGAATGAGGAATAAAAAGCTTGGGGGTGCACCACTATGGCGGCCATGGCAACGACGTGAAGGGGAAGCCTTCAGCGTTCCCGTCGAAAGGTACTAAGATAGCATAACTTAAAAGAGACGGAGGAAATTTCCTGAAAACGTGGGTGGAAGAGGACGTCGCGACGACCGTGGCCGTAGCAACGACGGGTACGGAAATGCTTCAGCGCTCCCGTCGAGAGTACTGGGGCAGCATAACCGAAAGAAGGAAGAGGAAAATTCCTAGAAAACTCGAGTGAAAAACAAGGGTGGGTATCGCAGCGACGTACGAATACGTAGGGGAAACCTTCAGTGCTCGCATCGCAAGTACTAGGGCAGCATAACTGTAAAGAAGCGAAAGAAAATTCCTTAGCAATGAAAAATCGCGTAAAACGTTTGCGGGGAGACATGGATTAGGGGGACGGATAAGCGGAAAACGCGAAAAGCTAATTCGCGCCTGGCTAATAGATTTCTGGAAATCCCGATTAGAGCGGAAAATGTCTACTTTGTACCAGGCATACATAAGCTTAAGAGGACGTTGAAGGGATTGAAAAATTGAAAGAGGGGTTGGGAAGTTGCTTAGTGGGCGGAGCCTTGACAAAGACAACATTAGAAAGACTGAGACAAAACGTAAGGGTGCGAAGATACTTCGACACTTGTCCCCCAAAGACGTGAATTTACAAAACAAAACTTTTTGTAGCAAACTTTGGAACTTTGAAACTTTATTTATTATTATATTATAGTTTCAGTCATGAATTTGATGAAACTGATGATGATGAATTTTATGTTTATGTAATGTTACTTTTTGGTGTACAATAAAGTTTATTTTATTCTATTTTAATATAGGTTTATTTATTTATTTATTAAGCTATTGCATAGCTTCTATCGCGGGCCTTGAGCGTGGAGACCGAATCCAGAAATTCCGTAACGAAAATAACCTAACACCCCCACTCATTTGTTTTTTGAGCGTGGTGACCGATAAGAAAACAAATGAGTGAACAATCAATCAAAATTCAATTCAATGTGTGAAAGTGTAACTTGAATTAATATCAAAGAAAAAAAAACAAAGGAAAAAAATACTGCATGAATAAAATAAATAAATAATTATAATTGCATAAGTTGATATGAAATGAAATGCTGTGCAATAGCTTTACCGCGGCAGTCCCCGAGTGCCACACGTCTTTTTATTTATATATACTTTATTGCACATCAAGATTATAAATTAACAAAAAAGAAACCATATAATAAAAAACACACAATTGGCGGCCTTATCGCACTAGGCGATTTCTTCATCCGTGAACTGATTATTTTTTAAAAATATCATCGTTGTTTGGATATTATTTCTGTTTTGATGTCAAATACACAGTTCTGTTAACTATAAGTGGACATGGTGTAGTTAATTACAATCGTAGTTCTACCTTTTTCATTTTTTTGAGAAGTAGTGGTTTTAATATATTTCTCTTTGTAAGCTCAATATTTTTTTCCAAGTTATTGCTATCCTGATCAGTGTTTTTTTTTCTATATTCGTGTTTTTTTTCCAATATAATCTGAGTAAATATAAAAAGAAGTGATAAAGTAAGTAACCCTATTTTTGGGAAGGGAAATTATCAAATAAGTTCTCCAACTCTGTTTTTTTTTAGGTGAGTAAGTCTATTTACCTATAAAAACCAGAGTGGCCCTACCTAACCCTAATACTTAATACCCCATACTTTTTAGGTAGTCACCTAAAAAGTATGGGGTATATGTATCCGAACTCCCGTGACGTCAGAGATGACGTCATTGCTGCCAAAGTCTTCAATATTCCGGCATAAAGCACTAGGGTAGCATAAGCTACAACGACATTTACAGAGCTTCGTTGTCGAGGAAAATTCGGTTTTCAATGACGTCATCTATAAGTTACCTAAAAAGTATGGGGTATTATTGTTATGCTACCCTAGTAATTGAATATTGGAGTCTCCCCCAGAGCACCGTGCCTTTGCTCAACTTATAGATGACGTCATTGAAAACAGAATTTTCCTCGACAACGAAGCTCTGTAAATGTCGTTGTAGCTTATGCTACCCTAGTGCTTTATGCCGGAATATTGAAGACTTTGGCATCAATGACGTCATCTCTGACGTCACGGGAGTTCGGATACAAGCTTCCTACAAGAGATGAGTAGTTTGAACGTAGCGCTATCTACTTACCTTTTTTTTATGGTGGGAAAAAATCATCCAATGACAACCCCCGCTCTTGGGTGGAGCGGGAGATAGTGTCAGACTCTTAATGACTAAAAGACTCACCTCGTTCCTTCTAGCCTTCATACCGGGGCTCGAGCTCTCTTTCGGATAACCCTGGCCCCAGTAGGCTTCAACCCGGCTGGGTCCCTGCTGTTGCTGACAACTCCTTGAGGCGCGCGGGAACAGTGCGCGCCGTCGCCGACTTGGGCTTGGTCCGAATAGTTACCGGACGGCCAGACAGCGAGCTACCCATTGCTCACTGTCCGCAAGCCCGCGCCTGCGGTGGGTACGGTGGTACTTTTTTTGGGAAGAGAAATTATGTTAAGGTTCTCCCATTCTGGTTTTTTTTAGGTGAGTAAATCTACTTATCTATAAAAACCAGAGTGGCCCTACCTAACCCTAAGTATGGGGTATAAAGTATTAGGGTTAGGTAAGGTATAAAATTATCTAGGGACTTCAACCGCTCTAGGACGAAGCAGGAGGGTGTGTCAGACTTTCATTAACTAAAACTACACTATAGGTGTGGTTTCAGTTTTTTCCATTAGTTGTGTTTGCGTTCTAAGACCACTGGTAATCTTTTCAGCACTTGACCCATGGCCCTAGTAAGCTCTGGGTAAAACGAGAGGGAGTGTTGACTAATACTAGTCCGTGATCCTTCAGTTGCCCTTTGCGTTCCAGGTTTGCGGTGACTCTTTCGAACAATCTCGAAATCCTGGCAGATATCAGTCCTAACGGGCCTCCTCAATTGACACAGACACAGATAACTGTCCTTTGAACTCAACACGCTCTCGAAATTAAAACAGGAACCTCCCGAAACAACCTTATCCGATGGGAACCAACACAGTAACAACTCCTCAAAGAGAGGACTTATCCGTAATAAAACTCAAGTCATTGATGCTCATATTATAATTTCGCAAACTCCGGGGTCTGTGCACACCACTTTTTTTTTTTAAATCCTAACTAATATTATAAATATGAAAGTGTGGATGTTTGGATGTTTGTTACTTAATCACGCAAAAACGGCTGAACGGATTTGGATGAAATTTGGCATGCATATAGTCTTTGACATGGAAAAGAACATAGGCTACCTTTTATCTCGATTCCTTAAGTACCTAATACCACGCGGGCAAAGCCGCGGGCAAAAGCTAGTGTAAAATAAAAGTTTACTAACACTATTTAAGTATGAACTTATTAGTTTTAACGGTTTTAGTTTTATTTTGATA
Source organism: Mythimna ferrago (assembly GCA_910589285.2). NCBI lineage: Eukaryota > Metazoa > Arthropoda > Insecta > Lepidoptera > Noctuidae > Mythimna > Mythimna ferrago. The sequence goes on from OU342683.1 coordinate 23,596,417, forward strand.
TTAGTTTAACTTAAATGTAAATTAAATGATTTCGTTGCGCTTCCATACAAACGCAATCATAAAACTATCCAAAATTATTACAGGATTAAAAAAAAATTCACAACAATACCCAAATTATATTTTTAACGTATAATAAAACCTAGTTATCTCACCAGAACCGGAACTTGTTTACTGTAATGAAATCATACAAAAGACGTAGCGGAGCTGTAGCGAGGCGTAGCAACTACTTTGCTACGCGACTACATCGTTACGCGGCTACGCAACTCGTAGCGACGGCTTGTGATGAAAGGCGGGGACCATACTGACTGAATCTTTCAGGTTGGGCGTGGCCCGACAACGCCACGTTGATTTCAGCGTTTGGGTTAAATGTACTAGGGACCCATCAAGTATGAAGAGTTTATTTATACCGTACTTTCTCTAAAATTCATGAAACGTTTGAATGTTGTCTGAGGTCAATAACTACAGTTATTTTACAGTACAGTCTAATGAAATACCAAAGTATCAGTGACATGAACTTATTTCTGTATCGATAAAACAATTTGAATAATTAATTAACAACATTGTGTCAAAAGACTGGTATCATGGTCGTAGGAAAAAAGGCTGCCATGCTAAAATGAGATTGGGTGGGACATATCAGTCGCATGTACAATGACTGTTGGACAAAAGTCTACACAAAGAGGGTACCTGAGGACGGACGACACCTTCGAGATCGACCTGGTTGCGAAATGACCTAGACGCCTACCGCAAAGACTGATTCAAGGTGGCTCAAGTACCCGCCCCTCGAGGCTGTTGCGAGGGGGCGGGGCTGCGTGGCAGCACGGTTCGGGGACATTGCAGTGGTAGGCGTCTACCTGTCCCCGAGCAGATCTCTCGACGAACTCCAGGTCTCCCTTATGGAGCTAAATGTCGTCGTCGCTGGGTTCGGTACCCTCCCCGTGGTCGTTTGCGGGGACTTCAACGCCTGGAATACGGCTTGGGGTTCCCGGTACACGAACCCACGTGGTCAGATGGTGGAGGACTGGGCTTTGGAGCTGGGCCTGGTCGTCCTGAACCGGGGTTCTGTCCCCACGTTGGCGCGGATGCGGGGTGAATCAGTGGTGGACATTTCGTTCGCCAGCCCCGCTCTGTTGCCGCGTGTCGTCGACTGGCGCGTTATGGAGGAGGTGGAGACGTACTCCGACCACCGGTACATCCGGTTGGACGTCTCCGCCGAAACCTCGGCCGCGCCGGTCCGACGGAGCCCTTGCGGTCCGCGGTGGGCGCTTAAGCAGATGGACCGGGAGCTCCTCCTGGAAGCCGCGACGGTACAGGCCTGGGTGCAAGCACCGGACAGGCCTGTCGACATAGACGTCGAGGCGGAGTGGTTCCGGGAGGCCATGTCGCAAATCTGCGACGCGGCAATGCCCCGAGTCCGTCCAGGGCGAGCTAAGCGCCAGGTGTGCTGGTGGTCGCCGGAGATTGCTGCACTGCGCAACGCATGCAGTCACGCGCGACGCCGGTACGCCAGACACTGCAGGCGCCGCATCCGCCCGCCGGATGCGGAGGCCAGAGAAGCGGAGCTGTATGAGGGATACAGGGCGGCAAAACGCACCCTCCGAACGGAGATCAAGCGGGCCAAACTGGAGGCCCGCAACGTGTGGCTGGGGTCTCTGAACGCGGACCCATGGGGGCGCCCGTACAATATGGTACGGGAAAAGCTCCGCCCCTGGGCTCCCCCACTGACTCAGAGTCTCCGGCCCCAGATCGTAGAGGGTGCGGTGAACGCTCTGTTCGCTGCGCGGGGGGAACACTCCCCCCCGCCCATGGCTCCGCCTCCACCGCCAGCGGTGTCTGACGCGGACCGCAACAGCGACGACGACGATGCTCCAGAGGTGACCGAGGTAGAAATGAGAGTGGCGGTGCGAAGGCTGAGTGCCAAAAACACCGCCCCAGGACCCGACGGCTTGCCTGGAAAGGCTTGGGTCCTGGCCATGGAGGCTCTCGGGCCTCGACTGAGAGGGCTCTTCAGCGCATGTTTGGAGAGGGGCCAGTTCCCACTTTGCTGGAAGACGGGGAAACTGGTCCTCATAGCGAAGCCAGGGCGCCCTGCGGAATCTCCGTCCGCGTACCGGCCCATTGTGCTGCTCGACGAGGTGGGCAAGCTCTTTGAGAGAGTCATTGCAAACCGCCTCGTCGGGCGCCTAACACGGGCGGGGCCGGACCTTTCGGACGGACAGTTCGGCTTTCGCAGGATGCGCTCTACGGTGGACGCCATCATGCGCGTGCGAGCCCTCACGACGGGGGCTGCGGTGTCCCGGGGCAGGTGTGTCGTGGCAGTGTCCTTGGACATTGCCAACGCCTTCAACTCCCTGCCCTGGAGTACGATCCGGAGGGCACTCCGGTACCACCGGGTGCCCGAATACCTCTGTCGAGTGGTCGAGGCCTATCTGTCGGATAGGTTTATAGTCTACCCCGGTCACCAGGGAGACTGGAAACGTCGAGAGATGTCGTGCGGTGTTCCGCAGGGGTCGGTACTAGGGCCACCCTTGTGGAACATCGGTTACGACTACGTGCTGCGCGGCGACTTCCCTGACGGGGTCAGCGTGGTTTGCTACGCAGACGACACGCTGGTTCTAGCGCAGGGAGAGTCGTACCAGGCGGCGGTCGCTCTAGCGACACGCGGGGTTGCGATGGTCGTTGACAGGATCCAGGAGTTGGGACTCGAGGTGGCGCTTCACAAATCCGAGGCGATGTGTTTCCACGGTCGCCGGTCTCGGAACGCGCCGCCATTGAGTTCCCAACTTACGGTAGGAGGAGTTGACATCGGTGTCGGGTCGACGATGAAGTACCTGGGACTCGTCCTCGACAGCCGGTGGAATTTCGTGGAGCATTTCCGACGTCTGGCTCCCAAACTCAACCGGGCTGGGGCTGCGCTCAAGCGGCTCCTGCCCAACCTTGGGGGTCCGGATGCCTCCTGCCGAAGGCTCTACGCGGGGATCGTTCGGTCCATGGCCCTCTACGGGGCGCCGGTGTGGGCGCCGTCGCTGAAAAAGCAACCGGCGGCCATACTGAACGCCTGTCAGAGGGTCATGGCGATAAGGATGGTGCGGGGATACTGCACGGTCTCCCGCGAAGCGGCGAGCCTTCTGGCTGGCCTACCACCGTGGGATCTGGAGGCAACAGTCCTTGCACACATGCACGATATGCGCGTGGAGATGCAACGCCGGGGTGAAAGTCCGCTGCCGCGACAGGTCACGGCATGGCGGACAGAGCTCCGGCGGGATCTCATGGTGAAATGGCGTCAGCGACTATCGCAACCCAGTGCTGGGCACGCCACAATCATGGCGGTAAGTCCCCTCTTTGAGGCGTGGCTGGAAAGACCTCACGGCGTCCTTACCTTCCGCATGACGCAGGTACTCACCGGACATGGTTCGTTCGGGAGTTTCCTGCACTCGATTCATGCGGAAGTGACGCCCGGGTGTCGCCACTGTGCGGAACGCCCGGAGGACACGGTGGAGCACACAGTCGAGGTGTGCCCTGCTTGGGCGGAGCATCGCCGTGCCCTCGTGGGGGCGATTGGCGGCGGAGACCTCTCGCGCCGGGCCTTGGTTGAGGCCATGGTCCGGAGCGAGGAGGAGTGGCAGGCGGTCGCCGACTTCTGCGAAGCAGTAATGCTCGCAAAGGAGGAGGCCGAACGCATCAGGCAACGGCGTTATCGCCGCCGCCGTCGCCGGGATTCTGATCCCGATTTCCGGCCAACGTAGACGCGGGCTTGCGGACGGTGAGCAATGGGTAGCTCACTGTCCGGCCGTCCGGTAACTGTCCGGACCAAGCCCAAGTCGTCGACGGCGCGCACTGTTCCCGCGCGCCTCAAGGAGTTGTCAGCAACAGCAGGGACCCAGCCGGGTCGAAGCCTACTGGGGCCAGGGTTATCCGAAAGGGCGCTCGAGCCCCGGTATGAAGGCTAGAAGGAACGGGGTGGGTCTTTTAGTCAGTAAGAGTCTGACACTATCTCCCGCTCCGCCCAAGGGCGGGGGATGTCAATGCATGATTTTTTCCCACCATAAAAAAAAAAAAAAAAAAAAAAAAAGGTGGCTCAAGTAAAGAATAGCTGGAAGAAGTTGAGGGGCCTCAGCCCGACAGTGGGAAAGTATTATTATAAAAAAATAACACAACTAACTGTGAGAAGTTTCTAAAAAATATTGGCATCTCAACCATAGAACTCTTGAACGTCATCATCAGCCAGGATATTTTACGCTTAGATTAGATAATACGAAATTAGATTTTGATGCTAATACCTCTTCTGAAAAAGTATTTTAGTGTTGAATAGTAATTTTGTGTAAATACTATAGGGTTAATTATAACATCACGCTAAAAGCAATAGGAGCGGAACAGTAACCAAAGACACGTGTGAACCACGGGTACAGCTAGTACATGATATAATGCTATCTCAATCTGTACCAGTAAAAAAAAAACTAGTCTCGAATAATCTGGGTGTGACAAATTGCGTTACCATAGCAATGTGGCACAGGCTGATTCTCGCCTGAAAAAGTACTAGGGCAACATATAATGCAAGGTGTCTTGGTGAAGGAACTGAAAATTAATTCACGCCAGTGAGGCATTTTCATAATAAAGTTTCTGTCTTTTCAACTTTATACCAAGCTTAGGTTTCGAGTCCGCTATAACCGATACTCACGCGAACGGGCTCGTGGGAAAAATTAGTAATAATTATATAGGTATTCATCAGTTAAGAAACTACTTTCTGTTCATAAATTTTGTGGACGTTATTTGGGTGGAATACGAGCTTGGAAGTTGAAAGGGAATCGTTTGTCTTGGTATGGTCATGTGAAAAGGAGGGATGAAACGCATGTTGCTAAAAAAGTTATGAGTTTACATGTGGATGGATGGACGAGAAGAGGGAGGCCAAAGAAAAGATGGATGGATTGTGTAGGCAACTCATTTTTGTAAATGTATTTTTATTATTAGTTTTAAGTTGGCAATACTTACGCGCGAACACCAACTGCGATTTGATTTTGTTTCGCGCGCATTTTTTGAACTGTGGGCCCCGCCCACGACGCGCGCGCTCGTACGCCGAGCAGTCGCCGCCAAAAACTCGACGCGCGCGGGCGTGTATATAAATGTTTCAAGTTCCCGCCAAAACCTTTTCAGTTTCCTAACTAATTTAGCTTTATGTGTGTATTGTACTGTTTTTAACAATCTGTAACTGTCGCGAGTTCTGTTGCCTAGTTGTAAAGTGATAATATACGGAATTCACCAAGTGACTGCTGCGTCTTATTGTGGACAAATCCCGGCCCTATTTAACATTGGTCCTTCGAGCCGGATCACAATGAATGACAAAGTTACTGGTGTCGTCACACGGAGCAGAGCCCATGCTAAAGCTGAACAACCACCTGGTGCGGATACCACGTGTGTCACTGCGACCCCGCGTAGTGAAGTTGTTGCCACGTCGACCAGGTCGCGATCAAGCCGTCTCAGCCGTGAAGCGCTTCGCCTCCGTGCCGAGTACAAAGCCGAAGAAGAACTCGCCAAAATAAAAGAACAGCTCATAAAGAAGAAATTAGCATTAGAAATCGCCGAGATTGAAGATGAAGAAACTGAAAATCGCGCCATGAGTATTTACAGTGGTCCTAATAACGTGGATGAGTGGTTAAGCACAAGTCTCGCGGAAAAACCGCCAGCGCCCCACGCGCTGGCCGGCGCGTGCCCGCAACCGACCGAAGGCCTAGAACGAGAGCGCGCGTGCGACATCGCGCATGCGCGGAGCACCGTACGCGAGCCGTTCGCGCCCGCGGTGGCGTCCTCTCCGACCGCCGCGAAGTGTACGCCGGCGCCGGGCGCTCTGCCCCCCGCTTCCGTCGGCGCCGTCGCGGCCTCTGACATCATGCATCTAGCCGACGTTATTATTACGAACATGTCGAAGCGACCACGACAAAATTATGATCTCCCCATGTTTGATGGCAGCCCGGCAGACTGGCTAGCTTATCGACGTACCTATGAAGCTACCGCGGCCACGTATAGTATGTTCGAGAACACCGTACGACTGCAAGCATCACTGCGTGGCGCGGCAAAGTGTGCCGTTGAAGACCTATTACGTACCGGGTCCGACCCCATGGATGTGATAAATGCCTTAGAAGAGGAATTCGGTCACCCCAATTTGCTACTAGAATCGGCATTAAATAAAATAAGAAGTTTGCCCCGTGTATCCGAAAGTGGCGTCGAATTGCGAAACATGACTTGCGTTGTTCGAAATTGTGTGTACATTTTGAAAAACATAAAAGCGGATGGCTACATAAATAACCCCCAATTAACGCACGAAATTCTTAGCAAATTAACAAATGTACAACGTTCGCAATATGGCGAGTTTGCTATGAAAAGGAACACCGACAGCAAAGAAGATCTTCGCTTATCGCCAAACATAAACATAGTCCTCGAGTTTATAAGTCACCTGGCACGGGCATCAGCTTATTACCTACCGCTGTGCGTAAACACCGAGCATAATAATAATCGTAACCGGACCACCACTGTTGCGAATCCTGCCGCCACATCGTCGATCACCAGGCGCGCTGAGGTCACGCGTCAACACCGGAAACCTGCAGACCGAGTACACCTCACCAGCGAGGAATCTACGTCAGCGTCACCGAGTACGTCATCGTCATCAAGTGAGTGCGCGTTGTGTCGTAGTGCGGATCACCGATTACCCGAGTGCGATAAATTCATTGCAAAAAGTGAGCCAGAAAAATGGAACTTTGTAAAGGTCAATAAACTTTGTTTCAAATGTTTAGTGCATAACCATTCTCGTTATCGTTGTCGCGCTAAACGATGTGAAAAGTGTCGTTCTCCGCATCACACACTTCTACACTACGAGAAGCCGAGAGCCCCGGGCGCCGCCGATGGCACCGGAGCCCCGCCCGCGCCGGCCGCTGCGGCGCAGGCGGCCTCTATACAGCCGCCCGCGCCGTCTCCGTCGGTCGCCGAGTCGGTAACGAGTATGGGTGAGCGGTGTCGAACCACTAAAACTTTATTGAAGATTATACCTGTAAAGATTATTGTTAATAATGTTGAACATAGTGTATACGCGTTGTTAGACGATGGGGCCACTGTGTCATTATTAGATTCTAGTATGTGTAATTTTAGTGGACCATCATCTCCGTTAAGAATTGTGAGTGCACGCGGGCTTGTTATGACTGATAACAATTCCTGTAGGGTAACTGCGCTAATTCGCGGCCCCAACGGGGTATGTCATGATATCGTATTTCGAACGATAGAGAATTTAGACTTGCCTACGCAATCCGTGCCTGCTAGAGTTTTGAATAATAATAAACATTTGCGTGATTTAGATTACTGTGAGATGTCGTTCGTAAAACCGATGGTTATAATTGGTCAAGATAACTGGAAGTTGATCGTAAATGAGGAAATACGACAGGGTAAATCCGGGCAACCCGTAGCGTCGCTTACAAAGTTAGGGTGGGTTGTTCACGGACCTGTAACTTTAGATATCTGTGACAAGTCTGACAGTGAGTCAATTAACCTAGCCTTCGATGGTTTAGACGATCTCAATGACCTTGTGAAACAGCAATTTTTGCTCGAGTCCATCGGTATCACAGAAGTGTCACGCAAAAATGTTGAAACTGAACGCGCGTGTAAAATTCTAGACAGCACCAGCCGCCGTGTCGACGGAGGTTGGGAGGTAGGATTACTTTGGTCACGTGACGCGGTACACTTACCTGATAATTATGATTACGCTATCAAACGATTACGCGGCATAGAGAGTAAGATGGAAGCCGAGTTCATTGAATGGGAAAAGTGGCTGTTAGATATTAAGCAGTTAGATAGCATACGTGTGCCACGTTGGTACAGGCTTGACCCTTCAACTCTTGAGTTACATGTTTATGGTGATGCTGGGGAGTCGGCTTATGCTGCGGTTGCGTACTTGGTTGGTAGGAACGAGTTTGGCATACCTACCGTTTCACCTGTTATTGGTAAAGCTCGCGTCGCCCCGTTGAAGGTTGTACCCGTGCCGCGTCTCGAATTGCAGGCAGCTGTGCTGGCGTGTAGGTTGACTTGCACCGTTGTCAGGGAGCAAGGCTTAGCAGTATCTCAAAAATACTTGTGGTCCGATTCGAAAACCATATTAAAATGGGTGCACTCATCTGATCCTCACAACTATCAAAAGTGTGTCTCACATCGTTTGGCAGAAATCGACCGGAAGTCCAACCCAGGCGAGAGGTGTTTGGTGCCATTAGCAGAAAACCCTGCTGATGAAGCTACCAGGTTGCACTGGCCTACGAATTGTAAGTTGTGGTTTACAGGTCCATCTTTTTTGTACCGCGACAAAGACCAGTGGCCGGTCAACGAGATTGAGGACGCGGATGATACTGATTTGGAGCGTCTTGAGAAGGTTCACTTTGCTAAGCAGTATGTACCGCTGTTCAATGTCGGTATGTTTTCTAGTTGGACACGGGCTGTTAGATCGACAGGTCGAGTTCTTGCCTTTATGAATATGTGTCGCAAGAGCCAGGTTGAGAAGTTAACGGCTAGTAATATTCGTAAGGCTAAGATTATTTTATTGAAACAATGTCAGCCGTGTTTGGTGCGTCGTGCTCGTCCCTCAATGCCCAAAATGGAAGATCTACCAGCCGCCAGGCTCGTGAACACACGTAGAGCTTTTGTGCATTGTAGGGTAAATTATTACGGTCCCATGGAAGTTGCTATAGGAAGGCGTCGTAAAAAGAGATGGGCCGTTTTTAACCCTCCTGCAGCGCCACACATGGGTGGAAGTTGGAAGCGCCTCGTTTGCTCAATTAAAAACGCACTTAAAGTCACTTTGGCAGCGCGTGCGCCGAAAGAGGAATTATTAAATACTTTGCTGGCTGAGGTAGAGATGACCCTTAACAGTAGGCCTATAACCTTCGTAGGTACGGACCCCGATGGGCCCATCGCGTTGACACCAAATCATTTATTGATAGGTACAGCTACCGGTGCATCTACTTTAGGTTACTTCGAAGCGTCTGATTTAACTAGTAGGAAAGCTTGGGTAAAGGCTCAAACTCTAGCAGACATGTTTTGGCGACGGTGGCTAAAAGAGTATGTCCCCACTCTTCAAAAGCGTCAAAAGTGGCGAGAAGTGCCGCCCATAAAAGTGGGAGTCATGGTGCTGATTCTGGAAGATAACCAGCCTCGTAATGCATGGCCTAAAGGCGTTATTAGCGCAGTCCACCCAGGCCGCGACGGCCGTATCCGAGTCGTAACTGTAAGAACCAGTAAGGGTTTCATGAAGCGACCAGTTGTTAAGGTTGCTGTGTTGCCTACTGACGAGTTTGTTCAGGAACAAGGGGGTGGAATGTAGGCAACTCATTTTTTAAATGTATTTTTATTATTAGTTTTAAGTTGGCAATATTTACGCGCGAACACCAACTGCGATTTGATTTTGTTTCGCGCGCATTTTTGAACTGTGGGCCCCGCCCACGACGCGCGCGCTCGTACGCCGAGCAGTCGCCGCCAAAAACTCGACGCGCGCGGGCGTGTATATAAATGTTCCAAGTTCCCGCCAAAACCTTTTCAGTTTCCTAACTAATTTAGCTTTATGTGTGTATTGTACTGTTTTTAACAATCTGTAACTGTCGCGAGTTCTGTTGCATAATTGTATGATAATATACGGAATTAACCAAGTGACTGCTGCGTCTTATTGTGGACAAAACCCGGCCCTATTTAACAGATTGTGTGAGAAGCGATATGAAAGAAAAGGGAGTTAGTGATAGCGTGACGAGTGACAGGACAGAATGGAAGAAAAAAACGTGTTGCGCCGACCCCAAATAAAACGGGACTAGGGCAGGAAGATGATGACGAGCACAAAAGAATGTTTTAATTATTCTGTACATTAATTCATTAAAGTTTTCCAACAATATTGACAGTTACTAAATAAAAGTCACTTGTCATCTACACAATTACTAATGAAAAGTAAGTCGATAATACATATAATAAATCTATGGAAATTTTTAGTTGTGCGCGCATTACGTAAAATGTACGATATAGATAATTTTTATACATTAAAATTGTGTGTAACTTGGTATATTATTTAGGCTTTGTTTTTTCGCAATCGGTTGACTACATCGAAAGACACACAGTCATTACCTAACTTTTAGGCGGTACGAGATTTACTGGGTCAGCTAGTTCACGCCACCAATCTCATTCAATAACTATTTCCCAGACCAGAGACCATCGGGTTTTACCCGATCTTCAAAAACACAATTTTAATACCAAACGTCAAAACGTTCCCGCGCCTCATAGCGCACCTCACGCATGCGCTTGCAACTTTTCTTCTCAAAATAAATCTAAAACCCTGATTGGGCGACACAATAGGCGCTTTAAATAACTAACTCAATAGGAATTCGATAACTTTAAAAACCAAAAACTATATAAATTAAATAGAGATTTAATAAAGTAGGTCAGTTTTTTAAAAACAAACGATATCTTGCATTATGAAATCAGTAAACCATTTTATTCTAATTACTTTCTCTGACATGATACGAGTACTCACATAATATGTAGGTTGTAGATACATAAACATATGCCCAGATACATAAACATATCCACTGAGGTGAAGAAAAAAGTATAAAAAGCTACCAACTACAAAATTCAAAATCATATATTTCAAATAGACCATTTGCAGGCACTTTTGAATAGTCAAATGTCGGTCAGTCCAAGAAAAGTGAAGCTAAATTGCACGTTCCAAAGCGTAGATCTCTATGGAGAAGAACGTGCAAGAAACTCCATGGACACTCTTTTAAATCATATTATGTGTTACATATAATGCTTGGTTACATATTTCATGTTGCTTCTATTATGTAAGCACAATGTAGATAGTAAAATAAAAATTAAAAAAAAGACGTGTGGCACTCGGGGACTGCCGCGGTAAAGTTATTGCATAGCATTTTTTATCAACTTATGCAATAGACCTCGCCAACAGCTGCTTAACCCCACCCATCCAAAACCAGACCTCGCCAACAGCTGCTTAACCCCACCCATCCAAAACCAGACCTCGCCAACAGCTGCTTAACCCCACCCACCCAAAACTAGACCTCGCCAACAGCTGCTTAACCCCACCCATCCAAAACCAGACCTCGCTAACAGCTGTTTAACCCCACCCATCCAAAATGAGACCTTGCCAACAGCTGCTTATCCCCACCCATCCAATACCAGACCTCGCCAACAGCTGCTTAACCCCACCCATACAAAACGCCGACAGCTGCTTTCACTCATTTGTTTTCTTATCGGTCACCACGCTCAAAAAACAAATGAGTGGGGGGTGTTAGGTTATTTTCGTTACGGAATTTCTGGATTCGCTCTCCACGCTCAAGGCCCGCGATAGAAGCTATGCAATAGCTTAAAAAAACAAAAATAACCATTATCGTCATTTCAGCCAAAATACATCTATTTTGGACATATGCATGCCTCAAGTGTCTCTACAACGACCAGTCCTACGCGTCTCGAATCCATGGTCCTCATGCCTTCGATCTACAGGTCCAGATCATCAGTCCACCTTGTGGGCTCCCCATGACTAGCACTGTCTTTCGGTACGCAGTCACCACTTCAGAAACTTTTATCCAAATTGACCATCTGTTCCTTGAGCAATGTCCCTAGCCCACTGCCACGTGAGTTTGGAGATTTTTCGAGAAAAAATAATAATGATTTACCAAAATTCTTCACTATTAGAAATAAAATGACACAAGAACAACACACAACACATTGTATCTCAATCTCACGATTCAAATATAGGTATAGTATGTTTACGTTATAATATTTCTTGATTTGAGTCACGGTAATAAAACACGACCAAGTTTTGTTACGCGTTGACGAGTCGGCCATCTTAGTTTGGAGTTACTAGGGTATCAAAAGGCTACAGGGGTAGTGAATAAAGCCATACAGCAATGGGAGGAACTGCAAATAATTTTCATGAAAACGTGTTGGGAATAAGGTCCGGTTTTGAACTCAACTGTTCGGCTCAAAAGTACTAGGATACCAACATTTGTAAGATTAGTAAATAAAACTGAAGCTTTCGGAATTCCCACTGCGGGCAAATGGTCGACGAGTTTAGCTGAAAAAGTACTAATATGTCAGAATATTAAAGAGATTGGAATAACTAATAAATACAACGATGAAAGATTTTAGCATTGTCGAATGAAAAGGACACAAATAATAACTTTTATTCAAAAGCAGACACAAAAGCTATTGAACTGTCAAAATGAAACGTTTTTAATTATATCGTAAAAATAAAGTGTCAAAAATCTACGGAAATATTAAAATAGTTTCTAACAAGGATATTTGTAGATCCTACGGTTTATATTAGCGATTGTCAGTTAGCCTTTATATTGACTTATTGAATAGTTTGCATGTAGGTAATATTTTTTTTAATTTTCTCATAATGAAAACCTGGCAAAAATGTTGAATAAATGTTTATCTAAATTGGTCCTGTAATAATTGCGTTTTGCGCTAAGTAACACATATTGCATTTAGGAATTCATATTTGGGAATCATAAAGAAAGCACACCCTATGAAGAATTTTAAAATCTTAGTACCTAATACGAATTTGATGTATCTTTGAATATTTGTGTCCTGTCCTTCTAGACTTTTCCCTTTAAAAAACTAGGTACTGTTAACGATTAGTACTGGATCTAGTAGTAGTAGTACAGAAATCTGGTCATTGAGATTGCTCGTCGATTTTGTTTAGTATAATTTCAGAGTTGAAAGAATGTTTCCCATAATAGCTACTTATTTTAGATTTTTTATTTACATTGACATTTTCTCTGTAAAAAAAAAATACTTTTCAATTTTCACTTTCTTCATCTCAAAATATCGTTACAAATCTTAACCAGCTAATAAATACAAAATACGCCGCCATAACCAATATACTGTATTTATTATGCTGCCACTGAAAATGCCCTCAATCGCAAGAATATGACTCAGCGCTCCGGTCAAACGTACTAGGGTAGCATCAACTTAAGGGTGAATAATATTGCTATCTCATGTTTTTGCACTCCTCTAATACTACCCTCTACTCTACTACGGTACAACGTTTTCCTCGCGTTTTCCTTGAATGAAGGAAGAAAGAGATGGGTATAGTTGGTTTTGTATAGCGCCTTTTCATGTTTGCGTAGCTCCGGGGTTAAGAGGTCAACCTGGGTCAACCCTACGAGATGACGTAGTGGTGACGTCACGATTGAACGTTTTTACAGTGTTGAAGAAAAGTTTAGCGTTTTGGCGGGAATTTTTCGATCGAAATTCAGTAATTGTAATTCGCAAATTTATTCGTCGTGGATATATTATGTGTTCTGTGTTAAATTGAAGTAGTTTTGTACCTCAAGTGTTTACACAACTGGACTTAAAGCTCGAAGAGGTTCTTGTTATCTTATGTAGGTACAATCTTAAAAAAATCGGATTTCGGTTTTCTCCTGTTTTATCCAGAAAAACCTTTATTATCAAAGTGCCTAACTTTGGAGAAAAGGTTGATTTAATCGTCTTACACATTTTATTGATAAGATAATAAATTGTTATATTGTGTTGTATATTTATTTCCCAATATTAATTTAGTTAGTCTGTTCTTAACTAAGTTATTGCCCTTTAGGAAAGAGCAGTGGTGACCTAGTGGTAGAGCCCTGTGGCCGGTTACGCGTGGTAGAACGCGGGTTCAAACTTATTTGTGCAATTTTTATTTCATGACTACTCTCAAAACGGCGAAGGAAATTGTTTTTTACTCAGTATCACCGCCAACACACGTCAAAAGTAATTTATGAACTGCTTAAAATATTGAGATATAGTATAATATTATTCACTACCATCAGATTATCAAGAACCATCTTCTGCTTCTCGGTACGGCAGTAATTCAAATATTTTTCGAGAAAGAGACAAAACTATTAGAAACACCGACTTCCGAAATTAAAGTTATTTTGTACTTTCAGTGTTTTTTTTTTTTTAAATTGAAGTGGGTTATAATTTTCTTTTTGTAAAAAGTTTTGCCATATTCACTGCATCGATACTATTAATAGCAGCACGTGGGTGATTTTGGCTACATTTTTGGAAACAAAAGGCAGGTTAGAAGGTGAAAAAAGAAACGTGTAACAAAACTGTTCAATTTCCCTAACAGCGACATCTAACGTAGGGTGGCCACAACACGAAGCTTTGCGTTCCTCCACGCGAAAACTTGTACACTCACATTACAACATAGCTTACATCCAGCTGCAGATTATGATTCACCTTGTTACCGCTAGATGGCAATTTCCCTTGCAAAAGGAAGGGATAGAGTAGCTGTAATTTTATAGAGCCAAGTTTATTAAATAAAAAAAAAAGACGTGTGGCACTCGGGGACTGCCGTAGCATTTTTATCAACTTATGCAATTATAATTATTTATTTATTTTATTTATGCAGTATTTTTTTTCCTTTGTTTTTAAGCTATTGCATAGCTTCTATCGCGGGCCTTGAGCGTGGAGACCGAATCCAGAAATTCCGTAACGAAAATAACCTAACACTCCCCACTGATTTGTTTTCTGAGCGTGGTGACCGATAAGAAAACAAATGTGTGAACAATCAATCAAAATTCAATTCAATGTGTGAAAGTGTAACTTCAATTATTATCACAGGTCTGTTGGCCAAGTGGGTTCAATTCCCAGCCAGGAAAAATATTTGTGTGATGAGCACGATCATTTGTTCTGTGTTTGGGTGTAATTTATCTATAATATGTATTTGTATGTATTTAGAAATATTTAGACATGTTTTATCAGCTATCCAGTACTCATAGGACAAGCTCTGCTCAATTTGGGACTAGATGGCGTTGTGTGATAGTTGTGGAATATTATACCTAATTATTCACATCCACAGCTAGACATAGGCCTCCACAAAGTGTCGCCACAACGAACGGCCCTACGTGTCTCGCATCCATCGCTTGGAGAGTTCCCGCGACCTTCACCAGGTCATAGGTTGTGGGAGGCCTTCCAACACAGTGTCTTTCCGTGCGCGGTCGCCTCTCCAAATCCTTTCGGGTCCATCGGCCATCTGAAAAGAGCTATTTTCGGAATTTTCTTTTTTTTATCTTCATTTAAAGAGTTTTTTCGCTAATGCGAATATGTCACTCTGTTGGTATACAAATATAATAGTGTGCTTGAAGATATCCACATGAGAACCAAGTTTGGCGATATCGCCCAAAGGATCGCCAAACATATGTGGTAATGGGCAAAGTAGGTAAGTTGCTCGCAAAAGTGAATAATTTTAGAATTATGATCATAAAACTTGTCAAAAAAGTCAGTCAAAACGTAAAAATGTGTCAAACATCACTCTATCATGATCATCATCATTTCAGCCAATAGACGTCCACTGTTGGACATAGGCCTCTCCCAAGAGTCGCCACAATGCACGATCCTGTGCGTCCCGCATCCATTGGTTTCCCGCAACCTTCACCAGGTCATCAGTCCACCTTGTAGGAGGCCGTCCAACGCTGCATTCTCCGGTACGTGGTCGCCACCCAAGAACCTTTCGGCCCTAACGGCCATCTGTTCTGCGAGCAATGTGCCCCAAAAACAACACTCTAGATCCCACTATTTCTCTACAAGTCTAGTTTAAAATGTATGGAGACCGACGCGCCCAGATCGCCGTACGTGGGATGCACGTATGCGCAATGTAGTTCTACCTTTAGATTCTGCCTTTATCCAAAACTAAGCGAAGCTTTTATAATATTGGACATGGAGCCCCACAACATCCCTGCTAGAAACCCAAAGCACCGCTGCCATCTACATAAAGCCAGGCTTCAGCGCTACAACAAAAAGTACTAAGGTAGCATAAAACACAGGATGTTAACCGTACATTTTCAGACACGAATTTCAGGCCGGGAAAATTTTAATTAAAAAAAACTGGTCTAATATTTGTTCCACTGTTTAAAACTAAAAACTTGTAGAAAACTGTAAAACTTATCAGAAAAGTTAGTCAAAACGTAAGAATGTATCAAACACACAGTGATCAAAACAACACTCTATCCTACTATTTCCATTACTACGTCATTCATGACGTAGCCCGAAGAGTCACGTTGCCCATAGAAACGCGCTGAAGGTTGCAGCGCTCGGGCAAAAAGTACTAGGATGGCATAAAATGTAAAGGGCACTGGTATACTGTTCCAGGTTTGTTATTAAAATAAAAACTGTTTTTCAACTCTATTTTTTTATTGGTAGGTTGTGTGTTGAGTTAGAAAAAAATATGAAATAAGTTCTTGCGTTTTAAGTGCTTAAAGTAGAGTTTGTCTAAACGTTTTAGTTAAAGGGATGAAACGGGAAAGTTTGAAGGTGAAGTAGCTGACTGAAGCGCGTGGCGCGTAGGTAAAATTCAGCAAATAACTCTGTGAAACTAGTATTTTTAGGGTTCCGTAACCAAAACGTAAAACGGGACCCTATTACTAAGACTCCACTGTCCGTCCGTCCATCTGTCTGACTGTCACCTGTCACAAATTTTCACACATTTGCCGCTATAACAAAAAATACTAAAAAAACTGAAAAAAATAAATTTAATGGGGCTCCCTTACAACAAACTTATTTTTATTTGCCGATTTTTGCTTCCTTCTTTTAACCCTTCGTGCGCGAGTCTGATTCGCACTTAGCCAGTTTTTTTACAAGAATTTAGTTGTTCTCAAAGTTAATCTCGGAAGCCATACTTACAAACTTAGGTTAGGACGATTGATTTTAGTAAGTAGTATTTATTATAAAAACCGGTCAAGACAGTGCGAGTCAGACTCGCGCTCGAAAGGGTTGTATAGATGGTGCAAAAGTAGCATTTATACAACTCTTTTTTATATAATTGATTTTATTTTATTTTGAGTACTTTTTCATGGTAACAGAAATAGATCATCTGCAAAAAAATCAACTGCCTAGCTATTACGGTTCATAAGATACAGCCTGGTGACAGACAGTCGGAAAATGGAGTAATAAACTATACTCGTCCGAGTATAGATGGCGCAAAGATCATTTCCAAATACTCAAGATTTGAACCCACCTGTGGCATTTCGTGTTATTGCTAGCAACAAACTGGAAGTTTCAGACCATTTTATGAGGTAAGAAATCAGCCAATGATACTCCTAGGTCCTTCGTTGCCTTTCATACCAGGGCAGGGTTTTCCTTTCAGAAGCAAACCCATGGCCCTAATAAGCCCCTATAAGGAGGTTTCAGACCTTCAGTTCGTTGCTAACAGCAACGCGTTTGAGCCGAAAGTACTAGGAAAGTATAGTCACTTGGAGGAAAACGAACCAGATAGAACAATTCATTAATGCAAAATAAATTAAATCCAGTTTTATAAAATCAGTTGCAGGTTTTTTTTAATTAAGATTGAGGGATAAAAGTTGGCGAAAATTGAGCTTTAATGCGTACAAATAAGCATTTTAGATCTAACAGTATTATACGTACTTATCTAAGTTTAAGTTAAAACTAAACAAAACGTTTCTTTAATTTAAAATCATTAATTTGTATAAAACACTATTTTATTATAGGCCAAAAAAAAGAAAAGTGGAAAGCGCCATCTATGCCAATGGCGTTTAACAACTGAGTTTTGAACTGCAACCTGTTTTATAAGTTTGAATTTTGACACCATTCTGTTTATGCATCTACGAATAGATGGCGTTGTCAACACTAGATTTCAAAATTGTTCAGCCTGTTGTATTTGTTTTGTTTATATTCAGAACTTCGTTACTGTTTTAAAAATAGGTAAGTTCCAACATTTCATGTCAGCCGTATGCACAGGGACCGCTGGGCAAGCGTCACCACACAGTGGGCTCCTACTGAAGAAAATCGCCGTTGAGGCCAGCCTAGAAAGGGGTGACGGGATGATTTGGATGCGTACCGCGAGTACTGGTTAGAGACGGCGCAGGAGAAGAAAGTTTGGAAGTACTTGGGGGAGGCCTTTGTCCAGCAGCGAAACAGTAACGGCTAGTTTAAAAAAAAGTTCCAACTTTAACTGTTAATCATTTTTCAAACTTGCCATCTCATGATTTATTTATTCACTACTTTGCGATTACCGTTTCATTAGCGATCAGATCATAAATAATTTATGACTGATTATTATTTTGGGATTCTACTCTTGGGAGGATGACTACTCAGAAATGATAATGTAAAGAATAACTAATTAATCGTATTAACATATATTATTACAGAACTGACGTAGCAAGTAAATTGTTTTGCTTATGCGTGTAGTCGATGACTGACTGAAAGAAGAGGATGGGGATATATAGGGTGACTGGTAATTAGTGACCGATACTTATACACGTGATTATACTCATGATTAGAAACAACTTTCCTAAAGAAACATTTTTTATACTCATTAGTTTTATCACAATAACAAAAGAGCTGTTCGCGCAAATTCGCGCGCGCGCGCCTGCGACCTCTCAGCTGTAAGCCGCATACCGCCGCGGCGCCGTTGTCTCTTGTACCTTAGTGCACCCGCGTTGCTTGCAAACCCATCGGTGTATGTAATCAGTGTAGGTACCGATATGTTCCGGTTAAATTAAATAATGAGTATAAAAAAAACTTTCTTTGGGAAAGTTGTCTGTAATCATGAGTACAATCACGTGTATAATTATCAGTCACCAATTACCTACCAGTCATATCAGTATAACTAATCTGATGATGAAACCGGAAGGTAGGCCTGGGCTTGGCTTATTCGAATTATTATTCAATGTTTTAATTATTAACCATTTGAATGTCTTAAGTTACACAGTTCGACATAAGCAATTGTCTTTCTATTGTGTCTCTAATTACGGCATTCGATGAGTTAAATATGTACCTTACTATGAGTTACTATAGAGCTTGCACAATATTTAGGTTGGCTGAGGGGTACTTTTTACACTTTTAGTACCACTATTAAAAGTGTAAAATAAAGAACGTTCTACAAAAAAAAAAAATACAACTGATTTCAATGTTAAAAAAAAACACTTAAAAGTGCAAAATAACTTTAATTTCGGAAGTCGGTGTTAAATAATGGAGATACATCTATTAAGCATCTATTATTGTAAAGAAACACCGATTCCCGAAATTAAAGTTATTAGGTATGCACTTTTTAGTGTTTTTTTTTTACATTAATGCGGTTGTATTTTGTGTTAGTTTTTTTTTATCTAAACTATAATTTATTTAGCTGAGCAAAACGAACAAAATTCTGTAATTTAAACTCTGCTTTTATTCAAAACTTTTATATTGGTTTTGATCACGGAGCCCAATACCATCCCTGCTAAGAAACCCATAGCACCATCTACGTAAAGCCAGGCTTCAGCACTACGACAAAAACTACTAGGGTTGCATAAACCACAGGATATTAACCGTACATCTCCAAGTTTAGAACGTCAAAGAACTAATATAATGCATTCAGACACGAGTTTCAAGCAGAGAACATTTTAATAAAATAAATTTCTGGCCTTATATTTGTCCCATTGTATAAAATTAAATTCTTTTGCCAGCACAGTTAAAAGACCTTTTATAGGGTTTCCTCTCTGGAATATACAAACGAATGAATAAAACATTATTCTCTACATACATAACAAATTAGCTTGTGTGTACTTAAATAGATTGGTATCGACACCCGGATGCGGGGCGGAAATTGTAGCGAAATTGCATTTAGTACCTACTAGCTCTTGTTAGCGGCTTTACCTGCGTGAAATGAAAAATATTCCCGTAAAAAGTATTCGATAAGAATATCGTATTCGCTGACTTGAGAAATCAAACTAGTTTTGATTGAAAATTGAAGGGTTTTTTTGTAGTGAAGTCGGTAGTTTTTGTTTCTTTGGTAAATTTGTTTTATAAATATTGTACGAGTATGCTGAGATGGGCGTCTTTTTGACCTTGCATACATTTTATTATTTCGTATGTATTTTTATTTTAGTAAGTTGTGCTAGGCCAAAATAAACAAGATGTCTCTCTTTTTTACATTCACATAATAAGGATCACTTCTTCGAAATTGGTGCCAAATAACGGAGATTTTATCGTAGAATTCTCACCTAAAAATAACACACAAAACTTTTTTCAACTTCAAAAGAAACAAAACAATTAAACTCAAATAGATTTCACGCATTCTAAGATTAAGTTATTTTCTTTATTCCCAGCTTTTGGGAACAAATTGCATTCCTCAGACCCTATTCTCAAAGGAATGTCCATTTGTGTCGCTAGGAATGTTGGATTCGTATGGATCTGAAGCAACCTTATAATTGAGACATACTAGATGTTCTTATGTTCTGGAGGATAAGGGTCAGATTAAGGAGATTGATATAGTAACATATTTAAATCGATTAATAATGCGGTTAGATTTATTTTCACACTAGCTTTTGCCAGCGACTTTGCCCGCGTGAACTTTTCACACACTGTTAACAATCCAACTTAAAGTAGAGCAGAGGTCCTACCACAAGCTCCAATTAATGCAATACGTTTGACGACGACCTAAACTGAACAAATAAAAGGAGATAGCTATACCTCTTTAAATTTTGATCGTTTTAATCCCGTGAAGGGTCAATCCAGTACATGAAACACTATCGATTTGAAAAATAAAATAAAAAAATAAAGTACCTTTTTTTAAATTCGTCTTGCTTTACGCATGTACGAAATTAATTTATTTAAGAAAACGTCAGCTGAGCGAGTTCAATGTCCTGTAGGTAATTAGTAGCCAACGCCGACTACTACCTACAGGTCATTGAACTCGCTCAGCTGACGTTTGACGATATTGCCGGTGTTTCATGTAGGTACTGGATCAACCCTCCACGGGATTAAAACAATCAAAATTTAACGGTGTACAGCAGGTTGGATGTTTAGCTTCATCCTCCTTTCTCTCTCGCACGCCTAACTTTAACGCATCATGGTTTTTTTTTTTCGATGGGAAAAATCATCCTATGACAACCCCCGCTCTTGGGCGGAGCGGGAGATAGTGTCAGACTCTTACTGACTAAAAAACCCATCCCGTTCCTTCAAGCCTTTCGGATAACCCTGGCCCCAGTAGGCTTCGACCCGGCTGGGCCCCTGCTGTTGCTGACAACTCGTTGAGGCCCGCGGGATCAGCGCGCGCCGTCGATGACTTGGGCTTGGTCCAGACAGTTACCGGACGGCCGGACAGCGAGCTACCCATTGCTCACTGTCCGCAAGCCCGCGCCTATGGTGGCTAACGCATCATGGTAAAGCCCCTAATTTTATTTTTCTTTTTGAGGTTGGTAATCATGCAATGACTTCTCCCACTCTAAGATGGAGTTAGAGGGTGTGTCAGACTTTTGACTAAAACCACACCTGCGTCCTTCAGTTGCCATTTGAGTTATAGGACCACGAGTTTCCTTTCAAAAGTTCCCTAGATAGAAAGGCCCTAGTGGGCATCACTACTAGTGGACTTCATTTCATATAAACTAAAAATAAACTTGTATAATATGTACAAAAATGATAAATTATAAATACCTAGATGAAAATAAATAAAAACATTATCCCAAAACGCCTTAAGCATCAAGTTATTTCGAACCTATTGCTTGTCAAACCGCGGTATTCACCTGACATTTCAGTCGTGTTCTGAAATTAACCTGCGGCATTTGAGAAGGTTATGATGGGAAAAGATCCCGATGAGCGCTATTCATTGTACAAATATTATATAATTCTATCGACTTTTTATATACACCCAGTGATATTGACTTACTATAAGTTGATATGCTTTACCTATAGCAGAACTGCCAATTTCATTATCAATCCCGTGCAAAATTACTGAGTTTAAACGAATTAGTCACTAGTGTGCCTCTTCATAAAAAATTAATTCACTGCTTACCATTGGGTGGGATCGCAGTCAAGCACTGGTTCAATTCAATTCAAAAAGTCAACCACATTTCAATCTTTAAAAAAAAACGTTGCCCAATGCTCACCCATTAAATTACTCTTGTATCGAGGGTGCGTTCATCGTCATCATTATTTCAGCCTAAAAAGTTCCACTATTGGACATAGGCCTCTCTCTCCCAAGCGTCGCCACAACGACCGGTCCTGTGCGTCTCGTATCCATCAGATTCCTGCGACCCTTAACAGGTCATCGGTCTACCTTGTGGGAGGCCTTCCAACGCTGCGTCTTCCGGCACGAGGTCATCACTCCAGAAGCTTTCGTCCCCATCAACCATTTTGTTCTGTATGCAATGTGTCCTGCCCATTGCCATTTAAGTTTAGCGATTTATCGAGCTATAGACATACGAACTACGAGAACATACACAAGGCACTTTTTAGGGTTCCGTAGCCAAATGGCAAAAAACGGAACCCTTATAGATTCGTCATGTCTGTCTATCTGTCTGTCTGTCTGTCCGTCCGTATGTCACAGCCACTTTTTTCCGAAACTATAAGAGCTATACTGTTGAAACTTTGTAAGTAGATGTATTCTGTGAACCGCATTAAGATTTTCACACAAAAATAGAAAAAAAGCAATAAATTTTGGGGGTCCCCATACTTAGAACTGAAACTCAAAAAATTTTTTTTCATCAATCCCATACGAGTGGGGTATGTATGGATAGGTCTTCAAAAATGATACTGAGGTTACTAATATAATTTTTTTCTAAACTGAATAGTTTGCGCGAGAGACACTTCCAAAGTGGTAAAATGTGTGTCCCCCCCCCTGTAACTTCTAAAATAAGAGAATGATAAAACTAAAAAAAATATATGATGTACATTACTATAAAAACTGCCAACGAAAATTGGTTTGAACGAAATCTAGTACGTAGTTTTTTTTTAATGCAACATAAATCGAAAAAAATACACTATTTTTAAAACATCGATCAAAGTTACAACACATTACAAGAACTTTTATATTATGTTACTTGGTGCTACGGAACCCTTCATGGGCGAGTCCGACTCGCACTTGGCCGGTTTTTTTTAGTGTGTGGCCTCTCGTAATTCGACCAATAAGGTTGTCGACTGCTTAACTGGACTAGCTTATGGGGGCCTTGATAGAAATTAAAGCACCCCTTGTGGGGACTGGACCTAGCCTAGCTGCTTTCCCAGAGCTGCTGTGGGAAAGCAGCAAGGAACAGGTTGGATCAAACACGCAGCATGCATAAGACACCCAGACCCGGAGCAGTTATTTGTAGGCCGTACAAAAATATTTTTCTGTGCAGGAATTGACTCTGTGGCACGCAGCGCAATAGCCATTCTCATTATCAGACTTGCATTTAGTTTCTGATGAGTCACTCGTTTTGTTCCAGAGGCTGGATGTTTTTCTCTCACATTTTGAGCAAATGACGTTTAATATTACCATCCTAGGAGATTATTGACTGGAAGTACCCAAAAATGTACTCACCCCGCGTGAAAATGCCGACGGAATTTAATCAAACCGAAGCTTACCTGAAAAAATGGAGTGAAAAGTTTAATAAGCTTATCAAATTTTATACGCAAAATTTTTAGGAATGTCTGATGGTATCTTTTGGATGCTAAATAAAATGTAGGTGTTTTTTTAAGGTGATAAATCATCTAATGACTTTTCCTGCCCTAGGGTTAATACGGCGGGTTTGAGTTTTAATTAATAATAAATAAATATAATGTTAGTTAATAGTTTATTGTTTAAGATTGTTATTTATATATAGTGCCTAAAGGCCTTAGTAGCCTGAAATAAAGAGTTATTATTATTATTATTTAGTCAGTAAAAGTCTGAAACGCCCTCCCACTCCACCTAAAAGAGCGGCCGATTTCCTACCTCAAAAAGAGGTAGCAGACTTGATTAATTGATATTAATTTCAGTTAAAAAAAAAATTCTTGACAGACGGACAACAAAGTGACCCTATAAGGGGTCCCGACGGAGGTACTGAACCTTAAAAAAAGATGACACACATCGATGGTCGATCTCCGCTAAACTTGGCCGCTTTGACCGAAATTCGGTTATGGAGACTATTCGTCATTCCAATTGCAACGATTTGTGCGGATAAAAACTTGCACAGAATAAAAATCTTTTCAATATTTAGTGGACGAAAAATTCCACTTTACCCAGATCTAAATTGCCTTCCAAAACCTATAAATCTTAATTTTTGCTCTCCAAACCTGTCTTATGAAATTCTTTATCCAACAGTAAATTACAATCGACAGAATGGAGCTTAAAAATATGTTTGGGTAGATAAAATTTGGCGTCTAGAATAGAATTACTATTTGGACCTGCTATAAAATTTATTGCATTGTAGCTAGCATGGATTATCATGTGCCGCCGTATCCAAAAAGTATCCTATGAGCAGGACATGGTCTAGCCATGTGTCTTTCCGGGCCAGTGGCAGACGGTCGCCTCCTTCTGCGAAGCAGTAGTGGTGTCAAAGGAGGCGGCCGCACGCGCGACTCTACGGCTCTTATGCCCCAGCCGCCGCATCCCGATCTCGATTTCCAGCCAACGTAGGCTAGCGGGCGGAGAGCTTTGGATAGCTCGCCGTCCGACCTTCCAGTAACCGTCCGGACCGAGCCCAAACCGTCAATGGCGCATAGTGTTCCACGCGAGCCTCAAGGAGATGTCAGCAAAACCGTAAACCCTTACGGTTGGGTTGTACGAACTGGAACGAAGACAAAGAAGTCTGACACGCCAATTAGATGATTTCCTACCCAAAAAAAAAACCTTGGCACTTGGGTTTCAACCAAATCCATTCAGCTGTTTGAGCGTGAACGAGTAATACACACACAAACATATAAACTTTCACCTTTATATTATTAAAGTAAGATTGAATATAGACTATTAAAATATGGTTACACACCACCACCTGTAACCCTTCAGGGAATACTAACGTGTTATCCTATGTTCAAGCAAAATAGGTCGTAGCTACGAAAAGTTTCGGGCACTGAATTTACGGGTCATTCAGAGAATTGATTGGAGGTTTCGTGGTTGCGGCTACATGAGCCAGTGGAACCTAACGCCAGGTCGTCTGAGGTCGGGAGTTCAGGACACGGGTTAGATGTAATTACTGGTGTTAAGTATATGCGCGTGTGATTTTGTTGCAGCCAGTTGATGAACGGTTAATTTTTAGGTATATCTTCTGTGTTTTCTTGTATTTTGTAGAAATGGGAAGATACGATGAACTGGCTTTTTATTGTTGATAGGTTCGCGCTTGACCGCTATCTCACCTGATGGAAAGCGACGATGGAACGCGCTTATCTAGAAGAAACCTATTCACTCTCGACTTAAAGATTCCCGGGTTGTAGCTATCAGGGAATACAGGCTCCGGTAAGTAATTCCACTCCCTAGCTGCACGCACAACGAATGTGTTCCCAAAACGTTTTGTGCGTGTAGGTGGGATATCCACCATGTACCGGTGGCGCATAGCCGAACATCTGGTAGTCCGATGATGGAACGGGCTAGGCGGAATTAGGTTATGCAATTCCGACGCACACTCCCCGAAATGCAACCGGTAGAAAACCAACAGGCTAGCGACTCTGCGTCGATGCTCAAGACTTTGCTCTGGTTTTTCCAATCTTTATGAGCAAGCGTTTTTGTAAGGTTAAAAATAGCATAAAGCACTAAAAACGAGGTTTGAGATGATCATATTATAAAGCTTTACCATATGATCATCTCAAACCTCAACGAAGCGCACACGTGGAAGACTACCCTCCACTTGGATGACAACAGTCCAAAGAGCCCTAAAAGAATTTCATCTCGACACGGACATGACACAAAATCATGCACAATGAAAAACAAAGAGAAGAAATCCGATCCCAAATAAATGCCTCAGCCGGGTTTTTTTTTTTCGATGGGAAAAATCATCTTATGACAACCCCCGCTCTTGGGCGGAGCGGGAGATAGTGTCAGACTCTTACTGACTAAAAAACCCATCCCGTTCCTTCAAGCCTTCATACCGGGGCTCGAGCGCCCTTTCGGATAACCCTGGCCCCGGTAGGCTTCGACCCGGCTGGGCCCCTGCTGTTGCTGACAACTCCTTGAGGCGCGCGGGAACAGCGCGCGCCGTCGACGACTTGGGCTTGGTCCGGACAGTTACCGGACGGCCGGACAGCGAGCTACCCATTGCTCACTGTCCGCAAGCCCGCGCCTACGGTGGCTGGAAATCGGGATCGGAATCCCGGCGGCGGCGAGGGCGCCGTTGCCTGATGCGGTCGGCCTCCTCCTTAGCGAGCATTAATGCTTCGCAGAAGTCGGCGACCACCTGCCACTCCTCCTCGCTCCGGACCATGGCCTCGACCAAGGCCCGGCGCGAGAGGTCTCCGCCGCCGATCACCCCCACGAGGGCACGGCGATGCTCCGCCCAAACAGGGCACACCGCGATTGTGTGCTCCACCGTGTCCTCCGGGCGTTCCGCACAGTGGCGACACCCGGGCGTCACTTCCGCTTTAATTCGGAACAGGAACCTCCCGAACTTGCCATTTCCGGTGAGGACCTGCCCCAGCCGGGTCGAAGCCTACTGGGGCCAGCGTAATCCGAAAGGGCGCTCGGGCCCCGGTATGAAGGCTTGAAGGAACGGGATGGGTTTTTTAGTCAGTAAGAGTCTGACACTATCTCCCGCTCCGCCCAAGAGCGGGGGTTGTCATAAGATGATTTTTCCCATCGAAAAAAAAAAAATCCCAAATAAATGGGATTAGAATTCAAGCCATAAAAAGAAGAGAAGAAGGTTTGAACAAGGATAAGTAAAACTAAAAGGGACTTTTTGTGTAAATAAAAGCACGTTAAGCTATGGTTCCTGGACTGTCCTTTGTCGACCTTTGACTGTTGACATGTGACAGTAAAAATCTGATACTCCCTTTGATTCCACCCAGAGCGGGAGTTGAATAGAATAGAATAAACTTTATTGTACACCAAAATAGTAACAATTTCACAGAAACTTAAACCTATGTGCACAGTGGCGGTCTTATCGCTGAAAGCGATGTCTTCCAGACAACCTTGGGATGGAATATAAGAACTTAAACTAAAAAAGGGGGTAGTCTGCGGTGTACTTCAAGCAATTAAATCAAGGGAGTTGATATTTGATGATGCCTGACCTCAAAAAAAAAAGGAGTAATTCTGTAACAAATATATCTAAAAGTGACATTTTACTTGTAATTCTGAATTTCTAGCCGATGCCTCTATTTTAATTATAATAAATGCTTCCAGTTTTCTTTGATTAAAATACCTATTTAAGTGAGCAGTCAAAGGTTTTCTTAGACAAGTGCCTGGGACGATAAATTGTCGTTGTTGTGCGGTGTTTTTTGTTTTATTGTTAAGACTTTACTTTTAAAAAACACGAATGAAAAGTAGCTTGAAAAGAACTGTCACTTGGTGTTTCGAAATGTTTTCGTTTTTATTTTCTACTTTATTTAAAGTTTTTTTTTTTATGGTACATCATCAAATATCTTCTTTTGTTCTGTGTGGAGCGAGAGGGAGTGTCAGGCTTTTATTGACTAAAACCCAGTGTTCCGTCGGTTGGCCCTTTTAGTTGGCGCCGGCCCTAACTGGCTCCGACCCGGACGGTGAGCTACCCGTTTCTCACCGTCCGCTTGTCCGCGCCTACGGTGGCTGAAAATCCTTCTGTGAGGCCCGGGATGTCTAGAGCGGGGGCTGGGATGTTCGACTTGTCTCCGCCTCACAGTCTGAAGTAGCATAATTCAATTAACTAACCGTACATATTTGAGTAACGCCTATAAAAGCCTGTACCAAATTTATCGCTCTACATATTTCCAAGTATCCGTCGTGGAATTCAACGAGCCGAAAGTACAATGCAGACAGTAATTATTTTCTCCAGACAAATTATTTAAGATGAAGACCGTAGTACTCGTACGCCTACTTACGCGTATGTATGAGGTTTCATGAAGTACGTATAAGTAATTTTCTCCAAAAGGTTTTATAGGTGCTGAAGTAAAACCATACCACAAAATAGATAGGTATAGAAGACAATCTCATATACGTACTTCACTTTTTATACCTACGCTCGGTGGACGCACACTAATGAGCGTTTGAGCCGGAACTGTTCGACGAGTGATCCGAGACGCGACCGTGAGCGGTGTCTATGTGTGCGTTGCTCGAGCGCGCTTTGTATGTAGATTGACTTCTGTACCTATCTATTTTGTGACCGTACGGTTTTCTCTCTATTTTCTTCTAAAGAGAACCCGTTCCCATTCGCTCAACGTCGAGCATGTTTTAAAAGCTTGTTGCTTCATCAAACACAATCCAACGCGATGTTTGATGAAGAAGCAACGCGAAAAAAGAGAGATTACGCCTGAAAATCCTGTCGGCATTCGGTGTTTCCGTCATTAACACGTATTTCCTGAAACAAGTCTTGTGAAATAATCGAGTAATATTTTACAAAACTTGTTCCAGGTTATGCCTGTTTTTTTAAGTTATTGAGAAATATTGTCGTTATTCAGATTTTCGATTAAGTGTATAATAAGGCTTCTATAGATGTACTTTTTAGGGTTCCGTAGCCAAATGGCAAAAAACGGAACCCTTATAGATTCGTCATGTCTGTCTGTCTGTCTGTCTGTCTGTCTGTCTGTCTGTCTGTCTGTCTGTCTGTCCGTCCGTATGTCACAGCCACTTTTTTCCGAAACTATAAGAGCTCTACTGTTGAAACTTTGTAAGTAGATGTATTCTGTGAATCGCATTAAGATTTTCACACAAAAATAGAAATAAAGCAATAAATTTTGGGGGTCCCCATACTTAGAACTGAAACTCAAAAATTTTTTTTTCATCAAACCCATACATGTGGGGTATCTATGGATAGGTCTTCAAAAATGATACGGAGGTTTCTAATATCATTTTTTTCTAAAGTGAATAGTTTGCGCGAGAGACACTTCCAAAGTGGTAAAATGTGTGTCCCCCCCCCTCTAACTTCTAAAATAAGAGAATGATAAAACTAAAAAAAATATATGTTGTACATTACTATAAAAACTGCCAACGAAAATTGGTTTGAACGAAATCTAGTAAGTAGTTTTTTTTTAATGCGTCATAAATCGAAAAAAATACACTATTGTTAAAACATCGATGAAAGTTACAACACATTATAAGAGCTTTTATATTATGTTACTTGCTGCTACGGAACCCTTCATGGGCGAGTCCGACTCGCACTTGGCCGGTTTTTTATATTTTTAGTATATGAGTTCATTATGGAGGGCCAAATTTCACGTCAAATAGCAGATTTTGATTCGTTTTTATTGGATTATTTTTACACAAACTTTTTTTTTATAGAAGCCTAGATAATATCCACAAAATATCTGTGTACCCAAAATATCTAGAAAAAGATGTCTAATAACGTCATAAATACGAAGAGCAGTTGTATGAAAATGTTCCTCGGGTTGACCGCTCTTGCCTCTTAGTCTTTGGAACTCACACTCAATTCCATGAAATGGGAAATTCGTTTACTAATAGACTTATTAATAATTCAAAATAGATGAGCATGGCAGTTGAGTTTGTCATGCTCACTCAAATGTCTCACTTCACTGATTTTTGCCTTCATAATGGTTGAGCTGAGTGGTGCTGATATACGCTTCATGTTCGTGAACCGACGCTGTCAGTTGGGACTGGTCTTTACTAAACTGCAAATTTAATTTTTATAAACCGTTTTTACTTTATTTATTAACATTGTTCTCGCATAATAGAAGCGACATAAATATGTAATCGAGATACTTTTAAAATATAAAGTCAATAAATTTTTTTTTTTTGACTTTGAAAGCATTGCCATACAGCGTGGCAATGCCGCCAGCCTTTTGGGCACATTACCGGTCGACAGCGATGTGGAAGAGTTTTTTGACGCCATATTTTAGTTTGATTTTAGTTAGTTGTAATTAGCGTAGGGTTTTATTATTATTATTTTTTTAATTTACTGTAATTATAGTTTTTAGTTGTGTATGTAATAAGTTAAATTGATTTACAGCATATAGTATTTTACTGAAAAGTTAAAATAGATATTAAAGAAGCAAAAAAAAAAAAAAATTTGAAATTAAGAATAATTATAAAGTTTATTCGAACTTATAATGTTGACTAGCCCTGTTAGTCTAATCGTTAGTGGCTATGACTGCTATACTGGAGGTCGTGGGTTTGATTCCCACCCAAGATAAATGTTTGTGTGATGAGCACGATCATTTGTTCTATGTCTGGGTGTATTTTATCTATAATATGAATATTTTTAAACATAAATCATATAAGTAAGTTTAGAACTAGATGAAATTCTGTGAAATTCGTGAAATATTGTAATTGTTAGTCAGTCCGAATTTTTCATAGTTCTTAGTGAATATTTTTGAAAATCTTAAATCTGCCATTTCAATTCTAGTACAATGTGAAGTACCTAGGAGTACCTAATGTTACATTATTATTAAGAGCAGTGGTGATCCAGTGGTAATGGCCTCGATTTACGAATTGCAGGTCGTGGGTTCAAACCCAGCCAGGTGTGTAATTTATTTTATTACCACTTCTCTCAAAATGGTGAAGGAAACATCTTGAGGAAACCGGTATATTCTAGAACCAAAAATTCGTAGATATGTGACATCCACCAACCCACCCTGGGCCCGCGTGGTGGATTACGGCTCGTTCTCTCCCAGCAGTGGGGACATCAAAAGGCTGATTATGCTATGTTATGCTTATGCCCAATATTACGAGAACTGCGACGTCTACTTACAGTCAATTTCACCTCAAAGCTCCCCACTTCCACCAATTTAATTACTATTATGAATTCCCGGAATTTTGGCGGTATCTGAAGCGTTATAATTTATCGAATGATGCATGGATATTAGGGGAAATTGATTTCCCCATGAACCTGTCGTTAAAATCAAATTATAAATCATTATTGAACGTTTGATGGCGATGATCGTGATTTATGGGGTAAACGGGGGATCATGTGGTGAGGAAGGTCATTAGGGAGATTTCATGTTTTTTATCGCTGTCATCACGGCATTTAATTTATTACACGGTGATATTTTTGTCAGTATGTCAAGATTATGTCAAATTAACTTATCCGTGAGTCCACCCGCGTACTATTAGTATGTTATAAATTACTAGCGAACTGCTCCCAGTTTCGATCGGATTATACAAATCTTTGTAATTCTTGACTTTTTACTGTATATTACATATGTTTAAACTTTTCTGGTGAATCATTTTGTCTATTATTAAAAACTGCATGTAAATCCGATTTTGAATTTATTGCGTTCATAAACACAAACAGACGCAGTAGAGGATTTTGTATTATATGTATAAAGATAACTTATTTAATCCATAATATATGTTATCTTGGTACCAGAGTATTTTCTGCGGCCAATCCATATGTTCTTTCTTTGGTAGTGTTCATTAAAAGTCGCTCAGCTCCTTAATCCTTGACAAATGTCAGTATTCACGTACCTCAACTCAGGACTGCAATAACTGGACAGGTCCTCTAAAATTTGGGTGACCCTGTCCTCAAAAGAGCATATCAGAAAAAAAAAATGGTTCTCTAATGATTTGACCATTACGTGTTTTCTGTATGAACTTTAAAAGAAACTGTTGACCCTTGAATTGGTTTCGGTGTCTTTTTTTAGGGTAGTTTGCTAACTATTCCTAACTAAGAAACACTGGCCTCATTTAGTTTAAACTGACGGAAAAATGTACGTATAACATTTTTTAACCCTCTATCGCTCAAGTACTTGGATTTACTTATCAGTTTTTTTTTATGTTCGATATTAACAAAAAATAAAATACACGTTTTTCAGGATTTTTTATTTCAGTCTTCTTTTCTTAAGAAATCTTACAAGATTGACGTATAAAAACGTATTTGCAAAATAAATATCATTAAACAAAAAGATCTTACATGATTGACGTATAAAACTTATTTGCAAAATAAATATCATTTAACGAAGTAAACTCCTGTAAAACTTATGCCACCTTGAAGAAATCATGCGAACTCGAGTATCAATTATTTGTTCGCCAAGTTTATTTTCTCCTTTTCGACAAGTTCACAACAAGTCACGTCATATTCGGAACGAATCCTTAACCTAATATTTCCCTTGTAACCTACGTACTTACCTGTTTATAACAATGACAGACTTGTTCTTAAAGAACGTATAAAATTATAGCTTCAGGGAGAAAAGATTGATTCCATTAAATTTTACACTCTACATCAACTAAGTTATGGTTCAGTTTTGTTCAGCAAATAATGTTATTTGATGAGCTCCCTGATGTTCAGATTGGATCAAATGGTACGTAATTTTACAGAGAATCAATATTATTAAATTTCTGCTCTTTATTTATTTTGACTTTGACTTTGACTTTGACTATTTGTTGAGAGCAGGTTTGGATTTTTCCAGTTACATTAAAGCAGTATATCTTTTTTGTTTTTTTTTTATTGTTATGATAAGGAGGTTTCGTGTATAAAAACGAATCTATCATAGCAGATGTAAATTACCATTCGTAAAAATATTCTATTGTATCATTATCGTATCGTTGTTGTATGGTTTCGTTATCGTACATCGAAGGACTGGAACAATATGCCTGCTGCGGTCTTCCCGTCCAATTATAAGATGTCTTTAAGGCTATAGTAAATAGACTCTTAATAAAATAGTGCGCCTCGCCATCAATGATTGCATCACTGCTTACCATCAGGTGGGATAGCAGTCAAGCACTGGTTAATATCATTAAAAAAAATAGTTGTAACAAAACGGTGAAAGAAAAACATCTCGTGAGGAAACCGGCATGTCCTACAACCAGAAATCTGAAGACATATGACATTCACCAACCCATACTGGGTCAGCGTGGTGGATTACGACCCAGTCCCTCTCCTAGAGAGGAAGTTTTTGTCCCAGTAGTAGGAACATTAAAAGGCGGATTATGATATGCTATGATATGTATCGTTATTGTGCAAAGGGAAATCTGTCAGTCATGGATGCTGAAAAAAATGAATCGTTCATCTTCTTAGTGTGTCAATAGTCCAGAGCCAGGGTCATTAATATCATTAAATTTTGCGACCGGTATGGAGAGACATCGTTTGACATGCGGCAGCCTTGAAAGCCAACCACAACGGTGGCATAGCTTTTCATCAAGAACAGCAACGACCGCTCTGATAAGAATGCCCGTCTAAGAAAAGAAGAAGAATAAAAGAAAAGAATAGGGATCATGAGAAAAGTCGATATAAATAAATTAACAACACAAGGTATCTAATGGTTAGAGACCAAAAGGTATGGCTTTATTTCCATGGATGATGTGTAGGCCTGTAGGTTTTTATATTTTTGAGTCATTTGGAGTTGAAACTCTTGGGCCGTATGGTCTGAGTGCTCATAAGCTTTTTAAAGAATTATCCAAATGCCTTGTGGACACTTCGAGCGACTCAAGGGTTAGCTTTTACCTCAGTCAGATATTAAGCATTGCTATATAACGTGGTAATGCGCCAGTTTTTTGGGCACACTTCCAATCGACATCGTGTGGAGGAATTTTTTGACATCATATTTTAGCTAGGAGTAACTATTGTCTTAAGTGTACATATAGGTACACTAAGTTAATAATAAGTTTAGGGTTTTTTTCTACTTTTTTTTTGTTTCATAAATTCAATGAACATACTTACACAGAAAGTGTGATAAATATCTAATGCTGAACTGAATCAACAGCTAAGGTAGAAATCAAGATTAGAGAAAGCCAGTTTTCCCAAAGGATCCCGTTCTTACAGACTAACTAAAATAGTTAGCGGAACATAATAGCCTATTTAACTCCCAGAGGGCATGACCCTGCTAAATACTAAATCGTATATTTGAGGAAAGTTAAATAAGGAAAATCTATTTTAGTCCTAAGAAACAAGTATGTAGAAAAGTTTCTACATACTTGATTCTTCATTAGGTGGTCTGAAAAGTGTCCGACCTAATAGAATAGGTATGAATAAGTGTAGCGTCAACGTTGGGTGACGCGATATAAAAGTTTCTAAAAAACAGGCTACAAGGATGGTACAAAATTGGAAGTCAGGTAATCACTGGGTGCTGGGATCCAGGATCATCTTGGACGCACTTTCAGACAATATTTCACGGTATTTTCAGAGGTTGTTAATCGCGCGCGCGTAAGATAAGTTAGCCGGCCGGCTCGTTGGATTCGAATCGTAGTTTTTCTCCTTACACCGTCAGAGGCGGTGCTGTGCGGTTTGGATATGAGGTTTTTGGGACTGAATGGGATAAGGGAATTCATCCTAAAGCCTGTTCACTAATAAAAATAAAGACAATCTACATACTTCTCCCAGCGATGCCTCCGTCTCATATCAAATAACAGTTGGCATTTTTCTCTGTAAAATAATTATTCACGAAGTTTAACTAAGCATTTGACGAAAATTTCTATCCTCCGAGCGCAATTATTAGATGAGGAAACAAAAAGAAATTGCTTGGGCCTAGATCTGGTGAGTAGACTGATAATCAAGCAGTTCAAACTGTAACTCGTAGATTTTCGCCGTGGTGAAGGTTGAGGTGTGAGAAGGAGCGTTGTCTTGGTGAAAAAAGATTTTCTTTTTCTGCATCTTACATTGACTCACTCAAGAAAATAACAACTGCACTTCCAAAATGGCTGAAACTTTGGTAAGTAACTGTTAAAATATGCACTACTATATTCTACTAGCTTTTATTGACGAGACTGTATTATTATTATTCCTTTATTATCTGTTTTAACATATAAATTACATTTTTAAATATTCCTTAAAAAAAATATATTAAAAAAACATTTAAAAATATAAAAAATAGTGTCCCACCGGTATCGGGAATAGGGTCCAAGCTACCGGCGGTCAGGGCTCCAGAGAAAGGAACCTCCTGACTATACGGGCCGTGTCCAGAAGTACCGCTTTCTGAATCAAGCCCTTGATCCAGTCGCCTAACGAGAGCCTCCTAAGGTGTTGGTCGAGGCTCTTGGCAATTAAGCCATTGGCTGAAACGACTATCGGTACAATAATCGCCGAATCCACTTCCCACATGTCGACAACCTCGCGAGCCAAGTCAATATACTTGATTTGTTTATCTTTCTCGGCTTTCGCGAGGTTCTCGTCATGCGGAACGGATATGTCAACAATCATTGCACGCCTCTCGCTTCGGTCCACCACCACTATATCAGGCTTATTGGCTACAATAGTCCTGTCAGTGATGATGGACCGATCCCAGTACAAGGTGATATCGCCACTATCGAGAACTGGGTCGGGCACATACCTGTAGTATGGCACCTCCGATTCCACAAGAGAGTACTTCAGAGCAAGTTGCTGATGGATAATCCTGGCTACAAGGTTGTGTCTATGCAAGTATTCTCCGTTAGCTAGACGAGAACAACCAGAGATAATGTGGCGGATTGATTCACCCGGTCGATGACATGCCCGACATATGTCAACCGTGCCGTCCTTCACAATAAATCTCCGGTAGTTATTCGTCATGATAACTTCGTCCATAATTGCACATACAAAACCTTCGGTTTCCCCAAAGAGGTCACCGACGCGCAACGAGGCTACGGACGCTAGTTGGTCTACATCGGGCCCATGAAGGGCCCGGAAAAAGCGTCAGTGAAGTTCCTTACTCTGCCATACTTCCCTGCGTACGTTAGTGTCAAGCACTACAGGTTTGCGCCAGTTCTCGTTAGCCAAGGAGAGCGGGGTGAGTCCCTTGTCCACTGCTACTACATCCCGATGCATACCCCCGTCGGCGGCTAGGAAGTATTCCCTGAGACTGCATACCTCGCGATTATGCAGGGACTTAGCATTTAAAAAGCCTCGACCCCCACACTTCCGCGGGATATACAGTCTCATTACCGACGACCGAGGGTGATGCATTCGATATGCAGTCAGCAGTGTACGAACCCTCCTATCCAGGGCGTCAAGTTCCGTTTGAGTCCATTTGAGTACACCGAAAGCGTACATCAATACCGGCATGACCCAACCGTTGAAGGCACGCACCTTGTTTCCACCTGACAGAAGGCTGTTAAGTATCTTCTTCAGGCGGCCAAAGAAGCGCTCCCTCAACGATTGCTTCATGTCAGTGGCATTGATGCCTAACGCTTCCGGCATACCCAAATACTTGTAGATTTCGGTTGGAGAGAGGGATCTCAGGTGTATGGAATCCGAGAGTTGGATACCCACGGATTCCACAATCTCCCCTCGCTTTATATGCATGACCGCACATTTGTCCACACCAAACTCCATCCTGATGGCACTACTGAAGGTTTCCGTTACCTTCAGTAGCTCCATCAGTTGCAGATTGTTGGGGGCAAAGAGCTTCAAGTCATCCATATAAAGAAGGTGAGATATAACCTGACCACCTCTCTTCAACCGATAGCCTAGTCCTGAATTCTCCAGCAATATGCTCAGAGGATTCAAAGCTAGACAGAACCAAAGCGGACTCAAACTGTCACCCTGGAATATACCTCGCTCGATCCTTACCGGTTCGCTGTTCCTCTGGATATTTCGACATCCTGGATAGCGAAGGACCGTCCTCCATTGCCTCATACATGACATCAGGAAGGTGCGAAGAGTTGCATCAACTTTATACAACTCCAGCACCCTCATGAGCCATGTATGAGGAACTGAGTCATAGGTCTTCTCTTTTAGTCTATCCAACATGTTGACAGATCCTTTCGGGAACGCCGAACCTGTTGGCTAATGGCCATATCGATGAGGAGTAGCTCCTTCGTACCGCGGGACCCATTCCTACATCCATTTTGAGAGGCAGACATGATAGCGTTATTATCAACATGGTGGTTAATCTTTGCTCTCAAAATGGATGTAAGAACCTTATAAACTGTCGGCAGACACGTAATCGGCCGATAGTTTTTGGGTTCCGCGGTGCTACCGGATTTGTGGAGCAGGTGGGTAACTCCTGTTGTAAGAAACTCGGGTAGCGAGCCAGACTCTAAGGCGGCCTGGTACTGAGATGCCAAACGAGCGTGCGACCTTTGCAACCATTTTATCCAAAAGTTGTGCAGTCCGTCCGGCCCTGGAGATTTCCAATTAGGCAACGGACGGACTGCACGAGCTACATCTTGGGGGCTGATGTCTATTGCCCCCATTTGTGGTATTGGATCGCACGCTCGCTTGACCTCCCGAGTCCAGTCACCCTCGGTGTGACTGACAGGCACCGACCAGATGCTACGCCAGAATGAACTCATGGCGTCATCATCCGGGAGACGCGCGTCAGTCACACCTTGGTCCGGTCGCTCCCAAGCCCTATAAACCCACCTTTCATTACTCCGGAATGTGCGATTCTGGGTGTATCGCTCAACCCGCCGCTTATACCTGCGGATACGGTTTGCCCATGCATACACCTTCTGCTTCAGGAAGTCGATGCGCTCCGTGACTCGGGACATATAGTCTCGGGGGCTGATGTCAGTCCCCGAAAATGCCCGTCTCACAAAGCGCATCACTCTTGGACGAGTGTTGCCCTCCCTGAAGCAGATTAGTTTGCCGATGAGTGCTCTAGCCCCATCGATACGACGCTCGATCCTGCACTGCCAGGCCGGCACAGCTGGTTTTGGTCGTGTAGCTACGTCACTGTTTGGGAATTTGACGTGAGCTACACGACATGCCGCTACGGCCGCGCAGTACATGATCGTGCCGCTACGGCCGCGCAGTACATGATCGTTATTATTATTATTATTAATCATTTATTTCGAGCTTGCACTCAAAAAAGGGTTAATAACAAAATTTACTTAAAAACTATGTTAGTAATCATAAAATTCCCGTTCTATACATTATTATTACAATAAAATTTCAATCAAAACATGTCAAAAACAACACAAATTAAATTATTATGTAAATTAAAATACCTAAATAAATACATAAATTAACATCATCAAAAATTACACTACACTACAGTATTGACTGTGATTATCATGTTACTTTTTGGTGTACAATAAAGTTTATTCTATTCTATTCTTCACATTGAGGTCAGAAAAAAATCAGACCAATCACGTATGTCTATCTATCAAATAAAAAACATATTTTCTTTCTCTTTTAAAAATAGATATCCTCTTTTTAGAGCAGTCGGGTAAAAAACAGCAAAGAATTGATTTACAATTTTTCAGTCGATTTCCTCCATAGCATTCTTTCCTCCAAAATATTCAACATTGTAATCCAACAATAAAGCCGATTAAATTAAATACAGCTCGACTTTTAATCAAATCAGAGTATTCATTAATTAAAATTCCTTTTCCGGGGCGATCACTGATGTTCCGTCGTTATCTCACAAACGAACTCTGTGATCTTTAACAATGACAACAAATTATGAATATGAAACAGCTTTTGAATAAACTTGAATATTTTTGTGCTAAACTGAATGATACTGTAGCCAACAGTGCAATAATGTAACTATATCGAGGAGTGTTTGATATGACTATTCTACTCTACTGGTTACTTGACTAATAGCTTAGCGTCAGTGTCGATTGGAAGCGCTTACTCTACTCTACTAGCTACTTGACTGTAGTTGTAGTATCAGTAACGATAGGCAGTGCGGGCTTTCACTAGGGCGTAAAAGGATCCTACTGTCCTTAATATGAAACAACTTGAGAATATATGTATTTGAAAGATGCTGGAGCCAACAGTGCAATAATGTAACTATATTGAGAAGTATTTGAAACAACTGTTCTATATACTCTACTGGTTACTTGACTAATATCTTAGCTTAAAAATAATTAACTAATACATATGAATAACATTGCAACTAATCTTTTTTTTATTATAACTACGTTGGGGCGGCGACGTATTCGGCCGAATCTTAGTGTCCTGGAAGCCTTTTGCGAAAACGCCGATACACGACACTTGTCGGCCAAATTCATCTTTCATGAAAGTCTCCAGATGATGAGTCGGTCGGAAGATTGAAGATTTGAAGATAACAAAAGATTTGAAGATAATCTTGTGGTGCAACTTTAATCTTTCAAGTCTCAGGATGAACTTGGTCTTCATCACGGTGAAGTGACGATTTTTTATAACTGAGTTTCTTTCGATCCGCTTGGATCAAAATTCTTTTGTTCAGTTCAGCTTTCATATATCCTAAGTTATTCTCAGGATATGTGAAAGCCATGTGAATTTCATGATTGAACCACTGAGTCGTGAAAGTGAAACGATTCACTTACGCCTTTATAATACTGGTTGGGGTAGCACAAAGAGAAAATAAAAACGATTTATTGGCTATGGAAGACTTGAGAGGACTTCAAGGTTTTTTTCGAGTTTGATAAATAGCTGTCCTGAAGTGAAGATTTCATTTTAAGTTTATGATAAGTGCTTTTTCTTTTTAAAAAACCGGCCAAGAGCGTGTCGGGCCACGCTCAGTATAGAGTTCCGTAGTTTCCCGTCCGTCAAAATAAGTCTACCCACTAATGAGTTTAAAAAAATGCTTGCATATACGATTATACTACAAACTTAGTCCAGAAATTATTTTGTACAACCTTTTCGTCTTGTTTGTACAAAAACTGTTCTTTCTATCAAGTTCAAAATGATTTTCCTAGAAAGTCCTTATAAAGTTCTACTTTTCAGATTTTTTTCATATTTTCTAAACTTATGGTTCAAAAGTTAGAGGGGGACACATTGTTTTTTGTTTTTTTTTTTTGCGATTATTTCCGAAATTATTGACATTATCAAAAAATAATTTTAATAAACCTCTATTCATTTTTAAATACCTATCCAACAATATATCACACGTTAGGGTTAAATTAAAAAAAAAAATCACTTCCTACTTTACATATAGGGGGGCAACCCTAATAAAACATTTTTTTCCAATTTTTATTTTACCACTTTGTCGGCGTGATTGATATACATATTGGTACCAAATTTCAGCTTTCTAGTGCTAACGGTCCCAGAGATTAAGCGAGGATGGACAGACAGACAGACAGACAGACGGACAGACAGACATGGCGAAACTATAAGGGTTCCTAGTTGACTACGGAACCCTAAAAACTGGTGATATCATTCCAGTTTTCTGGAAAGTGCAAGCAGTGAATTTTTACGGGCATACATTTACTTTACCATTGGTTTCTGACTCGATTGTTGCGTTGGATTTTAGACATAATTTACTTACAGAAAAAGATACAAATTTTGTGTCGATTTTATAATTGTAACATTTTTACGTTGGATATATCAATGATTAAAATTTAAAAATAATACATGTTTTGCTGGGTACAAACAAATATATTTTTAGGCAAGTCAACTAGTATTGATACCAAACGAAGCACCCGCCTTGTCGGTGTACTAAAATGCAATACAGAAACAATAACATAGCAATAATATTGAAGGGATTTATTGTCGGAGTCCTATCGGATTTCATACAAAAACGATCTGTAAATAGACTGATTTTTTTTTTCAGTTTTTTTCATTAAGAATTCTTCTAAACAAAGGAAAATCGTTGTATACCTATAGAAGTCAGTTTAGAAGCGATACCAAAGCAATCTATTCTAATATTAAAAAGAGAAAAGATTTGTATTTTTAGATGTTCGTTTGTAGCAAATTGACTCAAGAACTGTTGGGCCGATTTTCAAAATTCTTCCACCAATAGAACGTTACTTTATTAGTAAATAACATAGGTAAATATTTTCTTTTTAGACGCGGACGAAGCCGCTAGCAAAATCTAGTCAACTCTAAGGATATTGATTGAAATAGTTCACGTCATTCACAAGAATAACCTGTCACTCGCATAACATCGCGCCGGTATTTCTTAGAGGCGTAAGCAGAGATTCCTGTTACACCCCCGCTTTGCCGGTCATCCGTGTGCGTTAATGCGTCTATGATTGTGAACGCTGGAAATAAGGATTTCGAGGACTACCATCACCAGCGTTTCAAACGCGAGCCTATCAATAATAATAAAAAATAACAAGGGCAGCAGGAACGTTTGAAAGATTTAC
The DNA here is from genome assembly GCA_910589285.2 of Mythimna ferrago. Lineage (NCBI taxonomy): Eukaryota > Metazoa > Arthropoda > Insecta > Lepidoptera > Noctuidae > Mythimna > Mythimna ferrago. The sequence goes on from OU342683.1 coordinate 23,637,164, forward strand.
TGAACCCCTGCAAAGCAACTGAAGGAATACAGGTGGGTTTTAGTCAGTAAGAAACTGACATGCCCTCTCGCTCTACCCAGACTAACAGAAGTTATTTCATGATTTCTAAAAAAGAAAACGCAATGCGCCAGTTACTGTATTTAACCAAACCTCCGTTGACTAAATAAAAACCTACCTAAAAAAAGCATGACAAAAAAACATTTTCATAGTAAAAGACATGAAACATCTCGAGAGAGCATAAAATCCACAAAATAAGATCGTCAAAAAACTCGAGACGATTTGGTTGACATACATAATGTTTCTTTTCATCGCGCCATTCCCTAAACGTGGGGAAAAATGACGGTATCTTTACAGACTGTTACATTGCATAATCTTTTGCTTTATACTCTGTGGCCATCAATCTGAAACATGGTGCTTACGATTTTAAGTAAGAGGAGCACTTTGTGTTTTTGATTTATTGTGCCATATTTTTGTAGCTTTGTCATGTCATAATACTATGATCGCAACACAAATGAAAATATCCGCAGTTCTTCTGCTGTATCCATATTCATTTCTGATACCAAGAATGACGACATAGCCCAAAGAATCACTAAACTTAAGTGAAAATGGACAGGGCACATTGCTCGCAGAATAAATAGTTGATAGGTACAAAATGTTCTAGAGTGGTGATTACGTACATTCCTGTACGTAAGGAAGACGCAGCGTTAGATGAAGATGAAGATAATGAAAATGATGATATTTGAAGATGTTTGAATGACTACATTTAAACTTCATCAAATAGCACTAGCTAGCCAGTAACTGAAAAGTCGGAAGAGAAGAAAAAGGAACGTTCTTGGTATAGCCATGTGAAGAAGAGGGATAAAACGCGTGTTACGAAAAGAATCATAAATGCAGAAAGATGGAGAGGGAGAGAGAGGCCAAAGAAAAGACGGATCGATTGTTAGAGAGAAAAAAGAGAGTTAGTCATAGCGTGACGAGTGACAAGACAGAATGGATGATGAAAACGTGTTGCGCCGATTCAAAGAAAAGGGGACAAGAGCAGAAAAATGATGCTGATAATGATGATGTCATATTTTTTCTCTTAATTAGAAAAAAGTATAAAAAAACTATGTTCTAGATGAACAGTTCTCTCTTTTTCTGGCAGGTTTCAGTTTGATCAAAGCTTTGACGCTGAAAGTTTCACGACATTCATACAATTCCAAATACGTTTGTCACCAAATAATCTTTTATTTATCACAATATAAATGTAAATGACCAACAACACAAAATGCTAATAATAAATCGAAACGAACTTCAAATACCTCCTAAATTCCTTCAAAATTGCCCATTAAAATTTGACACTAAAGAGAATCAAATAAAATTTATTACGTGGCTGAACTTTCTAACTTTGTTTCAAAGTCAATTGGGGAAAATTCTACTTGTTACAATTTTATGATGTTACGCATATTTATAAGAATTCAGGTTTTGTCTGTTACTATCGCTTTCAGCTAAAATAACATACTGTATCTCAATATAATTTTTTATAGATTTTCTTTGTAACGGTTCGGATTAAGAGTAGTAATGGCCCAGTCACTGGCTCAAACCCAGCCAAGCACATAACTTTGTGTGATTTATTTCATCACTACTGCTCTCAAAATGGTGAAGAAAAACATCGTGACGAAACCGGCCTAAAACCAAACATGTGAAGACATGACGTCCCCCTCCCTGCCAACTGCTCTAACTACGAATAGCAATGATATTTTTCCAGGGCAACCGTCTTTCGGTCGGGCGTTACAATCATGTTCCTGTAGTTGCGTTAGCTGTAGCTTTATTAATGAATTAATAAGCTTTTTATATTGCTCTTGGCTTATTCTTTAAGTTAGTAGCGGCCCTAAAGCCCTAAACTACGAAGATAGTGAGGATATTTTTTCCCTCCTTTTGCACTTACTCAAAACAACAGTTATTTGTTATACAAGAGTGCAAAGTTGCTTTTTAACCGCGTGCTCAATTTTGATGACCGGGCAAGCAAAGGTTTCTAAAATTGAATCAAGAGCGCAGCAAGTGATTCAAAAATTAGAATCCTGAGCGTTAGCGAGAGAATCAAAAGAGCACGAGGTGAAAAATCTTTGCAGAAGAGTGCAACACGTAACTTTTCATCCCAACTCAGCGAGGAAATGACTAATGCAAAAAAACACACAAAAAAAGTAGGTACATCAAGAAGGTTCTGAAGCTGAATTTTTAACGAATAAAAACATTTGGTCCCATGGAGGTAGAAGAATGGTACATTGTTGCACTAGGGGTGAAAGTAACTAATTTAGTCCCTCGAATTAGCGACCTCGCTACGCTCGGCCGCCAACTCCTTCTCGGGACGAAATAAGTTACTTTCACCCCGAGGTAAGCACTGTGCTTTTCATTACGAATACAAGGAAAGTAAAAATAAAATAAAAAGTTTGTAAAACCTGAGTCGTCGTACCTATGATTTTAGGTAGGTATCTTTCTTCTGATTTAGGCGGTAAAAAGTTTTCCACTACTGCTTTAGCCTCTTCTTTTATGAAATTAGGCGTTAAATCACTATTTTAATCTGATAAACATTTATGTGTTAATACAAGTCTCTGTTGTACGAAAATGTAAACAAAACTCGAAAAAATCAACGACTGATTGCCACTTTCCCGCCATTTTGTTTTTTTTTTTCTTCATTAATGAAAAATCAGAAATTAATTGTAATCTTTTATAAATAAAGTATTTTAAAGAAATAGTTGAACAAATAAATTATTAAAAAGAAATATATTTTATTCATTATTAATAAATCATTTAAAATATAATATTACACACAATATTACCGCCATTGTGAACACAGGTTTAAGTTTCTGTGAAATTGTTACTATTTTGGTGTACAATAAAGTTTATTCTATTCTATTCTATTCTATTATTTAATTAACTTATCTTTAAGTTATTTCAATTTTATATCGGGCTGTGATTGAGTGGCTGTATGGAAAATTGGAACATGGTTCAATAGAAATGTGAAGATAGAACTAGTTTTTTTTTAATAATTTGACAGCTGTCAGTTGTAAAGTAAAACTCCCTAGGGATGAAAAGTATCACTTTCAGCCCGCTCCTCAGGCAACTTCAGACCTACTTTCAGAGTATGAGTAATGAAAAATAGGTTTAATGATGTTTTGAATTCATACACATAGTGCACGCGATGTTCTAAATTCAATTTACTTTATCTCTCTAGAGAATAAAAACGGCTTTTGCTCGAAGAGCAGAAATACTCTTTCCGAGATGGTGGGATGAAAAATACGTGATTATCTTCTAAAGGGTAATCGACACAGATATGACGATTAGAGAGAACTTATTCGAAATAATGTTAGGAACACGTAGGTAATATCAGTGCAGATACGCCAGTTTTCAGACTTGGTGGATTAGAGCCCCCTTCTGAAGAGGAGGCCTGAGTCCCAGCAGTCGGAACATTATAAAGCTGATTATGTCTAACTGAATTTAAAAAATTGATAGTGTGATGTCTTAGAGAGCAAATAAAGTCGTTTATCTTGCACCTGATCTCTCTTCAGTCGTCTCGTCTTGTCGTCCTATTGGACAATGAGGATAAAGTGTACCTGTGTTTGTGCATAAGCCCTGCCATTGAAGTAACCATGGTTCTCCAGCGAATATATCATTCTTTTTACACCACCTGCTCGATAATGTCGTTTTATACGTCATACAAACCTCACTTAAAGCAAGTAATTCTATCCCTAGGGAGATAATGCAGTATGGTCGATCCTTAGGGAATAATGAGATTTGAATTTGGAACATCAAAAATCGCCAACATTGTGAATTAAAATGTACGTGCATCGCACAAGTTGACTCGAAATTCAAACTGGCCACAACAACAAAAAAAAGGAAAATAGAATAAAACGTGCTTACTGACGGGAGTATTATAGAAAATTGAAACTATAGAATCTTGGAGTAGTGAATTTTGTTTGTTTGATGAACTTGTAAATATTATTATAACACTCATATTTCTCAAATATATGATTTGGTCGACCAAATTGTCTTTTAATTATCTCACAGATGGTGTAAAAAGTAGAGTATGCAACACGGGGATAAAGCTGTCTTTGTCTTGGGCGGCTTGAATTCCTCACTTCACTCAGGTTTCTTTATTAACTCCCTCGCACTGCACGGTAGTTAATTTTATAAATCCCTCACTATCGTTCGGGATTAAAATCAGCAACCTTCGTTTCGTTCGGAATTCAACATGTAGCCCTCGACTTAAAGACACTGCTTTATCCCCTAGTCACATAAACTACTATTATGTGATCACGCATGGAAACTTCAAGCGTAACACTTTCCATTGCCCTTTGGATGATTTTAAGCCTTCTGATGGGGCCCATAACGATTGCCAGAATTGTCAAAATAAAAAAGAGCAGGTGAAGCCAAAAACCGAACCTAGTTACAGACATGAGACGTTTAGGTACTAAAAGATTCAAGGTGTCAAACTCTAAGACATTAATTAGGAGCGTGATAATTTATAGACCCAAGAGTACTAAGACTTGAATTTATTACTAAAGAGCACTTTCCGAAGTATGACTATGCATGTTTAGAAAGAAAAGTGACATAGGTTTTAAGGCATTTTTTTTTACTTTAGCTAGTATTGGGCAAGTATCAAAAAGATTTGAAAAGCGTTCAAGTTAAACTGAAGATAAATGATTCAAGAATGAAACGGGCTGTCCTAAATTCGAATCTTGTACCTATTTTTCACACATCTGAAAACCCAGGAGAGGTTGCCAAGATTTTTTGCCAATAATATTTGCGGCCTCCAACAAGATGGACCGATGGCCTGGTCAAGGTCGCGGGAATCCGATGGATGCGTGACGCACAGGACCGGTCGTTGTGGCGACGCTTGGGGGAGGCCTATGTCCAACAGTGGACGTCTTTCGGCTAATATGATGATGGTGATGAATATTCGTGGTCACGGAAGGTTATAGCGGGTATTAGGCGCCAGCAAACAGCAGGGTGCAAATGCAAAACAACCCCTCAGTCGCCTGAATGACTAGGTGACTATGTATTTTTTCTGACAAAACAAGCTTATAACTTTGTGATTTTTCATAATAGATTTAAGTATGAAATTTTGTACATAGATTCTTTACCTAATAATACTAGACAAATATTTCGGATTAAGCAAATTCAAAAAAAAACAATGTTGTATATAATATACAAGGTGTAAGGGACAGCCCTCCACCAACTTCTCTCCTCTCTTCCCTCCACGAAAAAAAAAATCGGCCTCGCCATACAAATTTATCATTTTGTATGGTGAGGCTGATTTTTTTTTTTCGTTTCCTGAAAAAAAAATTTGTGGAAGGTTGTTCATTTTCGTCTACTGAGCAAGCCCTAGAAGTTTGTGGAGGGCTGTCCCTTACACCTTTTATACAGGAAAACAAATGTTATTTAATACATTTCGTCATGACCATAATTATGCAGCATCTATAAGTAATTCAAGTAGCTACGCAGTTGCGCACCCCAATCAAAATTCCTTACATGTTAAACGCGTCTTCCATTCCCGCAGTCAACAGCCCCATAATAAACGGCATTTAATTAATTACGGTGTTCGGTGTGCCTTTTAGATAGACTCATAATGTTAAAAGTAGCAATTAATTTGGCACTTATGGGCTGCTTAACCTCTGTTTATGATCAAATTAGGAATTTGTAAGTATTGTCAGGACAGAAATGTAATTCAAAACAGTTTTTTTTTTCTTTATAATACAATAATCCGAACATTCGCGCCTCAAAGAGTTGTCAGCAAAAGAAGCCTACGGCCATGAGTTGACTTCCTAAAGAAAAATCCGTGATCCTAGAATGTAAGGCAAAGATGGAACATAGGTGTGGTTTTAGTCAGTAAAAGTCTAACGCACCCTCGCGCTCCAACCTAGAGCGAGAGACATTCATTGCAGCGAAAGTCATTTGATGACTTCTTTGATTTATCTTAAAAAAACAAAGAGGGTGGTTTTAATTTGACACAACAGCGCGTTGACATTTTTTAGACGATTATCATAATCATCGCTTTCCATAAGGTGAGATAGCGGTCAAGCGCGAACCTATCAAAAATAAAAAAAAATCTAAAAAATGTCAACGCGCCGTCGCCTCTGCACAGCTTTGGTCGAAACCATTACAGATTTTCACACTGCCGCTATACATTCTTACACAACCGGGCTACCAAACACATAACACGTGGTTTAAAACCTTCACAGAAAAAAGACATAACAAAAATAAATTAAGGATTAAAATAAACGCGGCATAGCAAAAAGAAAAACCGGCCAAATACGAGTCAGACTCGCGCAAAACGGGTTCTGAACCATATCTATACAACATTAGACACTATTAAAACAATTTTTTTATACAGGGTGCCAGATAAATTTAAAATACCTTTCCGTAATATCTGTAATATATCAAAGGTATCTGAAAAATCATCAATGAACTGTTTTTCAAAAAAGGTAAAGGATCACGATAGATGTCGATTCAAGACAGGTTTATGTCTTTAATTCCGTTTTTGAAATTAAGAATGTCAATAAATGTAAGAGGGTCAATAACCATTATTCCACGTTTATTTGGCGCCTACCTTAGTTTTTAATAATAGTTGTTATTAAGTGGATGACCTGGTGAAGGTTGCGGGAATCCGATGGATGCGGGACGCACAGGATCGTGCATTGTGGCGACGCTTGGGGGAGGCCTATGTCTAACAGTAGACGTATATCGGCTGAGATGATGATGATGTTATAGTGGCAACAGAAATACGTCCTTTATGAAAATTTAAACTGTTTTACAATCAGGGTTCATGAGATAGAGCCTCGTGACAGACAGAGAGACGCACAGTGGAGTATTATAGTAATAGGGCCCCGTTTTTACTCTTTGGTTACGAAACCCTAAACACTAACATATTTTAGGTATTACTTATACCTAAATTATGTACATTAGTGAAAAATTAACATTGAGTAAGTTTTAAAATATAATGTTTTAATAGCCTTTTAAAAGTTGGAAGATGAAAATCTGGTGGAAAATCACCCTAAACATACATACCTATAAAATACTCTAGTTCTATTAAATTGAGTGCGGCGAGATTCCCACGGAATACAAAATGAGATACGAATTAAAACACTCAGCATTCCAAGGTGATATCTCGTTGGGCTACAGAGAATTTCGCATAATAGAATGGTGGCTGAAAAATGAACGAGTTTTCGACTTTCAATGGGAATATTTAAGGCTTAAGAGGGAGATATTAAATTATAAAAAGTTTGATTTGGGTATTTTATGTATTGTTTGTATATATGATTTGATTTTACTTAAAGAGAATGGCTTATACACCGAAAACATGGCTTGGTTATTCTTCTAAAGTTTATGTTTTGAGTTAAGATCATACTTCATGTAATAGAGCACTATTTAAGATTTGAAAAAAGTATTTATATTTTTTAGATTCAATAAAAGGACAAAAAAAAAATACAGGATATCTCTCTAACACTCTCGTACAGCAAAATTATATTTTTAACGATACTAAAATAAATCTTGTAAAGTATCTATTGATTAAACTTATCATTAAAGAGCCCTAGCATAAAGCATAATCAGCATTTTAATATACTCCGGGCTCCGCCCAAGGGTTTTTTAGTCAGTAAGATGACTTAAAAATCACCCCGTTCCATGTTGCCTGTCATACCAGGGCTGAGCTACCTTTCGGAGCTAACCCTGGCCCCAGTAGACTTCGACCCAGCTAGGTCCCGGCCCCTGCTGTTGCTGACAACTTCTCGAGGCACGCGGGAACAGTGCGCGCCGTCGACGACTTGGGCTCGGTCCGGACAGTTACCGGACGGTCGGACCCATTGCTCGCCGTCCGCAAGACCGCACCCACGGTGGTCGGAAATCGGGATCGGAATCCCGGCGGTAGCAAGAGCACCGTTGCCTGATACAGTCAGCCTCCTCCTTTGCTAGTATTACTGCTTCGCAGAAGGAGGCAACCGCCTGCCACGCCTCCTCGCTCCGGACCATGGCCGGTACCAAGGCCCGGCGCGAGAGATCGCCACCGCCGATTATCGCCCTCACGAGGGCACGGCGATGCACCGCCTAAGCAGGGCACACCTCTACTGTGTGCGCCACCGTGTCCTCCGGGCGTTCCGCACAGTGTGGGACTGAGGCCTCCTCTCTAGAAGAGGAAATGGGCCGTAATTCCACCTCTCGGGCTTAGTGCGGGTTGGTGAATGTCAAATATCTTCGAATTTTTGGGTGTAGGACATGTGGGTTTCCTCACGATGTTTTCCTTCACAATTTTAAGAGCAGTGATGATGAAATAAATTACACAAAGTATTGCGTGCCGCGACCTACAACTCGTAAATCGATGTCGTTACCACTCGGCCACCACTGCTCTCTACAAAACACATACAACGTATAAATTAATGTTAAATAGTTACAGGGATGTAAACTTTAATTGAAGGGGAATATTCCCATATTAGTCACGGTAATATGCAATCCTGCATCGGTAATCGTTTGCCAGTGAATTCATTCAGGCGTAATAGGCTATTTCATTCCCTTCACGCAATCCCTAGTGAAAACTTTGTGTGTGACACATATATCAACATAACGTAGTTAATTTCAACAGAATTGGTGTTTGATAGAGGCGCAACGAAAACTTGATATAGTCACTCTAAATGTTTTTATTATATGAAAAACAAAGTAGGTACTTATCTTTCGTAAATCGCCAAAAGTCCGCATTCAGGATCTGCCAGCGAGTAATGTAACGAAGTATTCTCGGGGTCAAAAGAACAGATCGCATAAGGAACAGAATCATCATCATTATTTCAGCCGAAAGACGTCCACTGTTGGACATAGGCCTCCCCCAAGTGTCACCACAATGAGCTATCCTGTGCGTCTCGCATCCATCGGATTCCCGCAACCTTTATGAGGTCATCAGTTCACCTTGTAGGAGGCCTTCCAACGCTACGTCTTCCGGTCCCAACGGCCATCTGTTCTGCATCTGATTTGACGATTTTACTCGCTCGAAAATCAATGAAAGTGAGTTACAAAACCAATATTTCAGAGGTAACGGTTTACTTCTTAGAAACTATTTCACGTGAAATTAAGTAGATAATAAAAATAATTTCCCGTTAAAGCACTTAGTAAGTTGTACGGCTTCAGCTTTGGTTTAGGAACAAACCACTATCGTTGCTGCTAACCCAAAATAAGCTTTTTGGTTCAAAACTTAAGGTTAAAGTTTGAACGTTGCAAACAGTCTGGTTTAGCAAATCCATTTCTCGCGGGGTGGTCGTAATTTAGGTATCTGTTTATAAAATCCTAAATCCTTTTAAGTAAATGTTTGACGCAATTAAACATTATTGTGAGATTTATGAAATTTATATTTTTCACTTAGCTTTGCAACAGCTAGCGGTTTTTCTTTTTTTTTCGCGGTGGAAAATCATCTAATGATATCCCCCACTCTTGGGCGGAGCGGGAGGTAGTGTCAGACTTTTACTGACTAAAAACCCACTCCTGTTCCTTCTTGCCTTTCGTACCGGGACCGATCTTCCCTTTCGGATAACCCTGGCCCCAGTAGGCTTCGACTTTGACAGCTCCTTGAGGCGCACGGGGACAGTGCTCGCCGTCGACGACTTGGGTTCGGTCCGGACAGTTACCAGACGGTCCGACAGCGACCCATTGCTCGCCGTCCGCAAGTCCGCGCCCACTATGTCAAGAGTGAATAGGTTTCTTTTGGGCAAGCGTGCTCAATCGTCGGACACATCGTCGTTCTCCATCAAGCGAAATAGTGGTCAACCATATTATGACTACTATTAATAGACTCGCCTATTAACTATAAAAAATGGAAGTTTTCAAAGAAATAAATTCTTTAGATGTTTTTTTTAAACGTCACTTACAAAAGAGACAGCCCGCCAGATGAAAAGCGTATTTGATTAACGTTGACAAATCTGTCAATATCAATAGAACCGGGGTGAGAGGGGATTACCCTTCCAAAGTAGGTTTGCAAACCAAAGCTTTTACCCAATAAAAAACTCGGGTCAAGGCCATAGCGAAGGGGGAAATGGCTGTGTTTCTTTGAAGTGTGATTGTTGGTATTTATTTTAGTTCAAGTAAATTGTTTGAAAAGTGATTTGCTTTTTATTAGTCTGGTTTCCTATAATTAGGACTAGATAGATTGATACCTATACTCTTTATTGACTGGCCTGTTGGTCTAGTGGTTAATGGTGGCTGTTATGCCGGAAGTCGTGGGTTTGATTCCCACCCAGGACTAATGTTTGTGTGATGAGCACGATCATATTTGTTCTGTGTCTGAGTGTAATTTATCTATATTATGTATGTATTTAGAATAATATAAGTATGTTTATAAGTTGTCTAGTACTCATAACACAAGCCCTGCTTAGCTTGTGACTAAATGGCGTTGTGTGATAGTTGTAGAATATTATTATTGTTGTTATTGTACCTTAAAAAATACAGTAGAATCTTAAAATTAACTCTTCGAATGCCGTAATTAATTTAAGCTTATGTCGAACTGTGTAACTTAAGACATTCAAAAGGTTAATAAAGTGCAAAAATCGACGCCGCGGTCTTATTGTTATTTAAGCGGTTTTTTAGTCAACCTTTTGATGGATTTAACAAAGGACTACCATACTATTATATTTCTGACTATTAATTAAGTTATAGGTAGGTACTCGAATTCTATTTTATTTTGATGACCATATAAGAGTGTTGCGAAAACATACGACTTCACATATACGTATTTACCTAACGGTGGCCACATACTTAATTTTGTTTTATAATAATTTTTGTAGTTCATATCATACAGTTGATATGAATCTAATGATACCTCGTTTGTAAAAAATTGCTTAAAAAAACCAGCCAAGAGCGAGTCGGACTCGGGTACCGAGGATTCCGTGCAAGATAACCTACTTATGTATATAGTTTGATTCCCGAATCAAGTCTCAAAGATTTTTCCGAATTGTAAACAAGAAGTAACTTTAGTAGTAGAGTGAGTGTAGTTTTGCTTTCTTTACGATTTTCAGACTGTTTTCTTTTACTTGTGCTGTGTGACCGTGCTTCTTGCCGAATTTCAGGATACTAAATCAGTGGGAAGTATTCTATAAGTTTTGATTTAGTTGCGAGTAACAACATATGCGCCTAAACTCGATCTTATTTTTATATTGCGTTTAGGTATTCTAAAGTTTTTTTTACTGCTTCAAGGGTTAAAATAATTTCAGCTTAATACCTCCACGCGTTCTTTTATGGGTTTCATTTTTACCGAACAGGTACAGAACCCTAAAAAACAAAGAATAAGGCCATAGGGAATTCAAGAGGGGTCGTCAGCCTCAAATACATAGAATTAGTAGGCTTTTGGCGTATCTGTCAATAGAAATACCGCATTTACGCATTCGCGCGTATTACGAGAGGAACGTGAAAATGGAACATAAACAGATACGCTTGCAATTCGATACACAACATGCCTGTCGCGTTATAAACTTAATTTTAGAGATAGCCTATCTACAAACACTTTGAAGTAAAAGAATCATCATAAGCGAGTGATTAAAAATCCATCCAAAGTAACCATCCAAAGGCGGAAAAAACATCACTTATCTTTAAACTCTATTTCTGCAGTCAGGTTAAAAATTGGTGTTAAGCGCATTATTTTCAGCATAATAGACGGCGCCTACTAGGGCCGATGCCTGCCATTCCTGCTGGGCTGCAAGATTGTTCGCAAGAGTCACTGCGACCGTAAAATGCAAAAGGCAACGAAGGATCATCGGTGAGCTTTTCATGAGTCTCTCAGTCCACCCAGAATGAAAGAAGCTAATTGATAATTTTCAACTCTAAAAAAACATTTCCTTTGATTATGTTTATACAACGATAAACGTACATATTTGTAATGTATTCAATGTTTTAATTTAATCTATATATATATATGTTACGCTCAAAGATCGAAAACGCTCTGTGAGCGGAAAAATAGCTCACAACGCGTTGTGGTCAAAGTAAAATATACATTTTATGACATTTGTGATGTGCCCTCAACATCGTTGTTAACACTTCGCTCAGCATCTATGTTATCATCTGGAAGTAAGCAAGGGTTTATAATATGCCACTGCAAAAGATACTGTATTGATAAAAAGTGCAAGTGTCGCTCCAAGAATATAAAATACAACTCAAAATGCCACAATAATAGTTCCTGTAAAAATAAATAGCAATCAAATACTTATTTTTCACAATTATTGTAATTTCTAATATAAGTAATTAATTTGAGTACATTGTTGTTGTTTATTGGTGATCAATAAACATTTATGTTGTGTTAAATGTTTTTATTACTTGAAAGAATTTTAAATTTGTTAAAAAAATTAAAATCCCTAATTATTTTAAGTGAATTATAAGTATTATTATATAATTTACAAATGATTCATATTTCTTTTTATTAAAAAAAAAAACTACTGAGGTGTCAAGGGACACCCCTGGATGGAACGAAGTTCCGTTCTGGCTTGCTTTCTATAAGAGAGAGAGAGAGAGACAGACAGAGAAACATGCGCACGCTGCACGGCTTACAATAGCTTACTATAGCAAAAAGTGTCGTTACAACTTTTCGAGAGAATTTTTTCCGTCTAGCCAATACAATATAACTGAAAAATACTATCCTATTTTATGTACATTTACACAGCACTATTTCAACATCTTCGAAACCATGAAAACGCCACTCATGACGAAAAAGTTGATAATTTCTGACAGCCGCCATCTTAGATTTACATTTTGACAGCACTATCGGCTTCAACAACCTCGAAAACCATGAAAAAGACACCCATATCGAAAAGGTTGATAATTTATTGCAGCCGCCATCTTGGATCTACATTTTGACAGTACAATCGGTTTCAACACCCTCGAAAACCACGAAAACGATACCCATGACGAAAAATTTGATAATTTCTTGCAGCCGCCATCTTGGATTTATATTTTGACAGTACTATCGGTTTCAACACCCTCGAAAACCATGAAAACGACACCCATGACGGAAAAGTTAATTATTTCTTGCAGCCGCCATCTTGGATTTACATTTTGACAGCACTATCGGCTTCAACAACCTCGAAAACCACGAAAAAGACACCCATATCGAAAAAGTTGATAATTTATTGCAGCCGCCATCTTGGATTTACATTTTGACAGTACAATCGGTGTCAACACCCTCGAAAACCACGAAAACGACACCCATGACGAAAAAGTTGATAATTTCTTGCAGCCGCCATCTTGGATTTATATTTTGACAGTACAATCGGTTTCAACACCCTCGAAAACCACGAAAACGATACCCATGACGAAAAATTTGATAATTTCTTGCAGCCGCCATCTTGGATTTATATTTTGACAGTACTATCGGTTTCAACACCCTCGAAAACCATGAAAACGACACCCATGACGGAAAAGTTAATTATTTCTTGCAGCCGCCATCTTGGATTTACATTTTGACAGCACTATCGGCTTCAACAACCTCGAAAACCACGAAAAAGACACCCATATCGAAAAAGTTGATAATTTATTGCAGCCGCCATCTTGGATTTACATTTTGACAGTACAATCGGTGTCAACACCCTCGAAAACCACGAAAACGACACCCATGACGAAAAAGTTGATAATTTCTTGCAGCCGCCATCTTGGATTTATATTTTGACAGTACCATCGGTTTCAACATCCTCGAAAACCATGAAAACGACACCCATGACGGAAAATTTGATAATTTCTTGCAGCCGCCATCTTGGATTTATATTTTGACAGTACCATCGGTTTCAACACCCTCGAAAACCATGAAAACGACACCCATGACGAAACATTTGATAATTTCTCTCAGCCGCCATCTTTGATTTATATTTTGACAGTACCATCGGTTTCAACACCCTCGAAAACCATGAAAACGACTCCCATGACGAAAAAGTTGATATCTTGCAGCCGCCATCTTGGATTTACATTTTGACAGTACCATCGGTTTCAACACCCTCGAAAACCATGAAAATGACACCCATGGCGGAAAATTTCATAATTTCTTGCAGCCGCCATCTTTGATTTATATTTTGATCGTACCATCGGTTTCAACACCCTCGAAAACCATGAAAACGACACCCATGACGAAAAAGTTGATAATTTCTTGCAGCCGCCATCTTGGATTTACATTATGACAATACTATCGGTTTCAACAGCCTTGAAAACCATGAAAACGACACCCATGACGAAAAATTTGATAATTTCTCTCAGCCGCCATCTTTGATTTATATTTTGACAGTACCATCGGTTTCAACACCCTCGAAAACCATGAAAACGACTCCCATGACGAAAAAGTTGATAATATCTTGCAGCCGCCATCTTGGATTTACATTTTGACAGTACCATCGGTTTCAACACCCTCGAAAACCATGAAAATGACACCCATGGCGGAAAATTTCATAATTTCTTGCAGCCGCCATCTTTGATTTATATTTTGATCGTACCATCGGTTTCAACACCCTTGAAAACCATGAAAACGACACCCATGACGAAAAAGTTGATAATTTCTTGCAGCCGCCATCTTGGATTTACATTTTGACAGTACTATCGGTTTCAAAACCCTCGAAAACCATGAAAACGACCCCCATGACGAAAAATTTGATAATTTCTTGCAGCCGCCATCTTGGATTTACATTTTGACAATACTATCGGTTTCAACAGCCTTGAAAACCATGAAAACGACACCCATGACGAAAAATTTAATATTTCTTGCAGCCGCCATCTTGGATTTATATTTTGACAGTACTATCGGTTTTAACACCCTCGAAAACCTTGAAAACGACACCCATGACGAAAAATTTGATAATTTCTTGCAGCCGCCATCTTGGATTTACATTTTGACAGTACTATCGGTTTCAACACCCTCGAAAACCATGAAAACGACACCCATGACGAAAAATTTGATAATTACTTGCAGCCGCCATCTTGGATTTATATTTTGACAGTACCATCGGTTTCAACACACTCGAAAACCATGAAAATGACACCCATGACGAAAAAGTTGATAATTTCTTGCAGCCGCCATCTTGGATTTACATTTTGACTGTACTATCGGTTTCAACACCCTCGAAAACCATGAAAACGACACCCATGACGAAAAATTTGATAATTTCTTGCAGCCGCCATCTTGGATTTATATTTTGACAGTACCATCGGTTTCAACACCCTCGAAAACCATGAAAACGACACCCATGACGAAAAATTTGATAATTTCTCTCAGCCGCCGTCTTGGATTTATATTTTGACAGTACCATCGGTTTCAACACCCTCGAAAACCACGAAAACGATACCCATGACGAAAAATTTGATAATTTCTTGCAGCCGCCATCTTGGATTTATATTTTGACAGTACTATCGGTTTCAACACCCTCGAAAACCATGAAAACGACACCCATGACGGAAAAGTTAATTATTTCTTACAGCCGCCATCTTGGATTTACATTTTGACAGCACTATCGGCTTCAACAACCTCGAAAACCACGAAAAAGACACCCATATCGAAAAAGTTGATAATTTGTTGCAGCCGCCATCTTGGATTTACATTTTGACAGTACAATCGGTGTCAACACCCTCGAAAACCACGAAAACGACACCCATGACGAAAAAGTTGATAATTTCTTGCAGCCGCCATCTTGGATTTATATTTTGACAGTACCATCGGTTTCAACACTCTCGAAAACCATGAAAACGACACCCATGACGAAAAAGTTGATAATTTATTGCAGCGGCCATCTTGGATTAGATTTTGACAGTACCATCGGTTTCAACACCCTCGAAAACCATGAAAACGACACCCATGACGAAAAAGTTGATAATTTATTGCAGCGGCCATCTTGGATTAGATTTTGACAGTACCATCGGTTTCAACACCCTCGAAAACCATGAAAACGACTCCCATGACGAAAAAGCTGATAATTTCTTGCAGCCGCCATCTTGGATTTATATTTTGACAGTACTATCGGTTTCAACACCCTCGAAAACCATGAAAACGACACCCATGACGAAAAAGTTGATAATTTATTGCAGCGGCCATCTTGGATTAGATTTTGACAGTAAAAGTGTCGGTACAATTTTTCGTGAGAATTTTTTCCGTCTAGCCTCCTTTCACAACGCGCGATAAGGAACTTCGTTCCAAAAACAAGATTAATATTTTGTGATCAGTAATTTATTACTTAATACGTTGATTTTTTAAATATAAATTACAACACCCGGGCTGGGGCTGCGCTCAAGCGGCTCCTGCCCAATCTTGGGGGTCCAGACGCCTCCTGCCGGAGGCTCTACGCGGGGATCGTTCGGTCCATGGCCCTCTACGGGGCGCCAGTGTGGGCGCCGTCGCTGAAAAAGCAATCGGCGTCCATGCTGAACGCCTGCCAGAGGGTCATGGCAATAAGAATGGTGCGGGGATACCGCACGATCTCCCGCGAAGCGGCGAGCCTTCTGGCTGGCCTTCCACCGTGGGATCTGGAGGCAACAATCCTTGCACACACGCACAATATGCGCGTGGAGATGCAACGCCGGGGTGAAAGTCCGCTGCCGCGACAGGTCACGGCATGGCGGACAGAGCTCCGGCGGGATCTCATGGTGAAATGGCGTGGCAGTGTTGGGCACGCCACAATCATGGCGGTAAGTCCCCTCTTTGAGGCGTGGCTGGAAAGACCTCACGGCGTTCTTACCTTCCGCATGACGCAGGTTCTCACCGGACATGGTTCGTTCGGGAGTTTCCTGCACCGGATTCGTGCGGAAGTGACGCCCGGGTGTCGCCACTGTGCGGAACGCCCGGAGGACACGGTGGAGCACACAATCGAGGTGTGCCCCTGCTTGGACGGAGCATCGCCGTGCCCTCGTGGGGGCGATCGGCGGCGGAGACCTCTCGCGCCGGGCCTTGGTTGAGGCCATGGTCCGGAGCGAGGAGGAGTGGCAGGCGGTCGCCGACTTCTGCGAAGCAGTAATGCTCGCAAAGGAGGAGGCCGAACGCATCAGGCAACGGCGTTATCTTCTGATTCTGATCCCGATTTCCGGCCACCGTAGGCGCGGGCTTGCGGACAGTGAGCAATGGGTAGCTCGCTGTCCGGCCGTCCGGTGACTGTCCGGACGAAGCCCAAGTCGTTGACGGCGCGCACTGTTCCCGCACGCCTCAAGGAGTTGTCAGCAACAGCAGGGACCCAGCTGGGTCGAAGCCTACTGGGGCCAGGGTTATCCGAAAGGGCGCTCGAGCCCCGGTATGAAGGCTAGAAGGAACGGGGTGGGTCTTTTAGTCAATAAGAGTCTGACACTATCTCCCGCTCCGCCCAAGAGCGGGGGATGGATTTTTTCCCAGCCTAAAAAAAAAAAAAAAAAGGTAGGTTCCTTGTAGGGGGTTGACTTCTTTATTTTATTTTATTTTTTTGATTTTGTCTTAAGTTTTTGTTGGCTACAATGTTTTGTGCGCCAAAATAAATACTTTTCATTCTTTCTTTCTTTCTATCTGCTAAGGACGAATTTTACGAAACTACCCCTGAGCAGATGAAACTGGGGTCCAAAGTTTGTATGGAAAAACCTTCTTTCACGCGGGTGAAGCCGCTGGCAGAATCTAGTATTACATATAGGTGAGCTGAATTTCACAATACCTACTGA
Source organism: Mythimna ferrago (assembly GCA_910589285.2). Taxonomy (NCBI): domain Eukaryota; kingdom Metazoa; phylum Arthropoda; class Insecta; order Lepidoptera; family Noctuidae; genus Mythimna; species Mythimna ferrago. The sequence continues at coordinate 23,654,807 of OU342683.1, forward strand.
AATGATCTTATTTTTATCCATTTTTTTCACTGGCATCCACAAGAATATACCGGTGATTGATATTTTTCCATTTGCAAAATCAACATGCAGCTTGCAATGGAAAGGTAACGAATACCAAAAACAAATGAGATACGACAACATGAAAGAAAAATAAAATGGAACGGTATTTTATTGTCAATATACTATATGATTGCAGAGATTCATCTCTACAGAGAACGATTTTTTATTTATAATACGAGTAGTTGAGGTTTTCACTTATAGGTAGTGCTTTAGGCTTTAGGATGAATTCCCTTATCCCATTCCTTCCCAAAAACCTCATATCCAAACCGCACAGCACCGCCTCTGACGGTGTAAGGAAAAAAACTACGATTCGAATCCAAAGAGCCGGCCAGCTAACTTATCTTACGCGCGCGCGATTAAGGGCCAAGCGCCCGAAAAGTGCCATAAAACAGTGATTTTCTGAGGCCTACTCCTCCGTAACGGCTAGGACAATTGGTTTGAAAAAAATATATGTTTATTATATATTCATGAACAATAATATCAACATTTGATGTTTTCGTGCAATTAATACTTTTGTCAAAAAAAAATATTTAGCAATTTCGCAACTTTTCGCAACTTTTCCCTACTCCTTTGAAACGGCTTGGACCTTTAGAAACATTTTTACACATAAAAATTGGTGGTTAAATATCCTTCAAAGTGAACATTGCACATGTAAATCAATCAATATCTCGCAGAGAAAATTGATTTAAAGCGCTTTCCGGGCGCTGCTGGCCGCAAATAAATGCACAGATTTGCGTACTGCCGCCTAGGCGAGTGCGAGAGTTGCGTTCACATAATTTCGGTCAGATGGTTCAAGGGACTATACGCCTTAACAATCTCTGAAAATACCGTGAAATGTCGTCTAAAAGTGCGTCCAAGATGATCCTGGATCCCAGCACCCCGTGAGTACCTGACTTCCAATTTTGTACCATCCTTGTAGCCTGTTTTTAGAAACTTTCATATCGCGTCACCCAACGTTGACGCTACACCTATTCATACCTATTCAGGTAGTACACTAAAATTTGCACTCTATCAATGCTAAGATGTCTAAAATTTCTTTGCAGAAAAGAGTCAATGTAATGTCTCTTCGCGCATTTCTATACGTCATTGCGCGTTTTTTACTAAATTCCCCAAAATTACAACAAAAAATCGTTTTGGGTAGACCCTAGGAAAAATCGAGAGAGATACAGAGACCAAATATTTGGCCGATCAATTTCATACACCCTTGTGTACGGGTGCTATTCTCTAAGAACACAGCCTTGAGCGCAGCGCTGGCCGCAGCGACGAGTCGAGAGCGCAGTTCATTGGATTAACAACCTAATGCACCTCATTAGGTTGGTTGTTGTGTTGTTGCAAGCACATCCGCTCATAATGTCCTGAGGACTTTTCATAACGTATTAGAAATATCAGGCGTGCGAGCGAGATAGAGAGATTGAGCTATACCACAGAACAGAAGAATGTATGATTCCTGTGTTCTGTGAGCTATACTCCTTTATATCTCCTTGCACGCCGATTGTACATTTGTACATCTGTACAATTTGAATGACCTGATATTTCTAATACGTTATGATATGAGATTATGAGAGGATGTGCTTGCAACTACATAAAGAATTTTGAGTATATAGTGCGTTGGGGTAAGATCGGCATTGGGGTAAGAACGTATATATATAAATTTTAACACTTATTTAGCTTTATTCTTAATGCTAGTCAACATATTGCCTGCCGCGTCATTATGTTCCACCTTGCCCAGCAATGTGGCTGGCATTAAAAATAAAGCTAAATAAGTAGTACGAGTATTTTGATTTATACGTTCTTATCCCTATGCCGATCTTCCCCCAACCTACCTTACATGTAGATGGATGGAGAGGAAGAGCAAGGCTACAGATTGTGTGAGGAGTAATATGAAAGAAAACGGAGTTAGTAGTTTGACAGGACAGAATGGAAGAAAAAACGTCTTGCGCCAGCCCCATGTAATATGGGATAGCGACAGAAAGAAAAGGAATACTTGCAACTACATCCATGACAAACCTTTTTAAAAACCTTTAAAATCATTTCACGTTTTTGTTCGATCATCTTTAATCACAGTTTTAATTGAATTTACCCTCAAATTCAATAGCTAGTTCCATAAAATCTACCGTACATAGTGATTTAAATGCAAATTCCGACAAAACCCCGTTTGAATTCCACGTTTACAGTTTTTTAAACCTTATCTGAAATTGAATGTCTATTTTTTTTACATTTCAAACTTTTCGTATATTTTGTTAAATAATTAGAAGCTTTAATTAAGCAATGTTGTTTTATCTTTGATTCTATTAAATTATATTAAACGATGGTCAGCACAGTGGTTGAAACAGCAAGGACCCAGCCGGGTCGAAGCCTACTGGGGCCAGGGTTATCCGAAAAGGAGCTCGAGTATGAAGGGGGTGGGTCTTTTAGTCAGTAAGAGTCTGACATTATCTCCCGCTCCGCCCAAGAGCGGGGGTTGTCATTGAATGATTTTTTCCCACCATAAAAAAAAGCACAGTGGCTGAGCGATTGGTTGGAGCGAGTGTCGCAAGTATGATGCCCCGTCTGGATTTTTCCCGATAATTATGTATTTACATAATTATGTTTATAAACGCACTCACGACACAGTAAAGTATTTCTAGGGTGAGACGATGTTTTTTTAAGAAAGAAATAAGTAAGAAAAAGGTCTTTTTATTTTTTATCTGATATAAACTAGTACTTGACTACGATCTCACCTGATGGTAAGCAGTGATGCAATCGTTGATGGTTAAGCGTACTAGTTCACTCTAGCCTTGAAGGCACGTAAACTATAATCGGACGGGAAGACCACAGCGGGCAAATTGTTCCAGTCCTTCGATGTACGCGGTATAAATGACGAGGCGAAACGCTTAGTCCGGACCATAGAGGTTTCAACAACGTAAGGGTGAATATTCGCCGTACGTCGAGTTGTCCGATGGTAGAATTGCGACATGCAATTCCTGCGCACACTCTCCAAAGTGCATCTTGTAGAACACCGAAAGTTTCCCCTTTTATATAGATTAGAGCGTATATAACAACGTTATGACTAGATATCATTGAGCAAATCACACGCACTTACAATGCTCCGATTATCTGTTTTATATTCTTCTTTTATATATCCCTACAGTAGTTCCATGAAGTCGACTAACTGACCTTTTGCCGACTTTTGTCTAAACTTTTGGCTCGCTGCTTTACTGAATCACTATTCAAGACTTAAGACTTCAAATCCGTCTTAAAGTTTTTAACTTTCCTGTAATCTTAATGCTCGAATGGAATAACCAATTATTTGATAAAATCTGTAGGAAATATTTGTTAAGGTTTAACAGTTTATAGTTCAGTGATAGAGAAATTAGCTATTTACTTAATTACTTTATATTTATGAGTAGGTATAGAGGATATTTCAAAGTGGTGCCAGAGACTGAACAGTAATAGTTGTGATAGAAATGGAAAGAATTTAAAAAATATGAATTTATTAGATGAAGAAAAAGGGTGTCAGTAATAGGGAGACATATAGTTATCATTCCAAACAAAATAACTATAAAAACGTGTTGGGAACAAATTATTATGCGTACAGCTAAAGAGTGAAATTCTCTGACGGAATTTGTGTTTCCTGATAACTACAACCTGGAGTATTTAAGTCTAAAGTGTATTGAATACTGCTAGCGTACTCAATTTTCGACCAGATCGTCGCTTTTCATCAGGTAAGATAGAGGTCAAGCGCGAGACAATTAAAAAACCTACCAAAAAATTGATACATGTAACAAAAACAGCGCACATAACCATCCTCATTATATTCCCACTGCTGGGACTCAGGCCTATTCTGTAGGGGGAGAATGGACCGTAATCTATCACACCCGCTGACCCAGTGTGAGTTGATGGATGTCACATTTCTACGAATTTATTTGTTCTAGGACGCAGACGTGCCGGTTTCCTCACGATGTTTTTCTTGACCGCTTTAAGAGCAGTGGTGATGAAATAAATTACACAACGTAGTGGTGGTTGGGTCTGAAACTATAACCCCTTGTAATTATTCAATTATTTAATGTTGGAGAACAGACATTAAATAATTGCGATATAGCATACCCCTTTGCAAGATCGGTGTTAAATTTTCAGGCTTATGACTGTCCGTGACATCTGTCAAAGATCTTTGGAGGTATGGGGATCAGAATAAAGCCCCGTAATTTTCCGTTGATAAAAGAGATTCCTCCAGCCAGACGAGAGTTATGTCTGGTGGGCAACTTGCCGGCAGATGATTTCGGGCTGTTCTATAATATAGAACAGCCATATTATGTTCAAATCGTGCAGAGAAATTTAATTGCGTGATGCAGGATTAGTTCTTATGTAACGCCATAGATACTGCCGGGACCAAGGCTTTGACGTGCTTTCCGAACTTGAATTTTAATAACTCAAAATACAAGTTAGGAATGCACATCACTCGTTATATTCGAACATGCAGGCACTCATGACTGCCAATAGTTACTCTAACTACCCACAAATCCACCAATTCACAAATGGTATTCAAAATGACTTTGACAGTTGCATTTGAATATCACGTACATACGTCTGACGGCACCATGGCTTAATGAAATCAATTAACATCGTTCATTATGTTTGATTACAGCGACATGGGCTGTCGCCGCGCGTGTTGCCAGTTCATTAGCAAATAGTGTTCAGTTCCACGTTTAATCTCCGTTTATTAAAGCCCGAATTAAGTGGTTGATTGCGATTATCGGTGCCATCAGCCGATTATAGAGCTCGTGTTTGCCAGATTTTATCAATGTTTTGTATGGATAAGTGATTGTTTAGTTATTGTTTTACTGTCGAAGGAATGAAAGCCATATCTACTATATAAAAATAAGTCGGGTTTTCCCTCCTGACGCTATAACTCCAGAACGCACGAACCGATTTCCACGGTTTTGCATTCGTTGGAAAGGTCTCGGGCTCCGTGAGGTTTATTAGAGTAGAGTAGGGTAGAGTAGAGTAGAGTAGGGTAGGGTAGAGTAGGGTAGAGTAGGGTAGAGTAGGGTAGAGTAGGGTAGAGTAGGGTAGAGTAGGGTAGAGTAGGGTAGAGTAGGGTAGAGTAGGGTAGAGTAGGGTAGAGTAGGGTAGAGTAGAGTAGAGTAGGGTAGGGTAGAGTAAGGTAGAGTAGGGTAGGGTAGAGTAGGGTAGAGTAGGGTAGGGCAGAGTAGGGTAGAGTAGGGTATAGTAGGCTGAAGTAGGGAAGAGCGGGAGCGAAGCCGCGCGGGCAAAAGCTAGTTAAAGCATAATTTCGTTTCACACATTTATCTTATATGTTCTTATATTCTTTATTGTACACAACTTTAACAAATAGTAAAAAATAGGACAGTTGATATACACAGGTGAGCTTAACTTAGAAATGGGTTTTCTTACAGCAAACCTTCATCATTATTTCAGCCGAAAGACATCCACTGTTGAACATAGGCTTCCCCCAAGTGTCACCATAACGACAAGTCCTGTGCGCCTAGTATCCATCGGATTCCCACGACCCTCACCAGGGCATCAGCCTATCTTGTGGAAGGCTTTTCAACGCTGCGTCTTCCGGTACGTGGTCGCCACTCCTGAACCTTTCGTCCCTGTTGATGTTCTGCGAGCAATTGCCCTGCGGTACCTTGGTTCTCCTGCGGTTATACTGGTATAAAAGTATAGTAATCAAAATATCGTTTGACATATTTTTCCGACATGTTTATATCTAATAATGATTCATCATGATCATCTCGAGATTGATGTTCCAAATTCTCATAAATTGCCTATATTTCCATTATCGTATCACGATTACGACGTAATAAATAAACCATTCACACAAGATATATCTAAAGAAACAATTTAGGAATAAAACTTGAGAGACTTCACTAAGCCCTCGCGAACTTTCAAATCCGTGGATTTAGAAGAATCCTTGGATCATAAAATTCACTAGGCTCCCGTATCGGGCCAGGCAATTGTGATCCAGAGAATAGCATTTTTCCCTTCTGAATATAAATGAATTTGAACCTAATGCTCCAGATGTTTGAATTGAAAATTCAATGCGTCTGAATCAATTAAATTTCAAGCTTCTGTGTAGGACGTGATAATCCTAGGATTCTTTTCATTGCATCGTCTTCGGCGTAAGTAGGTGGGCAAAGATTTGAAACAAATAAAGTAGCTTTTGCGTTATGCTATTGCATTACCTTTTATTGAATTTGACTTGTTGTTTAACATAGTTCAACTTTTAAACTCATTAAAAAACAGTTCTTTATTTGTGTGTGTTTTTGTGTAGTATAGCCATTAGTCTATACTTAATATTATAAAGAGGAAAGATTTGTATTTTTGTATGTAACGAATAAACTCAAAAACTACTGTGCCAATTTCAAAAATTCTTACATCATTGGAAAGCTACATTCACCCTGAGTAACATAGGCTATAATTATTGCCCGTGCAAAGCCCGGGACGGGCCGCTAGTTGTTTATAAACTGATTTAAACCTCATGTGGCATGAAATCAAATGTATTTAAAAAAAAAATGTTTTATAAGTAATGCACGAGTATGATGATGCGGTAAATCAAACCCCCACTATATTGCTTCCATGTGTGGCACGCACGTGGATCAAAGAGTGAGTCAATTAGCAACCGTGTATAGGCCAGTCAGGGACATGTTATTTCGCAGTAATTTGTGTAAACAAAGTTAGTTATATTGAAGCAGCCTTCTAACAAGTGAACTAGGGCTATTTTGATTCCAGGGCTATTTTTTTAAGCCAATATGATCTACAAGCCTAAAGGTTTAAAAATACAAGCGCTTTTTTTTTTCAAAATTGCAGCTGTTGGGTTTCTTTTTATTCTATGGTGGAAAAATCATGTAATGACAACCCCCGCTCTTGGGCGGAGCGGAACATAGTTTCAGACTCTTACTGACTAAAAATCCACCCTGTTCCTTCGTGCCTTCATACCGGGGCTCGGGCTACTCTTTCAAAACTAACCCTGGCCCCAGTAGGCTTCGACCCAGCTGGGCCCCTGCTGTTGCTGACAGCTCTTTGAGGCGCGCGAAAACAGTGCGTGCCGTCGACGACTTGGGCTCGGTCCGGACAGTTACCGGACGGTCGGACAGCGAGCTACCCATTGCTCGCCGTCCGCAAGCCCGCGCCAATGGTGGCCGGAAATCGGGATCGGAATCCTGGCGGTGGCGAGAGCGCCGCTGCCTAATGCGGTCAGCCTCCTCCTTTGCCAGCATTACTGTTTCGCAGAAAGAGGCTACCGCCTGCCACTCCTTCTCGCGCCGGACCAAGTATTAGCACGAGAGGTCTCCGCCACCGATCACCCCTACGAGGGCACGGCGATGCTCCGCCCAAGCAGGGCACACCTCGACTGTTTGCTCCACCGTGTCCTCCGGGCGTTCCGCACAGTGGCGACATCCGGGCGTCACTTCCGCTCGAATCCGGTACTGGAACCTCCCGAACTTGCCATGTCCGGTGAGGACCTGCGTCATGCGGAAGGTAAGGACGCCGTGAAGTCTTTCCAGCCACGCCTCAAAGAGGGGACTTACCGCCATAATTGTGTCGTGCCCCTCAGCTGTTGGGTTGTGATATCATTGCTTGCACTCATCTCCGTCAACTTACAATAAAAAAAATGTGTACCAATCCATTCAAAACACTGTCATTCAAGATGGATCAATTTGTAATTTGAAGGACGGTGGTTCTATTTATGTGTAATAGATTTTCAGATTTTCATCATCTCATCTATACTCTCGAAGATAAATTTTCGATTACCACGCGGACGAAACTGCTGTCAAAAATAGTTTAGAATAAGGACGCATATAATGTAGATTCGTTTAAATTTAAAATAGATTTGAATCATGATTGGAATGAAAATCTCAATTTCAACATTCAAATAGGAACCAAGGGTTCGATTGGAACTTGGATCGAATTGAAGCCTAGATTATATTAAAGCTATAGGCAGGTAGGTAGGTAGAGGTACATCAGTATTAGAACAAAGGGAATGACCTTTCTATTCGATAAGGAATTTCATTTTCTTATTTAACGGTATTTATTTGATGGTGTTTATGAATTTCCAGTTTTCGCTAGGTATTTATGAATCGCATTGGCCTATATGGAGAGCACTATATCGGTCGCGCATGTAGATAGGTAAATGCAAACACAACATAGTGAAATGGGATTTTAAAGACACGTTGGACACTCGACGAGTGCGGTACCTACCCCTCACTCAACTCGGGTTAGGAATATGAGCCACACGTTGGAGTGCTCCAAGTGTCCATTTGCCTGCACTATGGATGACTTAATGAATACCACCAATGCTGCAATTAACGTAGCCACCTACTGGGCCTTTAAAGGTGTTTATCAATGATTCGAAAAAAGATGAAGAATGTGTTGTAGAGTTGTATCAGAAGATCATAAGTTTGAATTACACCTGTCTCTAAAATCGTGCTTAAACTTAGTTTTTGTGAAGTTTAGTGCCAAAAATATCGAGATTTAGAATGCCAAATTCAATATCCAAAAGAAACCTACAATGAAACTATATCAATCACCATAATAAAGCTGTGGTGGCCAAATGAAAACCAAACCAATTTACGATTTGTCGGTCGTGGTTTCAAACCTAGATAGGCACTGTAATTTGAGTAATTTATATTATCAAAACATCGAGAGGACAAAAGATTCGAAGACACGTGACATCCACAAATTGCGTACTAAATCCACGTGATGGATTAACGTCCATTTCTTTTCTTACAGAGGCTTGAGTCCCAGCAGTGAAACCATTAAAATAATGATCATCAACCTTGATTTTGACTTTTTGATGTTTCCACTGCTGGAATTAAAAAAAGCTAGCTAAGCTATGCTTATTCCGAATTTCTAAAGCATATTTTCTAGGGATATCTCTTCCTGGAATTTCCACTCGATTGTGCATTGCAATTATAATCTTTTGAAAGTCACTTTTCATTGATCCTTTTGACTTTCAATGCTAAGTTAAGTTGCAATGTTGTTAAGCTCAAAATCAATTTTGTTAAGCTCGATACACACATGGCCTGACAGGGGAAACTGGCTTTTATATTTTGTATTTTTGTATTATTGATTTTGTAATTATTTGTTGTTTTGTGTTTGTTTGTTGCAATATAGGCGGAATAAATATATTTTCTTTCTTTCTTTTTTTCAATACATGGAACCCAACTAAGCATTGATACTCTTTTCAATGCTCCTAATATATTATTGGGCTAATAACGCTTTTTTTTTTTTTTATGGTGGGAAAAATCATACATTGACATCCCCCGCCCTTGGGCGGAGCGGGAGATAGTGTCAGACTCTTACTGACTAAAAGACCCACCCCTTTCCTTCTAGCCTTCATACCGGGGCTCGAGCGCCCTTTCGGATAACCCTGGCCCCAGTAGGCTTCGACCCGGCTGGGTCCCTGCTGTTGCTGACAACTCCTTGAGGCGCGCGGGAACAGTGCGCGCCGTCGACGACTTGGGCTTGGTCCGGACAGTTACCGGACGGCCGGACAGCGAGCTACCCATTGCTCACTGTCCGCAAGCCCGCGTCTACGTTGGCCGGAAATCGGGATTAGAATCCCGGCGACGGCGGCGGCGATAACGCCGTTGCCTTATGCGTTCGGCCTCCTCCTTTGCGAGCATTACTGCTTCGCTGGGCTAATAACGCTGATAATTGGATAACAGACGCCCAGCAAAGGCTGAGACGGTAACTCTTTTGGTACAGGTACGCTATATTCTCTACTTTTCTTCTCTCTTTTTACTTTGTGTTTATTACCGTCTGTTGTACTGTGTCGTATAAAATAATCTGTGTTCTTATATTCTATACTTACAATTATCTACAAGCAGGCACACTTTTTACATTACAAAACAACCTGTGCCAGATTGGCTAAGTCGGGCGATTTAGCCAATCTCAGGATTTCATGGCAGATTTTCCTTAAAATGAGATAAAACCGAAATGAGAACGCTTTTTAGAATAAAAAAAGACGTGTGGCACTCGGGGACTGCCGCGGTAAAGCTATTGCATAGCATTTTTATCAACTTATGCAATTATAATTATTTATTTATTTTATTTATGAAGTATTTTTTTTTCCTTTGTTTTTTTTTTCTTTGATATAAATTGAAGTTACACTTTCACACATTGAATTGAATTTTGATTGATTGTTCACTCATTTGTTTTCTTATCGGTCACCACGCTCAAAAACAAATGAGTGGGGGGTGTTAGGTTATTTTCGTTACGGAATTTCTGGATTCGGTCTCCACGCTCAAGGCCCGCGATAGAAGCTATGCAATAGCTTAAAAAAACAATATCAATAGAGTAGGCAAGTCTGTTCCTTAAGAGGCTTCTTTTCCACTCGCCTATCGTAAAAATCGAGCATGGTTTAAAAGCTTTTTACTTCATCTAACGCAATCCAACGTGATGTTTGACGAAAAAGCAATGCGAAAAAAGAGTGATAATACCTGAAAACTCTGTTGGCATTCGGTGATTCTATGATTTACTCGAATATTTTACAAAACTTGTTCCAGGAATTACGTGTTATTTTTAAACACTTAAAAGTTTTTGAAAAACATTTTCGTTGTATAGATTCTTGATAAAATTTGCTAGGCTTGTATGTTGTACTTTTTTTTACTTCACAAAACTTGTTCCAGGAAAAACGTGTTTTATTTTTTAACCTTAAAAATCTTTGAAAAAAATTGTCATCATTTAGAATTTTGATAACATTTTCAAAGCTTCTATTGTTATACTTTTTGATTTTTGAGTAAATTATGAGGTGTCAAAGTTCATGCAAAATAGCAGATTTTCAGAGGTCTTAACTGGATTAGTTTTACACAAATTTATAAATTGATTTTCATAGAAGCCTAGATAATATCCACAAGATACTGTGTTTCCAAAATAATTGATGAAAAATGTGTAATAACGTCATAATGGCGTAAGAGCGGCTGTATGAAAAACAGTGAAAATTTATGTCGAGATGCAGCCCCATAAATAAACTTAGTTAAGAGACAAATGATTTAATTAGATATTTAGGTTAGCAGTAAGATTTTGACCTTGATTCAAGTTCCGTAAGTGATTTACTTATCTAGTTAGTTAAGTCGAGTGCTAAGCGAGGTTTTGTGGTTTATCCTTTGGTTTATAACTAGGTACTTCAACAAATAGTTTTGCAAGCGGTTTCACCTCTGTGAAAGTCGAAAATTTAATCAAATAATAATAAAATTTTATAACAATTTTCGGATTGCTTTTGTTAGTAGTCCAAGATTTATGGTATTTTATGACGTAATTCAGATTTCGGCCTCCACGACGCCTGCCCGTCTGGTAAGGACTTAGCTAGAGTAGTCGACGACCAGGTTTAATCCCTCATGCGTCCAAAAGAGCTGTCAGCAAAGCCTGCACAGCCGATGCCCGCTGGTGCGCCTATGGGAATTTCTAACAAGGAAACCTGTAGCCTGTGTGGTTTCTGTCTTACATTGTTGGCACTCCTACGGTCCGGATTAAGTCCGTTTTGCCTCGTCGTTTATACCACGTACATCAAAGGACTGGAACCATTTGCCTGCTGCGGTCAGCCTTGAAGGACCTAAATTATAATAGGACGATCCCATTATAATTTAGGCCTCTTCAAGGCTAGGATGAATAATAAATTAGTGTGCTACACTATTATCGATTCCATTTCTGGTTATAATCAGGTGGGATAGCAATCAAGCACTAGTTTGTATCAGTTTAACAAAAAAAAGTTTATAAAAGTCTGAGACTACCTTCCGCTCCATCTTAGAGCGAGAAAAGTCATTGAATGATTTCCTACCTCAAAAAAAAAATCTCCATGAGTTCTAAATTGCATTAAAGTAATAAATTAATAAACAACTAGGTACCCAGACTTCACATTTATAATATTATTTATAGGATAGGAAGTAGGATTACCATCTTTCGTAGAAGTTGGTCAATGGGGATGAATTCTAAAGAAATACGTTGTTTTGGATGAAATAAAATTGCAGCTTCTACAGAATTTCGAAAGAATATTAAATAGCTGTATCTAGAAAAGCTTGTTCCATGAATTGAATTGATGAAGATTTCTGTGAACACTGTGAATATGTTTCAAACAGTTCACAGAAATCTTCATCAATTTAAAGCAAAGGAAACTAATTATAAAAATAAATAGTTCAAAACGCGAATGAAGTTACGAATATTTTTTAGAATTAAAAAAATATATATTATTTGAAGTAGCAACAAACCCGTTTTCAAATTTATTCCCATGCATGTGCTTTGCTTCATGCCAAATTTCAGGATTCTGGGTCAACGGGAAGTACCTTATAAATGATTCCCTTGAGTGTGTCGAAATATACTGTTGCTGACAACTCCTTGAGGCGCGCGGGAACAGTGCGCGCCGTCGACGTCTTGGGCTCGGTTCGGACAGTTACCGGACAGTTGGTCAGCGAGCTACCCATTGTTCACTGTCCGCACACCCGGTGGCTACGGTGGCCGGAAATCGGGATCGGGATCCCGGCGGCGGCGGCGAGAGCGCCGTTGCCTGATGCGGTCGGCTTCCTCCTTTGCGAGCATTGCTGCTTCGCAGAAGTCGGCGACCGCCTACCACTCCTCCTCGCTCCAGACCATGGCCTCAACCAAGGCCCGGCGCGAGAGGTCTCCGCCGCTGATCGCCCCCACGAGGGCACGGCGATACTTCGCCCAAGCAGGGCACACCTCGACTGTGTGCTCCACCGTGTCCTCCGGGCATTCCGCACAGTGGCGACACCCGGGCGTCACTTCCGCACGAATCCGGTGCAGGAACCTCTCGAACGAACCATCGAACGACCTGCGTCATACGGAAGGTAAGGACGCCGTGAGGTCTTTCCAGTCACGCCTCAAAGAGGGGTCTTACCGCCATAATTGTGGCGTGCCCAGCACTGGGTTGCGATAGTCGCTGACGCTATTTCACCATGAGATCCCGCGGGGAGCTCTGTCCGCCATGCCGTGACCTGTCGTGGCAGCGGACTTTCACCCCGGCGTTGCATCTCCACGCACATATCGTGCATGTGTGCAAGGAATGTTGCCTCCAGATCCCACGGTAGTAGGCCAGCAAGGAGGCTCGCCGCTTCGCGGAAAATCGTGCGGTATTCCCGCACCATCCGTATTGCCATGACCCTATGGCAGGCGTTCAGCATGGCCGCCGGTCGCTTTTCCGGCGCCCACACCGGCGCCCCGTAGAGGGCCATGGACCGAACGATCCCCGCATAGAGCCTTCGGTATGAGGCGTCAAGACCCCCAAGGTTGGGCAGGAGCTGCTTGAGCGCAGCCCCAGTCCGGTTGAGTTTGGGAGCCAGACGTCGGAAATGCTCCCCGAAATTCCACTGGCTGTCGAGGACGAGTCTCAGGTACTTCATCGTCGACCCGACGCCGATGCGAACTCCTCCTACCGGTAGTTGGGAACCCGATGGTGGCGCGTTCCGAGGGCCGTGAAAACACATAGCCTCGGATTTGTGCAGCGCCACCTCAACTCCCAACTCCTGGATCCTACCAACGACTATCGCAACCCCGCGTGTCGCTAGAGCGACCGCCGCCCGGTACTACTCTCCCTGTACTAGAACCAGCGTATCGTCTGCGTAGCAAACCACGCTGACCCCGTCAGGGAAGTCGCCGCGTAGCACGTAGTCATACCCGATGTTTCACAAGAGTGGCCCCAGTGCCGACCCCTGCGGAACACCGCACGACATCTCTCGACGTTTCCAGTCTCCCTGGTGACCGGGGTAGACAATATACCTGTCTGACAGGTAGGCCTCGACCACTCGATAGACGTATTCGGGCACCCGCTGTTACCGGAGTGCCCTCCGAATCGTACTCCAGGGCAGGGAATTGAAGGCCTTGGCAATGTCCAAGGCCACTGCCACGACACACCTAGCCCGGGACACCGCATCCCCCGTCGTGAGGGCTCGCACGCGCATGACGGCGTCCAACATGGAGCGCATCCTGCGAAAGCCGAACTGACCGTCCGAAAGGTCCGGCCCCACCCGTGTTAGGCGCGCGACGGGGCGGTTTGCAATAACTCTCTCAAAGAGCTTGCCCACCTCGTCGAGCAGCACAATGGGCCAGTACGTGGACGGAGAGTCCGCAGGGTGCCCTGGCTTCGCGATGAGGACCAGTTTCCCCGTCTTCCAGTGAACTGGCCCCTCTCCAGGCATGCGCTGAAGAGTACTCTTAGTCGAGGCTCTTCAGCGCATGCCTGGGTACTAAATAATTTAATAAGCTTTAGAGATAAGAGTGGAAACCCGCTCTTATCTCCCCGCTCTTATCTTTACCGCTTTTAGGCACGCAGTTTACTATTTTCCACACTAATGCAGAAAAGCGCCCGAACACAAAAGGGGCGTTAAGTGACACCATCAAGCCGCGAGTCGAGTTTATTTATTTCTTCGTAAGTGTATTGAAAAACGTTGTTTGATACACGTGAAAATACACGGGCGAATTCTGAATCGGTCGCAATTACAAACTTTCTCCACTTCTAACAGTACTATTACGTAGTAAGTTCTCTATGGTGTGAGGTGCCCACTTAAGCAAAACCAGTGCATCTTTATAGCAGATCAAAAGAGTCTGCGTATGACAGAAACCAAGAGCAAAAAGGTTGAATAATAATGAAAAGGTCATATGCTGCTACCAGCTTCTAAAAATGTCGTATGTGCGGCCTTCAGCGTTGTAAAACGTCGTATGTACGCAGCTAGCTTTTTATATTTCAACCCTTGTGCAGGAAGACCCGGTGACCACATGTTACGATAACATTTTTGAACTTAAAATTACGTATTTATGAAATAATTTCCGGTTCACCCTTTGATGTTGGTTTTGGGAGCGTTTTGGGGAATATTCAAGGAGAGCAGTAAACATTTTTTTCAGTGATGTTTTGGAACAATATTGGGGAATGCTGTTTGAAACGTATAGGTATTGTTTCGTTTTTTTGTATCCAATTATTGTGTAGAGAAATGTACGGTTAACAAAGGAGATTTTATCAGGGATTTTAATTTTATGAATGAGTTAATGATTTATCTGCAATAATTTATTATATTATTTTTAATAATTTATTATTTTATTTATTTATTTTATTATTTATTTATTTATTAATTTTTTTTTTTTTTTTATTATTCTAAAGAGTCAAGTTTGTTTTTATGTTCTTTTGTTTGTAGGAGGTAATCTCTGAAAGAACTGGTCCGATTGCTAAAATTTTTTCTCGTAAGTATAGCAAGATTCTCTTTTCCTGAGTGACAGGCTATATTTTATGTACGCGGGCAAAGCCGCGGTAAAAGCTGTTCTAATATATTAAAATTTCGTATCACAGTGTTTGTTATAGCTCTTTTCCGAAATGGCTTGATCGATTTTTATGATTTTCTTTTTGTGTTTTTTTTATGGATAGGTATGAGAATAGTTAGAGTTTAGAGACAATATCCAACGTAGAGCTGCTGGAAAAATGCCACGAGATCCCAATCGACCGCCAGATCAAGCGCCGCAAGTGGAGATGGATTGGCCACACGCTCCGAAGGAATTCCGATCACATACCCAAGCAAGCGTTGGACTGGAATCCGCAAGGAAAAAGAAAGCGTGGCCGTCCGCGTCAGACCTGGCGTCGCACCGTGTTGGCGGAAGCAGCGAGCATCGGGATGACGTGGAGCGAAGTGAAACGTGAAGCTCAGGACCGTTCGCGATGGAGGATTACTGTGGACGCCCTCTGTCCCATCTAGGGGACATAGGACATTAAGTCAAGTAAGTCATGAGAATAGTTCGTAAACATTTTTATACACCTGAGTGATAAGAGTGGCACGAAATCCTAACTAATATTATAAATGTGAAAGTGTGGATGTTTGTTACTTAATCACGCAAAAACGGCTAAATGGATTTGGATGAAATTTGGCATGCATAAAGCCTTTGACATGTAAAAGAACATAGGCTACCTTTTATCCCGAATCCTTAAGTACCTAATGCCACGCGGGCGAAGCCGCGGGCAAAAGCTAGTAATTTATAAGGCAAAACCACTTTTGTCGGGTCAGCTTAATGGAACAAAATAGAAATAGAATAAATAGAAATTCATAGTTTACAATGAATTTTATTATATTTCATATTATAATTCATCCATTAGTGCCCAACCCAATATCTAGCTATTAATGATTTTCTTTAATCTCTGTTCCTTACACAATACACAATTCAAAACTAAAACTAGAAATTATTTATTTTACATATGCCTTCACAGGCACTTATAAAACGTCAGAACCAAGCGTATCCATCAACAAGTAAAATAGGTATATTTCCAATTTTATCAAATCTATCGATGTTTATTATAGTTCAAAAAGCACTTAGTAGTATTTCCAAGAAGACGTGTGCTAAATCAAGACAAGTTGAGAGCAGACGGGCTATCGATTAGGTTAAAGTTAGTGCTTGTAGCCAGTGACGTAGCTACTAAGGGGCTAGGCGGGGCAGTGCCCCGAGGCCCTTGAGCTTGGGGGGCCCCCAAAACCAAATTAACAATCTGCTTAGGTATTTAAAAAAAACTACGAAAAATATTTATGTTGATAATGATAGTGAATCAGATAATGTGACCACTGCAGTATTGGTTGAAAAGCCTTATACTCATAAAGATTCGGTAACTAAGATGTGAAAAATATCGTTTTTTTTTTTTTTTTTTTTCGATGGGAAAAATCATCTGCCAATCATATTAACGACGACCATGTGTCCATATCATTGTGGGCATGTTTTTTTTTTATTGTTGATAGGTTCGCGCTTGACCGCTATCTCACCTGATGGAGAGCGCTTACCTAGAAGAAACCTATTCACTCTCGACTTAAAGATGATGACTTGATGATGTTCATGATAAATCTTTTTACAACTTGGGATTTACATTAAATATAAAGTAGCGCTGCATTTTTAAAGTATGTATATAAATATTTTTTAAATTTGAAAAAGCCTAAACAATTTAGAGCCCCCAGTTTGTTTTTGACCTAGGGCCTTTGGTCGCCTAACAATTTAGAGCCCCCAGTTTGTTTTTGACCTAGGGCCTTTGGTTGCCTAACAATTTAGAGCCCCCAGTTTGTTTCTGACCTAGGGCCTTTGATCGCCTAACAATTTAGAGCCCCCAGTTTGTTTTTGACCTAGGGCCTTTGGTCGCCTAACAATTTAGAGCCCCCAGTTTGTTTTTGACCTAGGGCCTTTGGTCGCCTAACAATTTAGGGCCCCCAGTTTGTTTTTGACCTAGGGCCTTTGGTCGCCTAACAATTTAGAGCCCCCAGTTTGTTTTTGAACTAGGGCCTTTGGTCGCCTAACAATTTAGAGCCCTCAGTTTGTTATTGCCCCAGGGCCTTTGGTCGCCTAGCTACGCCACTGCTTGTAGCTCCCAATATCCGAAAAGCTCTTAATGCTGAGCCAAAATCTAAACACAATCAAGGCTACAGTAATTTTAGTTCTAAATAAAATAGTACTTAAGAGATCTAAGTTTGGTTTTAGGAAAATAAATCTATGTACAATTTATGTTTATGAGATTTTCTCATTCTTACCTTTTTTGGGTTGAAAAATCATTAAATAATTTCTTTAACTTTTATTTATTTCTTAAAAACACACTCTATCTTTACAGGTTGGACCCAATACAATAGTAGTTTTAAAAATAATAGGAACAAATCAATTATCTTATGACTAACACTTACCTAAAATCAACTATAAAACAACTATAAAAATACAAAAAATAATAATAAAAATATAAACTTAACCTAGTAAGTAAATAAAATCAGACTTAAAAACTAACATTAACTAATATTTAAATATAAGAAATAAACTTTAATAAAACTCTTGCGAATTCTTTCACATGGCTTGAAAATAGGTCAATTCTCTCATGCACTTCTTTACACACACTTTTAATAACTCGATGTGATGCGTGACTATTTTGGATAATGCAGTTTCATATACTACACGTCGAATACTTGTCTTGTGTGTAGCTTATATTAGGAAGTTTATTTATTTATATCCTTGCCGATTCCTAAAATCGGCAAGAAGTGGCTCAGAGCGGAGAACAATTGAAGGAAACTTTGCTTAGTAGGGGGGCAATATAGGCTACATTATAATAACAATAATTATTATTTATATCTATATGACACACACTAATGAGAAGACAGACAGTAAAATAAGACAAACAAATAAGGACAAATTCTGGATACTAATGATAAAACTATGCGTTTAAATGAAAGAATGAACTCGAATTAAACCCGTAATATTGTTTGAAAGTAACACAATTTGAATTGGAACACTTATAAGTTAAAGTGACCTAGAAACGACTGTCTCACTTCATTCGTAACTCAACTGAGAATAAAAGTTCGATTCGTGCTGTCTAGTTACCACAAAGAATTCTTTTTCACTTTGTCCCGAGCCTACTGTTAATGGCGGACTTTCGCAAAGACGGTCGTCGTTTATTCATTAGCAAGCTACAAATAAATAAAACATCGACTTTTGGGACGGCTTTATTTAAATTTGTGAAAAAAAACCTGTCAAGTGCCGGCCGAACTCGCGTACCGAGGGTTTCGTACAAACTTTTCTATGTAAATAGTTCAATGCCCGAATCAAGTTATACACATATAAGTACGGTTTGCAGACTTTTTCCTATATTTGTGCTATAAAATCTACTTGCTTCATTGATCCTAGGTCATCGGGAGGTACCCTTTAGGTTTTGATGTCCTAGCGTGAGCCAAAATATGCGAACGGAAATGGAGCATAAACAGCCATATTTTTCTGTCTGTCACGACCTTTAATCTCGAGAACGCATGAAGGTATCGAGTTGAAATTAAAACTATATACTCAGGTCTGCGGTCCCTTGAAGCTGTGAAAAAATCTTTCTAAGTTAACGTACTTCAAACAAAAAAAATAGTAGTCGACTCAGGTTTTTTTTTGTAGCAGACCTCAATATTTAATATAATATTATGTATGCAATGACACGTTCCTGAGAAAAAGGGTATTGACAGATGGGCCACAAAGTGAACCCTTAGGTACGCCATAATCATGGCGGTAAATCCCCACTCTGAGAATCATGGCATCCTCCCCTTCCGTATGACGCAGGTCCGCACCGGATATTTTAAGTTTAGGAGGTTCCTGCAACGGATTCTGGTGAAAGAAGTTTTGACGACCGAGCTCGAGTCATCAACGGTGCGTAGTCATACACGCGCGCCTCAAGAAGATTTCAATAAATCCGTATAAGTCCAGTAGGGCCGAACCCTACTAAGACCATAGGTCAACTTCTGTAAAGGCTACCCATGGTCCTAGAATACATAGCGTAACTGCAGAAACATAAGTGTGGCTTTTGTCAGAAAAAGTCTGATACGCCCTCCCGCTCCGCCTGCAGGCCGCCGCCGAGCAGGAGAAGTCATCCGATGATTTTCAATCCCAAAAAATAGGATAACGTCCTCGCCTCTGATTTCACTGATTCACCAGGCTGTCATGAACCGTGATAGATAGACAGTTGAAACTTTCGGTGTCTAATCATAGTTATCATAATCTTAGCCGAAATATGTCCACTGTTGGACATAGCTTCCCCAAGTGTCGCCATAATGACTGATCCTGTACGTCTAGCGTCCATCAGATACCCGCGACTATGTAAATAATGGTACGGATTGCACAAAGGGGCACAAGTCCGACTTGCACATGGCCAGTTTTTTTTTTTTGCTGTTTGTAAAATAACAACTTTGATAAGCACGCTAGCGAAGCATCAGAAACCACATTGACGGGTGTAAAAGGGTTGCTACTTATCTTTACTTTTCATCCACATAACCCGATAACAATACGAATCTTTCGAAGATTCGACCTACTATTTCTTTTCCTTTTACAATGCTTACAACATTATTGAAAAGTTCTTCAATAAAGCCTGGCCATTATGCAATACGATGTCGACGTATTGCGACGTCCCTTACATAAGATGAATGAAATAGCGGTATACCACATTCGATTCTCAATGGCCACTGCTGCGGGACCACAATAGGCACGCCTGAATTATTTGTCCTCTACAATGGTTGTTCTGGTGAGGTTTCAACGGCTATTGACGAGGTTGACGGGATCGTGGTCTTACGTGAGCTTTCATGGGAAATATTAGCCCTGGCCCAAATTGGAATGTCAATTTGAAACTGTGTGTAAAATCTAAACAGAAACACTTCTGTCAGTCTTGCCTAAGTGTTTTCAACGTTTCATATTATGTCTTCAATATACCTACTAATAATCATATTTCGGTTTACTTTATATTATTATAATTAGCCCACACTGTCCCACTGCTGGGCAAAGGCCTCCTTCCACTCCTTCCAACGATCACGGTTCCTCGCTTTCTCATTCCAGTTCTTAAGGAAGCCATCCAGGTCGTCCCACCATCTCCTTCGCGGTCTGCCTCGGCCCCGCGTTGCTGTGTCTGGGCACCAATTCAGCGTTTTACGCGCCCACAGCTCGTTAGACATGCGGCAGACATGTCTTGCCCAGTCACATTTAAGTTGGGCAGCCTTTTGAGCCACATCAACGATTTGCGTTTTGGAGCGCAGTGTTGTGTTTCGAACATGATCTGTTAATTTAATACCTAGTATGCTGCGCTCCATTGCACGCTGGCAGACCTTGAGTTTGGACTTTTGGATGTTAGTCAAAGACCAAGTTTGTGCAAAATCAAAGCGTTTATTTCAAATAGACCATTTGCAGGCACTTTTGAATAGTCAAATGTCGGTCAGTCCAAGAAAAGTGAAGCTAAATTGCACGTTCCAAAGCGTAGGTCTCTATGGAGAAGAACGTGCAAGAAACTCCATGGACACTCTTTTAAATCATATTATGTGTTACATATAATGCTTGGTTACATATTACTTGGTGCACCATAGGTCAGAATGGGGAGAATACACATGTCCATCAGTACTTTATATCATTTAAATACTTTAATGTAGAAATTTTATGCAACCAAATCAGCATACGAAAAGGAACTTTGAAAATTATATTTATACTTTCATCTTTATCTGAAATCTAAAGTTAGTTTATACCTCACACATATGTAAAAACGTTTTCGAAATAATGTCATTGTGCGTAGGTACCTACAAGAAAGGCGTCGATTTACCTACCTAATTGTTTCCTGATTATACACACCACCAAGAGGCTTTTTAGTCTAGACGGAATAGGTTACTACTTCTAGGAAAGCGTGCTCCATCGTCGACCACATGATTGCTTACCATCAGTTGAGATAGTAGTCAAATGCAAGCTTATCAATAATATAACCATAATAATCGTTGTTTATTTATTTAGGAACAACTAACAGTTACACATTAGGTCTTATTAACTAACTAATACATATAAGTTCATTATAAAAATGTGAAACTCACACCGTTATTCAGAGAATAAAATTCATCATAAAATGTTATATTGACCAAAAAGATAAAAAACAAATACCTAATCAATTATTATCCAGTAATACAAACTTGATAAGCCTTGTATAGTCTCAATAAGGTTGTTCCCAAACCTATTGATGAGCATGGGTTGTTATAACATGATATAATAGAGAGTGCATAAAGTTGCTTGTACGTTATTCTGCATAACTTCATCTTTCTCATTAACAGACTAACTTCACGCACAAAATAGATAGGTATCGAAGACAATCTCATGTATGTACTTCACTTTTTATATCTACGCTCGGTGGACGCACAGTAATGAGCGTTTGAGCCGGAACTGTTCGACGAAGTGGTCCGAGGCGCTTCGAGATATTGTGTCCGCGAGCGGTGTCTTTGTGTGCGTTGCTCAAGCGCGCTTTGTATGTAGATTGACTTCCGTACCTATCTATTTTGTGCTCCACGCCAATGCAAATGAAATATGTAAATACTTTGCAAATTACTTCGTCAAAGAACCATTATGTAAGTTAGCAGGTGAAGCAATAACCTGACCGACACAAATCCAGCCTGGGTTCTGTACACCACATCCGATTTCATTATTATAGAAGGTCTTGTCATGTCCGAAATCGAACAAGCACCTATCTAAGGGTCGCCGTACACGAGCCACCGGCCATAACCACAAAACGCCGCCACGAGAAGCTAAAAGCGGCTACAAACTACTTGTAGCCGGTGGCTGTTGCTTTTTTTAACCCATGTGCAGTCTATCGCACGATTGGCGTGTGACAGTGCTTTGTATCGGCGTTTAGTGGCCAGTTCGGGCTACAGGAAGCGAGCAGCGGCGTTTTGTAGCATGTGGGTAGGGTTGCCAACTATAATGTTAAAAACAGTATTATACTGTTTTTCACTACTTACATAAAAAAATTTACTGTTGAAAAAAAATAAAGTATAGAAAACACTGTTTTCAGCATCAACATCACAATATATTCGTAAGTGTTAGTTTCAAAACGGATCGGAAGAGGTCCTCATTTATTTTAATTTTAGTTACAGCTGTGGTGAGGCATGTGAAGTTTTTAAAAAATACTGTAAATTACTAATAAGTTGTACGGGAAGCTCTAAAAATATGTATTTAAAACATTTAACAAATAAAATACTGTTCATTTTTCTTAAATACTGTTTAATATTCTTCTCAGATAAAAAAATTCTTTATTTCTTGTAAAAAAAAGTGGTGGTGGCTTCCGGCATCAAATGTGTGCGGCGAGTCTATATAAAATGTTTGAAACCTACAGCAAAAATGTGCCACAGGGGGCGTTTTGTGGTTATGGCCGGTGGCCTCTGTGCGGTGACCCTAAATTACTTTAGCCACATCGTGAATGTCTGCATAATTTGTACAAGTCTAAAGCTATTACTTATGCATTTCATGGTCTAAGCTCAATGTTCAATTGGCTTGACAGAACCGGAATGAAGACGTAATGGAATTTAGCTCAAGATGAAAAGTGGGCTAGACGTGTCGGCTGATTTTATTGATCGTATTAAATAAGTGGGATTCGAGGTATTTGGTCAATACCTGGAATGAGTAAAAGATAAAGTAACACATTTAGTCTTATTATCCAAAGGACTTGCTATTAATAAAGTATTTGGTTTTCATTAGTAGGTTCTTGTTATTTATAATAATACACAATTTCATGATAAATTAATAATAACCATTTTTATTTAGGTCAAATATATCTATTGCCATTTTTATATACAAAAATCATGACCCCAATAATAGCACTAAAATTACAATACTAAAGCCTAACTAAATCAATTTAATAAATAATCCTCCTCTTAATAATCTTCCTCTTTTCTTGTATTTCCATGTGTGTACATAAATAGTTAAATAAATAATTTATGATTTAATGTAATTTAATTTTGACGTAAATAATTATTTGAACCGAAAATTGTTGTGACTGTTAATTTTATGATTTATTTTAATCTGTGATTTGACTTCTATTGATATGTTTTCTTATTTTATTTGTTTGACATTTTATATTATTTGACATTGTAATGTAATTATTTGTATCATTTGTTGACTATTGTGTAATTTGAAATATCTGTTTATTACTTGTAAGAATCCCTTACCAATAAACTATTATGACTACTATGACTATGACTAAATATATTTAAATCAATAAAATCATCGTCATCATTATTTCAGTCAAAATACGTCCACTGTTAGATATAGGCCTCCCCCAAGCGTCGCCACAACGACCAGTCCTGTGCATCTCGCATCCATCGGATTCTAGTGACCCTGACCAGGTCATTGGGCTACCTCGCGGGACCAACAAAGAAAAGAGTCGTTAAAATAAAGTCAAAAAATTTAAGTCAAATTAAGTAATTTCAAATCAAAATAAATAAATCAAAATAGATCTAAATCAAATGAAACAAATTAAAAGCCTTGCTGCACTACATTATCTATCTATATGGCGTTTGGATTTTCCACTTATTCCATGCTGGAAAATTGTGTGTGGTCTTCCTACATCACAAATTTAATTACAACAAACATTGTAACATTACACAAATTCATATTGCAACCGCTCATTTGCGGTGAGTACATGAAATATCTCTTTTAAGTAGTCCATATTCAAACGATGCATTTCCGTTTCATTAATAACATATTCTTCTTTATTGTTAATTGTTTTGTGGTTTGCGGCTCACAATAGGTCAAACTGTATCCCCCCCGTTTCCGGGATATCCAGTACTCTTACACGGTCGATTGAATTTGCTATATCGTGACGTCACAGGTCAGTATGCTGGAATATTTATTGAGCTTCAGGTCGCTACACCACCACCGTGCGGTTTCACTGACCGTAACAGAAGCGTAGCAGGCCTAAATAAAAATGCTGTTCCGTTTTGGCGAAAGGCTTTGACATATCATTGTATTCATATATTTTTTTATTATGTCTTATTAGTATAATTTTTGATGGAGTTTCTTGCACGCTTTGGAACGTGCAATTTAGTTTCACTTTTTTTTTTGCACAAACCGACATTTGACTATTCAAAAGTTCCTGTAAATGGTCTATTTGAAATAAATGCTTTTGATTTGATTTGATGATTGTACACTGACAATCCTAAATCTGTCTCCTGTTCAATCTATCCAAAAGTTGTCTGTAAGAGATTTCCCTACTAATATACTTATTGTTTTTAAATATTTGACCTATGTTTTTTTTTTTTTAATGCGGTTATGTACAATAAAGGAAATTAATTAATAAATAAAAAGGTATTTTTATTGGGGTGTAGTTCAAAGCTTATGGGGAAATGACTATAGAGTGTGGAATTATTGCATCACTAAAAGCATCCAAGTAATAAGCATCAGCACAAGGAAGAATTCCCGTGAACGTCTCCCCTGACTCTTGCTGCGCACGGTAACACGTGATTCTATTTTCCTATGGTCGCTCGGTGTGCGGAAAGAGTCCGCGCTTTAAGCACTCGTGACCCAGGAGTCCCAAATGCCTTTAATTTTTACATTTAAGTTTTTACACTTTTTTTTTCACAAATATCACACAACGCCATCTAGTCCCAAGCTAAGCAGAGCTTGTGTTATGAGTACTAGACAACTGATAAACATATTTATATATTTCTAAATACATACATATACAAGGTGCAGTTTTAAAACTGCACAATATTTCAGGAGGTTGTAATAAAACTCATAAATAATCATATAAAAAAACGATACCTGGTCAATAATCAGTAATACTTGTTATTTAATTTTTTAATTACACTGAACTAAATCGATTGATCGATGGCCGCAGGGGCGTGGCTAGGGTGTGGCGTGCGGGATGATGATTGGATGATACATTATTTATGAAACTATCGTTGCGAGTTTGTGTGTGTGAAAACGCCCTTTATTGTTCCGT
Organism: Mythimna ferrago; assembly: GCA_910589285.2. NCBI lineage: Eukaryota > Metazoa > Arthropoda > Insecta > Lepidoptera > Noctuidae > Mythimna > Mythimna ferrago. The sequence goes on from OU342683.1 coordinate 23,680,086, forward strand.
GTTTGTGTGTGTGAAAAAAAGCGCGGTTATAAAAAAAAAAATTACCTACTTATTTTATTATTGATTCCGGTCGAGAATCACTAACATAATTACCTCCTGAAATATTTTGCAGCTTCAAAACGACACCTTGTATAGATAAATTACACCCAGACACAGACCAAATGATCATGCTCATCACACAAACATTTGTCCTGGGTGGGAATCGAACCCACGACCTCCGGCATAGCAGTCAGGGTCACTAACCACTAGACCAACAGGCCAGTCGAAATCGTACTGGTTAATGATGCAGTAACAGTTGGGGTTTCGGTGTTTTAGGCGTCGAGGCGGGTGCCTCCCCGACGACGATTCTACGACGAGAAGATTAAAGTGCACAGGTATTGTAACCAAAGAGTAAATCACAACGCGTAGGATTTCCTAGACCAAGCACAACAAAAAATATAGTCTTCTTTTTTTGTTGGAAGTTTTTGGCTAATTTTTAGTAATCAAGTTTAAAATAAAAACAAAGACTAATGTGTAAGTCTAATGTTTATTTGTCCATTGTTACACAAAATAGCTTACACAACCATTAAATCTGTATTCAGAAAATCAATTATCAGTTGGGGTTGGATAGTGAGTCAAACCAAGGTAAAACCTAGTTTTTTCGGATTAGGCTGATTGTGACATTTAATTATAATTTCATACCATTAGGCGGACAAGTACTGCAAACCATAGAGATCCAACAGGGTCAATTCCCGCTAAGGTCGTAAGGATTTTCTGAAAAAGAAACCATGGTCCTAGAACGCAAAGAGCAACTGAAGGATACAGGTGTGGTTTTAGCCAGTAAAAGTCTGATACGCCCTCTCCGCTCCACCATAGAGCGAGAGTAATCATTGGACGATTTCCGACCTCAAAAAAAAGGTGAACTTGTATTTATTTTACCAAATACACGATATTTCACTTAACGCAGCCTACAGGGATACGATTGCCAGTAATTAGAAGTGTATAAACCAATTAGTTGTTGTTCATATCATTTTAATGATCTATAAACCGGCCATAATCACCAGGCTGCGCAGTAATTGTCGGAATTATGCCATTAGAAGAAAGGTCAATGCGGTCGTTAACTTCCCTGCTAATACATTCTCTCGGTTGACATCTTCGGGTATTAGTTGACTGCAAATTGACCACTTCATCAAATGTTTCCTAATTTGTTGTATAGGCCTTTACACGACTATGTTAAACTGTTAGGTCCCTCACCCACGATTGACTTTTTGTAGCAATGCTATCGCGCGTTCGCATCGATAAAGTCGCTAGCTGTTTGCCCTCAGAATGAAGGTCCTCACGCCCCAGTCGCCGCAATTCCGACCCTGACTACCAGCCACGATAGACGCGGGCTTGCGGACGTCGAGCAATGGGTAGCTCGCCGTCCAGTAATCAACCAGACTGAACCCACTCGTCAACAGCGCGTAGTAACCCACGAGCTCCTCAAAGAGATGTCAGCAAACCGTAGGGACTCAGCAGGGCCGATGCCCGCTGGCTAGGACCGCGGGAAATTTCTGAAAAGGAAACCCGTAGTCCTAGTACGCAAAACGCAACTGAAGGACAGAGGTGTGATTTTAGTCAGTAAAAGTCTGACACGCCCTCTCGCTCCACCCAGAGCGAGAGAAGTCATAGGATGATTTCCACCATTGAAAAAAAAGCTGTTTGCCCTCACCCACGATTCTCAGTTGCCATGCAAACGCGATACTGTCGCGCTTCTGTCTATTTTTATCGGATAATAATAATAATAATGATTTATTTTCTCCACAATATTGTTCTTAATTGCTAGCCTTATTTCTACGGTAACATATAAGAGGGTATTATATTGTGGGAGACTGGTGCCTAAACTAGGGGCTTGGGGCATAATAATATTGGTATATCGTTGGGCTTGAACCGATCGGCAAACGGACGGCCAGATTGACAGGTCTCGGTATCAAGCTAAAGTAGAATTTAACAAAATTGTTAACTCCTAATCATGTTTGCAAAAGTAATTTGTAATTGAAATATTTTTTTATGTTAACTATAATTTTACCTTATGACTGGCCTGTTGGTCTAGTGACCCTAACTGCTATGCCGGAGATTGTGGATTCGATTTCCACCCAGGATAAATGTTTGTGTGATGAGCAATTAATCATTTGTTCTGTGTCTGGGTGTAATTTACCTATAATATGTATGTATTTAGAAATATATCATAAGTATGTTTATCAGTTGTCTGGTACCCATAACACAAGCTCTGCTTAGCTTGGGACTAGACGGCGTTGTGGAATATTATTATATTATTAATCTCTCCATTCGGAAATCGAAGGTTGATGAGTACGAGATAAAAGAAGGAACTAGTGTCGTGCTTCAAAAAATCTCTGATGACAATAACAGGTGGCAGGTTGTAAAAATGGAGACAATTTTTTTCCTAATGTTCTTTGTACTTTTTGTTTTCTGTTATATTCCTAGACCCATCTCCAACATCTGGCTCGTGGATTTATTATCTTTTTTACTTGTATTGCCTTTGAAAAAATATTTCTAATTTAAGCCGTATCTGAAGTTTTTATGGATCTATGAAACAGATTGAGTTTATATTTTAAAGGCTAATGGGTTTTTTCTGTAAGTAAATAAAGTGTGTATAAATGCTGGTGTTTTATTACAGGGTAATGAGGTTTTTATGTTGGTAGTTGGTTTAACCTTTCAAAATATGCCTTGTTTAAAATATCTTTCCATCTGTACAATTTTATGTGTCTATAGCATGCATGTTGACTGGTCTGTTGGTCTAGTGGTCAGTGGCTGACTGCTGCGTCGAAAGTTGTAGGTTCGATTTCCACCTAGGACAAATGTTTGTGTGATGCACGATCATTTGTTCTGTCTGTAATTTATCTGTCATATGTATGTGTTTATAAAATATAGGTAAGTACGTTTATCAGCTGTCTAGTACTTATAGTACAAGATCTGCTTAATATGGGACTAGATGGCGTTGTGTGATACCTAGTTGTGGAATATTGCCATTAAATTATTATTGTTATAATCTTTATTGTACACCAAATAAACAAAAATACAGGACAAACATTTAAAAGAATAAGTGCACAAGACAAAAATATTTTTTTTTTTTTTTTTTATAAATTAATAATAATAATAATTAATAATATTATTATTATTATTTTTTTATTAATTAATTATTAATGAAATTATTATGCATCACATAACGCTTTCAAAACAATACAAAAAGAAATCAGTGTCTCTATGTATTTGTCATTAATATTGTTTATTGATAAAGACGTAGGTACCATGTAACTACATAAGAACACATATACCCAAAAAAACACTAGTCTTCTTAGATTTCATATAAAAAAAGTGTTCAAAAAAAATTGTGTCCATGGAACTTAGTATTGTCTTGTAATTTATAAGTGAGGATTTGTTACTGGTATAGGAATAGTAAGTTAGACTGGCAATCTGACTTGCTGTTCCTCATCTGTTTTTTAGCTATAGATCTTCCATATCATTAAAAAAAAGACCAATAGAAACCAATGAGTTACTAGTTATTAGTTTTATAACGGTAATAACTTTCCTAAAATATACAGTTTATTTAAACGTATCTATGCTCTAAGTCAGTCCTAAAGATATCTCATTTCAAAGTTTCATTTTCATAAAACTAATAAAGTAGTAAAAACATATTAATACCTCTGCATGAAGCTCAAGTTCAATAACATAAATCTTAACCCTTTCTTAAGTATGATTCATGAAACGTATATTACCGATTACGTTGTTGAGAGTTGACATAGGTCATCATCGGTCAATCATAGTTCTAGTTCTTTATTCGGTATAAAAACTGCACACGTTTTCATCAAAAACGAAGATCGAAGAAATGTGGAACTACAAAATCAAATAAATAAATAAAAAATCATTTTAGAAACATAAAAAGCTGTAACCAAAATTGGAGGTGTCCTCGTGAAATGGGTATTTCTAAAGGAATACCTTTAGAAATATATTCAAAGAGGTTGATATAGGTACTGACTCTAACTTCACTTCGGTCACTGTATAGCTTAGAAAGTATTTTGAATGTTCGCAAAATCGTAAGACTTTTTGACTTTTTTTTTTAGAACCAATGTTCATAACATAAATTCGCGCAGTAAACATGAAGTTACGAGTATATTACTCAAATGGAGATTAGATAAAAGAAACATTTCAGTCATTCCTTATTTAAACCGTATAAGCTTTTTTAAAACGTTGCCAGAGTCAGATACAGAAGTTTGCAAAGAAAAGTGAACCCATATCAAACGTATGATCTGAATAAAACAAAGATATTGAAGACTACGTTGATGACTATGTTGAAGCCGAGCTTGTACGGAAATGGCCATTTCTACAAATAGGGCTTTCTTGGTAGTTCATTAACTGATTTTTTGTGTAAACAGCTCTATCAATGTATTAATTTACTTATTTTATTTCTTTGATTAATATTGAATTTGTGGTAACTTGAGTTACCTTGTAGTATAATAATTAAACCACTGACTAATTTGAATAAGATGTATTACAGTTATATAATTATATAGGTTATTTTTTAATACTCGTAGTTATGTTTAATTTTACCTTATAGCTCCTTTAATATAAATATGACATTACTGTGGACTCTAAAGAGTCATATAATTTTCCATTTCAATGCTTAATTTTGGTTTTATGCACTTACTAGCTGCTACTAGTGGGTACGCCTGCGTTATGGTGGAAAACATACAAATCCAAAAACGGTTATGGAAAATATTTGTAATTCCAGTTCATCCTATCATGCGTTTGCACACGATGGATTACAGAGCGCAGAAAAATACATGCGGTATACTACATCGTCTCCAAAATGTAAAAAACGGGACCTAAGCTCTATAAGCTGAGTATAAGCCTGGCGTAGAATCATATGATTGAACGTCGGAACCCATTGACGGCTCCGCTGTGAAAGAATTTGCTTTAGAATGACTTAGGATAAGTTATTTTCTTTTATTTTATATATATGTATATATATAAATGTATATATATATATAATATTATATGTTATTTGGTGTAAGTGGTTTCACCCGTCTGAAATTGGGTTTCTCCATGCAAACTACAGACCTCGATTTCATCCTCCTAGGGGCTGAATTTTGGAGAATCTTTCCTTAGTGCTCGCCTAAGCCTTAAAAAAACCTTGTACAAAATTTCACGATCCTAGTCCCGGTAGTATCGACAGTGCGTTGGTATTTCAGTAAGTTCGTTTTTCTTTTTATATATATAGATAAATCCCAAGTTATGGTCTGTTTTATTTTATTTGAGGATGTAGAAGTCTGATGGATAGCTTACAGTTAATATAAGAGGTATCCTAATACATTTTCGCTACTAGTTTATGGAAGCAGTTTTGCCGCGGGTTAAAAGCTCGGTCAGCTCAAGTATACTTTACATGGCCGTAATCCGTTGTTTGCAACACACAAACGAGAAAATGTCATGTGTACAGGTGTAACGCATGAATCAGCTGAGTGACATACTTTCAAATGAAACAATTGTAAAAAAGTTAATTCTTGGGCTCATAATAACATTATAATTATCAGTGATGATATCATCATCTCTACCTGCTCTTGTCCCATTTTACGAAGGATTGGCAAAGGCATAACATGTTTTTTTTTTCAATTTCTATTCTATCTAACAGCCGTCACGTTAGCACAGAATCCTTTTTCTTTCACATCACTCCTCATACAATTCATCCAATTTTTTTTTGCCTCACTTTCTTGCCATTCATCCACATATATACTCCGAACACGTTTCAACTCTCGTCTTCACATGACCATAAGATGACAACTTCTCTTCCAACTTGTCAGGCACTGGCCCCACTTTCCTACTTCGTGTTATACATATACTCATATCTCATCTATCTCAACATTCTCATTGCATCTACTTACAATCTCCTTTTATCTGTATTCTTTACAGCCCAATAGTCTGATTCATTAATATTGCAGGACTTATCACTGACTTGTAGATTTTACTCTTTAACACGAGGGGCATCCGTGGGTCGCAAGTTGTTCTAGAATTTTAGGGCTAAGTGCTACTGTATCTTCTCTTCATTTTGTACTATCGGGTTAATCGATCTTGAAACCGACCCAACTTCCTGGCATTCATCATCATCATTTCAATCGAAAGATATCCATCCACTTCAACACATACATAGGTCTCCCTGAAGTGTCACCACAATAAACGGTCCCGTGCGGCTCCAATCTGTTGTATTCCCGCAATCCTCACCAGGTCATCGGCCCACCTTGTGGGAGACTTTCTGCTGCTGCGTCTTCCGGTACGCGGTCACCACTCCAGAATCTTTCGGCCTCAATGGCCCCCGGTTCTACGAGCAAAATGTCCTGCCTTTTACCACTTAAGTTTGGCGATTCTTCGGGCTGTGTCGGCAGTACCTGGTAGTGGGAATCCGGATGCAAACCTACGAAAAAGCAATGATGCATGACGAAGCAAAAACAAATTGTATCAACCCCTTTAAAGTTAGAATACCTTCTAAAGATTAAAATTTGCGTTTAAATACGTGTTTTGTGTCCAGGCAATTTCTGTCCATTCAAGGTTGCCTGAAAGAAATCGCCTAGTGCGATAAGGCCGCCAGTTGTGTGTTTTTTTTATTATATGGTTTCTTTTTGTTAATTTATAATCTTGATTTGCAATAAATTATAAAGAAATAAATTTTGTCAACAACCACAACAACACAATTTCAGACAGTAAACATTCATCAAAGCAATTAAATATTAAAATTACACACCAAATGAATAGACAATAAATCTATCTACCCTCGTTACCACAAAGTTTAATTCATCTCGTAGATTCCTAAAGCTTCTGAAATATAGAGTGAACACCTCGAAAGGGTTCGTCTGGGAGCAATTTCCGGTCACAAAAATATTCATACATTCTTGGAGGCTTCTAAAACGTAGAAGGGTGCCTTTAAAACGTACTTACAGACGCAATGAAAGCAATTTAGAAGGTAATTGGAATCTCTCATCTTCGGCAAAAGGATTTTATTTAGCTATTTTTGGCGAAGAAATTGTTGCTAGGATGTGGTATGTATTGTGTAACGTGCGTGTGTGTAGACGATTCAAATTGCCTTTTTTCTTTTGAAACACTTTAGAGCTCAAGGTTTCAAAGTCAATGTCACGCATGCCGCAAAGAGGTGTAAGCAAAGGGTCAGTAAGGGTAAAGCAGAACCTATGCCCGCCAGGGCCACAAGGTAATTTCAGGGAAGGAAAGTGGTGGTTCTAGAACATGGTAGGTTTAAGTCAGTAAATCTGACAGGCTCTAAGCTGTCGCTGCTATTTGAAGTCGGTTAAAAATCCCATTAATATTTGGTGTACAAAATAAGTATTTGTAAAGCACGGTTGAAAATATCCCAATAGAATTAGCTTTTTTTTTAAAAAAAATGCTAATTCTATTCTAGTCTGCGTTGCGTACTAACTACCTACAGGTCATTGGACTCGCTCAGCTGACGTTTTCTTAAAGAAATTAATTTTGTACATGCGTAAATTATTACGAGTTTAAAAAATAAGATACTTTGTTTTTTTATTTTATCTTTACAAATCGATACTGTTTCATGTACCTACCGGATCGACCCTCCACGGGATTATAACGATCAAAATTTTACGAGGTATATACAGATACATTTATATTACTAAAAGCTGATGTCCAATAGTTGACGTCTATCGGCTGAAATGATGATGATATTACTAAAACAATAACCGTACACGTGTTCACTATATTGTTTTCCGGAAAACCCCTACCCCTTCCTAAAGACCTCAAATTGATAGTCAAGGAAAACCCATAAACATTCCTACGCTACATGTCGTGAGTCGGTTAGTAATAAATTCTAAGTAAACGATTGGAAGCATTTCTGGGTCACCCATAACCCGAAGTTTTTCTGATAGTTAATTTTATAACTTGTTTCTTGTAAACTTCCTTCCTAAAAAATATTTCTGTTCTGGTACGTTTAAGAACAAACTGCGTATCAGTGGCGTAGGTAGATGACAACGGCCCTGGGGCAAATAAATCTAGGGCCCCTTATGTTTAGGTGAAAAATCTTTCAAATGACTTCTTTTGCTCATGTTGGGTGATTGTATCAGACTTTTATGACTGAAATGAGTTGCCATGATTAAAAAAGTGTTGCAATTTATGGTAGTTCGATTTCAAAGGTGTTTACAAATTTAAAAGTTTTGCTAATCAAGTTCTGGGCGCCGATCTTGGGGCCCCCGATCTTGAAAGCCCAGTGGCGCTGCTCCGGTTCTGAGGCTTCTCCAAGCTACACTGTTTTTAACAGTATAGTTGGTAACCTAGTCTGGGTGTCCATACAGCAGTAATTTCTAGTGTGGTGTAATGTTTCTTTAAAAAAAAACACTACCTTATCAAAAATTCATCTAGGATTCTGCATCATTACCCAACCTACACACGTCTTAATTAAAAGACAGTCTCTATAATATCATATACAAAGAAGTAACACCTGCTCAAATTTCCTCATCCTTTTCGTAAGAAAACAAGACTAGACAAGAGACGACAAGCTAACATCGTTACTGCAAAGACGGTACGAATAATAGCTTCATAATAAAATTAATAGAACCCATTTCTGTCCCATTTTCTCTAATACGAGTTCGTCCTAATGTTTTTCTTAATACAACTACGACCTACGTTATTGCTTACATATTTTTTCCAAGTCGAAACGTGAGCAGAAAATATGATTCCTCAATGATGCAGAGAAACTCTGTTATTGGATGATTTGGGCAAGTTTTGGGGGTCAACTATCGATTTATTGGACCGTATTTTATATGCGTGAAAAATGTGATTGGAATTGTACTTATGAATACATTATTTTGATGATGGATTTGTTAACTACCGAGTATCTGTTTTCCTGACGGAAGATTTTCTGTTAGTCGAGCGCAATGTACGAGTTAGTTGTTAGATTTAGTTTTATAATAATAAATGATATTTATTATGTAAATAGGTTAAAAAAAAGACACTTTTACAAGGTATTTTTATTTTTTCGTCAATTTAAACCACATGAGACCGGTGTGTCTTGGCTAACTACCTTGAGAAGAAACGTCGAAACCACTCAGGGGTCAAAGTTTCCTTCAAAATCCATACAGTAACTTCTAATATTCAAATCATAATGAGAACCATGCAGATTAGAGATGGTCTTTTGAATAAAGAACCACACAGTTTTAGTAGTTCAGTTTTTTCAGTATTTCCTTCTTACGTACACATTTATTACTAAACATCCTTTTACTTTTACTAAATACACATGATTCAGATTAAAATCAGCATTAGGTTCTTACACGTTTTTTCACATGTTTCTAGACCAGAAATTAGGCGAAATCTGTATTTTTTGTCTGGTCATGAAATATGATATTATTAGTAAGTTACTGAAAATGAAGATGGCAAAAATACAGTTTTTTTTTTGTCACTTTGCACTTGTAAAAATATGAAGTCATAATTTCATTTGATTTTACTTTTCATGCCAGGTGCATTATTTGACTATGACGTAAACAGTAAACGTTATCTGCAAACTCCACCATCATTATTGATTAATCTATAAACATTTCACCCCAGAACCTAGTAGGTCATGACACCATACGTTTTTTCACCCTCTTAATATACCAGTGAATATTACTGCCTTCGGTTTTATCAAACACTTTTATGACATCATAAAACACACAATGGACTGTGAAAAGTTCACTGAAACTTTGATTAACAGTTTTTCCGATTCCCTGGGTATGACTTGTCAATGTTCTCTGTATGTGTGGATTTCAGACTACATTTTTATAACCAAACCGACCACGAACCCGATGTCATAAACTGCGAACTGCAAATTGAATATTCAATGGTTCGTCATTTCTCCTGTTTATTGGATTGAACAGAAGTGTCCCAAATGAATATAAAGTTAGTAGTGGAGATATATATTTTTAAATAATATATAATAGTACTACACTGGCCTTTGCCCAGCAGTGGGACAGTATGGGCTAGAAAAAAAAAAAAAAAGTACTACACTAGTACTAACCTACTAACTACTACAAATAATAATACTAGTACTAGTACTCTTTTAGTTTAAATTCTTATAGTCTATTCTAAGGTTGTCTGGCAGATATCGCTGTTAGCGATAAGACCGCCATTTTACCCATAGATTTAAGTTTCTGTGAAATTGTTACTATTTTGGTGTATAATAAAGTTTATTCTATTCATTTTGCTGTACTGCGAACCCACCTGATGGTAAGCAGGGATACAATTGTTGGTGGTGAAGCGCACTAGTTTAATAAGAGCCTATTTGCTCTAGTCTTAAAGACACTTTAATTATAATCGGACGAGAAGACCGCATCAGGTAAATTGTTTCAGTCCTTCGATGTACATGGTATAAACAACGAGGCAAAACGCATAGTCCGGACTGTAGAGGTTTCAGCTACGGAAGAGGTCGTATCTCGATTTGTCTGATAGCAGAAAAGAGATGGCGGAATCAAGTCATGCAATTTCCACGCACACCCTCCAAAATGCATCCAGTAAAATCCTTCACACTCTTCTCCGACGAGGCCAAAGCTGATAGATGGCATTTTGCAGCACCAGCCCATATGTAGCTGCTGAACCTACTCTGCAAAAGATTGGACCTTGCTATAGAAAATTGTGACCTAACGGTCATTGTTATCCATGACTAGTAATTCCTTTGAATGTTTATGAAATATTGAGTATTGGGACAAAAATTGAAAAAATAGGTACCTTTCGCCTTTTTTTTGAGAAGTAAAATCATCGAAAGGGTGTGTTAGACTTTTACCAACTAAAAACTTCATGTGTCTTTCAGTTACCTTGTGCTACAAGCTACGAAACAATCCCATGGCCGGCCTTGTTAGGCCCTTACGGTTTGCTTACAACCGCTCGCGCCTTCCAGAAGTAGTTATTCCTGAGTACTGAAGGATTAGATTCCCCTGACGCCTACTATATATTTCAGACGGAAGAACACTGAAAAAATTATTAGTGACAACGTAACTCAGGAGAGCGACGCAGGCGGCCAGGATTCCTGTGACGCCCGGTGAAGGCATATTAAACGAATATAGTCCGACCTTCTAAGTAAGCTGTATTTCCTCAGCTACCTGATTTGCAATCCATATTAAAAATTAACACCACTCAACGCAACCAACGGCATAATAATAAAGCGTACATCACAATCAAAAAATTCTCACGCACACACTTAATGTTCTCGTGAATACGAACATTTTATCATCCCTTTATTACCCTCTACACGCAGCCATACTTGTAATACGCCATTATTATTAAAATTAACTGTGGGAACAATTTCTTACATCTGGTGGAGTGGCGGTATATATTAACATGCGCCCCATCGGTCGGATAGACGATCGCTAATGGAAAATTTATTGTGAATGTAATATAGCGAAATTCCTTACATTTTGGGTGAATTGTCTCGATTGGGGAGCTTCTTAAATTCGGTTGGCGAGCGTACTGATAAGACGAGCGCTTTGTGAAAGTATTTTGATATTGAAATTGGGTTTTGAATAAAATTGGCAACTTATATAATATCTATTAGATTTTTTCTTCTTCATAGGCTCGTTTTTGCCTACTATCTCACTTGATGGTAAGCGGTTATGTGGTCGACGATGGAGCACGTTTACCTATTCACTCTTGACTTTTGACCCCTAAGTTGTACATAGCTACCAGGAAACAAGACTCCGACAGGAAATTCCACTCCTTGGCTGTACGCATAATAAATGTGTTCCCAAAACACTTTGTGCGTATGGGTGGGATGTCTACCATACTGCTGCCTAGAAATAACGTATTCACAGTTAACTAAAAGAAATCATCTCCTGGATTCATCTTCTTCAGGAAACAGACATCGGCAGAGAGCTTCTGCCAACAGCTTTACTCAGGTTAAAGTAAAAAAAAAATTCTATATCTCAATAAACGTGAACCAATGATAATTAATTTTCAAAATCGGTCCAGTAAGTTAAGTTGTTAAGTTAGTTTATTAAAAATCCATAAATACAAATTTTTAGTCTTATATTTTTCTGGTTCATTTTTTACTTCTTTGGTGAGGTTTGTAGAAGTCTGTTGGAAGTGATAGGGGTAGCTTCCTGGATGAAGATAATATTTGTATGGCCTAAGGATAATTGTTTTGGGTCTGGATGTCTTGTGTACACGATACAGGAGTAATTTCTATTGTAGGGCAAACATGAAAAAATAAAGATTTAAAAAAATATCAGTTTTAATAATAATTATAGGGAAGTCTAAAAATTCATATAAAATATCGTTCGTGAGCTTACAGTTTTTAAAAAATTCAAAATAAATACTTGAACTGAAAAATCTCCTTTCCCGTACAGAAGTTCATTCCTATTGCAGTGCTCATTACTCAAGATTAAACATTTTTTCTTGCACTCAACGAGATAACTTTGAACATTTTCTGTGCTTTATATTTGATTTGAAAAGCGCCTTCAGCAGTTCTGAACAAACCCAGGCTTAAAGTTTGAATCCAGGTAATGAACTATTTCCACAAACTTTAAACTTTAATCTTATTCGCTAACATGGTGCAACCGGCTGACCAATTTGGCGTCTATTTTATATTTTAAGACATGATTTAGAGACCACTGTGTCGTAGTCTAGCTTCAGATTTTGAATTTAAAACTAACAGTGAATCAGATTTTTCAGACTACGTTTTAGAAGTCATTCAATTATTTAATTATTTTGCATAGGAAGAAAGAAAAAATATATTTTGCGCACAGATTACACACCAAGAAGTAACAATTTAAATATATACATCAACATTGTGTGTCGTTGGGCGTCTCCATTATAATAAATCTGTAGAAGTTTTTATTTGTCGGCACATCACTTAAAATATACAAAGCTGATGTAGATACCTTTTTATTTAAAATTGTGTGTAACTAGATGTATTACTTAGGCTTTGTTTCATCATGATCGGTTGACTATATCGAAAGATATACAACATTCATTGACTATTAGGTGGTACGAAGTTCGCCGGGCCAGCTAGTTGTGTCATAATTATCACTGTTCTTATATATTCGTAAAGCTGTTACTTAACCAGATAATTTTGAGGCAATGGTTAGCTCGCCGTCCGGCCGTCCGATAAAGACCAAGTCCGAGTCGTCAACGGCGCGTAGTGCTCCATGCGCCTCAAAGAGATGTCTGTAAAACCGTAAGGGTGCAATAGGCTTGTCACCCATTTCTTTTTCTTCTTCTTTAGTGTCAATTTAACTCAAATTTCGTCCGAACAATATGGATACCTCTGTCATTGGCTTCGTTTACTTTTTGAGTTGTGCAGGTGGTTGTGCATGTCGAAAAATAAAGATGGTGACGCGTATCCTGTGCAGAAGCTCCACACTGGCACTGTATTTGCGACTGAATGCTCCAACATAAGCGCCACAATGAGCGAGACATTAGAGTGACGAGTGACGACATACACTTGTTACATAGAAAGGCTTTAGGATATATCTGAATTACTATACCATTATTTTGCAGTAAAAGAACTACCAGTGATCAGAGGACCTAAAACAAGTTATTACTGCACACAGCGTACGATACTTTTTCTTCTAATCCACTCACAGAAGCCAGTTTGACGTTCGACGGTATGGTTGGCACAGTAATTGAGTGATTGGGTGCTGCACTACATATCGAGGACGCACGGAACAAATAATGTTTGTATGGCCTTTATGAGTGTCTTGTGTATGTAAGTTTGTAATATGTTTGTAAACGCACCCACAAACGGTGTCGGAGTAGCGTCGCTTTTTTATGCTTTTAAGGAATAGTATAATGCCATCAAAAACATAACTTGTAGAAAACCCAAGGCACGCAACTCAGTTCTTCTACCATAAAAACTTGTGAGATCAATGTAATACCAAGTTGGTTAATTTATTCAATCCGTGCTTAAGGGATTTTGATGACTTAGATGGACTTGGCAATCGGACTAAACAATCTATTTAGACAGGCCTGTTGGTCTAGTGGTTAGTGACCTTGACTGCTATGCCGGAGGTCGTGGGTTCGATTCCCACCCAGGACAAATCATTGTGTGATGAGCATGATCATTTGTTCTGTGTCTGGGTGTAATTTATCTATAGTATGTATGTATTTAGAAATATATATGTATGTTTATCAGTTGTCTAGTACTCATAACACAAGCTCTGCTTAGCTTGAGACTAGTTGGCGTTGTGTGATAGTAGTGGAATATATATATATATGAATATATAATATAATTTAATGTAATATGTATTATTTAAGATATACACGCGATTGCTAAGTCAAAGAACTTTGACTAGTTATAATTCTTAAACTACTGGTTCAAATTGAATGTAATTTTATATATACCGAGTTTATACAATACCTGTTTGGTTACTGAAACTCTTTTATACACTTTAGGCTTCTATACACAACCAAGTTATAGGGGATCGAAAATGGCCTGAATAGTTTCGAAAAAAGAATGTCGGCCGTGCTCCTTTTTTTGTTTGCCTTGTTGGGCATTCTCATGCCCCCTAAAAAGTGACAAATTATAAGCTCTATTAACATTGAAACTCAAGCTTTTATCAAAAGGAACCGTTTATATGACATTTTTATCGCTGACTTCGTTTAGATACCGTCGTAACATCAGGTAAACACAGGATTCACGGAGGAATATCCAATTATACGCAGCGTTACTGATACATAAGAATATTCCCTTTCCCTTTCTACACGTTAATGATATACCGAAATGATGTATGAGCACATGTAACTACGGTGGTGAGGCTAAAGGAATGTATTTTTAATAATTCTATTTACTGCGTGTAATATTAGTGAAAGAAGAAAGAAAACCAATCTATTTAAGCGAAAAAATTACTGAAAAAGTTTTTTTTTTGGGATTTGTGAAATCATTTAATGGCTTCTCCCGCTCTAGGAAGGGGTTTAAACAAAACGGTTTAATACCACCGGTTAATATTTATGAAAGAAGAAAGAAATAAATAAAACAATTTATTTACGCGAAAAAGATTCAGAAGGTTTTTTTTTGGGAGGTGGGAAATCATCTACCGCTCTAGGATAGAACGGGACGGCGTATCAGACTTTTACTGGTTTACTTTCTTCCTTTTCAGAAAATCCCCCGTAGCCCTAGTGGGTATCGGACCTGCTGGGCCCCTACTGTTACTTATTATCCGATTGCACCTCGGACACCCATTCAAATGTAATCTTTTTGATGTAGAAAACCATTAAATAGCTTCTCCTAGTGGTGCAAGAGGTCGTGTCAGAATTTTACTGACTAAATGTCCAAGTGGGTCCTTCAGTTGCCTTTTGCGTGCCAAGGCCACGGATATTCTTTCAAACAACGTTTATCATCATCATCATCATCAGCCTTTTTTAATGTTCCCACTGCTGGGACTCAGGCCTCCTCTCTAGGAGAGGAATGGACCGTAATCCACCACGTGGGCCCAGTGCGGGTTGGTGAATGTCACATGTCTTCGAATTTTTGGTTCTAGGACATGTCGGTTTCCTCACGATGTTTTCCTTCACCGTTTTGAGAGTAGAGATAATGAAATAAATTACACAAAGTAATGCGCCTGGCAGGGTTTGAACCCGCGACCTATTACTCGTAAGTCAGCCATTACCACTCGGTCATCACTGCTCTCCAAACAACGTTACCATGGCATAAAAAGGAGTCCGAAGAATAAAAAGTACATAAGAAGAAGAAGAAGGTACATATCGTCGCCGTGATATAAAATTCTCATAAATGCGAAAATGGTAACTTTACATTAGAAAAGACAACGTCCTGTTTTTTATTACCACAACTTGTTTATTTTTGTCTATTTTGTTTTCCAATTTAAATACTTTTTCAGATGCAATAGAATATATAATTACAAATTACTGACCTGATAGTGTAGTGGTTCGTGGCCCTGACTGCGATGCTTGAGGTCGTGAATTCCATTCTCGTCCAAGACAAATGTTTGTGTGATGAGTAGGTACGATCATTTGATCTGTCTCGGTGAAAATCCATAATAAATAAGTATTTAAAAAAAAAGTAGTAAACCTGCTTAAGCCTGTTCAGTTGTTTAGTACTCATAACACAACCTCTGCTTAATTTGGGACTTTTTGTGATTTTTTGATTTATGTGATGATTGATTCTTTGTGTGGTGATGGTTGTGCAATATTACTATTATCTACATCACATAACACAGGAATCATTCTTTTGTTCTGTGATCTACACTAATATTTTAATGATGTAAAGTTTTTCTTTGTTTGTAGGAAGTAATCTCCGGAAGTACTGGTCTGATTGCTTAAACTTTTGCACCGATAGAAAGCTGCTTTATTCTTGAGTGACATAGGCTATATGTTATGTATATGCGGGCGAAGCAGTGGGCAAAAGCTAGTATATTATAATATCCTTACAGTGCAATCAAATCATTACAAAACTAGCTTTTGCCTGCAGCTTCGCCTGCGTACATAAAAAATAGCCTATGTCATTCAGGAATAAAGCAGCTTTCTATCGGTAAAAAAAATAGCAATCGGACTAGTACTTCCAGAGATTATATCCCTGCTACAAACAAAAAAACAAAAAAAAAAAAACAAACTTTACCTCTTACTAGTGTAGAAAACTTAGACTCGTAGTTCCAACATTACCATTGTTATTTAAATATTTTTTTATGAACAAAAATACTTTGTAAATCTTTTATATAAATATACAACTAAGTATAATATTTTCATAACATTTTAAAGTTTATCCTTTACACTTTATATAAATACAGTTTAATTACTACACTAGGTATAAACATACAAATTTAAAATTATAATATGTACAAACGAGTAAAAAAGGCTGAAAAACGGGGAAAACTCAGAGGGCATCAAAAAATTCGTCCACACATTTAAATATTTAGTATCAATAAACACAGTTAACGATTCTCTCTATAAATGGATCAAAGGATTTTGTAAACGAAAATAAAACCATATAAATTCACACACGGTTACTGTAACCAGAGTAATTTATCGCGACAATTGAAACAGCGGGTGGTCAACATACCGCAGACAAATTGTAGTTTTCAACGTTTTTCAGCTGAAAATAAAACGGGACACGTACGTTTTTACATTTAAATGAACACGTGTTTCAGTAAGTATTTGTAGGTTTTTTTGTTATGCCGTAGACAATATGAGAGTACCTAGAATAATATATAAGGTTGTGTTTATTTAATTTAAGTAAAAAAATTGGGCAAGTGCGGGTTGGAATCGCGCACTGAGGGTTCCGTACAAACTTACATATGAATACAGTTCAATTCCCAAATAGATGATCTTTCCGAATCGCAAAAAAGTTTTTTTTTTGTGATGTTATTGCCAATTAGAGTTTTCAAATTGCTTTCATATATTTGTGCTACAAGAGTTTACTTCATGCCTTTCAAGATTCTAGGTCAACGAAAAGTATCTTATGAATTTTGATTCCTTTAAGAGTGTCAAAACAGAAGTTTGATTTTTTCACAGCTTTAAGGGACCGCCAACATACCTGTTCGAGTAGGAATTTTGGGTAGCGTCACAATGACATAGTAGTTCCGCACCTCAAATGGAAATAAACGATACCCTTATAGAAGGACTGTGTTGTCCGTCTGTCTGTCTATCAGGACTCTTTATCTCGGGAACGCGTGGAGGTATAGAGTTGAAATTAAAACCATATGCTTAATGACTGAATAATGAATACAGTCCTTTTTACCAGCAATTATACACTCACTGACAATGTTAGTTATTATACAGGGTTATTTGTAAAACACAAATAACCCTGCAGGACTGTATTACTAACAACATAAACAACAATTTTTGTTCTATGACTTTTAAAAAATTCTTTTGGGAAAAAAAAATAAGACGGTGTAAATTACTGATTCAGAACAAACTGTTTTCAAGTTTCGCATATACCTAAAGTAATTTTGTCCAGTAATAATAATACCAAAAAACAAAACTTCACAATCAATCGTTAAGTCATGAAACTGAAAACGAATCTGGAAATAAAAAAATATCAACTTAAGATTTTAATATTACATTTTCTTACAAACAAGATGCGCCCAAATTTTTAATTAGTAAGTAATTTAATCATTTAGATTACGTCTTAATTAGCGAAGTTGTGTTATTAATTTTGAGAACTTATTAAAAACGATGTTGAGAAAAATTGTCAAGTTATTTTTATTACGGAAGTTTTGAAAAGTATCTAATAGTAGGTATCTATGCATAAATGCTAGTTTCTGCCAGCAACTTTGTCTGCGTGATTATCGATTATTACGGACAGGAAGTCGAAGCCAGATAGTAAGTAGCCTATGTGTCTCCCTGGGATTTAAGCTTATTCCATATTAAATTTCATCAAATTCCGATCAGTAGTTTATCCGTGAAAGCGTAACAGATAGATAAGCAGAATTACTTTCACATTTATTATAGATATTAATATAATACTATGGAAGTATGGATGTATATACAATAAACATACCTATGCATTTACTGAAACAGTAACTGTTACATCTGGTAGCGAAGCTATTCAACAACATAATCATTATTTGGTACACACACTAACAGCTATTAGCTGATGCGTGTGTTTCAAATAACGTGAATGTGTAATAATATATGTGGGTCGTGGTGAGGATGTAAGGTTGTGTCTGTTCAACCGATTTTTGAAGCAGGTCTCTACCATGTTGTTACGACTTGGTTACATAGAATTTTTTCAAAGATTGCTTCTTAAATGCAGTTCCCCGCAGTTTGAGGAAAAGTCCTCGTAAAAGTATCTTGGCATTCAGTGTGTAAAGGTCTCAAAGACTGGGGACATCATAGTATTCCTTGAGTATTTTATAAGTCTCAATAAGTCCACCTCTTTGTCTATGTCGTTGTTTCAGTGTGATAAGGTAAGTTCTTTGTTACGTTCTTCGTGGGGTAGATTGAATAGACCATTTCGGTCGCCCTTCTTTGATCATTCACACGCAAAGCTATGTCTTTCTTAAATTATGGGTCCCAAATAACATTAGCATATTCCGGGAGAGTTCGTATGTAGGTCTATAGCTTAATAAATTTTTTAGGTGTCCGGCATTTGAATTCCTTGCGAATAAGAAAAGTTTTGGATTTGTTCTTTTTGTACTTTCCATTTTAGGTCGCTAGACATAAAAACACCTAGATCCTTTTTAGATTCGACTGATGAGAGATTTCGAAGTTCCATATCGATATAGATAACTTTGTAAAGGATTGTTTTTTTTTTTATATTTATGTAAGACGGCACATTTGTCGAAATTCAGAATCATCAACCAGTCTTTATTCAATGATAAACATTGTTTATTTTACAAATAAGTTATAAATAACACTTTACTACACTCACGTATATTTTTCGTTACTTGAAACTTGATGAGGCCATTGTTTTCCAGCTGACTACTCTGAGAAAAAACACCGAAACTAACTCACTAGAAAAAACTAAACTCCATTCAAATATTGCATTTAGGTAAAATGACCTATATGTATATCTTGCCATTATATAATGTGCAAGTAACGGCATAGGCACACTCAAGCGTATTTTTGAGGTCGGCAGGTATAAAATGAATATCAGCGGGCCTAGTATAGATCCCTGCGGAACACCACTACTGTATGGGCTGTAAAATGAACGTCAACAACCGTGTACATAACACGGAAAGTTGTTTTAGTAAGATAATCACTTGTCCGGGCTAGTAGACTACAATTACCAACTAAATGTTAAGTTTATAGATTAGAAGGTACAAAGCAATGCGATCAATTGCTTTTACATAATCTAGATGTCTTTTTTTCATATCCGTAGGGTGCCCTTTATTGTGGTTTCCTGCCCATTTGTGTACGAATTAAAATAGTTTTATTACGATTGATCGTCTGAATGCATGAATTCTCTAATATGATATCGTTTAGTTTTTATAGTTGCACTGCAGTTCCAGCAATTCCAGCATTTTGCTGAGCGCGGCCATTTTGCGCGGATGTGACGCATATCTTACTTACATGCTACTTTAGTCGATATTGTTATTTATTTTATTTAAAGATATGCGCCATGTTTGACGTAAATAAACACTTTTTCTTTTCTTTTCTTTTTCTTTCTAATTCTGACCTCTAATATTATACATGCACATGTATACGCTGTATAAATAAATAAATATTATAAATAGTGTAATACACATGTTTCCGTTTTGTACGTGATCAATTACCTAGTAAGCTAATGCACTAATCCGTAATTTTGCTATTTACTACTAAAGACGGAAGCCATTGAAGTACAGATAATCTTTTCACAAGTTTTCGCTTGACTTAACTGTTAACTACTCGAACACGAACGCCGACATTTTAAAAGAAATATCTATTGCTTAAAATAGTAGTTTATGTGATTAGGGGATAAAGCAGTGTCTTTAAGTCGCGGGTGGCATATTGAATTCCGAACGAAACGAAGGTTGCTGATTTTAATCCCAAACGATATTGAGGGATTCATAAAATTAACTCCTGAGCATTGCGAGGGAGTTAATAAAGAAACCTGAGTGAAGTGAGGAATTCAAGCCGCCCAAGACAAAGACAGCTTTATCCCCATGTTACATACTCTACTTTTTACACCATCTGTAAGATAATTAAAAGACAATTTGGTCGACCAAATCATATATTAGAGAAATATAAGTATTATATTTACAAGTTCATCAAACTAACAAAATTCACTCCAAGATTCTATAGTTTCAATTTTCTATAACGCTCCCGTCAGTGAGCACGTTTTATTCTATTTTTTTTTTTGTTGTTAGTGGCCAGTTTGAATTTCGAGTCAACTTGTTCGATGCACGTACATTTTAATTAACAATGTCGACGATTTTTGATGTTCTAAATTCAAATATCATTATTCCCTAGGGATTGACCATACTGCATTATCTCCCTAGGGATAGAATGACTTGCTTTAAGTGAGGTTTGTATGACGTATAAAACGACATTATCGAGCAGGTGGTGTAAAAAAGATATTTTTTTCTGATTTTTATTTTTTATTAACTTCTGCCAATGGATTCGCCCGCATGATAGTAGAAAATTATCACAAAGGAACATATACCCGAGATGAAAAGTATCTAATGTGCTATTGCAAAACATGGTCTACACGTGTACCTAGTTTCATCGAATTCCGTTTGTCTGTTCGAGCGTGAAGAAGTAATGAACCCACACACTCTCGTCTTTAATATGATCATTATAATCTGGACACGAACTACAGTGGCCAATTTGGAAATGTCTAAACCGACTGCGAACCCAGGTTGGCCGCAGTAAAAACAATCTGGCCAAATGGGGTTTTCTCAACCCATCACTAACACAGTGCCGCTTTACAACGTGCAATTACATTCGTTATTCCGACTGACAGATTTATTGACAATTGTCTCAAGTTTTTTTCTACATTTTTCAGTTTAGAGTAAAATTATACATTTGTTTGTTGTGTCTCACACTATTGTATTTGTGATTTTAATGATTTATTCCTTAAATAAATACGGTGTTACAGCCGCCAATTATATTTTAATCAACATACAACTTGACACTAACCTGCAAAATGGTAAAAAAAAAATACTTTGCGGCCTACATGACATGCGCCACCTGCTATGCTGCCCATCTTGCGTAATGACCTGCAGTTTTCAGGATCTATACGAGGCCAACAATAGAGCTGTACAGGTTGTCAAATATTGGTCAAAAGAAGTATAGTTGGAGATCATCGACACGAAAAGAAGAAGAAGATTATTATCTCGTCGCTATACTCTTTACCTCAATTTTGTCTGTCTCAATAAAGTCAAATAAACGAGTTGATAGGTTATAGACGCAATGTAACACGGACGCTGACTGAAAGTGAAACATGTGAAAAAGCAATTGAAAAGTATCAAGTATAAATATGATTTAAAAATCACAGTGTGTTTGGAGTTTCTTGCTAGTTCTTCTCCATAGAGATCTACGCTTTACAACGTGCAATTACATTCGTTATTCCGACTGACTGATTTATTGACAATTGTCTCAAGTTTTTTTCTACATTTTTCAGTTTAAAGTAAAATTATACATTTGTTTGTTGTGTCTCACACTATTGTATTTGTGATTTTAATGATTTATTCCGTTAATAAATACGGTGTTACAGCCGCCAATTATATTTTAATCAACATACAACTTGACACTAACCTGCAAAATGGTAAAAAAAAAATACTTTTACTGTCACTATAATGTCTCTCACTTCTTCTCTTATCATAAAATTTTAAATATTGTAAGGCCATACATCTAAGCCTTAATACCACGTATTGAATGTCTGTGTACATGAATATTTTATGTTAGGGCAAAGATCTATACATATTTCGGCCATGTCTTTTGAATTTCACGGCCTACATTTGAAACATCGACTTTAAAAGAAATATTAAAATTAACTATTTTTCCAACACAAACCGACACAAACAGTATATTGATAAAATCTATTTCACTAGAAGACAACATTTAAAGCAAAAAAAAAAATACAAAAATGTTTTCACTTTCCGCTTTTTAACGTTGATTTTAACAACGTTGCGGTCAGAAGCGATTAGGTTGTCCGACAAAAAATAATAAAGTGAATGTAACATTTTAAGTGAAAATCGACTGTTCGTAAATATTGTTAAGGTTGAAATTCGTTTGGTGTAAAGTTTTCAGCATGAACACCTTTGTCACGCGTGGCTCGTAGTACTTTATCTCATTTTGGCGAAGCTTAAATTCTTCACGCTCTAATAACCTAGCGTGTAACTTCGTGGAAAGTGCTATAACATTCATGGTGTGGGAAAATAACCTTTGGTATTTACAAAGGCCTATGTTGTTTTAGTATTTTTTTTTTTAGTTCTTGTTCTTCGTCCAGCGTTTGAGGATTAAAAATAGTTTTAATATGTTTAACCTACGCCTGGAAGTGTTTTATAGCCTCAAAATTAGTTTCTGCAAGTTTAATTCTCACCTGCGGAATTGTGCTGGAGCCTTTTTATAAACGGTTCCCTTGTGCAAAGTTCTTGAAATAGTTTTATGATTTTATTAAAAACCATTTTTACTGAAATCATTTTTATACTACGTTCTATTTAAATATTATATCCTACTAACTATTGCTAATGGCTTTGCCTGCATGACAGTTGATATTATCATTAGTAACACAAGGGAACATAATTATTCCCTAAATAAAAAGTTTTCTTTGTACTATTTTAGGATATGGCCTACCCATGTACTATCTATTATGCGTTACGTTGCGTTGCGTTGTATTATGCGTTTGTACGTAAGTACCAACGTTATGTTATTTTACGTAATAATTTTTAAATAGAAGTACAATCACAATAGGTTAGTTTTAAAACAAAAATTCTAACTTCAATTAGATTCGATGATTGCAAATAAAAAAACTGGGCAAGTGCGAGTTGAACTCGCGCACTGAGGGTTCCGTGCAAACTACGATTCCCGAATGGAGTATCGAAGATTTTTCCGAATTCCAAATTTGTTTTTTGTGACGTAGGTAACAACAAATTTACTGTTTTCAGATTTTTTCCTAAACTTTTGCTATAAGACCTTGCTTTGTGCCAATTTTCAGGATTCTAGGTTAACAGGAAGCACCCTATGAATTTCGATCTTTGAGAGTATTAAAATATACGTTTTTTTTGCGACATAAACGGCCGTATCTTTTTTATTCGTTAATTTAGAAGTTTGATTTTGTCACAGCTTGAAGATACCGCAAACTTGAGTATATGGTTTTAATTTCAACTCAATACCTCCAGGCGTTCTCGAGATAAAGGGTCTTGACAGACAGACAGACGGACGGACTGCAAAGTGATTCTATAAGGGTTCCGTTTTTTCCCTTTATGGTACGGAACCCTAAAAAAAGATAAAACAATAAAATTTCAAAAAAATAGTTCGAACTTGAAATTGATTTATTGGATTCCAATCTGATAAGTTTGAAAAAGTCTGCAAACTTGATTCAATTGCTTGAATAAGAATTCAATTTATCGTAAAGGTTGTTCTGGCTGATTGAAATTGCATTTCGTTTATAAATGAGATCTGTTTTCGTTTTTATTTAGAACCCAGCTGGAAACTTTACGGCTCGAAAAGTAAGATTTATTTTAAGAGAAAGAATGAAATATTTTTATTTGCTTGCAGTACACCGCATACCAACTTCTTTTTTAGTTTGTTCTTGTAGTTCATCCAAAGGTCGTCTAGTAGGTATCTCTGTCAGCAATGAGACTTCCATTGTGTGAAAATTAATTAAATTAATAACTTCTCTCGCTCTTGGGTGGAGCGAGAGGGACTGCTAGAGTTTTACTCACTAAAACCCACCCACGTTCCTTCAGTTACACTTTGTACTCCAGGGCCAATCTAATGCCCACCATGCACGTTAGGGTATACGGTATACCTGACAGGTTTGGTACAGGCGAGTTGTGCAGGTTTCCGTACAAGCTTACCTGACAGGTACAACTGTGCAGGTAAACCTGTCAGGTGTACCATAGCGTGTATGGCTACTCTTTCGTACATTTCTGGAGCCATTGTAACCATGGACTTAAGTTAGTTTGTTTTATATAAATTATGTTACTATTTTGTTATGAAGTGAATTTATTCTCTATTCTATTCCGCTTTCTTTAACAGTAAACGTGTGTTGTTAGTGCTTAACCAGGTGTTGTGTTTTATCTTACTAGCTTTTGCCAGCGGCTTCGCCTGCGTACATAAAACATAGCCTATGCCACTCAGGAATAAAGCAAATTGCTATCGGTAGCAATTAGAGAGAGTACTTTCAGAGATTACCTCCTACAAACAAAAAACATAAAAAAAATACCTCTTTATTAGTTTAGATACTTTAAAAGTACCTATTGTTTGAATACGTTTAGGATATATCAAGGACTGAGGTATTAGTGTAGTGGGCGCCACCATTAAGTTTGCTGCGTGAGATTGTGGGTTCGATTCCTGGGTAGGACTAAAACCAGGGACTCAAACTGTAACCATAATTATGTGTTTTAACACTGTTTTTTAAAACAGTTATAACAGAAAAACACTTTTAAATGTAACAGATACAATAATGTTACCGAATGAAACTGTAACCTTTTATATGTGTTAAGAAGTGCTACCGAATCAAACTGTAACCTGTTATATGTGTTAATAAGTGTTAATATGTGTAACTGAAATAATTGCACAGTACCATAAATAAGTAAATTGTAACTTTGGCAACGCTGCGTTTACCTGTTACACTTATTAACACTGTTAACATTTTTATATCTGTTACAGATATGTTACGGTTACACTTTTTTAAGTGTTTTGGGTTAACACATTGAAAACATATATAAGTGTTACATTTTTGATTCTGTTACACATTCAATATGTAACACTTATAATTCTGTAACCTTTATGAAGGTGTTTTTAAGTCCCTGACTAAGATATTAAAAAACTCAGGTAAAGCTTACCTTAGTTTTTGAAGGTGGGAAATTATCAAGGGTGTGTTAGGCTTTTCTGATTAAAACCTACTTGAACGCGTTGACTCTATCGTAGAATGCCTTAGAACTACAACATACCTGGCCTGATATGTTTGTATTATAGGGTCACATTAGCCATTTTTTTCGAAGATTACAGGTGAGAGATATTAATGTTTCACTGCGTCGTTGTGGAATTGATATTACCTGGAAGAATGAAAACTTTAATTAAAATCTTGTCTACCTTTATCTATAGAAAGATGCTTTAAGACATATTGTTGTTGATAACGACCTTACAGCCACTAGACGTCTTTTTTTTTTTTTCGATGGGAAAATCATCCAATGACAACCCCCGCTCTTGGGCGGAACGGGAGATAGTGTTAGACTCTTACTGACTAAAAAACCCATCCCATTCCTTCAAGCCTTCATACCGGGGCTCGAGCGCCTTTTCGGATAACCCTGGCCCCAGTAGGCTTCGACCCGGCTAGGCCCCTGCTGTTGCTGACCACTCCTTGAGACGCGCGGGAACAGCGCGCGCCGTCGACGACTTGGGCTTGGTCCGGACAGTTACCGGACGGCCGGACAGCGAGCTACCCATTGCTCACTGTTCGCAAGCCTGGCCACTAGACGTCTCATGCTTGAACTAGCGCACCAACTAGCAACGTGTGAACTAGGTACGGGGGAGCGGGCTACTGCGTTCTGATTGGTCAAGACTATCCTACATCAGATCCATAAGTCATACAATGCGTTCGAAATTTGAATAGGATCGATTGCCATGTTGTGACGACACGTCACACTATCAAATCGAAGAAATTGACCTCAGTAGAGCTTCTCTAAGAGTGGGTCTTAAAATGAACATGGATAAAACCAAAATCATGATTAACAACCATGTAGCGCCCACTCCTATCAAGGTCGGAGACTCTACACTCGAAGTTGTGGACGATTACGTCTACCTCGGATAGACAGTCCAGTTGGGTAGGTCTAACTTCGAGAAAGAGGTCAACCGTCGAATCTAACTCGGTTGGGCAGCGTTCGGGAAGCTACGCGGTATCTTCTCGTCCAACATACCACAGTGTCTCAAAAATTGCGTAGGGTAAATAAAACAAGATTTAATTTAATTTATTTATAAGCGAATCGTGAACGAAAAAAGTTTAATCAGAACTCAGTTTTTCAATTTTGCTCATCTCTGCGTCACCGTGTGAAGTGTCTGAGTAGTGACAAATGGAAGAAGAAGGCGAATTGGTCTCATCAATGAAAATAAGAAAGAAAATAGTGTTTTTTAAAACAAATTATGACTATAATATAAAATATAGCTAATTTATATTTAATTATAATTTTTTACTTCACCTAGATTTACAAAGCAAAAAAAAAGCCTTTATTGATACGCAAATCGTACTTTTATAACAAGATTTTACAGATCGAGGTTATTGACTTTCCTATTCTTTTTTGGAATTGGAACGCATAGTACGTGTCTACATGCGTCGCCTGTTTAGACGTCTTGTGTCTGTAAAGTCGTTAACAATAGTGTGTTAGATTATGTTGTCGACATGTGGGAGGTGAATATAACACTCATTGTGCAGATTGTCGTAATAGCTAATAGGTTGATCATCAAGAGCGTCGACCAATATCTGAGGAGGCTCTCGTTGAGAAGTTGGATCAAGAGCTTGATCCAAGAAAGAAAATAAAACAAGTACCTACTCTTCTGGTGCGTATTATTAAGATATTTCTCTCTGAGGAGCCATGACTAACGGTAGCTTGGACCCTGTTTCCGATGCCAATGGACAACTTTTTTTTATAAATATTTTAAAATTTTTAACTACTCTAATATTTTAAAATAATTTAATTAATATGCAAGTACAGAAAATAATTGAAATAATAATTAAATTAATCCGACGTAGTAGAAGTTGATTTTTTTTATTTGCCCTTACATTTATTTACCGTACTTAAACGTTTATTTTAATTTTTAATACCATGAAACGATAATTTTATGTTTTAAATTATAACAGACGATTAAATAATACGTAAATAAAAGTAACAAGCGAACGCCGGCGATCGCTCTCTCATTGACTTTTTATTGTGCTCTAATTAACGGTATTCGAAAAGTTAAGATATAAAAAAGCCTACGTTTAAGGAAACGTTTAATTAAATTATATTTTTATTCAGAAAATCCACAGCTTAAAATTGTTAAAACTGTGTAAAAGAACGGAAACGTATTATGCAGTGTCGAATGGAGGTCCACAATGTGAAAGGCGGTCCATTTACAGATTGGAAGCGTCGACCGCAGCTACCAGTGCAGTACAGAAAATTACAGCAGGGACATCCGTTTATTAAACTCAATTTGAAAGGGAAAAATTTTCTTATTGTGGTGAGTTATTGTGCTAAAAATGAAAGAATTTCAGCCAAGTTCAGGCGCGGGCTTGCGGACAGTGAGCAATGGGTACCTCGCTGTCCGGCCATCCGGTAACTATCCGGACCAAGCCTAAGTCGTCGACGGCGCGCACTGTTCCCGCGTGCCTCAAGGAGTTGTCAGCAACAGCAGGGACCCAGCCGGGTCGAAGCCTACTGGGGCCAAGGTTATCCGAAAGGGAGCTCGAGCCCCGGTATGAAGGCTAGAAGAAACGGGGTGGGTCTTTTAGTCAGTAAGAGTCTGACACTATCTCCCGCTCCGCCCAAGAGCGGGGGTTGTCATTGGATGATTTTTTCCCACCATAAAAAAAGCCCTCAAAGTTCAAGCTAGAACTACTTTAGACCGATGTGCATCGGTCTAAAGTGTCAAATTAATACAAGTTTTGAAAAAAAGGTACTTTGTTTTTTTAATTTTATCTCTACAAATCGATAGTTTCATGTACCGGATCGACCCTCCACGGGATTCAAACGATTAAAATTTAGCGGTGCATATGTAACTATAAGGCAATATTAGCCGGAGGAACGTTTCTAAGTAAAGCCATTGTTTTCCTTGTAATGCTAATCATTTAAGTTACTCTTCACCTTTCGAATACCTTAGTTAGCGACACAATAGTAATACAATGAGATAGCGAACCGGCGCGTTCGCTTGGGGTTTAATGAATTAAATCAAACTATTTTGTTCAATTAAAGAGTAGATACATACCTGCTAAATTATAGGGTAGGACTTTTGTAAATCTTACATAATTATTACTTAACTAGTGTCATCTGGGACTTTTCTCAGAAATCTGTTAAAATAGTTTTTCCACACTAGTAATTTCTCCTGTGTCGTGGGGGTATTTACGAACAC
Source organism: Mythimna ferrago (assembly GCA_910589285.2). NCBI lineage: Eukaryota > Metazoa > Arthropoda > Insecta > Lepidoptera > Noctuidae > Mythimna > Mythimna ferrago. Next base: position 23,708,751 of record OU342683.1, read on the forward strand.
TTAAATTCACTTAATGACTGATTGACTCGCTTAACTGAAGTAGTAAAGTAGATTGTTTCTTTAATAGTAGATAAAACGAGCTGTTTCTTTTCTTCTATTTTTCTGTAATTTTTATTTTGTTCAGGACATTTTCCAGTTTGGATGTATCTCCCAAGTAAATCCTAAGATTTGCTTAGTGAGTGTCAGTTCGAAATACACAACTAACAGCAAACTTCAGACTTTTACTAATAAAACTTGGTAATTCTTAGGTTTAACCGGCAAATGTTAAGTTAAACTAACTGGAAAAAAAAAACTAGCTAGAAATAATTGTAATAAGCTTTAAATTTTTTGACAGTAATTGAAAGCGAATCTCAATAATCAAGTCAATCAAAGATAATTTAATAAATGCCGTACCAATAATTTAGTTCATAAAATAAGAATATGAAAAATATGAAAAAAGTAGATACCTAGTAGGTAAATCTCCAGTTACACCAAAACCAATACGTGTTACTAAAAGAGTTAGGGAGTATACATGTGGTTGCACGGACAGGGAGAGGGAGGCCAAAGAAAAGATGGGCGGGATTGTGTGAGAAGTGATATATTATAAAAGAAAAGAGAGTTAGTAATAGACGTGGGCGCCAGAAAGGATGGAAGAAAAAACGTGTTACCCTGGCCCCAGGGAAAACGGGACAAAGGCAAGAAGATGATAATGAACACTAAAACCAGGGTCAACCAACACCTACTTTTTTATGGTAGGAAAATCATCTAATGACAACCCCCGCTCTTGGGCTGAGCGGGAGATAGTGTCAGACTCTTACTGACTAAAAACCCACCCAATTCCTTCGTGCCTTCATACCGGGGCTGAGCTATTCTTTCGAAACTAACCCTGACCCCAGTAGGCTTCGACCCAGCTGGGCTCCTGCTGTTGCTGGCAACTCCTTGAGGCACGTGGGAACAGTACGCGCCGTCAACAACTTGGGCTCGGTCCGGATAATTACTGGATGGTCGGACAGCGAGCTACCCATTGCTCGCCGTCCGCAAATTTGCGCCTACGGTGGCCGGAAATCCGGTGGCGGCGAGAGCGCCATTGCTTATGCGATCGGCCTCCTCCTTTGCTAGCATTACTGCTTCGCAGAAGGAGGCGACCGCCTGCCACTCCTCCTCGCTCTGGACCAAGGCCCGGCGCGAGAGGTCTTCGCCGCCGATCGCCCCCACGAGGGCACGGCGATGCTCCGCCCAAGCAGGGTACTCCTCGACTGTGTGCTCCACCGTGTCCCCCGGGCGTTCTGCACAATGGTGACACCCAGTCATCACTTCCACATGAATCCGGTACAGGAACCTCCCGAACTTGCCATGTCCGGTGACGACCTGCGTCATGTGGAAGGCAAGGACGCCGTGAGGTCTTTCCAACTACACCTCAAAGAGGGGACTTACCGCCATAATTGTGGCGTGCCCAAACCAACACCTTCTAGATTGATTGATAGATGTGATTTTTTTGTAAAAAATGTATGTACTTTCACATAAATTTTTAACATAAAAAATCACATCGCATGTACACGCGATGCTCTCTAGAGCATCAACTGAAAGGCCTTTCAGTAAATTGACTTACTGACTTATCTACATTATAAACCACATATGAAAATTCATCAAAAGTTTTGATCAATTTTAGTATATGTTTACACCTCTTTTAGAGTGGTATATGTTTTACTAAATCCATAACAAGTTTTTCAGTAAACATTGCATAAAGTTCATGTTTTTTTTCCGGTGGGAAAATCATCCAATGACATACCCCGCTCTTGAGTGGAGCGGGAGATAGTGTCAGACTTTTACTGACTAAAAACCCGCTCCTGTTCCTTCGTTGCCATTCGTACCGGGGCTGAGCTATCTTTCGAAAGTAACCCTGGCCCCAGTAGGCTTCGACCCGGTTGAGCCCTTGCGGTTGCTGACAACTCCTTGAGGCGCGCGGGAACTGTGCGCGCCGTCGACGACTTGGGCTCGGTCCGGACAGTTACCGGATGGTCAGACAGCGAACTACCCATTGCTCGCCGTCCCGCGCCTACGGTAGCCGGAAATCGGGATCGGAATTCCAGCGGCGGCGAGAGCGTTGTTGCCTGATGCGGTTGGCCTCCTCCTTTGCTAGCATTACTGCTTCGCAGAAGGAGGCGACCGCCTGCCACTCCTCCTTGCTCCGGACCATGGCCTGTACCAAGGCTCGGCGTGAGATATCGCCGCCGCCGATCGCCCCCACGAGGGCACGGCAATGCGCCGCCCAAGCAGGGCACACCTCGACTGTGTGCTCCACCGTATCTTCCGGACGTTCCGCACAGTGGCGACACCCGGGCGTCACTTCCGCACGAATCCGGTGCAGGAACAAAGTTCATGTGACAATATTAATATTATTATTGAAAGGTAAATTAATTTTAGTAGTAATTATGATTTTAACGGGTAATGGTGATTTCCATAGAATTGGATTCGTAAAATAGCGTGTTTTTTTTTTAATAACTAGAGCTTGAGTACGATCCTATTCGATGGTAAGCAGTGATGCAATCGTTGATGGTGACGTGCACTAGATCCTATTCACTCTAGACTTGAAGATACCTATTCTCCATCTATTTAGGTAGTTATCTAAAAGTAAACAATTTTAACATGTCTTTTACCGAAAAAAATTAAAAAATAATGTACCTAAAAATGTAGGTATCTAGGTACCTAAACCGATGTTATATAATTAACTAAATTGAAATAATCTTTGTATGTCTTTTATAATATGTATCGTAAATCTTGATATTATCAAGATTATTTCATCATCATCATCATTTCAGCTGATAGACGTCCATTGTTGGACAGAGGCCTCCCCTAAGTGTTGCCACAACGAACAATCATGTGCGTCCCGCATCCATTGGATTCCCGCTACCTTCACCAGGTTGTCGGTCCACCTTGATTGTTTACCTTTACTTACTTACATAAACCGATGGAGTATAAATTGTAATCGAACGGTAAGGCCACAGCAGGCAGGTAAAGACGATTTTTATAAATATACTACGCCTGTACCCTTAGCCAAGTTTCTAATCTGCAATAGTTAACGCTTGTAGAAAGCTTCAAATGTACTAACTTGGCTAGAGGGCTGTAATTATATACTCCGGGGTTTTTTTTTAGTGACGAAATCATCAATTAACTCAATATCATAAAATAATATTTCTGGTAATTCTTTCATAAACTAATTGGCATAACTTCATACGTTTATTTTACTCAATACACAATTTGATACCAGTTTTTTAAAAGTAAAAAAAAAAACTTAAGATTTGAATTTTTCGGACTACCCTCGCACTTTCACCTGAAAGCGAGACCTTAACAGATGCTTACAACCTACGCTTGCCAAGGAAAAGTTTATTATTATGACTACGTACATTCAAACAAATTACTTCTGCGCCAAAACAAGCAGTTAACACACGCTCGTTTAGTAAATAAGACCTATCTCTTAATAGGTCAGTCATTACCATCTCCTTAATAGCTCAAAGCCTTAAGCCACAGGCTTTCAGACGAGAGAGAGAAAAAAATGTCTAAAACGGTATTTTTTCACTTTGATCGACATTTTGCGTGACCAGAGGGACTGGCTCGTTTTTTGCTCAAAGAATTAGCATTCCCATTTAACGCTGCCTGTCTGTTGGGTACAGTAAGGCCGCAAAAGTCCATAGGAGCGCTAAAGATTACATTGCTACGAACCGAGCGAGCGCGATACTGCCGTGCGTATGTGTGCGCATGTATGAGTATCCACATTCCACAGATAACACACACTAAGGAACTGTCGTCGCACTGAGCTTAAAAACATTATTACTTTTCTGTTCTTACCATAGCAAAATTCGCTCAAATACGTCATGTGCTGGTAGCCGTGTGAACTAAGTGTTGGATTCGCAAATCACGTAACCCGAGTTCAAATCATGGTCGGTCCGTTGCAGTTATTTCTTACTTTGAAATTCCCAATCTATGTTGATATAGTTGTTTTTTTATATTTCTATGAAAAATACTATTGCATTTTTTGCACTAAATAGTTGCAAATTACGAATGTGATCTATTAACCACAAGAAGAATCACATTCGTAATTTGCAATTATTTAGTTGTTACATCTTTTCGATGTTATAAGGTGGAAATAAAAAGACGTGTTTAATAAAAATGTTTATTCTTTATATTTACAAATTAAACATTTATGAGAATTGTGACGTCGAATTGTTACCTAGACAAAAAGTTATCTTGTAACCGTTATCTATGTTACGCCTAAGATTGTTTGTTGGAAGTATACCCACTTAGACCATTCATAATATGAATAACGTAACAATGAACGGATATTCAAATTTTAATAAAATAAAATATAGGTAATTGTTTATATCCAGTTATTTATTGAAAAGTGATATATGATTTGGACTTTGTAAACATTTTATTTTTGTGTAACGTCACAATGAATGTATTGAGGTCATAGCTTAATTGTTCATTTTCTTGACGAAAAGAAGATTGAAACCAAACCTCAATTTCTGTTAAAAGAACTTTAGTTCTCACAAGATAATCGTCAATTAGATGAGAAAAATAAATTGAACTATAGTATTATGTTAAAACAGTGCGGGTAGAAGAATAAAAAACGAAATAGACTCATGATTATTGTCAACAAAATTGATAGCGAGTTCACTGCATTCTTAAGATGAGGCGATGGCACAAGTTAAAAGATATAGCTGTTTTAAACGAAAGTAAACACAATATAATACAGTGTTTGTTAACGAATAATCACAGATATGTTAAAATAAAATGGTAGGCCATTTAGTTTAGTTAACATTAAATATTTAGTGCGAAACGTAATCGTTCTTGTTTGTGCCTCTCTGTCAAGTACGGCTTTTTAGCAGGTTTTCTGTGATGCACGCCTTCAGCGTGAAGTGCACGGCGAACAGTATCCATCGAGGTGTCATATAATTCCGCAAAATGTCTCGTTGGTGCGAAACCATTCGTTTCGTATACGTCCACCATATGTCGTCGCTGCGCCTCGCTAATAAGCTTCGGTCTCCCACTTCTCTTTCGACTAGCAAGGCTACCTTCTTCCTCATATCTTTTTAGCCAAAGATTTACAGTATTTTTCTAAAATAAAAAAAAATATATATTAGGCAGCTATACCTACTTCACTTCATTTTCATTATATAAAATGTTAATAATCATAATTATTGAATATAATTTTAAAATAAAACTGCATTTATTAATCCAATAACCAATCCAATAAACCCAACGATTTACGTATTTCTCTTTTAAACCTCATAAAGATACGATGAATGGATTCATAAATGGCATACGTTTTAATTAGAAGATTAATTTGTAATAAAGTTACAATTCATTAATAGCTATTATACTCACATTCAGTCCGGTTTCTTCAGATATTTGTGTTTTATTAAGACCTCAATGATAGTCGCCCTCACTTCAATACTAATATTAGCCTGCATTTTGCGAATATTACAATACTGTCAACCTCACGTCACTAACCAACAACTACAACCAAACGACAGTTCATTTCGGTTAAGTTAAAACTCATGTCTACCTCGCAGAAATCTAATTCTTTATTTAGTTTTTTTGTGATCTACCTTTCTAACTCTAAGAAATGTGTGAACAAGTTAAAGAATAATTTAATATATGTAATGCAAATACATAACTTCCAATCGGGTAAGAACTTACAAAAAGTCAATAATTGCGTGGGATTTGAACTTGCGGCACACTGATTTGCGCTTCAATCTGTGTGCCTATACCACTGGGCCATCTTGACTTATGATAAGTTGATGAAATTGTGAATTTCAATCATTTGTTGGCGAAACTTGAAAATAAAAGGTCGTAAGTCAAACTAAACGTCAAACGAATAAGTTTTAAGAATTCTTATGGACTTTTGCAAGTGATAGTACATTTCCAGATGACAGTGACATGGAAGACGGTGGCGGGGACCTCTTACATCCGACCATGGTTCAAGCTATGATCATAAGCGAGAGGGTATTCGAAGTTGTTACCTCCTACGAAACGGTACTACTAGCAAGAAGATGGCCCCAACCTTCAGAGACCGGACACTACCACACCCTGGCCGGCGCCACAAGAGACACCCCCGGCGTCAGAAGTCGCAGGACGATACCAGGCCTCCATAGACGTTGGCTTGTGAACGACGAGCAATGGGTTACTCGCCGTCCGGTCGTTCAGTAAGGTCTAAGTACGAGTCATCGACAACTTGTATTGTTCCACGCGTGCCTCAACGCGATGTCAAAATAACCGTGTAAGCCCAGTAAAGTCCATACCCGGTCGGTCAGGGGCTACGGAAATTTTTGGAAGAGATAGCTTAGTTCTGGAAAACAAAGGGCAAGTAAAGCACAAAGGTGGGTTTCAGCCAGTAAAAATCTGAAACGATCTCTCGTTTCACACTAGAGCGAGAGAAGTCACTGGGTGATTTTCCACCTCAAAATAAAGTTTAATGGAGGAAAATTTCGACGCCTGAATATAATTTGTTTCGTATAATATGTATCCGTTGACACGAAAAGTTGTCAAAAAAAATCCTTTTAAAAATGCATCACAGTAGAATTTGCCAATCGCTGCGGGCGTCGTCATAATTGCTTAGCTCTCTGTAGCTACTAATGACTGCCTTCATCATCGAGTTTAAAGTAATCGTCTTGAACTAACGATCAGCTGGAAAAGATACCTCAAAGTCTGATGGCGATGCACCACATCGCAACTACCAATTTTGGATTATTGCAAAGACTAACGAGATAAGACCATTTTGTGACCTTGCATTCCTCTCAACATTCAAAATTAAAAAAAGTTTATTTTACCTCCACTAATCATCCTAAAGAGGTAAATTTTGTTTTTTTTTTTTTTTTTGTAGGAGGTAATCTTTGAAAGCACTGGTCCGATTGCTAAAATTTTTTCTCCGATAAAATGCTGCTTTATTCCGAGTGACATGGGCTATATTTTATATACGCCAGTGAAGCCGAGGGCAAAAGCTAGTCACACATAAAGCAAAAAATGTAATAATATATGTCCTATTTCAGGACATGGTTTAACCATGTACCAAATTTCATTCAAATTCCTTTAGCCTTTTGAGTGCGAAGGGAACAAACATACACTTACATAAATATATATTTGAATTTTCGTATTTATAATATTAGCGTGATGTCACATAAGTTCACCAGTCCATTTATCAAATCAAATCAAATCAAAAATATTTTATTTCACATAGGCCTACATGGGCACTTATAAAACGTCAGAAGCTAGTGCACATATTTTAGCATAGCATAGTCAACCATATAATGTTCCTACTGTGAATCAGGCCTCGTCTCTAAGAGAGGGAATGGGCCATAATCCACCACGCGGGCCCAGTGCGAGTTGGTGGATGTCACATGTCTTCGAATTTCAGGTTCTAGGACATACCAGTTTCTTCACGATGTTTTCCTTCGCCATTTTAAGAGCACTGAGACACGTGCATTTATGCTCATGTAACCCCAACTGCGTATCCATTTTTTTTTTTTTCGTATCAATATAAATGACACCATGGTGGATTACGTCAGACTTTCTCTAATAAACGTGTGTGATTTCTGACGGGGTTCAAAACAAAAGTAGATTTCTATCACGGTTCGTTATTCACAAAATTAAGGCCAATAGACTTAGAGCCTCATTTAATCCTAAACTCATTCATTTTATTTCCAAGACGTAAGGCCGCGTTTCCACTAGTAATAAAATTCGTGGGAACTTTTCAAGAGATTCTTGCAACACCGTGTACATAGCCTGCAATTTAATCCATAATCATCATATTTATATCTATACTTATAATAAATCTGTAGAAGTGTAAATTCTTAACATTGAAAATATTGAGGTGTTACTAGACCGACAACGAACCCAAAAAAGTGATTAAAAAAATTTTTGTCTGTCTGTTTGTTTGTTCAGGCATCACGCAAAAACTACCGGTTCGCTTATGATGAAACTTGGTATAATTATTCTTTAATATCCTGGGCACCACACTGGGTACTTTTTATCCCGGAAAAATATATACAATAAAAAACAAACTTAATTTTGTGGTTCGATCCCTAGACCCAATTACTGTACTAACCGCAAATAATAAGTTTGTCGTAGGTTACGTCACCCACAGTGGAGTTCACTAAGGGGAGTTCACTAACCCCCCACAGAAAGGAAAACCGTGTTACCCCGAATTTAACGCAAGCGAAGCCACGAGCAAAAGCTAGTTTAAAATAAAATTAAAGTGTCTGTTTGTAATACTATTTTTTATTAAATGCACATAAAAGTATATTCAATACCTATAACAAACAAAACACTTTATAAAAAAGCGACCACAGTATTAATAAAACGCTGAAAGAAAACACCATAAAGTAACTGGCATGTCCTAGAACCAAAAATTTGAAGATTTGTGACATCTTCCAACCCATACTAGGCCTGCGTGGCCTCATTCCGTCTCCTAGAGAAGAGGCTAGAATCTCAATAGTAGGACCAATATAAGTGATACACCTAAAAGCTACTGTTAGGGCTATATTTAACCGGCACACCATGGCGGCGCGACCAGTCGCCGCTGCTAAAATGAGTACAGCTCTATAGAGAATTACTCACCGGGTATCTGTTTGGACGTGCAACCAATTTGGCGGCACGACCAACTCGGATACCAGCCGAATGTTACTGGTCGCTCCGCCACGGTGGTCGCGTCACCACTAATTACTATTGAGCTATTTGGAGTCTCACTCACTTGGCCGCCAGTCCAGCCACCACGGTGGCACGACTGGTTTAGCCGCCATAGTGTCACGGCAAAATATAGCCTTAGATACTTTGAGCAGAAGTTTTACTGTTGGTGGAAACGCAGCCTTAGATAAATAAAAGGTCTGCATCATAGTAGCTGCATCATCATCTAGCTGTGAGTGACGGCGGTAATTGCTCGCCTCGGTGACGGCTAATGATGCCCGTAATTAAAACGTAAAATGATCTGAGAAAAAGTGGGTAGAGTTCGCAATTTTAATTGACTAAAGGTTACTTACATGTATACTATAATGCTATAAAGAGATAAAGTTTGTTTTATGTTCGTAGGAGGTAATCACTGGAAGTACTGGTCTGATTGCTAAAAATTTTTCACCGATAGAAAGCTGCTTTATTCCTGAGTCATCATATACAACAGATATTTTTATTGTAGTGACTTTTTTTTTTTTTGATTGTATCTGCTTCTGCCTTTCTTTTGTTCGATTTTTAATTAGGGTCGGTGCAACAATTTTTTTTTTCATTCGCGCTATCACAGACTTATTTTAGTTTTCTAACACTCTTTACTCAATCTACCCATCTTTTCTTTGTCTCCCTCTCCTTTTCCATCAATCTCATGTAGTAACTATCTGAACATAATAACAAATCTGTAAGTAGAAGCTTTAAGGCACACGTTTCGCCTCGTTGTTTATACTGCGTACATCGAAGGACTAGAACAATTTGCCTGTTGAGGCCTTCCCGAGTAAAAATATTATGTCCTTAATAAACTAATGCGTCTTACCATCCACGATTACATCAATGATATATATTATTAAAAAAAAATCTTAGAGCATCCCCCTTAAACAAAAAAATTGTAAACAAATCCCCAAAGCCGAACCAATTTCTGCCTCTTCTAAACTGTAGCAAAACCTACTAAGCAGTGGTTCCAATAAAAAGAAAAGCCAGCATCTTTATCCTAAGCGAGCCTGTGACGCGTCTCAGCTTTTAGTATTTTTTTCGGATATCCGTTACTTAGATAGGCAAGCTCTTATATGGGTTACGCTTTAAAGCGCTTTCGTAAATGCTACATTAATGCGTCGATTTTACTCTGGCTTTATTGTTAGTTTTATTTCAATGGAAATCGCTTTAAAGCACTGTTAACGCTGCTTTTAATGGTTTCGGGTTTGTTTTTATTCTTGCAGCGTGAATGGAATTTTACGTAGATTCTATGGGAGACCATAAAACGTTTTAGATGTCATAATTCGACATTCTCCTTGAATGTTGATTCTATAGTGAATCGTAAATTTTTGATTGCAGAAATTGAACCGTCACAAAAGACTTTCAAGTTTTATCATAAAAAAAAAAATGGTAATGCGTTGTATATTAAAATTAGTTTTATCACACTATTATTATAAAGGTGAAAGTTTGTAAGTGTATGTGTGTATGTTTGTCATTTCTTCATGCTTGAACAGCTGAACTGATTTTGTTTTTAAACAATTTATAATCTAGTGCTTGACTGCGATCTCACCTGATGGGAAGCAGTGATGAAATCATTGATGATAAGGCGCACTATTTATTTAGACGCTGTTCATTCTAGCTAAATTATAATTGACTAGATTTTGCCTGCGGCTTCACCCACCTAAACAAAATATTGCCTATGTCACTCAAGAATAAGAGCCAAAGCACACGATGCGGTGTTTTCAGAGAAAAACAAAAAACAACTTTACCGCTTCATAATACTAGTTTATATGTAAATTTTGGTGAAACTTGGTACGCAGGTATATTAAATCCAGGAATTATTATGTTCGATACTTTTTGTCCTGGGAGTATGTTTTCTTGGGATAATTGCCTACTACCTATCACGCGGCGAAAGCTCTAGCAGCAGCCATTTCAAAAGTAGTATAAATTCCCGGACACTTGATTACAAAAGATGAACTTAGTCAGAATAAAATTCCGTAATAAACTGTGCCAGACTTTCTGCTCTCATTTCATAACTTTCAGACAGAATTCTTTTTCACAATATTTTTATATTTGCTATACAGAATTTCCGAGGAAACAAAAAAATCGGCGTGAGCTTAGGATCATACGACAAGTAAAAATTTGATGTAAAATCGAATCGTCGACCCAACTTACCCGAATGAGTGTTGCGGGCATGCGGACGGTGAGCAATGGGTAGCTCGCCATACAACCGTCTGATAACTGTCCGGACCAAGTCCAAGTTGTCGATGGCGTGTAGTGTTCCACGCACGCTTCAAGAAGAAGTCAGCAAAACCGTAGAGGCCCAGCAGGGCCGAAGCCTATTGGTGCCATGGGTTGGGCGAAAGAAAACCCTAGGACCCTGGAATGAAGAAAAAGCAGGAACAAGAATGGGTTTTAGCCAGTAAAAGTTTGACGCGCCCTCCCGCTCCGCTCAAGAGCGTAAGATGTCACTGGATGATTTCCCGCTTAAAAAACCCCGAATGAGTGTTACATAGCCGAGTGTGACGGCTCAGTCCCATTCAATATCCGCAAAATACAATGCTCAGCGTGCCTAGAAAAGTTTTCACTTCAAAATATGTTTAACTAGCACATTTCCTGCGACTTCGTTCGCAAGAATGTTTTTATAAAAACTTAAACATTACTTAAACCCTATTTCTAGAATAGTTTTGAAAAACTAATAATGACAGTCTTTATAATTAATTTTGGTTGAATTTCGTGATGTGATAAATTACAAGTTTACTATCTCAAAATAGAATACTCTCCCATACAACCTTTGACGTGTCCCCTAAATCGTTATACAGGATGTTACAGGGGTAGTTTTGAATAACGCATTATGAAAACATTTTTTTATTTACATAGGTTACCATTTATGCTAAGTTTCATGCTGGGCTAAGGAATACAATTTTGCATACAGACGAATTTCCCCCGTTTTACCCAATTAAAAAGTAATTTTTCAAAACCGACCGAAGTCGACCGCGCTTTCCATCAGGTGAGATGGCGGTCAAGCGCGAACCTATCAACAATAAAAAAACCTCTTGTTTAGTGGTCATCTCCATCATAAAATTTTTCACAAAGCCTCCGAAACTACTGAGTATCGGATATCTGTTGATATATGTCAATCAGTCATTTTCTCCAGATTTGACCAAAATGTTGCCATCATCTTGCTATCCTAAAAGCCGTTATCTCAATAGTCACAAAACCAATCCATATTTTACTCATAAAACATAGTAAAATCCAACAAACAAATGCATGCTACGAATATTTAGATCACGTATCCAGCGGACAAGTAAGATAACAAACAAGTCCCATTTGAGAAGATCTCAAGACCAAAGACAGGCTTAGATGCATAGAAACAAATCCTGTATTTATATGTAAATACATAACATAACATTTCATGCATAAATATAATCTCCGAACAGTAGGAGTGAGTACACTCAAGAGTATTTTATCTGGGGCAGAACATATCAGAGGATATTGTGAAAATATATGGATTGTAACGCTTGGAATTTGTGACAATGTCTTACTTAATGGATTTAGAGAAGATAGCAGTTTTTATGAACATAACACCAAATTCATTTTTTTTTTAAATCCTTGCCACCTCAATCGGAATTATCCTGTGTCGTACATTCAGAAACATGTAAACTGTCATACACAAGATACCCAGAACCGGAACCACTACCAACAGGCCATACAAAAACTTGTTCCGTATTTGAATCAAACCCGCGATACGCAATGCAGTACCCAATCTCTCATCTATTTCACCAACCGAGTCACCACTTTTCTTGAGATACGCTCTACATTTTTGTAAATGCCAATATAATTATCACTTTTAAATACCTACTCAAGTATGGCAATGATGAAGATTAACTTTAGATGTACCCCCCTCTATATACTCTATTTTAACCCGAAAACCTTTTTAAACTTGGCATTTAAGTAGGGTTTGGGACGTTTTAACTCAAAATACTAAATTCAAAAACCCACCCTTAGCGTTACAGCTGTAAATAATCTTTGATAAATGTGGCAATAGATTTCAAATGTTCAAAAATAAATTCCACTGATGAACCCTTAAAACAGTCAAAACAATAACTTTTCAAACTTAAATCACAATCATTGACACCATCACCCCCATAATAATAGATATCAAAGACGTCATTTTGGGGATCAAAGGCAAACTGCAGCGTAGGTATCTCAAATTATCCAAATTGTGGAAGTTTGACAAACTTTGTCCATTTGTGTCAGAGAACATAAGACGCAGTCAGTATTTCGATTTACTGGAGTTAGTAACTTAATATCATACAGCTGTCAGTTACTCGGATAACTGTTATATAGGTTGATGGAATGGTTAGTGAGGTGGATATAATGAGTTAGGATGTTTTGATGTGGATAGAATATGTGTGACTACGCATTATCGTTGTTCACGAAATTCACGTTATTTACGTTACTTACCATTAATTGTCAAATAACTTCTCTTGTTCTGAATGGAGAGAGATGTATCAGATTTTATTGACTTAGAACTACTTGTTTCTTCAGTTGCCTTTTACATTCCAAAAATTCATTGCATGGTAATTTCCCGCCTCAAAAAAAGATCTTGCAGACATCGGCTTAGCTGGTTTTATCAAATAAAGTAACAGCTATTGAAGATACGCGTGGAACACAACGGCGAACTATAATTTGAAAATTTTCACCTACTTATTTCTCTTTGTCGATAGCATTAAAGTCTGTTTTATCAAATAAACGTAATGTTACGTCTATATTACCAGCTTCGAACGGGTGTTAAAAATCTTTAAAATGATAGGCTTTTTCTACTACATGCATATCGTATTAAACACAACCTTTTTAATGGATCATTTTGTGTATTGGTGAAAATGACATAAAAATCCTTTAGCAGTTTTTGAGTATCGCGTTCACACAGACAGACACACGCGGTTGGGGACTTTTTTATATACAAGGACTGGAGGTCTACTCTTCAGTAGCTATGTTATGTTTAAGTATTAGTATGAAAGCGTTTTGTCTGCCTATCGATCGTTCGATCGAAGTCCTATCCAAAAGCGGTATTCACGATCTATCGATTTTTTTCAGTTACATTCATAAATATTCTACCAGGATAATGTACTCGTAATACAGACTTTTTTTTAAATCGACGAATTTCAAACGACTTCAAAATCGGTGTCGTACAAATTCGATTGATAGATGTGAATACGGAAATGGTCAAACGATTAAATCGCTACGATATTATTACGGTTTTCATTACGTGAATCGGGCTACTGAATTTTAATATGAACGTATAAACCAAAAAAACCAAATTGGCCAAAAAACCGCACTTAGTTTTATAGTTAGCATTTAGGATCAATCCAATCACTCCACAAACCCAACAAACATCCTTAGGTCGACCTATCATAATTTTTCCTCCACACCATAATGAAATAAAACCTCACCAATAAACACGTGCGCAATAAATCCAGTCCTAAATACTAAGAACCGAACATAAACATGTGTAACCTGACCGGTGCAAACGCAACCCATAAATAAAGCATTTTCATTAATTCGGAAAGCACTTAATTATTTAAGATAATGAAGGATCTGGAGTGACCTTTTCTTACATCAAGGAGCTTCACTCCAATTGGCTAAAAGATCCAATTCATGTGAGCCTTCGATTCAGCTGGAAATGAATGGGATTCGTCGAGATAGGAAAGAAATTGAGGAATAGTTAATGCTGTTTTTATTCACTGTTAGAGCTTTGGAAATGGCTGTAGTCTATTTTTTTTCTTTCTGAATGTCTAGATTAAGACTTTCGTATTTTATTTCCTGAGTAATTTATCTTTTAATCAGTTTAATTGATAGAATACTTAAATGTGTGGAATAAAGTATTTTCGATGGTGTGTGTGGAGTGATATAAAACAAAAGAGAGTTAAGGATAACTTCAAGGGTTATCTCTCGTTTTTTGCATATTTTTTTAAGTTTAGGTTAAAAGTATATAAGTTCATTATCCTATCGTACACTAAAGTATAATTATATAAATAAATAAGATTATTATATTACGCCATTTGCAAGTTATTTAATGACGTAGTATTAGTTGAAATTTTATTTAATTTTTTAGTTGGACGATGTTTTGATGGTCATAAATTGTACTAATATAAAAATTAAAAAAAGACGTGTGGCACTCGGGGACTGCCGCGGTAAAGCTATTGCATAGCATTTTTATCAACTTATGCAATTATAATTATTTATTTATTTTATTTATGCAGTATTTTTTTTCCTTTGTTTTTTTTCTTTGATATTAATTGAAGTTACACTTTCACACATTGAATTGAATTTTGATTGATTGTTCACTCATTTGTTTTCTTATCGGACACCACGCTCAAAAAATAAATGAGGTGTTAGGTTATTTTCGTTACGGAATTTCTGGATTCGGTCTCCACGCTCAAGGCCCGCGATAGAAGCTATGCAATAGCTTAAAAAAATGTATTGTCATGTATTTAAATAATGAGAATGTCAAGAAATATTTTTAAATAAATGTCAAAGAAAAAGTCAATAAAACAGAAGGTCAAAAGTAAAAAGAAGTTGTTACAGTCACGATTATTGAAGAAAAAAACTAAAACAGCACTTCTTCAATTGCTATATCGACACATATGGTTAGGTACCCTATTTCGTTAAAGTATAAAGTTCTTGAAATGGCTATCTGTTTACAAGTGCGGAAAAAGAAGAGCCGTTTATTCCAGCTGTTGTCTTTTCAATAGCCAATAGGATCTGTATTATCCACATTAAAGATACCCTCATCTCATTTGAATATTCTCCCAAGAAAATATATTTTTTCTTTCTTCTGTTTAGATTTCTAGACAATCTGTGTTGTATCTATTAACATATTTATGCCAGTAAACTTTTCTGCCCGTACTAACCCGTAATGAAATGAGCCCACGTGGTAGATACATAGAAAAAAAAAACAAAAAGAAAAACAACAAAAAAAAAAACCGAAAGATTTATCCCGCTTTAAAGGGGAGCAAACGGGCGTGTCAGACTTTCACTGACTAAAACCCACCTGGGTCCTTCAGTTACCTCTTTTTTTTAGGTGGGAAATCATCTAATGACAACTCCTGCCCTTGGGCGAAGCGAGAGGGCAGGTCAGACTTTTACTGATTACCAGTCCTAGTTCCTTCATTGCCTTTCATTCCAGAGCCGGGTTTTCCTTTCAGAAGCGAACCTATGGCCCCAGTATGCTTCGATCGTGCTAGGCTTCTACAGTTTCAGTTACCCTTCGCATTCTAGAGCCTCGGTTACTGTTTTAAACGTTTCTGGAGCGGACAGTCAGTCTTTCAAGCGTTCTGTTATGGATTACGGTCCATTCTGTTCACTACAGAGAAGGCCTGAGTCCCAGCAGTGGAAACATTATAAATCTGAATGCTTAGATACTATTTTTTTTTTAAGGTGGTAAATCCTTTAATGATTTCTCCCACCCTGGGGCGGGGCGGGAAGGAGTGTCAGTCTTTTATTAACTAAAATCTACTCCCGTTCCCTTTATGCCTTCTTCCAGGGCTTCAGGTTTCTCTTCCCCATGCATCACCCGTGGCTCCAGTAGGCTTCGATCCTGCTGAGCCTCTACGGTTGCTGACATCTCTTGAAAGCGCGCGTGCAACAATACGCGCCATCGTCGACTTTGATTTGGTCCGGACGGTTGCCGGACGCTCGCTAGATACTAAACTTCAATTGCCCTTTGCGTTCTAGGACCAAGGTCACTCTTTCAAACGTTCCCAGAGTTTTTTGATAGCTAACATACTTATTACCATACCCACATGTTTATTCTACAACACTCATCGATTATTCAACCAATGCGTCGGCAAAGTGTGAGGATTATGGCATCAGTCCAAGGTCGTCATGGTCACCATCTCTGGAAGTCCCATTCAACCAAAGCTTCAGCCAATTGTTAGGATTATGGTATAAGTCCAAGGTCATCATAGTCACCGTCTTTGGAAGTCTAATGCCTAGTGACCTATTTACCTAGTTTAAGAGAAATACAGGGCATTTGTTATTATTTATTATACATGACCAATCTATCTAGATCTAGAATCTAGAATTTGGCAAACGTTCACGTTCAGTTTGTCGTTCATAAACTACATATCTACGGCCGAAAATCCTACTAGTATTATATGCCAGTGCTGCGTTAGTTTCACTTTTTTGATTTTGCAGCATTTGCTGAGATAGGTTACCAACCCGCACTGGGCCCGCGTGTTGGATTACGGCCCATTCCCTCTCCTAGAGAGGAGGCCTGAGTCCCAGCAGTGGGAACATTTAAAGGCCGATTATGCTTCTGCTTATGCTGAGATAGAAGCCTTTTTGGCCTCGTTCAGGTCTCTTATTTTTTTTTGTTTGGCGACGAAGCAGGAGAAGAAAGTTTGGAAGGACTTGAGGGAGGCTTTTGCCCAGCAGTGGTGTAATGGCTAGAGAAAAATAAATTGTTTTCTTTTATATATATTTTATTTTTTTATTTTGAGTTTATATTTTGTAATTATTTGTCTTGTGTGAGTCTCAAATATTTTTTTTTTATATTTCTTTCTTTATTATGAATATAAAAGTATGTTTACGATGATTGAGAATAAAATATACATCAAAGGGTGTTAAACGGATTTGGATGACCGTATAGCACACGTGTAGATCCCGGCCTGGATTAATACAAGAAAGTTTTGGCTACAGTATTACTTTCCTGTAGTAGACAAAGTCGATAGCAAAAGTTAAACACACACACAAAGAGCTAAGCAGTGGAATTCCCTGCCGAGTCTGAGTTTCTTGATACTTGCAACCGTTAGGCTGTAGTTAGATATTTAAGTCCACGTTGAATAGTTACTTCCAGTCAAGCATGCTCGCGATCATCGACTAAATTATCGTTTACCAACAGGTGAGATAGTGGTCAATATTTGTGTATTTTTTTATTATAAA
The DNA here is from genome assembly GCA_910589285.2 of Mythimna ferrago. Classification (NCBI taxonomy): domain Eukaryota; kingdom Metazoa; phylum Arthropoda; class Insecta; order Lepidoptera; family Noctuidae; genus Mythimna; species Mythimna ferrago. The sequence continues at coordinate 23,726,367 of OU342683.1, forward strand.
TAGGTTCGTTACTTATAATGAAAAAAGACACTAATGATTTTGTAGAGAATATCCTAGTAAAAACCTTGTCAGGTGCGAGTTCCGGGATCCGCGCCCTGAGGGTTCCGTACTCACTGTAGCTCATTGTAGCTCACTGTCTGGCCGTCCGGTAACTGTCCGGACCAAGCCCAAGTCGTCGACGGCGCGCACTGTTCCCGCGCACCTCAAGGTGTTGTCAGCAACAGCAGGGACCCAGCCGGGTCGAAGCCTACCGGGGCCAGGGTTATCCGAAAGGGCACTCGAGCCCCGGTATGAAGGCTAGAAAGAGCGGGGTGGGTCTTTTAGTCAGTAAGAGTCTGACACTATCTCCTGCTCCGCCCAAGAGCGGGGGTTGTCATTGGATGATTTTTTCCCACCATAGAAAAAAAAAAGAGGGTTCCGTACAAGTTTTGATTTCCTTGCAAGTGTTAAACTAAACGGTGCACAAACGGCTTTATATAATTTAGAATGCATTGACTTAGAAGTTTGATGATTTCACTCACATTCACTGTTCCAAGGCGTAGCAGACCTGACTATTTGATATTAAGGGGATGCATCTCAACATACATTTTCACTGTTTTTCATACAACCGCTCTTACGCGATTATGACGTTATTAAACATTTTTCGTTAGATATTTTGGAAACACAGTATCTTTTGGATATTATTTAGGCTTCTATGGAAATCAATTTATAAAATTTGTGTAAAACTAATCCAGTTAAGACCTCTGAAAATCTGCTATTTTGCATGAACTTTGACACTTCATAATTTACTCAAAAATTTAAAAAGTACAATCATACAAGCCTAGCAAATTTTATCAAGATTCTACGGGTAAATAATGACAATGTTTTTCAAAAACTTTTAAGGGTTTAAAAAAAAAAACACGTGTTTCCTGGAACAAGTTTTATAAAATATTCGAGTAAATCACGGAATTACCGAATGCTAACAGAGTTTTCCGGCGTTATCTCTGTTTTTTCGCGTTGCCTTTTCGTCAAACATCGCGTTGGATTGCGTTAGATGAAGTAACAAGCTTTTAAACCATGCTCGATGTTGACGATAGGCGAGTGGAAAAGCAGCTTCTTAATTACAGTTATACCACTACGCGTTTCAGAGAAAAAGGATCTTGACATATAGACAGACAGGATAACAAAGAGATGCAAATGAAGTTCTGTTTTGAGGCAAACAGATAAAATGAGTCACAATTTAATTTTCGTTCATCGGACTTCTGACTTTACCAAAATGGCAAAAAAGTCACGAAGTTTTCTATTTCAGCCAGTGCTTTCATTGAACGGGCACCAAAAATAGACGAAAACTACCGGCTTCCGGAGCAGCTGCAACTGAAAACGAGTCTCCCGTTTTATCCACACCGTGAAGATTAGCAATTAGTTTATTGGCACTTTTGTTAGCGTTAGCCCAAACGAGAACAGGTGTATGAGTGAACTTTGTTTGTTTTACTGGTTAAAATGTAAGATGATTTAAGTTGAACAGGGAAGATATATGTAAAAGCGAGACAGTCTTTGTATCGACTGTTGAAAGTGTATATAATGTTTGGGAAAGTTTGAGTTTGAGACATCAAAACATCTTCCCCCTGGATACGAACTACAGTGGCCAATTTGGAAATCTCTTAATCGACTGCGAACCCAGGTTGGCCGCTGTAAAAACAATCTGGCCAAATGGGGTTTCCTCGACCCATCACTAATACACTGCCAGTGTGGAGCATCTCCACAAGACATGCGCCACCTTCTATGCTGCCCATCCTGCGTAACGAGCTGCCGTTTTCAGGATCTATACAAGGCCTACAATAGAGCTGGACAGGTTGCCAAATATTGGTAAAAAGAAGTATAGTTTGAGAGCATCGACACGAAAAGAAGAACAAGAAGAATGTTTGGGATTATGATACGGGATATTTTTTTGAGGTGAGAAATCGTAAAGCGTTGTCTCCTATTATAAGGTGGAGTGTGAGTACTAAAACCTATTCATGTTCCTTTGCATTTTGCATTTTAGGGCCTTTGCCGTACATCTATTTTCTTTAAATCTTCCAGCAGCTAAATATCTACGTAATCAGTTCATTCTCTAGCTTTACTAGTATTATTAATAGCAAAAGCACACTTGTTTCGGAATAAATTCAGCATCTTACTAAGAAAAATATTTCTAGAGCAGAAAACCAATCCAAGCTGGAAGGTGAACTGCAGAAATCGGATTATTTCAACAAGCTTGCATCTCATTCCTACGTTTTCTGCTGCAGTATTTAATCGGATACAGTCATAAATATGCAGCAGATCAAACAGCAGTTGGCTTGAAATAAATCTGAAACGTAATTTATTACTGAAGAAAATTATTGTTCGATCACTGGCCTGTCATTATCTATACTAATATTATAAAGAGGTAAAGTTTGTTTTTATGTTTTTTGTTTATAGGAGGTAAACCTGCGAAAGTACTGAACCGATTACTAAATGTATTTCACTGATATAAAGCTGCTTTATTCCTGAGTATAGCGTAGTTTCCAGGGTCAAAATAATTACATTTTATTTAGTCCTCCATATTTTAGATTATAAAAAATTATTGGACACGTATTTTTTATTTTTTCGATTAAACAAAAAATAACAAAGATATAGCCTATTAAAGTTACGTGTGACGTCACCCCGTGCGAAAAATAACTTCAATGGGCTATATCTTTGTCATTTTTGGTTTAATTTACAAATAAAAAAATACGTGTCCCATATTTTTGAATAATCTAAAAGACGGGTTAATTATATTTTTTACGGCAACTAGCCTATTATGTATACTATATTGTATGTTGTTGTATTGTATGTTGTTGTATTGTATGTTTTATACAAGCGGGCAAAGCCGCAGCCAAAAGCTAGTTACTGATATAACGAGGGTATGATTTCGAGGAGGCGATTGTCTGCGGCGACTATTTGCGTCTTGCCTTGATTCAAACTATGGCCCGGAGTGAGAGGGATAAGGAAGCCGTCACCTTTAGCTAAATAAAAATAATGCCTCGAGTGTTGGGATCGCACAGCGATTCCCGGCCACTGGCTTGCCAACAACGAGCAATGTGTAACTCGCTGTCCGACCATCAAAGAAAACTCGTCAAAAACTAGCCCGAGTCATCGACGGTGTGTAGTGTGTAGCACATGCACCTCAAAGAGATGTCAACAAAACCATGGGGCTAATACCTGTTAGAGCCACGTAAATATTTTTAAAAAAAGTTACCGTGGTCCTGGGATGCAAAAAGCAATTCAAAGACACAGGTAAGTTTTAGTCAGCAAACATGCCAAGCCAAGGAGCGTAATTCCCTGCCGGAGTCTGTGTTTCCTGATAGCTACAACTTAGGAGTCTTTAAGTCAAGGCAGAATAGGTTACTTCTAGGCCAGCGTGCTCCATCGTCGACCACATCATCGCTTACCATCAGGTGAGATGGTGGTCAAACGCAAGCCTATCAGTAATTAAAAAAAAATGCCCTCTCGCTTCACTCTGGAGCAGGAGAAGTCATTTGATGAATTCCCACCTCAAAAAAGGATGGTATAAATTATACCATGTGTGCTTCTTTTATGTAGTTTGGTCGGATCTTTAACTTGCCAACGTTTTCTATGCCAGTACCTTTATATCTATCAATGATGCAGATGGTATACAAGAAGCAGAATTTTCAAAGACCCTGACATTTTACAACTCATATACTTTAAACGCTTTAATATCTCAAGAACGTTATTTTCTTCACTTCATTTTATAAAAACCACGAAGTACTGGAAACTTAATTCAAGCGTGGAGCTGTAAAAGATAGCAGAGGAGAAATTGCCAATGCAAAATGTACTTTAGGTGTAGGAGTTGAAGTTTTCATTTGTCCGTTGAAAAAACCTGTATACCGATTCTTCAGCGAAGCTGAAAACGTTAGAAATGCAACGTAGCGTTGGCTGGTGGGGTTAGTGAGCGTGAAATCTATTTAAAAAACAACGTCATTTCTTCCAGTGATACAAGTAAAGATAATTTTGTCGCGGTTCTTATAACAAGAAGTAAACTAAGTATTATTTTACTATTATACTGGCCTGAGTCCCAGCAGTGGGAACATTATAAGGCCGACTACGCTATGCTTTTTTTTTTATGGTGGGAAAAAATCATGCGTTGACATCCCCCGCTCTTGGGCGGAGCGGGAAATAGTGTCAGACTCTTACTGACTAAAAGACCCACCCCGTTCCTTCTAGCCTTCATACCGGGGCTCGAGCGCCCTTTCGGATAACCCTGGCCCCAGTAGGCTTCGACCCGGCTGGGTCCCTGCTGTTGCTGACAACTCCTTGAGGCGCGCGGGAACAGTGCGCGCCGTCGACGACTTGGGCTTGGTCCGGACAGTTACCGGACGGCCGGACAGTGACCTACCCATTGCTCACTGTCCGCAAGCCCGCGCCTATGGTGGCCGGAAATCGGGATCACAATCCCGGCGGCGGCGGCGGCGGCGATAACGCCTTTGCCTGATGCGTTCGGCCTCCTCCTTTGCGAGCATTACTGCTTCGCAGAAGTCGGCTCGGCGATGCTCCGCCCAAGCAGGGCACACCTCGACTGTGTGCTCCACCGTGTCCTCCGGGCGTTCCGCACAGTGGCGACACCCGGGCATCACTTCCGCATGAATCCGGTGCAGGAAACTCCCGAACGAACCATGTCCGGGGAGGACCTGCGTCATGCGGAAGGTAAGGACGCCGTGAGGTCTTTCCAACCACGCCTCAAAGAGGGGACTTACCGCCATGATTGTGGCGTGCCCAGCACTAAGTTGCGCGACTACGCTATGCTGTGCTATGTCTATCATATGCTAGCTGAGACATATTTAGGACACTTTTAATCAAATAAATTGTTAAAGGCCACATTGATTGATTAACAACAAATTGAATTATATGTATCTGAGTGGTTATGGAATGATCCATGAAGATCCTACAGGCAAGCTGTTCCTAAATCCAATAAAAAAAGGAACATAATCACAATATCTTCGGTAATCACTTAAGATAACAATACAACATCGAGATACTGAAATTAACTGTAACTGTAATGAGAAAAGGTCTCAGGGGTGCAAAGGGACGATGGTAATACCTACTTTCTTTTAGTGACACAAGAAGAAAAACGAGTGTAGTAGTATTTTAGTACACAGTAGTCTTGTAGTGCAACAAGAAGTACCATCGCGGTCAGTTCTGCCTGCTTTGAAGGTTTCGTTTCAAGGACAAGCAAAAATGAACTTAGCGGTGGTCAGGCGCAAGTGTCTTTGATGGTACAAAGGATGGAGTATTATTTAATTTTTTAGTAACATATGATGTACAATGGGAGCAGTAGTCTTTTAGTGACACAAAATGTAAAACGAGCATAGTAGCCTTTTAGTGGCACAAGTGGTACACCGGACAAACAGTAGCCTTTTATTGACATAAAAGGTACAACTAGCATAGTAATTTTTTAGTGACACAAGTGGTATACCAGACACAAAGTAGTCTTTCAGTGACATAAGTAGAACAAAGAGCACAGTTTTCTTGTAGTGTTCAAGTGGTACACCGGGCACACAGTGGAATTTTATTGACATAACAGGAACAACGGGCATAGTAGTCTTTCAGTGACATAAGTAGAATAAAAAGCACAGTTTTCTTGTAGTGTTCAAGTGGTACAGGGCACACAGTGTAATTTTATTGACATAACAGGAACAACGGGCACAATAGTCTTGTGGTGACTTAAGAGGAACAAAAGACACAGTAGAAGACTAAAAGATTAGTGATATAGGATGTGGCTTGCAAGAAGCTGGTCGCTTATATACAAGGTGTAAGGGACAGCCCTCCACAAACTTTAAGGGCTTGCTCAGTAGACGAAACTGAACAACCTTCCACAAAATTTTTTTTCAGGAAACGAAAAAAAAAATTGGCCTCGCCATACAAATTGTCCAATCAAGTTTATCATTTTGTATGGTGAGGCTGATTTTTTGTGGAAGGTTGTTCAGTTTCGTCTACTTAGCAAGCCCTTAAAGTTTGTGGAGGGCTGTCCTTTACACCTTTTATTTTACCCTAACCCTTTACGCACTTGGCCACAGCTCGTAACAACCACGAGTAATCGTCGAACAAAGATTGGTTCATTGACGAAGGATTTATTGTCATTCAATCTACAAAACACAGTTACACGCTGACAATTGAGTCGATTGTTTTGAAGGAGCTAAAACAGTCCGAAACAGTAGAACAAGAACAGAGAGATTTCGTAAACATGTGAATATGATGAACAGTCTATATTCGAAGAAAAATGACGCGTTATGGAAATGTTACGTTTATTTTTTTATGAGGCTGTCGATATTTCAGTATTATTGCGATAGTATGTTTGTATTGTAGAATAGACAGAATTTGTGTAACGTAGGCATTTTGTTTCAACCTATATTTGAGTTAACAAGCAAACTCCACACTTAGTTTATATTTCAAAGACGAAGGTTTGTACGTGAATTGTCTTTACATATAATATAATCTTCTGTAAAGAAAGAAAGAAAACTATTTTTTTTTGACATACAGACTTGTAGATACACACAATGTAATAACAACATGTAGACACTAATTATATTATTATATATAAAAAAAAAAACAAACAACTAACAATGTGTGTCTCACGGCGGCGCCAAATAGGTTCAGTTCAACAATAATGCTAGACAACTACATGGTAGTTCCCTGACGCTGGTTTTCAACTGAACCTTATTTCAAGTGTACGATTGAAAATTGGTCTGTACGTGGTTTGTCACCATATCATCCTAAACGGTTTGACCAATTTGTATGAAATTTTATGTGCACATTTAAATGGGTTCCTGATTTTTTTTTTTAATACAGTAGAAACCAGTAAGTCGCGCTGCAATCGAGTTTTCGATTTTTTTCCAACGAAGTGCCAGTTTTCAGACAGGACAGCGTCTGTTGGGACTGCTGGTGTGTGTTTTATATGTTTGTTACTTCTTCAAGCACAAACGGCATTACGGATTTGATTTAAGACTAGTACGAAATAATTTAGCACATAGGATATTTTTTACTTTCATAAGGGCAAAACCGCTGGCAGAAACAAAGTGGAATACTATGGATTGAAATTATCTCAAAATATTTATTCAAGTTGAGTAGTTTAGATAATTGGCAACAGAATATTTTTAATTCAGAACTAATGAAAAAAATATCTGTCTTCATTTTTCAGGACCTCAATTCAAGCTTCAGCCCTGTAATTAAGACTTTATTTGAATTCCAAAAATAATAAAATTCAAGGAATCCCCACAGAATCCCGTAAAATTTCTGTTCGCCTAATTAACCGTGAAATATGTCTGTCTTCTAAATATTACAACTCTCATTTACGAAAAGTCTTTGGAAAAAGGGACTACAAAAAAGTTAATAAAATCATATCATTTACATTGTACGGTAGACGCACAGTTTTTACGTCAGTCGGCTTAAATTTGATATTTTTCAACGTCACGGCAAAAACCAGCGATCATAAATTTTGTGGTAATCGATACAACCGTCACCCCGTCATTGGGGCCGGATTTACAAAGACTTGCACCCTTCCACCGGTTGGATGAAAACTTTAAATCAATTTTAGAGGCATTTGTGCGTAGAGCGAGAAAATTCATAATCCGTGAAACTAGGTAGGTGGATTTTATGGGTATTGGGATGTACCCGAGTTTCTATAGAATTTATTATTATTCTATAAACCTTTGTACAGTCCGAGGTAATAAAAACCGGTTTTCGTTTAGGCTCGAACAATAAAAGCCTGATATAAAAAAAATATTTTTTATAAATTTGTCTTTTTTGTAAACCAGATGCTGCTGAGTACCAATGGGGTACTTTCGAGCAAAATGAAATATCCGGCTCGAAGCACCACTGAAGTTTTAATTCTGTTCTTCGCTGAATCGGCCACGGCACACCACAACATACAGGTACATAGAGCATATTTTGTATTTTATATTTATATTAATTTCAAAGTCGTTTAGAGCGGGGGTTGTCATTGGATGATTTTTCCCACCGTAAAAAAAAAGTACGAGTCATGATTTCCATTAAACGGTAGCATTGTGGCGCTACCAATAAATAATTTCAAATAAAATAATAACAATAAAGAAAAACCTTCAACTAAAAACGCTTAGCAACCCAGTTAATAAAAATACAAAACTCTAAACGACCAACTTTTTCTTCAGAAATGTTGCGTGCCAAGTTTTGAAAAAGTTTAGAAAAATACAAAATATTTTTCCGTTTCCACCCGCATGTCTAAGTTCCCAGCAGGATGATCGTAACTCATCGTTAGATACGGTTTACTTGTATCGTAAACTGTGAGAGATAAATCATTGTGTATTTTGTGGTGCCTATGGAGTGCAATTGCTTGTTTCTTGACCAGGCTGGGCATCAAGAGCGACGGGTTGAGATCATTAGGAGGATGGTGGAAGTGTAAGATTAATGATTTTAGTTAAGTTTGCGTTTGTTTTAGCGTTCTAAATTCGCTAGTTTGTTTCTGCAACAGCAAACGTTTTTCCAGCAAATAAAATAGGGTAATCCGACGATATTTTGTTCTTATTAGGGTTTCGACTCCGCTTTACATCCGTTTGTCACTAAACCGTATTTCATGAACCATGTTATTAAGACAGTTGTCACAGATGATGTATTTTTGTTGCCGCTATAACAACAAATACTAAAAATAAATATTTAAGGGGGCTCCTATACAAAAAACATGATTTTTTTGACGTTTTTATATACAGGTAATAGTAAGGAACCCATCGTGCGCAAATCCGACTAGTACTTGGCTGGTTTTTATTTTGTACTAGCTGTGCCCGCGATTTTTTCTAAAATAAAAGTAGTTTGTTATGTTACTCCTTATTACATCAGCTACCTGCCTAAAAAAGTCCAGTCAAAATCGGTCTAGCCATTTCTGTGATTAGTCCGGACAAACAGACAGACAGACAAAAATTGTAAAAAATGTTATTTCGGTTTATGTACCGTATATATATTCATATGTACCGTATATATATGCATGTAATAAAAAGCAGCTATTTCAATATTACAAACAGACACTCCAATTTTATTTATATGTATAGATGTATAGATTTGTAACCGTTGTTCTATGTCACTCCCGAATGTAAAGTGTCCCATTTTCTACATAAGATTGGTGCGTACTATTACAGAAAAATAAGATTTTGTCAAGCTAAATCTTGGAAAGGAGATAACTTTTTCTCACAATGTAACAGATACTATTCGTTTTTCCAGCATTCCCAGATAAAACTCTCTCATCTCACAACGAAATGAAAAACGCGAAAATTATTCAAAACCCCAGATTTGTTGTCACAAACCGACTGAAATAGTCGAAATACTCGCTAAGGAGGCTAATAAACATTTCGTGATTTAAATGTAGGTACGTTATATATCCATAACAAATTGTGTTTACAATAGTAGTCGGGTCAAAACATTAGAATTACGGCTATCACCGTAATATGCCATTTTTGTATCGTTAAAATTTCGTGTAATGTTACAAATTGGATGGTTTCGAGGTCCATTTTCAAGGTGTCAAACGTTTTTGCTGGCTGTGCTTATGACGTAATTGGACTCTGCGTAAAACTGAAAATAAAAGAGAGAACACCCAAAATTATGGATGCACAGATTTACTTTTACAAAAGAATACTATTTGTCTTATTATTTTAGTGTTTAGGGTTTTGTTCGAAGTCTGGTCATCTGTCCATCTTGTACTCTCTTCTGTACCATCTTCCTCCTTATCCATTTTTTTTTATACATTCAAAACTGCTGCATTGAGGGAGTAATAAAAAACGAATTTATTAGGCACTGTCACTTTTCCTGCGACTTCATTCGCAGGAATTTTGTACCGGTACAAAATAGGGAACATAGGTTACGGCAAATAAAATAACCACAGCCATATAACTTATTGTCCAGTTAGGGATAGATTTCACTAGTTAACAAATTTAAACTTTTTTTGTACCCCGAAAGAAATGTATATAAATGTGTTAACTTACCTTCCCTAAAACTAAAAAAGTCATCAAAAATATTCTATCACGTCCCATTCTTTTTCAGCAACGATTTATTTTTTCAACTGGTGACGAGAGTTTAGTGTTCACTCGTTCACTTCAAACGTCAAATATCTTGTTTTGGATTAAATTAAATGAAAATTTGAAAGTTTAAACAAAGTTCTGACCCTTTTTATTACGTTTGTGAACAATTTAAATTTCCAAAAAAAGCGAAGACCCATTGTAGATTCGTTAAAGAAATGCAAAATAAAAAAGTGAAAATTAAAAAGAAATCCTGGTCATTTTATTGAAAAATTTTCAACAGATGGATGTCAACATGTCTTTAAAGATTCAATTCCTACATTCACATCTAAGATTTTCCCTGAAAACTTAGGAAATACAAGTGACGAACAAGGAGAACGTTTTCACCAAGATGTAAAGATTTTTGAAGACCGACTTCGGGGGTTTTGGGATGAAAATATGTTACTGTTGGTCCACCATAAGAGAAACTGATCCAAATACCTTTAAAAAGAAGGGAAAAATTTGCCATATTTTTAATTTTTAAATGTATAAATACCAAAATCATGTAATTTTATTAAGTTAAAAAATATTTCTTAAACCAGACGAGACAGTTTTTTTTTATCATTTTTTCTTGATTACTCTACCTAAACAAAAAAATAATAAATTTAACAAATTCAGCTGGGGTATGAAAACTGTGTAAACTAGTGTTATCGACCAAGCCCAAGTCGTCGACGGCGCGCGCTGTTCCCGCGCGCCTCAAGGAGTTGTCAGCAACAGCAGGGGCCCAGCCGGGTCGAAGCCTACTGGGGCCAGGGTTATCCGAAAGTGCGCTCGAGCCCCGGTATGAAGGCTTGTAGGAACGGGATGGGTTTTTTAGTCAGTAAGAGTCTGACACTATCTCCCGCTTCGCCCAAGAGCGGGGGTTGTCATAAGATGATTTTAAAAAAAAAGCCACTCAAATATGTTAATTATTCTTTTTAGTTTCTATTTATATGCCGTGTTCAACTTAGTCAAACCGGGCATTAAGGTTCATACATACTTAGATAACTAACCGTAATTCCCCTTATGGAGATACGAGTAGTTTTAAAAGTTCGAATCATTACGTTTTACACGTTTTTTAGGGTTCCGTAGCCTAATGGCAAAAAACGGAACCCTTATAGATTCGTCATGTCTGTCTGTCTGTCTGTCTGTCCGTCCGTATGTCACAGCCACTTTTTTCCGAAACTATAAGAGCTATACTGTTGAAACTTAGTAAGTAGATGTATTCTGTAAACCGCATTAAGATTTTCACACAAAAATAGAACAAAAGCAATAAACTTTGGGGGTCATACTTAGAACTGAAACACAATTTTTGAAGTGAAAACTTCTTTAGCGGCGTTGAGCACTTTTTCTGTAATGGGTATAAAATCTTAAACTCGCGTCAGGACACGTGACCTGATCGAAAAAGCGTAAGACGGATGAAGACTATACAGCTATCCCTTATCGCGCGTTGTGAAAGGGGGCTAGACGGAAAAAATTCTCACGAAAAATTGTACCGACACTTTTACTGTCAAAATATAAATCCAAGATGGCGGCTGCAAGAAATTATCAACTTTTTCGTCATGGGTGTCGTTTTCATGGTTTTCGAGGGTGTTGAAACCGATGGTACTGTCAAAATATAAATCCAAGATGGCGGCTGCAAGAAATTATCAAATTTTTCGTCATGGGTGTCGTTTTCATGGTTTTCGAGGGTGTTGAAACCGATAGTACTGTCAAAATGTAAATCCAAGATGGCGGCTGCAAGAAATTATCAAATTTTCCGTCATGGGTGTCGTTTTCATGGTTTTCGAGGGCGTGGAAACCGATGGTACTGTCAAAATGTAAATCCAAGATGGCGGCTGCAAGAAATTATCAACTTTTTCATCATGGGTGTCGTTTTCATGGTTTTCGAGGGTGTTGAAACCGATGGTACTGTCAAAATATAAATCCAAGATGGCGGCTGCAAGAAATTATCAACTTTTTCGTCATGGGTGTCTTTTTCATGGTTTTCGAGGGTGTTGAAACCGATGGTACTGTCAAAATGTAAATCCAAGATGGCGGCTGCAAGAAATTATCAACTTTTTCGTCATGGGTGTCGTTTTTATGGTTTTCGAGGGTGTTGAAACCGATGGTACTGTCAAAATATAAATCCAAGATGGCGGCTGCTAGAAATTATCAACTTTTTCGTCATGGGTGTCGTTTTCATGGTTTTCGAGGGCGTTGAAACCGATGGTACTGTCAAAATATAAATCCAAGATGGCGGCTGCAAGAAATTATCAAATTTTTCGTCATGGGTGTCGTTTTCGTGGTTTTCGAGGGTGTTGAAACCGATAATACTGTCAAAATATAAATCCAAGATGGCGGCTGCAAGAAATTATCAAATTTTTCGTCATGTGTGTCGTTTTCATGGTTTTCGAGGGCGTGGAAACCGATAGTACTGTCAAAATGTAAATCCAAGATGGCGGCTGCAAGAAATTATCAACTTTTTCGTCATGGGTGTCGTTTTCGTGGTTTTCGAGGGTGTTGAAACCGATGGTACTGTCAAAATGTAAATCCAAGATGGCGGCTGCAAGAAATTATCAACTTTTTCGTCATGGGTGTCGTTTTCGTGGTTTTCGAGGGTGTTGAAACCGATATTACTGTCAAAATATAAATCCAAGATGGCGGCTGCAAGAAATTATTAACTTTTCCGTCATGGGTGTCGTTTTCATGGTTTTCGAGGGTGTTGAAACCGATAGTACTGTCAAAATATAAATCCAAGATGGTGGCTGCAAGAAATTATCAACTTTTTCATCATGGGTGTCGTTTTCATGGTTTTCGAGGGTGTTGAAACCGATAGTACTGTCAAAATATAAATCCAAGATGGTGGCTGCAAGAAATTATCAAATTTTCCGTCATGGATGTCGTTTTCATGGTTTTCGAGGGTGTTGAAACCGATAGTACTGTCAAAATATAAATTCAAGATGGCGGCTGCAAGAAATTATCAAATTTTCCGTCATGGGTGTCGTTTTCATGGTTTTCGAGGGTGTTGAAACCGATAGTACTGTCAAAATATAAATCCAAGATGGCGGCTGCAAAAAATTATTAAATTTTTCGTCATGGGTGTCGTTTTCATGGTTTTCAAGGCTGTTGAAACCGATAGTATTGTCAAAATGTAAATCCAAGATGGCGGCTGCAAGAAATTATCAACTTTTTCCTCATGGGTGTCGTTTTCGTGGTTTTCGAGGGTGTTGAAACCGATAGTACTGTCAAAATTTAAATCTAAGATGGTGGCTGCAATAAATTATCAACTTTTTCGATATGGGTGTCTTTTTCATGGTTTTCGAGGTTGTTGAAGCCGATAGTGCTGTCAAAATGTAAATCTAAGATGGCGGATGTCAGAAATTATCAACTTTTTCGTCATGAGTGTCGTTTTCATGGTTTCGAAGATGTTGAAATAGTGCTGTCAAAATGTACATAAAATAGGATAGTATTTTTTAGTTATATTGTATTGGCTAGACGGAAAAAATTCTCACGAAAAGTTGTAACGACACTTTTTCTATAGTAAGCTATTGTAAGCCGTGCGGCGTGCGCATGTTTCTCTGTCTTTCTCTCTTTCTCTCTCTTATAGAAAGCAAGCCAGAACGGAACTTCGTTCCATCCGGGTGTCCCTTGACACCTCAGTAGTTTTTCGGAGAGATAAACTTTTTAATGTAAAATAATTGTAATAGTTTTAAAGTGTTAAATTTTTAATGTAATATAAATTGTCATGTTTGTGTACGATAGCGCAATAAATGAATATTGTATTCTACCACATAAATGATAGTACTTTTATACTGATAAAGCAATTGGTGCAAAATTATTCCCTAACCATTCCAAAATATCAAACATGCTCAACGTTAATAATCAAGTTTTCACTTCTGCCGGCACTCTCGGAGTGCAACCCGTCTTTTTTTTTTTTCATCTAACCCATACGTGTGGGGAGTCTATGGATAGGTCTTCAAAAATGATATTGAGGTTTCTAATATAATTTTTTTCTAAATAGAATAGTTTGCGCGAGAGACACTTCCAAAGTGGTAAAATGTGTCTCCCCCCCTCTATCTTCTAAAATAAGAGAATGATAAAACTAAAAAAAATATATGATGTACATTACCATGCAAACCACCAACGAAAATTGTTTTGAACGAGATCTAGGTAGTCAGTAGTTTTTTTTTTTTTTTTTTTTTAAATACACTATTATTAAAACATTGATCAAAGTTACAACGAACTACAATAACTTTTATATTATTTTACTTGCTGCTACGGAACCCTTCATGGGCGAGTCCAACTAGTACTTGGCCGGTTTTTTTTTGGTCGCCAATTTTCCAATGACATCTGCCGCCCTTGCGCAGTGCGGATGGGCGTGCGAGATTTTACTGACTAAGACCCACTCCTAGTTCCTTTGGTGCCTTTCATTCCAGGGCCAGGTTTTCCTTTCAGAAACAAACTCACGACCCCAGTAAGCTTCGACCCTGCTGGTGCCCTACTAATTGCTGACATATTGAGGCGCGCGTGGAACACTACGTACCTTCGATGACTTGGGCTAGATCCGGACAGTTACCGGATGGCTGGACGGCGAGCTACCCATTGCTCACCGTCTGGTCCATATAGAGTGTATAGCTCCATCCTTGTGTCTCGCTTGCACGCCTAATATATTAACACGTCATATTAAGGCTCTTGATAGCTACAATCTGGGGATTTTTAGTCTAGAGTGAATAGATTACTTTAAGGCAAGTTTGTGCATGCCTTCAGTTGACGCTTATCACCATGAGGTTAGGACTGTAATTCATAATTACTAAAATCGGGTTTCAAAATATGGGTCAATCTCAATATAACATAAATCCCGGAAATTATGTGGAAATTGAAACAAGCAGTCTATGGATTTCCCATCTCAACTTATTTATTTGGATGAATAAACTGAAGCCATTTGTAATTTAAATTTCATGTTTATTGAAATTCTTTAATTTGGCTTGTTTTCTTTTTCATTTTCCTTCAACTTTAATAATAAAAAACTCGTTGTGCGGTTTTTACAAAAAATCAAGTTGATTTTGGCCGGAGACCGCGCAAATGGTTAAGGGGCCGGCGGAGGATGAATTTCCATACAAACGTAATACCACGCTCATTTGCAGTTGGAGCATATATCCAACATATTATGATGATATTCGGTTAAAGACAATATTTATCTAGGTTCCTACGTCGAGAATATTAGAAATATTGTTATTTTTAATACAAGAAAAGCCAAATGGCATGTTTTGCCATTTACGCTATAAAAAAGTGCGAAATACAATTTGCTTAAATTTCTTTTTGTTTTTTTTTAAAAAGAAAGACGTAGGAACCTAGAGAGAACCAAGCCCCCGTCTACCGTGGCTAGTAGTCGAGATCTGGGTCTCGGCGGCTGGGGCGTAAGGAGGTCCGTTCCCTCGTGCAGCCGTCTCTTTTGCTAGCATTACTTCATCGCAGAATGAGGCGACCGCCTGCCGTTCCTCCTCGCTAACTGTTGCTGATCGCCCCCACGAGAGTATAGTGGTGCTCCGTCCTAGTGGGGCACACCCCCACCGTTTGCTCCACTGTGTCCTCGGACTGCGTTTGACTCAGTACCTACATACATTTGCATCAATGGTTAGACATAATATATCTCACTATTGATGCAAATGCATTATTATTTATATATATCTACAGGGAGCTAGTGTCAGTAAGAAAAATAATACAAAGGTGATGCGTTTTTTTTAAAGAAATCCCTTCCAGCATACGTGCGAAAGGACAAAAAATAGAGGTTAACACTGTGTGTAAAAGTGAAAGAAAATTAGTACACACAAAATACATAGTTAATAATGAAATAATGTACATATAACATGACATAGTGTAAAATGAAACACAATCATTTTACACCGTCAAAACTTTAAAATCCGAACAGTTTAATCATAAACTTTATACTTTCCACATCCTTACTAAGCCGATTACGTTATCCTAAAATAGTTTATACTTATATTTATAAACGATTTTCGCCCTGAAATCAACTAGAATTTTCAATACAACTTACATAATAATAGTTTACGCTCCATTGCTCGAGTTTATTGCTTTTGTCACAACTAAAGAGCCCATTGATACGACTAGGTCCCTGGATTACATAAATTCCTTTGTAAGGTTGCAAATAGTTATCAGATCCTTTCTTTTGTATTGTTGAGTTGTTCGTCTATGTCGCTATCTAGCATCGTTTGGGCTTCATCTATATTGGTGGTGAATTATATTATATTAGAAATATCGTTTATATGTAATAGGAAAGCTTATTGTTGATATACCTTCTAATAATAAATTTAAATCTCTCGTTGTCAGCTCTTTAGCATCTAAAGTTTAAATGAATATCAATTAACAGAATAATTAAATTTAATAAAATCAGTCTCCGTTTTCCATGCATTTGATTAATTCGTGGACAATAGGTGTGGGTTATATGTTTACTTATTTATCTAATAATTATTCTGTATAACCTTAACATGTAACTGTTTTTTGTCCCTAATAAATAAAATAAAGTAAAATACCTAGTTACAGATAGTATAACTAAGAAGCCTAGTTTTGAGCCAGGATATCAATAAATAACTCTGGTTAGAGCGAGTAGGAATATCAGACTTTTACAGACTATGGGTGCTAACATAAAGATACTGGTTTTTCGGTCTCGATATGTCGGTACGGTTCGGTATAGATAAGTACCGGTCAAACCACATAAAGAAACAGGTAAATCGGTATGTGTAAAACATTACACTGGCCGACGCTTAAACCCGTATGACTCGGTCCAGGCAGTCGGTACTGACAAGTATAAACCTGTTTCTTCATAAATGAGCTCATAAAAATATATGGGAGAATTATATCTGCACCGATCGGTACCGACCCGTACAGACTTGCCTGCACCGGTAAACTGTTTTTTTATGTGTGCACTCCAAGACCTGTCTACAGTTGCTATCACAGATCTTGAACGCTCGGCGTCATAGTAGGAATCGCTTTGCGCATTCCATACATTGGCGAGCCAATCGTCTTCGTTGTTAGATCCTCATTCATTCACTGCGTTGCTGCATCGCAGTGAACGAATGAGGAGTGACGTCTATGACGCGATGGCGCGGCCAGCCAATCACTGACACTCCTCGCCCCTGCTTCGCACTTCGCATCACTAAAGAGACCGAATATTTGACTTCTGCGCAAGTGTTCAACATCCGTGATGGCAACTGTACGTTCCTGCTCTTGCAGTTACTCTATATGTTCCAGAGTCACGGTAGATCTTTCAAACAATCCCGCAACCACAAGCATCGGCCTTAGTAGGCCCCGATCATAAGCCAGGAATTCTTAATTCAATTTCCTGGTCGCGGTTATTGTTTTTTTTTTTTGGAAGAAACCCAAATTATGAATATTTGGTCCGTTATAAACTCGTTCAGATGGCTATTTGGGCCGAAAGGTTCTGGAATGGCCACCACGTACCGGAAGACGTAGCGTTGGAAGGCCTCCTACAAGGTGGACCGATGACCTCGTAAGGGTAGCGGGAATCCAATGGACGCGAGACGCACAGGACCGTTCTTTGTGGCGACACTTGTGGAAGGCCTATGTCCAGCAGTGGACGTCTTTCGGCTGAAATGATGATGATGAAACTCGTTCTTTCCGGCGAGTGTTTACATTGATAGAGCGTCGAGATCGTGCTATCATACATTACGCGCTCGAAAATTATATTTCTTTAACCGATCATTGTCTGAGGGTCACGGGAATCCGATGGATGCGAGAAGCACGAAACTGGTCTTTATGGTGACACTTGGGGGATACGAATGTTCAAGAGTACATGTCTTTCCGCTAAGATGATAATGACGATAATAAACCGTTCATTAATGAAAACTTTTTTTGATGGCGTCTGGGGTAGCTTTTTCGCGAAGTTTAGGTTTACTTGTCACCGGTAGCTTACATGTTACTACAATATGTTCCATTCTGTGTACTGATATACTTTATTTCTCAAGTGATTTTACTTGAAAAATAAAGGTAAGCATATCTGCCTGTCCCTATGAAGAACGCAGGCGTGACACTATGGGAAAATATAAGTGGTGTGTTATGTATGTAACAACTAATCCTAGCTTGTCTTTTTCAACTTTCACATTTCTACTCGTAGATCAACTTGTAAGTTACTTTCAAAGTGTGACGACGATGTTAACTAAAGTTTAGTGGGATTTTATCATACCTACGTAATATAATACATAGCAGATACTCATAGATTTTTTCAGAGTAGTGGTGGCCGAGTGGTAATGGCCCTGACTAACGAGTTGCAGGTCGCAGGTTCGAACTCAGCCAGGCGCATTGCTTTGTGTAATTTATTTCATCACCACTGCTCTCAAAACGGTGAAGGAAAACATCGTGAGGAAACTGGCATGTCCCAGAACCAAAATTTTGAAGTCATGTGACATTCACCAACCCGCATTGGGCTCGCATGGCGGATTATTTCATTAAATCCCAAGCAAACGCCGGCGTTCGCGCATCTATTGTCTTACTATTGTGTCTCAAATTGACAGTATCTGAAAGGTTAAGGCCCATTCCCTCTCCTAGAGAGGAGGTCTGAGTCCCAGCAGTGGGAACATTAAAAAGGCTGATGTTGATGAGGACTCGTAGATTTTTTTATATTATATTTTAATTGTATCGTATGTCATTCTGCTTTAGGCGAATTAATACGAAGTTTACCCCAAGGCACTAACCTCGGGCCGCTAAAAATACTTTATGAGAATTTCCTGACAAAACACAACATGTTCATCTATAGGCTAGCTGAGTATTTTAACGACCTCTAACAAATCAGAAACGCTGAAGTACGAATGGTTTAACTTACTCCTTGACATAATGTACGGGGGTCACGTTCTATGGTAATAACTTTAGTCCGTTTGAGTTCTGAATTGGCCGTAAAAGTCATTACTTTTACAGCCAATTCCGACAAGGACAACTAAGGGTCTGTGTCTGAATCATTATTCGGACACGGACCTTAAGTTGTCCGTGGAAGTTGGACAATTCAAATGAATCAAGCAAGATTGTAGTCAAATGAAGGACAGGCACGAAATCGTTCAACCAAGATTATAGTAATAAAATTATCTATTTAATATCAAGTTATTTGTTTCATATACGCTAACTGGCCTGTTGGTCTAGTGGTTAGTGGCCCTGACTGCTATTTCAGAGGTTTGATTTCCACTCAAGTTAAATGTTTTTGTGATGAGCACGATCATTTGTTCTGTGTTTGGGTATCTAAACACAATCATTTTGTATGTATTTAGAAATATATAACCAGTACTTATATCAGCTCCGTTAAGTTTGGGACTAGATGGCGTTGTGTGAATATAGAAGTATAATATTTCAGGTAGCTCAAGTCTGCTCATATAGTTTCAGAAAAAAGAATTAAAAAAATGTAATATTCATTAACTTCAATGAATATTGTGTGAATATACAGGTAGATACTGTAGGTGCTGGAATAGTTAGGTACTTAAGTCATCTACACAATACATAACATAATGTATGTACATCCTAAATACCTATGTTCAGAATTAGCTACTGAATTGATTTCTATTATTATTAATTCAGGTATTTTTTATCCAAAAATAATCAAGAATTATTAAACTCTTTGAATGTCGTAATTAGAGACACAATAGAAAGACAATTACCTTATGTCGGACTGTGTAACTTAAGACATTCGAAAGGTTAAGGATAAAAAAATACTATTTTGATAAATTCTTCATAAATCTTGATTGCACATTGCTAGCGTGTGCGCGTGCATTGATAAGCAATATCAATGCCCATATCATTTACATACAACTAGGATAACTAATTTCTTATCAAAAACACGACCTAGGTGCATTTTCACTTAACTTAAGAAGAATGATTAAATTATGATAGTTACTTAGTTTTCTAATTGGGGGTGTGTAAGCACAAAATAGACAGATACAAAAGACAATCTCATGTATGTACTTCACTTTTTAGATACCTACGCTCGCTGGACGCACACTAATGAGCGTCTGAGCCGGAACTGTTCGACGAGTGAGCCGGGTCGCGACCGAGATATCGTGTCTGTTAGCGGTGTCTATGTGTGCGTTGCTCGAGCGCGCTTTGAATGTAGATTGACTTCTGTACCTATCTATTTTTTCGTGTAAGGGTGTATTTCACTCCTGTTACATAGCATAATCTGCTTCATTTGCGCTCAGTGGCTTACGATACAAAATAGATAGGTCGAAGACTAAGCCAGATGAATGAGACGTTGACCAAATTAATGTCTTCAAATTTTTGATTCTAGGACAGCCGTTATTCTCACGATCTTTTCCTTCACGGTTTTAAGAGCAGTGGTGATGAAATAAATTACACACAGTACAGTTGCCATCACGGATCTTGAACACTTGCGCAGAAGTCAGATATTCGGTCTCTTTAGTAGTGCGACGCGGGGGCGGGGAGTGTCAGTTATAGGCTGGCCGCGCCATCGCGTCAAAGACGTCACTCCTCATTCGTCCACTGCGTTGTTGCATGTATCTAACAACGAAGACGATTGGCTCGCCAATGTATGGAATGCGCAAAGCGATCCCCACTCTGACGCCGAGCGTTTAAGATCCGTGATGGCAACTGTAATGCGCCTGGCTGGGTTTGAACCCGCGACCTACAACTTGTAAGTCAAGACCACTGGCCCTCCACTGCTCCTGACTCCTGTTATATGATATAATTATATTAGATCCATTTTAACGAAATATTATCTCATAACTGTGACTAATATCCGATACTAAAAGGGTGATCCGCTTCAATGTACCACGCTGTCTTCCGTTCAGAATTTCCTTTAGAAAATTACTTAAATGAAATCCTATTAATAACTCAGCAGGTCGAGCATCATTTAGGTTTTCAGCAACAGGCGGAGGAGTAATTGTCAAGAATTACTGGAGTGAAACATGACCCGAAGGAAGCACCTCGACAAGATTTACTTCGCACTTCAAAGGTGACAGCTCGGCTATAGGTTTGTTCAGAATCAGGAGTAGATTAGGTCATAAGTTGGACTCCACAGACATTAAGTAAAACACCAGTCACGGCTGGGTATAACGGAGAATTAGGTGCTAGTAAATAGCTGGGTGCAAGTGCGAAACAACCCCTCAGTAGCCTGGATAGCCCAGTGACTATGTATTTTTGCTGACTTAACAAGCTTATAACTTTGTGATTTTTCATGATACAGTTATGAAATTTTGAGCACAGATTCTCTACATAAAAATACTACTACAGACACGTGACATATAGATAGACATATAAACTAAAACTAATGTTGTATAAATCGTTTGTCTACTAGTTTTTTTTTTAATTTTATCCTCCTACGACATTGGAATCTTTTATAACAGAATCTTTATTTATGGATAATGGATAAATAATGGTGACGCCTGACACCAATTACTTCGAGAGGAAATATATACATATACCTATAAATTAAATGCGGTTACCCGGCGCAGGATTTAGGCTGGTTTGAATAAAAGTTGACTGAATTGATCATCATCATCATCATTTCAGCCGATATACGTCCACTGTTGGTCATGGCCTCTCCCAAGCGTCGCCACAACGAACGTTCTTGTGCGTCTCGCATCCATCGGTTTCCCGCAACCTTCACCAGGCCATCGGTCCACCTTGTAGGAGGCCTACCAACGCTGGGTCTTCCGGTACGCGGTACTGTATTGATGCGGTGTAAAAATCTTTTGTAAATGTGACCCAAATAAGACGACGAAATTTAGGGTTTTGGATCAAAAAAGAAAATTAGACTAGGAGCATGCACATTGACCTTGGATTTCTGCCGTCGACCGAAGGTTGGACCTCCAGGATTAATTTTTCTAGAGCAACATGTCGTCCACCACGCACAAAATACACGTTTTCTTATTTTTCTTGATAACAGCTAGGCTTAAAGGTAGAACTACACTGCGTACACGTGTCACACACGCCGATCTGGGTGCGTCGGTCTCCATACATTTTATATGGAAACAAGACTTGTATAGCTACACTTGACACACGCCACGCGACGTCGTTCTACATACAAACTCAGACGAGTTACACGTGTGCATCAGTCCAATCATTGACTTATATTCTAGTGATAGACAGGCCCTTTCATGGAAAATATTTGTCAAAATATTGAAAAGTTATAACGAAAATCTGCTGCAGCGCTACATTAGCATTATGTCGTCTAACAGAACTATTAAAATTTAAAGCGCTGATAGCTTATAGAGGATACTTTTTTCGCGATCAAAACGTCTTAAGCGCCATGAATTTCGTAGTACTTACGCGTTTAGTTCAACATAGTGTAATGACATGTTATCCATATAGATTTTTATACCGCAGAAGTGACACAGTTTTTTGCCTACAATACTTCATTACAATAAAACTCTATTTCAAGATTTTACCAATAGTCCACGTTAGTGTAAATTCGGAAAACTACGTCTACTACTTTAATAAATAAGTGAATTAAAATCGTGTAAAATAATGAAACCATTTATTGTAATCATCATTCTAAAGGACAGCTTTCTTTAGTGAATGATGGTCAGGACTGCGCTGCTAATATTTAGTAACAAAATAATCAACAACTATAAATATAGCATAATCAGCTTTTTAATGTTTCCCACTGCTGGGACTCAAGCCTTCTCTCTAGGAGAGGGAATGGGCCGTAAACCACCACGCTGGCCCAGTGCGGGTTAGTGAATGTCGCATGTCTTCGAAATATGCCGGTTTCCTTACAATGTTTTCTTTCACCGTTTTGAGAGCAGTGGTGATGAAATAAATTACATTAAATACTAAAACTTTTTTAAAATCTATTTTCAACTTTATTTTTCAGAGTCAGAAATTTGCACTTGATTTAATGATGTAGGAGAAAGCTATAAATGTTTGAAGGCACATTCTGAAGGAATAGCATTACTGCAAGGAATAGCCGACTCATTAGAAAACGTTTTCCAGCTTTAGTATCATCAGTTTGAAAGTGTGCAGAGCAGATAATAAACTGATATTTTGTAGGAAGCGACGTGTTTTCACGTCTATCCTCTTGAAGATATTTTATCAATTTTTCTCTTTTCGGCTGACCAGAGTGAACAAACTTGAAATATAATTATAGTTTATGAAGGACTAAATCTCAATAACAGTAATGATCAATTAGTGATGTTTCACTTATATTACACATATGACTACAAATTCAACTAAACCTAATTTATATTTGAATACTAATCTATGTACATGTCGCAGTAAGATAGATAAAACCGTAATATAGTTATGTCCCTAGGGATATAATTATATACCGTAACATAGTTATACGAAAGCGATTCATTACTATCTCACTAGGAATATAGTTATAAAACCGTCGAAGTTTAGTGATATACTTATATTACTAGATTAAGTTCAGTGTTATAAATATATTAGGGTTTGTCTCAAAACAGTCATATTGTATCATATTGTCATCATATTGTAGTATATTAAAGCTTATTTATTCTCAAACATTTTTGAAACATTGAAAAAGTTTCAAAAGTGTGCCACATTTTTGAGACAGACCCATTACTTGATTAAGCTTAGTGAAATAGAAATCTACCATATATAATTAAATAAAACAAAATTTTATTGGTTTTATCTTTATTAATAAATCAACTTTATGTATCCTGCAGTTAGTTACAATACTTTGTGACATTAACACGTATTAAAATAATTATAATTAAAATGATCATATTTTTTGGAATTTAAACATTAACAATACAATTAAAACTAATCAAACATTAAAAATCTTTTAAAGCCAAACAGTTTTGAGATATCTTTATTTCTTATCAACAAGTTGAGATCTTGGTTTCTTTAAAAGTATTTTTTAATTTTTGTTCAGACAAGAAGAGGTCATGACATCTAGAATTACATAGCACTGAATGCTTCTTACAGGCACATCTTTTAGTAGAACACTGTATATTCGATTTTTTGCAGGAACATTTTAAATAACCTTGGCCACCAAAGCGCGAAAATTTTTGGCATATTTCTCTCAGTGACAAGTTTTCATTTGGTATAGAATCATTCAAAGTAATATAAAGCGCGCCGCCTGCGCCGCACACTCCGAAAGCTATTTTACTAAACTTAATCTAGTAATATAAGTATATCACTAAACTTGGACCGTTTTATAACTATATTCCTAGTGAGATAGTAATGGATCGCTTTTGTATAACTATGTTACGGTATATAATTATATCCCTAGGGATATAACTATATTACGGCTTCATCTATCTTACTGCGACATACACATAATATCTAGGTAGGTACGTAATACCTCAGTGCTTACGAATTACAGAATGCTTAACCACAAAACTTAGCGATGAAAACTGATACTCAATGATTTGCTGGCATTTCTTGCTGAGTTTTTACTGTACCTATCGAAAAACAGACGTATTCCTTTTCATAATTATTGAATTTGAAGGAATTCATTGGTACCTATTATTTATACAAAAAAGAAAAAATATTATGTAAATAAAATATTTAAAAAAAAACAAACGGAATAAAACATCATGCAAAGTTCGTGTTCACTGTAGTAAATGTAGGTAAAAACCCGGTTTTTGTGGGAGGGAACATCTGCATGTTTTAGTCTATGATTGTAAAATGAAAAAGCTTTTAAATAAAATAATATAATTTCTAACATACTATTATGAAATTTGAAGCTATTAAATTGTTTGAATAATCAATTATTTTATTTTCATGGCTACTGAATTATTATTTAAGTCCCAAATTCACTTTCTTTTGAATTTATAAGCTCCGCTCTCACACTGTATGAACGTCAAAATTGCACTAAAGTCATCAATGTCAATTTGCCTAGAATTCAGTGCAACGGATTCGTTTGAAGTGAGTGTTCAGCACGCCCTATCTAGTACGTAGTACATATATATCGATGAGTCCAATGTAGTTCAAGCTTCATACGCGCGTTAGTTTGCAAATGAGAAAACGTACATTAAAATAAAACACTCGTGGCGCTGAATTCTCAAAACGCAGATCGAAAGCGAAGATTGAAAACTGAATGAGGTATATTCTTCAAATCAAAATTGTTCTAAGCTGTGATGACAGAGAAAACACTAGTCAAGCGTGCACGTTGGAACGGGACGGAGCATGGGTGGGATGATCTAGCGCTTGCAAGGCTCGTACATCTACCCTGCTGAAAATTTTTCGAAAAAGTGAATGAAAATTTATAGAAAATGAAAACAAAAAAATGTCATCCCTGCTAAGCCGGGGCTGGAGTAGCTTAGTATACCCATTACAAAATACAGCCTACTTATAAATTTATACACACCATTTTGAATTAAAACAAACATTACTTAAGTAACTTCTGTATCAAAATTATTCCGTACACCTACCAAACTTTGGTATGACAAAATATTTATCAGAACTTTGTATATTCACACAAAGTTTTAACATAACAGTCGAGACGAGAGTCTGTTACATACGGAGTTTATTTTAATCCAATTAGACAACAACGTCTGTTGTGTTACTTAAACGAGTATATTAAACTGTTTTATTTACATAGTTTTGGAACATATGTATGGTACAGTTACATAAAGCGATTAAGGATGATTCTTAAAACTCATAACTTAAGGAATTTATTTTTCAACCTAGCTGATGCCCGCGACTTCGTCTGCATTATACTCATAAGACCAATGCCATTTGTTCATAGCTTGAAGGAGATTTTTACGCGGAACTCTAATTATTTTTCTAAAATAAAAGTAGTCTAAATTACTCCCCATTACATCAGCTGCCCACCAGTTCCGTCAAATTCAGTCCAAACGTTTTAGAGATTAGCCTAAACAAATAAGTAAAAATTAAAAAAAATGCCTTTTTTGTATGTATCCGATATAGTTTCATATAAAAAAATATTTTTGATATTACAAGCAGACACATTAACTTAAGTTATATGTATAGAATGTATAGGTAAACTATACAGATGCACCATAGAAAAAAAAGAAAAAAAAACAGCTCTATACGGACCCTTTTAATTAGTCAAGAAGTCGTATTAAAGGTTGTTTTCAACGAAAATCACCGTTAAACGATTTTTTTCTCAGATTTGCAAAAATCACGACATGTTCATCGTAAAATCATGGTTTGATAAACAATTAAAAACTTTATATACAGCGTTCAAGGTTGAAATTAAAAAGACAAATGTTAACCAAGCGGTGAATAATAAATCTTACAAGCCGAGTTAAGCTGATGGCGGATACTTGGAGCTTCTCCAATGCATCTTAATTCCTTATTGATTTTGACAGCCAGATTCGACCAACTAAGTCGGCTTTTGATGCTAGCAGATATTATACTACGTAAAATAGCAAAGCATAGTCGGCGTTATAATGTTCCCACTGTCGGGACTCAGACCTCCTCTTTAAGAGAGGGGCCATAATCCACCACGCGGACCCAATGCAGGTTGGTAGATGTCACATGTCTGCGAATTTTTGGATCTAGGACATGCCGGTGCCGGTACCGTTTTGAGAATAGTGGTGATGAAATAAATTAGGCACACAAAGTAATGCACCTGGCTGGGTTTGAACCCGAAACCTATAAATCGTAAGTCGGGGTCGTTACCACTTGCCCACCACGATTTTCTACGTAAGAAGCTAGTAAAGAAACACAAACCAAAATAAATATCATCCTTTTTTCCCCATCGTCTTTTCAGCCGAAATACATCCTATTGCAAGACAAAGGCCTCCCCAAGTGTCGCCAAAATGACCGATCCTGTGCGTCTCTCATCCATCGCATTTCCGGGACCATCGAAAGATCGCCAGTCTACCTTGTAGGAGGCCTTGCTACACTATGTCTTCCGGTATGTGGTCGCTATCTCAGCACCTTTCGGCCCCACCGATCATGTGTTCAGATTCAGATTCTTTTATTCATTGTATTCTGATGATGATGATGTGCCCAGCCTACTGCCATTCTCGATTCTTCGGGCTTTGGGCTGAGTAACCTTGATTCTCCTTCAAAAGAATATTCTACGAGTATGTTAATATTGATATAGATTATTTTGCTTTGTTCTTTTTAGAAGTCTTTGTTTTTCTACAGTTGAAAGTTCAAAAAATAGACTGCGGAAGTTAATTTGAATGAAATATCATATAGATAGATATATTCTTCATTGTACACCAAAAATAAAAATTACATTAGGAACTTAAAATTTATAGGGTGTCACAATGGGCGGTAATATATATAACATATACATTGGTTAAATATTGTGATAGGAAAATTCGATATTTTTTTTTTATTGTTGATAGGTTCGCGCTTGACCTTTTTAACTTGCTTAGCCATCAATTTCACTAGATTGTGTAACTGTCGGAAATTATTCAATAGAAGTGTTTCCGAGCTAAGAAAGGATTTTTATTCCCGGTCCCGTACCCCTAGCCAACTTGCTAATCTGCAATAGTTAACGCTAGTAGAAAGCCTCAAATGTACGGGAATGACGTCATCTCAACGCTCAGTCACGTGGTCAGGACAAAAGATTCGGCGACGCGGTCAACTCGAAACGTTCGACGCAAACGAAACGGTTGTAACTTGGCTAGAGGGGCAGGTCATGGACTATCGTTTTCCGAATTTCATCTTAGTCTTATCAGCCAGAGATATACAATATATGTCTCGGTTTTGACTGATAATAATGACTTAAATAAATTATTTAAGTATTAGGGTGGGAAGGAGGTTTTTTATTCATAATGAATTTAATCAGTGTCAACGCAAGAAATATGTAAAAACCGACTACGGTTTTTACATATTTTAAATATGGATTTTAGGCAAAATTATTAATTTTGTTTTGTTAGTATAGACTAAAAAAACAAATTGAATTATAAGTAATCTTCTTAAATATACGAAACCATATCACATCGCAATGTACGAACTAATTCAGACGCACATTCGTGAATTGTACGAAATATCACGAGTTACGGCAAACGAGTTGCCGGAATTGTGAAATGTGTTACACAGGAGAATTGGGATAGAGGCTGTTATACTAATAGATATGCTTTTCTATTTATAGCTGTCGAAAATTATGTACATAGTTGTGGTATTTTTTTATATATTGTATTTAAAGGAACGCCGTTTGGAAACTTTTTAGACTTGGTCTAAAAAGTTTCCGACCTCAATTTGAAGATAGCAGCACTCGTCAATAACAGCGAGTGAATGAAGATTATGTCTTTTGATTGTTGCTCACCTAAGTTTTAGCTATGTTGGATGCACGATTGTTAATTAACATTCATTTATTTGAGTAAGTAGACGTGAGATGCAGAAAAATAAAATCCATTCTCACCGAGACAACGCACCATCTCACACCTCAGTGTTTTGGGCACGCCATGGTCGCGATGGTAAGTTCCTTCTTTGAGGAGCGGCTGGAGCAGCAACACGGCGTCCTTACGCATAACGCAGGTCCTCACCGGACATGGCAAGTTCGGGAGGTTCTTGAATCGGATTCAGGCAGAAGAAACGCCCAGGTGTAACCATTGTGTGGTCCGCCCAGAGGACACGGTGGAGCATACGGTGTAGGTATGCTCCGCTTGGGCAAAGCACCACCATATCCTTGAGGAGGCAATCGGCAGCAGTGACCTTTCACACCTGGTCCTGGTTCAGACTATGGTCCAGAGCGAGAAGGAATGGCATTCGGTCGCCTTCTTCTGCGGAACAGTAATGCTAGCGAAAGGGGAAGCCACTTGCATGAGGGAATGAACGTCTTCATGCCTCAGTCACCGCACTTCTGACCTTGACTACCAGCTACGGTAGACGCGGGTTTGTGGGCGTCGAACAATGGGTAGCTCGCCGTCCGGCCGTCCGGTAATTAAACGGACCAGTAGTTTTTAATCCACTCACTATACAAGGCCTTAATGCTTTGCCTTGGTAAAACGATCATAAAGATGATATTTTTCGAAAATTCATGTATAATAATTATGCTCTTGAAAATAAAAGTAAAAAGAATTGTAATGAGAACGAAAACTGCGAGACACAATATTTTATGTCCCTCAGAGTTACAGCTCTTACAAAATCGAAAAAGCCAATAAGTCTTTTGTAACTGACACAAAATTAATTGCAGAGTCGCCCTCAGTGTAACCGAATTTACAAATAACAAAATAGAATTGCACCCCAAACTTAAAAAAAACCTGATTGCAAAAATTGGAACGCACCTGCGCCCGACAGAAATTAGTGAACTTCTACCATGCCAATTTTTCAACTGAAAAAATATAGAGAGAAAATGAATCTGCGATCAGTTTCACAATCCATTGAGCTGAATAATAAAACTACGGCGCGGTATAGTCGAACAGAGGCATCGATTTATAGCAAAATGTACGAAAACATCGCGATCGTGCGAATGGGTAATGGGTTAAGGTGCTTGGTTATTCTGGCTCGATGGCCAACTGAGAAATGGGTTTTGGGTTAGTGAAAAATAATGAAATGATTTGTTAGTCTCTTTTATCTCAAAAAGAACTGCTATTATTATTAATGTCATTCGCAGTTCGCACCTGCGTGGCCCTAGGGAGACCGTTTTTTCAAGCGGAAAACGCCCTAGACGTTGAGAGTCATAGGACGATTTTGATGGCGTGTTGTGTTAAACGCGCACCCCAAAGAGATTTCAGGCAAAATTGGCCAGTTGGGGTCGATGCCTGCCAGAGTTGTGGATTTATTGACAGAGTTACTGTAGCCTTGAAGAAGCAACTGAAGGGACATAGAGGGGAAGAAGTTATTTGATCATTTCCCTGATATAAAAAAGGGGAGGCCATTTTACACTCTGTCCAGAGATGTGTCCGAATAGACATGGCACAACTCTCACTTCTCCCACGGTAGTCTGTAAGGAGCCACGGAACCTCTTCCATGAACGGATGGTCATCACTATGGTGGTTTTACTGAGGTAAAAATCCTACATTCCCGGATCTATTTTCTTTTAAGGTCTTAAAAGCATTCTCCAAATCAGAAAAGGTACCTAACAGATGTCGTTTATGAAAACCTAGTGTAGACCATAACAAGTTTAAGGAACCATAAACTGGCAAGCGTAGGTTATGGCCGAAATAATAGCTTTCCATGCAAAGCACAACTTTACTGATTTCCATATAATTCTACATTTTAGTACCTCTAAAGATACTATTTTAAAAACATCTGTTCTGTAAATTGAAACTTCTCTTGGGTTCAAACTACTTAACTGTCTCATAAAACGTAGTTGTTTTATGAGGTAGGTACAAGTGATTCATACTCTGTGAGATTTTTTAGAAAGAATTCTTACGGTCTTCAAATACAAACGGCAACTGAAGAAAACGGGTGGCGAAACCCGATTACAGCACCCCGGGAGCAAAATTTATTCGAAATTATGTCAAGCCGTTTAAGAAGACCTAGGTGAAAAACACGTGTAGGTTCAGAAGAATTATATATATAAAGATTGTTATTCATTTTGACTTCACTAAGTGATACGTCATGGACTGGTCATGTATGCTGAATGGAAAGCGATAGATGGACAAAAAAAGTAACAAAATGGCTACCAAGAGATGAAACCAGGAATAAAGACTGACATAGAACTACATGGAGAGACATTATCATCATCAGCCTTTTTAATGTTCCCACTGCAGCACTTTAACCTACGCCAAAGAGAGTCGCCTCTTTGGCGTAGGTTCTGTCCAACTTTTTGAGTGAATATCTAAAAATTATCTAAAAACAGTATCTAAAAATTATTATTATCTAAAACTTATAATTATTTATAGTTATGAATAAGTTTTAGATACAAAATAACTAATAAAATAATCGTTACATGGTACATAGGTAATCTGTGTCACGATTATTTTATTATTTAATTTGTATGTCATAACTGAATATCATAGCAATACTTAATTATTATATTCTAATAATCAAAAAACAAAAATGGATTTTAATATAATTTCAATTATATTTCAATTAATTTCTTTTATATACTCGTTTATATATGTAAGTGGAATCAAAAATATTTGCAATATCTAGTTATGATATAAGTTAGTGCATGATGTGATATAATTAATGTCATAAAATTTATTGAATTTAAAATGTTTTTTCCTATTGTTATATGTGATAGTAAAAAAAGGCTATTTTGTTTTATTTATTTTATTTATAACTGGTAACAAAGCATATTTTTTGAAACTAAAACACGTATAAACAAAATACCTTCAATAAACGAAGCGTTTTTGTTTCGAAATAACACCAAGTGAAACATAACAAGGTGTAATGAGTTAATGAACTCAAAATTGTGGCTTCCTTACCTCATTAAAGCTATCTTTTAGGTATAATAGGAACAATTTCTGAAATACTCCCTATTGCTACGATCTTCTTTATCGTGGGAACATAAACGACATGAGTTTATGTTCCCATGTAAATATTATAATATTATTCTGTTTATTCTATTAAACACACTTTTGTTTGATTTGTTTTTTTTTCATCTTTTATTTTATTAGTTTAACAAACTCTGTAGCAAACTTAAATATTAACTATAAATACGTTATACTAAAACAAAGTATGTACATCTATAATATAAAAATGAATCGCAAAATGTGTTGGTAAGCGCATAACTCAACAACGCCTGGACCGATTTCGCTAATTTTTTTTTTTGTTGTGTTCGTTATTATGAGGAGAAGGTTCTTATGGAAAAAAAAATGAAAATTAGTGTAGTGTAGGGTAGAGTAGGGTAGTGTAGGGTAGAGTAAGGTAGAGGAGGGTAGAGTAGGGTAGAGTAGAGTAGGGTAGGGTAGAGTAGGGTAGAGTAGGGTAGAGTAGGGTAGAGTAGGGTAGAGTAGAGTAGGGTAGAGTAGGGTAGGGTAGAGTAGGGTAGGGTAGAGTAGGGTATAGTAGGGTAGAGTAGGGTATAGTAGGCTGAAGTAGGGAAGAGCGGGAGCGAAGCCGCGCGGGTACAGCTAGTATAATATAAAGACACGAAATACCCTCATGCGTCAAAGTACTCCCCCACATCGCTGTCAAAGTACTCCACCATTAAATACACTTGTAACGTACGTTTTATATTGTATATTATTTTAAAAATGTGAAAAATAGTTTTCTATCGATATCGGGAACAGGCTACAACCAACCAACAAACAACAAACAAACAATGAAACAAACAACAACAATGTTACAACAAGGCAAATGCAATGCAATGCAAACAACATTGCTATGTGTTGCATTGTTGCTACAATGTTACTTTTTATTTTTTTTTGTTTTGTGTTTGTCTTAAGTTTTTGTTGTCTACAATGTTTTGTTCGCCAAAACTTTTCCATTTTTTTTTTTCTTTACCAGCCGTCATGGTTCCAGAGAAAGGAACCTCCTAACAATACCAGCCATGTCAAGAAGTGCCGCTTTCTGAATCAAGTCCTTGATCCAACCGCCTAAAGAGAACCTCTAAGTTAGACTGGTGGCTATTAAGCCAATGGCTACTGCGTGTGATCATCAGTAATCGCTGATGCCACTATTTATTTCTTTAAAAATAACTTGGCCCCACTTAAGGAATAGTAAACATACCTAGTCAAGACACCCAGACCAGAAACAACTAGATTTTTTGGCCGTACAAATATTTGCTACGTGAAGGAATCAAACCTGCGATATGCAGCAGAGTAGCCAATCGCTCAATCACGGCACCAGACGTACCATCACATTCCACCCGCAGTTAATAATATTTATAGGAAAACATAACACAGAAACCTTACAAATGGTTTTATAAATCATCTTCTTCCACATCGCTTCTTCCAGTTGCTCAGGGTCAGCTTTTCTAGTCCTGAGGTACCATTTGTTTCACTTCTTCTTCTTTTCGAGTCGATGCTCTCAAACTATATTTTTTCTGACCAATATTTGGCAACCTGTACAGCTGTATTGTTGGCCTCGTATAGATCCTGAATACTGCAGGTCGTTAAGCAGGATGGGCGGCATAGCAGGTGGCACATGTCTTGTGGAGAGGCTCCACACTAGCCCTGCGATAAAGATGGGTTGAGGAAACCCCATTTGGCCAGACTGTTTTTACAGCGGCCAACATGGGTTTTTTGGCATTTGTTTCACTGGCATCAAGAAACGAAGAGCAACAGTCCTTTTATCTGTGTCCTCATTTAATGAACTTTTGTACAATAAATATTATAATTACAAATCTACCTAAATAACTTTAAATTAAACGTGACAGAATTTCATTCAATTAAATAATAGACAGGTACAAAGTAGTCGTTCCCAAAACAAAGAACATTTACGATCTTCTGAGAATCTTATTCAAATCAAAGCACAGAGAGAATAACAATCAATTCTCTTCCCAAGATTGAAGACTATTGTAAATTTAATTTTAATTCTCAGAATAGCAGAATTTACGATTTGATATTTGCAAAATGCTTTCAATAAGTGTTAGTAAATGTTTCATTTATAATTTACCTGGAAAGGAATCTTATTTCACGTTTTGCTTAAAACACCAAGGAGGGAATTCCGAACTCAAGCGAATAACGCGTACTGTTCCCGCGCGTCTCAAGGAGTTGTCAGCAACCTTAGGAGTCCAGCAGGTTCAAAGCCTACTGGGGCCAAGGGTCTGCTTCTGAAAGGAAGCCTTGGCTCCGGTATGAAAGGCAACAAAGGAAAGGGGTGGGTTTTTTAGTCAGTAAAAGTCTGACACTATCTCCCACTCCACGTCATGTCATTTAGATGATAATTACCCACCGAAAAAAAAACTCATGCAAATAAAAAGTAAAGCAACTCATGTAGTCATACATTCACGGCAATTCTGCAATACAGGTATTGTGTTGGTGGATGTATCAAAAAAAAATAAAAAAAATAAATAAATACCTAAATAAAAAAGGACGGACTAACAGCAAAAATAAAAAACATAACTTATACGGGTTGGAATAATATAAGCCAGATTCTTATAAAAATTTTCGTCAATTCGTAAAATAATTTCAATAGCATCTATTTGGGATTATTAAGTTTTAATATTCTACACAAGTCAAAATTTTATACTCTAAATAACCAAGAAATAATTGAATTTTCCAATGATATTACTAGATATTTTGTATTATTTATTAATATCCTGCATGGGAACCATACCGTATGTTCCTTCATCACACTTAACACATTGACACCGGCACACATTTTGTATTATTTCCATTCTTGCGGTGCGGGGCGTTTAAATAAAGAAAAGTCAAAGGACGTCAAGGGGCTTATTAAGCCCCGTAACGATTAAGAAACTATTTTTTTGCTAAGTACTTTACGAGGTCAAGGTGATCACTTATTAAAGTGATAATCATGGAATAACAGTCACTGACCCGTCCTACATTCTCTTTGAGGCGTGGCTGGAAAGACCTCTCGGCGTCCTTACCTTCCGCATGATACAGGTCCTCACCGGACATGGCAAGTTCGGGAGGTTCCTGTTCTGGATTAAACCGGAAGAGACGCTGTGCGGAACGCCCGGAGGACACGGTGGAGCACACAGTCGAGGTGTGCCCTGCTTGGGCTGAGCATCACCGTGCCCTCGTGGGGGTGATCGGCAGCGGAGAGCTCTCGCGCCGGGCCTTAGTTGAGGCCATGGTCCGGAGCGAGGAGGAGTGGCAGGCGGTCGCCGACTTCTGCGAAGCAGTAATGCTCGCTAAGGAGGAGGCCGACCGCATTATTTAGTCAGTAAGAGTCTGACACTATCTCCTGCTCCGCCCAAGAGCGGGGATTGTCATTGGATGATTTCCCCCACCAAAAAAAAAACCCCTCCTACATTTGTTGACATTCTTGATTTCAAAAACGGAAATAAAGGAAAAAAATAACTGTTTTGAATCGACATAATTATTATATCGTGATCCTTTACATGTTCTAGTAATGAAAAGCATTTTTTCATTGTTTGTTTTTTGGGTACCCACGCAGAGATATTAGGAAAAGATCAATGTACTTTATGCCATGGTTATCTGGCGTCTTCTATAGATACATCATTACATTCTGTTTTAATTTATTAAACCCCAAGCAAACGCCAGCGTTCACTCTCTCACAGTCTTACTATAGTGTCTTTAATTACGATATTCGAAAGGTTAGTAGAGCATCTAAACCAAATTTTAATTAAAGTTACGGCCTCCATAGACTATATTCTTTCTTAACCGCATATTATTTCTTAACCGCACCACAAGGACACGTACGAGGCTCATTAGACCTCGTACTGCACTAAACATGATAAATCCTTTCTTTGTGGTGGAACATTATTAAAAAACTTCACCCGCTTTGGTTTGTAACGACATCTACGACGACTGACCCGAAATCATCTATATGGCAGTTGCCCACCAGATAATACCTGTCTGGTCGGGGGATCCTCCCTTTTCAAGAGTATCTGTATCATGTGCGGGACATGGGCCTCAAAAAATCGCCGCCACAAAAAAACGCTAGAAGCGGCCACAAAATAAAGGTAGAAGCGGCCGCAAAAAACAGCTGAAGCGCGCGACACCTCTTGTGTCCGATGAAGCTTGAAGCCGCTTCAAGCGTTTTTTTGTGGCGGCACCACCGCACACGAGCCACAAAAAAAGGCCGCCTCAAAATGAAGCTTGAAGCTGCGTTTTTTTGAAGCCCGTGTGTTGAATCAAGCAGGTGTCACACACACTTGCGGCGATTCTGCAAACCTGCTGTGTTTATAGTGTTTAACCACCATAGGATCCAGCCCGCCGGGTGTATCAGATACATTCACAAATTGATTTACCGACCGCAAGGTTCCCCGAGGCGTTCATCGATTTTACGCCCTACTTCGCCCTCAGTTAATGAACTTTGCAGTGCGATAGATAAAAAACAATTGCTTTGTAGCTTGTACTAAAAATAAATAATACCAGGAGATTTTGTGAACTAAAATTGTTTGAACACAAAAAAAATATTGTGTTCTACATTTTTAGGTAGCGATTGGTTGGAAATAATGCCAAACTCATGGGTGAATTTCGAAATTAAGTTATTCTGGCTGATAGTCACCGTAGGCGGCGTTTTTACTGAGGACGAGCAAAAAGCAGTTCGCCATCCGGCCGTCCGGTAAGGACTTAGCCTGTCCCATCCGCGTCTGATCGACACGAGTTCCAGTCACCGTAAGCGTGGGCTTGCGGACGACGAGCAATGGGTAACTCACTATCCGACCGTCAGTTAACGGACCCGGACCGACGACGGATCCGGACCGAGCCGGAGTCGTCAACTGTGCGTAATGTTCCATACACGCCTTGATGATGAAAGATATCAGCAACACCATAAAGACCCGCTAGAGCCAATGCCTTCTTAGGTCGCGGTTATTTTTGGAAGAGTTAATGTGGTCCTAGAACGCAAAGTGGAACTGAGTGGTACAGGTAGGTTTTAGTCGGTAAATTATAAATTTCTTTACTGTCATAATTATAAGGTTGATACAATTCATGAAGCCTCTGACTCCCGAACTAGGCATGCCTGTATGTCAGGAGTCAGCGCCCTCCCAATTTTATTTAGACTCAATTTAATTCTAATTCTTAATAACAAAATTTATTTTAGAATATTATATTTAAATTATAACATATTATGCAAATTTGAAAATTTGAGTAACAAATGACTAATTCTAAAACTAATTACCTAACAAACAAAGTCGGTGAAAGTCTAATACGCTATTTCGTTCTACCAGGGCGGGAGAAATAATTTGATGATTTCCATCCTAAAAAAAAAACTTATTTAGAAAAAGGTCAATCAAAATTCATTCTTATTCCTAAAACTAATAACAAATTGTTCACAAGTAGATAATACACTCCGTTATTGATTTTAAGTTGCGCAATATCACAATCAAGTTCCGCATCCCCTGTCCATGTGAAGCCGACGTGATTGATTACTTCTTCTCTGTTTTGGTGGGTCACATTACGAAGATGTCAATATAAAAATAGTTTGTGTTGGAAATATATTCGCTTGTAGGGACTGACTTGTATAACCAATAAACTACTATATAATGTCGGTGAAGTCAATAAATAGTACGGAAGCTTGAAAAAGAAACGAACGAGCTAAGTGACAGGTGACAAATGTCATTTTAACAGAAACCACGCTGACGTTTGCACGAACAGAGTGGATAAAAGTGCCGATCGCAGATATCCGGGGCTCTTTGCTCTGTCAGCAGCAGTGCGAACAACGTCTAGTCTCGGGGACTGTCTCACGGCTCGTTGTGTAAAGTGAAAACCTAAAGCTGGCTTAAGATCTGCATGTCGATTCTGTAAAATTCAAACAATAACTCGCATTTCACTTCGCTATTCGCTCTCACTTCGCATAAGGTTCAAAATGACCTTGATTTTGCATTCTGTAAGCATCACCTAGGCACCTGCGAAGTGAAGTGAGCTCCGAAGCGACCAATACTGTACTAGTGACTGCCACACTCAACAAAATGTAAGTTGAGATTTATCGGTTTTTTATTTTACCAGTTTTTGACACAGAATTTTAGCTATTATGATGTTTAAATTAAAATATCTTATTTTATGGAATTTTAGGCAGCTTATAAGTAAAAAAAGAAACAGAAAACTCTAAATTCGTGCCGTGAATATAATCTATGCTTACCTTACGAAAAAAATGACTGACAGACAATATCATTAGTAATCTGTGGACAATATTTTCATTGACTTGACGTTGCATTGTTTTGTTTACGTTTTGTTTGTTTTTTGATCGATCAGTGCCGATAATAATTGTGAAATAATCATGAAGTAAGTTTATATTTCTGGTTGTAAAGTTCAAGAATAATATTAATTAAAGAAGTGTTTATTTTGTTTTCTAATCCAACAATAATGTTTCAGTCCAAATGAGACACGTTCCTCTCACCCATCGTCGGCTCAGGTTGAAACTCTGGTAGAGTTTATGGAAAGAAACCCTGGCATGGCAAAGGGTTTCTTGAGAACTCAAAATGCCAGAGAGCGAAGTCGACGCCAGTGGGAGGAACTAGCCGTGCGCCTAAATAGTATAGGTGGCACTATTAAAACATACAAACAGTGGACTAAGGTTAGCAGTGCTTTTTTTTACATGTTAGAACCACTTAACATTCCTTCGACTAAACCACTTAAAATGTGCGACGAACCTTGGTTTGAAGTGTGTTCCTTGATTTCACAAAAAATCTTAATTTAATTTTACGTTAATTTTACTTAATTCTTGACTATTAATAATAAGAATGGAGATTTTAATGTAGTTTGAATAATGTGTATTTAATAACAGCAATTTTTTATAATTTCTTTAACTAAATGTTTGATTGTAGTATTGGTCTGATAAAAAAAGCGCCATAAAAAAAAAAGTTGCGGCACGCTCTGCTGCTAGGCGTCGGACTGGTGGTGGGGTGGAGGATGAAGTGGAGCTATCAGAGCTTGAAGAAAGAGTTGTTGCTTTATGTGGTGGTGAAAGTTTTTCAACAGGAGATGCACATTTAGGCATGCAGCCATTTCCGGTAAGAAATTTAGAAATGCACTCTGCAAGGTTTGCTGTTGTTTTTTATAGTTCCAATTTTTTTTGGTAGACTTGACCCTTTCTAATGTAAACTTGAAATTGTACCCTTTCTAATGTAAAGTGAATTTTTATTAGAATTTTTTGGTAAATTTACCTACCTGTTTCAGGAAAATGATACTCCATCTCCATCACATGAAGTGCAAGAAATACAAGATGCTGATACTGGCAATGTATGATATTTAAATTTAATTCATAATTGTATGGGATTAATTAATGATATACTCTTATCTAGCATTTATCTGTTTATATTTACTTATTATAGATTCATGTAGCACTACAACAACAAAGTCAGGCACCTACAGAGGAATCACCAGCTATTGTATTTTATGTAAGCTACATTGTACTAAATACTAGTACCTATAAATATTCAAATTCATTACTAATATAATTCAAATAGTAATTTATCTGTAAGCTACTATTTGCAGTCAAAATATTTTAATCTAATTTAATCCCACAAGGAAGATTAAGTAACATTTTATCCAATTTACTTTTCAGGATTCCAACCTGATTGAGGATAGTCACACTCGTAATTACAGACCACCAGATCGTGCAATTTCGAGAAAACTGTTTTTTGCTTCCTCATCCAGCTCAACTGTTGGTGGAACAAGCCAAAGCATTTTACGGGTATGTATCTGAGTAGACAGATTTGAGTTGTCACAGCAAGTGTATCCTGTGACTGTGATGATTCAAATTATACCTTGAGAACAGACTCTGACTCAAGCTATAGGGCTTTAGTTGGGTAACCATGTGGCATGTTTTTTTTTGTTTACTTTTATTTAACTACTTAAACTTAAGGATGATGAAATGTTATACTTTTTTTAATTTCTATTTGAGACATAAATTTTTTTTTAATTTTTTTTTGAAATTTCAAGTGCTTCAATACTATTTACTGTGTCACTAGCAACTTTCCTTGGAATTGTCAATATTTAATTATAATATTAGGAAGTGAGTTTCCTTTTTAAGATTGTTTCTGTTGTTTCAGAATAACCAGTTAGAACACACTCCTCCTCCAAATCCTCATGTATATCATCCTAGCCTGTCCCCTCCAACTGTAACACTCTCACACACTCCCACCCCTTCACCTTCACGCCGTGGTTCCACCCAAGTAGCCTCCCCAGTGATTCATCGAACTGCTGCTTCATCATGTAAGTGACCAATAATGTTAAACAACTTACACTAATATTAGATCGAGAATTTAAAAGAAGTTGCATTTTACATACTAAAGTTTTCTTTTTTATTTATTACTTAGATTAAGCGACAAAAATAATTTTTGGCTTAGGTAAAACAAATAATGGTCATTTCTGCTCACAAAAGATTTTATATGTTTAGAAAACTAAGTTATAGGGTTTTTTTACTATTGGTAGTTGTCTATGATGGTCATTATTCGATATAATACCTATCAAGCAAGATGAATATTGTAAATCATAGAAGTGACGATTATTTGTGAGAAACAAAAACGCCAATTTCATAGGTAGGTAGGAACCCAATATTATGTAGCTTTGCTCATGCTCAATGATGAACTCAGTTCATAATATATTTAGGTTGATTTGTCCTTTTATTTTGTACCTAAGTAGGTATTTGATTTAGGAAAAAAACTTGAATTTAAAGGTACTATTAGGAACAGAGCTACCAACTTAAAGGACCTTTATGTAAGTTATGTAAATATTTATCTTTTTAGCTTCACGTCACGCAGCTTCAGTTGCTACACCTTCTCGCCGCCCTAGGACAGTTCGTGGTAGTCGAGGTGGTTCTGTGTGTAAGTACAAACTAAATAACTATCAAATCTTTATTTTTGAAACAAATGACAACGAAAAGCTGCTATTTATTTAAGAGTTTTTATTCACGCATCGTAATAATAGGTGTTCTCTTTTCAGCATCACGTCACACGTCTTCAGTTGCTGCTCCTCCACCGTCACAACGACGAACGGAATTCTCCACCACCACCGAGAGATTCCTGAGGGTGGAAGAACAGCAGCTGGAGTTACAAAGATCAAATGCACAGATCTTGCAGTCCTTTCTGGAGAGGAGTGCAGACAGGGATAAAATTTTAGCTGAAGCTGTGGCTGCAGTCGGGAAAGGGCTGCAAGCATTGGCAGAAGCCATGAATAGAGATAGGGTGTAGCAATATACTTGACTGCGATGATGCGATTTGATGGAACTTGTGTTTTTTTTATTTTTAGTAGTAGTCGTGTTTTAGTTTTTAAAATAAGATTTTTCAGTCGGATTTTTTTGATATTTAAATTAAACACTTTTAACGAATACTAGTGCAGTTTTATTGAAAGACCTACCTCACACACCACAGAATACATACCTACAATAAACGACACCACCGATCAATTAATTATGACGTGAACGCCAAAGCCTATTTACTATGTTTCGCCTACGTAATTGCCCTAGAGCTAAATCGGCGTTAGATGGCAAATCCCTAGTTTGCCTCCTTTGAACTTCAGCAATTGTTTGGAGCTCTTCTAGTCGCTCTTCTTCTGAAATTGTAAATGCCGGCATTCCTGCGCGATTGCACATGTTGTGCAAAACACAACATGCAATAACTATTTTTGCAACTACGTCTGGATGATAGTTGAGCACTCTGTGTACTAACAAGCACCTAAATCGTCCTTTTAGGAGGCCAATTGTTCTCTCTACTGAATTGCGAGCAATTAAATGACGGTCATTGTAAAAAGCTTCTGGGGAATTATCTTCAGCACCACTAATTGGTGTCATAAGGTAGGCGCGCTGAGCATATCCTGAATCACCTGAAAAAAATAAATATCAAATAATTATGTAGTTTTTATACCTAGTAATTAGATTTATTTTCTGAAGTAGAGGCAGGGAGAGATTAACTTACCAAGCAAAACAACTTCTTCACCAGCATTTGTTAATGTCTCTAAGTGGGCTTTTATAACACCATAGTTAAAAATGAAGCTATCATGAGTAGCGCCACCATATGTTGGATCTACATATAAAATATTTAGATCTGCATCTGTTATCTGAAAAAAAGAATATTATAAAGACTAATTGAATACCTAATGATAATCGATTACAACATTGAAATCCATTTTACCAATTGCACATTTCTTGCATGGTAGCCTTTGCGGCAGTAGAAACGTTCTTCATTCTCTGCTGGTTTTTTCATTGCTACCAGAGTGCCATCAATACACCCAAGAGCTGCTGGAAAGCCAAACTTTTTGTAGAACCTGTAATTTACAGTAAACACCAACATGATCAACTGTCACAAAAAATGTAAAAATCAAAGGGTCACTTTAATTATAAAATACCTACTAACCTTTCTTTTAATATTTGTCTTTCTTGTATATTTTGAGGAAACCTTATATATTTTTTTACTATTGCCGGATTATTTAGAGCTTCCACTACTTCATTTATGCAACGAGATGCTGATGGTTGCGATAAATATGTTCTTATATTTTCTTTAATTATTTTCTGATAACTGCCATTAGCCAAGAATGACAAGGTGCATAATAACTGTGAAACAATAAATCAATAAAAAAATTAAATACCTACTTAAACTAGATCTAGTAAAATCAAAATAGGGACCAATTTGGTTATTTTCATGCATAATACTCATAGAATACCAATAACTATTTATAAGTACAGGGTCCTTAAACTAACATGAAAACATATATAGCTAGCAGGGAAACCACATAAAGGGAATACTCCTTATTATGAAGTGTTTTTCTTATTATGGTGTGCTTGGTTACAATCTTTCAGCTATAAACTGTGTAAATACTTACAAAATTAACTTAATACTTAGTAAAATGAAACACTTACTTTTACACGAGTTGAAAGTCCTTTGCCTCGACGTTTTGTGGGCTTTATCAGAGGCAGTAACTCATACTCCAGTTGGTCAATTAGCTCCTTTGACAATCTATACACGCTCACATAGTCGTCATCGCGGGTTAATAAAGATAAACTTCGAATTTTGGTGGATTGTCGACGCTTTTCTAGTTTATCCAAAGCATGAGCTTCTTCTAATATAGTTTTAAACAAAAACATTCTTGCCATCGTTATCGCTTAAGTAGGTAGGCACTTATTCACTTTAAAACTTTAAAAACTTTATCAAAACACTATATTTAACTATGATTTCTTCTATTTTCACTCGTAAAATAGATGCTTATAATTTGACACTTTGAATCGGGTTCGAGTGCGAAGTGAGAGTCGA
The DNA here is from genome assembly GCA_910589285.2 of Mythimna ferrago. NCBI lineage: Eukaryota > Metazoa > Arthropoda > Insecta > Lepidoptera > Noctuidae > Mythimna > Mythimna ferrago. Next base: position 23,769,006 of record OU342683.1, read on the forward strand.
AGTGACGGGGGAATTACCTTATAGAATGCCACTTTTTACGTCATCTCATACTTTAGCTGTCAAAATCTCGCAGTCAGTTTAGTTCAACTCGCAAACACGCTCGCAAGAGTAGCGCTAGTGTAGATTCGAATTATCAACCGAGTTTTAGAATGCCAATCAAGAAACTCACCGCGGATTCAGATTCGAAGTTTAGAATGAAGTCTTACAGAATCACACTGCTGGAATAGTTTGTTTATTGCTCGATACCCAGCCATCGCCCACAAAACAGACTCCCTGGACAGAGATTGAATGATGATATAATATTCTACTATATCTACTACCTACTAAATCTAATATATTATCCATGTCCTAGTTCCTAGCATAACATGGCATAATGAGCCTTTTTATGTTCCCACTGCTGGGCCTCCAGCCTCCTCTCTAGGAGAGGAATGGATCGTAATCCACCACGCGGGCCCACTGCTTGTAGGTGAATGTCACATGTCTTCGAATTTTTGGTTCTAGGACATACCGGTGTCCTCACGATGTTTTCCTTCACCGTTTTGAAAGCAGTGGTAATGAAATAAATTACACAAAGTAATGTGCATAGCTGTGTTTGAACCCGTGACCTACAACTCGTAAGTCGGGGCCGTTACAACTTAGCCACCACTGCTCTATTTATTCTACTTCATAATAAATGTGAAAATAAAGAAAGAAAGAAACACGTTTATCTTGCACAGGACATCATTATTATCATTATCATCTTCCTTCCCTTATTCCATTTTACTTTGGGTCGGTGAATCAAGTAATTTTTTTTTGAAGTGAAAACTTCTTTAGCGGCGTTGAGCACTTTTTCTGTAATGGGTATAAAATCTTAAACTCGCGTCAGGACACGTGACCTGATCGAAAAAGCGTAAGACGGATGGAGAGTAGACAGCTATCCCTTATCGCGCGTTGTGAAAGGGGGCTAGACGGAAAAAATTCTCACGAAAAATTGTACCGACACTTTTACTGTCAAAATATAAATCCAAGATGGCGGCTGCAAGAAATTATCAACTTTTTCGTCATGGGTGTCGTTTTCATGGTTTTCGAGGGTGTTGAAACCGATGGTACTGTCAAAATATAAATCCAAGATGGCGGCTGCAAGAAATTATCAAATTTTTCGTCATGGGTGTCGTTTTCATGGTTTTCGAGGGTGTTGAAACCGATAGTACTGTCAAAATGTAAATCCAAGATGGCGGCTGCAAGAAATTATCAAATTTTCCGTCATGGGTGTCGTTTTCATGGTTTTCGAGGGCGTGGAAACCGATGGTACTGTCAAAATGTAAATCCAAGATGGCGGCTGCAAGAAATTATCAACTTTTTCATCATGGGTGTCGTTTTCATGGTTTTCGAGGGTGTTGAAACCGATGGTACTGTCAAAATATAAATCCAAGATGGCGGCTGCAAGAAATTATCAACTTTTTCGTCATGGGTGTCTTTTTCATGGTTTTCGAGGGTGTTGAAACCGATATTACTGTCAAAATATAAATCCAAGATGGCGGCTGCAAGAAATTATTAACTTTTCCGTCATGGGTGTCGTTTTCATGGTTTTCGAGGGCGTTGAAACCGATGGTACTGTCAAAATATAAATCCAAGATGGCGGCTGCAAGAAATTATCAACTTTTCCGTCATGGGTGTCGTTTTCATGGTTTTCGAGGGTGTTGAAACCGTTGGTACTGTAAAAATATAAATCCAAGATGGCGGCTGCAAGAAATTATCAAATTTTCCGTCATGGGTGTCGTTTTCATGGTTTTCGAGGGTGTTGAAACCGATGGTACTGTCAAAATATAAATCCAAGATGGCGGCTGCAAGAAATTATCAAATTTTCCGTCATGGGTGTCGTTTTCATGGTTTTCGAGGGTGTTGAAACCGATAGTACTGTCAAAATATAAATCCAAGATGGCGGCTGCAAAAAATTATTAAATTTTTCGTCATGGGTGTCGTTTTCATGGTTTTCAAGGCTGTTGAAACCGATAGTATTGTCAAAATATAAATCCAAGATGGCGGCTGCAAGAAATTATCAACTTTTTCCTCATGGGTGTCGTTTTCGTGGTTTTCGAGGGTGTTGAAACCGATAGTACTGTCAAAATATAAATCCAAGATGGCGGCTGCAAGAAATTATCAAATTTTTCGTCATGGGTGTCGTTTTCATGGTTTTCGAGGGTGTTGAAACCGATAGTATTGTCAAAATGTAAATCCAAGATGGCGGCTGCAAGAAATTATCAAATTTTCCGTCATGGGTGTCGTTTTCATGGTTTTCGAGGTTGTTGAAGCCGATAGTGCTGTCAAAATGTAAATCTAAGATGGCGGATGTCAGAAATTATCAACTTTTTCGTCATGAGTGTCGTTTTCATGGTTTCGAAGATGTTGAAATAGTGCTGTCAAAATGTACATAAAATAGGATAGTATTTTTTAGTTATATTGTATTGGCTAGACGGAAAAAATTCTCACGAAAAGTTGTAACGACACTTTTTCTATAGTAAGCTATTGTAAGCCGTGCGGCGAGCGCATGTTTCTCTGTCTTTCTCTCTTTCTCTCTCTTATAGAAAGCAAGCCAGAACGGAACTTCGTTCCATCCGGGTGTCCCTTGACACCTCAGTAGTTTTTCGGAGAGATAAACTTTTTAATGTAAAATAATTGTAATAGTTTTAAAGTGTTAAATTTTTAATGTAATATAAATTGTCATGTTTGTGTACGATAGCGCAATAAATGAATATTGTATTCTACCACATAAATGATAGTACTTTTATACTGATAAAGCAATTGGTGCAAAATTATTCCCTAACCATTCCAAAATATCAAACATGCTCAACGTTAATAATCAAGTTTTCACTTCTGCCGGCACTCCCGGAGTGCAACCCGTCTTTTTTTCATTCTATCCTGTCAATCGTCTCGCTATCACCACAAAATAGATAGGTACAGAAGACAATCTCATGTATGTACTTCACTTTTTATACCTACGCTCGGTGGACGCACACTAATGAGCATTTGAGCCGGAATTGTTCGACGAGTGATCCGAGACGCGACCGAGACATCGTGTCTGTGAGCGGTGTATTTGCGTGTGTTGCTCGAGCACGCTTTGTATGTAGATTGACTTCTGTACCTATATATTTTGTGCTATCACTGACTGTTCTTTCTTCTATAGCACTTAATTTGCCTGCAGTTGCAGTCTTCTTGTTCTATTACGATTTAGGTATCTTCAAGGCTAGAGTGTATAGGCTCTTAATAAGCTAGTGCGCTTCACTATCAACGATTGTATTACTGCTTACCATCAGGTGGGATCACAGTCTGTAATATTATAAACATAAAGTGCTTCTAAAAATAAATCTAACAATAATACCTAAGAGTATTTCATCATCATAATCTTCCCGCCCTTGTCCCGTCTTATTTGGGGTCGGCGCAACACGTTTTTTCCTCCATTCTGCCCTGTCACTCGTCATGCTATCACTAATTTCCTTTTCTTTCATATCACTCTTCATACAATCCACCAATCTTTTCTTTGGCCTCCCTCTCCCTCTCTACTCATCTACATGTATACTCAGAACTATTATAATAAGAGGGATAAAACATGCGTTTTATCCCTCTTCTTTACATGACCATATCAAAACAAACGATTTTCCTTCAACTTTTCAGTCACTAGCGCTACTAACAATATGTAATAAAAATATAAATTTAACCTAATAATATATATTTAATTATATCTCTGCCTTTTACAGTAGTGTACTAACTTATATTACATCTCAAACGAACCGGTAGATCTCTTCAACCCATATTCTAACTATCTGACCGTACTTAAAGTAACATTACCAAGATTATTTATGGACTGAACGAAGGATGTTCGGTTAAAAGAAAAGAGAAAAGGGGCGCTACCTACTTTACCACGCAATTAGTGAAAGTATCTTTATTGTTGTAGTATCCTAGCCAATATATTAGCATTTTTAGCCTTACCATAACTTTTACTGACTAAAAAACACTGACATTGAACATTGTTCCTTCATTGGCTCTAATGAACACTGGCATTGTTAAATTATCATAATTCCAGCGTGTAAGAAAAATAGAGTAGGTACGGACTCTATAACTCAAGTTATCTTACACGCTGGAATTATGATATTGCTACGCATCATACAGTCAAACTAAAAATGACCAGCTACGGATAACGGCATAACCTGACGGGTACAGACGGCAGAGGAGCATACGACGCAACCCAGGGTAGAAAAGGTACTTGAATGGGCTTGCCGTCTCCTATATTTTTGGTTTATTAATTGGCTTTTATCATCATCATATCACCCAAAAGACGTCCACTGTTGGACATACGTTGCAACAACGACCGGTTCTGTGCGTCACGCATCTAAAGGACTCCCGCTACCCTGACCAGGTCATCGGTCCAATCTTCTGGTACGTGGTCGCCACTCCAGAACCATTCGTCTCCATTGACCATCTGTTCTGTGTGCAATGTGTCCTGCCCATTGCAACTTATTAGCTTTTATTTACTAAAATTTAATAATAGCCGCAACTTGGAAAAATTTTCGCAGTTTGCGGTAACTTTTATCCGTTCATTTTCTACCATGTTCTTTGTAACGTCGTCCCATCTTTTGCTTTGTCTATCTACACTCCTCTTATTTATCCTCCCTCCTTGCGTCGTATTCCTCTATGCTGAGGGTCGTGACCTCCCTGCTTTGACTTTAACTTTTACGATATTCCTCCATCTGTTTTTTTCTCTAGCAGTGTGAAGGGCAATGTATATCGTAAGAGTCAATCTATAGACTCTTGTCTATAGACTACTATAATTTTACCCAATAATAATTTCTATGCCACTAACATAAACAAACAGTTGTGTCTGTGGTTAAATCAGTTCATAGTCTGTTGATTAATATGTTCCCCGATACTTGTAGCTCGGAGCAATATCAATAAACTTCGTCTTAATAACTCTTATCAGACTCCTAGTACAGATAGTGAAAGAGATATATTTCAGACTATTATGGAATATTTATGGCATCATGAATTGAGAGCAGTGGTGGCTCAATGGTAACTGCCCCAACTTACTAGCTGTAAAACACGGGTTCAGTCCCAGCCAGGCGCATTACTTTGTGTAATTTGTTAATTACATATATAATTTAGAGAGTAGAGGTGATGAAAAACATCGTGCATTGCTCTAGAACCATTTTGAAGACATTGTGGCATGCAGTAATATGCACTGGACCCGCCAGCGTGGTGGATTCCGTCTCAGAGAGAGGAGGTCTAAGTCCCAGCAGTGGGAACATAAATGCATATCAGGAATTGAATGAAATTAATGTACTACCTGATTACTAGATAAGCTGGAGCGTAGGGGCAGCATTTTTTGTTTATTCATAACTTTTTTAGTAAAATTTCATCTCTACTCTTCACACGACCATATCCAGACAACTATTTCCTTGGCTTGCACAAGAATGATCACATACTCGAATTTCGTGCGAAACTCGAATACATCTTCGCTGAAAACACATCTTGTCTGTGCTTTACAGTGTTCTGTTAAATCCTAAAACCCCCGTTTATCTTAAAGAACATTTCAAGTTCCTTCATGACACGCATACTAGATATGTAAGGTATCGGAAAACTTGAGTTATTGACTTTATTTATTTCTCTGCTTATAGATCAAGTCAAATCTATCCAAAAGTTGTGCGTAAGTGATCGCTTTTATAGTCTGTCTAAAAAGTCAAACGACTTAGTGGTAATATTGTCTTGTATAAATATATTTTATGAGTAGTATATCTAGGTATTTATCAATCTATATTAAAAGAGCAAAGCAAAGTTATGTATTGTGTGTTATATAGGTAAGTATATAATTATTTTATATCTTAGCTTATCTATAGTGTTTGATTAATTATTAAATTAAAAGCAGTACACCGCAGACTACCTGTATTATTTTTAATTCTTACGATCTATCCTAAGGTTGTCTGGTAGATTTTGCTGTCAGTGACAAGATCGGCAATGAAATTGAATCAATGGATTTTAATATAAATTGTATTACATTTATGGTGTACAATAAAGCTTATTTTATTCAATTCTACGAGTATATCTGAACGTAAACGAAGCAAGAATACTGTTGAGAGATCGTGGCAGGTGATATTTTGTAGTTTCTACTTACTGTCATGAGATTCAGGGGTTAAACTCGCCCTTGAATCCCATGAGAGTAGTATGTTTGTGTATATTTTATAAGGAAGGATGATACATATTGTTAACGGTATTGTAGTGGCAATTCTAACACACATTTCGGTATCTGAGCATTACGTTTCGCTCAACTCTGAAGTCACATCTGTCGCCGTAAGGCCTTCGCTATTGACACATATTTTACTCTGTTATTTCTCGGAAATATAAACTTCATTCATTGACCTTTCGAATATCATTTAGGTATCTCCTGCACACAACTTCCTCCTCGATCACACGAAATTATCATCAATTTACTCGTACCGTTCGAATACCGTAATTAATGACACAATAGAAAGATAATGAGAGAGCAATTCGCTTGGGGTTTAATGAATTAAAGTGCATACTTTGGTAAAACAAGTAGGTAACTCTGTGATTGATAATATATAATAACAATCAAAGTTATAATATTTCCACTGCTAGGAATCAGACCTTCTCTCTAGAAGTCCTAGGGAATGGGCCGTAAGTCCCGACGCCGCTGTTTTTTTTCTTTTTTTTATTATTAGGTTTGCGCGTGACCTCACTTCATCTAACCTAATGGTTAGTAATGATGTGGTCGACAGTGAAGCATGCTGACCTGTTGCTGGATTTTTCATATTTTTGTTCTTGGACAAGCAGTTTTAAACTCGTAAGTCGAGGCTGTTACCAATGTCGAGACTCGATTCGCCACTATTCACCTTAGCGTTTACATTTTTTTTTATTATGGATAGACTCGCGGTTTTTTAAGCGATGATGTGGCCGACGATGGAACACTCTTGATCATCATCATTATCATCATTTAAGTCGATACACGTCCACTGATGGACATAGAACATGGAACACGGAACACGTTTGCCTAGAAGCAATTTATTCACTCTTGACTTAAATACCCCTAGGTTATAGTTATCAGGAAACACAGACTCCGGCAGAAAGTTCCACTCCTTAGCTGTACGCATAATGAATGCATATTTATAAATTTTGAATTTCGACTTTACTTATCTCTTTTGCACACCGTACTCTCAAACAAATTGCTACAAATAAGTAGGTACTAGAGTACTTACTGTAGAGTTGTTAGCTTAGTACTACTTTGGGGTTTATGCTAGTTTGCGCTAGTTTAAATAAGCACTAACATATACCTACAACATTAGTTTTAATATATGCAAAACCCAAAACACGTATCTAGTATTTTATGTGAAGAATCTATGTACTAAATTTCATAACTGTGCTATGAAAAATCACAAAGTTATTATTTTTTTTTTTTATAATTGATAGGCTCGCGTTTGACCACAATCTCACCTGATGGTAAGCGATGATGTGGCCGACAATGGAGCACGCTTGCCTAGAAGCAATCTATTCACTCTTGACTTAAAGACCCCTAGGTTATAGCTATCAGGGGCCGTATTATGACCTCTTAAAACCATCATGTTTTCGGTGTGAAAAAGAGACGGAGCTATACAGGACGAATAGCACTATCCTTTTCTCACACAGAAAACATGATGTCATAATACGGCCACAGGAAACACAGACTCCGGCATGGAATTCCATTCCTTAGCTGTACGCATAATGAATGTACTCCCAAAACGCTTTGTACGTATAGGTGGGATGTCCACCGTGTACCGGTGCATTAGCTTATGTTACCCGGTTGTGCCCACAAATACACGGTCACCGGGCCATCCCAGCGACTGAGGGGTTGGTTAGCTCTCGCACCTAGCTGTGCGCTGGCTCCTCATGCCCGCTATGAATTGCAATGACCTGCATTGTACTTAGTATCTGTGGTTTCCAACTTGTGACCTTTTTAAAATATTTTTGGGAAAAAATATAACATGGTTTAAAACCTTGTGAGGGCGATCGGCGGCAGCGATCTCTCGCGCCGGGCCTTGGTCCGGAGAGAGGAGGAGTCGGCGGTCGCCTCCTTTTGCGAAGCAGTAATGCTAGCAAAAAAGGAGGCCGACCACATCAGGCAACGATGCTCACGTCTCAGCCACCGCCCAAATTCCGATCCCAATTCCCGGCCACCATAGGCGTGGGCTTGCGGACGGCGAGCAATGGGTAGCTCGCTGTCTGGTAACCGTCTGGACTGAGCCCAAGTCGTGGACGGCGCGTACTGTCCCCGCGCGCCTCAAATTGTCACGTAGGGGCCCGTCCTACAGGGTCGAAGCGTACTGCGGCCAAGGGTCTAGTTCCGAAAAGGAGGCTCGGCCCCGGTATGAAAGCCAACGAAGGAACGGGGTGGGTTTTTTAGTCAGTAAGAGTCTGACACTATCTCCTGTTCCACCCAAGAGCCATAGCCAGAGGATGTCATTGGTTGATTTTCCCACCTAAGAAAAAGAAAAAAAAGTAAATATTACAAATTAATATAAAGTCAGACTTTTTGGCGGCGAGAATGTGTGACACAGGCATGTTATAGTTAATCAAAGTTTGATACTCTCTCTCGCTCCAGTCAGAGCTGGAGAAATCATTTCATGATATCCCACGTAATAAGCTAATTCAGTGTAAAACTGAGTTTACTGTAAAGCCTATTTATGTATTGACACCTTTTCCTCACTTACCTATCATAAATAAACACACATTCAAACAGGTGGCCCATTTTGACCTTGTAAACGCCAACATTTCCGATTACTTCAACCTGACTAACTTAGCCTTCGGGTAACATCGGGCGGCTCCGGAGATACTCGTGTGCATCTTACGTCGGATATTGCTTTGCGATTGGTGCTAAAGGGAACGCTAGGTCGTTTTACTTAGTTTTGAAAAGCGAATGTTACTCGTATGTGTGTTTTTTATAGAATAGTAGGTACATACTCGTATTTTGATTGGTTTGTATGTTTTTTGGATGATTGCTTATAATTTAAAATGTGTCTTCTTCGGGCACCAAAGCACAAAATAGATAGGTACAGAAGTCAATCTCATTTATGTATTTCACTTTTTATACCTAAGCTAGGCGATCGTGCTAGGGTCAGCGCATTGCGCCAAACTGTACGAGTGCGACCGGGTGATAATAATCATTGAATCATTGAGCCGAGATATCATATCCCTGAGCGGTGTCTATTTGTTGCATGAAGATTAAATAAACAAAGGACAGAGGCCCACCTTGCTCGTAAAACAGATAGTCGATGGAACCGAAAAGTTGTGGAGTTCTGACCACATACCGGAAGACACAGCGTTGGTAGGCCTCCCACAAGGTGGACCGATGACCTGGTGGTCTAGCAGTGGACGTCTCTCGGCTGTAATAATCTTGATGCAAGTTATCGGGCGGACATGCATAAGGCTATATGGTTGGGTGGGTTTTATTCAGTAAAAGTCTACTCCCTCCTGGTCTACCACAAGAGTTTATTAGAAGTTTACTTGCTTTGTTATCAAAATAGCTGACATAAGTTATTTTACAGCGCGCACTGATCCCGCGCGCCTCAAGGAGTTGTCAGCAATTGTGAGGGCCCAGCTGGGTCGAAGCCTGGGTCTGTTTCCGAAAGGGAAGCTCAAACCAAGAAGGGATGGGGTGTCTTTTTTAGTCGGTAAGAGTGTGACACTATCTAACGCTTCGCCCAAGGGCGGGGGATGTCATTTGGATGATTTTTACCCACCAGAAAAAAAAAACATAAGCTATTTTATAAAAGACCAGTATTTAGCAACCTATTTATTTACTGCTAGAAGGTAACGCATCTGCAATGACGAGGTTCTACAATAGTAGTTGAGTTGGATGGAGAAAACCCCATGTCACACACTACCTTAATAAAAATTATGAAGCAAAAATCACCTGCAAACATTGCAACAAGCCAAGTAAAGGGCTTTATATACTAACATGGCAGGCCCGGATTAAAGTCGGCTGAACTTGTCGGCTTCGAGCATCCGATAATATTCCGAGCACACTGTGGCACAGGCCGTCTGGGATCGCAGGTAACCGGTGCGAAGGCTTACAGACACGACATCTCGACAACAAAAGCCTCCGGCGACAGGCCAGCTAACTCCACAACCGTTTCCGAACTACCCACGAGAATAAGCAGAGAATTTCCATGTTAAAAAATAAAATAGGCCCGAAAGATTCGTATCATTGCATGTAAATCGAAAGAAAATTGGATTTCTCTTCATGTAGCCGTTTTTAAGCATAAAATTCATAGATACATTGGAAACTACAAATGTTAGAAGCTATATTGGACAGGGAATTTTAGTACAGGACTGGTTTATTGGATGGTGGCTTTTAAAACCCGACATGGTTCGTTAGAAAGACCCCAGTGACTCGTTATTCAAACTGTGAGTGTCAACACTGTGCGGAAACATACACACTTTAATTGAACTGCTTTATAAAGCTTTATTTCAGTGGGATGTAGAGAACGAGAACTATAAACCACAATGAAATACGTGTCAATCAAAATATTGACTTTGTTCTGGAATATAAACAAACAGTATACTAGTTATTAATCAAAGTCAAAAAAGCTATTTGAACAGGCTTTAGGATGAATTCCCTTATCCCATTCCGTCCCAAAAACCTCATATCCAAACCGCACAGCACCGCCTCTGACGGTGTAAGGAAAAAACTACGATTCGAATCTAACGAGCCGGCCGGCCAACATATTCTACGCGCGCGCGATTAACAACCTCTGAAAATACCGTGAAATATCGTTTGAAAGTGCGTCCAAGATGATCCCGGATCCCAGCACCCAGTGAGTACCTGACTTCCAATTTTGTACCATCCTAGTAGCCTGTTTTATAGAAACTCGTATCGCGTCAGCCAACGTTGACGCTACACTTATTCATACCTATTCATATTTTTGGTCCATTTCGAGCGCGAATACCTGTAGATTACAGTTTTTTCAGGCATTCTCAGGTTCAATTTCGAATGAAAACTCTGAGATTTGCTATATTTTTGCATTTTAAAAGTATTATCCTACAAAATTGTGTTGGTCATATTCGCCGTGTAACCCATGCGGATTCAGAGGTCATCTTAATTTAGTCGGATTATAGTCACAAAATTCATGTAATTTACGTAATTTGTTGTGGAAATATTATTATCTATTACTATTCACGGTATTTATACACTTACAAACATTATTACATAACTATTTCACCTAAAGGTATCGATTTACACACTTAATAAATCTCAACTTAAGTTCGTTCGTATTTCGTACCTACCTACCTACTTATTATTCGAACAAAGCAAAATGGAAGAAAGCAAATTAAAACTTCTTCAATCTCAACGCGAATATGTATATCGTGATATTCAAATCCTTTACGACTTATCAAAAACTATGATTCAAGATCGTTCAAAGGTATCGGCGTTCAAGGCGAGATATACTCGAATACATTCAATTCGCGAAGAATTCGTTTCGTTATGTAGTAACATACAAAGTTTGGAGTTATCCATAAAACCTGACGCTCGAGTGTGTCAAAAGTCCTTGAGTTCGTTTGACGATTTGTACTACGCCGTAATTAGTGCAGCGACTGATCTGCACATTACTGACAGGAGCGACAACGTCGACGGGCCGCCGCCTGCGACTTCCATGCAAACGGGACGTAACGCGCGGCTATCTAAGCTTGAGTTACCTAAATTCGACAGTAAAATTGAGAACTGGCAAGCATTTTATGATATTTATAAAACCTTAATTCACGACAACAATTCGATCTCACAAATAGAAAAATTTCACTATTTAGCGTCCTGTTTACAAGGCCCGGCCTCATCCATTGTCAAAGGGGTCCCTATGACCGCTGATAATTATGAAATTGTTTTTAATAGTTTGATCGAACGTTATCAAAACAAGCGAATTATAGCTTTGACATACTTAGATAAATTCATCAACCAGCCAGTTTTAAAATCGGGTAACTTCCAAGATTTACAAAGGTTAACAAACGAAATTTATGAGGCATACTATGCACTTCAAGCTTTAAAAATTGACGACTTAGGTGATTTTATCTTATTTTGTTTAACTTCGCGCGCACTGGACTCAGGCACGCGTGATCGTTTCGAATCGCAAAACATTTCTCAAATACCCACCTTTAATGAATTGTTAAAGTTTCTTCAAGATTATGTAAAAATCTTAGAAACTAGTCATTTATCTTCTAAATCTAATGTCAACAACAATTCTAACCCTCGTAACCTTGAGGGGAAAAAATCTTCGCCCGCGACTAGTAGGCAAAATAGCAGCGGATCCAAACGCTCATCTTATCTCACAAATTCCAATCCACCTGCAAATGTGACTTGTGCTCATTGCAGTGAAGCGCACTCGATTTATCGGTGCCCTACCTTTCAATCCTTAGATTCTCGTACTAGACTCGCGTTAGTACAAGGTAAAAATAACATGTGTACCAATTGTTTACGTACAAATCACGTCATAGACAAATGCCTGTCTAAAATGTCTTGTACAATGTGTGGATTACGTCACCACACCCTATTGCATATTGATCCTTCGCCATCCAGCGTCGGCGCAATCACTGGAGCGAGCGTCACGGCTCACGCTCAGGCCGCCGTTCCCAACCGAGAGCCAGTCCTACTAGGAACATGTCAGGTGCGCGCGTTCAACACCGCCGCCGGCACTCAATGTACTGTACGGGCACTCGTGGACAGTGGGGCGCAGGACTGCTTTACCACCTCTGCGTGCGCACGCACGCTCGGGTTAAAACTCCGCCGGTGTAATCTTAGCATAGCCGGACTAGGACAAAACTCAGTCACACAAGTAAAAGGGGTGGTGGAATGCACTATACGACCTGTACACGGTGATGCTCCACAATTTAATATCAAGCCAGTCGTATTAGACAACATCACTGCTCTAATACCTAGCGTTAAAGTACCGTCAGCTGTTCGTGAACGGTGCAACCATCTCGTGCTAGCTGATCGCGATTACGATGTTCCCGCCAAAATTGATTTATTAATAGGAGCTGAGTTATTCCACGAAATCTATGACGGTCAACGTATCAATCTGGGGCCCGGTTTACCTGCAGCTATGCATAGCGTTTTTGGGTGGATTCTCACAGGGACTGTAAACTTTAATTCTGCACCATTAAACACCGCGTGCTCTTTAGTGGCCACCACATTTAAATTAGATGAACAAATCAAAAAATCTTGGGAAGTGGAGGAACCACCGCGCGTTATCACCGTACCCGAGAATGACATCGGCGAACGCTTGTACACTGATCTTACCTATCGCGAACCTGACGGACGATCCGTCGTACCCATCCTCTTAAAGGATAACAAATGCTCTTTGGGTGAATCTTACAATAGTACTTTATCGCGGTTGACTCATCTTGAAAAGAAACTTAGTAGTCAAACTAAACTTAAATCCGATTATATTAACTTTATGCGCGAGTACGAGAATTTACATCACGTATATCCTGTACCTAACCCTGCGGTACCTACTCTCAATCCTTATCTTATCCCTCACAGTTGCGTCGTTCGCTCCAAGAGCACGACCACTAAACTGAGAGTAGTGTTTAAATCAACTTTAAAAATCTTAGGAGTCCAATATGACCCTGTGAGTGACAGTTTTGATTACTCACAGTCCCCTATCGAGGACAGTAAATACACCAAGCGTTCCATCTTATCTAGCGTCGCAAGTATTTCCGATCCTCTAGGGTGGCTTACACCTTGTATCCTAAAAGCCAAATTGCTCCTTCAAGATTTGTGGCGTCTTAATCTTTCATGGGACGAACCTGTGCCGAGAGACATCACACAAATATAGCGAAACTTTATAGCCGATCTCCATAACTTAAAACTAATAAAAATCCCTCGTAGGATTATACCATCTCAATCTAAGGAATTCCAGCTTGTCGGATTTTGTGATGGATCCACCAAAGCATATGGATGTTGCGTTTATCTTCGTGTCGTTACCTCTCATGACGTACACGTTTCTCTTTTAGTTGCTAAGTCCAAGGTAGCACCTCTAAAAGTGTTGACTATCAACCGTTTAGAGCTTTGCAGTGCTGTATTACTATCTAAAGTAATAAATCGCATTCAATCCTTGCTTAGTTCAAAACTCATTTTGAATAAATCTATCTTATTCACAGACAGCTCGACTGTATTGTCATGGTTAAACGCTCAGCCACATAAGCTTAAGACTTTCGTTGCGCACCGAGTGGTCCTAATTAACGACAGTCCTGTGCCAACTGAATGGCGACATGTGTCTACCCATGACAATCCAGCCGACATCTGTAGCCGTGGTTTATCGTGCTTATCTTTGTCTGATTCTCGAATCTGGT